>JBBGZY010000748.1:0-1227500 GCA_037952925.1 Lithobates clamitans
TGTTTCTTGTTCTGTCTTCCTGAATCCTTCTTCTCGGAGAGGGGTAGTGGTTCTGTGGTTCTCTTCGTGGAGTGTAATCCCTTTTCTCCCTCTCTAAAAAATGACGCTGAGGATCATAATCATAGTCATTTTGTTGTTGGTAATACCTTGAATCATAGTGGTGATGGTCTTGATGATCTCTCAGAGGTTCAAACCTATTGTAGGTCGGAACTGGGGTTCTCTCTCTTTCTCTGTACGTATCTTGAGAGTAAGCGTGTCTGTTATGATCTCTCTGATTTCTTTCAATATTCGGTCGTTGGTTATAAGGTTTTTTAAAATGTTTCTTGAAAGGTTTCTTCCAATATTGTCTGGGGGTCCGTTGAGTGTAATTGTTATATTGGCGCTGATCATATTGAGGTGTTCTACTTCCTTGTTGTACTCTGTTATCGATATAGGCTTCTCTATCCTCCCATCTCGGGGGGTTGTTGGCATAGGCTGTAGTCGGATCCTGTATTCTCACTTCTCTCTCTGGAGTGGAATATGTTGAACTAGGTGGACTAGGATCCACTTTTTTCTGCCATTTAAAAACTTGTGCCCCTTTGTAATCTTCTATATCTCGATTATATTTCTTCATCTTACGCTGTTGTACTTCTAAATCTTTACTGATCAGATCTTTATTCATCTGCGTGGTCAATTTTTTAAAATCTGGGGATTCTTTATATGGTTCTAGTTTCTGCTTTATCTCCTCTATTTGTTGCTCTAATATTCTGGTTTTTTGTATTTCCTTCCTAATAAAAATTTAAGACCTTCTATACTTTTGTTATTAAAAAATTCAAACCATTCATCCATTGATTCTTTATCTAGTAAACCGTCATTCGGTGGTAATTCCCACCGTAGCCTTCTTGGTACAATATTCTCTCTAATATACCTCTCAAAGGTAATGGTATCCCACCACAGGGAGACTTTCTTCTCCATATGGTGTCCTAGTTTCCTAAGTAAACTTTCTAAGTCCGTGTTCTGTGTATTACTTTGTGATTTAAAGATGTCATCCAAATTGACATTCCTATTCTCCATGAAATGAAATATATCCATGTTAGCAGCAAAGGTAGGGTAAATGTGTGGTGACAAATATAGCTACTGTGGTCCCTCGTGCTAAAATGAGATAAAAGTGAATGTGGTGACAAGCAAAAATGGGTTAAATGAACAGATCCTTAAGGTGGGTGATTTTTATGATGATATCTAAAATGACTGCAGCGAAATCGACAAGTGTACACATAACACTCAACCCGTGTAATAAAAGATAAAAGAGATTTCGCGCATAAAATCTATCATAAAAATGTGTTTGGATCTACAATAATAATAATAAATAAATAAAATAAATATTAACTGTGGAACAGATACAGTGCATCAATAAAAAACTTGGATAAAAATAAATACATGTGGCCCAATGACAAATCACAAAATGTCATATATGTGCAAAGATGCAAAACCTGTGCTGAAAATCAAATGTGTAAACCAACAAATTCAAATGGATGGCAAAAGCCAAATCGCATGAATGTGCAAAAATGCAAAAAAAACTGTGCAGCAACTGCAAGCAGCGTGATATATGATATTGCAAATATATAAGACTATAAAAGAGAGTTCACAAAGATGACAATATAAAGTCCATAATTCATGATGTTGACGGAAGAATCATAATAATGGTAATGGTGATCTTCATAAAACAACTAACGGTTCAACTAGGCTCTCTAAACTCTCACCTCAGAATAGGAAAAAACAGGCATCAATGTAGATCTTCCTTGTTGTAACGACAAAAGTCACAGGATGGTGGCGTTCCCCTCTGCTTACTGTCAGGCACCTATCAAAATAAACTGGGAGTATTTCCACCTAGGCTTGTGACAGCCCGGTGGGAGGAGGGGGAGGAGAGAGGAGGCCTCTGATGGTGTAGTATTTCAAAAGTATATTTTATTGGGTTAAAAGCAAAGTGGTCTCTTACATGAAAAACAGTGTAAAATCACATAAAACAAGAAGGAGCGGCGTCCGAGGCGCCTCCTTACGTGACTTCCGGTATAGTCAGCTCTCTGCCACGCCCTACGCGTTACGTCACCGCTCGTGACTTCAACTGGGGAACCGGATTGGCCTGAGAGGCATGCTAATTATATAGTGAAACCGGAAGTAATAGAGCAGCCATTTTTATTGTGGTAATGTATTTCTCTATAGGACATCGGCCATCTTAGAGGTGGCAATCGACATAGATTACGGCCGTGACACAGGGGAGTCAGATTGAGAATTTAAATCACAGTGTATATATCGAATCCTGGTTTATATTAATAATGTTGAATATCCGCAACTTGAAAATAGAAATTGGAAAAATAACGGTAATCAGTAAACATGCAAATGAATATTGTCTAATCACGAAAAAATGCGCCATTTTCTTGTGGCAAATAGAGATCTATGGCGGTGGCCATCTTTATGGTGGTTATCACACCACAATCAGCGGACATTTTTGGGTGGATTAACATTGTTAGAATGCTATATATTTAACGAAGTGTCAGAAATATCAGAAATTCGACAGATATGCTTGTATTAAAATGATGAGAGAATGGAAAAATACGTTAAGGTTTTGAAATGGAGACATTGACTGTGCACCTCAGTCACCAAGGAAGAACCTCTCACTTAATAATATAACCAGTATAATCAACCATAAACAATTTGATCAGCGTCATAGTATAGAATGTTAATACCATAATTCATAAATTAGAGCAAAAGACAGTATTAATTAAAACCTTATATAAAATCTAGATATTAATATCCGCAATTAAAAACTTTAATAAAAGTACATATATAAATATTAAAAATTACTTAAAAAACAATTTAAATCAAACTCTACGTTCATACCTCTAGGGGTTAATGTACGCAGAGTATGAATCCAGTATGATTCTTTTTGGCTAATACTTCTAATTTTGTGGGTGCCTCTCCATGAGTTTTTAAATCTTTCTATCCCCCAAAATTGTAGATGTATGGGGTCCCTATTATGTACTGCTGCAAAGTGTTTGGACACGTTGTGTTTGGGGTTTCCTTTTTTAATGTTCTGTATGTGTTCCTTCACCCTGACTTTAAGGGCCCTCTTCGTACGTCCTACGTATTGCAGTTTACAGCTACACTGGAGTACGTATACAACTCCCTCAGTGTGGCATCCAATAAAATCTTTAATTTCATATGCTTCGTTTGTAGTAGTAGCTGTGAATTCTGTTCTTTTTCCTTGAAATTTTTGGGCGTGTTTGCATGCAAAACAGTTTCTACATGGATGGAATCCTTTTCCTGTGAAGAATGAGTATGGTACTTGTTGGGGGGGTTCAATCACTGTTTTCACTACCATGTTTCTGATGGTCGGTGCCCTTTTATATATGATATTGGGTAATTCTGGTAATACTTTAGTCAAATCTTTATCATTTTTCAAGATGTGCCAGTGCCTTTGAATGATTTTGGATACTTGTTTATGTTGGACACTGTAATCCAGAATTAAAGTAGGTGTTTCCTGTGCAAACATTTTCTTTGGGTGGATTTCTAACATTTTTGTTCTATCCATACTCCTAACTTCTTCAATTTGTTTTTCTATGAGTATATGCTCATATCCCTTTTCTATAAACCTGGAACCAATTAGCTTAGCCTGTTCTTTAAAATCTTCTTCTTTCGTGCAGTTTCTCCTAATTCGGACAAATTGTCCTTTCGGTATATTATATAGCCATAATTTGTGATAGCAGCTGTTAATGGGAAGGTAGCTATTCGCATCTACATTTTTGAAAAACGTTTTAGTTATTACTCTATCGCCTTCAAGGCTTATTTTGAGATCCAGGAATTCCACTGTCTTTTCACTGATGTTCCACGACAAACGGATATTTTTATCATTTGAATTCAATTTCTCCAGGAATTGATCGAGCGCTTCTCGTTTTCCATTCCAGACTATAATTACATCATCGATGTACCTTTTGTATAAAGTAAGTTCTGCTGGGGTGTTTTCATAAATGGATTGCTCCTCCCATTGCGCCATAAAGGCATTGGCCACACTCGGTGCAAATTTAGCACCCATTGAACCTGCAGTGCAACAAACATCAGCCTATTTGAAAGACACTAAACATGTATTACAACTTCTAGACACACTACCAGTACTCGAAGGAAGAACATTATTAGCCACGGCAGATGTGAATTCACTATATACTATAGTTCAGCATCACGATGCCTGTTCAGCAACCAAATGGCTCCTTAGAAAGTATAGCAATCTCATATGTGCACAGCGGAAATACCTGATTAAGTGCCTAGACCTTTGCTTAAGGTGTAACTATTTTTGGCACAACAATACATACTATAAACAGGCCATTGGGATTGCAATGGGTGCTAAATTTGCACCGAGTGTGGCCAATGCCTTTATGGCGCAATGGGAGGAGCAATCCATTTATGAAAACACCCCAGCAGAACTTACTTTATACAAAAGGTACATCGATGATGTAATTATAGTCTGGAATGGAAAACGAGAAGCGCTCGAACAATTCCTGGAGAAATTGAATTCAAATGATAAAAATATCCGTTTGTCGTGGAACATCAGTGAAAAGACAGTGGAATTCCTGGATCTCAAAATAAGCCTTGAAGGCGATAGAGTAATAACTAAAACGTTTTTCAAAAATGTAGATGCGAATAGCTACCTTCCCATTAACAGCTGCCATCACAAATTATGGCTATATAATATACCGAAAGGACAATTTGTCCGAATTAGGAGAAACTGCACGAAAGAAGAAAATTTTAAAGAACAGGCTAAGCTAATTGGTTCCAGGTTTATAGAAAAGGGATATGAGCATATACTCATAGAAAAACAAATTGAAGAAGTTAGGAGTATGGATAGAACAAAAATGTTAGAAATCCACCCAAAGAAAATGTTTGCACAGGAAACACCTACTTTAATTCTGGATTACAGTGTCCAACATAAACAAGTATCCAAAATCATTCAAAGGCACTGGCACATCTTGAAAAATGATAAAGATTTGACTAAAGTATTACCAGAATTACCCAATATCATATATAAAAGGGCACCGACCATCAGAAACATGGTAGTGAAAACAGTGATTGAACCCCCCCAACAAGTACCATACTCATTCTTCACAGGAAAAGGATTCCATCCATGTAGAAACTGTTTTGCATGCAAACACGCCCAAAAATTTCAAGGAAAAAGAACAGAATTCACAGCTACTACTACAAACGAAGCATATGAAATTAAAGATTTTATTGGATGCCACACTGAGGGAGTTGTATACGTACTCCAGTGTAGCTGTAAACTGCAATACGTAGGACGTACGAAGAGGGCCCTTAAAGTCAGGGTGAAGGAACACATACAGAACATTAAAAAAGGAAACCCCAAACACAACGTGTCCAAACACTTTGCAGCAGTACATAATAGGGACCCCATACATCTACAATTTTGGGGGATAGAAAGATTTAAAAACTCATGGAGAGGCACCCACAAAATTAGAAGTATTAGCCAAAAAGAATCATACTGGATTCATACTCTGCGTACATTAACCCCTAGAGGTATGAACGTAGAGTTTGATTTAAATTGTTTTTTAAGTAATTTTTAATATTTATATATGTACTTTTATTAAAGTTTTTAATTGCGGATATTAATATCTAGATTTTATATAAGGTTTTAATTAATACTGTCTTTTGCTCTAATTTATGAATTATGGTATTAACATTCTATACTATGACGCTGATCAAATTGTTTATGGTTGATTATACTGGTTATATTATTAAGTGAGAGGTTCTTCCTTGGTGACTGAGGTGCACAGTCAATGTCTCCATTTCAAAACCTTAACGTATTTTTCCATTCTCTCATCATTTTAATACAAGCATATCTGTCGAATTTCTGATATTTCTGACACTTCGTTAAATATATAGCATTCTAACAATGTTAATCCACCCAAAAATGTCCGCTGATTGTGGTGTGATAACCACCATAAAGATGGCCACCGCCATAGATCTCTATTTGCCACAAGAAAATGGCGCATTTTTTCGTGATTAGACAATATTCATTTGCATGTTTACTGATTACCGTTATTTTTCCAATTTCTATTTTCAAGTTGCGGATATTCAACATTATTAATATAAACCAGGATTCGATATATACACTGTGATTTAAATTCTCAATCTGACTCCCCTGTGTCACGGCCGTAATCTATGTCGATTGCCACCTCTAAGATGGCCGATGTCCTATAGAGAAATACATTACCACAATAAAAATGGCTGCTCTATTACTTCCGGTTTCACTATATAATTAGCATGCCTCTCAGGCCAATCCGGTTCCCCAGTTGAAGTCACGAGCGGTGACGTAACGCGTAGGGCGTGGCAGAGAGCTGACTATACCGGAAGTCACGTAAGGAGGCGCCTCGGACGCCGCTCCTTCTTGTTTTATGTGATTTTACACTGTTTTTCATGTAAGAGACCACTTTGCTTTTAACCCAATAAACTATACTTTTGAAATACTACACCATCAGAGGCCTCCTCTCTCCTCCCCCTCCTCCCACCGGGCTGTCACAAGCCTAGGTGGAAATACTCCCAGTTTATTTTGATAGGTGCCTGACAGTAAGCAGAGGGGAACGCCACCATCCTGTGACTTTTGTCGTTACAACAAGGAAAGATCTACATTGATGCCTGTTTTTTCCTATTCTGAGGTGAGAGTTTAGAGAGCCTAGTTGAACCGTTAGTTGTTTTATGAAGATCACCATTACCATTATTATGATTCTTCCGTCAACATCATGAATTATGGACTTTATATTGTCATCTTTGTGAACTCTCTTTTATAGTCTTATATATTTTGCAATATCATATATCACGCTGCTTGCAGTTGCTGCACAGTTTTTTTTTTGCATTTTTGCACATTCATGCGATTTGGCTTTTGCCATCCATTTGAATTTGTTGGTTTACACATTTGGATTTTCAGCACAGGTTTTGCATCTTTGCACATATATGACATTTTTGTGATTTGTCATTGGGCCACATGTATTTATTTTTATCCAAGTTTTTTATTGATGCACTGTATCTGTTCCACAGTTAATATTTATTTTATTTATTTATTATTATTATTGTAGATCCAAACACATTTTTATGATAGATTTTATGCGCGAAATCTCTTTTATCTTTTATTACACGGGTTGAGTGTTATGTGTACACTTGTCGATTTCGCTGCAGTCATTTTAGATATCATCATAAAAATCACCCACCTTAAGGATCTGTTCATTTAACCCATTTTTGCTTGTCACCACATTCACTTTTATCTCATTTTAGCGCGAGGGACCACAGTAGCTATATTTGTCACCACACATTTACCCTACCTTTGCTGCTAACATGGATATATTTCATTTCATGGAGAATAGGAATGTCAATTTGGATGACATCTTTAAATCACAAAGTAATACACAGAACACGGACTTAGAAAGTTTACTTAGGAAACTAGGACACCATATGGAGAAGAAAGTCTCCCTGTGGTGGGATACCATTACCTTTGAGAGGTATATTAGAGAGAATATTGTACCAAGAAGGCTACGGTGGGAATTACCACCGAATGACGGTTTACTAGATAAAGAATCAATGGATGAATGGTTTGAATTTTTTAATAACAAAAGTATAGAAGGTCTTAAATTTTTATTAGGAAGGAAATACAAAAAAACCAGAATATTAGAGCAACAAATAGAGGAGATAAAGCAGAAACTAGAACCATATAAAGAATCCCCAGATTTTAAAAAATTGACCACGCAGATGAATAAAGATCTGATCAGTAAAGATTTAGAAGTACAACAGCGTAAGATGAAGAAATATAATCGAGATATAGAAGATTACAAAGGGGCACAAGTTTTTAAATGGCAGAAAAAAGTGGATCCTAGTCCACCTAGTTCAACATATTCCACTCCAGAGAGAGAAGTGAGAATACAGGATCCGACTACAGCCTATGCCAACAACCCCCCGAGATGGGAGGATAGAGAAGCCTATATCGATAACAGAGTACAACAAGGAAGTAGAACACCTCAATATGATCAGCGCCAATATAACAATTACACTCAACGGACCCCCAGACAATATTGGAAGAAACCTTTCAAGAAACATTTTAAAAAACCTTATAACCAACGACCGAATATTGAAAGAAATCAGAGAGATCATAACAGACACGCTTACTCTCAAGATACGTACAGAGAAAGAGAGAGAACCCCAGTTCCGACCTACAATAGGTTTGAACCTCTGAGAGATCATCAAGACCATCACCACTATGATTCAAGGTATTACCAACAACAAAATGACTATGATTATGATCCTCAGCGTCATTTTTTAGAGAGGGAGAAAAGGGATTACACTCCACGAAGAGAACCACAGAACCACTACCCCTCTCCGAGAAGAAGGATTCAGGAAGACAGAACAAGAAACAGTCCAGAGCGAAGAGAGGACGGAGAGCGGGAAAGAGATTTCAAGCGAAAAAGAGAACAATAGGAAGTAATGTGGTTAACCTGAGCGGTCGTCCCATTTCAACCGACGAACTCTCCGTCTTAGACAAAGGGTTAAAATATGCCCCAGTCAACAATTTAAACAAATTTAATACATATATTGGCATACTCAAATATGTAAGAAAAGTCAATGTGAAGAAATATTACCTCTCGAATCCATACAGAACGATTAACACGATAAGGAATACCTCTCCATCAATATCGCATAGTACATTAAGAAATAATTCAACTTTTAACCCCCAAGTGTCGGACAATCATCACGTGGAAGTGTTTAAGAAACTTGTTCTTAAGGACCTAGAATCTCTGGAAGTGAAAAAAGTATCAGATCCTATACACATTAAAAAAGGTATAAAATTGCTTAAAGATAGAAAGGATATTATTGTTCGTCCAGCGGACAAGGGAGGAGCGATTGTGATACAATCAAAGGAGCAATACTTAAATGAATTACAGAGACAACTAGAAGATGACAAAACATACATTAGATTGTTGAGCAATCCGACAAATAAATATAGAAAAGAGCTGGAACGCTTGATAGATTTGGGCACAAGAAAAGAGATACTGAATAAGAGAGAGTCGAAATACCTTATTCCAGAAACATGCCGGATACCAGTTATCTACACCCTACCGAAAATTCACAAATCATTGGAAAACCCACCGGGCAGACCAATTGTGAATGGAATAGAGTCCCTTACATCCCGAGTAGGACAATACCTAGACCATTTCATTCAACCTGCAGTGCAACAAACATCAGCCTATTTGAAAGACACTAAACATGTATTACAACTTCTAGACACACTACCAGTACTCGAAGGAAGAACATTATTAGCCACGGCAGATGTGAATTCACTATATACTATAGTTCAGCATCACGATGCCTGTTCAGCAACCAAATGGCTCCTTAGAAAGTATAGCAATCTCATATGTGCACAGCGGAAATACCTGATTAAGTGCCTAGACCTTTGCTTAAGGTGTAACTATTTTTGGCACAACAATACATACTATAAACAGGCCATTGGGATTGCAATGGGTGCTAAATTTGCACCGAGTGTGGCCAATGCCTTTATGGCGCAATGGGAGGAGCAATCCATTTATGAAAACACCCCAGCAGAACTTACTTTATACAAAAGGTACATCGATGATGTAATTATAGTCTGGAATGGAAAACGAGAAGCGCTCGAACAATTCCTGGAGAAATTGAATTCAAATGATAAAAATATCCGTTTGTCGTGGAACATCAGTGAAAAGACAGTGGAATTCCTGGATCTCAAAATAAGCCTTGAAGGCGATAGAGTAATAACTAAAACGTTTTTCAAAAATGTAGATGCGAATAGCTACCTTCCCATTAACAGCTGCCATCACAAATTATGGCTATATAATATACCGAAAGGACAATTTGTCCGAATTAGGAGAAACTGCACGAAAGAAGAAGATTTTAAAGAACAGGCTAAGCTAATTGGTTCCAGGTTTATAGAAAAGGGATATGAGCATATACTCATAGAAAAACAAATTGAAGAAGTTAGGAGTATGGATAGAACAAAAATGTTAGAAATCCACCCAAAGAAAATGTTTGCACAGGAAACACCTACTTTAATTCTGGATTACAGTGTCCAACATAAACAAGTATCCAAAATCATTCAAAGGCACTGGCACATCTTGAAAAATGATAAAGATTTGACTAAAGTATTACCAGAATTACCCAATATCATATATAAAAGGGCACCGACCATCAGAAACATGGTAGTGAAAACAGTGATTGAACCCCCCCAACAAGTACCATACTCATTCTTCACAGGAAAAGGATTCCATCCATGTAGAAACTGTTTTGCATGCAAACACGCCCAAAAATTTCAAGGAAAAAGAACAGAATTCACAGCTACTACTACAAACGAAACATATGAAATTAAAGATTTTATTGGATGCCACACTGAGGGAGTTGTATACATACTCCAGTGTAGCTGTAAACTGCAATACGTAGGACGTACGAAGAGGGCCCTTAAAGTCAGGGTGAAGGAACACATACAGAACATTAAAAAAGGAAACCCCAAACACAACGTGTCCAAACACTTTGCAGCAGTACATAATAGGGACCCCATACATCTACAATTTTGGGGGATAGAAAGATTTAAAAACTCATGGAGAGGCACCCACAAAATTAGAAGTATTAGCCAAAAAGAATCATACTGGATTCATACTCTGCGTACATTAACCCCTAGAGGTATGAACGTAGAGTTTGATTTAAATTGTTTTTTAAGTAATTTTTAATATTTATATATGTACTTTTATTAAAGTTTTTAATTGCGGATATTAATATCTAGATTTTATATAAGGTTTTAATTAATACTGTCTTTTGCTCTAATTTATGAATTATGGTATTAACATTCTATACTATGACGCTGATCAAATTGTTTATGGTTGATTATACTGGTTATATTATTAAGTGAGAGGTTCTTCCTTGGTGACTGAGGTGCACAGTCAATGTCTCCATTTCAAAACCTTAACGTATTTTTCCATTCTCTCATCATTTTAATACAAGCATATCTGTCGAATTTCTGATATTTCTGACACTTCGTTAAATATATAGCATTCTAACAATGTTAATCCACCCAAAAATGGCCACTGATTGTGGTGTGATAACCACCATAAAGATGGCCACCGCCATAGATCTCTATTTGCCACAAGAAAATGGCGCATTTTTTCGTGATTAGACAATATTCATTTGCATGTTTACTGATTACCGTTATTTTTCCAATTTCTATTTTCAAGTTGCGGATATTCAACATTATTAATATAAACCAGGATTCGATATATACACTGTGATTTAAATTCTCAATCTGACTCCCCTGTGTCACGGCCGTAATCTATGTCGATTGCCACCTCTAAGATGGCCGATGTTCTATAGAGAAATACATTACCACAATAAAAATGGCTGCTCTATTACTTCCGGTTTCACTATATAATTAGCATGCCTCTCAGGCCAATCCGGTTCCCCAGTTGAAGTCACGAGCGGTGACGTAACGCGTAGGGCGTGGCAGAGAGCTGACTATACCGGAAGACACGTAAGGAGGCGCCTCGGACGCCGCTCCTTCTTGTTTTATGTGATTTTACACTGTTTTTCATGTAAGAGACCACTTTGCTTTTAACCCAATAAACTATACTTTTGAAATACTACACCATCAGAGGCCTCCTCTCTCCTCCCCCTCCTCCCACCGGGCTGTCACAAGCCTAGGTGGAAATACTCCCAGTTTATTTTGATAGGTGCCTGACAGTAAGCAGAGGGGAACGCCACCATCCTGTGACTTTTGTCGTTACAACAAGGAAAGATCTACATTGATGCCTGTTTTTTCCTATTCTGAGGTGAGAGTTTAGAGAGCCTAGTTGAACCGTTGGTTGTTTTATGAAGATCACCATTACCATTATTATGATTCTTCCGTCAACATCATGAATTATGGACTTTATATTGTCATCTTTGTGAACTCTCTTTTATAGTCTTATATATTTTGCAATATCATATATCACGCTGCTTGCAGTTGCTGCACAGTTTTTTTTGCATTTTTGCACATTCATGCGATTTGGCTTTTGCCATCCATTTGAATTTGTTGGTTTACACATTTGGATTTTCAGCACAGGTTTTGCATCTTTGCACATATATGACATTTTTGTGATTTGTCATTGGGCCACATGTATTTATTTTTATCCAAGTTTTTTATTGATGCACTGTATCTGTTCCACAGTTAATATTTATTTTATTTATTTATTATTATTATTGTAGATCCAAACACATTTTTATGATAGATTTTATGCGCGAAATCTCTTTTATCTTTTATTACACGGGTTGAGTGTTATGTGTACACTTGTCGATTTCGCTGCAGTCATTTTAGATATCATCATAAAAATCACCCACCTTAAGGATCTGTTCATTTAACCCATTTTTGCTTGTCACCACATTCACTTTTATCTCATTTTAGCGCGAGGGACCACAGTAGCTATATTTGTCACCACACATTTACCCTACCTTTGCTGCTAACATGGATATATTTCATTTCATGGAGAATAGGAATGTCAATTTGGATGACATCTTTAAATCACAAAGTAATACACAGAACACGGACTTAGAAAGTTTACTTAGGAAACTAGGACACCATATGGAGAAGAAAGTCTCCCTGTGGTGGGATACCATTACCTTTGAGAGGTATATTAGAGAGAATATTGTACCAAGAAGGCTACGGTGGGAATTACCACCGAATGACGGTTTACTAGATAAAGAATCAATGGATGAATGGTTTGAATTTTTTAATAACAAAAGTATAGAAGGTCTTAAATTTTTATTAGGAAGGAAATACAAAAAAACCAGAATATTAGAGCAACAAATAGAGGAGATAAAGCAGAAACTAGAACCATATAAAGAATCCCCAGATTTTAAAAAATTGACCACGCAGATGAATAAAGATCTGATCAGTAAAGATTTAGAAGTACAACAGCGTAAGATGAAGAAATATAATCGAGATATAGAAGATTACAAAGGGGCACAAGTTTTTAAATGGCAGAAAAAAGTGGATCCTAGTCCACCTAGTTCAACATATTCCACTCCAGAGAGAGAAGTGAGAATACAGGATCCGACTACAGCCTATGCCAACAACCCCCCGAGATGGGAGGATAGAGAAGCCTATATCGATAACAGAGTACAACAAGGAAGTAGAACACCTCAATATGATCAGCGCCAATATAACAATTACACTCAACGGACCCCCAGACAATATTGGAAGAAACCTTTCAAGAAACATTTTAAAAAACCTTATAACCAACGACCGAATATTGAAAGAAATCAGAGAGATCATAACAGACACGCTTACTCTCAAGATACGTACAGAGAAAGAGAGAGAACCCCAGTTCCGACCTACAATAGGTTTGAACCTCTGAGAGATCATCAAGACCATCACCACTATGATTCAAGGTATTACCAACAACAAAATGACTATGATTATGATCGTCAGCGTCATTTTTTAGAGAGGGAGAGAAGGGATTACACTCCACGAAGAGAACCACAGAACCACTACCCCTCTCCGAGAAGAAGGATTCAGGAAGACAGAACAAGAAACAGTCCAGAGCGAAGAGAGGACGGAGAGCGGGAAAGAGATTTCAAGCGAAAAAGAGAACAATAGGAAGTAATGTGGTTAACCTGAGCGGTCGTCCCATTTCAACCGACGAACTCTCCGTCTTAGACAAAGGGTTAAAATATGCCCCAGTCAACAATTTAAACAAATTTAATACATATATTGGCATACTCAAATATGTAAGAAAAGTCAATGTGAAGAAATATTACCTCTCGAATCCATACAGAACGATTAACACGATAAGGAATACCTCTCCATCAATATCGCATAGTACATTAAGAAATAATTCAACTTTTAACCCCCAAGTGTCGGACAATCATCACGTGGAAGTGTTTAAGAAACTTGTTCTTAAGGACCTAGAATCTCTGGAAGTGAAAAAAGTATCAGATCCTATACACATTAAAAAAGGTATAAAATTGCTTAAAGATAGAAAGGATATTATTGTTCGTCCAGCGGACAAGGGAGGAGCGATTGTGATACAATCAAAGGAGCAATACTTAAATGAATTACAGAGACAACTAGAAGATGACAAAACATACATTAGATTGTTGAGCAATCCGACAAATAAATATAGAAAAGAGCTGGAACGCTTGATAGATTTGGGCACAAGAAAAGAGATACTGAATAAGAGAGAGTCGAAATACCTTATTCCAGAAACATGCCGGATACCAGTTATCTACACCCTACCGAAAATTCACAAATCATTGGAAAACCCACCGGGCAGACCAATTGTGAATGGAATAGAGTCCCTTACATCCCGAGTAGGACAATACCTAGACCATTTCATTCAACCTGCAGTGCAACAAACATCAGCCTATTTGAAAGACACTAAACATGTATTACAACTTCTAGACACACTACCAGTACTCGAAGGAAGAACATTATTAGCCACGGCAGATGTGAATTCACTATATACTATAGTTCAGCATCACGATGCCTGTTCAGCAACCAAATGGCTCCTTAGAAAGTATAGCAATCTCATATGTGCACAGCGGAAATACCTGATTAAGTGCCTAGACCTTTGCTTAAGGTGTAACTATTTTTGGCACAACAATACATACTATAAACAGGCCATTGGGATTGCAATGGGTGCTAAATTTGCACCGAGTGTGGCCAATGCCTTTATGGCGCAATGGGAGGAGCAATCCATTTATGAAAACACCCCAGCAGAACTTACTTTATACAAAAGGTACATCGATGATGTAATTATAGTCTGGAATGGAAAACGAGAAGCGCTCGAACAATTCCTGGAGAAATTGAATTCAAATGATAAAAATATCCGTTTGTCGTGGAACATCAGTGAAAAGACAGTGGAATTCCTGGATCTCAAAATAAGCCTTGAAGGCGATAGAGTAATAACTAAAACGTTTTTCAAAAATGTAGATGCGAATAGCTACCTTCCCATTAACAGCTGCCATCACAAATTATGGCTATATAATATACCGAAAGAACAATTTGTCCGAATTAGGAGAAACTGCACGAAAGAAGAAGATTTTAAAGAACAGGCTAAGCTAATTGGTTCCAGGTTTATAGAAAAGGGATATGAGCATATACTCATAGAAAAACAAATTGAAGAAGTTAGGAGTATGGATAGAACAAAAATGTTAGAAATCCACCCAAAGAAAATGTTTGCACAGGAAACACCTACTTTAATTCTGGATTACAGTGTCCAACATAAACAAGTATCCAAAATCATTCAAAGGCACTGGCACATCTTGAAAAATGATAAAGATTTGACTAAAGTATTACCAGAATTACCCAATATCATATATAAAAGGGCACCGACCATCAGAAACATGGTAGTGAAAACAGTGATTGAACCCCCCCAACAAGTACCATACTCATTCTTCACAGGAAAAGGATTCCATCCATGTAGAAACTGTTTTGCATGCAAACACGCCCAAAAATTTCAAGGAAAAAGAACAGAATTCACAGCTACTACTACAAACGAAACATATGAAATTAAAGATTTTATTGGATGCCACACTGAGGGAGTTGTATACGTACTCCAGTGTAGCTGTAAACTGCAATACGTAGGACGTACGAAGAGGGCCCTTAAAGTCAGGGTGAAGGAACACATACAGAACATTAAAAAAGGAAACCCCAAACACAACGTGTCCAAACACTTTGCAGCAGTACATAATAGGGACCCCATACATCTACAATTTTGGGGGATAGAAAGATTTAAAAACTCATGGAGAGGCACCCACAAAATTAGAAGTATTAGCCAAAAAGAATCATACTGGATTCATACTCTGCGTACATTAACCCCTAGAGGTATGAACGTAGAGTTTGATTTAAATTGTTTTTTAAGTAATTTTTAATATTTATATATGTACTTTTATTAAAGTTTTTAATTGCGGATATTAATATCTAGATTTTATATAAGGTTTTAATTAATACTGTCTTTTGCTCTAATTTATGAATTATGGTATTAACATTCTATACTATGACGCTGATCAAATTGTTTATGGTTGATTATACTGGTTATATTATTAAGTGAGAGGTTCTTCCTTGGTGACTGAGGTGCACAGTCAATGTCTCCATTTCAAAACCTTAACGTATTTTTCCATTCTCTCATCATTTTAATACAAGCATATCTGTCGAATTTCTGATATTTCTGACACTTCGTTAAATATATAGCATTCTAACAATGTTAATCCACCCAAAAATGGCCGCTGATTGTGGTGTGATAACCACCATAAAGATGGCCACCGCCATAGATCTCTATTTGCCACAAGAAAATGGCGCATTTTTTCGTGATTAGACAATATTCATTTGCATGTTTACTGATTACCGTTATTTTTCCAATTTCTATTTTCAAGTTGCGGATATTCAACATTATTAATATAAACCAGGATTCGATATATACACTGTGATTTAAATTCTCAATCTGACTCCCCTGTGTCACGGCCGTAATCTATGTCGATTGCCACCTCTAAGATGGCCGATGTCCTATAGAGAAATACATTACCACAATAAAAATGGCTGCTCTATTACTTCCGGTTTCACTATATAATTAGCATGCCTCTCAGGCCAATCCGGTTCCCCAGTTGAAGTCACGAGCGGTGACGTAACGCGTAGGGCGTGGCAGAGAGCTGACTATACCGGAAGTCACGTAAGGAGGCGCCTCGGACGCCGCTCCTTCTTGTTTTATGTGATTTTACACTGTTTTTCATGTAAGAGACCACTTTGCTTTTAACCCAATAAAATATACTTTTGAAATACTACACCATCAGAGGCCTCCTCTCTCCTCCCCCTCCTCCCACCGGGCTGTCACAAGCCTAGGTGGAAATACTCCCAGTTTATTTTGATAGGTGCCTGACAGTAAGCAGAGGGGAACGCCACCATCCTGTGACTTTTGTCGTTACAACAAGGAAAGATCTACATTGATGCCTGTTTTTTCCTATTCTGAGGTGAGAGTTTAGAGAGCCTAGTTGAACCGTTAGTTGTTTTATGAAGATCACCATTACCATTATTATGATTCTTCCGTCAACATCATGAATTATGGACTTTATATTGTCATCTTTGTGAACTCTCTTTTATAGTCTTATATATTTTGCAATATCATATATCACGCTGCTTGCAGTTGCTGCACAGTTTTTTTTTGCATTTTTGCACATTCATGCGATTTGGCTTTTGCCATCCATTTGAATTTGTTGGTTTACACATTTGGATTTTCAGCACAGGTTTTGCATCTTTGCACATATATGACATTTTTGTGATTTGTCATTGGGCCACATGTATTTATTTTTATCCAAGTTTTTTATTGATGCACTGTATCTGTTCCACAGTTAATATTTATTTTATTTATTTATTATTATTATTGTAGATCCAAACACATTTTTATGATAGATTTTATGCGCGAAATCTCTTTTATCTTTTATTACACGGGTTGAGTGTTATGTGTACACTTGTCGATTTCGCTGCAGTCATTTTAGATATCATCATAAAAATCACCCACCTTAAGGATCTGTTCATTTAACCCATTTTTGCTTGTCACCACATTCACTTTTATCTCATTTTAGCGCGAGGGACCACAGTAGCTATAAAGCAACTTCATTATTATACCATTATAAAATCTTTCTTTTTTTTTTTTTTTTTGTTTCATATAGTTTTCATTAATAAGGAAAACCAAGCATTTACAAGTAATAAGAAGCAAGGATACAAATGCAGTACAGTTAATGCAAGTATTCAAGAAAATTGTAGCAGCAAGTCTTTGTAAAACGGTAGAAACGTGAAGTTCACATCAACAATTGATTGATCATGGAATATCAGTAGCTTATTAATTAAACATAAAAGAACTCATCAGGAGAGGCTAATAATATAGCTTATCATAGGATTTGATTAAAATGAATTGTAGCTAAGATCAGGTGGACCGGTGCATGCCCACCCCCAACCCAAACACCCCCAATGGGATCACGCTGTGCGGGGGGGGGGGCAGATTTATCTGGCTGTTTTGTGTCAGTGATGGTCCATGAAATGGGATGATTACCCTTTAAACCTGGTATACTGTGTAATGTATCCCATTGTTGAAAGTGTGATATAAGCTAGGGAGGGTAAGAGTATGGCTGTACACATGAGGGTGATCTAAGGTCGGATCAAAAGTTTTGATTTGGTATCTAGGCTGCAGTCAGAGAACTCT
This sequence comes from Lithobates clamitans, assembly GCA_037952925.1. Classification (NCBI taxonomy): domain Eukaryota; kingdom Metazoa; phylum Chordata; class Amphibia; order Anura; family Ranidae; genus Lithobates; species Lithobates clamitans. The sequence goes on from JBBGZY010000748.1 coordinate 18,276, forward strand.
AAGTCAAGGAACGGGGAGGGCATTCGTTAGGTGAGATATGAGATATAATATATATAGAAAAGAACATAGAAATTAATTAATATGAATATTAGTATGGCAGTTATTCACATTGCGGTAGCGGAGGGGAAATATGTGGAGGTTGGCAGTGTATTCCCATGGAGTGGTCTAGTTATGAATTGCGAATTAGCTCTTGGAACTCTGAGGAGTCTCGGAAATGTAGCCAACAGGCCCATGTCATACGGTATTTCTTTGGGTTATCTTTAGCTTGATGGATCAGATCCTCCATCTCAGCCACCTTCTCTATACGTTTAAACCAGTCGGTCATTTTAGGGGGGTTAGTATTTCTTCAATATAACGGTATACATTGTTTAGCTGCATTAATGAGGTGAAGCATGAGAGATTTGTTGTATGTAGATTGAGGCAACGAAGTGTGATGTAGCAAGTATTGAGCCGGAGTGAAGTCTAAGGGGTATGTTGTAATTTGGGCGATTGTGTTGTGTATTTTTTCCCAGAATGGTTTTATGTGTGTACATTCCCACCAGATATGGAGTAGGGAACCCACCTCAGAGTTACATCTCCAGCACAGTGGGGATACAGTAGGATGGAATACGTGTATCCGTTTAGCAGTACGGTACCATCTGGAGTACAGTTTAAAGCTATTTTCCTGTGCTGATATTTTGATGGAGTCTTTATGGATATGATCATAAATATTTTCCCAGTCCTCTTTGGATAAGTCTAAGTTGAGTTCACTCTCCCATCTCTGGTTGGCTAGGTTGGATTTATGGTTGCTCTCCCCAAATAGGAGTAAGTATACTGTTGAGACCAGATGGGGTTCTGCGCTGTTGCACAGTGCTTCAAAAGGATTTTGTTCTCTACACCATTGAGTGATGGGTCTGGTGCTGATCAGAAAGTGTCTAATTTGTAGATATTTGTAAAAGGAAATTTTGCATTCTGGGAAGCGGAAGGAGAGAGAAGCAAAAGGGACGAGCAAATTATTGTGAAGAAGGTGATGTGCTCTGAACGGTTGATCAATGTTTGTGAGATTTAAGTTATATTCTGGAAGACCAGGAGGGAAGTTGGGGTTACCGTCTAAGGGAGTCATCGGGCGTGGTGAAGGAATCAGATTAAGTGAGTCATAGGTTTTCTTGAAGCTATGTAGCGTGGGACCCGTTAGTGGCTGTGAAGAGTGTTCCTTAGGAATGTCTCTGACGTCGATCCATGGAATATGGGAAAGAGGGACCTGTGCAAAGGAGTTCTCAATGTCAATCCAGTCTTTGGTGTGTGTGTGGATATGCCAGTCAATTATTTTTGTGATGTGGCATGCCGCGTAGTATCTGTGAATGTCTGGGAGGCTCAGTTCACCTTTCTATTTGGGTAGAGTCATTCTATCCCAGCTTATTCTTGGGGATTGAGAGGCCCAGATAAAGTTCCTGCATAGTCTCTTGTAGGTTTTAAAGAAAGTAATTGGGAGGTTAATTGGAATTGTTTGAAAGATGTAGAGCATATGGGGTAGAACGTTCATCTTTAGGATGCCAATGCACCCAAACCATGAAAACTGGCCCGAAGACCATTTGTGGAGATCCTTCTGTATAGTTCGGAGTATGGGTAGGTAGTTGCTGTCATAAAGCTTCTCTAGTTTAGAGGGGATTTGAATACCTAAGTACATGAGGGCATGCGGTTCCCAACTAAAAGAAAAGTTAGCTTGGCACTGAGTATCTAACGTTGATGGGAGAGAGATGTTGAGGGCTTTAGAGTTCTGAAAATTAATTTGCAGATTGGACAATTTATGAAAGAGGGCAAAGTCCTGTAATAAATTAGGTATGGTGATAAGGGGGTTAGAAAGGAAAAGAAGGATGTCAGCGTATGCTGCCACTTTGTAATGTTTGTGGCGTATGTCGACGCCGGTGATATTGGGGTTTGCCCTAAGTTTGCGTAAGAAGGGTTCCAAAGTAAGTAAAAAAGATGAGAGGAGATAAGGGGCACCCCTGGCGTGTGCCATTCGAAGCGGAGATTATACTATTATAAAGAAGAAGAGAATGCACTGCTTTGAGAGATTTCATAATTTGCAGTGTCACGAATGTGTTATCTCCATTACGAACACTAGTTTTACAAGACCAAACGCTTCCGTCTCATCCTTGATTCTGAGCATGCGTGTTTGTACCTTGGACTTTTGTCTGACGGACTTGTGTACACACAATCGGAAAGTCCGACAACACACATTTGTTGGCGGAAATTTGAGAACATGCTAGCCAACATTTGTTGTCGAAAATCCAACAACAAATGTCTGATGTAGCATACACACGGTCGGACTTACCGCCAACAAGCTCACATCCAACATTTCCATCGGAAAATCCAATCGTGTGTACGCGGCATAAGAGTCTCTCTCTATATCTATGGATTGAGTTCTATATGCGTTCTGGATCTGTATAGTTTAGGTCAGTGTTTTTAACTTTTTCTGCATTTGATTAATATTGTGGTAAAGCATTATGTTAGCTCCTTCTTTTATGTATGTACCATCAATAATGGACTTCTGGGCATAATTGCCGAGAGAGCTGAAGCAAATAGAGGAGATGGAGCTGCTGTTTTGCCCACCTACTTAAAGGGACACTTGCTTTTTTGACATCTGTTTTACGCTAAGGTGAACAGTTCAGCGTGACACAGATTGAAGATTGCACAGTGGACAGTGAAATTTTGTGTCTTGAAGGAATTACACTTTTGTGTTGTATAACAAATTTGATGAAAACTGTGTGAGATTATTGCACCAATGTTTGTGAATTATATGGATTTTATGTTGACCTTTTTTTATTGCTTTTTTGTTGATTTATAATATAATTTGAGAACTGAATATGATCATCACAGGCAATGGTTGAATTCTATTTCTAAGAGCACTTTATTGATTTATTTCCCATATGGATAAGAGGAATGTTATGTGCATTTATTTTTCAGAGGTTATTTATTGACTGTTTTAATGCACTTGTTATGATATTTTGTATTCATTATAACACAGGTAGGCACAGGTAACACAATCACCTGTAGTCCCTCCTTTACACTGGTCTCATCCTCTGACTTTTTAGAACCACTAGTCCCTCCAAGCACCCGAGACATGTGCAGTGTTCCAGGCTAATTGCTGCTATGCTGTTTTTCAGAGGGTATGCTTGAGATATTAACACTGAATGAGATATTCTGACAGTTGTCCTGGCCCAGGTTAAAAGGTGGCTGACCTCACGCCATCTTCAGCCAGGCAAGCTCATCTGTGACAATGACATTAACTTGCTGACCACCTTTTGACAAGAAATGCAAGCAAGTTAATGCCATTTTCACTGCTAATCATTGATGGCGGCGTGCTGCAGATGCTGCTACTGCTGCTGCTGCTGCTACATCCTCTGCAGTATGGCCAATCTTGAGTATGGGCTGGTACACAGTAATTTTGTGTTGGGCCTTAAAGCTTGCAGCCTATTCCAGTGCCCCCCCCCCCCCCCCCACCCCCTCATGTAGCTTTTCTTGTGTTTTATGCTTTACTTGTTGGTCACTTATTATGATACGTTATTGGTTATTGTCTGGCTAACCACTTGTGAAAATGTGTGGTACTGACTTTAATTATACTGTGACTATATGGTTCTTGGGTGCTGCATTTTTATATTTTCTGTTGTTATGGCTTTGTAATTCAATAAAACTTAAAATTAAAAATAAACAAAGCTCACAAATTATATTATTGCACTATTGGTCACTTTTGAATACTGGCCACTAAAATGTTAGGTCACTGGCTAATTTTTACAAAATTGAGGGTTTTAATTGTTTCCAAAGTAAACTTCGATATAGGTTTTAGATCTGTTATGGTTGAAACTTCCACCAGGTCTGTGACCACTGGATTAGGAAGCAGGTGTCACAGCCAAAACTGCCTAAAACGCTTCTTTTTTTAAATGTATTTAAACAAACTGTATAGATATTCTGCTGCTGTGTTTAAGTCAAGCTAAATGTAAAAGTTAACAAAATATTGTTCCAAATAGTTTCTACCGCATATAAGCTAATTGTAAAATAAACCAGTCAGTGTATGCTATTGCTGAGACTGTCTGTGAAAAATGCACTGTTCTGTAACACCACATACTGTAAAGCCTAAAGGCATCTCCCAAGCACATATATGAATAGATTGGGTGTTCTTTCCATGTCTCCCTCAAATTCTCATTCAAATAAATATCTTTTTCCTAATTTATGGCATTTTGTAAACATGCAGTGCCCAGCTTCACATACCCATTTTTACAATAACTTGTTCACTAGCCTTGATAATGGGCAGAATGTAGTATTGTGTCAGGATTCACCCCTATAGATTACAATGGAGTTTGATGCTAATTTGGGGTTTTGTGAACATCAAGAAAAAATTTACAAATCCACCTTTTAATCAAACTCAGGAACATTCACTCATTTCTAGTCAGCATATGCACACGCCTGAAAGCAAAATAGAACTTTTTTTTTATGTGATGTGCCAATTTGTGAGGTGGATAATTGTTGGTAGTGCAAGTTTTGGATCCAATTTGTGAAATCCAAATCGGGAATGGATCAGACTTTGTGGACTCTACAGTGCCAAATGTCTGTATCTGTAGACATTGGGCACTAGATTACACAACCAGCGGTTTGTTTCAATTGTATTGCCCTTTGCCTCACTTTTAAATATGTAGATATAAAAAAAATAAAGATTTTTCAGTAAATAACCATGGTAAACTGAAATCTCATAAGCTGTTATGGGTGTTTACAAGAAAGCCCGTACAAGTGCGCAGATCACAACAACAAGAAACTAATTGTTTTGTCACAGAGAAACTTTATTAGTATATTTTTATTCCTAAATCAGGGAAGGGTTCTTCAGTGATCTCTGACCACTTGACATGGATTTTATTGCTTGCCACTTGCCTTGACCTATTACCTTAAACAATTTGGAGTTTCGATGATGATCTGGAGTTTTTTTTTGTTACTACTTTCAATAGTTTTGTCAGCAATAATCAGCTAATCTAGACCAATGATCAAAACAAAGGATCATCTGAACATTTTTTGAGTATTAAATTCTAAGGTGATATAAAAGAGAAGTTGCGCTGACCCCAAAAACAAACAAATGTGAACGAGTGATAGATAGCTGCTAGCACACAAACAAACCAAGTCCCATCAAATATAAAAAGAACATGTGCAGCGCTAAAAAGTTAGTGAATCAAACATAAGATTGGTGACTGAAACCAAATATGATATGATATTAATCTACACAATAATAAACACTGGTGAAGTGTATATAAATGTCCAAACAAAATGTGTTGAATAAAAATGTCCAGTAACAATAAGTTAAGCTCCACAGACTGCAGTCAAAAACTGGAGTCAATGCATAAAGGAGTCTTCTCAGGCAGAGGGGGTGCTTGGACCCATAATGTTGACTGGAGACTGGAAAGCACATCAATCATGGGCAACACGACATAAACATCTAGAGTAAAGTACTCTTACCAGAGTGAGTGGGACGTATCAGCCATATAGCAGTACGTCTATCAGAGCTTGTGGAAGTAGCCTCCCGTGCACTCTCTCCAAGGATTCTCCCTTCGATCACGACCTCCGATCGGCCAGGTTATCACTTGAGTCGCGGTCACTGATAGCCAGGACAGTCAACGGTGGAGGTGAACAGCTCTCTTGCACGCTCCAGTAGAAGGCTCTTTAGTCGAAACTCATAGGGCGTTCAGCTTTCCACATTGCCACCAATTTTTATCTAGTGATCACTTTTTACTTTGTAAGGTTTTTTATTCAATAAATCCCTTTATTTTTGATCTGCGCCATGTGGAGCCCCTTTTTTCTTTTTTCTCCATGATTTTATCTATGTTTGGTCCCTTTGAACCTGCCTGGAACCTGAGAGCGTGCGAGAGAGCTGTTCACCTCCACCGTTGACTGTCCTGGCTATCGGTGACTGCAACTCAAGTGATAACCTGGCCGATCGGAGATCGTGATCGAAGGGAGAATCCTTGGAGAGAGTGCACGGGAGGCTACTTCCACAAGCTCTGATAGACGTACTGCTATATGACTGATACGTCCCACTCGCTCTGGTAAGAGTACTTTACTCTAGATGTTTATGTCGTGTTGCCCATGATTGATGTGCTTTCCAGTCTCCAGTCAACATTATGGGTCCAAGCACCCCCTCTGCCTGAGAAGACTCCTTTATGCATTGACTCCAGTTTTTGACTGCTGTCTGTGGAGCTTAACTTATTGTTACTGGACATTTTTATTCAACACATTTTGTTTGGACATTTATATACACTTCACCAGTGTTTATTATTGTGTAGATTAATATCATATCATATTTGGTTTTAGTCACCAATCTTATGTTTGATTCACTCACTTTTTAGCGCTGCACGTATTCTTTTTATATTAAATTCTAAGACCCATCACAAAATTGGATCTATGCATGAAGGGGCACCTTGTCCTGGTTACATTCACTCATTTACTGTTGTATGCCATACCTATGCTTTCTAGTTCTGACTTGGCTTGCTGCACTGTTGTTCAATAACCCACTCTAAAAACTTCACTGGAAGGGTGTCAGTTATTTAAAGTAGCTGGGGGATGGTCCCAGCTTGCCCTGACTGTTCCATGTATAACAGTTGACCTGGGATTATCTGATGTAGCATGAAACAGTTGCTCATAATGGCCCAGTCTGCCACACAGGTGGCCCTGTGCCAACACTATTATTATAGCCAACATACACACATCTTAAAGGGTTCCACCCAAAAATGGAACTTTCGCTTCAAGGGAAGGTGACCCACTGATGTGCCACATTTGGCATGTCATTTTTGGCGGGAGCGGATACCCTCTTTTTAGAGGGTCCCAAATTCAACTTCCTCCCGGGGAACCACAGCACCGAAAGGGAAATCACCTTTCCCCCTCCCACTTGGCAATCATCTGGGACACATCACAGGCCCCAGATGCTTGCCTGGCCAGTCACGGCGGGCAGTGCGGCTCATGCATGCGCAGTGGGTGCCTGGCAGTGAAGCCACAGCCGGGCACCCACATTTATAATGCCAGCCTGCAGAGAGGTGGGGGGAGATGAGCAGGGCTTTGTTTCCCCACATCGCTGGACCCTGGGACAGGTAAGTGTCTGATTATTAAAAGTCAGCAGCTGTAGTATTTGTAGGTGCTGACTTTTATTTTTTATTTTTTAAGTGGAACTCCGCTTTAAATTCCTACATAACTTTGTTTTGATGATGTGCCAACATGTGAGGTGGATATTTTCTGGTAGTGAAATTTGTAGATCTAATTTGGATCTATTGGAGACAGAAAAATGTTTGTTGGCTCACTCAATTACCGAGTTAAACATCTGTACCTATTAGAATTGGCCTTCACAGTGACCAAAAAAATTACAAATTAGACTACCCAAAATTAATTTCAGTTTATCAAACCAAGTTGTACATGTATACCAAGCCTTGGATTTAATGAAGGTTAAAGTAAATTCAGGATCTTAAAGCCTCTGTCTTAAATCACCCAGAAAACCCTCAGATAACTTTCAGGTAACACTGTAAACAAGAAGTTATATTTGTGCAATTCCCTGTTATTTATTTTTTTTGAAAATGACTTTCTTTGCTGGTTAGATTTGACATTTCATTATAAAGAAGTATCATAACTTTGTGTGACCTCTAAAAAGTTCTGTCCTGAAGCAGCATCAAAAAACCTTTTTTCTGAACACTTTTGTGCAGTGGTTGACTGAAATAACATTTTCTCAGAAGACTTAGTGCTGTATGGTGTTTTTTCTTCTTTTTCTTTCAAGTCTTCTTTCAAAAAGTATATTTTTCAATTTATATGGTTAAATATCAAGATTATTTTCTAGCCTGTCGAATTTTTGAACAATAAAAAACTGTTGGTTTTTTTTGCACTGTTACTAATATTAATATTGTTTAATTGTTACTAGCAACCCATTGAATGTACCTTTTAAAAAAAAAAAAAAACTGGATTACAATGTAGGTGCTTGCTCTTCTGTAAGGTATTACCATATTACCATATCAAGGGTTTCTTCACATGTCACAGACCCAAGTCTGAAAAGACACAGTTTAAAAACAAGTTGGTGTGCACAGGCAAGAAAGCAACACACTTTTATAGACACGGTCTGCACAGTGTAAATCCACCTGTCCTAAAAATGTCGAAATTGACTCCATTTTCATCTACATTTCATTCTACATACGTTTACAGTGCCTTGAAAAAGTATTCATACTCCTTGAAATTTTCCACATTTTTTCATGTCACAACCAAAAATATAATGTATTTTATTGGGATTTTATGTGATAGACCAACACCAAGTGGCACATAATAGTGAAGTGGAAGAAAAATGAGAAATGTTTTTCAGAATTATTTACAAATATCTGAAAAGTGTGGCGTGCATTTGTATTCAGCCCCCTTTACTCTGATACCCCTAACTAAAATCTAGAGGAACCAATTGCCTTCAGAAGTCACCTAATTAGTAAATAGAGTCCACCTGTGTGTAATTTAAACTCAGTATAAATACAGCTGTTCCGTGAAGCCCTCAGAGGTTTGTTAGAGAACCTTAGTGAACAAACAGCATCATGAAGGCCAAGGCACACATCAGACAGGTCAGGGATAAAGTTGTGGAGAAGTTTAAAGCAGGTTATAAAAAAATATCCCAAGCTTTGAAAATCTCACGGGGCACTGTTCAATCCATCATCGGAAAATGGAATGAGTATGGCATAACTGCAAATCTACCATGACATGGCCGTCCACCTAAACTGATAGGCCGGGCAAGGAGAGCATTAATCAGAGAAGCAGCCAAGAGGCCCATGGTAAGTTTGGAGGAGCTGCAGAGATCCACAGGTGGGAGAATCTGCCCACAGGACAACTTTTAGTGGTGTACTCCACAATTCTGGCCTTTATGGAAGAGTGGCAAAAAGAAATCCATTGTTGAAAAAAATCAATAAGAAGTCCCGTTTACAGATTGCAAGAAGCCATGTGTGGGGACACAGCAAACATGTGGAAAAAGGTGCTATGGTCAGATTAGACCAAAATTGAACTTTTTACCCTAAAAGCAAAATGCTATGTGTGGCTGAAAACTAACACTGCACATCACCTTGAACACATCATCCCCACCGTAAAACATGGTGGTGGCAGCATCATGTTGTGGGGATGCTTTTCTATAGCAGGGACAGGGAACTTGATGGGAAATTGAATGGAGCCAAATACAGGGTAATCTTAAAAGAAAACCTGTTAGAGTCTGCAAAAGACTTGAGACTGGGATGGACATTCAACTTCCAGCAGGACAACAACCCTAAACATACACCCAGAGCTACAATGGAATGGTTTAGATCAAAGCGTATTCATGTGTTAGAATGGCCTAGTCAAAGTCCAGATCCAAATCCAATTAAGAATCTGTGGCAAGACTTGAAAATTGCTGTTCACAGATGTTCTCCATCCAATCTGACAGAGCTTGAGCTATTTTGCAAAGAAGAATGGGCAAAAATGTCACTCTCCAGATGCGCAAAGCTGGTAGAGACATACCCAAAAAGACTTCTACAAAGTATTGAATCAGGGGGGCTGAATGCAAGTGCATGCCACACTTTTCACATATTTACTTGTAAAAAAATTTGAAAACCATTTATCATTTTCCTTTCACTTCACAATTATTTGCCACTTTGTGTTGGCCTATCACATAAAACCCTAATAAAATACATTTACATTTTTGGTTGTAACATGACAAAATGTAGAAAATGTCAAGGTGTATGAATACTTTTTCAAGGCACTGTATATTGGTGAATGGGGTTTTCCTATAGTAGACACTGCATGTCAGATTATGAGTTTTATGTTTGTCTCCTGCAAAGGCTCTACATCACACATCAGTATGACTCCTTACTATACATTACCACATTGCACAGATGTTCAAAGAGAAGCAAAATATTTAGTCATGTAATAAAGATGGTTTGGAACTTTTAATTAACATCAACTGCTAAGATCCCTAAAACATGTTATCTGGGCCAGAGAGAAAGATCCACAAATCTTTTGCCCCGTATGAAATTCACTCAAAGATCCCCTAATATATGGCCAAACAAGAAACTTTATGGATTCTGATCGTAAACGTTCAAGGTTATTTGTTTTTAAATAACAATCATGTCATACTTACCTGCTCTGTGCAATGGTTTTACACAGAGCAGCCTCTATCCTCCTCTTCCCAGGTCCTCCGTCAGCGCTCATGACTCCTCCAACCCAAGCCTAGTGCCCCATAGCAATACATTTGCCATGGGGCACTTGTGCGTGCTTGCTCCCAAGACGGTTTTGTGTGTCCATTAACTATATGGTAGAAAAATTGTGCTTAGTGCTCAGCATCAAACAAAAATCAAAACTCCCACAACTGCACTCAGAAACAATACATAATACCAATGCTGAACCAAAATACAAATGTTGCACTGTGTTACTACAGTAAATTAGACATGTCTTGGTCATATGTATCCCAATACAAAGGATAATATTATTGTCCAAAAACAATTAAAAACGTGTGCCAACATCATAAATCCAAATATAACTGAAGAAATTAAAATTTAGAGGGTGACAATACTATTCCAAAGTTATACAAAAAAATGAAAAATCAGTTAATAAATAAATAAACATAAATCCTGATGAAAGTCCACCACCTATAGGCAAATGTCCAAATATAATAAATAATTATGTGTAGGAGGGTTCCATCACCATTGCAAATCTTGCGATATGTTTCCACTTCTGAATGACAATAAGCAGCCTTGTAAATTCAACACCACCACCAATTGCAACCTCTTACCAAGTGATACAACCTGGTCTTATAACAGCATTTTAGCAGTATTAATCCATCAACAGCCTTGGGACCATATGGGATATCACAGCAACAGGTTGTACATGGTAAAGGGTAAGACGTTGTTGAGGCATGACTCAGAATGTGGCACCACATCCAAATATGAATGAAAAAAGAAAAACAGAGAGTGATAATGGACTTTAAATTGGTAGCCACCGGTAGACCCAGGGTCTACCGGTGGCTACCAATTTAAAGTCCATTACCACGTTCAGTTTTTCTTTGTACATGGTAAAGAGATAAGCGAGCAACCTCCAGATTTATTGTAATAAGTAATTGTACATCTACTCACAAAAGTACAACCCCTTGAGAATGGCATATTGGTTGAAATGCTTGTGCTGGCATCCTTACACCTGCTGGAGCTAGCAGTGGTGGTGGTTTTGTTTATATGTGATTTATCCTTGTACTTATATGAGTAGAGGCACAATTACGTATTACAATAAATCTGTGGGTTGCACTATGGAATGTTTACTTATCTCTTACATGGCTTAATGTACAGTGGGGATGAAAAGTATTCAGACCCCCTTACATTTTTCACTCTTTGTTATATTACTAAAATCATTTAAGTTAATTTTTTTCCTCATTAATGTACACAGAGCACCCCATATTGACAGAAAAACACAGAATTGTTGACATTTTTGCAGATTTATTAAAAAAGAAAAACTGAAATATCACATGGTCCTAAGTATTCAGACCCTTTGCTCAGTATTTAGTAGAAGCACCCTTTTGATCTAATACAGCCATGAGTCTTTTTGGGAAAGATGCAACAAGTTTTTCACACCTGGATTTGGGGATCCTCTGCCATTCCTCCTTGCAGATCCTCTCCAGTTCTGTCAGGTTGGATGGTAAATGTTGGTGGACAGTCATTTTTAGGTCTCTCCAGAGATGCTCAATTGGGTTTAAGTCGGGGCTCTGGCTGGGCCATTCAAGAACAGTCACGGAGTTGTTGTGAAGCCACTCCTTTGTTATTTTAGCTGTGTTCTTAGGGTCATTGTCTTGTTGGAAGGTAAACCTCCGGCCCAGTCTGAGGTCCTGAGCACTCTGGAGAAGGTTTTCATCCATGATATCCCTGTACTTGGCCGCATTCATCTTTCCCTCGATTGCAACCAGGCGTCCTGTCCCTGCAGCTGAAAAACAACCCCACAGCATGATGCTGCCACCACCATGCTTCACTGTTGGGACTGTATTGGACAGGTGATGAGCATTGCCTGGTTTTCTCCCCACATACCGCTTAGAATTAAGGCCAAAAAGTTCTATCTTGGTCTCATCATACCAGAGAATCTTATTTCTCACATCTTGGAGTTCTTCAGGTGTTTTTTAGCAAACTCCATGAGGGCTCTCATGTGTCTTGCACTGAGGAGAGGCTTCCGTCGGGCCACTCTGCCAGAAAGCCCCGACTGGTGGAGGGCTGCAGTGATGGTTGACTTTCTACCACTTTCTACCATCTCCCAACTGCATCTCTGGAGCTCAGTCACAGTGATATTTGAGTTCTTCTTTACCTCTCTCACCGAGGCTCTTCTCCCCCGATAGCTCAGTTTGGCCGGACGGCCAGCTCTAGGAAGGGATCTAGTCATCCCAAATGTCTTCCATTTAAGGATTATGGAGGCCACAGTGCTTTTAGGAACCTTAAGTGCAGCAGAAATTTTTTTGTAACCTTGATCAGATCTGTGCCTTGCCACAATTCTGTCTCTGAGCTCTTCAGGCAGTTCCCTTGACCTCATGATTCTCATTTGCTATGACATGCACTGTGAGTTGTAAGGTCTTATATAGACAGGTGTGTGGCTTTCCTAATCAAGTCCAATCAGTATAATCAAACACAGCTGGACTCAAATGAAGGTGTAGAACACTCTCAAGGATGATCAGAAGAAATGGACAGCACCTGAGTTAAATATATGAGTATCACAGCAAAGGGTCTTAGGACCATGTGATATTTCAGTTTTTCTTTTTTAATAAATCTGCAAAAATGTCAACAATTCTGTGTTTTTCTGTCAATATGGGGTGCTGTGTGTACATTAATGAGGAAAAAATGAACTTAAATGATTTTAGCAAATGGCTGCAATATAACAAAGAGTGAAAAATGTAAGGGGGTCTGAATACTTTCCGCCCCCATGGTATATGCAAACAGTGAACCACTGCCAATGTACTCTGAAGTTCCTAAAGTTCCATTGAACAACCTGTTGCTGTGGTATCCTATATCCCAGAGGTCCAAGATTCTTAACGTAGATATCGCATTTTAGTGGAACAACTGCAAGACTAATTACTGATGATAATTACTTACTATGTCCCTAATATTAGCCAAATTCCTTTTTCACACATCTCTTTAACCTAATTAAAGTCCATCAAGTTGCTACTCTATTCCTTTGTGGTGACTTCAACCTTGTTATCCAGCCCTATTTAGACACCTAAATATTTTAGTTCTACATATCAATATGGTTTTCTAGCCTCTGCCCACTCCAAACATAGAGAAGTCCTCATAGCTTTTCGGAGGTCAACACGGTTCATTTGCAACAAAAAGATCCAAGATCCTTCAGGTAGATATCTCCTTTTAGTGGGACACCCTCAAGACCAGGAAGTGATGAAAGGTACATACTATGTCCCTAATATTAGCCTAATTCTTTTTTTTCCTTGTGACGTCACTGACCAGTGCATGCTGGGTCAGTGATGTCACAAGGGGGCAGTGCCACCAGGTGATTTCACCAGGTGGCCCCACCCCTACCTATATAAGAACTGTCAAATGGCAAGCCAGGCATTCGTTTTTTTTTTTCTTTTTTGGGTCTGGTGGTGTGGCGGGCGTCATGATGACGATGGATTTACATCGGGAGACACTGTTTTTTTCTTTTTTTAATAAAAGAATTGTCAAAAACTGTCTCTGTGTTTTTATTACTTTTTTACACTTTTTTAGTGAATGGGTAGGGGTACTATGTACCCCATACTCATTCACATGGGGGGGGCTGGGATCTGGGGTCCCCCTTGTTAAAGGGGGCTTCCAAATCCCGATAAGCCCTCTGCTCTCAGACCCCCACAGTCCAGGGTTGAGAGAATGGGGCCCTTGTCCCCATCAAGCACCCACCCCCCTATGTTGAGGGCATGTGGCCTGGGATGGTTGAGGGGGGGGGGGGGGGCGCTCATTCTCCCCTCCCCATTTCCCTGGCCTGCCAGACTGTATGCTCAGATAAGGGTCTGGTATGGATTTTGGGGGAAAATATAGAATCGCGCTAAACATGTGAAAAATAGTACTTAAATAAGGAAAGTGCAAACTAACACACTAACCAAATATTTAAAAGGTGTGCAATTTGTTTCATAACAAATCGAAATTCGGCCGAACTAATACGAAAGAAACTTTAGCGAATATAACAAATGAATTGCTCTTTCAAATTGTTTTATTGATTTTAAGCAAGTAAATACAGAATACAATTTAGAAATTGTACGTCGTACAACGACAATGTGATCACATATGAATTATAAGTAACTCATTAACTATTCATTAACAACCAACAGTTTGCCAGAAATTCAAATAAAGGAGGTAAAGATATAAATAAAGGGTACTCTCTCCTGTCACAGCACCCTTATTGGGAGCACTTTTGTGCCATAAGGGGAGACAGAACCCAATGTGTGTATGTTGAATACAGTTAATTTTTTATATTGGTAGGTATTATTCTATATTCTCGTTGTATCAAACATAACTAGTGTGGGTTGAACATATTGCTCGGTCAAGAAAGGTTTAAGGGTGATTTTGACATTTTAAGTGGCAATTGCAGCATTAGACCAGTTTGCCCAGGGTTGCCATTTTGTATGTGATTTTGTGGCCTGACCATTGCTGGCGGCCGTCATTGTCTCATAACTGAAGTGAAGTGAAACTAGGTCTATTGTTTGTGTGATAGTTGGAGTTTTGTCAGACTTCCATTGTCTTTTTATATTGAGCCTGGAGGCCAAGAGGACGTGGGTTGTTGTGTGTCTCAGAGGGTAGGGTATGGTTTCTATGTTTAGGTTTAGTAGTGCAAGTTCAGGTGAGGGGGGATCGAGAGTTTGGTGATGGTGGAGATAAGTTTAAATGTATCAATCCAGTAACTCTGGACGAGGGGACAAGTCCAGAAGATATGAAACATGTCGCCCTTGGCGGATTTACATCGCCAGCATGTATTGGGATTTTGGGGGCTGAAGGATGCCAGTTTAGCTGGTGTCGGGTACCATCTTATTAGCGATATTTTCTGAGTGAGTTCCCATAGAGTCAAGCATTTAGTGGCCTTGTAAATGGACTTAAGCATATTGCCATTGTGTGTCGGGGTAAGTGCGTGTAAGATCCGATTCCCATAGATAGTGTGGAGACAGCTTAAGGAAGGTCTCTTTTTTATGAAGAAGGGTATAGAAATAACATATGCCTTTGGTTTTTGGGGTAGGGTTTGTGAGATAATCCCAGGTCTTTTGGGGGTTGCTGTAGAGGGGGAGGGGTGTTTTTCCTAGACAATGATGGATGCGCAATAATGTGAAATGTTCTGAGGAGGCTAAGTCATATTCTGCTTGTAGTTGGGAGAAGGATTTTAGTTTGTTTCCTTGTATAAGGTGTTGTAGTGAGTGGATCCCTTTGAGGGTCCATTGGGAAAGCGTTAAATCTGATGTCAGGTAGTGAAGGGACTCTAAGGGAATATTGTAGAGCGCCATGGAGGGAGTATAATCAGAGAGGGTGATCATTTTTTTCCATGCATGGGCTGTAGCCTTCATGGTCGGGGAGATGGAGGGTGGAATGAAAGACCCTAGAGGGGTACTTATTAGCCAGTGTTTTAAGTTAGGACGTGTGAGTGAGAGTATCTCTATTTGGGCCCAGAGAGATTGCGGAAGGGGTTGGAACCAATCAGGTAGCTGAGCAAGTAAAGCCGCGAAATAGTAGTCCTCAAAGTCTGTGGATCTCGTGCCTCCCACCAGTTTATGTTTTATATCAGTTTTATATGGGCACATCTGGGTTTTTTACCATTCCAAAGAGACTTGTTGAAGATTGTTTGAAGGGACCTGAAAAATGAGGAGGGTATTGGTATGGGAAGAGTTCGAAAGAAGTACAAAATTTGAGGGAGACATGTCATTTTGAAGGCTGCCAGCCTTCCTGACCAGGAGAGTTCATGTTTTGTTATTTGTTGTGTGTCCTTTTGGATTTTGTGAAGGATTGGCAAGAAGTTAGATGAGTAAAGATTTTTGACTGATCTTGGCAATTGAATTCCTAGGTAAGAAATGTCTTTATCTGCCCATGCGAAGGTGTGTTTTAGTTGTAGCAGATTTTTTGTTGTGGCGTCTAGTTTTATGTCAAGAATAAAGGATTTGGTCATGTTTACTTTATAATACGAAACTTTACTGAACCAGTTTAATATGTTTTGTACCTCTGCCAGAAAGGAAGTTGGGTTAGTGAGGATCAGTATGACATCATCCGCAAAAAGGCTTATTTGTGGGAAACTTTGCCAATCTGTAATCCAGATATAGTGGCATGGGAATGAATGTGTTGCGCCAAAGGTTCCATGAGCAAATTTAAAATAAGCGGGGAGAGCGGGCATCCTTGGCGCGTGCCATTTGTAATGGGGAATGGTTTTGAAATCATGCCTTCTGTGAACACTTGGGCTGAAGGGGTAGTGTACATTGCCATAATGGCTCTAAGGATATGGTCCCGAAAGCCAAATTTCTGGAGCACCATGTTTAGATATGTCCAGTGTACCCTATTGAATGCCTTCTCTGCATCTAAAGATAGGAGCAGAGAAGGCGTTCCGTTGGATTCAGCATGGTGGATCAGGTTGATCATTCTTCTGGTGGCATCTTGTGCCTGTCTGCCCATAGTGAACCCTGTCTGATCTCTATGTATGAGGATGGGTATGATGTTTAATAATCGTGCTAGGGTTGCTATCTGGGATGTTAATTCATCTATACGCTGTGTCCTCTTCTTTTTGTGGAGAGAGCTTTTTTTATCAACAAACCTTTTATATAAGCTTTATGTGTGCTCCACACCACTCCAGGGTCAAGGACACTGAGCCTTTGTTTATTTAGAAAAATTCTGTAAGTTGATCTGAAATCTCTGGTGAGTACTTTTCGTGTTGAAGTATGTAATTGTTTGCTCGCCAGATAAACGTATTATGTTGTAGATTGGAGTCTTCTATCGTGATTGAAATTGGGGTGTGGTCTGACCATGTCGTGGTGTGAATCGTAGATTTACATATTTTCTGTAACAACCATTTGTCCGTTAAAAATAGATCAATTCTCGAATAAGAATTGTGTCTGGGGGAATAGTAGGTGAAGTCTCTTTCAGATCCATGATGGCAATGCCAAACATCGAACAGATCCTGTGAAGAGAAAAATTTTTTCAGTGACGAGTCTTGCCTCTTCACAGCTGTTGTGGTATCCATGCTGGTGTCGGGGGCCATGTTAAGGTCCCATATCAGATGACCTTTCTGAATTGGTTTGGCGATGCACAGGACTTAGTGTAGAAATTTCATTTGATGAGTATTTGGGGCATAGACATTAATAAAAGTATATGGTACTCTGTTGATGATGCACGTTAGAATTATATAGCGACCTTCAGGGTCCAGTAGTGCATTAGAAAGAAAGATAGAAAGTCCACAGTATCTTTGATTGCTATCATGACCCCTTTAGATTTAGTAGAGTGGAAGGGTTGGAAGATGTGTGGAAACTGGCGGTTGTTGCATAGAGATGAATCCGTTGGAATTAGGTGAGTCTCTTGAACACAGAGAATATCACTCTGGAGAGCCTTGGCGGTTTTCCATAGTGAGTGCCTTTTTGATTGAGCCCATTGACATTTAATGATAAAATAGTGATCGGCATTGTGTGGGTATAGGGTTGGAGGATTGGGTGAGGTAACAATTACAGTTTGTCGCTGTGTTCCAAGGTATGGAAGTGCCTGGGATAGAGACAAAATTAATGAGCGGAAGTCCAAGGGCCTGTCAGCAGGATGGTTAATACAGCTGCGAATAGAGCAATATGTTAATCACATATGACATTAACAAATGGATGAACAAACTGTTGGTGACTTAAACTCTGAGCAACTGTAGAAGGGTTTGTAGAGGTGGTGTAGAACACCGCTTCAACCTCTAGGTGGGGGTAAGAACAGTTAGTAATGAAGGGAGCTGAAAAACTAAGGAATCAATTCGTCAGGGTCCAGGGGATCTGAGGTGATGTAGTTTGGCGGTGATAGTAAGAGCCATTTATCTTAGGTATTGGTCCAGGTGCCTGCGGGATGAGGATGTTCTGCTGTGCGGTGAGGGTGTCTTGGGGGGTTCCAGGAGTATTCCCCAGGTGTGGAGGAGACTCATTCCTTTATCAAGATCACTTATGGTGTGGGATTGACCATTTCTCGTGAGTAGGAGAGTTGCTGGGTAACGCCATTTGTATAGTATTTTAATTGTTTTGGAGACCTTTGGTGACTGGGTTCATCTGTCGTCTTAGTTGGAGCGTGTACTTGGAGAGGTCTGGGAAGAATTGGATCCCCATGTACAGAGCGGGCAATGGTGATTTATTTTTGACCCCCAGCAGGAGTTTTTCTTTGATATGAAAGAAGTGGACTCTCATTAGTACATCTCTGGGAACTGAGGCGGCAAGGTGGGACGGCTTAGCAATTCTGTTAATTCTGTCCACTATTATGTCTCGGGGGGACGCTTCTGGGATAATGATATGCATAATTTCTTTCGCGTAGTGAGGTAGGTCCACAGGTAATATGGATTCAGGAATACCTCTCACCTTAACGTTGTTCCTGCGGGACCTGTCTTATAAATTGGCCAGCTTGGCGCGCATCTGTTCCTCTCTCTCACCTCATCATAAACTTCAATGACCTCATTTACTGTGGAGGTGCATTCACTCATACCTCTCTCAATACATGTCACTCTATCATCAAGTGAGTGGATGTACAAGGATATTTTTGTACATAATGAGGAGAGATCTGTCATGAGGGAGGTCTGCAGTGATAGTAGCATGTCCTTTAGGGTAGCATCAATGACTGGTTGTCCTGAGGTAGGGAAGGATGCCATTGATGAATGCAAGGCCTGTTGCAGAGGAGGGGATTGAAAGCCTGGGCCTCAATTAGTGCTGGCAGCGGCCACTGCGTATCGAGCCGCATTTTAGCCTTTGCAGGGCTGTTAGGGAGGGGGTCACACACTGGAGGGTGAGGGGGCAATGCTGGGGTGCCTGGGGTAGATGGATCTGCCGGAATTTCGTCCAGAAAATCCATGTAAGAGTCCCACGGCGTGGCCGGGCAGGCGCCATCTTTGAATACACTGACCTGCTCCGCCGGCTTGTAGGAGAACTCGGTCAGTTTTTGGGGTTTGTACTCTGGTAATCTCTTTCTGGACACGCTGGCCATGGTCTCTGATGTTTCTGAGACGAGGATGGCTCCTGATTGTGACGCTGGTGCGGCCTGTGTTGTCCTGTGTGTTCCCCTCGCTGACGAGCGGAGAGATCAGGCGTCCATCTTCAGCTCCGGTCGGACACGTCCCCATAACTAATGAATTCAACATGAATTGGTAATTTGTTAAAGATCTAATGAAACAAAGAGTCAACTCAAAGTAAATCTTACAGTCCAATCAGCTGATTAATTTTGTGCTGGAGGTTGGATTACTGGCAAAGTGCATTCCTGAGAACTGAGTGAGAAGGGTGTTGCATTGTATTTGAGCCGAGGAGAAGAGATATTGTCATTGTGTGTGTTAATAGATTCAATAAACAAACGACTTTCCAAACTATGAATCATTATCACGAATATATACATACATAAATATCTAATTTCAACTAATACAAAAGAAATTATAGCGGATATAACGAATGAATTCGACATGATTCGAGATTCAGTATAACGAATATCAACACTCTACAAATTATAACGAATTATCCGAACACAAATTAACGTAACATAACGAATATAACAGAACGAAATTATGTATTTTATGAATGACAACGAACCAAAACTAAATGAAATTTCCCGTTGTGCACAATTCTATTGAAAACCCTTCTGCAGCTAT
The DNA here is from genome assembly GCA_037952925.1 of Lithobates clamitans. NCBI lineage: Eukaryota > Metazoa > Chordata > Amphibia > Anura > Ranidae > Lithobates > Lithobates clamitans. The sequence continues at coordinate 38,103 of JBBGZY010000748.1, forward strand.
GCACTGGCTACACAAAGAGGAGTGGGCTCTGGCACAGCGTCCTCCATAGGCAGAATATTCTGATATCTCTGCTAATCTTTGAATCATTGGTGCCTTGTTGCTATTTAATACAACAGCAGGGATGGTTTTTCCCTACTTTGTTTCCCCCTTTGCACTTTACCTCTACACATTTGTGCCCTGGTGCCAGATAGGCACTGATGTTTCTCTTACATTTGCAACATTTGAAGAGACTTGATGTCCCCAGTGCTACACAGAAGCCCCCTGCAAATGGTCCTGCGAGGACTGTACCCCCCTTACTGTTGGGGTTTACTTTTGTTCTGTGCGGCCCAGTTGGCCAGACACTTTGCTAACTTTAAATATGCGAGTTTTCTTTTTTCTTTTCTGCCCATAACTACAGGTGAGACATTTATGTGAATCTATGCTGTTGCTGCTACCCATAACCTCCACAAGATGGCATATAGAGCTAAGATTTGAGTCTGTGATTAGACGGGTATGTTGGCATCTATACTGCTTACTGTACAGATGCTATCACTGTTTACCTCAATTGTCATGGTAATGATACCTTGTATAACAGATGGGACCCCGGGCCCTTGCTTCACATCCAATATACCTGATTTTGGCGAATAGTGGTGTTAAGGGGCTAATGCAATTTTCAAGTATTTTTCCAGGCTGCAACCCCACTTGATCTGTCTCCAGGAGATGAATTTACGACCTGACTCAGTTCATCTGCTGCGGTCACGCAAATATCTCTCGCAATTTCATTCTGTACACTCCTCATATTCGAGAGGTGTTAGTATACTGATCTCTGGGAGGGTCTCCTTTGAGTGCTTGCAGCAGAGAATTGACGGAGAAGGCAGATTTGTGTTTATACTTTGCAAGCTTAACAAATTTCTATGTATTGTCGCTGCCATGTATGTCTCCCCCCCTTTCTCCTCAGACCCTCACAAAAAACTGGCCCAGTTTATGGCCCTATATCCCATTGTACCGGTCCTGGCCATGGGGCACTTCAATAATATAATTAACCCACACCTAGACAGACTATCCCTAACTCCTAGATTAGTAAATCATGCTACTGGCAAACCATATTCACCCTGTTTATTATCTGATTTGGGTCTGAGGGACATATGGCGGGAGAGACATCCTATGGCCAAATGTTACTTATGTTACTCAGCCTCACATGGGGGCCTTTCATGCATAGAACTGGGTCTCGGAAATGTGCTCCTTATGCAGAGGATACTATGTGCAGCATATGAACCCCGTCTGCTCTCTGACCACTCTCCCTTTTGGGTAAAGATAAATGTCAGGGCCCAGGAAACTAGGCCCCTCTAGAGGATTAACCCCTTCTGGTTGACGCTGTTGCCATCTCCGGATGGGATTCTCAGTGCCTTGGGGGAGTTCCTCTGCTTCAACAGGGGCTCTGCAAGGGCTGCTGTCGACTCTCTCAGGGCATTCCTGAGGGGATGTCTCATTTGAGAGATAACGGGTGTTAAGAGGAGTTTAGGAGAGTGGGAAGCCAGAATATGTTATGAATTACAAGCTAGAGAGCAAGCTATGGTCACCGACCCTACCCAAGATACTAGAGAGGCATGGACCGAGGCCCAACCACTGTATAATTCCATAGTACTATCTGTGGCTGAAAAGAGGAGATTCTTCCTACAACAGGAGTATTATGAGGAGGGTGAGAACACGGGTCACCTCCTTGCATTGGTGGCCAGGGAACAGAGAGATACGGCCTTCATTCTGGCAATTAAATCAGGGACAGGGGAAATTCATAACCACAATTACGATATGCTGAGAGTCTTTCACCAATTCTACACAGATCTCTACTCCTCTAAGACTACCTCTAGTCCCTCGGAGCTGGAGTCATTTTTACGGGACTGTACTTTTCTGCAAGTCTCAGAGGCTGACAGGGCCATGTTGAGTTCCCCAATAACTACCGGGGACCTGACAGAGGCCTTGGAGGGAGCTAAGAAACATAAATCCCCAGGTTCGGATGGTCACCCTGCAGAGGTTCACTCGCGCTATGACGACATCCTTCTTCCGCCACTTTTACAGGCCTTTTTTGAGGCCGCGGAGAGGGGATGTCTACCGGATAGCATGCAGGAAGCCATCATAGTGGTGATACCTAAGCTGGGGAAAGACAAGCTCCTCCCAGATTCATACCACCCCATCTCCATCCTGAACTTAGATGTCAAACTCCTGGCCCGAGTATTGGCGAATAGACTATCCAAAGTAATCGGGGGACTAGTGCATAGAGATCAATCTAGGTTTATACCCACCAGATCCACAGCCAACAATATTAGATGCCTATTCCTAAATTTACAAACACCAGTGGATAATCCTGGGGGGAGGGCCGTACTCTCCTTAGATGTCGTTAAAGTGTTTGATAGTGTGGAATAGCCCTACTTCTGGAAGATCCTAGCTCGTTTTGGTCTGGGTGACTGAGTGAAAGTCCTCTACTCGGCTGCCAGGGCCAGACTCCGCATTAATAATACCCTCTCCCTGCCATTATCACTGCATAGGGTCACTCGCCAGGGGTGCCTGTTGTCGCCCCTGTTGTTTGCCCTCACAGTAGAACCACTAGCCACACTAATCTGTAGCACACCGAGATTGTGGGATTTCGCACTGAACTCTCGGAGGAAAAGATTTCTCTTTATGCAGATGACGCCCTGATATACTTAGGAGACACGACAACCTCTTTACAAACACTGATGGCACTTATAACCAAGTTTAGTAATTTTTCAGGCTTCTCAATAAACTCGTCAAAATTCATCTTTATGCCCCCTGACCCCCTGACGAACTCCCTGCCCAACTCCCTGCCCCCGGAAGCTGGACAAATTGCTATTGCCAATTCCTTTACATATCTAGGAGTGGTGGTGACACCTCTAGCTACCTAAAATTAAATTTGGGTCCCTTATTAGATAAACAGAGGGAAAAATGCCTTAGCTGGTGCAAACTCCCCCAATCGGTGGTAGGGAGAGTGAACCTAATAAAAATTATCTGGGCCCCACAACTTTTGTATGTCTCTCAATATTCTCTGGGATCAGTTTGAATACCCTACAATGTGGTAAGGACAGGGGGAGTCTGGCTGTTCCTCATCCTAAATTATATTTCTTGGCCTCCCAACTGCAACAAGTTACTGGGTGGGGAAGAGCGAAAACCTTGAATGATCCCATTGTGCGGTTAATAACTCAATCCAACCTAGAGTTGAATGCCGGCTCTCATTTGGAAATGGATCTACCCAGTTTGTCCCCTGCTTCCTCAACAGCAGACCTCTTTAGAAAAGTGTGGAGCGCAGCTCAAGAGGCCTTGGAGATCAGGGGTCCCTTAGGATTGACCCCTCTGTGGAATAATCCGAGGTACCCGAGGTTCTTCCCACAGATATATACAGGGACTGTATTGAAATCTTTTGCACAACTCTGTGCAGAATTTACACTACCCACTAGATGTTTCTATAAATATATCCAACTTCAGCACGCTTTACAGGCACAGGGGCAGACAATCTCTCTGACTAGTGCCTCATCCCCACTACTGGTGGAGCTCTTCCAAGCGGATGTCAGGAAGGGGCAGATTTCGAAGGCATATTCAATTTTGTTATCCTCCATTCAGGACCATGTCCCTTTGAAATGTAGAGTTAAATGGATGAATGACATTGGAGAGATTGATGGCGACCAGTGGGACATAGCATTGGAATCAGTCCCTATGGTCTCCATCTCGGCCTTCCAAAGGTTTATCCTGCACAGAACCTATAGAACACCTGAGAAGCTGCATGCATGGGGCCTGAGGGACTCCCCCCTGTGTCCAAAATGTTAAACACAACAATGATTTCATTCACATGCTATGGAGATATCCAAAACTCAACGGATATTAGCCCAGGTACCGGTACCCTCCACCCCCCTAGTATGCCTACTGGGAGCTATTGATGAGGAAATGTACCAGAAAGGAATGTATATTATGATTACTAGACTACTGTACCTAGAAAGAAAGCTTATAGCTGGACACTGGATGGTACCCACTGTACCTACAGGGAAACAATGGATAGCGTATTTAAACTCACTCCTTATTAGGGAACAACTGGCTTATCGCCATAGGAATGCCGTGCCAAAATTTGAGGTTATCTGCCAGCCATGGCTAGATGATCCCAACCTTGCACCCTCCCGCAGCTGGTAATGGATAGGTTATTACGGTTCTAAAATAATGTCAGTAAATGAAGAGGTGGGTTGGAAAGAGAAGGGAGAAGAAAACAACTACGTGTTTTAGTTCTGTTATGTTAGATACAGTACTTGGTCTATCTAAATTCGATAGCAAAAAGCAAAAAAGTGTTTTATTATGATTTAACGATTGTCTAATCAAGTGCTAAAAGTACGATCTAACAGTTATGCCTAGGTGAATTGTAACCTATAGTACATGTTCATACTTGAAGTTCTGTATACTGTATCTCAGACAGATGGTAATTGTTCTTTGGTCTTGTCAATATTTGATATATGTCTGTATAATTATTTGCTACATCAACAAATAAAAAAATTTTGATTAAAAAAAAAAATCGCTGATCCCCGCCATTACCAGAAAAACAATAAAAGAAAATAAAAGTACCTAAATCTATCCCATAGTTTGTAGATGCAATAACTTTTGCACAAACCAATCAATATATGCCTATTGAGATTTTTTTACCAAAAATTTGTAGATCTATCAATTTTTACCCACTTCCTAACCAGAGCTCTTTTTGCGACTCGACACTGCGTCGCTTTAACTGACAATTGTGCAGTCATGCTACGTTGCACCCAAACAAAATTGATGTCCTTTTTTTCCCACAAAAAGAGCTTTCTTTTGGTGGTATTTGATCACCTCTGCGGTTTTTATTTTTTGCGCTATAAACAAAAAATAAGCGTCAATTTTGAAAAAAACACAACATTTTTTACTTTTTGCTATAATAAATATCCCCCCAAAAATATATAAAGAAACTATTTTCCTCCTCAATTTAGGCTGATATGTATTCTTCTACATATTTTTGGTAAAAAAAAACTGCAATAAGCATATATTGATTGGTTTGCGCAAAAGTTATAGCGTTTACAAAATAGGTGATAGTTTTATGGCATTTTTATTATTATTTATTTTTTTTACTAGTAATGGTGGCGATCTGCGATTTTTATCAGGACTGCGACATTATGGCGGACACGTCGGACAATTTTGACACATTTTTGGGACCACTGGCTTTTTTTACAGCAATCAGTGCTATAAAAATGCATTGATTACTGTAAAAATGTCACTGGGAAGGGGTTAACACTAGGGGGCGATCAAGGGGTTAATTGTGTTGCCTAGTGTGTGTTATAACTGAAGGGGGGAGGGGACTGTGTAGGGGAGATGACAGATCGCTGTTCATACTCTGTATGAACAGACGATCTGTCTCTTCTCCCTTCAGAGAACTGGAAACTGTGTGTTTACACACATAGATCCCGATTCTCGGTGTGCCACGAGTGATTGTAGGAGCCCGGTGGTGATCGCGACCGCCGGGCACTCGCATCGGCTCCATGGGTGAGCAGAGGGCGCACGTGTGCCCCTAGTGGCCACAGGATAAAGCGATGTTACATAACGTTGTTTCGCCCAGCTGTGCCATTCTGCCACAATACAACTGTGGCGGCTGGTCGCAAGTGGATAGCATACAGTAGTAGTAACATGTTAAAACAGATGATAAAGAATGAAGGAAGGTGTCATCTCCCAACGCGCTTCTTCAGGGGATCAGATAGGGTGTACTGTTGAGAAAAAACATATTTTATGGTTCACAGAGATAATTGATTTTATATTCATATGATAATATGTATTATGTATTAACATCCAACTTAAGAAAATACAAAAACTTTACCAGTACTGAAGATCATCCCAAAACCACATGAAGATATAGGGAGAGGAACAGAAAAAAAAGGCACAACAACGGGGCCCCTCCCGGGAAGCCATGGGACACTATTAGCAGGCGGAAACCCTTGGGCATCCCAACCTACAGTGTGACCTGTAAACCAAATAACAAACTATGGTATGTATATAAGAAAAATCATTATCAGTATTGGTGATAAAAAGTTCAAGCTGGGGCAATAAGTGGGGGATATATATATCCCACAAAAAACATCTTTGTTTTGGGGCTCACTGTGCTGAATGTTTTATAAGCTATCATTCATTCATTGATTTTATAAGTGTATTCCCTGGTTTTAATATTTTATATTACAATTAGATGAGGGTGAGAGAGCACCTTAAAAGTCCCATACACTTTTATTTCTTCTCTTTTGATAAATTTGATTGGGGATATGGTGCTGATGGACCAACAGCACCCATTATTTGATCAAATATGGTCCCTACCTGATTTGCCCATTTTAATCCAGGTTTACAGGACAATACTTCCATGGTTGACCTGAATAGGGAACATACTTTCACACATGGTGGACCTGTCCAAAGGTCCAATCTTGGTGAAAGTGTGTATACTGTATAACATGCTAAAGGTATTACTAGGCACCCCGCTACCCTTGCACCAAGGCAAAGCTCTACTTAACCTTAAATCAGACTTATGATGCATCTGCTGACAGTCACTAAAAAAATGACTGTAAAGGCTTGGCTGTCCACCATCCTTTCATTGACGGAAGTCAAAACCAGGCCTCATAACAAATTTTCCAGTGAAAAGTTAACAGCAAAAAACACTGACTCAATACAGAAAATTAAGAAAACCTGGGATCTATAGGTCTTACATTTTCTACCAATGAACTTTGATTGAGGCTTGATAGACCTAGAAATCGTACTTGTTGTCGGGACCTGAAATTCATCATTATAGCTCCAGGACATTCACTTCCTTCTCCCTCCCTCCCTCCCTCCCTCCCAATCCTTTCCCATACCCCTCTCTGGTTTAAACAACAGTTTGATTATAATTGTTGAATTTGAATTACAGTCTGATGTATGATTTGATTCTTCTGTCAGGTTTGTAAGCTGTTAACTAGGATATGTACTGTTATGAAAGATCCAATACAAATGAAAACGGTACTGTTACTATACAGTACTGTGCAAAAGTTTTAGGCAGGTGTGAAGAAATGTTGTAAAGCAAGAATTCTTTTTAAAAATATATATTTTAATTGTTTATTTGTATCAATGCAAAATGCAAACAGAAGAAAAATCCAAATCAAATCAATATTTGGTCTGACTGCCCTTTGACTTCAAACCAACATCAATTCTTACAACTGAACACTTTGAACACTTGCACAAAGTCAGGGATTTTGTAGGATTAGAGTTTGGTCTATTTTTGACCAATGATACCAAGCTGGTGCTTGGTATATCAATTTCATGTGTAGGGTGAAACACAGTCATTAACTGAAACAGAAACAGCTGTATAGGGGGCTTATAGGCAAACACTGCTACTAAGGTGAGATTGTGGAAGACAGTTTCATGTCACAGGTCATACACCTTGGCAAAACTAAGCACAGAAACAAGACAGAAGGAAATTATACTGCATTATCAAGGTATCTTCCAGGCAAAGATTTCAAAGCTGAGGGGTTTCAAGATGTGCTGTTCAGGCCCTTTTGAAGAAGCACATAGAAACATTGAGGACTGTAGATACTGTGGTTAGCCAAGAAAACTTGATGAAGCAGATAAAGGATACGCCATGCTTAATCCCCTTAACATCAGAGGATGTCCAGTAGTGCCATCAGCACAGAACTAATGAAAACCAGTGAAACCCAGGTACACCCATCTATTGTCCAGAAAAGTTTGTCCATGTGTGTTCTTCGTGAAAGAATTGCAGCCAAAAAGCCATATCTGCCAAATAAGGCTACCCAACTATGCATGAAAACCTAGGAAATTAGGTGCAAAAAAACAGCAGCAGGTGATCTGAGCTGATGAGTCAAAATTTTAAATATTTGGCTGTAAAAGGAGGCAGTTTGTTCATCGAAGGGTTGGAGAGCAGCACAATAATGAGTGTCTGCAGGCAACAGAGAAGCATGGTGGAAATTCCTTGCAAGTTTGGGCTGCATTCCTGCAAAAGGAGTTGGGGATTTGGTCAGGTAAGTGTTCTCAATGCTGAGAAATAAGTTTGTCTGGGATTACATGAAAGGACAGAAGGAATTGAGGCAGCCTACATCTACAAAAGATCTGTGGTCAGTTCTCCAAGATGTTTGAAACAACGTACCTGCCGAGTTCCTTCAAAAACTGTGTGCAAGTTTACCTAGAAGAATTGGTGCTGTTTTGAAGGCAATGGGTGGTCACGCCAAATATTGATTTGAATTGAATTTCTCTTCTATTAATTTACTTTCAGTGTTGTCAATTGATAAACATGAACTTCTTAATTTTTTTATTGACAGTTTAACCACTTACGGGCCGCCCGCTGTCGTTATACGGCGGCTGTTTGAAGGAGGATATCGTTGTTATGGCAGCAGCTAGCTGCCATAACCCCGGTAACCCCGTCTTCATCTGGCAGTCGGCTACAAGATAAAAGTGGTCTCTGCGGCAGATTCGGAGGGCGATCCGGTGCCCTCCCCCGCTTATCGGAGCCGTCAGCAGTGGCGGAGGAGGTCCTGTCAGTAGCTGGGTATGGAGGTGAGTGAAGGGGAAGATGGCCCCCACCCGTCTCCATATTATTGCTGGGCGGAAGCGACGTCAAAACGTCACTTCCACCCACAGCTCTTAAAGGGCCATTTTTTTAAAATAATTTTTTTAAACTACAATTTTTTTTTTTATTATTGCATTTTAGTCTAAATATGAGATCTGAGGTCTTTTTGACCCCAGATCTCATATTTAAGAGGTCCTGTCATGCTTTTTTCTATTACAAGGGATGTTTACATTCCTTGTAATAGGAATAAAAGTGACAATTTAAAAAAATAAATAAAAAAAAGGTAAAAATTTTTTTTTTAAATGCGCCCGTCCCGACAAGCTCGCGTGCAGAAGCGAAGCATACGTGAGGAGGACCCGCATATGAAAACGGTGTTCAAACCACACATGTGAGGTATCGCCGCGATCTGTAGAGTGAGAGCCATAATTCTAGCCCTAGACCTCCTCTGTACCTTAAAACATGCAACCTGTAGAATTTTTTAAACGTCTCCTATGGAGATTTTTAAGGGTAAAAGTTTGTCGCCATTCCACGAACGGGCGCAAATTTGAAGCGTGACATGTTGAGTATTAATTTACTTGGGGTAACATTATTTTTCACAATATAAAAAAAATTGGGCTAACTTTACTGTTGTCTTATTTTTTAATTCAAAAATGTGTATTTTTTCCAAAAAAAGTGTGCTTGTAAGACCACGAATACGGTGTGACAGAAAGTATTGCAACGACCGCCATTTTATTCTCTAGGGTGTTAGAAAAAAATGTATAATGTTTGGGGGTTCCAAGTAATTTTCTAGCAAAAAAAAAAATGTTTTTAACTTGTAAACAACAAATCTCAGAAAGAGGCCTCGGTCCTTAAGTGGTTAACAGTACAAAAAGTAAATTATTGAATTGTACTCAGTTGAATAACATAGGAGTGTGTTCATGTAGCACATTTCTCAAATGTAAATTAAGTAGGATTATCTTATGGAGTATATAAACCAAATGAGAACCAAAATAGAGTCAAAAGACAAGACAAAAAGCAGGGAGGTCTAACAACATCATACCTACTCTTTGTTGCACCTACAAAGACATTGACATTGTCATAAGAAAATGAAGAAAAAATTCCTCATATGACCGTACCTCTCTAGCCCAGTAGGGAGACCAGATGGCTAGGTGCATGCATAATACCATCATTAAATTAATATCCATAAAGAAATTTCACATATTTTCATAAATCAGAATAACATCCCAGATTTTCCACTTCAGCTTTCTTTACCATTTGGATTCTAGGTTATATGCTGTCTGTCGAGCATTCCATTTAAGGTAGAATGCTGGTAGGGCCTTGTTGTGTTCTGTTAAATTAGTTTTTTTACCGGTACATCGTGTATGAACTCTATGGGTAACTTCAGACACATTAGGGGGCAACGTCTGTTTCCGTGCACTAGTTATAGTTAAGCGTGATGCAATTAACACGTGATACAATAGTTAAATATTGGATGGGGAATTTGTCTACATTTAGCCCCAAAATGGCTAAAGAAGGTGATAGGATTGTCAGGATGCCTGTCACCTATGAAATGAATGCGAAAACTGATTTCCAAAAGCCTTTAAGCCCTCGTTCACACCTATGCGAATTAGATGCGCCTTACACCACATCCAATTCGCAGGACATTTTAAAATACATTCATTTGAATGCATCTGGTTCACATATGTGCGTTGCATTCGCACTGCGTATTGCACAAAAAGTGTGTGCGTTTTCTGGGCATTGTGATGCGAATTACAAGCCCATTATATTCTATGGGAACGCATCTGATTCGCAGATGCATTCAGTTCTGAACACAAATTCGCTCCTTCTCCTCACTACACCTCCCCTCTCTCCCCCCTCTCCCCCCTCTCCCTGCTCACTGATCCGCAGCTAAAACACAGAGGAACCTCTGAACAACTGATTTTTATCTTTGCAGTGAAACCGGAGCTTCAATTCGCAATGCACATGTGTGAACCTGGGCTCAGACTTTTGCAAACCCAAAGAATGTGATATAAGTCCCACTGTTGACCGCATAATCTCCCCAGTTAACAGCTGAAATTCTGGAATTAAGTAGTCATATGCTAATAAGGGAATATCAACAAATTGCATGTGTCCATGGGGGAATGAGAATGCAGGTCAAGGACAAGGCCTTCATTGTACCCCTGATCATTAGTGTATTTGAAGTCAAGACTTTCTGGTCCATTCAGAACATATCAGCAGAGAGGGTAAGTCCTTATTATAAAGAATGGACTTTTCTAATGACACCCAACTTTTATTAGGGATTAAAGACAAAAGAAATCGGGATATAATAGTGTTTTGCTGCCAACATCCTAAATATAATGAGTAGGGATGAGCCCGATGTTCGAGTCGAATGTAAGTTCACCGAAAATATCATTCCTGGGGGGTGTCCTTAGTATGCCTGTAAAGTAGTGCATTTTTCCCATGTTTAGAATAGAATAGTACCACAGCAAATTGACATTTCTAAAGGAAAAAAAGTAATTTAAAACTGATCGCGGCTATAATGTATTGTCGGATCCAGGCAATATAGATAAAAATAATTGAAAAGAACGGCATGGGGACCTGGGTCCTGCCCCAGGGGACATGTATCAATGCAAAAAAAAGTTTTAAATATGTCATTTTTTTCGGGAGCAATGATTTTAATAATGCCTAAAGTGAAACAATAAAAATGTTATATTCCTTTAAATATCGTGCCTGGGGGGCCCCCTTAGTATGCCTGTAAAGTAGCGCATTTTCCCCATGTTTAGAACAATACCACAACAAAATGAAATTTCTAAAGGAAAAAAACGTAATTTAAAACTGATCGTGGCTGTAATGTAAAAAAATCATTGAAAAAAATGGCATGGGTTCCCCCCAGTCCATTATCAGGCCCTTTAGGTCTGGTATAAATATATTAAGGGGAACCCCTCACCAGAATTAAATAAAATGCCTGGGGGTCCCCCCAAAATCCAAACCAGATCTGATTTTAAGGGGAACCCTGCTCCAAAATAAAAAAAATGATGTAGGGGCCCCCCAAATCCATACCAGGCCCTTCAGGTCTGGTATGGATATTACGGGAGAACCCTGCACCAATTTTTATTTAAAAATTGGAGTAGGGATCCCCCAAATCCATACCAGACCTGAAGGGTCTGACGTAAACGGGTGCCCCGCCTTCCTCTGACATCACATGGCATCAGAGGGGGGCATGGTCACCCGTTTACATCAACGGGTGGATCCACCCTCAGCTATATAACAGCTGTCATGGCGAAGAAGAGTCAGTCGGCGGGAGCCTCCCATGGAGGCAGAGTTGTTGCAGGGTTCTTTTTTCTTTTTTTAGTCCGTCGGGCGCTGTCATCGAAGATGGATTTACATCACGGGAAATTTTTAATTTTTAATAAAGGCCTTGTCCCAAAGTGTCTCCTGTCATTTTTACTATTTTTGACACTTTTTTTGGTGGATTGGTTGGGGTACAATGTATCCCATACCCATTCACATAGGTGGGGAGCGGGATCTCTTTGTTAAAGTGGGCTTCCAGATTCCGATAAGCCTCCCGCCCGCAGACTCCCACAACCACCGGACAAGGGTTATGTATATACAATAATTCTGCGCTACCAAAAGGGGGAAATGGAAAGCAGCTAACACAACCAACAAATGTGGAAAACAGACAAAAAAATAAGTGTAGCGCTCAGGAAGGGGATAAAATGGGGTCTAAGAACTGACAGTTCAAAGTTCATGTGCTGACAAAAACATCCTTGGGGAAAAGATGGAAATGTGAAGTCCTCTGGAACAAATCTCAACTTCGGTAAAAATCCTCTGTAGAGGAAGCCCACACACCACCAATGATAATCAAGAGGCTTACCAGACTTGGTGGACCCAACAAGGCATACGCCAGGTGAGGTCAATCAGGCTTAAGTGGTGCTGGGCTGGAACGAGTGCAGAAGAGCAGGGATGATGGAATGATATTCCACGTGACTATGTCCCTCCAACGTGGTCCGGCTCAAAGGTCTTGTCAATGGAATCCGTGTATAGTTGGATAAAGGAAAAAAGGATGGGCCAAATAGTGTGAATCCGTATAAATAAAATTTATTAAAATAAAAAGCATACACTCACTTAAAAAGTATCTAAAAAACAGCGCTGTGAAGAAGTGGCGACAGTGGGGTCCTACCGGACGCGTTTCGTCTGCATAGACGTCATCTGGGGGGATCCCCCCACTGTAGCCACCCAGATATATATAGAGAAATCTTAAAAATAATGTTAAACAGCTCCACGGATGTTAAAACCATCACTTCCGGTATTGGGGGAAATGGCCGACCGGCGTGCGTTCCACGTCGGCCCACATGCGTTCCACGCCTCATAGTATAGGGCGCCGGAAGTGGAACGAAAATGAGTGGTTTGAGATGAATGGAATATAAATCCCTGCATGTTTTAATACAGAAAAGCTCAAACACTGTTATCAAAAGTAAATATAAAGATAAATGTCGAGTAGTGGGGATATGATGTGCATACGATCCGGGAGATAGTAATGTGTACTGCGCATGCGCCCGGGAGGGCGAATGACGGAATGACGTGCGTACACTGTGAAAACAAATATACTGCGCATGCGCCAGAAAGGCGACGGAATGACGTCAGAAATCTGAACGTCATGTGAAGAAAATGTAGGACATGTGTATATTGTGGGCCTGCCGTAGGGGCGGGCAAAATGCAAATGTCTGGATGGTCATGGTGAAAAACCAAAACACCAGGGAGGCCAGGGGAACGTCAAAAATATAAAAACCGTGCGTGAAATGATACGAGCCTACGATGGAGGCGGACTATGTGAAATAACCAAGATGTTAGAGTGACAGGCCATGACTCAATCATTATGTGACAGGCCGTAACACCATAGTTATCTAAAGGGTTAGCACAATATAAAAATAACCGTGTAGTGTGTAACTGGCAACTAAGTGCCTAATATATGCAGCCAGGGTGGACTGGAAGGGTGATATGTAAGCAATGAAGCCAAATGTGCAGATCCAAAAACTTGTGTGGGAAGTAATGTGAAAATAAAATAGTGTGGTATGGGGGGGCGAAAATTCTCATGGAGACGAATTTAGGGGATAAATTGGTAAGAGGGGGTTGGAAACAACCAATATAAATGACCAATAAAAATACACACTTGTGGAGCTGATTACCATATAGGATAACTGGCATAGTAAACATATAGCTAACATTGGTGAGCACAGTGATGTAATTCCATATGTGGAAGGCATCATCTGTGTATATATGGTACATACATAACCTAAGTGATATGGGTACATAAAAATGAGCATTCGTGTACACAAGGTTATATAATTGTAACAAAAATCAGGTAAACAGAAGGCCAAAGAGAGAAGAGGGGAATACAATATAGATGGGACTGCTTATGTAAATGGAATGATGCATAGACAATGGAGAATAAATAGAAAATGGAAAAATTAGAAAAAATAGAAAAAAAATTTTTTTTTAAAAATTCAAAAAGTTCATATTATGTTATCAATGATCAGGAAAGAGAACGTATGTGGGCGGGGCCAAATTGGGATTAAGGTGACAACCTCAGGCTTTATTAATAAAAGCGTTGATATCAATTTCAACGTTCATACCCAGGGGGTGGAGAGTACGGAGCTCATGGATCCAATAGGTCTCCAAACGGGACACACCCATGGTCATGGCCCCACCCCTCCAAGGAGGGACTTATCTATCAATAACCACAAATTGTGTGCCATCAATCACCCGGTTATGTTGTAACTTGTAGTGGCGAGGGACAGTATGTTTAGTGTCCCCCCCTTTAATGAGTGCAATATGTTCTGCCACTCTTATGGCGAAGGAACGGATGGTTCGGCCCACATATTGTTTACCACAGTGACAAGTAATCAGGTACACAATGTGGCTGGTGGTACACGTGCAAAATTGTCTGATTGGGTATGTCCTGTGGGTGACTGATGACCTGAATGATACCGTCTTCCTACCTATGCCTGAATTATGTTGGCAGACATTACATCTCCTACAAGAGTAAAATCCCTCCATCTCATAAAAGAGGGGATGGCATATGGGAGGGTTGATGATGTTGGGGGCAATCTTACTCTGTAAGGTTTGGGCACCTTTGAAGATAACTCTAGCCTTATTGGGTATGACATTACCCAAAATGCGGTCATTCCTAAGGATGTCCCAATGTTTGGTGAGGATGGCTTTGATACATCTATGCTGGTTGGAGAAAGAAGTCAGAAGAGACCACATAGGTGGGGAGCGGGATCTCTTTGTTAAAGTGGGCTTCCAGATTCCGATAAGCCTCCCGCCCGCAGACTCCCACAACCACCGGACAAGGGTTGTGGGGACGAGGCCCTTGTACCCATCAACATGGGGACAAGATGTTTGGGGGGACCCCCAAAAATCCTCCCTATGTTGAGGGCATCTGGCCTGATACGGTTCAGGAGGGGGGCACTCTCTCATCCCCCCTCTTTTCCTGCAGCCTGTCAGGTTTCAGTCTGGTATGGATTTGGGGGGATCCCTACACCAATTTTTAAATAAATATTGGTGCAGGGTTCCCCTTAATATCACCTGACAGGCCTGGTATTGATTTTTGGGGGCCCCATGCATTTTTTTTTAATTTTGGGGTTCCCCTTAATATTCATACCAGGCCCAAACTTCCTGGTAATGGACTGGGGGGGGGGGGATCCATGCCGTTTTTTTTTAATTAATTGTTTCTATATTGCCGGAATCTGACAATACATTGCAGCCACAATCAGTTTTAAATGACTTTTTTTCCTTTAGAAATGTCATTTTGATGTGGTACAACCATACTAAGCACACCCCCCAGTCATGATGTTTAAAGGAATAGGCATAAATAGTCATAAAAGTAGTAATTATAGTAAAAGGCAATATATGCCACTTTTATTATATACAAGGCCTTAAATGTGTAAACAGCCTATTAGGCAAAGTATTGTAAAGCACACAGTACATACATAGGAGAAAATAATACGTCAAACATTATGTCAAACCCAACAAAAAGCAAGTATCCCCTTAGCTGCCAGAGACGACCTGTGGTCAGTCAACAGGGGTTTCTTGCACATAGTCCAACATGTTTCGGAATAAACGATGTGTATTCCTTCATCGGGGTAAGTTTATTTGGGTGACTTTAAATTTTCTTTCTAGAATATAAACACAATCACATAATAATCACATTATAGTACACAATGTGAGTAAAATAGATAATGCTGAGGTATAGATTTGTGGTATATTCATAGCCATTTGGATACTCACTTATTGATCCACAAAACAATAACACAAGAAAACCAGAAAAATAAAATCAATGGAGGATTCCACAATGACTGAAGCAATCCAGAGATCAGCAGGTGGGTGGGTGTGTTCCTGGATGAGCAGTTTGCAAGCATCCACAAGAAAAGCCTTGTACGCTACACCAGCAGGAAAGGTTTTAATGTCTAAAACATCTCACCCCTCACCCCACCACCTCACCCCCAGGCCTTAACAAGGCATTCAATTCAAAACCTTTCTCCCTGGTTTTGTATCAGAGGTATGCAAGTTAAATCTTTTATTTTTAGCTTTAAGACCCTTAATAATATTGCAATGCCACCATTACACTACAAACCTTGCCCCCAGTTTTGGTCTCCTGGCTCTACAAACTCCTGGCTGTTATAACTTATGTTCCCCTATCTTGCCACCCTCTCTTCCTTATGTTTATGTTTTGCTTTGTTTTGTTTTGATTTGTGTTTGTATATATATATATATATATTTTTTTTTTTTTAATATGTCTGTTTTTGCATTCAGGTATAATGGCTTTCCACTGCGACTGTCACGAACCGTGGATCCACCAGGTGGTGCTGTGGTGTGCCCCCTGTGGAGCTCATTTGCTCACATCCACCCTGCGGGTAGGCTCCACCCACTTGTGGCCGGTGGGTGGCTCCCGGGGAAACCCACTTCCTGCTGTCCCCATGGCCCTTCTGAGGGGAGGAGCTCATACCCACCTCCGCTGCATCATTTGACGCTGTAGGGGAAACTCTTATGCTGGTGACGCTTTGGTGTGTGATGTAATCCCACCCCCTAGGCGGGGCTACCCCACACACCCCAGCACCAGAGAATCATCCTGTCCCTGTATTGAGCTATCTCTTACACTCTTATCTCTTATCTCTTATTGCCTCCCCCAATGAGTTACTCTCTATAAAAGCAGTCACACCTGGCAAGTATGTCTCTGATTGAGCACTGCCGCCATGGTGGATCGTCTGCATTGGTGTGTTAAATATATTGTACACTGTTAGGGGGGCGTTACACTGTGCTCCCCCATTCTCACCCTTATGCAGCATCTTTTGCTCGTTTATGATGAACACAAGGAAGTATTTGTAAAAATGCCCTTTTGAAAAATTATTTATTTTTGTTTTAGACAGTAATACCTTTCCTGCTGGTGTAGCCTACAAGGCTTTTCTTGTGGATGCTTGCAAGCTGCTCATCCAGGAACACACCCACCCACCTGCTGCTCTGTGGATTGCTTCAGACATTGTGGAATCCTCCATTGATTTTATTTTTCTGGTTTTCTTGTGTTATTGTTTTGTGGATCAATAAGTGAGTATCCAAATGGCTATGAATATATCACAATTCTATACCTCAGCATTATCTATTTTACTCGCATTGTGTACTACAATGTGATTATTATGTGATTATGTTTATTTTCTAGAGAGAAAATTTAAAGTCACCCAAATAAAAATTCCCTGATGAAGGAATACACATCACTTATTCCGAAACATGTTGGGCTATGTGTAAGAAACCCCTGTTGACTGACCACAGATCGTCTCTGGCAGTTAAGGGGATACTTACTTTTTGTTGGGTTTGACATAATGTTTGATGTATTATTTTCTCCTACTGTATGTATGTACTGTGTGCTTTATTAGGAGAAGGTAAGGATGTGCAATTCGTTTCATTCCGAAATTTGTTTTTTGACGAAATCTGACAAATTTGTTAATTTGAAAATATTCGAATTAACAAAAACACTTTTAACGATTTTTTTCTGAAAATTTGAAAATTTAGAAATTCGAAAGTTATTATTAGTGAGTTATTATTTTCGAATTTTCAGATTTTCAAATTTTTGGATTTTCGTTCTGTCAAATTTTCAGATTTTCTTTCTGTCTAATTTTCGGATTTTCGTTTCTATTTTCGGATTTTCTAATTTTCAAATTTTTGGATGTTCGAATTTCGGATTTTCCAATTTTGAATTTTAGAATTTCTGAATTTCCAAATTTCTGAATTTTCGAATTTCCGAGTTTTCGGATTTCAGGATTTCGATCATAACGATGACACTAAAAACAAAAAAAAAAAAAACAGTGCACATGTCTGTTAGGGATAGCTTCATACCATGTCTTCATGACCACTTTATGATTACATGAAATGTATGGTAGATCAATCCCATCTTGAAACCTATGGCGTTAAGGTATGGATCTCACGATCCTGGGTTTCCTAACTTGCCAAATGAACTGACTCAGGATCTTATACAAATCCTAATGCCCCGTACACACAATCGGAAATTCTGCCAGCAAAAGTTCGATGTGAGCTTTTGGTTGGAAATTCTGACCGTGTGTATGCTCCATTGGAATTCCCGCCAGCAAAAGATTGAGAGCAGGTTCTCTATTTTTTCCGTCGGAAAAAGTTCCTATCAGAAATGCTGTTCGTCTGTATGCAATTCCGACATGCAAAAAACCATGCATGCTCAGAATCAAGTACGAGACGGAAGCGCTTGGTCTGGTAAAACTAGCGTTCGTAATGGAGATAGCACATTTGTCACGCTGTAAATTTTTGGATCTTTTAATGCAGCGCATTCTTTTGTTCTTTCTAATGCTAGGATAAAGAAGTTGTTTTGATGCTGATATTCACACAGAGTTCTGACAAACTTATTTCTTTATTATTTCTTGTGATCTCCTTAATAATATTTTTAGTTTTTAAAGCCAGATCTCCATAATAATGTTTAGAATTATTTTTTATAGTGATTATTTTTTCCTTTTTTATTTAAATCAAGAGCTCTTTTTTTTATTATTTTAAAATTATTTTTTAGTGATCTCCATAATTTTTTTTTGTCTCAAGTTACCACAACAACATTGTTATCGTGTATTTTTTAACCTTAAGGAGGTTGGTGTCTCTTGTTAATTTGACATTGTAATTTTGAAATGTACCTGCCTACTCACAAACAAACAGTCCTTTTTTAATAAAAACACATAGGCAAGTATTTGCTGAAAACAAAATTACCATTTATTCTGGGTCCTAACAAAAGAAAGAGGGAAGACAATGCTGGAGAAACTGTAAAAATTTGCAAAGCCTTTGCACCCCAGGGCAGACATCAACTATTTGAAAAAGAAAATTGGTAGCCTGATGAGTCCATACAATAGGGAGCACAATCTGGTCTTGGACTCCGAGAGATCAGGAACAGCAGCAGGTGACATATATGTCCCCAGGCTGTGGTACTATAACAGCCTGTGTCTTCTGTCAGACCAGACTGAACCCAGACCATCACTTTCTTGTCTTACTTGAACACTTCCTTCCAGGCTGTGGCTTTGTTTGTCGAGTTGTGGCAGGAGGTGGAGGAGGTGAAGGAGGAGGTGGAGGAGGTGGAGGAGGAGGAGGGGGAGGAGGTGGTGGTGGAGGAGGAGGAGGGGGAGGAGGAGGATGGACAAACTCAGAAAGGTGTGTATTTTCTGTCAGTTGGCCACTCAACCCCTTATTTAGGGTTAGGAAAATTATGTTTTCACAGATGAGGCATTGGCCCTCCTCCATTTGCTGCATTTTTGCTGCTACTATGCAGCCATAGCCCTCTTGAACACTGGGGTGGTCTTTCAGGGTCGCATGAGCATCCCGAATGAGGGCAGGTGCTGCCTCCTCCACGTTCCTCCCCTTCCTGGGCCTTTTGGGTGGAAGGCTAAGGGGAGGGACTTGGGATTGGGTCAGTCCACTGGGCCTGGCCACCTCCTGGCTGCCACATTCCAGACCCTCATCCAGGCTGAGGCTTTCCTGTGTATGAAAAAGGGACATAGTTTTAGTTTTTGCTTCATCAATCACACACAATTTTCAGCTCATGACTGTTGCAAATTGAATGTTAATAAATATAAAAGACTATCATTCTGACCCCAGCATTTTTCATTCTTGTCCCAGTCATTTTTGCCACTACTGTCTATTGTCTATTTTTGTTCAATCATTAATTTCTTATCAATAATAACATCTAGTTAACATCATTAATTTTAGGACAAGAAATATGTAGAAAAATACTATACCTTCCTCAAGCTGGGCTCCTCCACTTCTTCCTGGATGGAAGGCCCTGGTTGGTATTCGGAAGCCTCAGCTGGGGAGGAAGGAAGTGTGGAAAGTGATGACCTCACTTCAGTCTGGTCTTTTGTTGTAGTGCCACAGACTGGGTACATACACGTCCTCTGATGCTGCTCCTGACTTCTGGGATGCCAATACCTTATTACGCTCCTTCTTGTATGTGCACCTCAAGCTACCAATTTTCCTGTCCAAAAAATCACTGTCTGCTTTGGGGACCTCCGTCTTCACAAATTCCAGCAGTTTTTCCAGCGCTGCCTTCCTAGCTGGTCTGTTATGGTATAAATTATGTTTGACTTGCCACAAACTGGGCAGCTCGCTGTAACTATCGATAAACTGGCTCATAAACTCAGGCTTTTTGAACGGATTCATTATTTCTGCAAGACAAAAAAACAAGAGAAAAATACTAATGTCAGGCTAAACTCTCATAATCTTATCACAATATAGGCCTCAATCTAGACGCAGTATAGGGCACTGATGCCCCAAGTTAAAATGTTACCTTCATGCTCAAGGTCGGCACTTCCTCCACTCACAGATCGTATGTCCGACGCAAGCACGTTGCGTCTTTTTATACACTGCACATGTGTGAGACTCCACCCGCGGAGACACAGCCGGTGTGGAATTCCAGTAACGATAGGGAGTCTCCCAATCCCGGAGAAAATATAAGACCTTAAACATGTCCTTTGTAGAGATGGTGAAGATGGTGGAGATGGTGGACATCTTGAAGAGGGCCGACTATGATATGGACCTTACCTAAGCCCAAATGTGAGAAAGGCCAAGATCATGTCTAAAGTTGTGAGAAGTCTGCACAGGAATTTTGGGGGCGGCAATCCAAGGAGCAATAGAGGAAACGCTGGTCAGACCTGAAATTGAGGGAGCAGGATCAGTATAGACGGATCAAGAAAGTGCATCTAAAAAGTAAGTATTTGTCCTTTGCGCCTATTATTATTATTACTTGCATGCTGCTCCATGTGCTTTTCTTTACTGTTGTACAGTTTTAAATGGCAACTTTCAGGCTCGTGGGCACAGTAATCGGTTGTAGTAAACATCATTCATTCACCCACTAATAATACAATGTTTTTTGCAGATACAGGGTTAACTACTCAGCAACTAATTTGGTCATGCCTATTTGTATTAAAATACATTTAGTACATTGTTATCTAGATGTGTTTGTAGCTAGAATGAAATGCAAACTTGATTCAGTGTAATGTAAGGAGAGGACACTCAGCAGCTGTTTACACATCTGGACTCAGGAGCACTAGTGTGGGACACCAGAATAAAAACTTTTTAGGGTGTCCCACATAGGTGCTCCAGGGTAGTGGCGTAGCATGGGTTGTCAGCACCCGGGGCAAGTCAAGTAATTTGCGCCCCCTAACTCGTGTACTTTTAGTACTCCCTTCCACTAGTACAGTATTAAACCCCTTACCCCATAAGCACATGTACAGTATCTCACACAAGTGAGTACACCCCTCACATTTTTGTAAATATATTATTATATCTTTTCATGTGACAACACTGAAGAAATGACACTTTGCTACAATGTAAAGTGGTGAGTGTACAGTTTGTATAACAGTGTAAATTTGCTGTCCCCTCAAAATAACTTAACACATAGCCATTAATGTCTAAACCTCTGGCAACAAAAGTGAGTACACCCCTAAGTGAAAATGTCCAAATTGGGCCCAATTAGCCATTTTCCCTCCCCGGTGTCATGTGACTCGTTAGTGTTACAAGGTCTCAGGTGTGAATGGGGAGCAGGTGTGTTAAATTTGGTGCTATCGCTCTCACTCTCTCATACTGGTCACTGGAAGTTCAAAATGGCACCTCATGGCAAAGAACTCTCTGAGGAACTGAAAAAAATAATTGTTGCTCTACATAAAGATGGCCTAGGCTATAAGAAGATTGCCAAGACCCTGAAACTGAGCTGTAGCACAGTGGCCAAGACCATACAGCGGTTTAACAGGACAGGTTCCACTCAGAACAGGCCTTGCCATGGTCAACCAAAAAAGTTGAGTGCACGTGCTAAGCATCATATCTAGAGGTTGTATTTGGGAAATAGACGTATGAGTGCTGCCAGCATTGCTGCAGAGGTTGAAGGAATGGGGGGTCAGCCTGTCAGTGCTCAGACCATACGCCGCACACTGCATCAAATTGGTCTGCATGGCTGTTGTCCCAGAAGGAAGCCTCTTCTAAAGTTGATGCACAAGAAATTCCACAAATAGTTTGCTGAAGACAAGCAGACTAAGGATATGGATTACTGGAACCATGTCCTGTGGTCTGATGAGACTGATAAGATAAACTTATTTGGTTCAGATGGTGTCAGGCGTGTGTCGCAGCAACCAGGTAAGCAGTATAAAGACAAGTGTGTCTTGCCTACAGTCAAGCATGGTGGTAGGAGTGTCATGGTCTGTGGCTGCATGAGGTCTGCCGGCACTGGAGAGCTACAGTTCATTGAGGTAACCATGAATACCAACATGTACTGTGACATACTGAAGCAGAGCACGATCCCCTCCCTTCAGAGACTTGGCCACAGGGCACTATTCCAACATGATTATAGATACACTACCACCATGTATTATATATACACTACCCCATGTATTATATATACACAAACCCTCCTTAAATTATATATACACTACCCCCATGTATTATATATACACTATCCCCCATAAATTATATATACACTATCCAGATATATTATATATACACTACCCCCCATAAATGATATACATACTATCCACATATATTATACAGTCAGGTCCATAAATATTGAGACATCGACACAATTCTAATCTTTTTGGCTCTATACACCACCACAATGTATTTGAAATGAAATGAACAAGTTGTGCTTTAACTGCAGACTTTCAGCTTTAATTTGAGGGTATTTACATCCAATTCAGGTGAATGGTGTAGGAATTACAACAGTTTGTATATGTACCTCCCACTTTTTAAGGGACCAAAAGTAATGGGACAATTGGCTGCTCAGCTGTTCCATGGCCAGGTGTGTGCTATTACCTCATTATCCCATTTACAAGGAGCAGATAAAAGGTCCAGAGTTCATTTCAAGTGTGCTATTTGCATTTGGAAGCTGTTGCTGCCAACTCTCAAAATGAGATCCAAAGAGCTGTCACTATCAGTGAAGCAAGCCGTCATTAGGCTGAAAAAACAAAACAAACCCATCAGAGAGATAGCAAAAACATTAGTTGTGGCCAAATCAACTGTTTGGAACATCCTTAAAAAGAAAGAACGGTGAGCTCAGCAACACCGAAAGACCCAGAAGACCACGGAAAACAACTGTGGTGGATGACCGAAGATTTTCTTTCCTTGGTGAAGAAAAACACCCTTAACAACAGTTGGCCAGATCAAGAACACTCTCCAGGAGGTAGGTGTATGTGTGTCAAAGTCCACAATCAAGAGAAGACTTCACCAGAGTGAATACAGAGGGTTCACCACAAGATGTAAACCATTGGCGAGCTTCACAAAAAGGAAGGGTAGATTAGAGTTTGCCAAACAACATCTAAAAAAGCCTTCACAGTTCTGGAACAACATCCTATGGACAGATGAGACCAAGACCAATCAACTTGTACCAGAGTGATAGGAAGAGAAGAGTATGGAGAAGGAAAGGAACTGCTTATGATCCAAAGCATACCACCTCATCAGTGAAGCATGGTGGTGGTAGTGTCATGGCGTGGGCATGTATGGCTGCCAATGGAACTGGTTCTCTTGTATTTATTGATAATGGGACTGCTGCAAAAAGCAGCAGGATGAATTCTGAAGTGTTTTGGGCAATATTATCTGCTCATATTCAGCAAAATGCTTCAGAACTCATTGGACGGCGCTTCACAGTGCAGATGGACAATGACCCGAAGCATACTGCGAAAGCAACCAAAGAGTTTTTTAAGGGAAAGAAGTGGAATGTTATGCAATGGCCAAGTCAATCACCTGACCTGAATCCGATTAAGCATGCATTTCGCTTGCTGAAGACAAAAATGAAGGGAAAATGCCCCAAGAACAAGCAGGGACTGAAGACAGTTGCAGTAGAGGCCTGGCAGAGCATCACCAGGGTTGAAACCCAGTGTCGGGTTATGTCTATGCATTCCAGACTTCAGGCTGTAATTGACTGCAAAGGATTTGCAACCAAGTATTAAAAAGTGAACATTTGATGGATTATTGTTAATCTGTCCCATTACTTTTGGTCCCTTAAAAAGTGTGAGGCACTTCCTACACCGTTCACCTGATTTGGATGTAAATAACCTCAAATTAAAGCCGAAAGTCTGCAGTTAAAGCACATGTTGTTTGTTTCATTTCAAATCCATTGTGGTGGTGTTTAAAGCCAAAAAGATTAGAATTGTGTTGATGACCCAATATTTATGGACCTGACTGTATATACACTACCCAATGTATTTTATATACACTACCCCCCATAAATTATATATACACTAACCCCCATGTATTATATATACACTAACCCCATATATTTTATATATACTGAATTTTATATGTACACTGACTTCCCATATATTATTTATACACCGGTCCCAATGTATGCTATATACTAACTTACCCCCCCGATGTATTATACATACACTGCACCCACACCGTCATGTATTATATATACACACTGCCCCCCCATGTGTTTTTTATATATATATATATATACACTGCCCCCATCATCCCATGTACTATATATACACTCACCCCCCATGTATGAAGCACATGGCAGACAGCAAGCTCTGGGTAGATGTTGGCAATTATGATTTCCCTGTCTGTGGGAATGTGTCCCTTTCCCAGGCTGTGAGGTGTCCCAGAAGTGGTAGAAGAGTGGCACTTCAGATAAACTTCCTCCCTCCATCTCATTTCAGCCTGGCCATCCCCATCCTACTTGATCCGTTTCCCGTTCACTGCTGAGCCTGCTTGTCTCCAGTCAGCCCAGCCCGGCATGGCAGTACACAGCCATCACTTATCTTGTCTCCCATATGCGGACTGCGGGGTCTGGTGGAAGCCTGCCCAGGCACAGCCAGCGATGGGACCTGTGGACAGCTAGGCGGGAGCAAGCTGCGATCACTGCCAAAACCAGGTCTGCCTGCCACCATGCCTACACATGACTGAGTGCAGCCAATCACAGAGAGTGTCCATCGCTGAGGCCAGACAGCTGGGGAAGCTCCGACAGCAGTAGCACAGAAATGTGGAGAGCAGCAGAGGCGGGGTGCAGACAATGGCACACTCTGTTCTCCTGGGTTTGGAATCCCGAGTCGGAAATCGGCATGACAGGAGTCGGGACTTCTGCGCCCCTCTAGATATTGTGCCCGCTACACCACTGCTCCAGGGGATACTAGCGGTGTCTCCATGTGTCAATATTGTCCAAAAAAGGTAAGTATTCCAGCTTTGGTAAGGGAAAAAATCATGTATTCAGCTTGGAACTCTGCCAAAACAGACAATTGTACGACACTTTCAAGCAATGTTTCATATTCCTATTTCTGGCCTCAAATATCTGTGTGCTAAGTATACCTTTTGTTTAATTCTCATAGGGGAGAAAAGACTTGGGACATCTGAGGACACCAGGAACCCCCCCACCTCCTAAAGATGGGGAACTCAGCACACCACAACCTAAGGATGTGGAGGAAGGAGAGTTGGATGACGTGGTTGAAATAGTGACCACAACAGGTGAGTGTCTGAGACCACAGCTTCACGTAATAGATGTATGTCTGCATATTAATAATAAATTGTGTGTTTTTTGTTTTTAGGTGATGTGCATGTTGTGGAAGAAGAATCTCATTTCACAAGTGAAAGTGCAGAAATGTTAATCCAGGACATAATGGTGTGTAGTCAGGACTTAGACATCATAAAGCAAAAAAACAATGATGTTGAACAAAAAATGAAGAAAATGATTGATGTTTTAGGGAAAATCTAAATAATAACAAAATGACACTATTTTAGAATTTTTTTGAAAAATTTCCTAAAGTTTTAATACATTTTAAAAGCCAAATTTTGAAGATGCACACAGTGTGTCAACATGTGCTATCTGCCATCATGGGATATCAATGTACGCGTTTTGTGGGTGCAACCTCTTCCTCGCAACTCAATTAGTTGAGGGGAAGGGGTTGCACCCCCAAAACACGTCCTTTGATCCACCATGATGGGAGCTAGCACATGTTGACATTAGGCATGGGATCAGGAGGGAAATCCCCATTTTGAATCACAACTTTTGTGCATCTTCAAAATTTGGCTTTTACAGGGGTGACATCACCTCATCTGATGAAGGCAAGATCAACACAGTTTTGACATACAGTATCTCACACAAGTGAGTACACCCCTCACATTTTTGTAAATATTTTATTATATCTTTTCATGTGACAACACTGAAGAAATTACACTTTGCTACAATGTAAAGTAGTGAGTGTACAGCTTGTATAACAGTGTAAATTTGCTGCCCCCTCAAAATAACTCAACACACAGCCATTAATGTCTAAACTGCTGGCAAGTGAAAATGTCCAAATTGGGCCCAAAGTGTCAATATTTTGTGTGGCCACCATTATTTTCCAGCACTGCCTTAACCCTCTTGGGCATGGAGTTCACCAGAGCTTCACAGGTTGTCACTGGAGTCCTCTTCCACTCCTCCATGACAACATCACAGAGCTGGTGGATGTTATAGACCTTGTTATAGACCTTGCGCTCCTCCACCTTCCATTTGAGGATGCCCCACAGATGCTCAATAGGGTTTAGATCTGGAGACATGCTTGGCCAGTCCATCACCTTTACCCTCAGCTTCTTTAGCAAGGCAGTGGTCATCTTGGAGGTGTGTTTGGGGTCATTATCATGTTGGAATACTGCCCTGCGGCCCAGTCTCCGAAGGGAGGAGATCATGCTCTGCTTCAGTACATGTTGGTATTCATGGTTCCCTTAATGAACTGTAGCTCCCCAGTGCCAGCAGCACTCATGCAGCCCCAGACAATGACACTCCCACCACCATGCTTGACTGTAGGCAAGACACACTTGTCTTTGTACTGTCCACCTGGTTGCCGCCACACACGCCTGACACCATCTGAACCAAATAAGTTTATCTTGGTCTCATCAGACCATGTCCTTAGTCTGCTTGTCTTCAGCAAACTGTTTGTGGGATTTCTTGTGCATCAACCTTAGAAGAGGCTTCCTTCTGGGACGACAGCCATGCAAACCAATTTGATGTGCGGCGTATGGTCTGAGCACTGACAGGCTGACCCCTTGAACCACTGCAGCAATGCTGGCAGCACTCATATGTCTATTTCCCAAAGACAACCTCTGGATATGACGCTGAGCACGTGCACTCAATTTCTTTCGTTGACCATGGTGAGGTCTGTTCTGAGTGGAACCTGTCCTGTTAAATCGCTGTATGGTCTTGACCACTGTGCTACAGCTCAGTTTCAGGGTCTTGGCAATCTTCTTATAGCCTAGGCCATCTTTATGTAGAGCAACAATTCTTTTTTTCAGATCCTCAGCGAGTTCTTTGCCATGAGGTGCCACCTGCTCCCCGTTCACACCTGAGACCTTGTAACACTAACGAGTCACATGACACCGGGGAGGGAAAATGGCTAATTGGGCCCAATTTGGACATTTTCACTTAGGGGTGTACTCACTTTTGTTGCCAGAGGTTTAGACATTAATGGCTGTGTGTTGAGTTATTTTGAAGGGACAGCAAATTTACACTGTTATACAAGCTGTACACTCGCTACTTTACATTGTAGCAAAGTGTCATTTCTTCAGTGTTGTCACATGAAAAGATATAATAATATATTTACAAAAATGTGAGGGGTGTACTCACTTGTGTGAGATACTGTACTTATGTCTGATATTGCCTTTACTTTTTGTAAGTTGAACTTTGAAAGTTCCAGAGTTGTGTATGTTATGGTTTGAAACATGCCTGTTAAAGCAAAAAATAAAACTAAAAATGTCAAACTTAATTTAACAAAGATGTATTTTTGGTGGAAAAATGTTTTACAACGCACAATATGTGAATATGCATGGAGTAAAAGTTTTTATTCTCAACAATGTGTGGATTCTTCTTTCAATGCTCAATACCAGTTTTTGTATTAAGTTGGTATTTACAGTGACAATAGGGGTTATTTAATAAAGCAAAATCCACTTGGCACTACAAGTGCACTAGGAGAACCTAGAAGACAGCTAAAAGAAACACAAGCAGTAAATCAAATTCAAGATGATTTCAAATCAAATTTTTTTTTTTTTTTTATAAAAGCATCAAAAAGTTGCTGGCATAGCAATGGCCCCCCTACCCGTAAAATAGTCCAGATACTTTTGCCGCACATCATGGGAGCTTTGGGGGGGCAAGCCAGGACAGCCAGCTTAAAGGGCCGTCATTGTATTTATGTCCTGAATTGCGGCCTCAGGCCCAACTGAGGCCACATAATTTGGAGCATTTCTCCTTAAATAATTATGGAGAATACAGCATGCTAGTACTATGTGATTCAGTTTATACTCCGCCATGTTGATTGCCGTAAGGAATAGGCGGAACCGGCTGGCCATTATACCAAACGCATTCTCCACCACTCTCCTGGCTCTGGCCAGCCGGTAATTAAAAACCCTCTTCTCCGGGGTGAGGGTCCTCTGGGGGAATGGCCTCATCAGATGTTCACCCAGACCAAATGCTTTATCTGCCACAAACACAAAGGGGAGTCCTTCCACGTTCTCTTCAGCAGGTGGCAATACCAAGCCACCACTCTGGAGACGGCAGTAGAACTTGGTC
The DNA here is from genome assembly GCA_037952925.1 of Lithobates clamitans. Taxonomy (NCBI): domain Eukaryota; kingdom Metazoa; phylum Chordata; class Amphibia; order Anura; family Ranidae; genus Lithobates; species Lithobates clamitans. The sequence goes on from JBBGZY010000748.1 coordinate 66,737, forward strand.
TGGGCAAAGACTCCACCATCCAACATCTGGCCATTCTTCCCCACATCCACATATAAAAAATCATATGACACCGACACCACCGCAATCAACACGATACTATGAAACCCCTTATAGTTTAAATAGTATGTCCCCGAGTGGGGTGGGGGAACGATGTGGACATATTTCCCATTGATTGCCCCTCCGCAGTTGGGAAAGTCCCAACACTCTCGGCAAACTGGGAAGCCACAGTCTGCCATTCCTGTGGCACTGAAGGAAACTGTGGAGTCAAACCAGAAAAAATAAAATTACTACTTTTGCACATAACATTGCAAGCAGATTAGACACAAACATTCTTGGCCAACATCAGTATAACATTTATTTGAAGGAGTATTTAAAGACAAAAAGATAAGGTACACTTATCAGATTCCTCACCCCCTCTGATGGCCCATTGTAAAAATGTTATGGGTGGGGGGGGTGATTAGTTTGGGGCCCAAAAAAAGATTATGGCACTCTGCCTGAATTTAAGGACAACAATAACATTTGTACACATTTTAAGCGGTGTTTAGGATAAAGCACTACTATGGAGCTGACAAAATACATTGTTAAGTGACTAGGCTAGGTGTGTATGGGCCCAGGATAGCATGCTGGGGAGGTTAGTGAAGGCAAATAGGCATGAAGGACAAAAAAGGAAGTTGAAAAGCGTCCAGCATGCATGAGGACAAAGAAGACATTCACAGCATATTACAATCATGGTAATTAGGTAATGATGAAAGAAATACAATACATTAGCGAACATTAAATACATAGAATGTGATGTTAAAGGATAAAACTTACCTTAATATAGTCCTTCTGCAGGACCTGAATGATGGCAGAACAGGTCTCTGCAATAATAATCCCCAGAGCCTGGGGGGAGATGCGATGCCTATTGAGAACTTGAGGTCCTGCAGACTTCTCCCTGTCAAAAAAGAAATATAAAATGCAGCGCTTTTGGAACCTCGGTCCCCCAGGATCACCTATGGGAGTGGACGTTCAACTAGTGAGTCAAAAATGGTGAAAATAGTGGTATACAAATAAACACTGAGAGTAATATGTGCATAAATACTGACAAGAAGTCTCATATGTGTGTATATAAACGCATGAGAAAATCACATGTGCAAGTGATAAACAAACTAAAAATAAAAATGATAATAAATCTATGGTAAACAAAGAGCACGTCTAAGAGCTCCTCTGTGTGGTGCTGTATAGTCTATTCAGAAAAAATATTTTGAAAGATGTTTTGAACGAGAGTTCTTCTACTGGGGCATAAGGCCTGCTACTGAATACCATGCTAATATAAGGAGTAGTATGCCTGAAATGTTAATCACTTAAAACATATCAGTTGGTGCTCACTGACACTGAGAGCTCCAATGTCTAATTGTAAGTCCTCAGTGAGCATCAGCCCCTCCTCGCCATGTCATTTGTTGGTCCATTTAGAATATTGCAGCCAATAAGGGAATAAGGGGCCGTTCGGCACACTATAGCCAATCGGAGGCCGTTCGGAACATTGCAGCCAATCGGGGTCCATTCGGAACACTGCAACCAATCAAAGTCTGGGCAAATGCTAGTGGTAAACGATCTGTACAAGAAATGCATATAAAATAAACACTGGCATAAAACATCTTAAAAAAATGCATAAAACGCATGTATAAAAACGAAATCATCAAACATCTGAAAAATGCAATTGTAATGCGAGGACAGATGCAATTTTAATGTGAGGTCTTATAAAAAATGCACAAAACGCATGTATAAAACATAAAGGATCAAATATCCGAAAAATGCAATTGCAATGTGAGGACAGATGTTAGGGGTAAGGGGTGACACCAGAGGGAAAGGGGATGGACTAATTACGTGGAACCCAATAACCCCAAACCCAAGGATCTAGACCCAAGTGGCTCAACAAGTTAGTTACCTCCCAATGTTGGTGCCCCCCCAAAGGGACCCCAAACCATCTATCAACGCATGTTACTAGGCACATAGCAAACATGGAAAGGGTAATAGCAACATGTCAAAACTCAAAACGTACAAAAACTGCATGAGAATTGGACTTATATTAGGTATTCACCCAAAAAAAAAAAAGACAGGTTGATTGGATGCTAATTCAAGATTTGTTAATGAACGCATTAATGTCCCATTCGATATTTAACCTGTGGGGAGAATAGCACTTGAGCTGGTATATCCTGAAGGTCACTAATTTGGAAACCCCCCCCCCGATACGTGATCCACGACTAGCCTCTGCTCGGGAGTGATGGTTTGCGCATGCAGGTGTCCTGCTTCATAATATAAGGGGAAAGCAAAGCCAACAGACGGTGAAAAACGGGGTCTGTCATCCGGAGAATATTCCTGAAATCATCAGGATTATTCTCCTGGATCTCCCGCAAGAAAGGCATATGACAGAATTGGTCACACTGGAGCAACCAATTTTTGGTCCATGTACTCCTCCCCTCCCTGTTGATGGACTGGGCTTGGGTCAAAGCAAGAACCCCAACACCAAGCCCCTGCACAGCACGAACTCTACAAGTATGTAACCCCAACATGGCTTTAAAATGGTCGGCTGGTCAGAACGAACTAACAGAAAGCACTGAAAAACAGAAAGGCCTGAGAAGAGTGAGCTGAAAATCAGAAACGAGCGGACAAGAACGCACTAGAAAACAAATACGTGCTATAATAATATGCGCTGAAACCCATATGCAAACTGACTACATGCACTGAAGAACCGATACGAACCCACAAGCACAAACTGAAGAGCAGTAACAATCTGGAAGGCACGAGGCTGAAAAGCGCAAATCGTCTCTCACCAAACTTCTACTAACACAAGATAAACACGAGATTAGCAGAAGGAGCCCAAAGGGTGGCGCACTTCGTATGGAACTTCCCTTTTCTAGTGCCATCGTACGTGTTGTACGTCACCATGTTCTTGACGGTCAAAAGTTCAGAAGAATTTTGTGTGACCGTGTGTATGCACACTTGAGCGGAATTCCGATTGTGTGTACGCAGCCTTAAAGTATGATTGGGGAAGAGGGATAGGAAGGGTATGGAAGTTGTACAGGATTTTAGGTAAGGACAGCATTTTAAATGCAGCTTCCCGCCCCAGCCAGGAAATGTCAAATTTACTTTAGTTAAGGCAGCCTTGTCTGATAGTATGCAGTAGTGGAAGAAAGTTAATATTATACACATTGAATAAAGGAGAAGTGAGTCTTAAACAAAAATATAAAATACTGTATATACTTGAGTATAAGCCAAGTTTTTCAGCACTTTTTTTGAGCTGAAAAAGCCCCCCTCGGCTTATACTCGAGTCTCCCTGCCTCACTGTGCCCATCTGCAGCCTCATGCACCTGATCTCCCTGTGCTGTGAGATGCAGTCTAGTCGGTGGCTGTCCAGTGTAACAAAGCCCCGCCTTCTACTCTTCCTCGTTCGTGATAGGCGGAACACTGACTCACTGCTGGGAAACTGAATCAGTGTTCCGTCACGGATGAGGAGGAGGCGGGGCTTTGCCACACTGGATGGCCGCTGACTAGATTGCCACAGTGTCACAGCGCCGGTGTTCTGGAGATCGGGAACATGAGGCTGCAGATGGACACAGTGAGGCAGGGAGATGGGCAGAGTGAGGCATGCAGATGGACAGAGTGAGGCAGGGAGATGGACGGAGTGAGGCATGCAGATGGACACAGTAAGGCATGCAGATGGACACAGTGAGGTATGCAGATGAGCACAGTAAGGCTGCAAATGGGCACAGTGAGGCACAGTAAGGCTGCAAATGGACACAGTGAGGCACAGTGAGGCTGCAAATGGGCACAGTGAGGCTGCAGATAGGCATTGTTGACCCTCTTTTCCACTTACAGTAGCTGCTGCATTTCTCACCCTAGGCTTATACTCGAGTCAATACATTTTCCCAGTTTTTTGTGGTAAAATTAGGTGCCTTGGTTTATATTTGGGTCGGCTTATACTCGAGTATATACGGCTTGTTTGGACAGGAGTACGGGAGGTTAGCATGCATTGCTTCATGTTTATGGGGAGAATAGAAGGTTTAGTTATGCTTACTGTATAATAGGACATAATGCCATATCTGTCAATTTCCTTCTAAACTTCCCTTAAAGAAATGGGCACGTCAGTTAAAGTAAGGAGGACGTCATCAGCAAATAAGCCGATTTTGTGGTTATACTTTGCCGCTTCAATTCCATGAATAAGGTGGTTCTGCCTAATTGCCTCTGCCAGTGGTACCATCATCAGGGTAAAAATGAGGAGGGACAAGGGGCACCCCTGTCTGGTTTCATTAGAAATTCTGAAAGGGTCTGTCTGAAAGCATTTTTAATTTATTGACTTTTTTCACACTTGCTTAAAACTTTTGCACATTGGTGTACATGTCACTGTAACACCTTTACATCTGATAACAAATTATTTCTTCTTTTTTTTTCCAATAAAACATATTAAATATAACAATAAAAGTGAAAAAGGTATGCACGTTATTTTTTTTTTAATTCACCATATTTATATGTGGAAGATATGAGGAAGGGGAATGCTTAAGCTGAGGAATGTACCATGAGTGTTTAATGTACAGCAGGGGCATTTCAGTACAAATGTGGTGAATTTAAATATCAAATAACGTAGATGGTTGCAATTTAGCACAGTTTAATTGCCTTGATTTTTTTTTGTTTTAGCTATTTATCTAAATATAATTGATTACAGCACTTTCCTCTTTAAAATATTGTTCTAATTAGTTTTGGCTTACAACTATATGAGAAAAACACTTATTCATCTAAATCAAATAGTACTCTTATGCTCTGTACACACGGGTGGACTTTTCGGAAACAAAGGTCCGACAGTATTTCAGACGGATTTTCGACAGACTTTTGAAGGACTTCCGATGGACTTTCGAGCGAACGGACTTGCCTACACACGATCACACCAAAGTCCAACGGATTCGTATGTGATGACGTACGACTAGACTAAAATAAGGAAGTTCATAGCCAGTAGCCAATAGTTGCCCTAGCGTCGGTTTTCATCCGTCGGACTAGCATACAGACGAGCGGATTTTTCGATAGGAACTGGGTCCGGCAGAGTTCCGACGTAAAGATTTGAAACATGTTTCAAATCTAAAGTCCGTCAGATTTTTGTCAGAAACAGTCCGCTGAAGGTCCGATAAAGCCCACACAGTCAGATTGTCCAAAGTATTCGGTCCGTCGGACCAGTCCAGTCAAAAAGTCTGCTCGTGTGTACAGGGCATAAGTCTATGGCTGAAAAACTGTTTACTATATGTTTAGGCAAAGGGAGCATAGCGCATGTCATTTGCATAGATGACACTGGGATGGATGCAACTTGGATTTTCTACTATAACCTGATTATCCAGTTTACCATGCTTGCTTGCCAAAAGACGAGAGTGTGAGGCATATTCCTCCGGTGAGTGTTGAATCCAGAGGGAGAGGAATCACTGGCACGGTGTGAATTGGTGGACATTTTATAAATCTGCACACTTTCTCACGGTGTTCTTTTTATGGACATTTCACGGATGGACTGTTTGATTATTTGTTTTCACATATGATGCAACATTGATTTGTGGCATATTTATAGATTTTTGTTTGAGTGATATACATAATTGTCACGCACTACCATCATAGTGCAAAGGTTATATATCTTGGACACTGGGTTGTGTCATATCACTGGCATTAGCGCCACTTATATTTATTAACATTAATTTTTTTTGGTTTTTGCAAATTAATAGAGGTTATTCATTTACTATATGTTTAGTAGCTTTTTTCTTTCTTTGATATAACTGATTTTGCATGCATTCTGCTTTTTAGATTTTATATGTTATTTTTTACATAATAGCATATGTTATATGACTTTATACAGTATAGTTAAGTATGTTTTCTGTTGATGTTAAATATGTTTAGTTTGTAAATAATAATTGTGGTTCAATTTAAATCAAACCAGTTTCTCAGCAGCCTAGAAATTTATATCCTTGCATATCTTTGTATTAGTATTTTAGCAGTTTATTGGATAACACAAATTATAGATCACATTTTTATGGACTGCAGAATTGCCGCCTTTCCACTGTTCTTGTAATTCTAGACCTTAAAATCACCTTTTAAATAAACACTGTCTGTGCAAAGTAAATTATTTTGGTCAATGTGAACATTACACTTTCTAGGGTATAAATAGGATACATAGTTGCTTGTACCAGAAAATATACAAATTAATGTCAATTTTTATATGTATACAGCATTGGGATACAATTGTATTTACATTTCTCCCAGGTTACTTTAACTTTTTTGTTGAAAAATGGATCCAAAAATGAATTTGTCTAATTATGATAAAAATGGGACTGTTGTTTTTAGTTGGAGCTAGCTGATCAAAAACAATCTCTTAAACATTTGGAATATTGCGCAATGATACTCTGCAAAAAGAGAGACTATGTTTTGACAGCCTTGTGGGTACAAGCTGGTACAAGTAGGTTTGTGAAGTTGGTAAAGAAGATCTTGTGCTAAATTACTAATGTTGAACTTGATAAATATTCATTTTAACTTTTATGTTTTTTTTTTCCTGTAGAAATTCTCCCTCAGAAACGCTGTGCATTGTAATGTGCTACATTGAAAAAATGTGTTGTTTAACTTTCATTTAAGTACAGATCCCAGGAGTGTCAGAGAATCAGGATCTACTGCATTACATTCTACTGTCCATTTATAGTTATAACAGGCAGGAGAAAGCACAGGGGTAACTTCATCAGTATCCTACTACTACCTCATTTCCCAGCCACAGGCTGGGAAGTGTCTTAGACCTATGTATGTTACTCAACTGCAGTACCACCTGCAAGGAGGGTTGTGCGGGGTCTACTTGTAGTCAGGCCCAGAGTTACTCCCTTTGCCGCCCCAAGGCCGGGTCCTTCAATGCCGCCCCCCCCCCCCCCCACACACACACACACACACACACCACCATTCTCGTCCTTTATCGATGACTGCAACAATAGATCAATTAAAAACATATCTCCACTATATACTCCCCCCTCTATCATCTCTATATACACCCCTCTATCATCTCTATATACTCCCCTCTATCATCTCTATATACAGGTATACAGACAGGCTAGGACGATATACACGCAGGCCAGGACAATATACAGGCAGGCTAGGACAATATACAGGCAGGCCAGGACAATATACAGGCAGGCCAGGACGGTATACAGGCAGGCTAGGACGATATACAGGCAGGCTAGGACGGTATACAGGCAGGCCAGGACGATATACAGGCAGGCTAGGACGGTATACAGGCAGGCCAGGACGATATACAGGCAGGCTAGGACGATATACAGGCAGGCCAGGACAATATACAGGCAGGCTAGGACGGTATACAGGCAGGCCAGGACGGTATACAGGCAGGCCAGGACAATATACAGGCAGGCTAGGACGGTATACAGGCAGGCTAGGACGATATACAGGCAGGCCAGGACGGTATACAGGCAGGCTAGGACGATATACAGGCAGGCCAGGACGGTATACGGGCAGGCCAGGACGGTATACAGGCAGGCCAGGACGGTATACAGGCAGGCCAGGACAATATACAGGCAGGCCAGGACGATATACAGGCAGGCTAGGACGGTATACAGGCAGGCCAGGACAATATACAGGCAGGCTAGGACGATATACAGGCAGGCTAGGACGATATACAGGCAGGCCAGGACAATATACAGGCAGGCCAGGACAATATACAGGCAGGCTAGGACGGTATACAGGCAGGCCAGGACAATATACAGGCAGGCTAGGACGGTATACAGGCAGGCTAGGACGGTATACAGGCAGGCTAGGATGGTATACAGGCAGGCTAGGAAGATATACAGGCAGGCTAGGACAATATACAGCCAAGCTAGGACGATATACAGGCAGGCCAGGGCAATATACAGGCAGGCTAGGACGGTATACAGGCAGGCTAGGACAATATACAGGCAGGCTAGGACGGTATACAGGCAGGCTAGGACGGTATACAGGCAGGCTAGGACGGTATACAGGCAGGCTAGGACAATATACAGGCAGGCTAGGACGGTATACAGGCAGGCTAGGACAATATACAGGCAGGCCAGGACGGTATACAGGCAGGCTAGGACGGTATACAGGCAGGCTAGGATGGTATACAGGCAGGCCAGGACAATATACAGGCAGGCTAGGATGGTATACAGGCAGGCTAGGACGATATACAGGCAGGCTAGAACAGTATACAGGCAGGCTAGGACGATATACAGGCAGGCTAGGACGGTATACAGGCAGGCTAGGACGGTATACAGGCAGGCTAGGACGATATACAGGCAGGCTAGGACGATATACAGGCAGGCTAGAACGGTATACAGGCAGGCTAGGACGGTATACAGGCAGGCTAGGACAATATACAGGCAGGCTAGGACGGTATACAGGCAGGCTAGGACAATATACAGGCAGGCTAGGACGGTATACAGGCAGGCTAGGACGATATACAGGCAGGCTAGGGCGGTATACAGGCAGGCTAGGATGATATACAGGCAGGCTAGGACGGTATACAGGCAGGCTAGGGCGGTATACAGGCAGGCTAGGGTGGTATACAGGCAGGCTAGGGCGGTATACAGGCAGGCTAGGATGATATACAGGCAGGCTAGGATGATATACAGGCAGGCTAGGACGATATACAGGTAGGCTAGGACGATATACAGGCAGGGTAGGACGATATACAGGCAGGCTAGGACGGTATACAGGCAGGCTAGGACAATATACAGGCAGGCTAGGACAATATACAGGCAGGCTAGGCTCTAGCCTAGAGGAGAGAGAGAGAGAAGGTCATGATCATGAGGAAGAGAGGGGGGGAGGAAGAAGGTGCACAGCACAAAGGGGTGGGAACAGAGAGGGGGGTTATTCTGGGGGTCTCACTCACCAATTATGCTCTCCCTCTCAGGCTGGTCTCCCCCAGGGCTGTGGCAGCCATTGTTTGAAAACAGAACTCCTCTCACAGCACAGTACAGTGCATTGCATGCATGTGGCTGGAGTGTGGGCGGGCACAAATGGGAGGCGGAGTATTGGATTGGACAAGCAGTGCAGTGAGGGAGGGGTTAGGAAGACAGTGGATAGGGATGAGCCGAACACCCCCCTGTTCGGTTCGCACCAGAACATGCGAACAGGAAAAAAATTCGTTCGAACACGCGAACGCCGTTAAAGTCTATGGGACACGAACATGAATAATCAAAAGTGCTAATTTTAAAGGCTAATATGCAAGTTATTGTCATAAAAAGTGTTTGGGGACCCGGGTCCTCCCCCAGGGGACATGAATCAATGCAAAAAAAAGTTTTAAAAACGGCCGTTTTTTCAGGAGCAGTGATTTTAATAATGCTTAAAGTCAAACAATAAAAGTGTAATATCCCTTTAAATTTCATACCTGGGGGGTGTCTATAGTATGCCTGTAACAGTCTGACAGCAAAGTGACATTTTGAAGGAAAAAACACATTTAAAACTACCGCGGCTATTGCATTGCCGACAATACACATAGAAGTTCATTGATAAAAACGGCATGGGAATTCCCCACAGGGCAACCCCGAACCAAAATTTAAAAAAAAAAAATGATGTGGGAGTCCCCCTAAATTCCATACAAGGCCCTTCAGGTCTGGTATGGATATTAAGGGGAACCCCAGCCAAAATTTTTTAAAAAAATTGACGTGGGGTTCCCCCTAAATTCCATACCAGACCCTTCAGGTCTGGTATGGATTTTAAGGGGAACCCCGCGGCAAAAAAAAAAAAAAAAACGGCGTGGGGTCCCCCTAAAAATCCATACCAGACCCTTATCCGAGCACGCAACCTGGCAGGCCGCAGGAAAAGAGGGGGGGACGAGAGTGCGGCCCCCCCCCCTCCTGAACCGTACCAGGCCACATGCCCTCAACATTGGGAGGGTGCTTTGGGGTAGCCCCCCAAAACACCTTGTCCCCATGTTGATGAAGACAAGGGCCTCATCCCCACAACCCTGGCCGGTGGTTGTGGGGGTCTGCGGGCGGGGGGCTTATCGGAATCTGGAAGCCCCCTTTAACAAGGGGACCCCCAGATCCCGGCCCCCCCCTGTGTGAAATGGTAAGGGGGTACTTACCCCTACCATTTCACTAAAAAACTGTCAAAAATGTTAAAAATGACAAGAGACAGTTTTTGACAATTTCTTTATTTAAATGCTTCTTCTTTCTTCCTTCATCTTCTTCTTCTTCTGGTTCTTCTGGCTCTTCTGGTTCTTCCTCCGGCGTTCTCGTCCAGCATCTTCTCCGCGGCGTCTTCTATCTTCTTCTCCTCGGGCCGCTCCGCACCCATGGCATGAGGGGGGAGGCTCCCGCTCTTCTCTTCATCTTCTTCTCTTCTTCATCTTCTTCTTCATCTTCTTCTTCTTCATCTTCTTCTTCTTCTTCCTTCTTCTCTTCTTCCTGTCTTCTCCGGGCCGCTCCGCAGCCATGCTGTGGCATGGAGGGAGGCTCCCGCTGTGTGACGGCGTCTCTTCGTCTGACGGTTCTTAAATAACGGGGGGCGGGGCCACCCGGTGACCCCGCCCCCCTCTGACGCACGGTGACATGACGGGACTTCCCTGTGGCATTCCCCGTGACGTCACAGGGAAGTCCCTCAAGTCACCGTGCGTCAGAGGGGGGCGGGGTCACCGGATGGCCCCGCCCCCCGTTATTTAAGAACCGTCAGACGAAGAGACGCCGTCACATAGCGGGAGCCTCCCTCCATGCCACAGCATGGCTGCGGAGCGGCCCGGAGAAGACAGGAAGAAGAGAAGAAGGAAGAAGAAGAAGAAGAAGAAGAAGAAGAAGAAGATGAAGAAGAAGATGAAGAAGAGAAGAAGATGAAGAGAAGAGCGGGAGCCTCCCCCCTCATGCCATGGGTGCGGAGCGGCCCGAGGAGAAGAAGATAGAAGACGCCGCGGAGAAGATGCTGGACGAGAACGCCGGAGGAAGAACCAGAAGAGCCAGAAGAACCAGAAGAAGAAGAAGATGAAGGAAGAAAGAAGAAGCATTTAAATAAAGGAATTGTCAAAAACTGTCTCTTGTCATTTTTAACATTTTTGACAGTTTTTTAGTGAAATGGTAGGGGTAAGTACCCCCTTACCATTTCACACAGGGGGGGGGCCGGGATCTGGGGGTCCCCTTGTTAAAGGGGGCTTCCAGATTCCGATAAGCCCCCCGCCCGCAGACCCCCACAACCACCGGCCACGGTTGTGAGGATGAGGCCCTTGTCCTCATCAACATGGGGACAAGGTGTTTTGGGGGGCTACCCCAAAGCACCCTCCCAATGCTGAGGGCATGTGGCCTGGTACGGTTCAGGAGGGGGGGGGCCGCACTCTCGTCCCCCCCTCTTTTCTGCGGCCTGCCAGGTTGCGTGCTCGGATAAGGGTCTGGTATGGATTTTTAGGGGGACCCCATGCCGTTTTTTTTTTTTTTTTTGGCGCGGGGTTCCCCTTAAAATCCATACCAGACCTGAAGGGTCTGGTATGGAATTTAGGGGGAACCCCACGTCAATTTTTTTTTTAAATTTTGGCTGGGGTTCCCCTTAATATCCATACCAGACCTGAAGGGCCTTGTATGGAATTTAGGGGGACCCCCACATCATTTTTTTTTTTTATTTTGGTTCGGGGTTGCCCTGTGGGGAATTCCCATGCCGTTTTTATCAATGAACTTCTATGTGTATTGTCGGCAATGCAATAGCCGCGGTAGTTTTAAATGAGTTTTTTCCTTCCAAATGTCATTTTGCTGTCAGACTGTTCTAAACACAGGAAACATGCGCCCCTTTACAGGCATACTATAGACACCCCCCAGGTACGAAATGTAAAGGGATATTACACTTTTATTGTTTGACTTTAAGCATTAATAAAATCACTGCTCCTGAAAAAACGTCCGTTTTTAAAACTTTTTTTTGCATTGATCCATGTCCCCTGGGGCAGGACCCGGGTCCCCAAACACTTTTTATGACAATAACTTGCATATAAGCCTTTAAAATTAGCACTTTTGATTTCTCCCATAGACTTTTAAAGGGTGTTCCGCGGCATTCGAATTTGCCGCGAACACCCCAAATTGTTCGCTGTTCGGCGAACTTGCGAACAGCCAATGTTCGAGTAGAACATGAGTTCGACTCGAACTCGAAGCTCATCCCTAACAGTGGAGACCAAACACAGCCTGACTCCTGCACAAGCTAGCTGGCTTTCCACTCTCTCACTATATCACTGTGACAGGATGCCAGAGGCTGTGGAGCGCCGGAGTTAGAGGGGAATAGTTATCCTTAATCTCCACTCCGTACAAGTCTTGCTGCCTGGGGGGGAAGACGCTCCTCCTGCAGCTGCCCACAGACTCCACCCCCTGCTCTCCTTTCTAGTCAGAACAGCTTGTTTGTCCTCATCCCCGCCCTGCTCATACAGAGCTCCGAATGATGTTAGTGCAGCGGCGCCGCCCCTGCACTACTGCCGCCCCGAGGCCTGGCCTCAGTGGCCTTGTGGGAAATCCGGCCCTGCTTGTAGTTTCTAGCCAGGGTGCCTGGATGACAGGAGTTCAGTTTTAACAGCAGGGTTCCCATTTTTTCGGTTGAAGAAAATACCAAAAACGTACTCAAAAAAGTTTATAATACCAAACAGCATCACTAATTTACTCATAAAAAGTAATTATAGAAAATGATATGTAATGCATTAAATAGGAAAAGGAAAAAAAAGAATATGGAACATAATTACTGTAATGTGAAAGTGGAAATGACTGTGAAACTAGAATAGTTATTTCTAAGAATAAATAAAAAAACACTGCTCATCTATGTATTTCAAAGCCAATTTTTAGTTTCTATAATCCACTTGTATTTATGCAATTATTAGGACACAAGAATAAAACATCTAAATAGAAATATGCATTATTTAGCTATAGTAACTGAATGCATTCTATAGTATATACAGGGGGATTTACTAAAACTGGTGCACACAGGATCTGGTGCAGCTGTGCATAGTAACCGATCAGCTAGGTTTTAGCCCTCATTCACACTAAGGGCACTTTCACACTGCCAGCGCCCAGGCGTCGGCAGTATTTTTAGTGGCGCTTTACTGTCGTTTTAGCGGCGCTATTCAAAAAAGGGTTAAAACCGCCCACCAAACGCTGCTGCAGCGGCGCTGCCCATTGATTTCAATGGGCGGGGGCTTTAGGAACGGTGTATTCACCGCTCCTACAGCGCTGCAAAGAAGCTGCTTGCAGGACTTTTTGTGACGTCCTGCCAGCGCAGCGCCTCAGTGTGAAAGCACTCAGGTTTTCACACTGGGATTGCAGCTGAGGCTTTTTTAAAAACAGCGCCCGAAAAACTACTTTTGGGAATCGGCAAGGCGCCGCAAGGTCAGCGTCACACCGATTCAGTGGTGTTGTTGCCGGCAATAGGCTGCGATTTGACATGTCAATTCGCATGTCAAATCACAGCAATGTGAACAGGACTTATTTTCAAAGCTTAGCTGAATAACCTGAGGTTAGAAGCTGTATCAGATTCTGTGTGCACCAATTTTAGTAAATCTCCCCCACGGTACATGACGTTGTAAGAAATTTCATGTTGATCACATATAATTTACTGTGCTAGACTCTATCGCTATGCCAGTTGTAGAATGTGTGGACACAAGGGGAAAAAAAGACTTATATTCCAAACCTTTTTTAGTTGAATAATATTATAGTGTTTAAAAAAATGCAAACTGTGTGCTATCCTACCCACCAGTGGAGGGCAGTGCGATTAATCGCTTGTAATCTTTAATGTTAACACATAACAGGTTCTCCAGGGGCGGGGGGGGGCAGGGGCTAGAAAAATATTTCCACCACACTTGCTCCTAACTAGGGTAGTTTGTGGGTTTTCCCTGGAGTCAACTGTATGAAAAACTGCTTAGAACCTGCACAGCTAAAGGTTGCTGGGGATTCTAATTCCCACAGCCCATTGACTCACCCTGCCCAGTCCATGTCTCTGCCTGCACAGATTAAGGGATGCTTACTTTCATAGCCCTTTGTTTACATTCTTAGCCCAGCCCCTTTCTCTACCTGGGAAAGCAGTCCCTACATGTGTCCTGTACTGTGGACTGGGCTGCACATCACAACGTATTAAAGGAGTTGGAGTTCCATCCAGTGCACATATGACAGCTTCCAGAAGTGCACAAGAACACAAAGTGACTATAAGAAATACAGCAAAAATTCAAGGGAAATCAGCAGAGCAAAGCTGGGTGGGGGAAGTGGCTCCCAAACTGACTACAAGAGAAATAGGCACACTGTGTTTATTTGCACAGCAGCCTGTATCTCCTAGAAGCAATCAAAGGGAAGCAAACTGACCATTTCAATGCATCTGCTTCAGTACTTGTGATTAGGGATGGGCAAGTGGTTCAGCCCGAGTAGGAGTTTGAGCCAAACATTTGCCTGTTCGGCTGTTTGCTGAATATCCAAATTTGCAGGGTGCTCGTCCCGACGAACACCTTGAAATGCACTGAGAGGGCGCAGGGTCCCCCCCAAAATCCATACCAGACCCTAATCTGGGCATGCGGCCTGGCAGGTCACTAAAAGGGGGGACGAGCAAGCGCCACTCCTCCTGTACCATACCAGGCCATATGCCCTCAACATGGGGGGGTGGGTGCTTTGGGGCAGGAGAGCTCTTCCCCACAACCCTGGGCTGTGGTTGTGGGGGTCAACAGGTGGGGGGCCCCCAGATCCTTCCCCCCCATGTGAATGGGTATTAGATACATATCACCCCTACCCATTCACCAAAAAAGTGTAAAAAAGTAATAAACACAAGAGACAAGTTTTTGACAATTCCTTTATTAAAAAATAAAAAAATAGTGTTCCTCGATGTAAATGAAAACAAATAGTGAAGCGCTTTTAAAAAACATGACTTAACATATGTGTCAAACAGAGCGTGATAAGCCCAAATGATCACCACTAAAAATTAAAAAACATATGCAGATATAGTGAACACTATAACAAATGCTAAATGTCCAACAAAAAATCCAAGTGAAAATATAAAGAATGTGGTTCAAAGTCTTAAGTGAAATCAATATATGGTTCGAAACTTCATGTGAATATCCTAACTGTGAACGAGGAAATATAGCTAAAGTGTGAAGTACCACCACGAAAACTGGGAGGCTTACCAGAGCGTTTGAACCCACAAGAGCATATGTTCTGTGAGTCAAACGGGCTTGTGTTGTGTAAACAACCAATAGGAATGGACACTGAAACCCTCAGATGGCTGGAACAGGAACATCCGGTTATCCTCGAGGTGGAAGATATCTGGTGTAGAGCCACGCGGCTCAACGAAAAACTCCCTCCAAGGCGGACAAGGAGGATATATGCGAAAATGGCTCTCAGAACAAAATATTATTCCCACGCTCCAGGGGAAAATGATAGATCCTAATAGATTGGACAATTAGGCGGACAGTGATGTACCCAAATAACTGGTCTGGTAATATAGTGTAATTAGAAGGTTAGAGATTTAAGAGAGAATTACAGTAGGTGACTGCGATATTTTGTCAATCTCGCCACTTTTCTTGGCGAGATTTGACACCTACGGGACCCATCGCGGGGGCCAGCGCCGAGATGGCTCACTCATCGGGAAAGGAAAACTTGTTTTTTCTTTCGCGATGAGTGACAGGCAGTGCTGACAGCTGTCTGTTATGAATCCTGAGGGGGAACGCCGTGCTAAATTTTAAATGAAAAAAACGGCATGGGTTCCCCCCAAGGGGCATACCAGGCCCTTAGGTCTGGTATGGATTGTAAGGGGAACCCCCTATGCTGAAAAATCGGTGTGGGGGTCCCCCCAAAATCCATATCAGACCCTTATCCGAGCATGCAGCCTGGCCGGTCAGGAAAGGGGGTGGGGACGAGCGAGCGCCCCCCCTCCTGAACCGTACCAGGCCACGGGCCCCCCCACCCCAAAGCACCTTGCCCCCATGTTGAAGAGGACAAGGGCCTCTTCCGGACAACCCTGGCTGTTGGTTGTCGGGGTCTGCGGACGGGGGCTTATGGGAATCCGGGAGCCCCCTTTATTAAACCCCCCATCCTATGTGAATGAGTATGGGGTACATGGTACCCCTACCCATTCACCTAGGAAAATAAAGCGTTAATAAAAAAAACACCACACAGGTTTTAAAAGAAATTTATTAGGCAGCTCCGGGGGGGGGTCTCTTCCAACTTCGGGGGTTTTCTTCTGACTTCTTCTTCCGGTGTTCCGCCTCTTCTCCCGGGTCCCATCTTCTTCCAGCTCTCTTGCTAGCAGGGGTCCGGTCTGCTGCCACTGTCCGGTTCTTCTCCCGTATCTTCTGCCGGACTCCCCCGCTATCATCTTCCAGCTCTATTGCTATCGGGTGGGGGCCGGGATCTGAGGGCCCTTATTAAAGGGGGCTCCCAGGTTCCGATAAGCCCCCCGCCCGCAGACCCCGACAACCAACGGCCAGGGTTGTTGGGAAGAGGCTCTTGTCCTCATCAACATGGGGGCAAGGTGCTTTGGGGTGGGGGGGGCCCGCAGGGCGCCCCTCTCCCCCAAGGCACCAACCCCCCCATGTTGAGAGCATGCAGCTTGGTACGGTCCAGGAGGGGGGGCGCTCGCTCGTCCACACCCCCTTTTCTGACCGGCTGGGCTGCGTGCTCGGATAAGGGTCTGGTATGGATTTTGGGGGGACCCCCATGCCGATTTTTCAGCGTAGGGGGTTCCCCTTACAATCCATACCAGACCTAAGGGCCTAGTATGCCCCTGGGGGGGACCCACGCTGGTTTTTTCATTTAAAATTTGGCACGGCGTTTCCCCTCAGGATTCATAACAGACAGCTGTCAGCACTGCCTGTCGCTCATCGCAAAAGGAAAAAAAGTTTTCCTTTCCCGATGAGTGAGACAGCGCGACATGCACAGTACCCTGTCACCGAGAACCAGCGCGATGGGATCGCGCTGAAAACACAATCTCACAGTCAAATACTGTAAGTATCAAGCCAATGCCTGGTGCAACATCCTTTAATATTAGCCAGAAACCGAGGGCAACAGAAGGAATCTCAGAACAAAATAATATTCCAAAGCTCCAGGGGAAAACGATAGTGTGTCCACAGCTATCTACAGATGATGGACAGATTCCTTCTGTTGCCCTCGGTTTCTGGCTAACATTAAAGGATGTTGCACCAGGCACTGGCTTGATACTTAATTCCCTCTTAAATCTCCAACTACCTAATTACAGTATATTACCAGACCAGTTATTTGGGTATATCGCTGTCCGCCTAATTGTCCAATCTATTAGGATCTATCGTTTTCCCCTGGAGCTTTGGAATATTATTGTGTTCTGAGAGCCATTTTCGCATATATCCTCCTTTTCCGCTGCGGGAGGAGTTTTTCGTTGAGCCGCGTGGCTCTACATCAGATATCTTCCACCTTGAGGATAGCTGGGTGTTCCCATGCCAGCCATCTGAGGGTTCCAGTGTCCATTCCTATTGGTTGTTTACACAACACAAGCCCATTTGACTCACAGAACATATGCTCTTGTGGGTTCAAACGCTCTGGTAAGCCTCCCAGTTTTCGGTGGTGGTACTTCTCACTTTAGTTATACATCCTGGTTCACAGTTGGGATATTCACATGAAGTTTCGAACCATATATTGATTCCACTTGAGACTTTGAACCACATTCTGAATATTTTCACTTGGATTTTCTCTTGGACATTTAGCATTTGTTATAGTGTTCACTATATCTGCAAATTCTCAAGAAGGGACAGAGGGGGAAGGGATTATTGCGGTGCCACCAATAAGATAGAACAACTTTGTTATAAAATCATCTTATTTATTTTATTTTGTATCAAAAACAGCTAAAATGGTAGATACGTAGAAAAATCACAGAAAAATCACAAAAAATACAAAAAACAAAGACAGGAGTACAATTCAAATGATAGACCGTCACCAATGATGTTGAAGGGTGATCGTAGTCTTAAGTTCCCAACTAGTTTCGCCAAAACATTGGCTTCATCAGGGGAGTATATAAATGTAATGCAGAGAATAAAACCACTAAAACAAAGAAAAAAATGTACTATTAGACCAACACATACTTGTAGCGTCAAAGGCAGGCCACCATATCGCAGGGCGGTCAAATTGCCGTTCATCTATATCCCTAGTCCCCCCAACCCAACCAAGGCCCACACCCAAAACATACCATACAGGGATCTCAGGACACAAGGGAGACACCACCAAGACGCTGGGAACAGGAGTTACACTCAGCCCAGTAATTGGCTACAGGGGAATTAGAGGGCGCCTAAAAAAAGAAAGATTTAGCATATAAATATTGGGAAGTTATTTTAATCATATCGATGGAAAGCAGGTTCCTCCCAATACTCGGCTGGTAGCCTTAGACGTGGAATGCTTATATAACTCAATCCCTCATGTTAAAGGTATTGATGTGATTCGTACTCACCTGTTGGAACGAGGATCATCATTTGATGGCTATAGCCGTTTTGTCCTTCGGCTACTGGAGTTCATCCTAACTAGGAATGTCTTTATGTTTGGCTCCTCCCACTTCCTCCAGGTACAGGGCGTGGCTATGGGAACCAAATGTGCCCCCTCCTACGCCAACCTGTACCTGGGGGGGTGGGAGAGAGATCTGTTCTCTCAAGAATCCATGTCAGAGTTGCTCTCTCACATCATAGCCTGGTATAGGTATATTGATGATATTTTCATTTTGTGGTCTGGAAGTCGAGATGACCTTTTGCGGCTAATGGATTTGCTAGCTGTAAACACCTTTAACTTAAATTTTACAATGGAATGTCAAACCAAAATAAATTTTCTGGATTTACAAATACATCTAGACCATGATGGGATTCTGTATTCATCGCTATATCGTAAGCCCTCATCGGGCAATACGATTTTACATGCAGCCAGTGCACACCCCCAGCCTTTACTAGACAGCATACCCTATAGTCAATTTCTAAGACTCAGGAGAAACTGCACTTTGGACTCGGACTTTCATCTGGCAGCCAGTGACCTGTATGAGAGACTTCGTCTGCGGGGATACAGTCGTTCCTTGCTGAAGAGATCTTTCAACAGAGTCATTAAACGAAACAGACATGACCTCATCCATTCAACCAAATCCTTAAAAGTTAATTCCTCTGTTAGGATTATCACTCAATTCTTAAAACAGCATGGCCAAATGAGAGGGATTTTTCAGAAATATTGGCCACTTTTGACGGCTGACAACACCATTAAAAAATTCCTTAAACCATACCCAGAAATCACTTACAGGCGTGCTCCATCCATGAGAGATCTACTAGATCTTAGTCACTATAAGATACGAGGCCCTTTTGACCATTCAAATGTTGGCACTTTCTCATGTGACACATGTGATTTTTGTCCTTTCATTCTTGATTCTAAGAATACCCCCCTTCCGAATGGTAAGACACACTGCCTGAAATACAGAGTCACATGCAAGACAATTGGTGTTGTATACTTGGCTCTGTGCCAATGTGGTTGTTTCTATGTGGGGAAAACTAAGCGTCCATTCCTCAAACGCATTAAGGACCACATTGCACCCCTATATAAACGTTTAACCACCACGGCTCTAAATAGGCATGTGGCCACAGAACATAACTTTGCCCCTTATGTTGTCAGGTTTGCGGCCCTTGGGCATATTCCTTCTCATGCCCGGGGAAGCAATATTGACAACTCTCTGCTTCAGATGGAGATGAGATGGATATACATATTGAATGTGGTAAAATACCCTGGCTTAAATGAATATATTAGCTTTAAATCTTTTCTTTAGAATGGCACCTATTTAGCATGCGAATCATGAGTTTCCTGCTATCTAATTGGTCTATCCATCTATTGTCTCCTCATTGGCCGGCTGATCTTATGTTCAATTGGGCCCCTTTGGTTCGGTGATCCATCTGCCCCCACTCCCTGCCCCTGTCCTGTACCCACTGCTGGTTGGCTTTTTATACTTGGATGATGAAATGTTTATTTATGACTACTATTATGTATAAATATAATGGCATGTGCTGTAACCCCAATTGTATACCCCTTTTTCTATATGTATTCAAATTTTGATTGTTATAATATAACTGCTGTTTTGATAATTGTTATTTATGCAGAGATAAATTGAAGCTAGTTGTCTTGTATGAAGAATGATGAACCACTACACCATTATAATTGTTCTAATCAGTACGACTTTGAATACTTAATCCACTCTTGTGTTGTTACAGGCATTCTGTCAATATTATCGCATCGCGGTCACTGTGGTGATACTATCTACCCACTGTTATAGCCGCTTCGCCTGTGTCCCTGGCCCCCCTTTCCCCTTCCCCCCCTTTTGTGATCTACCGTGGGGACCTGGGTCACTTGGCTGATCTACCCCTCATTCATCTGGGAACCTGTTCCACTACAACCTTTGGCTGCATGGACACCCAAGGGTTGACTATACTGTCAGCCCGCCCCTTCGGCCGGGACCATTGCACTTTTCCAACGCTCACTCCATTGCCTCCTCTCCCCCTCCTCTGGATGGGTGTGAGGCCTTCTTTCTCCTCCCCCTTCCTCTGGACAACTCTGCAGCCTATTTACATCTATCGACTGCGTCACTCGCATTTGCGGTCATGTGACCCGATCGACACTCGGATCCATGGGATATGTAAGCAGAGGACTGTGGCCACTGTGCATGCGCCTCGTCCATCTCTCGTCCGCTCCTGGCCAGCTGATTCCTATCATGCTGATCAGGTGGGGTTTTTAAAAGGCAGTCACTTCTCAGTACTCTATATCCCTTTGCTGCGGGACTATCATGGGGAACTGGTCATACAGGTGAAAGGTAACGGATTTTAAACTTTTTTCCATTACTGCTGATATATTTCATTTTTTATTATGACTGCTGCAAATGGCTATAACGGCAGAGTCCTATGCTGATAGCACATCTATATGCATTGATTTTTAGATCATATATCACAGCCAATGCTATTAGAAGGTCTCGCTGGGAAGGTTCCATTGCTTTGCCTGTATATTGGCGGAACCTCTTTTATAGGATGCAATCTCATCTCCGGCCATAATGCCCTTTTGGTAAGCCTCTTTTAACACATTAAATATCTACTATGTCCCCCTACCTGATTCCAATAGATATCATTTTGACTCATTTATAAGTTGTCAAGATCACTTATATTCATTCTACTCCCTTTAGTTCTGTTTTCCAGTTTTTTTGATCACATTTTTGTGACTTTTCGGTATGTACTGAGTGCACTGTGAAAAAATCCTTTTCCATGCAACATTGTGCGCCCTATTTCTGCATATAACCAGGGTATGTAATTGAGGCTGAGTTCCCCCCATTTCTGATATAAGATTAAAATAACTTCCCAATATTTATATGCTAAATCTTTCTTTTTTTAGGCGCCCTCTAATTCCCCTGTAGCCAATTACTGGGCTGAGTGTAACTCCTGTTCCCAGAATCTTGGTGGTGTCTCCCTTGTGTCCTGAGATCCCTGTATGGTATGTTGTGGGCGTGGGCCTTGGTTGGGTTGGGGGGACTAGGGATATAGATGAACGGCAATTTGACCGCCCTGCGACATGGCGGTCTGCCTTTGACGCTACAAGTATGTGTTGGTCTAATAGTACATTTTTTTCTTTGTTTTAGTGGTTTTATTCTCTGCATTACATTTATATACTCCCCTGATGAAGCCAATGTTTTGGCGAAACTAGTTGGGAACTTAAGACTACGATCACCCTTCAACATCATTGGTGACGGTCTATCATTTGAATTGTACTCCTGTCTTTGTTTTTTGTATTTTTTGTGATTTTTCTGTGATTTTTCTACGTATCTACCATTTTAGCTGTTTTTGATACAAAATAAAATAAATAAGATGATTTTATAACAAAGTTGTTCTATCTTATTGGTGGCACCGCAATAATCCCTTCCCCCTCTGTCCCTTCTTGAGAAGTCTTTCAATCGGGATGAGGTGCCGTATCTACTAGGACACACCACCTACCACTCTTCTACCTATATCTGCAAATGTTTTTTATTTTTTGGTGGTGATCTGTCACAGAGACACATGTTTCTGTTTACACTGTGAAGGCTGTAATTGGACACAGCCGTCACGTAATCGGGAGCGGCATTTACAGCACCCATATCCTGATCCCGTCTTAGCTGTGTCCTGTGATATCAGCCATCACAGGATCCCGCTGCAGCACGGCCTCAGGTCTGCACTGCGGGCACACGTTGTGAAGGATGTTCTTGAACGTCCACTCAGAACGATGAAAGGCACACCTGGCTGTTTATTGACAGTAGCTGGGTGGAAGGAGGTTAAAGTAGTTTTTCATTTTTATTGTTGCACTTTAAGCATAATTAAAACCACTGCCCCTGAAAAAGCGATAGATTTGAAAATAATTTTTTATAGATACATGCCACCCAGAGCAGTACCCAGACCCTCATACCCCTTTTATGGCCAATTACTTGCATATAAGCTTTCCAAATGGGCACTTTTGATTTTTCCTGTTCGGCTCCCATAAATTGCAATGGGGTTCGCTGTTCAGGTTAGAAGATTTCCCCTGTTCTGGAGTTCTGCTGTGAACCAAACAGGGGGTGTTTGGCCCATCCCTACTTGTGATCGGTTTGCTAAAGAAACCAAGGGGAACTGGCAGGATCATCAGGCATTTAACAATAACATATTGAATAAAAATACACTAACTATAGTTATTAGAAACCATATGAATAATCCAACATGTGTAAAGAATCTTTACTTTTGGGATAACATACATTTTAAACAAGGATCATTCATTCAATTTTTTTTCCTCAAATGTCCAAATCATAATAAGTACAGATTCTTTTAATTTCATATTTAATTTGCTGAACAGAGTATATTGTACTAAAAATACAGCTGTCAGAAGCATTTACCATTGCAGAACCAGCATTTAAGATCTCCTGGTGCTTACTGGCAGGGTAGGGAATGGGTAGCTGAGCTCACTGTACATGGAAACCATCATTCTGACAGAATACATTATCCGGAATTAAGCAACAGCGTAAACCGAAGGTTACAAAGATTAAAAAAATTCCATTGTGTTGCATTAACCGTATCCTTAAGAGTGGGCTTTTCTTTAAGACAACATAATGATATCATTTTAACGTGTAACTAGAATGGTAGCACTTTTCTGTGTTTTTCAATAAACAGTAGAGGAATGTATATTATTTGCACACAATTACAAGTGGATTATAATTTATTGATAATGTGTCTGTCTCAAATCACAGTGACATATGGTCAAATACTCTTGGTGTATTCCCTGAACTTAACGCAGTAAAAGGGAGCTGGCACAGCTACAGTAAAAAGCATGGCATACTACTAAGCTCTGAAATGTTCTCTGGCATAACATCTGCCTCAGACAATGCATGTGACAGCTGCC
This sequence comes from Lithobates clamitans, assembly GCA_037952925.1. Classification (NCBI taxonomy): domain Eukaryota; kingdom Metazoa; phylum Chordata; class Amphibia; order Anura; family Ranidae; genus Lithobates; species Lithobates clamitans. The sequence continues at coordinate 90,103 of JBBGZY010000748.1, forward strand.
AGAACTTTATAATTCACACAGTACAAAACCTCCTCTCAGCCTCCATAGCACTGAACAAGTAAGGGAAAAGAAGCTTAACTACTTTAAGACCAGCAAACTTTGCTCAAGGATAACTTCACATAGCTAATACAACACACACACACATACAAATCTTACAGCCATTTATTTATGCCACAACTGTTTTGATTTCAGTAATCTATGAATGAAGTGTAAAAAAAATCATGGGATTGCTCCTTGAAAAAAAATTCCAGCCAACATGTGAAAGCAATAAGGGAGCTATTAATGCTATCAAGTGATTGCACTCAATAAATCTGTACAGTCTGTCTAGTCTGTATAGTCCTGTATAATCCATGGCAGCAAAATTTTCAGAGATTTCCCCACAAGTTCTGTACGTATGAACATTCTGATACCTCTGTTGTGTAATTTCATTGAATTACAAATCAACCACAAAGGCAGATATAAATCTAATTAGTGACTATAAAGGATATTTTTATTTTATTTTGTATAAACATCACTCAATATTTTATTGTGACTGGAGTCTGACTTGTAATAAGAATGCTTACTGTAAGATGAAAGCATCTAAAGCAGACACTCTGAAAAGGAATAGCCGCATGTTGTGAGCTGTCCATGGTGCTGGCTGAGCATTAAAAGCTTAACAGAGAAGTTTCAAAAACATTAACATACATACTCACCTAGATGGATGCAGTATCGATCCGATGCTGCATCTGTCCCCCTCTGGCTCTACCCCGAGAACTGAGTAATCAAAGACCACTGAGCTCTCAACTCTTGGGTCTGATCTGAGAACAAATCAGTGACTGTCAGTCACCAGCTCTGTGCACTGCCCCTCCAGCACTCACTGGTGCACCAGACTGTGGGAGGGGGCACAAGCGACTGACTCAGGCTTTCAGCTTTCAGTGCTAAAATGTTGATCCAGCTGCCAGTCAGGCATCTGAGTGGATCCTAACAGATCCCTTCAGAGCCTGGACCAGTTCTGTGATGTCAGCCGGCTATCAGCTGAAACTGGGTCACATGAGTGCACAACTAAGTGCACTCCTTTGATCCACAGGAGAAGTATGGTTAAAATAGTGTTGGCCATACTCCTCCTTTAAAGGATAGGTTTACCTTTTGAACTTGTTACGTGTTACATCTATATTTAGGGTGTAATATGTTCAAGCAGACACTCCTTTCCTCCTGTTCCTCTCCCCCGCAGCCTCAATCACATTTAAAATCATCACAGCTGTACAGGATTCCGTCCGCAAACAAGCATCATTAATTCACAGGGATCACTTTATGTCAAAATGGGAGAGGGATATCGTCTTGAACAATACACGCCCAGAGTTAATCTTATATATGTAAAAGGTTAATTGACGATATCCTCTTCGTATGGGAAGGGAATCTTGAATCGCTGAACACATATGTCAAGTTTCTGAAAAGACACAATAGATTTATAATCCTTTGTCATGAAGCAAGTTCTGACAATATCCATGTTCTTGATTTAAAGATCTCTAAACAGGAGGGAGGGATTGTTACTTCCACCTTTTTTAAACAAATGGACAGAAATGGTTACATTCCATTAGACTCCTGCCACCACCCCTCTTGGCTAAAAGCTGTGCCTAAGGGCCAGTTTTAGACACAACTGTATGCATACAGATGATTATTTTAGGGAAGCAACTATCCTCAAAACTAGATTTCAAGATAAGGGGTATAGCCAGGACACACTAGATACCCTTATACAAGAAATTGGTGAGAGGAACCAACACGAGTTATTAGGAGACAAACCTCATAGGAATGATAACCTTAAAGATTTTGGTCTAGCTTTTTTTACTACCTATTCAAACAAACATTGGGCTGTAAAGAGAATAATTAGAAAACATTTGCCTATATTAAAAAATGATCGCATACTTGGCCCCCAGTTGCATGAGTCTCCTCAGGTTATCTTTAGGGGGGCATGTAATCTTAGGAAAGCGATAGCACCCAATGTTCTAAATGCCCCTATTAGACCCACGTTCTTTGTAAAACGGCCATTTTTTCAGGAGCAGTGATTTTAATAATGCTTAAAGTGAAACAATAAAAATGAAAAATTCCTTTAAATATCGTGCCTGGGTGTTCTTAGTATGCCTGTAAAGTAGTGAATCTTTCCCATGTTTATCACTGTACCCCAGCAAAATGATATTTCTAAAGAAAAAAATGTAATTTAACCACTTCCCACCCGGCCACTGCACATAAATGGCCGTGTGGGAGCTCCCTCCTTCTGAGTGGACATTCCCGAACATCCTTCAGAAGGAGTGGGATCGCGCGGGCGCGCTCCCGCACAGCCGCCCGATCCTGATGTGTGCATGTCACCCAGACACACCTCATCTCGGAACAGCAGGAGGGCAATGTGATTTGCCCTCCTGATCCGCACGATGGCTGTGTCTAATCACAGCCATCATAATGTAAACAGGGGGGAGGGGTGGCATCTGAGAGGGGATTGCGCCAACACGTGCCCGCACAGCGGCGCGATCCCGATCTACCTGTGTCTCCCATAGACAGTAGAGATGTACAAGACAGGAAGGCCCTGTGATTGGCCCTCCTGATCACATGACAACTGTGTCCAATCACAGTCGTCATGTACTGTAAATAGAGAGCAGTTGTAACTGCTCTCATCTCTTCCTCTCCTCACACAGAGCCTGTCAGTGAGGACAGGAAGAGAGATCTGTGCTGCAGCCAGGAGTATCAGTGAGTTTTATAGCAGTTTGTCTGCTGTTTACCCCCTGATCACCCAGCTAGTGTCCCCAAAACACAGTGTCCTCAAAACACAAAACAGTGAAAACACCTGTCATACAGTGAACATCTGCCCATCAACAACTGGCACATCTGTCCTCCAACAGTGGGCACATCTGTCCGCCAACAGCTGACACATCAGCCCATCAACAACTGGCACATCAGCCGCCCACCATCATCAGGAGCATCTGCCCGCCATCATCTGGCACATCTACCCGCCAATCATCAGGCACATCTGCCTGCCAACATCAGGCACAGCCTCCAAATATCAGGCATATCTGCTGCCCACCATCAGGCACATCTGCCGCCCACCATCAGGCACATCTGCCGCCCGCCATCTGACACATCTGCCGCCCGCCATCTGGCACATCTGCCACCTGCCATCTGGCACATCTGCCACCCGCCATCTGACATCTGCCTGCCATCAGCCACATCTGCCCAACATCAGGCACATCTGCCCGCCAACATCAGGCACATCTAGCCACCCACCATCTGGCACAGCATCCCACCATCTGGCATATCTGCCGCCCGCCATCTGACACATCTGCCACCCGCCATCTGACACATCTGCCGCCTGCCATCTGGCACATTTGCCCGCCAACATGATGAAAAGATCTTACAGTGCAGAGGAGGCTCTCCAAATACTCCAGAGTATGTCGGACGAGAGTAGGGGGGACTCTCTCCATCAGACTCGGATAGCGACTATGAGCCAGTGGAAAGCAGTGGCTCCGAGATGGAAACCAAGGAAGATAGAAACCTAACAAGGAGAATCAGGAGAAATGAGCAGGCGGAGACATCCACCAGCAGCGCAGCACTCCAGGGCATCCACCAGCAAGCATCCACCAGCAGCGCAGCACTCCAGTATGATATGCAGGCATCCACCAGCAGTGCAGCACTCCAGGGCATCCACCAGCAGGCATCCACCAGCAGCGCAGCACTCTGGGATAGGCGGGAATCCACCAGCAGTTCTGCAACCTTCCTAGAGGATAGGCCAGGTGCTAGCAACGGAGCATCCCATTAACGAGGCAGTGCACATACTAGCCTCCCAGATGTTCTACTGTATACAACATGGCTGCCCGATACGTCAGTAGAACCTGTAATTCTCCTTTTTACAGCCCAGCCAAGCCCTCAGATACAGACGGAAAATGTAACCCCACTTTATTATTTTCATTTATTTTTTACCAATGATCTCCTAACCTACATTGTGAAGCAATGTAATCTATACGCCAGCCAACATATAGCCAACAATCCAAGTTCTTCATATGCCCATCCTTTTGTTTGGAAACCCCTCACCATGGAAGAATTTAAAATTTTCCTTAGCCTAACCCTCAACATGGGACTGACAAAAAAAATGAACTCCATTCCTACTGGTCTACCCAACCTATGCACACAAGTCGGTCTATTCACCATTAATGCCCAGAACTCATTATGAGATGATTATGAGATTTTTACACTTCAACAACAACGCCCAATGCCTCCTTCGAAATCATCCCAGTTACGATAAATTATTCAAAATTCGGCCCCTAATCAATTTTTTTTGCGCCAGCTTCAAGCAGATGTTTACCCCTGATATAAATATTTGTGTAGATGAATCCCTGGTACACTTCACCGGAAGACTCGGAATAAAGAAATACCTCCCCAGTAAAAGAGCCAGACATGCGGTAAAATTTTATAAGGCGTTTGACAGTGCCATGGGTTACACATATGACTTTATCATTTATGAGGACTAAGACAGACAGCTAAAACCCCCTAGATGCCCTACCTACATGGGAACAAGTGGCAAAATTGTCTGGCAGCTGATCCAACCATTGCTTGGGAAAGGTTACCACCTATATGTAGACAATTTCTACACTAGTATCCCACTTTTCCGCCATTTTTACCAAAAGAACACTGTGGCCTGTGGGACAGCACGGACCAATCGCAAAGGCTTCCCACAGAGATTGGTCGCCAAAAAATTGAAGCAGGGTGAAATGGCCAGTATGCGGACTGAAGTGGTACTAGCGGTGAAGTGGAGAGATAAAAAAAGAGACATCTACATCCTTTCCACAATGCATGATGACACCTTGTTAGAACTGCAGAGAAGAAGAGGCCCCATATAGAAGCCAAAATGTGTGCATGAGTACAACCTAAACATGGGGGGTTGGATATGAAAGACCAGATGATGCAGCCCTACTTGGCCACCAGGAGATCACTGTTTTGGTACAAGAAAGTCACCATTTATTTGATGCAACTAGCCCTGTTCAATTCATATATTATTTTTTCTAAGTGCACCCAAAGTTCCCTAACCTATCTGAAATTCCAAGAAGACGTTGTCACAGCCCTTCTCTATCCCCATGGCCAAGCCCCTCAACAAATTTGCTCCGATTCATTAGCCAAACTCCATGAAAGGCACTTTCCCAAAATCCTCCCTCTTACCCAAACAGGTCGCAAACCCCCCAAAAAATGTTGTGCGTGTTCAAGTGGAGGAATTTGCCGTGACAGCCGATACTACTGTCCCCCTACTGTCATACGTCACTACACTATTAGTAAAGTGAAGATGATTTTTTTCCAGTTTCCACTATCTGCCATTTCTGTGAATGACCCGGACTGTTAACAACTATGCCTCTGCCAAACATGTTTCTGCCCTCCACGTGAATTGACCCAGACTGTTAACGACTATGCCTTTGCCAAACATGTTTCTGCCTGCAACGTGAGTTGACCTCGGTCTGTTAAATGCCCATGCTTTTTGCCTGCCTTCTGAACTGATCATTTGCCCTGTCACTGTACAGCACAGGGTGAGGGGCTCCAGAAAACAGTTTTCTCCGGGTTTTTAGTTTTCTCGGATTAGGGTCTGAAGACTCGGAGGCTTCATAGAGATTTGGGTGGGAAGAGGCCTCTACCCCATGCCTTTGCCTGCCACCTGGACTTGCCATGCCTATGCCTGTTACCTGAACTGCCTGCTAAACCTTGGATTGTACTGAACCATGTTCATACTTTTCCATATCTGTCTGCTGCCTGGACATTTCCTTTGGCTGTCCTGACAAATGCTTTGACTGCTCTGGAACGGTATTCCTGCCTGCTAAAACCACAGGTGAGCCTCTTTTTTTACCCATTTGCTCAGCAGAATGTATTTTGGGGTGTAATTTTTGGTGTGTACTGTACATGCTATGTGTTAGAAGCCTGGAGGTGCTACTTGTATGTTGGGCCTCTGTATGTGGCCAGGCTGTGGAAAAGTCTCACACATGGGGTATCGCCATACTCAGAACGAGTAGCAGAATGTATTTTGGGGTGTCATTTTGGCTATGTACATGCTATGTGTTAGAAATATCTTCTAAATTGACAACTTTGTGAGAAAAAAATAGGTTTTCATTTTCTTTCCACATTTTCCAAAAACTTGTGGAAAGAAATGACATGTTCAAAAGACTCATTATGCCTCATAGAATATACATTGGGGTGTTTTCTTTCCAAAATGGGGTCATTTTGTGGGTAATTCCATTGCCCTGGTGCTCCAGTGCCTTAAAAAATGTGATAGGTACTCAGGAAATAAAATGTGTAATTTATGCCTTTAGAACGCCTGATGGTGCTACATGGATGTTGGGATTCTGTATGTGGCCAGGCTGTGGAAAAGACTCACACATGGGGTATCACCATACTCAAGACAAGTAGCAGAATGTATTTTGGGGTGTCATTTTGGCTATGTACATGCTATGTGTTAGAAAGATCTTCTAAATTGACAACTTTGTGAGTAAAAAATACGTTTTCATTTTTGTTCCACATTTTACAAACACTTTTAGAAAGAAATGACATGTTCAAAAGACTCATTATACCTCATAGAATATACATTGGGGTGTTTTCTTTCCAAAATGGGGTCATTTTGTGGGTAATTCCATTGTCCTGGTGCTCCAGGGCCTTCAAAATGTGATAGGTACTCAGGAAATTAAATGTGTAATTTATGCCTTTAGAACACCTGATGGTGCTGTATGTGGCCAGGCTGTGGAAAGTCTCACACATGGGGTATCGTCATACTCAGGACGAATAGCAGAATGTATTTTGTGGTGTAATTGCAATTATGCCTGCACCATATGTGAGAAATAACTTGTAAATATGACAATTTAGTGAAGGAATATATACAGTATATATTTCTTAATTTTCTAAGGCTATGGGGGGGAAAAAATTTCAACTTCAAAAAATTCACTATGCCTCTTACTAAATACCTCAGACTGTCTTCTTTCCAAAAAGGGGTCATTTGGGGGGTTATTGCACTGTCCTGACATTTTAGGGCCTCAAGAAATGAGATAGGCCATCGGTGCATTAGGATTGATACATTTTCAATAATGCGTAGCTTGGCTTGTAGACTCTATAACTTTCACACAAACCAATGATCATATACTTATCAATTAATTTTAAAAATTATTAAATTTTTTTGGTTTCTTTTAAGGGAGAAAGTAGACAATTTTGGGTTTTTTTTTCTAAATATTCGCTCTTTTTTCGCTTATATCACAAAAAATAAAACATGAAGTGATAAATAAATACACCAAAAGAAAGCTCTATTTGTGTGAACAAAATGATACAAATTTAATTTGGGTACATTGTAGCATGACTGAGTAATTGTCATTCAAAATGAGAGAGCACTGAAAGCTGAAAATTGGTCTGGGAAGGAAGGGGGTGAAAGTGGCCAGTATTGAGGTGGTTAAAATTGCTTGCGGCTGTAATGAATTGCCGGTTCCCTGCAATATAGAGTAAAAATCAAAGAAACAGTTGGCGTAGGTTCCCCCCACCAGTCCATACCAGGTCCTTTAAGTCTGGTATGGATATTAAGGGGAACTCCATGACAACATTTTTTTTAAAAATGGCGCAGGGGTCCCCCCCAAAATCCATACCAGACCCTTACCTGAGCACGCAACCTGGCAGGTCAGGAATGGGGGGGCGAGCCACCCCCCCTCCTGAACCATACCAGGCTACATGCCCTCAACATGGGGAGGGTGCTTTGGGGTCCCCCACAAAACACCTTGTCCCTATGTTGATGGGGACAAGGGCCTCATCCTCACAACCCTTGCCCGTTGGTTGTGAGGTCTGCGGGCTGGGGGCTTATCAGAATCTGAAAGCCCCCTTTAACAACTGGGCCCCCAGATCCCGCCCCCCCCTATGTGAATGGGTAGGGTACATTGTACCCCTACCCATTCACCTAAAAAAGCAGTCAAATATGACAAAAGACAATAGCCGGTTTTTGACAATTCCTTTATTAAAAATGTCTTCTTCTTTCCCCCGCTTCTTCCTCTGGTCTTCTCCATCTTCTTCCGGCTTCTTCTTCCCCCAATTCGTCCTCCGGTATTTCTCCTCCACTGCTCCCACCGCTGAACATTAAAAAAATGAACCTCCTCCGATGCTGCGATGGGGTGCATGACATCACTCCGAGACCCTGCCCCTTGTGACTTCACCGCCTGGGACATGATGGGTCAGTGATGTCACAAGGGGGTGGGGTCTCCTGCTGACATCATCTGGTGGCCACACCCCATAGTTATATATGAAATGTGTGCTATGGAAGACAGATCGGCGTCGGAAGAGGGTCGCTGTTTTTATGTTCAGCGGGTCAGTGGCGGGAATGGCAGAGGAGAAAGACTGGAGGGCGAAGTGGGGGAAGAAGAAGCCGGAGGAAGATGGAGAAGATTGGAGGAAGATGGAGGAAGAAGCAGGGGAAGAAGCAGCTGGAGGAAGAAGGAGAAAATCGAAGGAAGACCGGAAGAAGATGGAGGAATAAGCGGGAAAGAAGAATACATTTTTAATAAAGTAGTTGTCAAAAACCGGCTATTGTCTTTTGTCACATTTCACTGCTTTTTTAGGTGAATGTGTAGGGGTACAATAAACCCAATACCCATTCACAAGGGGGGGTGGGATCTGGGGCACCCTTGCTAAAGGGGGCTTCCAGATTGCGATAAGTACCTGCAGTACCCCACAACCACCAGGCATGGGTTGTGAGGACGAGGCCCTTGTCCCCATCAACATGGGGACAAGGTGCTTTGAGGGGGACCCCAAAGCACCCTCCCCATGTTGAAGGCATGTGGCCTGGTATGGTTCAGGAGGGGACGGCTGCTCTCTCGTCCCCCCTCTTTTCCTGAGGCCTGCCAGGTTGCGTGCTCGGATAAGGGTCTGGTATGTATTTTGGGGGGACCCCTACACCATTTTTTTATTTTAGAGCAGGGATACCCTTAAAATCCATACCAGACCTGAAGGGCCTGGTATGGATTTTGGGGGGACCCCATGTCAATTTTTTTTTTAAATGCCTCAAATGCAAAACAGTAATGTTTTGCATTTGAGGCATTAATATTATGGTACCAACCATGCTCATGTGCCATTGGCTATTGGGTAGGAATGAGTCGAACACCCCCGGTTCGCGTTGCACCAGAACTTGCAAACAGGCAAAAAATTTGTGCGAAAGTCTATGGGACACGAACATGAAAAATCAAAAGTTCCTATTTTAAAGGCTTATATGCAAGTTATTGCCATAAAAAGTGTGCCCCAGGGGACTTTTTTTCAGGAACAGTGATTTTAATAATGCTTAAAGTGAAACTGCCTTGGGGGTGTCCTTAGTATGCCTTTAGAGTAGCGCATATTTCCCATGTTTAGAACAGTACCGCAGCAAAATGACATTTCTAAAGGAAAAAAAAGTCTTTTAAAACTGCTTGCGGCTGTAATGTATTGTCGAATCCTGGCAATATAGATAAAAATCATAGAAAAAAAATGGCCCCCCCTAGTCCATTAACAGGCCCTTTGGGTCTGGTATGAATATTAAGGGGAACCCCGCACAAAAAATAAATAAATTGCATGGGGGTCCCCCCCCAAAATCCATACCAGGCCCCTCAGGTCTGGTATGAATATTAAGGAGAACCCTGCGCCAAAATGTGAAAAAAATGGCGTGGGGTCCCCCCCAAAATCCATACCAGACCCTTATCCAAGCATGCAACCTGGCAGGCCATAGGAAAAGAGGGGTGGACAAGAGAGCGCCCCTCCTCCTGAACCATACCAGGCCACATGCCCTCAACATGGGGAAGGTGCTTTGGGGGCCTCATCCCCATAACCCTTGCCCGGTGGTTAAGGGTTTGTGGGCAGAGGGATTATTGAAATCTGGAAGCCCCCTTTAACAAGGGGGCTCCCAGATCCCAGCCCCCCCTATGTGAATGGGTATCGGCTACATTGTACCCCTACCCATTTACCAAAAAAAGCAGTGAAATGTCACAAAAAACAATAGTCGGCTTTTGACAATTCCTTTATTGTAAAATAGCTCTGATCTTCTCCCCCGAGCCGTGTCTCCCGCCGTCATCTTCTCCTGGTGCTGTCTCTCTTGATGCCATCGTCTGTTGCCATCTTCTGTCGCCGTCTCTCCTGCCACAGCCTACTTCTTCTGCTGCTGTGTTCTTCCTTGCTGCCGTCTTCCTCTGTTGTGTTGTCACCCGCTGTCTGGCATCTCTTATACAGCCATGGGGCATGACCATCCATTGATGTCACACGGAGAGCCCGCCCCCTTTTTTCCAAAAAAATAACAGTGTTTTGAGGGGGATCCCAAAGCACCCTCCCAATGATGAGGGCATGTGGCCTGGTACGGTTCAGGAGGGGAGGCGGCCATTCTCTTGTCCCTCCCTCTTTTCCTGCAGCCTGCCATTTTGCGTGCTTGGATAAGTGTCTGGTATGGATTTTGGGGGGACCCCATGCCATTTTTTTTACTTTTGGTGTGGGGGGTCCCCTCTGGGTCCATACTAAATCCGAAGAGCCTGGTATAGACCTGGGGGGAACTGCAGTTTTTTTGCAATTTTTTTGGCTGGCATTTTTTTTTTTACTTTCAGTGGGAAAGCCGCTGACAGCTGAGGACTCATTGGTTGTTAAGGACATGGCGGCTGGCTTCCTGGCCCCCAGGTTAGCAACCAGCTATATACAGTGTGAAAATAAGTACCACAAAACACATCAAAAACCACATCACAAAAGCAACAGTTGTGTTTCTGGTGCAGTTCCATTGAAATCTATTACCTGTAAATCATAAATCGCGTGAAAAAAGTCCCCAAAATGCATAGATGTGAACTAGTACCATAGGAAACCATGTTAAATGGACTGCAAAATGCACTAAAAAATGCATAGGTGTGAACCTCGGGTCAGGGCCAGTTCACACTGGAGTGATACGAGAACCCTGCGAATCCAGTGCGGGTTCCAGCATCTCATACAACTCGCAGTTCACACTGCCATATGCGAACTGCTGGAGTGTCAGTAGAAAGCTAATGACACCCCCAAATCAGTTTGCATATTGCAGAGTGAAATGCAAATTCAGACAACACCCATGAGGTCCGATTCTGCTGTGGACCAAAAAAAGGGTACTGTGTAAGTTTGGTCCGAATGCAATGCAAATTCAACCATACAATCTGTATGGCTGAGTCTGCATCACACAGACATCGCATGTGATTTGCAGTGCGGGGCAAATCACATCCGATGTCTGACAGCACAGCAGTGTGAACTGGCTCTAAGGCCCCTTTCACACTTGTGTGACTTGTCCTGCGACTTCTGCTACCATAGACCTCAAGATTACAATGGCATTGCTTTAAATCACATCAAATTTGTGGCAAAAAGCACTGCAAAATCGCGGGACTTTCAGGCCACACAAGTGTGAAAGGGGCCTTATGGACCTCAAGTTGTATGAAAAGTTGGCCAAGTGTGAAAGGAACCTAATGAGATTCATTGATAACACCTTTGAATTAGGCCCCATTTGCGCTTGTGCGACCAATGCCTGTGTAATCTTGCGGTAAATGGGCCTCAAGTCACATCAAAGTCAAACCAAAAGTAGGGCAGGGATGAATTTGACCCACTTACAGGATGTACAGGTGAGAATAGTGCCTAATTCAAAAGTATTATCCATTAATCTTATTCACACTGCTGCGACCTGAAAGTCACACTATTTTGCTGCCATTTTGCTGCTGCAACTTGGCCCCAACTTTTGGGAATGCCTGTGTAATATTACGCCCTATGTATCTCAAGTCATATGAAAGTCACACCAAAGTAGTACAGGGACTACTTTAAAGTTGTTGCAACTTGAAGTAGCACAGATATGAATGGTTATCATTGAAAATCATGGGGTACAACTTGTCATACAACTCGGAGGTCCAAATTTGCTGGAAAAGTCACCCAACTGTGAAACAAGTCATATATATTTTATAAGAAAGGAGCTCTCATTTATATTTGCATAGTTCTTACTGTTTTACATCAGCAGAACAAATGCAGGAAGTGATGTGTGCACATGGGCCAGAAACAAATGTGTGGTGATGCCAAACAAATCAATGAACCACACCCACACCAAATCTAACTACCACATCCACCCTCACATTGAGTAAGCGCAAGTACATATCCTACACTTACCCGGCAAATGAGCAGCACCTCCTCTTTGCTAAAGAGGGACCTCACCATGTCCACCTAGATGGAGATCCTGACCAGCACAGGAACCTCCGGGTGATTACAATGACTCATTTCCGGGTCATTAGGTGAAACCACGCTCCTTTGATCGCAACTGCGAATATTTGATCACAACCATGATTAGAATTTTTTTCTTTCGGTTTATTTGCAGAAATGCAAATCTGTATTTCTACATATGATATTTGAAGGTAAACTTAAGGGAATTCGATAAGAAATGGTGTCCCTGGGACAGAAGGTGATTGACAAAGACAAAGGCCCAGTTTGAGCCCTGGTTCACACTGACAGAGGAAGGAAATCGTGCGAGTTCAGCTGAACTCACACAATTTCCTTCCCACATGTCAGTCCCGACTACGGGGGGGGGGATTTCAGAGACTTTTGTGCAGGTTTCTGCACTGATGTCAATAAAAATCGCACACCCGATGTCACCAAAAAGTAGTACAGAAACTACTTTTGGAAATTGCGGCACCACACCAATTAGAACGGGGCAATTGCCACCAATTTGACATGTCAAATTGCACCAATGTGAACCAGGGCTGACACATACAACACTGTCTATCCACCAGCTGAATTCTTTACCTGCAATTCTCCACAGCTGTTATATATATAAAGATTCCACCTTTATCATTTGCTTGCAGGTGTGCTAAAGAGATTATAAGATATAAAAGAAAGATATTGCACTTCCCCAAAACCACCACCCCCAAAACTAATTAAAAAGAAGAAAGAAAAGAGAAAAAAAACCCAACAAGCTCAATAATTTCCTTTTATTTTGTCAGCAGAAACAAAATTATGTACATTCATTTACTAGCTTAAAAAAAAAAGGGTTACAAGGTGCTACATTTAGCAAAACAGTTAGCAATTGGGTTTTAAGGGCCCTGCTCATAGGAGGTTACAATCTAAAATGTGTCTAAACCTTAAAGTGGACACAGCTTTATTTTCAGTGTACTGTATAACGGGTAACATTTCATACTACAACTCACCCACCAGCCCACATAATTTTTTTCTGCAAAATTATAGAAACATACTTAAGTCATTATTCTCATAAAGCATTCCAACATAATATTAAAAAAGGCATATATTCAAACTATAACACCCACCACCATCCCACAATCCACGCACATACATAGGTGACCATGTTCTGCTGGAAGCTGCATTTCTGTGTACATGATTAAGCAATGAGATCAAAGAGTAGAAGGTCAGCAGATTCTCCCAAACCATGTTTGCATGGTCAGACAGGAAAAATACACACACAAGTTTGTGCACTGGTCCAAATCATTTGGTGGAGGGGAGATTATGATGTGGGGTTGTTTTTCAGGGGTTGGGCTTGGCCTCTTAGTTCCAGTGAAGGGAACTCTTAAGGCATCCGCATACCAAGACATTTTGGACAATTTCATGCTCCCAACTTTGTGGGAATAGTTTTGGGATGGCCCCTTTCTGTTCCAACATGACTGCAGACCAGTGCAAAAAGCAAGGTCCATAAAGACATGGATGAATGAGTTTGGGGTGGAGGATCTTTACTGGCCTACACAGAGTCCTGACCCCAACCCAATAGAACACCTTTTGGCTTTATTAAAGCAGAGACTGCGAGCCAGGCCTTCTCGTCCAACATCAGTGCCTGACCTCACAAATGCACTTCTGGAAGAATGGTCAAAAATTCCCAGACACGCACCTAAACCTTCACCGAAGAGTTTAATGTGTTATAGATGCACAGGGTGGTCCAACTTAACATTGAACCCTACGGACTAAGACTGGAATGCCATTAAAGTTCATGTGCGTGGGCACATGCGTGGCTCTTCAAGATGGTGGACATGTGATCCGTGAGCTCCGGTCCCGCTCTACTCTCCGGGGCTCCCCCACAGCTTCATTGGCATACAATCACCACAGGGGTAAGACCTACAAACCCCTAAAGCCTCCTAGACCCCATGGTAAAAATCAGAGACCTTACTATCGGGCAAGCGCCGTGGCCTGTAGTCACCATGGACCTTTACCTGACTAGGCCCCAATCCCCGGTCTCGGCTTGACTGCAGACAGTAACCTCGCTATAAAACCGGATAAAGTCTCTGGAGATATCAGGTATAGACAAATCCCTCCTATGGGCTAAACAAAAGTCTTATGAGCTCTCCAACAAGCCACATAGAATGTTAGACTCCAGACGAGTTTTATGCTAAACTTTACAATTGCTTAACCCCCGACCTCCGATTTGATCAGGAGACTTTTGAGACATTCCTGTCAGACATAAGGCTACCAAAACTGACCAAAACAGACTTACAAGCTCTAAACACCCCCATTACTGGAGAAGAATAAGCTAATACTATTAAACATTTACCCCTACACAAATCCCTTGGCCTAGACGGTCTCCCCTATTCCTACTATAGGACATTTTCACCGATCTTATCACCTCATCTGTTATCCCTATACAACTCCCTTCAACAGGGCAAGGCCCCCACCAACCTTTTCTCCATTACTATATCTCAGTTATACCTAAACCGGATAAAGATCCATCTCTCCCAGACAACTATAGACCAATTGCACTCCTAAATTCGGATTACAAACTTTTCACTAAAATCCTGGCCAATCCACAAACTGATTGATAGACCAAGTGGGCTTTGTCCATACTAGACACACTGGGGACAACACTAGGTGCACCATCGATATGCTAAATTGGGTATACAGACCAGCACTGATCCTCAGCCTAGATGCCCAAAGGCGTTTAATATACTAAGCTGGCCCTACATGTTTGCTACCCTCTCCAAATTTTAGTTTCACGGTCCCTTTATATCTGCCTTAAAAACCCTCTATTTCAACCCCTCATCTCAGGTCCAAATGGCCTAATTTATGTCCCAGACCTTCCCTATGTCAAATGGTACCAGACAGGGCTGAAATTTATCCCCACTCCTATTCATTCTATGTCTGGAACCCTTGACGGAAGCTATATGGACCCACCTTGATATCCGAGGGGTTCCAATGTGCCATAGAGAATATAAATTATCCCTATTCGCAGATGATATCTTGCTGACCCTCACCAATCCTCACATTTCTCTCCCATCCCTACACGCCCTCCTTTCCCAGTTTAGCTTCCTATCTGGTTACAAAATCAACACCTCTAAAACAGAGCCTTGCCTCTACAAATCCCCCTGGACGATCTAACATCCCTAAAAAGCTCATACCCATACCACTGGTGTACCTCATCTCTCAAATACCTAGGCATACAAATTACCCCTACCTACTCCTCCCTATAATCAACTACACCCCATTGTTTAAGGACAACAATGCCATGTTAACCTGCTGGAATTTACTTCCAATATCTTTGTTAGGCAGAATCAATGTGTTAAAAATGTCGATCATGCCTAAACTGCTATATTTTTTCGACACCCTGCCAGTTCCTATTCCCATACCTCAATTGAAACTGATCAAACGATGGTTTGATGGCGAGCTCAGTGATATTTTCTCCCAGAGACCAAGGTGGTCTAGGGGCCCTAGGCATTTACAAATATTACCTGGCCTCACACCTTCGTGCAGTGGTATTCTGGTCCAGCCTCTCACTGCCAAATAGGTGGTCGGAGATTGAGATGGGCTCTTTGTTCACTCATCCCTGCTCCTTTGTCTGGTCACCTGCATTGCACCAGGATCACAAACTTCAAAATTTATGCCTAGGTCCCATGCTGTTCTCATTAAAAATATGGAGAACATGTTCTGCAAGGTTCTCTCTCTCTTCTCCATGCACCCCCCTCACCAATGTACTCTTCAATCCTTTAATCCCAGATAGCCTTTCACACACCCGAATGTTTCCCTGGACACAAACAGGCCTGTTCCAGCTCCGCCAATATGTTCATCCAATTACCCATAAGCTCTGGACCTTTGCAGACCTCCAGTCTAAGCACCAGATACCTAACAATTTGTTCTACTCATATCTCCAAATAAGTCACTATCTATCAGCCCTCTCTCTGACCCATACTCTACCTAAACCAGTGGCCTTTGAACTCCTTTGTTCCCAAGGTCCTCATCAAATGCATCTAATATCTACCATATATCAATTGCTGCAGGAGTCCTCCCCACTTTCTGAAGATATATACACATATATATACAAAAATGGGCCCATATCACTCAAAAACCAATCTCCCTCCCTCAATGGGATAAGATTTGGACCTCAACGCCCAAGGTATCCAGGTGCGAGCAGGGGAGTGACAGCACTCAAAATACTTATTTTCTTGTGTAGGACTGCTGAAATATTGCATCGTTATGACCCCTCCCTTTCTCCTCTTTGTTGGAGATGTGGTAAATCCAGAGGCACCCATTATCACATTTTCTGGCAATGCGAGTTAATTGTGCCCTTTTGGTCCATGGTGATGTCTCTGCCCCAGCGTATATTTGAGCATTCTCTTCAACTGGATCCATTACATCTCCTTCTGGGTCTCCCCTTTTCTGGACTGTCGAAAGCTTCAAACAAATTAGCCTCCTATATCTTACTGGCCACTAAGCGAGTTATTCCTATTCCTATCTGTTGGTTGTCCTCCACCCTCCATCTCAGGATGAATTTTTGTAGGTTATTGCCAAAATACGTAGAATAGAACACATGACAGCCCAGGTAGATGATGCTGTGGACAGATTTGTCAAGAGTATGGGAGTTGTGGGACAAATATGAGTACGGGACCACACCCCTAAACCCCACTTAGACCCCACATACCTACCCAGTCTCTTATCTTCAGTATTCAATTAACTATTGGTTATAGCCCTTTGTTTGTTCTCCTTTGTATACAATTTCATTTTATTATACATTGTGTACTAGATCTGATTGCTCTTTCTAGATCTACATTTGATTCTTCTTGGCTTTAATGTACCAAAAAAAAAGTTTAAAAAAGGTTTACGTGCGTGTAAAGGCAGTTGTCTCAATAGTTTTGGTAATATAGTGTATATATATATATATATATATATATATATATATATATATATATATATATATATATCTTTATGGAGCTTTTATGATATGCTGAACTAATTATCTGCACTCTGATGGAAGTATTCAATAAGCACTGCTAATTTCATTATCAGTTATTGGGACTTTTAGTGTATTTAGTGTATTTTATATTTGCATATAGTTCCAGTTTAAAATTATTACACTTCCTTTGAACAAAGTGTTTTTGATAACACAAGAAAAGCAGCACTGACAGCATTTGTCATACAATAAATTAATTTCTGTACTGCAAACGGTATACAGTCAGTGCACACCTTTTGAGGCAGAACATTACTTTTCTCTCATTTCATATTCCTATTTCCATTCACTTTAGAGCTGTTCTGAAGGTTTTATTTTGATTTACATGTATTTCCTTGTCTTGATTGGCAGACAGGAGATGTTTATATTTTTTTATATGATTCACTTATGTAGAAACAATATTTGAAAGTATACTTTTGTGCCTTTGTGCCATCAGCAAAGCTTTCACATTGACAGACATACAGTACACAACACCAGCCTGTTCATTCAATCAGTGTTTTTATTAATTCAAATATGCCAATGTCATTTATTTCCACCAGTTTAAGAGGAAAGTCCTGAAGGAAAGCATTAATGATATTTAGCTTGGTTCATACAGTATAAGGACAAGGTGGGTGTTGAGGATGAGAGGATATCAGAATGTGTAAAAAGAGAGTCATTGATGCCCATTATAGAGCAACCCCTTTCAACAAGTAAAAATATATATATATATTGCACTTCTAGTAATAAGAATATCCCTTGATTCACATTGAATCCACATTTGTTATAACCTCTTGGCACAAGATGTATCCAACTATTTATTGTACTTCCTTTGAGGACTAAAGCTCCTAGTCATGTCACAACATCACTTTTTGAGAACTACAGTGTGACACAGCCATGGCATTCATTGAATGAGCTAAACATCTCTGCCACCATGGCAGACAAACTTGTATAGTTCTCATTGGAACACATGGGCAGTAATTACAGTCCAGTGATACTTCCTCTAACTGAAGGTGGAAGAAGAGTCCAAGGGAGCCTGGCATTGCACCTGCGATCCATGATCATTGGTGCAATGCTTTGCAGGATCCTATTCAAAAGAATTATAAATTCTCATTTTTTTCCTGCAACTTTATTTGAATTTACTATTTTATATAAAAAGTGGACTTAGCATTTTAGAAGCAGGGGAAATACTGCTCTGTTTTTTCACACACATACAGTATTAAAGTAGATGTAAAATGCCTTCTTTTGAGCTATACTTGTTTTCACCTTTTTACTCATTCTTTGTTGTATCTAAGTGCTGCTGAACTTTTTACAGATACTTTAAAACTCCCTCCTGTCTAAATGGTATTTCCCAAGTCATGTTTCCTGATGATAACAGTATGTAACTGGGTTTTAATTTGGGGTGAATTTTGCAAACTTTGCCTAAATTAAGATGTTGAGTCCAAACCCTATTATAATCAAGGGGAACAGAATCTTGGAAACCTTGGGCTAATAGAATATAAGTTACACAAAGGGCATAAGGAGCTGGGCAGCGTCCAGGGATACCTGTACAAAATAAAAAATAAATTGGTTTTAATAATGCTCAATGTGAAACATTAAAAATGCTAAATTCCATGCTTTGTGGGTGCCCTGAACCTGCCCATGAAAAGACACATCTGTACTAAGTATATAACCTATTACAGCAAAACTGGCATTTGGATGTTTTGTTCTGCTTTGAAACAAATGGCTGGGGATTCCCTTCATACAGTATATATCGGATATATAGTCCGGTATAGATGTTAAAGGGAGCACACACAAAAAATGAAAAAAAATATTGGTGTGCGGTCCCCTAAATTCTATACCAAACCCTTTTAGTTTGGTATGGATCTTAATGAGGAACTCAAGCAAAAAAACGAATAAAAAGTGTGGCTCCCCACAAAATCTATGCCAGATACATTTACCAAAGCATGCAGACTGACTGGCCAGGAAAGGAAGGGGGCAAGGATGTTTCCCCTTCTCCTGAACCATACTAGGCCTCATGCCCTCAACATAAGAAGGGTACCTTGCCAGGGAACACCCTCTGGCCAAAAAAAAGTGTCCCTATGGTGATTAGGACAAGGGCAAGGGACAAGGGACAAGGGCTTAGCATTTGGATGTTTTGTTCTGCTTTGAAACAAATGGCTGGGGATTCCCTTCATACAGTATATATCGGATATATAGTCCGGTATAGATGTTAAAGGGAGCACACACAAAAAATTAAAAAAAATATTGGTGTGCGGTCCCCTAAATTCTATACCAAACCCTTTTAGTTTGGTATGGATCTTAATGAGGAACTCAAGCAAAAAAACAAATAAAAAGTGTGGCTCCCCATAAAATCTATGCCAGATACATTTACCAAAGCATGCAGACTGACTGGCCAGGAAAGGAAGGGGGCAAGGATGTTTCCCCTTCTCCTGAACCATATTAGGCCTCATGCCCTCAACATAAGAAGGGTACCTTGCCAGGGAACACCCTCTGGCCAAAAAAAAGTGTCCCTATGGTGATTAGGACAAGGGCTTAGTCCCCATAATCCTTGCCTGGTGGTTGTGGGAGTCTGCAGGTCAGGAGTTTATCTGAACCTGGAATTACCCTTTAAAATAAGAGGGCCCTAGATAGCCCCCCCCCATTAAGTATGTAATAACTACATAGTACCCCTACTCATTAACATAACAAAATGGAAAGTAAATAAATACCCCAACACAATTCGACTAGTGCTTAGAAAGCGTATACAGTGAATAGGCAGGGGTAATGATAAAATATACTGTTCCCTAGAGTTCTGTCACATGTCTGTAGCATCTTTCCATAATAAGTAGGATTCATACAGCATCCTCGAATTTAAAGTGCATGCCAGAAAAGAAGCAGGGGTGCCATTCATATTATTCTGTAGTTTTCTGGATACATCTTTAGCTCTACTCTCTATGTTTGTTCAGTCCATTACTCTCAGCCCCCGCTGGCACAACTAGCAATAGTGTAAGTGCAATAATCAATGAGAAACACACACATTATGATAAAACACAGAAATTGTCTTTACTGTAATATTTCTGTGGAAAAAGAAACAAACAGTAACAATATATATGTTCAAGGAATGCAATGGGAGAGCAATAACTGAGTCTATGAGCAATATAGCCCAATACTATATTCAGTCTGCTTTCAAGGGATTCAAAATAAGAGCAGAGGCAAACACTTCAATAACAATAAATGACAATATGGCAATCTCTACCAGATTGGTTACCTTTACTCAGGTCGGCTCTATGAGTTCGGGCAGGAAGAGAGCAGAGGAATGGCCCTCTTTATTTCATTCTCTCTCTTCTGTCCCCTGACACCACAGGCCTAACTTTAAACACCTTATTCAAATCAACATGTAATGGCTTAACTTCCTAGATAAACTGTCCCACTGCATATACAGAGCCCTGTTTGGCACTAGTAGCTTTAGTCCTTTTGAAGAAAAGATACAACTTTGTGTCTTCAGCTAGCCACTTTCGTTGGTGCACTTAAACTCTTGAGTAGCAGAGCCAAACAACACAACTTGCCCTGATCAAGTGAATCAGGCAGGATCTTTCTCAGCAAGATGAAAGGGCAATGGTGTCTGTATACAGTGCCCCTGGAAATGAAGGACCTTATCCTTTTAGCCTTGTCGCACTACAAGTGTCAGCAAGATGACTAACAGCAATGATGTCTGTATACAGTGTCCATTTAACTTCTTCTGTGGTGCAGTGTCCCTGTTTCTTTCAAATGGGCAAAAGCCCCCTCACCCAATCCTGTGGTCAAGGAACGTCCTAGAACAAGCAGGCTCTCCTGGCGATCCGACTGGTCACCACACACTGGAACGTTTCACCGTTGTTGCAGGTGCACCTGGATATGCACCTGGGGTCCCACTCTCTCAGACTGGATGTCCCCACTGGTGGCGGAGGCCTAAATCACCTAGGAGGCAGTACCTCTCCCTTAGGTCTGATCTATTCCTCCACCTCGTGCTGTCTGAATTCTCCTTAGGAAATCAAAATGGAGTCTCTCGATTCCTGCCCTCAGAGCATGCTGGTCTTTTGTAGTTCCATACAGTTCAATCTGAATGTCAAACCTGAGTCCTGGAACTACAATTGCCTTTATGCTTTGCTCCCTGATGGTAATCACTCTGCTGACAGGATGTGATGACACAGAGTCTTAGCTGGCACTAGAGGGAAATAGTCTCATTGCAACAATGTTTCAGAGTGTCTTTTGATACTGCAGGTAAGATAGCCAGCTCCCTGCTACAAATCAATAGGCATACAGTGGGGAATACAGAGGGCCAGCATAGGATGTAGGCGCTGTCTTTAATTTTAGAGTTGATGGCAGACCTCTGAAAGAGATTATCTATGACAGGATCCTTATGGGCCCTGGTGAGTAGTGTTTGAAGCATTTGTTTGGGGAACCTGTCTACAGTTTCCCATGGTTGGGGAGGTGAATGTGTCCTTCCTTTTGATGCATGAATAAGCAAGGGTTTACTCTGGTACCTGCCAACATTCCCCATATATATTGAAAAGCTATAAAAGGTTATTCCATAATTGGTTGGCAGAAATACACAAACTGTTAAAAAATTGCATTGATCTTTATTGTGTCAACATATGGTAAAAGTTATGGTTTTAAAAAACATGTGGCGGCTGTTGTATCTTCATACTGTACGCATGCAATACACCACCACTGTAATACATTGTTGTATAGGAACTTGAAATGCAGAGTTTGTTGTATGAAACGTTACATGTTTCACAGTCAATTAGCTCCTTCTTCAGGGTTAGCTCTGCAAGAGGTGTGGCATAATCTACAAAAATGAAATTATATTTGTTAGAACACATATATGTTGTAAATATACTGTACCCTTTTGTATTCCGCCGGAGATGGGAAATGCCTCCATCTCCTGCCAAGGCCTGTTAAAGCCACAACCCGCAGGAATAATCCCATTGGTGGGACCAATGCATGCCACGTGCTGCTGAGAAATCTCCACCAATTGAAACCAAAGACCCCTAGTGGTCAAACAAAGGAATGGCGACAATACACTTATATTTACAAAAAGATACATAACAGGTGTGAAAGACAGAGATATATTCATATTCATATATGTATATATATATATATATATATATATATATATATATATATATATATATATATATATATATATAAATAAAACACACATGAAGGAGTGCAGTATCCATAAAAACAATCAAAGACAGTCTGCTAAGGGTGGATATTTACAAAATAGATCATTGTACAAACATATGTAGGCAAATTTACAAATGACAAGTCAAAATTTAAATTTAATTTGCTGGTCCTATAAAATGTGGGCAGACAAAATGTAGTTGACAATGGCGAAGACATATGAAGAGATATGACGTCTTTCAGAAAAGGTTTAACATTAATGGTTTTGTTGAGACAAGGGAGTGAGGCATTCAATTTGTGAATCCGTTTGAGTTCCATTTGTAAAAAAAGTTTGTTACAATCGCCACCTATAGGACAAGGATGTATGCAATCAATTACAATTTACACAGTGGTTGGGTCTAAAACATTCCCCATTGCATGATTTGAATTGTTATTCCGTGCACATTTATTTGCAGTAGTTACATGCCCCACACATAAATGTGCCTCTGTAAACATGGATCTTTACGAGTCTCCCCTATATTCACTTTGTATCACACGATCCCTGATGGAAGTAGCTCCCCTGAAAAGGAATTGGGGACTGGGAGTACAAACTTACCCAAAAATACTAGAAATCTCTCCTGCGCTCAGGTGACTAATTTTTTAACTAATCTCTCCAATTTTTCAATTAATTTAAATTAATATAAATTTTATTTTTCATTTCCTAATTTTTTAAAGAATGTTTCCCTTGTGGAAAACTGTATGCTTGTGAGCTGCCTGTAGCCTCGTTTGGTATGCCACCTCCCCTGTGCTGTCAGTGCTTGTTATATGATAGCTGTTAGCATTAGAGATGTTAGTGTAAGGCACGCGGACCTATTGTGATGCGCGCGCATGCTTCACTAACAATTCACGTTACTCCTAGGCAACCCCATGGCGGCCGGAAGCAGCGGGTGGAACGCAAACACACCCGCGCTTCCGGGCCGCACCCCCTGCACACAGCGTCCTATGATGCTTGTGGAAGGGGAACTGATGCTGCGATCGGCCGGAAGTTGCGGGTGGAACGCAGGAATGCCCGCACTTCCTGGTCTTTCGAGCGCCGTGCGTTCCACACGCTGCCAACAGTGCCTCCATGGCTCTTGGGAGCCGGAGAAGCCCCCCACTATCTCCCTAAATCTGCCCACAACATAGAACTTTCACCGGAGCAACATACAGGAAGCAAGGTACGTGGGTTCACCACCCCCCCCCTTGGAGGTGTGTGCCCTGAGCGGTTGCATTCTATGATTTATGATCCATGCTGATGGTACCACAAATCTATTGGCTCAACATGTAGTAAACAATAATAAGTAGTATTTGTTTCTAGATGTTGAAATAAGGGACACACTTAGAAAGATGGGGCTAGGAAGGGGAAGTCCTAACGGGTGGGTGTTGCCTATTCTGGGACGTTGCTACCAATTGGGCGTGGCAGACACAGACACATACACATATATGTAGAGGCAACTACGAGAGATCAGCAATTGCCCACTCAGGCTCTGAAGAAAGGGGTGCTCCCCCGAAACGCGTTAGCCATCGGCCATTCCTATCGGTCTGACCCTCTTGACAATAGGTCCTGGTGTGTTGATCTGTAGAACAGCGCATTTGCACCCCTGTCAAAGCCGTTTTTGATAGCTCGTTTGTGAGTATATTTTTTGCTGTTTTTATGCTGTAATAAAGTTTACCAGTGGTAATGCACTAGGTCGGTGCGCCCTCCTTCTTTTTTGGTACAAATTTACCCACCAGAGGATCCATTGTAAGTAAATGCCAATGTTAAGCACAATGTTTCTAAGTTTATTGGGTTTGAGAATTTCACAATGGTGCTGGTTAAATTATTAGATCCCTTTTCCTTTTTATTGTATAAAAAATAATTTCTGGCTTTAGCTGTTGCACGTCTGTAGGCCTTTTTTAGACATGATTTTGTGTATCCCCTCTCTAATAGCCTGTTCTTTAAAATGTTTTTTTTAAAGGAAGTTTCATCTGAACAATTTCTTTTCACCCTCAAGTACTTGCTGTATGGGATTAATGATATCAAGCCCTAGGGTGAAAATTGGAGGTGTGGAAGATGGAGTTGCAAGCCGTGGGTTTGTGATATAAGTGGCTGGCCAAACTCTCATCTACAAAAGTCACCTCCTTTTAAATCATAGGTCATGATGAAAGTCAAGTTAAAATCATTTTTATTCATCCTCTCAAGAATTTTGTTTAACAAATCCTCCGGGCCATCCCACACGATGAGGACATCATCAATGTACCGGTACCACATAGATATGTGGCCTGTGTACATCATCAAGGCCTCATCAGCTATAAACATCTATTCCCACTAGCCCAGGTATATATGGAGCACAACATGGCCCCATTGCTACGCCCTGCACCTAGTGATAGTGGGACCCATCTCTTTAGATGCAAGATTTTGTGTTCCTCTCTATAGGAAGCTCTATTGCACCCAGTATATTCCTTTTTAAGAGAGAAAATATATTTAAAGTGCAAACCATAACATAAGAAAGATTCCTTACTCCAGAGGAGAAAGTCTTGCTTGGGATTGTATAAAATATGGTCTTCTCTGTCAGTATATGATATCTATATATAAATATGGAGTTCTCTGTAATTGTTTGAATCAATTTCTTTGGCGATATATTTATTTAGCATATACATACTGCATATAGAGATCTTTTCTTGCTGTATGGGATTAAAAATCGTGTTTTAGCACTGCTTATGTTTAATGGAATTTCACCTTGTTGTCCATATATGAAGCAATGCGATTTGTTGATTGCAGATTTACTTTTTTACAATGATCCTGAAGAAGCATGGAAGCATGCAAAATGTGTTGAACAATGAGAAGTAAGACAAATATCTATATTGTCAGTAATACCTAGAGTTGATGGTTATGCATGAATAAGCTATGATATATATTACTTATAATAAGTAGTTTTTAATTGTATGTTGTATGTCTTGTTGTATTGTTTTTAGAATGAATAAATTATATTTTTATACTCTCAGGTTTCTTTAGTTAATCAAGTTCCAAGGTGCTGCACTTTAAAGCCCTTAATAACTGGGAAAATACATCATTTGTTTGACGTATAATACTGGGGTTATGGCTACAGCTAGATGCCATAACCCTGGAACTTTCTTTTCCCTCAGGCGCCAGACTTTCAGGCAAAAGTGATATCTTCTGGTGTTTCCTGGTGATTCCTGGCCTTGAATGTTTTGCTAAGGCAGTGGGAGCCATTGGCTCCTGGTGCTGTCAATCAAAGCCAGTGATGAGGGATTGGGGGCTGGGCTGAGTTACATTGTCTGTGTCTATATAAAGTGTACAAGATCCCACACAAGTCCCCACATAATATGGGGATTTCTAAGGGTGTACTCACCAGAGAAGAGGAGCCAGGAGAGCTGACAGGGGACCCGAGAAGAGGAGGTTTGGGGCCACTGTGTGCAATTCCATTGCATAGAGCAAGTAAGTATAAACTTGTTTGTTATTTTTTGTTCATTAAACAAAGCTTTCTTGATGGTTGCACTGGCTTCTCTGATACATAAATGAGTGTGTTGCATACACAGCCATTCATGTAGTAAGTGAGGACATTAATCATTAAAGAGGATTTTCATCCTTTTTGAAAAAAAATAAAAATCAACAGATACAAATTCTATAGCTGTTGACTTTTTAAAAAAGCCAGCAGCTATAGTATTTCACTGTATAAATGGTCAAGCGGGAAGGGGGCACACTTATGGTGGAATTGCTTATGAAATCCACCAAAACTAGGTACCAAACCAATTCCCCCTCCTTTCTGCAAAAACAAGACTGTCCAAAAGTGTTAGAGCAGAGGAGAAGGAGGAGCACATAAAGCGGAACTTCACTGTTAGGATGAAGTTCGGCTTTAAGGTTCTCAGTTCAATTTCTCATTCAAAATCTATTAAATCATTCAGAAATATTCAAGTTCACTTAAAATGTTATGTTCCTTATATTCTGAGACAAAATCTAATAAAATTTACTTCTTATGAATGGGTTGGAATGAAAACAAAGCACATTCCCCTTTTCATGGATCTATCAGCCTTCTTTGGCTGCCTATAGATGTCAGGAATGCCCACTGAGGAGGTGTTGACATAAAGGTCCTGACCTCCTTGGCAATAATGGGTTTTCCCCACAAAAAATGCATATATGTGCTGTTTAAGTTGGATATATCAGTTTGAGAAGCGCAGGCTGACAAGGCGTGTTTGTACTGTTATACATTTTTGATATACCTACAATAAAAATGCTTGAACAAGAAAACAATGCACATTCAATAGATTCTAAATGAAAAGATGAAATATGGATGTCAATGGCAAAGCAATGTCCTCTCACCAGAATACTAAATTAATGGCTGTGTTTAGAACACAGATTATTCAGAAAATGTAAAAAGTAATAAAAACAAAATAAATAATAAATAAAATGTCCTTTCCCATTTTTTGCCTATTTTTGGTTTATTGTGTTAGTATTTGAGGTTTATTAGACAATAGTACAATATTGAAGTAAAAATTGAGACCTTTGTTTTTTTTCCACTGGGTGCACGATTGTGTTAATATCATTTTTCAATTTGCTATTTTAACTTTTTTTATATCGTCTAAAATGTTTTCTCCTGGTGCCTGTGCCAAACTGTTCTGGCAAGACTACAAAAGCAATGAATGGGAAAACCCAATCTATACAATGAAACGCAGACGTTGAGAAAAAGCCAAATGCAACTTTTACTCGACTCAGTAGAGTTTTGGGTAGTGTAAAGCGATACTGTGCAGCATCTGAGATCTGATTTAGGGTATCGATATGAAGGTTGGGGGAACCCAAATACGGTTTGTAATACAAGGATGTACCTGTATTTTATGTTCACATCTTGAATATAGAGCTGCTAAAGCGCACAACACAAGTAGAGTTTCTAGCAGCATTTATTAATTTGTTTTAGTGTCAGTGCCCAGCAGAAGCAGAAATGCTATGGGTCCTGTTAAGATACATCTGTAGCCAGGTGCTGGGCTACAGCAATATGAAGATGGAGACATTGCCCTTTGTTCTTCTTTCCCTCTACTGAGATACCAATGTTATGCTGCACCATTCTCCTCTGGCCAGTAAGGGGAGCATTAAAGCCAAGCAAGCCATAGACTTCTATGCAGTTTGGAGTTAAAGTTTGCAATGGCAGCGATACAATGGCTACACTATAGTGGTTACACTACAGATCCTTGTATGCACTGTGTGGTAGGAGGAGTAAAGAGATGATTTTTATTAAACTGCCCCGGAAAGTTCTTCCTCTTAACACCAAAGGAGTTAGAGAGAAAGTACCTATTTCTGAATATTCACCTTCCAGTAGGAGGCCATACCTGTGAAGATTCAAGCCTGAGACTGGGAATGAGAATATCCAGGGGCAGCTCAGCATGCCCACATCACAGCATCCACTCACCCTCTGCTTCTCACCTCTAATCACCGGAGGTCTTCGTAAAGAAACCAAGGGGGCCCCCCTTCTACAGTAAGAGGTCACCACACCATCCCGTGAACTAGTAAGAGGGCAATTCATTGCTGACACTACTGCTCACTGCGGCACTTGAGATGGCCTCGCTACTCTTTATGCTTATCTGGACACCAAATGTCATCTTATGCCTAGTTCTTACTGTTAATCAATTTGTATACCAAACTGTGTTATTACCCTTGTTAATCAATTATATGCTTGTGTAGTTTCCAGCTATATGGAGTGACTTTATTACCAAGAGACATACTACATGACATCAGAAGGGGCGGGTTCACCTGTTTATGTCATCGGGTGGCCCAGCCCTTGCCTATATAACAGCTGTTACAGCTAAGAGACAGCCGTCGGTGGGACGCCTCCTATGGAGGCGGAGCTTTTTTTTCTTCTCTTTTTCGGGTCCGTCGGTGCTGTGATTAAAGATGGATGGACATATCGGGAAACTTTTTTTTTTCTTTTTAATAAAGGAATTGTTCAAAACTGTCTCCTGTCATTTTTACTTTTTTGACACTTTTTTGGTGAGTAGGTAGGAGTACAATGTACCCGATACCCATTCACATGGGGGGGATTTGGGGGCCTTCCTGATTCTGATAAGCCCCCCACCCACAAACCCCCACAACCACCGGGCAAGGGTTGTGGGAAGGAGGCCCTTGTCCCCATCAACATGTTGAGGGCATGTGGCCTGGTACGGCTCGCTTGTCCCCCCTATCCTGACCTGCCAGGTTGCATGCTCGGGTAAGGATCTGGTATGGATTTTGGTAGGGACCCCCACGCCTTTTTTTTTTAATTTTGGCGCAGAGTTCCCCTTAAAATCCATACCAGAGAGGGGTTCCCCTTAAGCACTTCAATACACTGTGTTATATATACTACACTGCCTGCACTAACTGAATATAAAGTCTACACTGAATAACTAGTCTACACTAAATGCAGAGTATATATTGACATGGAGATCTTTATACCTACCTCACTTACACGCTTATTGATACATCAAATAAGTGAATACAACCTTGACTACATAAGAACCGACCCATGTGGTTGCCGCTATAACCAATGAAATTAAGAACGAATAGGATAACAATCTAATTTATTCAAACCTACTATTGTACAGAAAAGAAACTTGTAATATTGTTATAAAGGACATTAAAGTGCTATCAGTATATCAGGACAAATTGTAGGATAGGAAAAGTTACAGAAAAGATGAAGTCACACATTAAGAAAAGTGAAAGAGGTACATTTACAGAGAAACCTTATGTGCCCTCATGCTTCTTAGATCGTGAACCAAATAGACTGAGCCAATGATCTGAGTTCCAATATATACACACTTGTAAAACCCCACCCCTCCTCAGCCCCCCTCAACCCGCCTTACCCCTTTCCATATGCTAAGACATTGCTACATTCCCTCAAGGGTGGGGGGTTGAAGAGTCCTATTCCCTCACATAAGCCAGAGGGGGGGTGAGGGGCTTACTTAAGCTAGGACACCAGCTACTATTTTCTGACCAGGTTATTCCTGTTCCCTTCCCACCTCCCACCTCCTTTGAAGTGACATTATTGTGCTACCAAATGGTCAGATAGCTACTCGAGATAAAATTCCACAGCAGGGTAAGATGTCTCTGTTGATGCTAAAAATGGTCTGAATCTATAACGTCAATGAAAGATCACTGTAAGTCACATTAATAATAAAGTCCATCACCTTCAGGGCCCAAATCTCCACCACAATATATAAATATTAGACTGTGTATATGTATGTGTATATATATATATATATATATATATATATATATATATATATATATATATATATATTAAATACACTGCCTGCACACCACTAACTATAACCTGCCTGCCTAATCTAGCTCAATCTATCTCTGTCCACACACTATACACTGCCTCTATGTAAGCAGCCTTATAAAGTGTGAAGCATGGACTTAGTCCCCCGAGCCATGATTGGCCAAAGGCAATTTGCCTTTGGCCAATTATGGTTTTTGCAGCAGAGCGCACTGTGATTGGCCAAAGCATGCAGGTCAGGTGCATACTTTGGCCAATCATCACACGTCAATGCACTGCGTCAATGCACTGCGATCTCGCAGAGCATTATGGGGCATTCCATGGCACTCAAATTTGCTGCGAATGCCCCATATGTTTGATTTGTTTGTGAGCAAATGAACACCCGATGTTCGAGTTGAACTTACGTTCAACTCGAACTGCGGGCTCATGCCTAGTGGTATTGTATTTTTTTCCTTATAGGTGACCCTTTGTGGGAAGCATGGAGAATGTAACTCACTCCTGTATTTGTGGTACTGATAAATTAGTACATATATCCAACATAAATATGGGCACACCTAAACATGTTCCAACAAGAGGATTAATAATATATGGAGGATAATGACCTAAGCCCCACTGTATGTGCAACAAGATACTTCCTTATGATAAACTGTTTTGTGTGTCCTGATTTCTTCCCAAAGGGGACTTGGCCTGAAAGTTGTTACCACCTTGTACTTGCTTTTTAATGCTTTAATAAATTGTGTTACACTATTATGGATTTCTTCTCTACCTGATTTATCTCAATAAGTATACAAGTTTGCCAGAGCATGTGATGTGGAAGATCAGAATTCATCATTCATTCATGTTATTGGCCCAGATTTCCAGTGGAAGGAATTAGAGAACATTTTTATGTCTTAGATTGGTGCTTTGAACTTTCCATCTCATGAACTTGTTTTTACCTTTGTGAACTTCCCCACTGTGTGGAGGGAAAATATTCATCTTGTATATCTAGATTAGCACATACTGTACTTGTCTGCCTACTTGCATGTTTTATGGATTATGCATGGTTAGTCTATTTACACTATTTTTAGTGAAACTTAGTATGATTGTTATTTGCCATCTGAACATTAGATATATTTATATCACTAATCACTGGGTAATATACATTTACATTGTCATTTGTTTTCTAGTTATTTTTATAGCAGTTAGTCGCAGATTTTTGCAATGATAGCAATTTATTTTTAGTATGGATTTTTATATTTGCATATTAGATATATTTATAGCACTAAGCGCTGTGTCACATAGATTCATTAGAGTGTATGAAAAATATTTTTTTTGATATTCACACAGCAGCTGTCAAATTGATTTCAGCGCGTTTAGCACTTTATTTTTTTCTCATATATTTGGATTCCATTAATAGTATAGTCAATGTACAATGCAAACCATTTTGATAATTAACAAACAGGGAAAGTGCAATATGGACTTGACAAGAATGCTGAGCATTGTAGTGTTATTATACATAATCTAGGAATTTTTTAATATTCTTATATTTCATATAAGGTCTCTAAAAAGTAGCATTAGTTTTAAATGTGCTCTTTGCAACTCATGCCAAATAATTACGAAGTAGATATAATAAAAGAAGTATCCAACTTATCATTATAAGATTATATCTCCCAGCTATAGCTAAAGGAAGTTAACACTATGATTTACACTGTGCCTGAAATGTGGAAATAAGTGAGTACCTGTTTTATAAAATATATTCTTTAAAAGCAAAAGAAATGATAACAGAAGATATGATAACAAGTAAGTACTTAAAATAAGTATTTAACCACTTTTGTTTATGGAAGTGGCAGAGTTGGTTAAAGGGGATTTCAGCTCACAAATAAGGAATAACATATACATGCTTCATTTAATTAATGACCCTGAAAAATGACCAAAAGTGGAAAATATAGCCATAGTATTTTCTACAGAGTGACCAGTATCTCCCAGAAGTAAAAGCACATCATCCGCAGCCAACTTTTTTTTTCTCAGGACCTTGTTCGAAAATCACTTGCTTGATCTGGGGAATATCTAATCATTGCTGCCTGTGATTCAATAGCTATTGCAAACAATAGAGGGTATAAAGGGCACCCTTGATATGTGGCACACAATAGTTTAATTTGAGAATATAGATAATTGTTTACTCTAACTCTCATAAAGGGATCCTGATATAATATTTGATCCCATTAAATGAATTTAGGACCAAAATGAACATTTTTCATCACAGCCCATTGATAAGTCCATTCGATGCTATCAGTAGCCTTAGTTGCATCTAAAGATAATAATGCTCTATTTTTCATATTATCTGGAGGTATTTGTAAACATTAAGGGTCATAGATTTATTAGGAATAAAACCTGTCTGATTAAGACTTATGTATTACGGTGACCAAATAATTTGCTAACATTTTAGTTATTAATTTTATTATTTTTGTTCTACCCTCAACAAAAATATTGGGTTATATAAATCTGAATACAATGCATCTTTACCTGGTTTCAATATAGTCACTAATATTACTTCAGACATGGATGCTGGCAATAAATTAAATTCAAATGATGGCTGTAAGATAGTAAGACAGTGAAGATGGAAAATAA
The DNA here is from genome assembly GCA_037952925.1 of Lithobates clamitans. Lineage (NCBI taxonomy): Eukaryota > Metazoa > Chordata > Amphibia > Anura > Ranidae > Lithobates > Lithobates clamitans. The sequence goes on from JBBGZY010000748.1 coordinate 122,275, forward strand.
TTTCTTTATAAGTCTTATATACTGCACGCAGGAGTACAGGGTCTTGCTGTTAGGCAGCATCTCCAGCGATTTTCGCAACTACTGTAAAATAAAAAGAGGATCTAAATAACTTTTCCCAAATCTAAAACCTATCAGAAAAAATCTGAATGAGACCACTTAGAGACATATACATTGCCATAAAGCTAAAAAAAATAGAATCTACAATTTTTGTGATAGAAGATACCACCTCCCCCATTTTAATCTCTTTTGCTCCAATATATTCCTGTTGAGCCTGTGCTATAGTTGCCAAAAAAGGCCAGAACTTGTCCACCAAGCGAAATATACTCCCTCTAAATTTAGGAAGATTTGGTCCTGTTGGCAGCATTTCACAATGACACAGAAATTCTCCAACCATATGACTAATATATATACACACAAAGATTTTCCGGCAAACAAATGTTGGATGTGAGCTTGTTGGCGGAAAGTCCGACCGTGTGTGCTCCATCGAACATTTGTTGTCGGACTTTCCGCCAACAAATGTTGGCTAGCAGGTTCTCAGATTTTCCACCAACAAATGTTTGTTGTCGGACTTTCCGATCGTGTGTACACAAGTTCATCAGACAAAAGTCCACACATGGGGGGTGTGGCTTGCGCGCACACGGAATGGCAGCCTAAGCCTGGAGCTCTCCTCAGTCGGCCAGACATCCACTGCAAAACGGGCAAGCTATCTGTCCCATCGAGGCTCCAATCCACTCCGGAGGACCAGCGGAACCTGCTGACATGATGTCCCGCAAAAGAAAGGAGGAGAGGAACCTCCAAAAAGCTGACAGCCCTGTCCTTTCAGCCCGAACAGAGGGGAGACAGGCAAGATGTCGCCACCGGAGCCGCCGCACAGCCTTCATCGGCCTACACGGACCTACCTAGCAGTGATCCAGGGGAAATAGAGGGTGGAATTTTATCTCCCCCCTTTACCAACTCTCCTCTGCTCTCCCCGATCTCCCAGAGCCCTGCTAAAGCGCGGATGCGCTTGGATTCAGCTTCCCAGGCTGGGACCACAGTGAGTACAGACTTGCACAATGCACACGCCATATCTTCTCTGCAATCATCTATAGCGGCCTTTCCTACATCAGGGTAGCCTATACTTGAAACCACAATGAAAGCTATGCTTCTATCACTGCAGTCCTCTCTCATGACCAACCTGTCTTCCCTGATACACAAGTTTACCACTGATATGAGGCATATGGGGGATAGAGTGCAGTACATTGAAGACAAGATGGAGGAATGCACAGACACAGTGAATGATCTGGTAGACACCTGTATGGCCCAAAAAGAGGACACTGACTGAATAAAGGCAAAGTTAGCGGACCTCGAAAACCGCTCTCGCTGCAACAACATCAAAATACACGGCATACCGGAAACGGTCCATCCCGCAGAACTACACAAGTATGCCAGCACCAATAATAATAGGATCCCTAAACCACGCCATTTAGAAGAGGCGGTCCCCAGGGATGTGCTTCTGCAGATACACTTCTACCAAGCCAAGGAGCAAATCTTCTACAAAGCACGGGCACTCACTACTCTCCCGGCACCATATGCAGATATCCAACTATTTGCAGATCTCTCACAGTTTACACTACAGATGAGGAAACAACTTAAATCAGTAACAAAAGCTCTCACAAACCACAAGATGACCTATAAATGGTGCCACCCAGCCACCATCTTGATCACGCATAACAGAATCCCTCATACTATCTCCACGATTGAGGGGGAATTAAGCTCTTACACTCATGGGGCATTATCCCGGAACTACCACGCAACGATTTTGTCACATCAGGAAGATCCAACCCATCTCCCCAAGGAATCCACCGAGGGCACCATAAATCAAAAATCAGTCCAGTCCTGCCTACCGCTTTTAAAATACAGAGCCAGAACTTTCCCCCCAAGTTTAGTCAGCACCCAGTTAAGGTTGTGTATTGCTGACTTGTTTATCTGTTGGTGATATTTTACTTTCTTATTTTTCTCTTATTTTGTTGTATAACGGTTACACAATCAGCGTTAGAACCTCCCGTGCCCTTCATCGTACGTCAGAAACCTCGACATCCTCACACCTGCTCCACCTAACCAGGATTACCTTAGAGGAACTTCTCTTCAGTGGACTGCACCTTCTTCTTGAGGAACTTCTGCACAACCCCTTCCAACTGTAAGTTATAGCACCACATCCATCACACCAGTGGTCACTACCATGTCACTCACTATAGTGTCCTTAAATGCGAAAGGCTTGAACCACCCAGCCAAACACATGTCCTTGTGGAAAACAGCCTTATCGCTCAAAAACAATGTGCTTTGCGTCCAAGAGACACATTTCGCCCAGGATTCAACCCCCTTGTGTCAACATAAACTGTTTCCTAATATATTCAAATCCTGTTATATGAGGAAACAAAGAAGAGTTTTAATCGCCATTCGAAACACGGTCTCATTTCAACGTCAGAAATGCATCATGGATACCGAAGGCCGCTACATTATCTTACTATGTATGATCAACAACACTCAATACACTTTAGTATCCCTGTATGCACCAAATCAACGACAAATGTCCTTCTTCAAAAGCCTATTGAAAAAAATAAAAAATCTCCAGCAAGGTCACTTGTTACTTTGTGGAGACTTTAACCTTGTTCCTGATTCCCACATGGATTCAACAGCGGGTACTAAGAGGCACTTATCACCTTTAAATAAATTATTTTTTTTCCAATAACTTATTTGATGTTTGGAGATGTTGTCACTTGAGTGAGCATGATTATACCTATCTATCACCGTGATAGAACACCTACTCACGCATTTTTCTCTCTGACAAATGCTTGCTTCAAAAGGTATCGGCCTCGACGATCCATACTGCCACCTGGTCAGACCAGGCCCCTATCAGTATTACTATCGAAGCTAAAACATCACAACTCAATACATACCTGTGGAGAACTAATAACTATCTTCTCCACGACCCCTCTCTAGCAAACATTCTCCGACAACACTTAGAACAATTCTTCTCTATCAACTCTCACTCAGTGTCTGACCCGGTGGTATTGTGGAAAGCTCACAAAGCCGTCATTAGAGGTGTATTTATTCAACTTGGGGCTAGGGCAAAGAAAAAGAGATCACAAAAAATAGATTAACTCACAGCTGACATAGAAATGACCGAATCCCAAAATAAATTCCACCCCTCCCCTCTACTCGAAACAAAAATCTTTAAATTAGGCCACGAATTGCGCTCACTGCTACTAGAATCATTTGAAAAAGCCTACACCAAAGTTAGGGCAAACACCTACTCTACGGAAAATAAAGCGAGTAAATTGATGGCATTAAGAATTAAGGATCATATGACCAAATCAAAAATTCCGTATCTGTATCACCCTCATACAAAAGAAAAATTACTTAAACCTGACGAGATTGCGAACGCATTTAGCACATACTATAAAGACCTATATAACATCAAGGAAGATAAACACACTATCTAACCTTCCCAAGACGAAATAATAAAACTCCTAGCACAAGTTAACCTCCCTTCCACCTCGCCAACACAACTATCTTCCCTCAACACCCCTTTCACAGTCCCCGAATTATTGCGAACAATTAACAACCTTTCAAATTCCAAGTCTCCTGGACCAGGCGGGTTCAATGGGGAATACTACAAACAACTTTTAGCTCCCACACTATGCAAAGTATATAACCTCCTCTTCTTTCCCTTGAGAAATGCTAAACGCAATAGTAGTAACCCTCCCAAAAACTGGAAAAGATCCGACCTCTCCCCAGAACTTCCGCCCCATATCTCTACTCAACGTAAATGTTAAAATATATGCGAAACTGATAGCCCACAGACTAATTGACATTCTTCCAACTCTCATCCACAAAGACCAATCGGGTTTCACAAAAGGCCGCCAATCTTCAGATGCCACAAGAAGGATGATAGACATCATTAACCAAGTGGGAAACTCTTGTACCCCCTCTGTACTCCTGTCCCTGGATGCTGAAAAAGTGTTTGATAGGGTACATTGGGGGTACCTTTCCTTAGCTTTAACTAAATTTGGGTTCACGGGACAAGTACATAACGCCATCATGGCCTTGTACTCCGCTCCTTCCTTCTCAAGTGTACTCAGCAGAATCCTTATCAGCCCCATTTTGTATCTCAAAAAGTACTAGGCAGGGATGCCCCCTATCCCCTCTCATATTTAATCTAATAATGGAACCTCTTGCACAAACCACAAGTGAACAAATAACAGGCATCCCCATTGGAGAACAAGAACACAAAATCAGTTTATGACGTTGATGACGTGATACTTATGATAACCAACCCTACTACCTCCCTCCCGGCAGTTCAGAAGACGCTAGTCTGGTTTAGTAACATATCACCACAATTACCGATGACGACCATGGAGTTGAAACGCATCGGGTGGACCTCCTGTTTGCATTGCTCTTTGTTATATACCTGCTTTTTTCTACTCTTCCAAATAGGGATGCCCTATTGTTTGTTGGATACTTGGAGTCAAGTTCCTAATATGCCTGGTTTGCCTTCCACCTGCCACGCTACATAGAGGGATGCTCCAGTACCTACTGTCCATCTGGCCACCTGTTTATTCAGGAGCCTGTTGAGCTTGCTATTTGGTAAGCGTGCATTTTAGGTGGTGGAGGATCACTGCGAGGGGTGTTTTTACATTTTCTACCTTTCCACACTGATACCTATGAAGAGCTATCAGGGGACTCTTCCCATTTCACCAGAAGATTTTCGGTTTGTCTGGTCTATGGACTTTGCTACATATTAACAATTTAGTATCACTATATATTTTTTTGGTTTTGGCACTGCTGATCTATATGCACCTGATATCAATCAGATAATTAGAATATTTGTGTCATGCTTTATGTCTATGACCTTATGTATACATTTATATTCACATTTGGTGTCTTTACACATTCATTTTATTTGCATTTAATTTTCACACATCATTGAGGGTATAGCGCAGTTTTTTCCTTTGTTTTCTTTATATTGTTGTGCACATCGCACATTTGAACTGTAACTTTTCTAAGTGCGGTGTTTTCTGTTTTTACACCACAATTACATACCTTTTCGTAGCAGACTCCAAGAAGATCTACGAAGGCTGGCATCTTTTGAGTTTTCGTGGATGGGAAGCCTAGTGGCCTTTAAAATGTTTCACCTCCCCCAAATTCTATACCTTTTTAGGACGCTCCCAATCACCATTCCTAATAATTACTTTAAATCGCTAAAAACCATACTTTCTTCCTTCACATGGCAAGGCAAAAAAGCCAGAAGTGCACATACCAAACTAATTAAACACAGGCGAAGGACTGGTTTTTACCCTCCCCGTACACTATATGGGGACAAATGGAGGCTTCCTTCATTCCAGGAAAGGATCTTTCCTCATGGCTACTCTCTAACCCACTCCCTTCTAGAACACCCTCACATTTTCCTCCTACAATGTTGGCTACACTCCAAGTTTGGAATAAATTCGTATGACTCAGCCAAAATTACCCTACCAAGGCTATAATAAAAATCCCGTTACTAGTTTTACAAAACAAAATGGATCTAATATCCTTCAAAAAGTGGCAAGAGAAAGGTATTGTGCACATAAATGACCTCTTCACTAATGACAAGATCAAAACATTTCCTGAACTAAAAAGAGAATATCGGTTGCCCAATTCAGACCTTTATCTGTACCTTTGAGCGAAACATTATCTGCAAACATCACCATCGTGGACATGCACTATCCCCCAACCTGCATGGATATACCTTAGGAACCCTTCAGCTAGCCGAAAGGGTATTTCACTCTTTTATAATATTCTCCAACAAAAAAGCATATTCTCTAAGTCTACTCCTCTGCTTAAATGGGAATCAAACCTGGGAAACACACACACAACTGACCAATGGGCTAAAGCATGCAACTCCACCTACAAAGTTACTAGCTGTTCCACTCTGTGGGAACTATCCATCAAAACATTACAAAGATTGTACTTGACCCCTGATAGAGTGTCAAAATTTTTTAAAAACATAGATGATAAATGCTGGAGACAATGCGGAACAAAAGGATATATGCTCCATACGTTCTGGAACTGCCCCAAATTGACACTCTTCTGGGAATCAACGTTCCAACTACTATCTGACATTTCCCACATGACAATAACTCCGCAACCCAGCCTAGCACTTCTGTCTCTAGAATTGGAAACAACTGAAACATACCATATCTCACATATTACTCTCAACTAGACTGAGCATCACCAGAAAGTGGAAAAACCCTACACCACCCACTCTAGGGGAAGTCGTGCAGACCACCCACTTACACTTCATATATGAGCAGACCCTGATACTTAAATATAGAAATAGGGAACACATCTCCCAAATGTGGCACCCATGGACGACATGGTTCAATAACAAATCTTTGATATCCCTACCACTATCATGACCTACACAAATCTAAGAAGAGATGTCAAGGTGCAGATTCACCTCTCTAAGTTTATCTTTAATATTTAATGGCATTATTGTTCTCCTATTCGTACTTTGTTTTCTCATTTGACGTATTAAATGATACGATTGACTGGACTGTATATAAGGAGTAGGGATGAGCTTCGAGTTCAAGTCAAACTCATGTTTGACTCGAACATTGGCTGTTCGCAAGTTCGCCGAACAGCGAACAATTTGGGGTGTTCGCGGCAAATTCGGATGCCGCAGAACATCCTTCAAAAGTCTATGGGAGAAATCAAAAGTGCTAATTTTAAAGGCTTATATGCAAGTTATTGTCATAAAAAGTGTTTGGGGACCCGGGTCCTGTCCCAGGGGACATGGATCAATGCAAAAAAAAGTTTTAAAAACGGCCGTTTTTTCAGGAGCAGTGATTTTAATAATGGAAAAATTCCATTTAAAACTACCCGCGGCTATTGCATTGCGGACAATACACATAGAAGTTCATTGATAAAAACGGCATGGGAATTCAACACAGGGAAACCCCGAACCAAAATTTAAAAAAAAATGACGTGGGAGTCCCCCTAAATTCCATACCAGGCCCTTCAGGTCTGGTATGGATATTAAGGGGAACCCCGGCCAAAATTTTAAAAAAAAATGACGTGGGGTTCCCCCTAAATTCCATACCAGACCCTTCAGGTCTGGTATGGATTTTAAGGGGAACCCCGCGCCAAAAAAAAAAAAAAAAACGGCATGGGGTCCCCCTAAAAATCCATACCAGACCCTTATCCGAGCACGCAACCTGGCAGGCCGCAGAAAAGAGGGGGGGACGAGAGTGCGGCCCCCCCCCTCCTGAACCGTATCAGGCCACATGCCCTCAACATTGGGAGGGTGCTTTGGGGTAGCCCCCCAAAACACCTTGTCCCCATGTTGATGAGGACAAGGGCCTCATCCCCACAACCCTGGCCGGTGGTTGTGGGGGTCTGCGGGCGGGGGGCTTATCAGAATCTGGAAGCCCCCTTTACCAAGGGGACCCCCAGATCCCGCCCCCCCCCCGTGTGAAATGGTAAGGGGGTACTTACCCCTACCATTTCACTAAAAAACTGTCAAAAATGTTAAAAATGACAAGAGACAGTTTTTGACAATTCCTTTATTTAAATGCTTCTTCTTTCTTCTATCTTCCTTCATCTTCTTCTGGTTCTTCTGGCTCTTCTGGTTCTTCCTCCGGCGTTCTCGTCCAGCATCTCCTCCACGGCGTCTTCTATCTTCTTCTCCTCGAGCCGCTCCGCACCCATGGCATGGGGGGAGGCTCCCGCTCTTCTCTTCATCTTCTTCTTCATCCTCTTCTCTTCTTCCTTTTTCTCTTCTTCTCTTCTTCATTTTCTTCTCCGGGCCGCTCCGCATCCATGCTGGCATGGAGGGAGGCTCCCGCTGTGTGACGGCATCTCCTCGTCTGACGGTTCTTAAATAACGGGGGCGGGGCCACCCGGTGACCTCACCCCCTCTGACGCACGGGACATGACGGGACTTCCCTGTGGCATTCCCCGTGACGTCACAGGGAAGTCCCGTCAAGTCACTGTGCGTCAGAGGGAGGCAGGGTCACCGGGTGGCCCCGCCCCCCGTTATTTAAGAACCGTCAGACGAGGAGACCCCGTCCAACAGCGGGAGCCTCCCTCCATGCCAGCATGGGTGTGGAGCGGCCCGGAGAAGAAAAGGAAGAAGAGAAGAAGGAAGAAGAGAAGAGGATGAAGAAGAAGATGAAGAGAAGAGCGGGAGCCTAGCCCCATGCCATGGGTGCGGAGCGGCCCGAGGAGAAGAAGATAGAAGATGCCGTGGAGGAGATGCTGGACGAGAACGCCGGAGGAAGAACCAGAAGAGCCAGAAGAACCAGAAGAAGAAGAAGATGAAGGAAGATAGAAGAAAGAAGAAGCATTTAAATAAAGGAATTGTCAAAAACTGTCTCTTGTCATTTTTAACATTTTTGACAGTTTTTTAGTGAAATGGTAGGGGTAAGTACCCCCTTACCATTTCACACAGTGGGGGCTGGGATCTGGGGGTCCCCTTGTTAAAGGGGGCTTCCAGATTCCGATAAGCCCCCCGTCCGCAGACCCCCCACAACCACTGCCCAGGGTTGTGGGGATGAGGCCCTTGTCCTCATCAACATGGGGACAAGGTGTTTTGGGGGGCTACCCCAAAGCACCCTCCCAATGTTGAGGGCATGTGGCCTGGTACGGTTGAAGACCTGAAGGGTCTGGTATGGAATTTAGGGGGAACCCCACGTCATTTTTTTTTTTAAATTTTGGCCGGGGTTCCCCTTAATATCCATACCAGACCTGAAGGGCCTGGTATGGAATTTAGGGGGACTCCCACGTCATTTTTTTTTTTTAATTTTGGTTCGGGGTTTCCCTGTGTTGAATTCCCATGCCGCTTTTATCAATGAACTTCTATGTGTATTGTCGGCAATGCAATAGCCGCGGGTAGTTTTAAATGGAATTTTTCCTTCGAAATGTCATTTTGCTGTCAGACTGTCCTAAACACGGGAAACATGCGCCCCTTTACAGGCATACTATAGACACCCCCCAGGTACAAAATTTAAAGGTATATTACACTTTTATTGTTTGACTTTAAGCATTATTAAAATCACTGCTCCTGAAAAAACGGCCGTTTTTAAAACTTTTTTTTGCATTGATCCATGTCCCCTGGGGCAGGACCCGGGTCCCCAAACACTTTTTATGACAATAACTTGCATATAAGCCTTTAAAATTAGCACTTTTGATTATTCATGTTTGTGTCCCATAGACTTTAACGGTGTTCGCGTGTTCGAGCGAACTTTTTTCCTGTTCGCATGTTCTGGTGCGAACCGAACAGGGGGGTGTTCGGCTCATCCTTAATAAGGAGGGGAGGGGTGGCTTGACTCCTGGAGACAGTCTTGAACCCATAAGGGGTGCCTGGTATGGGAGCCAGCTCCTCCATTCACTACTGTATTAAAATAAGATAATCCATATACCGTTAGGAATGTTCATTATAATTTCTGTATGATTATCTTTCTCTAAATTGCATATGGTGTGGTTCTACCGCTTTACGAAATTCAAACGTTTTATTACTCTTTTGTTTTTGTTATACCCGTGTATGCATATATTATGTGTAAAAACCCAATAAAAATCTTATTGATTAAAAGTCCACGCATGCTTGGAATCAAGTACGAGCCAGAGATATAACTAGCATTCGTAATGGAGATATCATGTACATCTTGTACGTCACTTCGTTCATAATTTTTGGCCAACATTTGTGTCACCGTGTGTATGCAAGACAAATTGGAGCCAGCATCCTTTGAACAAAAATTCACGGTTTTGTATGCATATATTATGTGTAAAAACCCAATAAAAATCTTATTGATTAAAAGTCCACGTATGCTTGGAATCAAGTACGAGCCAGAGATATAACTAGCATTCGTAATGGAGATATCATGTACATCTTGTACGTCACTTCGTTCATAATTTTTGGCCAACATTTGTGTCACCGTGTGTATGCAAGACAAATTGGAGCCAGCATCCTTTGAACAAAAATTCACGGTTTTGTTGTCGGAAAGTCCAATTGTGAGTATGGGGCATTAGACTTCTCTGCATTCCTCTAGCCTACGGGCACGAGAAAAGGACAAACCCCTGTTCCAATCCTTCTCTCCCCGCCCCTCTTCCCGATAAGGCTAAAGTTGTTAACACCCCCCCCATACCCCACCCCCATGTCGAGTAATTTCCTACCCTCATATATTCCTCACCCTGCTCTCTTAGCTCCTTCATATTTTATATCTTGAGACCTTTACATGCATTTTCTCCAATCTCTCTTTTGGATCCCTTAGGATGTCTTAACCCTTTAGACTTTCTCCATAGCTCTAACAATCAGATCCCAGATTCACTTTAGAAAACACTTTTGTCTTGCCTAGATACTAGATGACTTAACAATAATACCCCATATACTGTAACTGTTTATATTATGGTTTATATTGATTGCTGCTAAAAGAAGGACTTGTTTGGAATAGCAGACCACTTAAACACATATATTATCTCCAGACATTCTAAACAAGTCTCCCAGTCTAAACCCTAGGCAGGGCTCAACATAAGTATTACTTTACATGCATTCTTCTCCCTACCATGCAAGAGATAATCCTATAAGATTAAGGGTTGTCGGGAAGAGGCCCTTGTCCTCATCAACATGGGGACAAGGTGCTTTGGGGTGGGGTGGCCGCAGGGCGACCCCCCATGCACCAAAGCACCCACCCCCCATGTTGAGGGCATGCGGCCTGGTATGGTCCAAGGGGGGGGGGCGCTCGCTGGTCCCCACCCCCATTCCTGACCGGCCGGGCTGCGTGCTCGGATAAGGGTCTGGTATGGATTTTGGGGGACCCCCACGCCAATTTTTCGGCGTAGGGGGTTCCCCTTACAATCCATACCAGACCTAAGGGCCTGGTATGCCCCTGGGGGGGAACCCATGCCAGTTTTTTTATTTAAAACTTGGCCTGGAGTTCCCCCTTATGATTCATACCAACTACTGTATGTTTTCATTTGTTAATGCCAAAAATGTGGCAAAGTCATACAAAGCAGTACTGCTCCCAAATCGCGGTAAAATTGCGGCAAATCGCAGTAAAATCGCGGCAAAATCGCGGCTGCGAAATCGCGATAAAATCGTGCGAAGTCGTATAAGTGTGAAAGGGGCCTTAAGGTTTGACCTCATATTATATAGTTTTGGTAAATCTGAAGACAAAAATAAACTAAGAAGTGTATGTTGGACCATGAGTTTCAAAATGCATTCATTCAATCTCGGATTGGCTTTAAAACACTATTTTCTAAAGTTTTTTAATCAGCACAGGTCAGTATGTTATAACCAAATCAGCTATTTAGACAATGACATTTCCTAAATAATACAATGTCAAAATTCTTTTATGTTACAGCTTTGTGTAGGGCTATTATTTTAAATTTTTTTTCGTTAAGAATGATGAATGTTACCAGACCTTAAGTTGATTTAGGGAAACATATATGTAAAAAATTTTTTGGAGAAAAGAAGAATGAATCAGCCAGAAGTTTGCAACTTCCTGTGCACTCTGCTTCTGTTGTGCTGAAATCTAAGGCCTGATTCCCACCTATGCATTTTTTGTGCTTTTTGCATTTTGTAGATTTGCACTACAGAACATGTTCCATAGGAAACCATGTTAAATGGACTGTAGTGCAAATCTGCAAAAAGCACTAAAAATGCATAGGTGTGAATCAGGCCTAAAGCAGAGTTATGAACACCGCATAGCTTACCTCGGTGAACTATAAAACACCCCCCAATGTTAGGGAAATAAGGAGACGGTATTAAGCAGTTCAAATAGAGAGGTACACAATGCTGCTCCTCCACAAATACAGAGTGAGCTTTGCACTTTCTGTAACCATAAGACAAGAAAGTATGTTACTGGTGGGATCGTCAGATGAAAATATAGGGAAAAAGCCCCAAAAAATGCAATGCAAAACAAATGCAGCTAATTTAATATATGAAGCTTTTGTTCTCAGATTTAAATTACTTTTAGGCTGTCAACAAGGTTTAGGAGTGGGTCTATGGGAATGTTTGACCATTCTTCCAGAAGCGCATTTGTGAGGTCAGGTACTGATGTTGGAGGAGAAGGCCTGGCTCGCAGTCTCCGCTCTTATTCATCCCAAAGGTGTTTTATCGGGTTGAGGTCAGGACTCTGTGCAGGCCAGTCAAGTTCTCCACCCTAAACTCACTCATCCATGTCTTTATGAACCTTTACTCTATCCAAAATTTAAAAAAAACCTTAAAGGGTAAGTTCACCTTTGTAGATTTTTTTTCTAAATTCCAGCTCCCCTATGCACCAATATAGCATTCATGTACTTTTGTTGCAAAAATATCAAAGCTTTCCGTTAAATCTACAGTCACTTCCTTTTTTTGTACTAATCCAAAATAAAATATGAAATGTCTCATCAGTGTATTAAAGGGGTTGTAAACCCTTGTGTTTTTTCACCTTAATGCATCCTATGCATTAAGGTGAAAAAACTTCTGACACTGACGCGCTCTTCCTCTCTGCCCTGGGTTCTAGGCTCTTGATTGGATAGGTTGATAGCAGCACAGCCATTTGCTGCTGCTGCTGTCAGTCAAATCCAATGATGTGGTCGCTAGGTTGGGGGGCCGAGTCCGGCATTCTGTGTCTATAGACGCAAATGCTGGACTCGGGAGTGCACCTGCAAGGTAATCCCCCGAGAGAGCACTTCTCCCAGGGGGTTATCTGATGCGAGAAGGAGCCGCGAGAGCCACCAGGGGGGACCACAGAAGAAGATGATCGGGGCCACACTATGCAAAATGAACTGCACAGTGGAGGTAAGTATGTTATGTTTGTTATTTAAAAAAAAAAAAAAAAAACTAGGGTCTACAAACCCTTTCAGTGAACTTATTGTTTAAGATGCAAGTGGTTTTTAAGTAGCCTATATCTAAAATCATAGCTTTATGGCATAAATAACTTTTCTGTGCGTAATTCTGTTAATTTTCTACATTTTATGAATGCAACAAATTAAAACATAATAATTTAGCGAACCATGTAATTGGAAAGAGATTATGCTACCAAATGGACTTGATGAGCTTCAGAATCTACAGTACTTTAATAAGCCATAATGCAAAACTTTATGATGGTATCACTTTTTTTGATAAGTAGTTTAAATAAAGTTCATGATGAATTATTTACATACAGATCTAAAGTAATGAAAAAAAAGAAAGAAAATAGTTGTCAAATTCCACCAGCATTTATAGTGGATGTAAACCCGATTTTTTTTTTTTTATCATAATGTATAGTATAAGATTTCCTATCATTTGAGCCCAGTCTTGCCACACAGAGTTAATCCATCTCTGAGCAATCCTCTTTCATTGTTCAGTGAGAAAAATCTTGACAAACTGAGAAAAACTTTGTCAAATCCTCCCCCTTGCTGTGAGTGACAGGTGATTTACATATCTCGTGCACTAGCCTAAGAGACATGCATTATTTTTTAATTCCCTCCCCCACTCCTTTCTTCCGCAGCTCTGCAAGGATTGGCTGTTCCACACCTCAGTATGATTTGGCATGCTGAAGTCATGTGGTTACTTTCCTGTCTTTTCACTGGATGTTAGAGATCATAGCAGAAGTTCAGTGTAAGAAATACACAGGAGAAAATGCATATTGACAAGGGGAGTGTAGAGGTGGGCGGGGAGTCTACTGACATCACGACTCCACCCACCGAGCTCCAGACAACAGACCCACCCACAGAATATGCAGTTTTTCGGGTCTCATAACAGACAGAGGGGAGACATTTGACAGGTAAAGATACATGCAGGAGGCATGTATATCCTTATAGATAACCCCTATGGCAGTAGTTTAGAAAGGATGACATTGGGTTTATGTCCACTTTAAGCTAACCTCTAGGTCACCTGTGGTATGTCCAATCCCAACTATCATCATCACAGATCTTTTTAGTAATTCTGCTCAATTTATATTGCATAATATGTTCTGTTCATGATGATACACTAAAGAGTCTGTTGTCATGTATGTTGGTATTTGGTGGATGCTGCAGAGTTAACACACTGTATAGTTTCTAATATCTATTGGTGAAATATTTATGCTGGATTTCCTAAGCCTGCACACTTGCTGTTAACATTATTAAGAGTTTCCACTCTGGATTTTTCATTTATTTTATATTATATAGAATATAATGTAAGAAGCTGGAACACACAAAGGTGAGCAGAAACTTACAAAACCAGAAACTGACTGATCATTTAATCTCCTAAGATTTTGCCTTCCCAGTTTTGGCCTTGGAAAAATTTGTAGCGTCTCTAGTGGGTATGTTTTGTATGTACCATACTTTAAAAGCGTTTGTTACCCCAACACTTCATATTTCTGATATCTGCCTGCTGTACCATGTACTTGTATGAGAAAGTATCCTGTTCTCTTTGTATTGCTTCCTTTATGTGAAATCCCTGGTGTCCCTGCTAGTCCCCTTGCTTTCCTATTAAAAACTGACCACACTAAGCAGGAGAGTACACCATGGTCAATTCTCTATCTATGCTGGGAACTCAGTGTACTCTCCTCCAATGATCAGACCTGTCCTGACACCCCCCCCCCCCCGCTGCACAGCCATTCACTGGGAAGCTCAGTGTACTACTTCTTCTTCTCCCCCAGCTCTTCTGCAGCTGAAAACAGCTGAAAACAGAGGGAATGTGATCCCTTATAAAAAAAAATGAAAAAAAGGTGTTTATAATTTTTTTTATGTCTATACAAAAATGTTTTGCCATTTATTTCTATTTTAAACTGAATGGGCTGTTTTACAAGGTGATCGTTTACGATCACTTTAAGAAAGAGTTGCCAGTAAGTTAAGACATATTGGGACTAATGCTAAAGCAATGTTCATGTTGCTCATAGCAACTGAGCAGTTTCCAAGCTGTTTTCATGCTCTATTTAACTTGTAGCCCAGAACCGAAAATGAAAAAAAGGAATGAGAATGGTTGCTTTGGGCAACAAGACTTTTTCCCTAGCAGCTTCTGCTTTACGATTAAAAGTATATGTAAACTCCAGCAATGAACAGTTCTTATTTGCTCATTCTTGGCCTATTAAATACCAGTGAATGTGTGTTGTTATATCTGTTAAAAAAACTCGCCTGTTGATTCCAGAAATCAGATGAACTTGTACAGTAAGTCCCTGTGCATTGTACCTGTGTATATTGTAGTATTATCTCAAGCAGAGTAAGATAAGCTTGGTGACCTACAGAACATGCCCCCTGCATGCTAAGGAGAAGAGAGAGGTTTATAGTCCTAATTAGGGACTACACTGCCCTGGGCTCAGTTTGAGCATTGAACAATGAACTTTATAAAAGTTTGGTTGCTAAACCTGAACCCCTTTGAAATCTTGTGATGCAAATCTTGTGATAATGTGATGCAAAGAAATTGCTGCAGCAGCACTGACATTTACAGAGGAGAAAGGTATCTGCCTTCAAATTATGTTTTATTGCTGTCTTTTTATTTCTTCAAAACAGCACACAGACCCCTTCAATCATCTGCTATGTATTTTGGGGACCTTTGGAGGTGTCTGTTTTTTTTCTGGCAACTAGAAACTGTATTTTTTGTTTTTACTTTGTAAATGTCACTTTTTGTTGTAATACATCCTACAGCCCCCCCCCCCCCCCCCAAAAAAAAAAAAACCTATGACATCTGGGGTTGGGGGTGCCACATGCAGAAAAACAAAACAAAGTAGAGGGCCCCAAAGTATTCCATTCCAACCCCATAATCTGAACATGCTCCCTTGCTGGCAATGAAAGGGGTGAGACGAACATGCACCCTCTTTCCTGAACCATACCAGGCAACATGCCATTACCATAGAGAGTAACTTTGCTGGATCAACCCGGCAAGGCACTTTGTTCTCATGCTGAAGAGGACAAGGGCCTCTTCACCACAACCCTGGTTGGTGGCTGTGAGGGTCTGTGGGTGGGGGGGTTATCATTATCTAGAAGCACCTTTTAATAATAAGGGAGCCCCAGACACCAATTTCCCCCTACATGAATGAGTAAGGGGCCCAAAAAAATTACCTGGTACACACAACCAATCACAATGCTACCACTAGCCAAATGACAGACTCTCTGAGCTCTATGATGGAAAGGGCGGGATAGTGGTGACATCATTACCAAATATTGACCAGTGATGCTCCTACTGAACAGGGGTTCAGACCAAGCCATTGACTCTTTCCTAGTCCCAACATACTTTCTGTTCTAACACTATTTGACGACACTGCTTCTCCATAGATACAGTACTTAACCACTTAAGGACTGAGCCTCTTTCTGAGATTTGTTATTTACATGTTGAAAACAGTTTTTTTTGCTAGAAAATTACTTAGAACCCCCAAACATTATACATTTTTTTCTAACACCCTAGAGAATAAGATGGCTGTCGTTGCAATACTTTCTGTCACACCGTATTTGCGCAGCGGTCTTACAAGTGCACTTTTTTTGAAAAAATACACTTTTTGAATAAAAAAATAAGACAACAGTAAAGTTAGCCCAATTTTTTTTTATATTGTGAAAGATAATGTTACACCGAGTAAATTGATACCCAAAATGTCATGCTTCAAAATTGCGCCTGCTTGTGGAATGGCGACAAACTTTTACCCTTAAAAATCTCCATAGGCAATGTTTAAAAAATTCTACAGGTTGCACGCTGAAAAGGAGGATACTGGGGTTATGGCAGCTAGCTGCTGCCATAACAACGATATCCTCCTTCAAAGTACCGTTGTAAAACGACGGTGGGCAGTCCGGAAAGGGGTTAAAGGAGTTGTGAAGGCAGAAGGTTTTTCTTATTAATGCATTCTATGCATTAAGATAAAAAGCCTTCTGTGTGCAACAGCCCCCTTCAGCCCCCATATTACTTATCTGCGGTCCCTCTCTGTCCAGCGATGTCCACGAGTGTTTTAGATGTCCTAGATTCTCTTTCCCGATTGGCTGAGACATAGCAGCGCACCATTGGTTCCCACTGCTGTCAATCAAAGTCAGCTAGCCAATCAGGGGAGCGAGGGGGTGGGGCCGGGTCAGACTCCGTGTCTGAATGGTGCCCCCATTGCAAGCTGCTTGCTGTGGGGTCACTGAACAGGAGGGAGGGGTCAGGATCACAGAAGAGGGACCCAAGAAGAGGAGGATCTGGGCTGTTCTGTGCAAATCCACTGCAACAGAGCAGGTAAGTATGACATGTTTGCTATTTTTATGGGAAGAAACTGAGACTTTATAATCCCTTTAAGGTAAGCATTGTTACCCTAGCATGGGAAGTGTGGTACAAGCAAGATCACCAGGTAAAAATTAAGGAATAAAAAACAGAGAAAGGAAACGAATCCAGATATAACATCTAAGGACTGTTACGCTATGTTATAATAAATTTTAGTTTTTGTGTTTAGATAGTCTTTATTGTGAGAAATGTGCAATCATGGGAAATCGTTCACTCGTTCACATACTAACAAATCTCTAATATATTAACTGAATTGGAACTTCATACAAGTTAAATGGATCCATCACGCAAGATTACAGTAGCATGGTTGAGCTACAAAAATGTGGCCACTTAGCCATAACCTGAGCGACAGCTCAGCAACCCTTTGTCAATACACAAGAAATCAATAATATGTTGCTGTACTATGTTAAAATCTAAGGAAATACTATCATATTAGCAAGTCTGTTTGCAGCATAGGGCTGTGTTTTGATCTGAAATAAAACCCAACTGGTCACAAAACTATTCACTCTTCCACCGGCATGGTGGAATTTCTCAGCATTATGCTAATTACAATGAATATATTTACAGTGTAATTTGTAAAACATATTAATTATAATATATACAGCCCAAGGTCATCGCATACAAGTGATCAGTGTGTGTGTGTTACACTAATTATCTTATGTACAACAAGGAAATTAACACAGAGGGTTATTGTTAGAACTCTCCAAGCATTACTAATAAGATGTTCAGGAGTTGTCTTCTAACAGTATAATAAACTCTTATGTGAGTTCTAAAATCCAGGAGTCCCAACTCATTTTATTGGACTGATTTGCCCCAACATTTCCCACCTAAAGCTCCACCCATTGAGGCTTCCACAAATTAAAATTAAGTTAACAAAATCATGTTAAATAGGAGGTATGGCTAAAAGTGGTATTAACCCCCAAACCAAAAATGTAATATAGTGCAGCTTATCAATTATTAGATATGGTGGCTGTATTAATTTTCTTTATAGAGGCTTTTCCCCCTCAGTTTTCCCTTGTGATCTGGCCAGTAACACACCTCCTGTATTAGATTGCCTCCACTCTAGATAAAGGTGCACAAAGACAGCAGCATTGTCAGTCTTGGGGGGCATTGGATGTACTAGTAGATTTAAATACACCAACAAATTGAAGCCAACCTCCAGCTAATAATTTATAAGCAGTTACAGCAACATTTTTTTTGGGGGGGGGTGGGGGGATAAAGGTTTTACATAAATAAATAAAAGTTAATTATTGTAAACACCCCTGTCGGTAACTGCTATGTCTGCAGGACAGCTTGTTCTGTTGAAACAACAGACATACAAGCTTGATTCCCAGGTGAAAATAAAAGAACGAAAATGTAAAAAAGAAAACAAATGCAGCCATCATAACCAAAAATTGGCAAGCTGCAATATAATAATGTTTGCTTTTGGGATTGATACTGCTTTAATTCACTTGATACAGATTGCAATATTAGGAGGAGTTTGAGGTGCTAAATGTCTAATGTAGTCTTAAAGGGTAATTTCAATTACATGGGAAAAATATAGCATGTAAAAAAATAACACAGCCTATATAATCATTTGCCAACCTGCCGCAGTACAAAAACTTCGCCTAGGCAGCTCCTATGGACACCGCAACGTACCTGTACATCGGGGCTTCCTCCCAAGTCTTACACATATGCGCACTCACCTGGAAGGCCGAGCTGTCATTTGCTGCAGCATAAGCTGATAAGCTCGTCCCACACCATGACTTATGGCTGGAACCCACTAATTGGCTGAGCAAATGACAAAAGTGTGCCCTGTCTTAGTAAACAATGCTTGGCTCTATACAGACAGCAGTGGTGTGCCTGTTTTTTTTCTCCCTGCAAAGTAGGGAGAAAAACCCACACATTGCTTAATAAAAACAGCACACAGTAAACATTGTTAGGCACACAGTTAACCCCTTGATTGCCCCTAAATGTTAATCCCTTCCCAGTCAGTGTCATTAGTACCGTGACAGTGTATAGTATTAGCACTGATCACTGTATTAGTGTCACTGGTGATGTCAGTGTCAGCTAGTCAGTTCCCCCCAGGGTCAGTTAGTGTCAGATTGTCCACCACACTATCTCAGTCCCACTCTAAGTCGCTGATCACCGCCATTACTTGTATAAAAAATAAATAAATAAACATTCCAGTATATATATACACCATAGTTGGTAGAAGCTACACTTTCATACAAACCAATTAATATACACTTATTGGGATTTTTTTTTAACCAAAGACATGTAGAGGAATAAATTTTGGTCAAAATGTATGAAGCTTTTTTACTTTTGTTTTTGTTTTTTATTGAATATGTTTTCTAGCAGAAAGTAAAAAATATTGTTTTTTTTTTTTTCAAAATGTTTTGCCTTTTTTCATTTATGTCACAAAAAAAACTCAGTGGTGATCAAATACCACCAAAATAAATATCTATTTGTGTGGAAAAAAAAGATGAATTTTGTTTGGGTACAGCTTTGCATGACTGCACAATTGCCGGTTAAAGCAGCACAATGTTAAATAGCAAAAAATGGCCTGGTCATGAAGGGGGTAAAAACTTCCGGAGCTCAAGTGAATAAATTGCTCCATATTATATTTTATTGTTGTTAAAAATTACTTTTCCTTTTCAATCTGCAGCCACTGTAATTTTCTGTAAAATACAATGCAATATGACAAACTGGAGTCCTTCTGTAAACATTTGGTGTATAGAATTTCCCAAGAAATTTAATTTCCTACTTGCGTGTATGGCTCATTGATTTTGCCAGAGCTCTGTACTAAGATACAAGTCAACCAGCAGGGATTGTTTTTTTCTCAACAAAAGTGAAGTTACTCTTTAATGCAGTTAGTTTTTAGTTAAACAGTCCCTTCTTTGTTTCTGTCACATTTCTTTGGTGAAAATAACCAAAATCAATGTATATTATTTAGTCTACAGAAAAGTTATAGAGTCCACAAACTATGGTGTGTGTATATATACAGTATCTCACAAAAGTGAGTACACCCCTCACATTTTCGTAAATATTTTATTATGTCTTTTCACGTGACAACACTGAAGAAATGACACTTTTCTACAATGTAGTGAGTGTACAGCTTGTATAACAGTGTAAATTTGCTGCCCTCTCAAAATAACTCAACACACAGCCATTATTGTCTAAACCGCTGGCAACAAAAGTGAGTACACCCCTAAGTGAAAATGTCCAAATTGGGCCCAAAGTGTCAATATTTTGTGTGGCCACCATTATTTTTCAGCACTGCCTTAACCCTCTTGGGCATGGAGTTCACCAGAGATTCACAGGTTGCCACTGGAGTCCTCTTCCACTCCTCCATGATGACATCACAGAGCTAGTGGATGTTAGAGACCTTGTGCTCCTACACCTTTCATTTGAGGATGCCCCACAGATGCTCAATAGGGTTTAGGTCTGAAGACATGCTTGGCCAGTATATCACCTTTACCCTCAGCTTCTTTAGCAAGGCAGTGGTCATTTTGGAGGTGTGTTTGGGATCGTTATCATGTTGGAATACTGCCCTGCGGCCCAGTCTCCGGAGGAAGGGGATCATGCTTTGCTTCAGAATGTCACAGTACATGTTGGCATACATGGTTTCCTCAATGAACTGTAGCTCTCCAGTGCCAGCAGCACTCGTGCAGCCCCAAACCATGACACTCCCACCACCATGCTTGACTGTAGGCAAGGCACACTTTGTACTTCTCACCTGGTTGCTGCCACACACGCATGGCACAATCTGAACCAAATACGTTTATCTTGGTTTCATCAGACCACAGGACATGGTTCCAGTAATCCATGTCCTTAGTCTGCTTTTCATCAGCAAACTGCTTTCTTGTGCATCATCTTTAGAAGAGGCTTCCTTCTGGGACAACAGCCATGCAGACCAATTTGATGCAGTGTGCGGCATATGGTCTGAGCACTGACAGGCTGACCCCCCACCCATTCAATCTCTGCAGCAATGCTGGCAGCACTCATATGTCTATTTCCCAAAGACAACCTCTGGATATGATGTCGAGCACGTGCACTCAACTTCTTTGGTCGACCATGGCAAGGCCTGTTCTCAGTGGAACCTGTCTAGTTAAAACACTGTATGGTCTCGGCCACCATGCTGCAGCTCAGTTTCAGGGTCTTGGCAATCTTCTTATAGCCTGGGCCTTCTTCATGTAGAGCAACAATTCTTTTATTCAGCTCCTCAGAGAGTTCTTTGCCATGAGGTGCCATGTTGAACTTCCAGGCCAGTATAAGAGAGTGAGAGCGATAACACCAAATTTAACACACCTGCTCCTCATTCACATCTGAAACCTTTTAACACTAACGAGTCACATGACACCGGGGAGGGAAAATGTCTAATCAGTTAGAAGCTGATTGGTTACCATGCACAGCTGCACAAGGCAGGACAGGAAAAAGCATTTATATTAAGAGAGAAAAGTATTTTAGGGCATTTTCGAGCACAAATTAGTCAAAAAATATAGTGACACAAATATACTGTGTAAAAAGATAAATATGTGTGAGACCGCAATTTAATTAACAGGGGTATGGATAATACCAGCTGACCCTATTTTGCAAGTGAATTCATTATTTATGGCCATTAACCTCCCTGGCGATATGATTATTTCAGATTTTTGCGTCTCAAAGCGATACAATTATTTTACACTTATATCTGTCCACCAAGAGTCTAGTAGATATATCGGGTATGATGAAGTTTGAAACACAAAATCATAAATTAAAATATAATAAATAAATATAAATAGTTATAAAAAATAATAATATAATAATAAAATAAATTTCCCCACGATTCACTATCGCTCAATTCTGCAAGTGTTCTAATTTACTATCGCTGTTTTCTAGCTGGTCTAAAACCACTTTTGACGTAAAGGGGCACTTTTTGGTTGCTATGTACAATCTCCGGTTTCCAGGCAGAAAGAACAGGATATATCATATAAAACTGCATGCAGGGCACTGGACAAAGCACTGGGGACAAAAGGGATGTGAAATAATTTCATACAGTAATGTATTCTGTAAGATTACAGCATACTGTATGTGTTATGAATTTTCACTTTGTTGAATTTGCCGCCAGACTCCGCCCCATGCGTCGCGACGCTCGCAGGGAATGGAGCCCGGGACACAGGAGATCGGGACGGAGAAAAAGAGCACGCAGACACAGCGGGGGGACATCGCAGGATCCTGGGGACAAAGTAAGTAACCTCTTCCAAGATCCTGCAATGCAATCCCGAGTATAGCTCGGGGTTACTGCTAATGGTGCTGAAATTTAACCACGAGCCTCACTCGGGAATACCATCAGGGAGGCTACGAGGGGCACTGAGATGCAAAGATGGAGAGGGTATTCCAGATATAGACAAGTTTGGCATGACGTGTGCATGTGGGGTTGATTTAACAACTTACCGACCGCCGCACGACGATTTACATCCAAACTTTGAACGGGGATATTGTTGTTATGACAGCAGCTAGCTGCCATAACCCAGGTATCCCCGTTTTTGTGCGGCGGCCGGCTTTCAGATAAAAGTGGTCCCTGCAGCGGATTCACCGTGAGATCACTTTTATCGGTGGCGGGAGAGGGGCCCCCCTCCCGCCGCGATCCGGTGCCCTCCGCCTACTGGAGCCGTCGGTAGCGGCGGAGGTGATCGCGTTTGTCTCTGTCCTGTGTCTGGAGACGAGTGAGGCTAAGATGGTGCCCACTCGTCTCCATGACATTGCTGGGCGGAAGCGACGTCAAAACGTCACTTCCATCCACGCCTCTTAAAGGCACATTTTTTCAAATGTCATTTTTTTAAATGACTTTTTTTTTTTTATTGCATTTTAGTGTAAATATGAGATCTGAGGTCTTTTTGACCCCAGATCTCATATTTAAGAGGTCCTGTCATGCTTTTTTCTATTACAAGGGATGTTTACATTCCTTGTAATAGGAATAAAAGTGACACAATTTTTTTTTAAACAGTGTAGAAATAAATAAAATAATGTAAAATAAATAATAAAAATAATTAAAAAAAAAAAAAAAAGCCCCGTCCCGATGAGCGAATGCATACGCGAGCAGCGCCCGCATATGAAAACGGTGGTCAAACCACACATGTAAGGTATCGCCGCGACCGGTAGAGCGAGAGCAATAGCCCTAGACCTCCTCTGTACCGCAAAATATGCAACCTGTAGAATTTTTTAAACGTCGCCTATGGAGATTTTTGAGGGTAAAAGTTTGACGCAATTCCAGGAGCGGGCGCAATTTTCAAGCGTGACATGTTGGGTATCAATTTACTTGGCGTAACATTATATTTCACAATATAAAAAAAAATTGGGCTAACTTTACTGTTGTCTTATTTTTTTATTCAAAAAAGTGAATTTTTTCCAAAAAAAGTGCACTTTTAAGACCGCTGCGCAAATACAGTGCAAAAAAAAGTATTGCAACAACCGCCATTTTATTCTCTAGGGTGTTAGAAGAAAAACCATATATGTTTGGGGGTTCTAAGTACAAAAAAACCTGTTTTAGGCTGGGTTCCCACTGCTGCGGTGGCAGACATCGTATGTGATTCGCAGCGCACTGCTGTTCACATCACATGCGATGTCTGTGCTGTGCGATATCAGCCATACATATAGTATGGCTGATATCGCACCGCATTCGGTCCAAACTCGCACAGGACCCTTTTTTTTGTTCGGACCAGAATCAGATCGCATGGGTGTTCACACCTATGCGATCCGAAAATGTCCGAATTGTCAGTTCGCAGTGCGATATGCGAGCTGAACTGGGGGTGTCATTAACATTGTATGACACTCCCCAGCAGTTCGCATATGGCAGTGTGAACTGCCGTGCGAGTTGGTGCGATGCGGGAACCCGCAGTAAATTCGCTGCGTTCCCGCACCACAGCAGTGTGAACCCAGCCTCAAACATGTAAACACCTAAAATCCAAAACGAGGCTGGTCCTTAAGTGGTTACTAAAGCTGGAGAGTGCAAAATCTGGTGTATGTGTGGTAGCCAATCAGCTGCTTCTAACTGCAGCTTGTTCAATTAAGCTTTGACAAAGAAAAACTGAAAGCTGATTGGTTTCTATGTAGAGTTGCACCAGATTTTGCACTCTCCAGTTTTAGTAAATCAACCCCCTTGAGTGTCTTTTATTTTTTATTTTTAACAACTAGATACAGATATGTAGAGGTATGAATGTATACTTGTTTTTATATAGTTTTTTTTTTTGTGATTTGTAGTTTTCTTGCAAGCACGCACAAATTTTAGCTGGCATCTTGTATCTGTGTTTTGTTTTCACTTTGAATCAGCCTCTATGTTTTCACATTACCATGTTCAGAAAAGGTTAACTGAAGCTGTCTTTTCCTTGCCTGGAACTAGGTCCCTCACGACCTATTTCGTGGAACAGTGGAGCAGTAAAATAGGGTATCATGATAGATTTTCCTTGAAGTAAATTGGGATGCTGCAATCCAATCACAGTCTTATCAAGAGTCTCAACTTAGCCCCCCCACAGAGAACTAGACTGGAAAAATACCATCTGATATCAGCATCTTGCTGCTACCCTGACTGTTGTTTAAGTAAACATTCATACTGCATTTATGCAGAATACAGATTAATAACAAAAGCATGCTTCTGATAGACTCTGACTGTCAAAACAGACTGTTACAAATTTATGAGTTCCTTTAAAGTCTCTTTATGTAATAGTGGGAACATGTAAACTCTAATTTGCAAGCTGTCCGTGCATATGGTATTGTTGTTTTTTAATGAATTTTCTCTTTTGAGGGGTACGACATGTTCTAGAAGAGGTACACATTGCTCTATGTCTTTTGGAAATATTTTTTTTTTTTTTTTTAACATCCAAATAACCCTTTGTTTCTTTGTGTTCTTTCTGCAGAAAGTACTATCCATTAAAGGAATAGAAGATGCCAGTCAAATATAAAATTTTAAAAGGATAGTTTATGTGTATATTAAAAGATAGGCATTAATTCAGCTCTGTCTTCTTTGTCATTGCATGTATTTTCCTAAACACAATTTTTGTTAGAACCTGAATTTGACTAGGTATGAGCCTTTTAAAATCTTTTAATCCCCTAAACAGCAGAAATTAGGTTTGATGTATGTTTATATGCTAAAAAGGAACAAGGAAAAGAGTGCAATAAAGTCTGCTGCAGCTCCTTCAATGTAGTATTTATCTTAAAGGGGTTGTAAAGGCAGAAGGTTTTTTATCTTAATGCAATCTATGCATTAAGATAAAAAGCCTTCTGTGTGCAGCAGCCCCCCTCAGCCCGCCTAATACTCACCTGAGGTCCCCCTCTGTCCAGCGATGTCCACGAGTGTCTCAGCCGTCCGAGATGCTCCTTCCTGATTGTCTGAGACACAGCAGCGGTGCCATTGGCTCCCTCTGTCAATCAAAGTCAGCTAGCCAATCAGGGGAGAAAGAAGACGGGGCCGGGTCAGGGCTCCATGTCTGAATGGACACAGGGGGCTGTGACTCAGCTCGGGTGTCCCCATAGCAAGCTGCTTGCTGTGGGGGCACTGAACAGGAGGGAGGGGCCAGGAGCACAGAAGAGGGACCCGGGAAGAGTTAGCTCTGGGCTGCTCTATGCAAATCCACTGCAACACAGCAGGTAAGTATAACATGTTTGTTATTTTTATAGGAAAATAAATGAGACTTTACAATCACTTTAAAACCCATTATATTTATTACTGTTATACAGTTAAACTGCATATACATTAATAAATACACTTCTTTTATGCTGCATCAAGGGTTAAAATGCTTGACACAGTCTCAACTGACTGAGCCTCTATCACTCCAATGTACAGTACCCTCCTGCGCACTGCTCCTATCAACAATACTGCTCAGAGAGCTAGTGTGCTGCTGATAGGAGCAGTGAGCAGGGGGTTAAGTCAGACTGCTGGAGATCCAAGCTGCTTCTTGGGTGTGAAAGGCTGTGGCTGACTTAAGCATTGTTTGGGAGAGTCCATTAAGAGACAGGCCAGTGTTTTTATGTAAGAGCAGTAGTCTAAGACTGGCCACACACAGTTCCTGCTTTCCTACCCGTGGTTGCAGGAAAGAAATTTGCTCCATGTATGGACAGTCTTACTTTCCAGAGTGCTGTTAGTGTGGAGTAATTTTTCCTGTAACACCAAAGAACTAAAACAAATACTAAAAGAACAGTGTATTTGTTACTGTATATGAAACTTGACTGCATTATAGCAAAACATTTGGAGGATAGTAAAAAATATCAGCCTCACTTCAATTGGCTCTTCTTTCAGTGTTTTTGAATGTAAGTGAAATGACTGCATACGGTGATGTCAACCCAAAAGCAACCTTCCTTGATGTGTTTCACCAGTCCTGGATTGTTCTCCGTGATTGGAGAAGTCCCCCATCCTTGTGATCAAGCCAGGAATGGTGAAACATGTCAAGGAGAGTTGGTTTTAGGTTGAAGACATCGCTGTATGCAGTCAATTCACTGATTATTAAAAACACTGAAAGAAGAGGTAATTGCAGTGCAGATGATATTTTAACCAATTTTCAATGAAGAGTGGACTGTGATGGCTAACATGCTCATTGTCCATGTGAAGGATAGGCAGTTTTTGAGCAGAGCTATGGATATGTGTGTGTTTCTGCAATAAATTTGGAACGTTTAACTGGACTGTAACCTTCTCGCTGACACTGGCAGGCTGCTTGTAGTTGGGCAGCTTAGCAAGCTGCATTCTCTTCTGCTATAAGCTCATGATCAATTCAGTGACTATCAACTTATAACAGAAGGGGTCCCTAGACTCTTCTCACTAATGAATATCTGGGATGAGTGGCAAGCTGGTGATCACAGACCTTCATTAAAAATGTGGCTTACTACTGAACTCCCATGTTACATAGTTAGTCTGGTTGAAAAAAGACACAAGTCTATATTGTTCAACCAATAAAAGGGGAAAAACATTCTTTTTTACATTCCTATATACACAATCCCATACCCACAGTTGATTCAGAGGAAGGCAAAAAAAACCCAGCAAAGCATGATCCAATTTGCTCCAGCAGGGGAAAAAAATCCTTCCTGATCCCCCAAGAGGCAATTGAATATTCCCTGGATTAACTTTACCTATAAACATTAGTATCCAGTTATATTATGTACTGTATATTTAAGAAAGAATCCAGGCCTTTTTTTTTAAAGCAATCTACTGAGCTGGCCAATGCCAGTAGTTCAGTAGTGAATACAGAACCTGTGCAGGACCTGGGTCCTCAATTTCTTTCTCTAACTCATAAGCGAAACATTGGGGGTCTCTTTAGACCAAACCCGTCTGGTTACAGTAACATTAAAAACAAATAAATAAATAGAAATAATAAAAAAAACCTGAAATAACCAATCCTGACCCATCCCACACACACAAAACATAAACATGAACTACACACATTGTGTAATGCACATTATGTGTGTTGGTGCACTGCGGGCCCAGTCACACCAAAGCGCTGAATTGCAAAAAAATGTGTGCCTGCATCATTTTATTAAAAAAGGCCCTCCAACACAATTCACACATGGCACTGTGGATTGGCTATTACTACAACACAGAGGCAGGACGCCAACCTCAGAATCGTTAGCATTAACCCCTTGCCACTGGCCATACGCAAATATGCTGCCTCTTGGCACCTGGTCCTTAGCGCCGAGAAGCTGCATATTTGCATGAATTGCTGTCAATACACCTGTGCCAAAAAATGTGTGCGCACTGTGCATTCCCTGCACAGTTACCTAACTTAAAGCAAGGCGCAATCGAAAGTTTTCGGACCACATGACTGACGTGACAGCCAATCATGGAGATCACATGATCTTAAGCCGCGCCCCACCTTGTGGTATCATAAACCTCTAATGCCCCGTACACACGGTCGGACTTTGTTCGGTGATTCCGACAACAAAATCCTAGGATTTTTTCCGACGGATGTTGGCTCAAACTTGTCTTGCATACACACGGTCGCACAAAGTTGTCGGAAAATCCGATCATTCTAAACGCGGTGACGTAAAACACGTACGTCAGGACTATAAACGGGGAAGTGGCCAATAGCTTTCATCTCTTTATTTATTCTGAGCATGCGTGGCACTTTGTGAGTCGGATTTGTATACACACTATCGGAAATTCCGACAACGGATTTTGTTGTCTGAAAATTTTATAGCCTGCTCTCAAACTTTGTGTGTCGGAAAATCTGATGGAAAATGTGTGATGGAGCCTACACACGGTCGGAATTTCCAACAACAAGGTCCTATCACACATTTTCCGTCGGAAAATCCGACCGTGTGTACGGGGCATTAGGCTGCATTCACACCTGAGCGTTTTCAGCTCATAAAATGTTCAAAAACACCCAAGAAGCAAAATCCCATTGATTTCCATGGCCCCTGTTCATGTCTGAGGATTATGTCGCCTGAAGCAAACCGCCTGAAGCTCAGAAAAGTACATGAGCTTATTTTTAGGCAGATTACACACGTTTTACTGCTTTTTACATTGGTGACCTTTGGACCTTAAAACACATGTACAAAAACGCTGCAATAACTCTGCAAAAATGCCTGAAAAAAACACCTGAAAAAATGCCAGAAAAACGCCCCCAAAAAACCCTAAAAAAACCCTGAAAACAATACGCTCAGGTGTGAATGCAGCCTAAAAAATGCCTGAAAATGATATGCTCTGGTGTGAATGCAGCTTTAAAGACACGGGGGGCACTGGTACTAAGAGGTTAAGTTGTTTGTTTACAGTTTTGTGTACCAGCTAAGTGTAGGATTGAAAAAAATATATGGGACCTGGTTTGCCTGCTAAAAACCTACTTTAAGAATGCATGTTGTCAGCACCCGTACATGTAGCTTGACTGACGTTTAATGTTGAACCCCCCAGACTGAGTTCTACTGTGCAAAATATTACACAAACTTGGGTGTCCATTTATGAAACTGTGAACAGCATTGATCCCGAGGATTGCCACTGATCTCAGCTCATAAACGGTTTATGAAACAGAGATGATCGGGGGAGAACATGTTCTCCGCCGATGATCTCCGCACACTGAGAATCCGTCATTGTCTGACACAGAAACGGACAGTTTATGAAGGTGTGGTCGAAGCACTTCATTGGTGATATGTGTCAGAATTCACACACCCCAAATTACCAGCTCAGAGGTGGTGAATCAGGGAGTGAAGAGAGAATCTCGGGGGGAACTGAGGAGGAAGAAGGAAGATTACTGACCGACATTTTCCACTGCTTCATAAATGGACACCTTGATACCAAGTCAGGTACAGGAACTTATACTGGTTGCAGTTTAAAATATGTTTAATCTTTAATGAATACATGACTTTATTCACTGATATTTTTAATATCTACCTGGAATTCAGCTCTTATCTCAGTTATTGAAAACTCTAGATACTCTGACACTGTGATGCTGAGACTGAAAAGGATGGGCAAAATATGTATTGCAACACAATGACACATTGAATTAGATGTCACAGTAAGCATATCTGTTTAGAAGCTAAACAATATAAACTTAATTCAATAAGGAAAAAAAATCCTTCAAATTATGGCTCATTGTTGCCAAGTACTCTTTAGCTGTAAGAAACTTTAGAGTCTATTCATCCAAAGATGTTAAAGATCATGCTTTCAGATTAATGTAAATGCTTAGAACTACTTATCCAACACTTACTCTCGAACAAAAGTACTAAAATAGGATTAAACAACACTTGTTCTTGTTTTTTTTTAATGCATGAGTCACTGAGCCATGAGGATTCCTATTGGCTAGTATCAGTTAATATTAGTAGGAGGGGGGGGGGTTGTGCCTTTGAATGAGGCACATATAAAGGCTAAATGAACGGCCAATGTAGGAGAAATATACATTTATTTTAAATATAATATACATTAAACAGTGTGTGATATGTAACAAACATATAGGATTGATGAAATCCCAATAGAAAGGAGCCCAAAAAAGGAAAACTCGAGGTAATTTACCTTGAGTTTGGAAGCAGATGTAATCCAATGAACAAGTGCATTTGAAAGCTAGATGTGCAGTTGAAAGAACTGGCAAGTGTCAAATGAACGTGTTTTATGCTCCCAGCTGATCCCAGCATGACCCACACCAATGTCACGCATGGCACGGTGGAAAGGCAGGGGCGACCTCGCTGGAGCCACCCGAGCTGCCCACTGGACTCAGATGCACACTCCCCAATAGTCGCCCGGAAGATGGATGGCAAACGCACCCACAGCTCGGCGCACAAAGTGATGTTGCACATGCGGAGCGGTGGCATGGTGCCGATGCGTACAGGCACACCCACATCCCCCAAAAGGGGGGGGGACAAGGCAGGGGCGCCAAGAACGCATTGCAGCTCCCACTGACAGACAAGAGAACAGGCCACCCAACAACCAGCCAACACATAGCAAAGTGGTATAATCCATGAGATACCAGCAAGTAAGACATAGTGCTGAAATGCCACAGAGATGGTAAAATAATGATTATAAAGTTTGGCAATAAAGTTGGATTAAAACACAGACAAACCAGATTACGGTCTGCTGAAAATGATAGAGACAACAAAGGGTTGCGGATTACATATTAGCCAGTCATGATACCTCCATCCCTGATAAAGTTAAAAGAAAAGAGTTTGGGACTTTATATGAGGCACATAAAATATGTGTCTCCATCCCTGTATTACATTAGTAGGAGGGGGGGTGGACAATAACTTTGAATGAGGCACATATAAAGGCTACATGAATGGTCAATGTAGGAGAAATAAAAATTTATTTTAACATGGATGACAAAAACATTACATAAAATGTACATAGTATCAGTTAATATACTATGTACATAGCTCACTGACTTCAAGCAAACCTGTAAAGATAACTAACACATCTGGTAAACTTATAGCTGAATAATAGGATCAATGAGGTACCTACCGTACAGGACACTGGGGATGTGTCCTGTACTGCAGGTATGTTTTAAACATGTGCAATTCGTTTCATAACAAATCAAAATTCGGCCGAATTTTGCATCTTTCAGACATTCGGATGAATCCGAATAAAAAAATAACAAATTTCAACTAATACGAAAGAAATTATAGTGAAGATAATGAATGAATTTGACATGAAACAAAAGATCAACTTGGAGTAAACCTTACAGTCCAATCAGCTGATTCATTTTGTGCTGGATTCAATAAACAAACGACTTTCCGAACTACGAATCGATATTACGAACATATATACATACATAAGTATCAAATTATCTGATAACGACACAATTCATTATAACGACCATCGATACTCTACAGAAATAATGGATTATCCGAAAACAAATGAATGTAACATAACGAATACAACAGAACAAAATTATGTATTTTATGAATGAAAACAAAACAAAACAACATTTTCCACTGTGTAGGAGTCTAGTATGTTTCCCCATTATTCGGGTTGTGGTTACTTTAAGGGGGATGATTTGAGGACAGTTTGAAGTACTCAGGGATTCTAACCCATGCAGGGTGAGGAGTTCCTAGGTGATCTCATAGGTAGAGAAAGCTGATTAGCAGCTTTCCTAGGAATATTAAGTCTTTGTATGGAACCCAGAATTCAGATGTAGGGGGTGCTGCTAAGCCTGTCCGTGACTTTTATCTCCTGCTGCAGCCTGAGACTTACACTAACACAGGCATGCTAACAGGGTCATACTCAGAGTGTCCGCAGATGTGGGGGAATTTCAGCCCCTCCTTCTCCTCTCACTGTGGGTGAGGCCACCCACTTTGCCCTTTCTCCTGTTTCTTCATTGGAGGGAAGCTGGCCAATCAAGGGAGGACTGCAGGAACAGCAAGGAACATTGGGACATGGGGTACTCAACACAGGCTGCCTCATTGAAATCCATATAGGGAGAACTACACATCCCAGAAAGCATTGCTACAGAGGGGGGAATCTTACCTCCAGAGGCTTCCCGGGAGAAGGCAAAGTTACAGTACCATGAGGCGTAGGGAAGACTGGACGCTGGAGAAGAGTGCTGCGGGCCTGAGTCTGTGTGATCATTCCTTTTTATAGCTCTGAGGTCAGCTGCGGACATCCAGGGCTAAGGAGAAGACCCCTGGGTGCATCTTCAGACATCCCTAACAGCGCGTGGGGTTTCCGGGTAAGAGGTGGCCAGGTAAGCGGTCCCAGGACATTTCTTTCTTGGGCCTCTGGACACAGGATTGGTGAGAGGGCACTTGTTAAAGTCTCCCTAAGCCAGAACACTCACCTGCTGTTATTACTCTGCCTCACCCAATTAGGAGAATCTGTGATGCCCTTACACTGTGCTTGGTAGTGATAATATCTGCCTGATGTAACTGAAGACCAACCACTCCATTTGTGTCCCTCCTGTCTATCAAGTCCTCTTGTATGTACTTTGTTCAATACACTGAAAAGCCAGAAAGTGCACCACAGAGAGTTTCTTAAAGACAAAGGGCCCTATCTACACAACAGGACTCCAGTCATTATATGAGCGGGTTCAGGGTTTGGGGGGTAAATTAAGTTCACTGAATCTGGTATTGTGTTTGAACAAGCCTGTTGGGACTGTGATGCTAGGGTGAAGAAGGGAGAGAACTGACATAGAAAACAAGGTCATTCCTCTGCCTGGACTCATATAGCCCAATTTAAGTAAAGTTGGCAGTTAATTCACTGAAGTATTATCCAGACTATAATTTGTTGTCCTTGTGTATTTACCTCTGCTCTCAGGGTTACTCACTTAAATGAGTCCCCTGACAGCAGTCAGATTTTATCCTTGAGGGTTTTTCCAATAACCTTTATTTTCTGTCCCATCTGTACATATTTACTTATTATTTAATACTATTACCTTTGTCATTTTTTTACTCTACTATAAACAAGTTCACAGTAAAGATAATTGCTGTGTTCACTATAACCTGTGTCCATTTACGGTGGTATTACACTAACTTTGCTGCCGGGTGTGCCAGTGGGGTGAGGCTATACTTGGGGTTGAAGAGACAGAGTGAGGAACCAACAATATTCAAGTGCTTCCTGCAGGGGTAGCGCTACACAGAGGTTCTGCAAGATTTTTGGGTGGAAAAGCATCAACCCTGAGTACAGAGACTTTGGTCCTGAAAAGGTTAACCCATCTGAAGAACAGTCCACAAAAGGAACATGAAGCATCAGGAACATGTCTGTGAAGTGGAGTGGTTGTAACTGAGACACAGCTAAGCTGTTAGCGACCTGTCTTTTGGGACCCCAGAAGCAGGTGGGGATGTAGCCCTGTTTAGGGACAAGTTTTTTTGAGAGGAGAGCCTGGAAATGTTATTTGTTCCAGGAGTGTGAATTGTTTTATGTCTTTTATGATGCAATCAGGCTGTTTTGTTTTACTTTTGACCAATAAAAGATTACTTGACTTTTTTGGGATTGGCTGATGATCTTGGGATCCTCAAGAGCTATACCTCTGTATAATAAGGAATCTGGTAACATAGCCCAGCATACCTGTTGTTTAAAAAAAAATGATGTTGGTAGTTCGACTAGGCCTTTAAAGTGTTACTAAATCCACAACAATAAAATCAGTCTGTATATGCAGAATAGCATGTTTGTTATACTCAGCCCTCAAATTTTCCACTCACCTATTCGCATTTTGCGAGTGGAAAATGAGGGCTGGCGAGGAGCTGGGCTGCCTGGGAGTGGAGGGACGAGCACCACTGGTGGGCGGGGTTGACCGGGAGCCATTCTCCCGGTGGTAGAGTGCATTGAGTTAGAGGAGAGCTGCGGGATCACCAAATGGTAAAACACGCTGTAACAGCTTACATTGAAACTGTCTCTGCTCTGCTCACTCTCACACAGCCCCACCTCCTCCTAACCCTGCGCCTGTAATAGACAGAATGCGCGTCCAATGCAGGGATGCGTTCTGTCTATTACATTAGGAGGAGGCGGGGCTGTGTGAAAGTGAGCAGAGCGGAGACAGTTTCAGTGTAAGCTGTTACAACGTGTTTTACCTTTCGGTGATCCCTCAGCTTTCCTCTAACTCCAGTCACGATCTGGCCACCCCTCTCACTTCCTCTGCCCTGGCAAGGCTGCAATGGGGGCAATGTGAGGCTGCAAAAGGGGCAATGTAAGGCTGAAATGAGGGCAATGTAAGGCTGCAATGGGGGCAATGTAAGCCTGCAATGGGGGCAATGTATGGCTGCAATGGGGGCAATGTAAGGCTGCAATAAGGGCAATGTAAGGCTGCAATGGGGAAACTGTAGGGCTGCTATGCTGGCACTGTAAGGCTGCAATGGGGGCAATGTAAATCTGCAATGTGGGCACTGTAAGGCTGCAATGGGGCCAATGTAAGGCTGCAATGGGGGCAATGTAAGGCTGCAATGTAAGGCTGCAATGGGGGCACAGTGAGGCTGCAATGGGGGCAATGTAAGGCTACAATGGGAGCAATGTAAGGCTGCAATGGGGGCAATGTAAGGCTGCAATGGGGGCAATGTAACGCTGCAATGGGGGCAATGTAAAGCTGCAATGGGGGCAATGTAAGGCTGCAATGTAAGGCTGCAATGGGGGCACAGTGAGGCTGCAATGGGGGCAATGTAAGGCTGCAATGGGGGCACTGTAAGGCTGCAATGGGGGCAGTGCAAGGCTGCAATGGGGGCAATGTAAGGCTACAATGGGGGCAATGTAAGGCTGCAATGGGGGCAATGTAGGGCTGCAATGGGGGCACTGTAAGGCTGCAATGGGGGCACGGTGAGGCTGAAATTTGAGGCACGGTAAGGCTACAATGTGGGGCATGGTGAGGCTGCAATGTGGGGCACGGTGAGGCTGCAATGTTGGCCATGATGAGGCTGCAATGGGGGCACACTGAGGCTACAATGTAGGGCACACTGAGGCTGCAATGTGGGGCACGGTGAGGCTGCAATGTGGGGCATGGTGAGGCTGCCATGTTGGGCATGGTGAGGCTGCAATGATGGGCACAGGTCACGCTGCATTGATGGGCACAGGTGAGCCTGCATTGATGGGCACTGGTGAGGCTGTGCTGAGGGGAACTGATAAAGTTGTTATTAAAATGTATTTTTGTAACTTAATTCTGCATAAAACATTTAAGTGTCATTTCATGAGATAATTTATGATGGCATGATTAAGGACGGGGCAGGGTAAGGGTTGGGTGGGGCAACTGGTGGCGAGTAACCCTTGCGACCTGGCTAGTAGCTCAGGACTTGAAATTTTGAGCCCTGTTATACTCACTGTTAAAACTAAGGGGTTAATCCTCTGCATTGTGTAAAAAGGCTGCTTGATTGTGTATGCACAGATACTCCCCTTCCTGCATTGTCCCCTTGGACAAGTCCAGATAAGACACAGTGAGTGGACTCAGGCTACACATGCTCAGTTTGGTCTGTATTGCTGGAGAGAATATTTCCTGTACATATCAGCCAATCAGCACTAGCCACAAAGAGGGTCAGGGGGGGGGGGGGGTCAGAAACCATCACTATCTACATCAGAGGAGAGTGAAGTCTCCTCCTACAAGAACTTTCAGCATTCAGCCGGACAATGATGTATGTCACGCGATCGCTGTATACAGATCGTCGAAAAAGGTATACAGTGGTTTTATGGGTTGTTTGTGCTGTGGGAGTGAGGATGGATCCTTTATACATTCAAGGGTTTAGTAACACCTCATGCTGGGTACACACGATCGAACTTCTCATTGGAAAAAGATATGACGGCTTTTCCGGCAGGATTCCGCTCAAGTTTGCCTTGCATACACACGGTCACGCAAAAGTTCGCTGAACTTGCGACGTCAAGAATGCAGTGACGTACAACACTATGATGTGCCGAGAAAATTAAGTTCAATGCTTCTGAGCATGCATCAAATTGTTTCCGAGCATGCGTAGGAATTTTACGCGTCGGAATTGCCACAGACGAACGCATTTTCGGATAGGAACTTTTGCCGACCGAAACATTGAGAGCATGTTCTCAATCTTTTGCTGGCTGAAATTCGGCCAGCAAAAGTCAGATGGAGCATACACACGGTCGCATTTTCTGACGAAAAACTCTCATCGGTCTTTTGCGGGCATACATTTTGATCATGTGCATGTGGCATTAAGGTTGATTGTTACAGAATAAGAAACACAGGACATATGGCATAGTTACAGGATTGCTTTCCCAGCAATTCTCCAAGTTCAGACAGAGGGGGGATTTGCTAAAACTGGAACACACAAAATCTGGAGCAGTTGAGTATAATATCCAATCAGCTTTCAACTTGTCCAGTTACCTTTTGAAAATGAAAACTGGAAGCCAATTGCCGTGCCCAGCTGCTCCAGATTCTGTCTGTGCCAGTTTTAGTAAATTGTTGTTACAGAATTTCCAATAAGCTGCAATCAATGAAGAGCTCTCAAGATAGGAAACCTATATGGTTAATTTCTTTGCCGACCTTACTTCAGTAAACTGAAATCCGATTGGCTGTATGGTTTGCTGCATTTTATACCTTATCATTACTGTTTTCATTACTAGGTGATAAGCCAATCATGTTTTCCTTTTTTTGGATTTTATATCTTTTTAACACCTGGTATTCATTTTGAAATATGTTGTCATTTAATGTGTGAGAATGCACTGAGTGTTTTAGATTTATATGTCATTATGAATGACCTTGTAGAATTGTATTATTATGCCCCTCTGCCATAAAAATTGCAGTAGAAGAAAATGTGTTAAAAGCATCGTAAGACATTCAGAAGAACTCAGTGGGTAAATAACTCTCAGTGAGTACTGCTGGATGCAAAGGGTCACATACAGACTTATTAAATTAACAGTGCCAAGAGCATAAACTAATAGAGCAATGTGCAAAGTGCAGCAACCCAATGCAACTAGATGTCAATTTATCGTGGTAAGGTGAGTTAAGTGTTTTTACTTGATTGCTATGCATTACTACAATTACACAATATTACTTCTATCTGCACTTCCTGAATAAGCCTAATGGAGCTAAAGCTTAAATTTGGACTAACCAAACCTTGTCTGAATATAAGATGTGTGTGTGTATTTCTTCTACATCTGTGCAGTAATCCAGCTTGAAACAGCTCCTGTACTTTGCTTGGTACAGAAGTTCCTATGATAAAAACGTGTCACTTCTGCTCTCTTTGTGCAGGGTGAAGGATCTTGATTCTTCCCCTTTTAGTTTTTTGAAGGCAGTCTGTATAGTAATTTGTGTAAGAATTTGGTGTGAGAAAAGTGAATGCATATCATTTCTGGCTAAAAGAGCTTGAGGTGATTATAGCAATATTAGTATATTGAGTACTGTCCATGATACTCTTTTTTTTTAATTGCATTAACATCTAATTTTTCAGGACAAGCTTCAAGATCCAAGCAATATCAATGCACAACATTTTAGCAGAGTGTCAATAAGACACTCTCTGAAAAAAACAACACACACAAACAAATGTACACAGCAATGGTAATTAGGCTTGTTGGATATCTGGTGAGATAAGGCAGGGAGAGAGCTATGTAAGGGGAGGGGTCACATAGGTGAGAGTAGTCATAAAAATGTTGAAAAGTGATTTAGGAAACTAAAGTCCACATATTTTTTTTTGTGTCAAATAGAATTATCATTCTTAGATCAAAAGTTGTCCTTTCCTGAGCATTTTAAAGTTCCCTTTAAGAAGCAAAACATTGAAGTCTTCCACAGTATGGTCTAGTTCTGAGAAATGATGTCCCACAGGTGTACAGAAATGACATTCCTTATGATCTTTAACTGTGCATCTATGCTTGTAGAATCTATCCTGTTTCACCAAGGTAAGATACTTGGGGGTTGATTTACTAAAACTGAAGAGTGTTAAATCTGGTGCAGCTCCACAGAGAACCCAATCAGCTTCCAGGTTTATTATCAAAGCTTAATTGAACAAATTGAAGTTAGAAGCTGATTGGCTACCATGCACAGCTACTCCAGATTTTGCACTCTCTAGTTTTAATAAATTAATCCTTTGACTACATTTTTTGCATTGGATGATATTCCCAACACTACTAGAGGTACAGCTGTGTGATCCAGATATGTGTACTGTGGTGCCTAGAGACTACAGTATTCACCAGGGATGATAAACTGCACACCTCAATATACAGAAAACCCACTGAAATTATTTCCACAAGTCCAATTTCCACCCCAGCATACTAAACATGCCATTATACACAGCCAGGCCATAAGATACCATCGAAAATGCTCAGACCTGGAAGACAGAAATAAAAATCTCAGAACACTAGTAGATTCCTTCCACGAGAAAGGTTTCAATGACAAACCCATCATTACAAGCATAAACACAGCCCTAAAAACCCAAAGAGAACAGTTATATTTCAACAATCCCCAGTGCTGGCTTTCAAGCCACCACCCAACCTCAGACAGAAACTAATCAGAAACTAATCAGCAGGAAACTTCATTCTGATTATGAAATCACATGTAAAGGAACCAGGACTGCAACAAAAATTACTACAAACTGTGCAGCCAATTCAATTTTTTAAAAAGTGTCACACACAACAAAGGGACCTTCAATATCACAGGATCATACAGCTGTACCTCCACTAATGTTATTTATCTCATCCAATGCATCATACACAATGGGGGAATTTACTAGAATTGAAGCAGCTGTGCGCACTAACCTTCATGCTTCAGCTTGTTCAGATAAGCTTTAAAGTGGTTCTAAAGCCTCAGGTTGTTTTATCTTCATGTATTCTATGCATGAAGGCAAAAAATCTTCCCAGTGCAGCAGCTCCTCAATACTTAACTGAGCCCCATCTCGATCCAATGATGTGCACAAGAGCCTCAGCTCTAGAGTTGGGGCAACTAGTTTATCCCGAGCATCAGTTCAGGCTGAACATTGGGGAAAATTTGGGGAACACTCAAATTTGCAGGGTGTTCGGCAGATGTTCGCCCCACTGAATGACCAGCAATGCACTGTGCGCTACACAGTGCATTCTGCGCCCTGATTGGGCAAAGGAGCAAGGCCAGGAAGCCGGCCGTAGCGCCCTTAACAACTGATGATTCATCAGCTGTCAATGGACTTCCCCGCTGACAGCTGAATAAAAAGAAAAAACTGCGGGTAAAAAAAAAGTAAAAAAAAAAATGGTGTGGGGCCCCCCAGCACTGATGCCCCGTACACACGGTCAGATTTTCCAATGGAAAATGTCCGATCGGAGCGTGTTGTCGGAAATTCCGACCGTGTGTGGGCGCCATCGGACATTTTCCATCGGATTTTCCGACACACAATGTTTAAGAGCAGGCTATAAAATTTTCCGACAACAAAATCCGATCGCGTCAATTCCGTCCGTGTATGGCCTGTTCCGACGCACAAAGTGCCACGCATGTTCAGAAGAAATTCC
Source organism: Lithobates clamitans (assembly GCA_037952925.1). Lineage (NCBI taxonomy): Eukaryota > Metazoa > Chordata > Amphibia > Anura > Ranidae > Lithobates > Lithobates clamitans. Next base: position 161,757 of record JBBGZY010000748.1, read on the forward strand.
GAGACGGAACAGCTCGGTCTGGTAAACTTAGCTTTCGCAATGGATACAGCACTTTCGTGACGCTGCAATGTTAAAAATGGTTTAATACAGCGCACTCTCTTCTTCTTTATAATGTGAGAGGAATGAAGTAGTTTTGCTGCTCATATTCACACAGACTTCTCACAAAGTTCCTTCTTTATTATTTATCGGGATTCCCTTAACATATTTTGATTTGTCACATCTGACAAAAATATTTTTGTTTTTTGTTTTTTGTTTTTTTTTAAAGCCATTTTTTTTTAGATTTTATGTTTGTATTTTTTCAAAGGCTGATCTTTGTTTAATTTAATTTTATTTAGTTTTACTCCAGAATATTTTTGTGTGTGTTTTGTGTGTCAAGTTACCACAACACCATTGATAACTTTTATTATTTAATCTCAAGGAGATTGTTTGGTGTTGGTGTCCCTTGTTAATTTCACATTGTATATTTGAAATGTACCTGAATCCTCACAAACAAACTGTCCTTTTAGAAGGAAAACACACATAGGCAAGTATAATTGAAACCAAAAATCCTTTATTAAGGGCTCAGAACCAAACAAAGAGGGAGGCAACGCTGGATAAACAGATGAAATTGGTGAAGCCTTTGACCCCCAGGGCAGACATCAATTCTTGAACATCAAAATTGGTGGCCTGAGGAGTCCATATGTAAGGGAGTACAGTCTGGTCGAGAAGTCCCAGAGATCCGGAAAGCAGCAGATGACATCTGTGTCCCCAGGCTGTGGTACCACAAGAGGCTGCATCTTTTGCCAGACCAGACTGGATCCAGGGTCCTCACTTTCTGGTCTTCCTTCCACGCTTCCTTCCACGCTGTGGCTCTGCTGTTGGAGATGTGGCAGTAGGAGGAGTAGGACCTGGAGGAGGAGGAGGACTAGTAGGACCTGGAGGAGAAGGAGGAGGAGGACCTGGAGGAGGAGGAGGAGGACCATGTGTGAGGTCACAAAGGTGGGTATCAGATGTTATTTGGGCCCTCAACCCCTTATTTAGAGCCTCCAACATTAAGGACTCACACATGAGTTGTTGTCCCTCCTCCATCCTCTGCATTTTACAGGCAATGATGGCAGCGAAGTCCTCCTCCACGGTGTGTGGTGCTCCCAGGGCCTCTGTAGCCTTCCAAAAGAGGCCTATGGCAGCCTCCTCTAGGGTACTCCTCCTCCTGCCACTTTCTGTTTGCAGGTGTAGGGGAGGGACCTGCATATCAGGCAGCCTGCTCGGCCCAGCCACCTCCTGGCTGAGACTTCCCTGTGTATGAAAAAGGGACATGGTTGTAATGTTTTGCATCATCAATCACAATAATAAATTAGTACTCCAAACTAACATCTAGTTAACATCATTGATTGGACAACCTGAAATATTTAGAAGAATGCTATACCTGGCTCAAGCTGGGCTCCTCCACATGTTGTTGCCTGGAAGACCCAGGTTCGGCGTCAGAAGCTTTGGCTGGGGGGGAAGGAAGCATGAAAGGAAGACTGGAGAGTGATGACCTGGGTTCAGTCTGGCCTGCCAGAAAATGCAGCCTGTCATAGTACCACATCCTGGGGACATAGATGTCATCTGCTGCTCTGGATCTCTGCGAATCCTGGACTTTCTGGCGCTCCCTTACATATGTGCTCCTCAGGCCACCAATTAGGATCTTCAAATATGTGATGTCTGCCGTGGGGATCACCTGCTTCACAATTTCCAACAATTGATCCAGCGCTGCCTTCCTCTTTGTTTGGTTCTTATAATGTTGGTGGGTTATCTCCCACAGACAAGGCAGCTCCCTGAACATGTCAATGAATATTGCCATGAAGTCAGTATCTTTAAAGATATCCATTTTCACTGCAAGACACAACACAAGACAAACCCTAATGTCAGGCCAAACTCTCCTAATCTTGTTACAATTTAGGCCTCAATGTACAAGCAGTATAGGCACAAGTATGTCTCCTTCCTCCGCTCACAGATCGTACGTAATACGCACGCGTGTTACGCTTTATACACACTGCGCGTGCGTGTAACTCCGCCCGCCCCTGACGTTCTTTCTAGTCTATTCCCTGCCCCTTTTCGTTCTGCGCAGTGTGCGAAGAGCACATGGCGGATACACAGCAGGTGCGTGCTAATTACAGGAACGAGGAGGAGGAGGAGGAAAGCCCGGATCCGGACACGTCCCGATCCAGAAGGAGATTTAAGGCCTCAAATTTGTCCTTTGGGGAGATGTTGGAGATGGTTGACATCCTGAAGAAGGCCGACTATGATGGAAAGTATGGACCTTACCCCAACCCCAATGTCAGAAAGGCCAAGATCATGGCGAAAGTGGTCAGGAGTATGCACCGGAATTTCGGGGTACGACGATCGAAAGATCAGCTCAGGAAGCGGTGGTCGGACCTGAAATTACGAGAACAAGAGCAGTACAGAAAGATCCGGAGAGTGCTGCAAAAAAGTAAGTAGTTGTGCTGTGTTCCTATTCTTTTGATGTTTATTACGTTCGTGCTGCTCCATGTGCTTTTCTTAAAAGTGTACATTTTAAAATGGCAACTTTCATGTTCATGGGCACATTATTCGTTCGTATCAAACATTTTTCTTTCAGCCTATAAAACACCATTGTTTTGGCCATATGCATTTGGCCACATTTTTTACGCCCTACTTGTATGAAACTAATTTGGTTGTGTAGATGGATTTGTTACTAGAATGAAATGCAAACTAGATTCTGTGTAAGGAGAGGACACTGAGCAGCTGTTTTCACATCTGGATACTGGAGCACTAGTGTGGGACCCCAGAACACCATTTTTATTAGGGGGCCACACAGTTGCTCCAGTGTATACTATAGGGGGGTCTCCATCTGTGAAGCTTGTACAAGACAGGTAAAGTATTGCAGCTTGACAAAGGACAGTGAAAATGCTACATCTGGGAACTCTGCTAAAATTGACAATTGTACCCAACTTCCAAGCAATGTTTCATCTTTATAGTTCTGCCATCAAATATCTGTGTGCTAAGTATACCATTTTTGTTTTACATAGGGGAGAAAAGACTCTGAGGACACCCCTCATCCGAGGAGACCAGAGCCCCCCCCTCTGGAAGAAGGGGAAATACCCCCAACCCAAGAAGAGCAGGAGGAAGAAGACGTGGTGGAACTAGTCACCACAACAGGTGAGTGTCTGCGACCACAGGCTCAGGTAAGAGATGGATGCCGGCATATTTTTCATACCTGTTTTGTTTTGCTCTCTTTTTAGGTGATTGTGATGTTGTGGATCCAGATCCTTTCACATCAGAAAGTGCCCAGATCCTGATTGGGGAGATCATGGGGTGTAATTTACAATTGGAAAACCTCAAGAAAAACATCAATGATGTTGTCCAAAAAAATAAGAACATCATTGATGTTTTGGGGCGAGTTTAAAACCCCTCAAAATCACTTTCTTCTTTTGTGTTCTACAAATTTTAAAATGTTTTAGCAAATTTTTCTCAAAGCTAAATTTGGAGGATGCACACAGTGTGCCAACATGTGCTATCTGCCATCACGGGAGATCAATGGACGCGTTTTGGGGGTGCAACCCCTTCCTCAATAATAAAGTAGCTGAGAGGAAGGGGTTTCTCCCCCAAAACATGTCCCTTGGTCCCCCGTGATGGCAGGTCACACATGTTGACATTGGGAAATTTGTGTGCATCCTCCAAATGTGGCTTTTCCTGGGGTGACTTCATCCCATCTGAACGCAATATCAAACACAGTTCCTAAATACTCATGTCTGATATTGCCTTCAAGTTCTACCAAATGTGAACTTTGTAAGTTCAAGATTTGTGTCTTTCTTGTTGGTTTTACACATGCCTGTTTTATCTTAAATGGACATTTCTATTTGTGATAATGCCACCCCAAAAATTGTTATACAACAAACATGTTGGTTTGGTTTAAAAACCTTTTCTAAATGCACCTGTGATTGTGCAGGTATTAAAATGATTGTTAATGAAGAATGTGTGGATTATTGTCTCAACGCTACAACACTTTGGTGGTGATGTAATTGGTGTTTTCTGTGAAAATGGGGGTTATTTCCTAAGGGCAAATCCTCTTTGCACTACAAGTGCAGTTTCAGTGCAGTTGCAAGTGCACTTGTAGTGCAAAGTGTCTTTGCCTTTAGTAAATAACACCCAACAGTGCTTTGTAAGGTTACTCAATCAAGCCATTTTCAGGACTCCCCACATTTCTGTCAGGGTCAGCTAAAACAAACACAAGCAGGAAATGTCACCAAAGATTTGTTTTTTTTGGGATTTTATTTGATAAAGGCTTCACAAATTGTCTGGCATATTGATGGCCCCCTACCTGCAAAGAACTCAAGGTATCTTAACCGGACATCATGGGCACTCAGGGAGGGCAAGCCAGGACGGCCACTTTCAAGCACCGTCAGGGTTGGTTCATTGATCATTCCGGCCTCAGGCCCAACTGAGCCAGCATAGTTGGCAGAATTTTTGCGTAAAAAGTTATGTAGGACACAGCACGCCAGGATTAGATGATTAAGTTTATACTCCGCCATATGGATGGGTGTCAGAAATAGGCGGAACCGGCTGGCCATGATTCCACATGTGTTCTCCACCACTCTTCTGGCTCTGGCCAGCTGGTAATTAAAAACCCTCTGTTCTGGGGTGAGGGTCCTCATCGGGAATGGCCGCATAAGATGGTCCCCCAGTGCAAAGGCTTCATCCGCAACAAAGACGAATGGGAGTCCTTCCACATTGTCTTCTGGAGGTGACAAGTCCAAGCTGCCATTCTGGAGCCGCCTGTAAAACTCCGTCTGGGCAATGACTCCACCATCGGACATCCGGCCATTCTTCCCCACGTCCACATACAGGAACTCATAAGTAGCCGACATCACCGCCAACATCACAATACTATTGAACCCCTTGTAATTGTAATAGTACGACCCTGAATTGGATGGTGGGACGATGTGCACATGTTTCCCATCAATTGCCCCTCCGCAGTTAGGAAAGTCCCACCGCTGGGCAAAGTGGGAGGCCACAGTCTGCCATTCCTGTGGCGTGGAAGGAAACTGTTGAGGAAAAAAAAAACATTATTATTTTTGCACATAACCATGGAAAGCAGATTATAGACACAAACATTCTTGGCCAACATCCAGATCACATTTATTAAGGGGAATTTTATAGTATAAAAGGTACACCTATCATATTCCCCCTCCCACCCCCTCTCATGGGCCATTTCTAACATTATAGGGGGGGGATCTTGGACAGGTAACCCTCTTCACTTCATTGAGAGATGAATGCCTAAATACAGGGTATTACTTGGAACAGCCCCTCCTTAGTTACACTATTGGCAGCCCACTGGACAGGTAAAAGAAGTGTCATAATACAAAGATATAAATACACATTGTACACATTAGAGCACATTTTGCTATTACCTATCAAGATAATAATAGGATAGAAAAACTTCAAACAGTACCATTTGAAAGTATACAGGCAGGCCCTACTACATGCTTTGGGGAATTCATCCATAAATCTGACCAGTAAAGAGATGGGTATAGTGTGTATGGGTTTGGCAAAGTCAGCAGATAGATGATTGAGGATAGATAGAGAATTGGGATCAGCTGACTTAGCAGTTGGGGGGAGGGAGGGTTAATAAAAATGATTTGGGGACACCAAAAGACAAAGCCTCTGGCACTCTGCCTGAATTTAAACCACAAATCACATTTCTAAAAATTTTAGGGGGTGTTTGGGGTAAAGCACTAGTATAGGGCTGATAAAATACATTGTTAAGTGACTACATGAGGTGAATATAGGGCAGGAGAGCATGCTGGGGAGGTTAGTGAAGGCAAATATGTATGAAGGACAAAAAAAAAGATTACATAAAAATCCAGCATGAATGAGGAAAAAGGGGACATTCACAGCATATTACAATCATGGTAATTAGGGAATGAGGAAATAAATACAATATATTAGCAAACATTACTTACAATAAAATGTGAGATTAAAGGATAAAAATCTTACCTTAATATACTCCTTCTGCAGGAACTGGATGATGGCAGAACAGGTCTCTGGGATAATGATCCCCAGAGCCTAGGGGGAGATGCCTGTCGAGAACTTCAAGTCCTGCAGGCTTCTCCCCGTCGCCAAGTACCGCAGGGTAGCGACGAGCCTCTGCTCCGGAGTGATGGCTTGCCTCATGCAAGTATCCTGCTTGCTGTCAATGTGGGGAGTGTTATTCCTGCGCTACCAATCAGTGCTGGTGTAGGTGGTTTAGAATTGGGAGAAGCAGCATGAACCGAGTGGGGTTCAGCCTTAAACCCTGGTGAGATAGAAACTAGAAATAGTGGGGGTTGGTGCTGCGCTAATCCTGAGGTAAAATTAAAATAGCTGGGTGTACTGGGTGTGGGCTCCTGTCTGCATTATAATATGGGGTGAGAATTCCACCCCCCGACGAGTAATGTGACACTATGTAGACGTCATGGTGATGGGTGCCAACAGAAAACAATAAACAGGAAGTGTATATATATATATATAATTGGACCCTAACCCAAAAGAATATGTGTAGTGCTGTGTAACACAATCAAGTGAAGCAATATGATGTGTGTTGAAATGAATGAGTCAATAATTATATAGAAATAACAAATAAATTACTCAAATATGCTAGTGATAACCTCTAAAACACTAAAATCAATATGAAATGCTGTGAATAAAAATCCGAAAAAATGCAGTATAATCAAACGTGATTCACAGATGTGACTAAAAACTTAAATATCAGAAAGCCAAAAACAGATAATTTAAAAGACATACAATGTTATAATGAATAGCCAAAGTGATCTATATAATAGTGCATCATGCAATGAGTGTCCAACTGTCCACAGTTGGACACTGTGGACAGTTCACCAGTGTCCGCAGCAGCTCACCAGTCCCAGTGATATTGCAGCTCGCCATCTGGTCTTCTCACTACTCTGCACCCAGGTGACTGTCTGTCATTGCATCTGGACTCAGCTCACCAGATTATGCTCAGGCTGCCAATATGCAGCAGTGATGGTGCACACTGGTCCGCAATGTGTGCTGTCTGTGCTCCTTCATGGCAAGAGGAAGCTGTGTCCTTTACAGCCTGAGACAATTCAGGATGGCAATCTCCCTCTGGCAAATGTAGTTTAAAAGCTCCTGATTACAGTACAGTCTCACTCCTCTGGACTACAGTTCCCACAGTGCAGTGCTCCCTGACTCTCTGAGTATTTTAAATTCTTCCTGCTTAGCAGCTCCCTCCTCTTGCTAATATATCTGTTAACTAGTTCATCAACACAGAGCAGCAGCTACAGAGTGCAGCTGCAGCCAGTGTTCCCCTCATTCTCATTTTAACCAAGCACCTAGCTACAAAGTGGAACTATGCTCACTTGTTCTCCAGCACTGTGATCCCCCAGAGCTCCCTAGTGGCTGCTGACATCTCCGTCCTGGTGGCTTCTGGGTATCAGTTTCCAGCCATATCCACTGGCTGGGCCAAGATGATGTCATTCACATGTATGAGTGGGAGTTTAGTCATTTTAGGATGGGTGAAATTCTTACACTGTGTTTTGTGAGCAGCTCAGTGTACAGGCAGGCAAGTAACTTTATTGCAGAAGAAACATAGCATGTTTTTTTGTCTCTTCTGCATTAAAATTCCTACTTGTTCACATTTTTTTAACTACAGAAAAATAAAGAGAGAGAGGCATCCCCATGCACTATATTGTGTTTACTTCATTGCTTCTTGACCCTCCACTTCTCATCATCTCTAGATTTGAAACGGTTCCCGGAGCTAGTGGAAATAATTAATGCCAGAATTCTTATGGCAGCAGCCTAGCTGTGTTCTGATAAAGCAAGTGTTACATATAACAGCCTTCATGTTCTAACAAAGTGTCCAAAGCTATTTCTGGCAATAAGTAACACAATTATAACCGCTGCTTAGCTTCATAGCTATGGATAGAGAAGCAGTGGTGTTTATCCTTGGTCTTCTTATACTTCCTACAGTCTGAGAACAAATATATACAATATATATACAGTATATATACACATACTGTAGTTATAAATAAAATCCCATTGGGCAATAAGAGATATGGAAGCTGCCATTGTTTACTTGTTGTTAAAAGTGTAATCCTGGGCTGATTGGGGTTGAGAATTTTTAAGATTCCATTGTGCCCACTAAAATATTTGCATAAAAACAGCAAAAGTACGTTAAAACAAGCCCTCAATCAGCACTGTAGCTATAAGCATTGTGGAGAAGTTTGTCTTCAACATTAAGAAGAATGCAGAGAAATTGTTTTTTTTTTTTTTTCATATTGCCTTCTTTTAAAACATAATCTTGGTAGCCTGCCAATCTTCCAATGTAAACACACAGCAGGTGCTCTCTTTGGCGTGTTCCTGCGCACCACTTTAAAGGCAGACTATGCATTGCAATGGGCTGCTCTATGTGTGTGAAGTGCTCAAAAGGTACAGGCAACTTTTTTAATGATATCCACACTCGTCTGCAAAAGGTAACTCATATTTGTGCAATGCAAGAAAACACATAATTTTGCATGCATTCCTGCACCACATCTGGTGTGAACACGCCCTAAAACCAGACTTTAGTGTCTTTGGAATTATTTACTTTAGATTTAATTTATTTTTATTGAGATTATATAAAACGTAGTATTACAAAGTATATAAGTTTTGACCCAATGAACAGCTAGAGTTCACAGAAAACAAAGTGAACTCAAGCTGTTGTTTTACAGATATCAGCAGACAATTAACAAGTAAGTGATATTAACAATGTATTTCAATAATACCTCTTAGTATGTCAGAGGTACCTTGTAAGAATAGGGAAGGGAAGATTAAAGTAAAATGCTAAGGTGGGAAGGGGAGAGAAAGGAAGAGGAAAAAGAAGGGTTAGAGCTTGAAAGGTATCAAGAGAGTCACAGAATAAACTTGAATAGAGTGGGAGGACCCATTAATCACCTGCCCATCCTCCAGTCATATTCAGTTTTATTGCGGGCTTAAGCCAAAAGTGTTGAGGGTGCAAGAGGGTGCCCAAATTACTCACAAATCTTGGAGGGCAGCTTTCGGAATATCTTGTCCCCCCGGTATTAGGCCCTATAACAGTAACCTCAAAAATAATGCAGATAAAGGGGAGACAGCCAGTAAATCAGTAACATTCACAGTCCTTAAGTGATTGTAAAGTCTCATTTTTTTTTCAAATAACAAGTGTTACACTTACCTGCTCTGTGCAGTGGTTTTGCACAGGGCAGCCTGGTTCCTCCTTTTTCTGGTCCCTCTTCGCTGATCCTGGCCCCTCCTTCCTGTCGAGTGCCCCCATAGCAAGCAGCCTGCTATGGGGGCACCCAAGCTGAGCCACAGCTCCCTGTGTCCATTCAGACACAGAGCTGCCATTTGGTCTCACCCCCTCTCTCTCTGGATTGGCTAACTGACTTTGATTGACAGCTGCGGGAGCCAATAGTGGTTCTGCTGTGTCTCGGCGAATCAGGAGCAGTGGCAGTGTGTTCATAAGGGTGCGCGGGTGCTGCCCCCTCTCTCCAGCCACCCCCTCTACCAATAGATAGATTCATGCATTGCATGAATCTATCCATGGCTGCCCCTGCCAACCCCTATTCAGGCACCCGGCCCCTTTTCAGGCACCGGGCACCTGAATTACAGTGGTGGGGGAGGTTTTTGAAGCACCTGATTAGAGCCATAGGCTCTAATAGGTGTCAAAAAAGATAAACACCGAGCGTCATGCCTGGCGCTCGCAGTTCACCCAGCTGTGTTAGAAAAGCAAATGAATATTCGCTTTCCTAACACTGAACCACCTCTCCATCAATCAGGTGCTCGGGTGTGTTACCCGTCACCTGATTGGCTGAAACAGCAGGCGCTGTGATTGGATGCCTATCAGGCATCCAATCATAGGAGAGGATGGGAGGAGAGGACGGGAGAATACATTGAGGACATGGAGGAGCATGGGAGAGCATGGAAGACAGGACACCACCCACCGCCGTCACCCACTGCCCCACCGAGGCAGGGTAAGTCCCAGGCAGACGGTGGGTGGGGGGGCACAGTGGCAGCATTCAATGGGCACAGTGGGAGCATTTGATGGGCACAGTAGGAGCATTTGATGGCACAGTGGGAGCATTTTATGGCACAGTGGCAGCATTTGATGAACACAGTGGCAGCTTTTGATGGCACAGTGGCAGCGTTTGGTGGGCACAGGGTCAGCATTTGATGGCACGTTGGCAGCGTTTGATGGGCACAGTGGCGGCGTTTGATGGCACAGTGGCTGCGTTTGATGGCACAATGGCTACGTTTGATGGGCACAGTGAGGCTGCAATTGATGGGGGTGTTTTTTAGAAATTTTCAGTTTGTTTGTGCCCCCCCAAAAATTTTGAGCACCAGCCGCCACTGATCATTAGGGAAAATCCCAGACAGCTGAGGGATTTGTGGACATTGCTGGACAGAGATGGGGCTCAGGTAAATATTAGGGGGTGCTGGGGAGGCTGCTACACACAGAAGGCTTTTTATCTTAAAGTGGAGTTCCACTCATTTTTTTCACTTGCTCCAAATCCAATCCACATCCTCCATTCGCTTTTAAATGGTAACTTGTATTTATTTACATATTTTCTAAATATCTGTAATTTATGATTTTCTACCAGGTTTAGGAAAAACTTGAGCAGACCTAAAAAATAAATTGCAGCTTAGCTGGCTACAGCAGAGCCATATGCTAAATGTAGCCAGTAGAGGGCAGGGATGCTGCAGTTGTATTAACGCCCACTGCACTGAAAGATTATGACAGCATGGGTAAAGAGGGGCATTGCTAAGGAGGATTTCAACTAACAGAAGAGGCATTAGCGCAAAGGACACATCCTACTAACTGTAAGTTACATACTTTGGGGTGACTTTCATTTTTTATTTTGGCGGCACTTAGACATGTTAAGAAATGATAAATAATTGAATGTCCATAGTGTGGGCTAAGGTACATTTTTAGGCAACTTTTCTTTTGCCTGCAAAAAAAAAATGAATGGTAGTCGTATGTAATAGAAAAGGTATTATACTTATCTCTCCAGCAGCCCATGTCTTCCAACTTCTCTCCATTCCAGGGCTGAAGCCTCCATCAGGTTCTTTGGCATTCAACACTTCCAGGAATGTGAGTTGCTTTTAACTATCACCATGTGCTATTGTTCCATTGCTATTACATCCTGCAGTTGCTGTGACATGGCCCTAACAGTTCATCCCCTTTCTACTTATTTGCCAGGTGGTGGTGCAGATGTTTCCAACAGTCAAAATTCATCAGTCAAGAGGAGGTGGAGTATACCATGAAGTGTGTGTGTTTGGGGTGGGGGGGCTAGGTGTTAACAGGACTTCGTACATTTATGACATGTCAAGTGACTTTGCTCATGTGCTTTGGAGTCATTCTCATTTGGAGGTTTGGATTGTTTTTAACGTGAAGATATCTTATACATGTCCCCATCATAGGAGTCATCCTCTGGTTAAAACAACAGGCACTTTTATACTTGAAGCTACCTATAATATTATACTTAAGCCTCATACACACGATTGGATTTTCCACAGACAAAACATCAGACTTTTGTCCGAAGGGCGTTGGCCAGGAACTTGTCTTGCATACAAAAGGCAAGGAATTGTTGGCCAACAAACACGAAGGTAGTGATGTATTAGACGTACTACGAGACTACAAAGAGGAAGTTTAATTGTCATGCGCCACCCTTTGGGCTCCTTCTGCTGATTTTGTGTTAGTAGACGTTTGAGTGTTGATTCGCACATTTTGCGCTTTTCAGTACGTTTCTGAACGGCCGTTCGTCAACCGGCCATGCTGCGGAATTGGAGGAGATAATGTGTTATTTATTATTGGCCTTGGAGTTATTGCTTTGACCCAAGTCCAGTCCAGGAACAGGAGGAGGAGGAGGATTTCTTGGACCAAAAATTGGTTGCTTTATTAATCATGACATATTATGTCATATGCCTTTGCTGCGGGAGCTCCAGGAGAATAATCCGGATGATTTTCACCTGCTTTCACCAACTCTTGGCATTGTTGATCCCTATATTAAGAAGCAGGACACATGCATGAGTCTTTTATTATTTTTTTTTTTTTTGGTTGAATAATGATTTGATTTGGTATATTTTCTATATATTTGGGTGCATAGAATGCATTTTTTGGTTAAGTTCTATTGGCAGATAGCATGTCTAATTTTATTTGTTTTCTTTTTTTAATGCACCATAAAAAAATTGTGGAGAATAATACTTGGCTATGTGTTTTACTACAAATGGAAGTTTGGGAGTAGGCAGTTACATTTTAAAAAATAAATGTAAAATTAACAAGGGACACCAACATCGTTGTATCTTTGACCTTAAAAACTACGGGATAATGGTGTTGTGGTAACTTGCCCAAAAAAAAAACAAAAAAACATGCATAATAATATTATTCTTGATATCACTGGAAAAAAAAGCCTTTGAAAATATGTTTGGCAGAACTCCATCAGTATCACCAACAAAGCAGCTTCATTATTACATTAAAGAAGAATAGAATTGTGCGCTGCATTTCTAGATTTCATAATTTGCCACATCACAAATGTTAATTCTTCATTACTAACGCTAGTTTACAAGGCCGACAGCTTATGGCTCGTGCTTGCTTCCGAGCATGCGTGTTTGTGCTTTGGACCTTTGTCCGACGGACTTGTGTACACACGCTTGGAAAATCCGACATCAGACATTTGTCCGCGGAAAATTTATAGACCTGCCATCCAACATTTGTCCACGGAAAGTTGGTCAACAATTGTCTGATGGAGCGTACAAACGGTCAGATTTTCCGCCAACAGCCTGTCATCACACAATTCCCGTCAGAAAATCCGATCGTGTGTACCAGGCTTTACTCTCTTCTGTTGAATTTATTTATTATACACATACACATTTTTTATAGCACATTCCCAGGATGGGTTGAGGCAGAAGAGGCACCCACCTTGTGTGCTGTGGTGTGAGGGGTGCAGCTGGGCTGTAGCCTTTTCTGACTCTGCATCGCATGACACCCATTCTGTGTCCAGAGCTGTCTGCCCATGATAAACAGAGCACAGTGCCTGGCTGTCACAGAGCTCTAATGAGTAAATGGGGAGAGCTACATTCCATTCTCCCTGTGTAATTTGCAGGACTGAGCTTTGAGTTTGAGAGATTGAGACCTGCCCTGCTTACCATTGTAGCTGCCATTCATGAATTTTTACTATGTGTAAATACAAAAAAAAAAAAAAATTGTTTTTTTTAACCTGCTCACTCCTTTCTTCGTTTAGTATTTTTTAATTGTGTGTAAACTTTTTAAAAATGAATTAATTTCTGTTTGTAGCACAAGTAAAAAATGCAGCTTTTGTATCAAAAGTATGATTCTGTATATAAGGGACAGGATGCAGAGTTAAGTTAGTAGGTAACCCTGATTGATTTTTTAAGCCTTAAAATCTGTAGTTAAAATTTAATCAAACCTATCATCTCTAATTTTTTTTACCCCTTCATTCATTTAACTTAGCTTTCTTTATTTATTGCCTGTATATAAACACTTCTAATTTGTTTATTTTTTTTTTGTTTTTATACTAAATAAGATTTCGGGGTGAAGCAGGGCATACTTGGTATCCTATTCTTGGATATTTAAATTGTTTTTAATCATGTTCACATTTAATTTATTTCTCAATTATTTTCTCAAATACATTGCACAGTATCAATCAACTTAATTATTTTTACTCTGAATGGTCTAGGGTTATTAATGGTGCACCCCAAGGTTCAGTGTGGGGACCCTTACTTTTTAATAAATTTATAAATGATATAGGGTCTGGGATTAAAAGTACCATTTTAGTCTTTGCAGATGACACCAAGCTACTGTATGCAGTGGAATAACATCCAACAGCTCTCTCCCTGCGCCTCTTCCAAAATGGTGGTGAAAGCATTAGCTAAACAGCACGCTGCTTCTTCGGATCTAGCTGGACATCCTGACAGCAGTGAGGAAGAAGGCATTGATCTCAACATCAGCGGCTCCCCTACCCTACCACCCTCAGGTATGTCCCAGTCTGATTTCCTCAAACATATGGAACTCATGCTGCAGAGGGCCCTGAAAGCCACTTCTGATCAGATAACAGACTGTCCCGGGAAATCAGGGAACTGGGTCAGAGAACGGCAGACCTTGAGACCAGGGTGGATGACATTGAACTCACTATCCAGGAATAGACCCAAGAGCAGGCAGCTCTCCGAGATGAGAACGCCACAGTTCTCTCATGATTAGAGGATGCAGAAAACTGCTCCCGCAGGTCCAGTCTGCGCCTACGCGGTATACCTGATTCGATAGATGATCTGCAGTCTTTTTCCACGGTCTTGTTCCAAGAGCTCTCTCCTTCCATTCCAATAGAACGTTTAGAATTCGATCGAATACATAGAGCTCTCACCTGCCATCAAACAGATGGCCCACCGCGGGACATTATTATAAAATTACACTTCTTTCGTACAAAAGGAGCAACTACTGGCTGCCGCTTGCAATAAAGACTCCCTCCTGTTTCAGGGCCATACATACCAACTTTTCTCTGACCTGGCCCCTCTTACAATTGCTAAACGCCGTGCGATGAAGCCACAACTGCAAATACTAGTGCAACATCAACTAAAATACACATGGCACTTTCCTTTCACCCTGCAGTTTTCTTATCAAGGTCAGCAACATTCTTGCACTTCACCTGAAAAACTTCAATGTCTCCTCGAGTCCCTCCATCTCCACCAACAGCGTTACCCCCCACGCCTGCCCGTACTACTGCCCATCCATACACGGCCCCCCCAAAAGGGGCCCAACAAGGCCCTTCTTCAATACGGAAGGGGACTCCTTGGTCGCCTAGGAATGGCTCTACTGATCAGCAATTATATGTACCACGCTGAGAGTGCTTGGACATCCTGTTTTTTTGTCTCTTGTCCCCTCTTGTACAGGTGGCAGTCTCTTGTTTGAAGTACTACAATCTACACACATTTTCTGATGATGTCTCTTCAATCAAGATACAGGGGAACTGTTCCGTTGTGGGTTCACCCCAACATTTTGGAGGATGACCCCCACAGCTCCCCTCCAACTACAGGGGGTTGCACAGGTTCAGTCTTATATTTTTCTCACCTAGTGCTGAAAGAGTCCTGTTGAATAGCACATTGCTATTTTTGGTTTGATAACATTACCTGTTTTATATCTTTATCATATTCACTTTTAATGCTACAAGATTGCAAATGTGATAAGACATACTGACACTCATCTATTGTAGCTTAAACTGTTTCATATGATAGTTCCCCTTTACCCCCCATCCTAGCCCTTTCTTCCCCTCCCCCTTTTTCCCTCCCCTTTCCCCCTCTCATTTCCCCTCCTCTTTCCCCCCTACCCCCCCACACCCCCCTCCTTTTTTCTCCTCCTCTATCGTTCTCTCCCCCTATATTCCCCCCTCCCCTCCCCCGTCTCTTCCCCCCTTCCCTCCTTTCTCCCCCCCTCTTTCCCCTACCTTTTCCTCCATCCCGGTCGCACTTTTTGTGTAAGTTCCCCATATACCTCCCAGCCTTCTCCTTTACCATCCCCAGTACCTATTAGTCTCTAAGAAACTATAAGCAGCTGTAAATGTCTTTATATAAGTCAGGTATGTTGTCAGTTATGTCGATAGAAAAAGAGTTATAGAAAATGTATATGTCTATGTTCAAGTTTAGATTTGTTATATCCCATTTGCAGTGGGGAGTGGTCACTGCTCCTCCCTCTTAAGGTGCATTCACCCTCCGGCTGGATGGCTTGCTGGAGAGTTTGTGCACTATGTGGTCGGGCAATAAGGTTCAACTTTCTTGCTCTATCGCGACCAAGGGTTTGCCCTAGAAAATTCTTTTCCTGCTCTTTTGTCCCCCTTCTTCCTTTTTTTTGCTTTTTTCCAACCACCTTTCTTTTCTTCTCTATCCCGGTCGGTTGTATCGCATGACCCCAGAGGTACACTGCAATAAAAGTTCATACGCTCCAAAATGGCCCCCCTGAACATACTTTCCCTAAACGTTAAGGGCCTTAACTCCCCTAACAAAAGGGTCAAGGTCTTTCATTCATTTGCAACCCTGAAAGCGGGCATAGTAACCCTACAGGAAACCCACTTTTCGGCCCGAAATATCCCAAAATACTTTAGCTCTTGTTACCCTCAATTGTTTACTGTTTCTGCCACTACAAAGCAGCAAGGTGTTTTGATAGCCATTTATCACACTCTCCCCTTTACCTTGCTAACCGAGATTAAGGACCCGGAAGGCCATTATATTATACATGTGGGTTTATTACAAGAAGTGGATACAACTATTGTTTCCTACCACGCCCCTAATAGTAACCCAAACCCTTTTCTCTAACATCTGTTCCAGGTAATACGTACTCATTGCAAAGGAACGCTACTTTTGTGTGGTGACTCCAATCTATTCCTACACCCACATCTTGCCAAATCTCCTTACATCCCAGAACAATACTCTCCCTCCATACGCTTTCGGAAACTTATGCAACAAGCCTCCCTACTTGATACTTGGCGTGAATGCAATCCTTCCAAGAAAAATTACACATTCTACTCTTACCCCCACAAATCATTCTCTAGGATAGACCATATTTTTGTCTCAGTTGCATCCTCCCCGATCTTACTCGACTCCAACATTCCACCTATCACTTGGTAATAACTCCCGGTATCTCTCCGGTTCTATTGTGGGAAGCGCATAAACCGGTAATCCGAGGCACATGTATCTTGGTATCCTCACATCTCAAACGCAATAAAAAATTAATACTAACCCAACTTGAAGAAGAATTCCACCAATGCTTTCTTCAATTCCAGTCCTCTCCTATTGAAACTCATAGAATAGCCTTGGAGAAGGCTAGAGCTGAATTGAACCCACTGTTGGCTGAATCTGCCAATAAGGCCATACGCAGATCCAATCATACTATATATACTAAGGTCAACAAGCCGGATAATGGTGATGCGTCTTCTTCGCCCCGGAACGAGCTCACGTGCCCATTAGACGTCGTATAGGTAAAAAATACCCACACCAGCAACCCTGTTAAAGTACTCTCAGAATTCCGCAAGAAGCTGGAAGAGCTATATATGACTAAAGCTGCTTTCCCTCTTGCTTAAGTTGACACATTATTCTGCGATATCCCAATACCCACATTATCGGACGCGAGTCGTGAGGTTCTGGAGAGCCCGGTCACGACCGAACAGGCTTTACTAGCTATCAAAACTCCTAAACCCCATAAACGACCTGGTCCTGATGGCCTCTCCAGTTCCTACTAAAAAAATTTGCTACCACCCTAGCCCCACTTCTTTCCAGTTCTTTTAACGCTTTACTCCAACAACATACTTTCGGCCGAGACACGTTGACAGCAATAATAGCCATGATACCCAAGCCCAACATGGATAATTCTCTCTGGTCCAATTACAGGCCTATTTCTCTGCTAAACCTGGACATCAAAATTTTAGCTAAAATTTTGGCGTTGCACCTTAACCCTATTATTGGGGGGCTAATCCATAAGGATCAGGTGGGCTTTATACCATGACAAAAAGCCAGTGATAATATTAGAAGGGTCATACTACTCTAACATCTAGCCCGATCCTGTAAAATACCAATGCACCTTTTATTGTTGGATATAAGGAAAGCGTTTGATACAGTGTCTTGGCCTTATCTACACTATATTTTACGTTGATGGGGCTTTGGTCCGTATTTTCTCCAATGGATTAGCTCCCTGTATAATCAACCACAAGCCTATGTTAAGTACTCTGGGTTTCATTCAGATAACTTCCTTATTCAAAGAGGGACTAGACAGGGGTGCCCCCTTTCTCCCCAAATTTTTGCTCTAGTGATCGAGCCCCTAGCTGCTTTGATCAGAGCGAGTCCTGATATCAAAGAGCTGGAAGTCGCTTCAACATCCCACAAAGTTTGTCTGTTCGCAGATGATGCACTCCTATTTATAACTTCTCCATGTACGACTCTCCCTAACCTCATTCAGCTTTTAGACAAATTTGCGATTATTTCAGGTTTAGAAGTTAATCAATCCAAATCTAAGGCCCTCAACGTGTCTCTCTCACCAGAGGAAATTTTCCATCTACAGGATCACTTCCCTTTTCCTTGGTCCACTTCATCCATACCATATCTTGGAATAAAACTCACTGACAACCCTGCTTCTCTCTACCAAGCCAACTATCTCCCTATGTTGTCACACCTGACCTCCCTACTAGATACTTGGCGTCCGCTCTGTGACTCATGGCTTGGATGGGTTGCAGCTGTTAAAATGACCTTTCTCCCAAAGCTCCTATATCTTTACAGGGTACTCCTGATTGCAGTCCCCTCCTATTTCTATCGTATCATCCAATCCCGGGTATTTCAATATATATGGGGTTCCATAAAACCTAGGGTATCTAGAACCATCCTCCCATTTTGTCCAAACAATAATAGGCTTTTACTCCCCTTTAGATACTTTATCAATCTATGAAGGTATCTGTAACTCAGATCCACATGCACCAGGTATCATATCTCGCCTTTATAATCACCTCACCTCCCCACCTGCCAACCTCCCCTCTTATACTGCACAGTGGTCCAAAGACCTACAAATTGAACTCGATGCTGAAGACTGGGTAAACATATGGTCCAATACGAAATCTTCATCACATAACGTAGTCGCGCTGGAGGCAAATTATAAGGTCCTCATGCGCTGGTATCTAGTCCCAGCAAGAATTTACAAATTCTTACCGAATTATTCCCCCTATACGTTTCCAAGGCTGTGGTGAGAGAGGTACACATGTCCACATTTGGTGGTTATGCCCCATTGAAAAACAATTCTGGGCGATAATATTCCGCATGGCCTTGACATTACTCCGTGATACCCTAGACCCTGACCCCTCCCTGGCATTGTTAAACCATGTGCAGGGGGATTATACAAGAGCTCAACAACGCCTTCTACTCCAGCTTACTACAGCGGCTAAACAGACGATAGCCAGATCCTGGAAAACCCCGAAATTAAGTATAACAGAGGTTAAAAAAAAAAAATCACTCAAGCTATGATTCATAGTAAGATTGAAGCTACCATTCTAGACCGAATCCCCCCACATTATAAAACTTGGGCACCATGGGTGGAACATTTCCTCCCCCCAGACTTCGATAGCCATTTATTGGAACCATAATCTTATCGTTGATTCTCTCTTGCGTCCCTCTGGGAATTTGTGCGATTCCGCTGACCACTCCTCTTGTTCTTCATCCTTTTCTTTTCTCATCTTTACTCTTTCCTCACACCCGATTCCTCCTTTTTCATTTATACTAAGGTATCCTACCTATAATCTATGTAAGTGCAATATTATCAGATGTTTGTAACTAGCTTATGGTTGTTGTCTTCCACATTTGCTGAGGAAATCTTCTGCTTAATCCGGTAAGAATATTGAGGCCCTTCCTCTTCAACGTTATCATCTTCAGTAAATTTACCTTATGTTAATACGTCCCTACATTCAATCCACACTGCGGGGATCTAATGTTAATATTCATGTCATATTTCTCTCTGTTATTATTGTGTACATCATTTAAAGAAAAAGATACACCGTAAATCTTGTTTTCTAATCTCCTGAAGAGATTATATGTTGATATATCTGTTGATTATGCTCAATAAAAATCTTTGAACAGAGAAGAGGAGTTTAGGCTGATATGATCAACATGTACAAATACATAAGCAATCCATATAGCAAACTTGGTGTTGAGTTATTCACTTTAAGGCCATCAAAGAGGCCAAGGGGGCACTCTACGTCTAGAGGAAAAGAGATTTATTCTCTAAATATTGAAAGATTTCTTCACAGTAAGAGCTGTGAAAATGTGGAGTAGACTCCCTCCAGAGGTGGTTCTGGTCAGCTCAGTAGATTGTTTTAAAAAGGCATGGATTCTTTCCTAAATGTACATAATATAACTGGATACCAACATTTGTAGGTAAAGTTGATTCAGGGAATATCCAATTGCTTCTCGGGTGATCAGGAAGGAATTTTTTCCCCTGCTGGAGCAAATTGGATCATGTTTTGGAGGAGTTGTTTGGCTTCCTCTGGATCAACTGTGGGTATAAGTTTGTGTATATGGGATTGTATAATTTTTTTTCCCATTTTATTGGTTGAACTAGATGGTGTCTTTTCAAGCAGACTAACTATTATATGTTAGAATTTTAATACATTAGCATGTATCGGAGGATTACCTCAAGTTAGAGCTTCCAGTGACTCAGTCCACTTTCCAAATCTATATTTTAAGGTTGTTTTGTCCACTTTTATTTAAAATAAAGTTCACAGAAACACGTAAGGATTGCCCACTCAGGGTTTGTTCGGCATCTACTATCCATAGGCAAATGCTTATGGATTTCACTTTGCAGTGGTGCTGCTCTGACACTCAGGCTTGGGCCTTTGTCTCTAAACTCCAGTCAGAACTTACGCTCTTGTGCACCCATGCACCAATCTCTGGCTGCTCTCTTACAGCCACATGCGCTCCTGGTGGTAACCCCTGTGTCCTGAACTACAGTCAGTTCCCTCACAAATGCCCTGAACACACCTGCACAATCAGTGTCCTGGTTGCCAGCAAAATGTGGATCCAGGATTGGAAACTTCACCCATTTGAAATCTCTGTGCAGCCCCTGGGCTCCACGACCCATACTAGGACTTACTTATCCCAGAGGAAATTGAATTTCTTTCCTCTGTACCAAACATGCATCCTGAAGCCCCTCAACCTGTACGGATGAGAACCCTGAATGCCACTTAACACTTCTCACAATGTGGTAGGATGTCATACATCCACAACGTGTTATGGCATGCATTAACATCCTGTAAATTAATGTAGCCCATTCATTATAAATTGATTGTCAAAGCACCACAAAGGATAAAAAAATGTGCATGGCTTTTTTTTTCCAAAAGCAGCACACCACAGCGTATGATATATATGTTGTGCATTGTGCTTTGCTGTACAATGTTCCATTGACAATGAATGACATCACAACACACTGCACAAAGAGCTAACACATTACCATGTGTTGTGGCAAAGCATGGTAACTATTGCATCTTATTGCACGTTGCCACAACACAAAGATGTAAATGGGCCCTTAGTGGCATATTTATAAAGCAGTAAATTTGACATTCCTTAAGCAATCAATGCAGGTGAATCAGTCACTGCACCAGAAAGTTACACCAGCTGTGAAAAAAATGGTGAATGTCACATTCACTATGCTAATGATGACAAGCAAATGTCAACACTTCCACTCTGACAGAGGTTGTTGTTTTTCCTAGTCAACTACTTTATAATTTAACCCCTTGTTTTTGATCATCCATACCTTCATTGTGTATTCCCACACTTCTTGTCCTTTGTACATTTAAGCCATTAAGAATATGAGAACAGTTTGCTAGTAATGAAATAAAGTAATTGTGTAAAGTGTAATTACCTGCAACAACATCTGTCTTCTCCTTGATGACTTGGCATGTCTACTGTCCTGACTCCAGTTGGGAGTTATGCCGCGTACACACGAGCAGACTTTTCAGCATCAAAGGTTCAACGGTCTTTCCGACGGACTTTCGACGGAGTTACGACGGACTTTCGAACGACCAGACTTGCCCACACACGAACTGACCAAAGTCCGTTCGAAAGTCCGTTGGTTTGAACGTTATGAGGTACAAAAGGACTAGCATAAGGAAGTTCATAGCCAGTAGCCAATAGCTGCCCTTGCGTCCTTTTTTGTCCGTTGGACTAGCATACAGACGAACAGATTTTTCTACCGGACTCGAGTCCGTCGGAAAGATTTGAAACATGTTCCAAATCTAAAGTCCATCTGATTTTCGACAGAAAAAGTCCTCTGAAGGTCCGATGAAGCTCACACACGGTCGGATTTGTTCCGTCGGATCAGTCCGGTTGAAAAGTCTGGTCGTGTGTACACGGCTTTATTGTTTCTGTTTCCTTGACATGGTTGCAGGACCTGTTTCCTAACTTTTTTCAACATATTGTATTTTATTGCTGTAAGTTTTTGTAATTACATTCTCCAATGTAATTTTGTGATGATAATGTTTATGACAAGAGACCTCTGTCTTTTTCTTTATATGTTTCATCAATAAAATTATTTAACAAGAAATAAAGTACAAAGCTTTAATACACTGATAGAACCAAGCAACACAAGCTCAAATATATCTGATTTTGTATATATGTAGGCTTACTGCAGAAATACAGTCCATAGTGATTGGCACTGATGTATTGTTCTATGTCCTGCTGCTAATCACATCAAATGTGAAAGAGTTTTCAGTATGTGAGGGAATTTCTAATTAGAAAACATCATGCTTCTTTAGATCTGACAATATTTTGACAGGAAAACAGACATGTAGAGTTTGATAAATGTCCCTTCAATCTGCTGAAGAGTTAAATGCTGTTGAGCACCAAGCTAAACTTCATTAAAGAAATGCCATCATATATATTTTCTTGTATTTTATGTGCAGTGTTTGTTAGGAAATATGTTTTCCTCTTTGTCATTAGTGACTAGCCAAACTGCCCTGGGTTCAGGGGGTAGGGTTAGGGTTGCCATCTGTCCAGGATTTACCAGGACAGTCCCGGTTTTGAACCATGTATCCGGGTTTCACTTCAGCTGAATCCTAGACATATTATTCATACAGGAATATGGCTTGGAACTTGACAGGAGGGTGAGGGGGCACTATATGCACCACATTACTATTCTCTTTTGAAGAGGTGTCCCAGGTCTGTTACAATCCTATAGTGTATACTAAAACAAAAAATGTACTGTGCGTCACTAAAGTGTTCGGGTTTGGCTTGAAGAAAAAGTTGCAACCCTAGGTAGGGTATGACGAAAAAAAGTTCAGATGCCAAACCTGAACCCCACTGAAATCAATGGGAGCAGAATCTATCAAATTAAAAATACCTATTTTCTGGGCTAGTTGGCAAGGGGGTGTAAAAATAGTATGGGGGGCACTACCCTGGGGAACATGTACCAATGCAAATTATTCTTTTGTATTCCATGCAGCTGGGAGAAGTGATTTTTTTTTTTTTTTGAACACTGACTTTTACAAAGGAAAAATGTTTTAAAATTGCCGGCAAGTGACTTTGACAGCTGTCACTGCATGCTTCCTTGTTTAAAAAAAAAACAGCACACAGGCCCACGCAAGGGTCTGCTCTGTATTTTGGGGGGCCTTTGATGGGGTTTATGTGCTTTTTTTAAAAAGAAAGAAGCTGGCAATCAATGTAATTCACTCACAATTTAAACTGTTTACAGCAAGAATGAAAAAGAAAAAAAAGTGTGGAGTCCCCCCAAAAATGCATACCAGACATTTTAAGTCTGTTAGAATTGTAAGGGGGTACCTCATACAAAAAAAGAAAAAACTGCATTAGGTCCCCCAGGAAATATTGTTAAAGGGGACTTCCAGATTCCAATAAGCCCCGTGACCGCAGACCCCGACAACCACAGCCCAGGGTTGTTGGGAAGAGACCCTTGTCCCCATCAACATGGGGTCAAGGTGCTTTGGGGTGGGGGTAGAGCCCCCATTCCAAAGCACCTACCCTCCATGTTAAGGGCATGTAGCCTGGTATAGTTCAGGCCTGCCACCTTGGAATCATGATCTCAACGAAGGATCTTAGTTCTTAGTTAAAACTTGGTTGGAACAAAAGTCTTGCCAGGAGGAATTTTTGAGCCCATTGTAGAATGGGCAAAAACACATGAGGTAGGAATGATCGACTCAGGTTCGGAGGTGGGCTCCTCATCCTGAATGTCAAAAGACCTAAAGAGAGCATCAGCCCAACTGTTGCAGGAACCAGGTTTGTACGTAATAGAGAAATTAAAATGGGAAAAGAAAAGACTCCAGCTGGCCTGTCTGGGATTCAGTTGTTTGCCATTCTTTAAGTACTGCAGATTTTTATGGTCAGTGAAAATTGTTATGGAGTGCGGGGAACCCTCCAAGAGATGATGCCACTCCTCCAATGCCAATTTAATCGCAAGAAGTTCCCGATCACCAATAGCGTAATTTTTCTCTGCCTGAAAATTATTTTTGGAGAAAAACGCACATGGTTGACGTTTGCGCCCAAAGGATTGAAGAGTTGCCCCTGGACGACGTGACCTATCACGAAACACCATGTAGGGTGAAGCGACATGCTGACGTCACCTGAACCACTGATTGTTCAGCAGGACGGGTTGGTCTGTGTGCTACCGGCCAGCGCACCAGACAAACAAGGCTTGCTAATCCATTTTTCTATGTAAGTGTTTTTACTTTTTTACCCTCATTAAATTGAAGATTTTATACTATGGAGCGTCTATCTCTTTTTCTGCCATGTACATCCATCATTATGGTATGAGGAGAGTTTGGAATATTGAGAGCCCCAAGAAGTTTTGGAGACCGCTGTATCATCTTTAATCCAGGTCCATCTGTTGTGCCCTGCAAGGATTCCTTTTACACAGGCTTCCCTCGACCCTCTGTAGTGGGGGGTCGTGGGCTTCTGATAAGCAGCTACCCCTTATTCATCGGTGGTGGATTCCCTTCACAAGTTTATTTAACACTTTGAAGACACTTTTTCAGTATTGGACTTATTTAATGGGGACAATGTTTTGGCCCCTTTCGTATCATTCCCTTGTGGTCAATTATTATGAACTTTTTATTTATCTCATCGTTATTGTTGCGTTAGTGTGACACTTATGCACTATTAGGTGGGATATTCCTTATCCAGCACTTTCAATTTGCACATTTGTGTTTATATATTTTTTTTTTATTAATTGCTCATCAGATTTGCCAGGGTATGATCATGCTACTTTCATAATTACTGTTCACCAGATTTGCCAGTGTATGATCACACCACTTTCATAATTATTTTGTTCTATAGCGCGATTCTAGGTTTTTCCAATACAATGGGGGTTGAGACTTAAGATAGCACGAGAAAGGATATCCACTCCTGATGGAGTACCCCCATAGACATCTTGACAGGGAGGGTCTTGAAGCGGATGGGCCCCTCAGGAAGAATAGTACCATCAATCGCCAAGACCTCCAGTGGAGTGGTGAGAGGTGAAAGAGGAATTTTCATGGAAGATGCAGTTTCCCAGTCCATGAAATTTCCAGCGGCTCCGAAATCCAGGTAGGCCACTTACATGACGGATAGCGTTGACACGAAAGAGCACAGAAAGAAGGAGACGGGATGATGAAGGTGACTTTCCTGGGTCCAATATGCCACCTTCCAGATGTATTAGACCCGCGTTTCTCGGACAGAGAGAGCAGCCCCAACCAATCGAGCAAAGGGAAGCTCGGGCTGGCTAAGGACCATGGAGTACTGACACCAGGGTCCTCACTTGGAAACGAATATCGATCTGATTGCAGAGGGAGATGACATCATCCAGACCTGAGGGAATGGTTCTTCCTGCAAACTCATCCTTCACTCTGTCAGAGAGGCCTTGTAAAAAGGTTGCAACTAAGGCCTCATTATTCCAGCTCAGCTCAGCAGTTGAAATGCAAAAGTGAAGGGCTTACTGTCCCACCGAAGAAGACTCTTGACGGAAATATAAAAGGGCACTGGCCACGGAAGAGATACAGCCTAGTTCCTCGAATATATTACGGAAGAGTTTCAGGAAAATATACTTGGAGACCACTGGATCATTCCTCTCCCACAGAGGGGCATCCCAGGCTAAAGCCTTGTTGGTCAGGAGGGAGATAATATAGGCTACTGTTGCTCGATCAGAGGAAAAGTTTTGAGGCTGGCACTCAAAATGGATGGTGCACGACTAAGGAACCCCCTGCAGGCCTTGGAGTCACCAGAGAAATGAGGAGCTGGTAGATGCAACAAATTTGTGGTAGGACTGTAAGTGGAGTAGGTGCAACCGCCGGCTGTGATTGAAGTTGTTGAACCTGGGATCCAAAGGAGGCCTGAAGCTGTTCAAGGTGGGAGGCCAAACCTTGCAGGAATTGCATCACTTGCGTCTGATTAGACTCCTGTGTCTCAAGTCTGCAGACTACGCCCTGCAGCTGGTCAACGGCAGGTAGCGGCACATCAGCTGGGTCCATGGCCTGAGCAAACTGTCAGGTCACCTGAGGCCAGGTGACAGATGCACAGCGTTGGGGTCAGGAGTGCATCACTAAGGTAGTGGACCCTATGGCTGACTGCTGTGGATGGAACTCCGGGTGGCTCAGGAAAGCAGATCCACTGGAGCACCAACGCGGATCCCACTGGGAACTAGAGCATAAGATTCCCCAGGGCGTGGAGTCTAAGAACTAGAAGGTATTCACCAGAGCCTCTAATGGTGAGGATGGACTATGCTGAAACTGGCTCCAGGTCGTGGCCCCCAGGGTCTCCCAGCTTACTCTCACGGTCAGTTACAGGAGGATAGAGAGCAAGCAGCAGCCCAGGACAACAAAGGATAGTCAGAAGATAAGCCAAAGGTCAGGGCAACTAGCAGACAAGGATAGACAAAGAACACGCCAAAGGTCAGGGTAACAAGCAGGCAGGAATAGTCAAAGAACAAGCCAAAATCGGTAACAGAAGCAGACGTAAAGCACACGGAAGCAGGAGACAAGAAACCATACACACAATATTGCTCGGGCAAGCAGGCTTGGATAGCACAGTGTTAAATAGTGTATCCTGTAGAGGCTAGCGTGGAGCCACGCTGAGGGATGATTAACCATGCAGGTGTGAGAGTGCAGGTCCAAGGCTGTTACACAGACCAGGTAAGCAGACAGACAGGGCGTGAGGGTATTACTGGTGATTCATGACATTTCTCTTGGCAGTAAACGCCAGTGACAGGAAAAGGTGGTGTGGTGGTCTGGTGAAGGCGGTGCCTGAGCGTGTCGTGTGATGTCATAGTGCAAGGGAGCTGAGCGAGGCAAGCTAGGAGCGGGACTATCTGTGCTCTTTGAACTGAAGTGGACTGAAGGGACCACCTGGCGTGGAGAGAGATTGTGAGAGCACCAGCAGGGACCCGAAAAGAATTTTGCAGGTAAGTATAGACATGTTTGTTGTTTATTTATTTTTTTTTACCTTTTAAAATCACTTCTAATCACATTGCTAATTGCATCATGTATTTCTTTGTAGCCTAAATACTGAAATTTGCACTTAACACTATAATTGTGTAACTTTTTTAATGTCATTAAAAACTTGGCCGTGTCAGTACATTTTTTGGTGTTGTGTCAGTAAATTTCAATCTGGTAGGTTGGCAACACTGAGAGGGAGCTCAGCAAATATCTGATTGTTGATCCTCCCTCCCTCCATATATGATGTTCTGTTTCAGAGATTTCATTCCCCAGCTGCTTCTGCTAATGGGAAGCAGCTAATAGGGCGTACTCTATTAGCTTCAGTGGAGTGCAGGGGAGACATTAAGGGTCCAATAGACCCCTGGCATCTCATTAAGGAGAGCCTGTCACTTCTAATATGCTATCACATAGTGGCTATTGGTCCTCTATGTGATAACAATAAAGTTACGTTAAAAAAATTTCCAAAAATGAATGTAAAAAAAAAAAAAACCTGCCCCCACCTTCCTGTACATAGATGTGTTAATATATATGTCAATTGTACATGTTATGTATTGTCATTTATCTTGATGTGATAGCAATCATTTTAGGACCACAACTCACAGTTAATTCCAAACTTATGACCAATAAAGACAATTTTTGTCTATGGACAATTTTGAGTACTGATGTTTGTCGCCATTTCATGGGCATGCGCAATTTTAATTATTGACATGTTGGGTATCTTTTTATTCAACACAACCTCACCTTATATCTTATCAAAATATTGGCTATTATATTGTGTTTTTGGCCACTGAAATAAACTTTAGTGTAGTTTTTACTGAAAACATACATTTAATAAACCGTTGCACTAATATCGTGTTGCATAAAAAAAATTGCAGCTACCACCATTTAATTTTCCAAGATCCCTGCTTTCAGAAAATGTAAAATGTTTGGAAGGGTTAAAGTGGTTATAAAGCCTGAACATTTTTACCTTAATGCATTTAGTATTTAGGTAGTAGTATCCCCCTTCACTGCCCCCCCCCCCTTATTTACCTGAGCCAAAGGTGTGCACACAGGGTGTGCCGGATGTACCTGGGTGCACCCTAATCACCCCTTGTACATTAGCATTATCGCTCTGTGTGCCGGCAGGAATATGGGAAAGATCTCCCTCTTACTGGCTCTGACATAAAGGGAAGTGTTTATGCACTTCTCCTTCACTGTGCCAGCAAGGAGATCAATGTGCAGGGTCATATATATGTATACACATAGACATGTGTTTGCGCTTTACGGTGCACACTCTAGTGCAATAGGCTGCACACACCTTTGACCTGAGCCCTCATTCGATCCAGCACTGTGCCTGTCTGCAGCGGCTCCCTCTCCTCACTTCCTGGTCTCACTGGATTTGCTGCTGTCAATCAAAGCTAGTGATGTGGGAGCGTGGGAAAGGTCCGAGCCCCATTGTCTGTGTCTATAGATGCAGGCAGTGCGCCCTGGGAGCGAGACTGCACAAGTTCCCTTATAGGAAACTGGAGGAGCCAGAAGTACTGGAGGGGGACCCAAGAAGAGTAGGTTCAACTCTACTCTGTGCAATTCCAGGTTAGCAGTTAAGTATAAACTTAAAAAAATGTATTTCTACAGTCTACCATAAAACACATCCAATAAAAAAATGTAAAAAATCAAATTGCTTCATCAATTTAGGCCAATATGTATTCTGTTACATATTTTTGGTAAAAAAATCCCAAAAAGTGTATATTGATTGGCTTGCGCAAACGTTATAGCGTCTACAAACTATGTGATATTTTTATGGCATTTTTATAATTTTTTTTTTTTACTAGTAATGGAGGCGATCGGCAATTTTTAGTGTGACTATGACATTGCGGATGACAAATCGGACACTAGCTGACACTTTTTTGGGGACCAGTGACATTAGTACAGTGAAAATATGCAATGTTACTGTACTAATGATACTGGCAGGGAAGGGGTTAACAACAGGGGCGATCAAAGTGTTAAATGTGTCCCTAAGGAGTGCTTGCAAACTGTGTGGGTTGGGTGCTTTGACTGGGTGAAGACAGAACACAATAGGGTTGATTTACTAAAGGCAAAAAGACTGTGCACTTCGGAAAGTGCAGTTGCACACGGCAAGAGCAGTTGCACCAGAGTTTAGTAAATGAGCAGAGGCTCAGCTGACTTTTAGCAACCAATCATGTGCAAGCAAAAATGCTGTTTTTTTTTATTTTCCTTGCATGTGATTGGATATTCTTTGCAAAGTGAAGCTTTACCTCATTTACTAAGCTCTGGAGTAACTGCACTTGCAGAGTGCAACTGCACTTTCCAATGTGCACAGTCTATTGGCCTTTAGTAAATCAATCCCAATATCTCTATCTTCTCCCCTGTCAGAATGGCGATCTGCTTTGTTTACATAGACAGCCCGCTGTTCTGCCTCTCTCAGGCACGATCGCGGGTGTCCGCCAGATCCGCTGATTGGCTCCCCTTCTGTCTAATCAGTGCACGATCGTGTCTCCGGTGGCACGCGCGCGCCCTCTAGTGGCTATTGCAAGAAATGACATACAGGTACGTAATTTCGGGCAATAGAGCCGACCTGTTGCAGTACATGTATATTAGGCGGTCGGCAAGTGGTTAATGAAATCCATCCAATACCACCTGCTGAACAAGCTCCATTTACTTAAATGGGTTCAGTGGTACAGGTTTTTAGGGGTTAAAGCAAGCAGTGAGGATGAGGATCCTGCTTAACACATCCTCATTGCCTGTAAAATGATCTCTGAAATGCAATCAACCATGGATCATTTTTCAGAGGGGGAAGATAGTGTAAATGAGCCCTAAAAAGAAGAATTCCTATTATTTTGTAGAGATTTTGCTTCACTTTACAGCTCCAGGACAGGAAGTGGGATAAAATCTCCCCCACAGCATACAGAGTGCAAAAAAAAAAACATAGTTATTTAATGTCTTCTTAACTTTTTCCAAAAGTATGTATACAAAAGTAGCGCACATACAGGAATAGTCTGGCGGTTTGATTGCAGGTTCTATACCCTGAGAGGCACACTGCAGCCAGGCACATGACATTTTCTATTTAACCACTTCAGCCCCGGAAGATTTGGCTGCTCAATGACCGGGCCATTTTTTGTGATTCGGCACTGCAAAGCTTTAACTGACAATTGCGCAGTCGTGCGATGCTGCACCCTAACAAAATTGATGTCCTTTTTTCCCCACAAATAGAGATTTCTTTTGGTGGTATTTGATCGCCTCTGCGGTTTTTATTTTTTGCGCTATAAACAAAAAAAGAGCGACAATTTTGAAAGAAAACACAATATTTTGTACTTTTTGCTATAATAAATACCCCAAATTTTTTTCTCAGTTTAAGCCGATATATATTCTTCTACATATTTTTGTTAAAAAAAATCGCAATAAGCGTATATTGATTTTTTTGCGCAAACGTTATAGCGTCTACAAAATAGGGGATAGATTTATAGCATTTTTTATTATTATTATTTTTTTTACTAGTAATGGCGGCGATCTATGATTTTTATCGGGACTGCAACATTATGGCGGACACATCGGACACTTTTGACACATTTTTGGGACCGTCGGCCACGAGCAACAGCACCCCCTCGGTGCAGCGGGCGCGTGAGGCTGCTATCCTGTTTCCGCAAGCTGACGTATAGCTGTGACGGCTCGCGGGATCGTGCCGACCTGCCGCAGAAAAATGACGGCGGCTGGTCGGCAAGCGGTTAATCAAGTCAGAGAACAGTCTGTGCATGTCTTTTTTGTTTTTTTTGTCTTTTTTATTTTGGTTTGGGTAGAACTTGGATATGGTGAGGGTGAGCCTAGGGATACTCCAATAACTGTAACTTGATGATGAGGACTCTACACTATGTCTTTAGGGTGAATGCACCCCCTTTGAAGTGTAAAACTGAATAGTAACAAAAATAAAATAAATAGCATACACAAGTCATATTGTAATTAAATTTTACGTTTCCTTTTCAATTTGCAGCACTGTAATTTTCTATAAAGTGCAATGCAATATGGCTATCTGGAGCTGTTCTGTACACAGAATATGTACAGAACACTCCCCATAAACATAATTTCCTGCTTGTGTGATTGGCTAACTAATTTTTCCTACAAATCTACTAATATACAAGTCAGATTTTTAGCATCCTCTGCAACAAAAATGTCATTTTTGGTAAGATACTCCCAATAGGTAATAACGTCTAAAGGGATACAGATGCTGCCACTTTCCTCATTAAAGCCCTGATTCTGCAGCAGCTGGTTAATAATTATGAAACCACTCCCATTAGACTCAGTGAGCACACGGGCACAACGGAACAAACAGTGATTTCTTCTGAATAACAAAAGGTAGGAATGTGCAACAAAGTTTGTTAAAATTCTTGCAATGTATATAGATCATCCAGAGGGGGATGTTTTTTTGTCTCAACAAAAGTGGAATTACACTTTAATATATTATTATTAGAACAAAACAACGCAATAAATGTGCTGACCTAAAGTGATCTAAATTGACCCTATGCAGGGGTCCGCTTCAAAAAAAATTGGTGAAATAAGTAAAATCATAGGTGTGCGCAGCCTTTTGCATTAGGGTGTGCACATCAAACCTCCAACACATATATGCATGTGACATACACTATTTACCAGTCTCTTCCCTGCTCTCTATCCTGAAACAATGAGGGAAGGGAAGAGCAAGGGAGCACAAAAGGGGACCTGGGCAGCAGAAAAAAAGTAGAATAGGGACAGGAGGGGTGGCAGGGGTAGCATATATTGGTACCAATCTCCTGTAATTTCCTCCTGTGGCAGATGAATGTCGGCAAGAGGGAGAGGAGGAGAAGCCTACTTTCAGCTGCTGCAGGAAGATAATACAGATCGGTTCCATTAAATTCCACCCCCATCGTCCCTCCTGTCAAGGATCTGGGGGTCGCCAAGGAAAGATCGCGGTTTACCTGTCATCTGCCTGCAATTGATGGGTAGATCGCGATTGAAGGGTTGCCAACCCCAGGATAAGGGTGTGTCCAGGCACACCTGGCACACCCCTTGCACATGCCTTTGAATAAAATACAAAATAAAGTATCTTTCAAAATAAAAGAAGTGCTTAGTCAACAGTGGTAAAATAATAAAGTTTTGCAATAAGCTTCTAAACAAATACAGAAAAAAGTATACAGTGCCTTGAAAAAGTATTCATACCCCTTGAAATTTTCCACATTTTGTCGTGTTACAACCAAAAACATAAATGCTTTTATTGGGATTTTTATGTGATAGACCAACACAAAGTGGCACATAATTGTGAATTGGAAGGAAAATAATAAATGTTTTCAACATTTTTTACAAATAAATATGTGAAAAGTGTGGCGTGCATTTGTATTCAGCCCCCCTGAGTCAATACTTTGTAGAACCACCTTTTGCTGCAATTACAAAAGGTGATGTCTCTACCAGCTTTGCACATCTAGCATTTTGCCCTTTCTTCTTTGCAAAATAGCTCAAGCTCTGTCAGATTGGATGGAGAGCTTCTGTGGACAGCAATTTTTAAGTTTTGCCACAGATTCTCAATTGGATTTAAGTCTGGGCTTTGACTGGGCCATTTTAACACATGAATGACCTTTGATCTAAACCATTCCACTGTAGCTGTATGTTTAGGGTTGTTGTCCTGCTGGAAGGTGAACCTCCGCCCCAGTCTCAAGACTTTTGCAGACTCTAACAGGCTTTGTTCTAAGATTGCCCTGTATTTGGCTCCATCCATCTTCCCATCAACTCTGACCATCTTTCATGTCGTGCTGAAGAAAAGCATCCCCACAACATGATGCTGCCACCACCATATTTCACAGTGGGGATGGTGTATTCAGGGTGATGTGCAGTGTTAGTTTTCTACCACACATAGCGTTTTGCTTTTAGGTCAAAAAGTTCAATTTTGGTCTCATCTGACCAGAGCACCTTCTTCCACTTTGCTGTGTCCCGTACATGGTTTCTCACAAAGTGCAAACAGGACTTCTTATGGCTTTCTTTCAACAATGGCTTTCTTCTTGCCACTCTTCCATAAAGGCCAAATTTTTGGAGTGCATGACTAATAGTTGTCCTGTGGACAGATTCTCCCACCTGTGCTGTGGATCTCTGCAGCTCCGCCAGAGTTACCATGGGCCGCTTGGCTGCTTCTCTGGTTAATGCTCTACTAGCCCGGCCTGTCAGTTTAGGTGGGCGGCCATGTCTTGGTCGGTTTGTAGTTGCCATACTCTTTCCATTTTCTGATAATGGATTGAACAATGCTTCGTGAGATGTTCAAAGCTTGGGATATTTTTTATAACCTAACCCTGCTTAAAATTTCCCCACAACTTTATCCCTGACCCGTCTGGTGTGTTCCTTGGCCTTCATGATGCTGCTTGTTCACTAAGGTTGCCTAACAAACCTCTGAGGGCTTCACAGAACAGCTGTATTTATACTGAGATTAAATTACACACACATGGACTCTATTTACTAACTAGGTGACTTCTGAAGGGAATTGGTTCCTCTAGATTTTACTTAGGGGTATCAGAGTAAAGGGGGCTGAATACAAATGCACACCACACTTTTCACATATTTATTTGTAAAAAATTATGAAAACCATTTATCATTTTCCTTCTACTTCACAATTATGTTCCACTTTGTGTTGGTCTATCACATAAAATCCCAATAAAATATGTTTATGTTTTTGGTTGTAACATGACAAAATGTGGAAAATTTCAAGAGGTATGAATACTTTTTCAAGGCACTGTAAATCTACCACTGCTCCTATTGACAAATGCATTGCAGTACTTAATGTTTTAAGCACTGCATTACATTTGTAATTTTTTTTTAAGAGAACCCCTGCATTGGGTCAATTTAGATCACTTTAGTGCAGCATATTTATTTGCATTGTTTAGTTTTTGCACATAGTAAGGGTATGTAAGAAGTGCCTTCTGCTAAACAAGGTTTTTTTTATACTAACTTTTGTTATTAAAAGAAACCTGTACAGAGAGAGAATAAGATCGCAACGGCTGACTTTCTTCTAAAATGCTAAATGACTGGCTGTCTTTAGTGTCAGTGTTTTCTACTGATCTGTTACTAATCTGGAACAAGCATATAAAAAGTGCAATTAGAGTAAAGTCAGAAAACGATCTGCAAACTTGTTCAGGCTCAGTGACCGAGACTTCCTGAACAAGTATTCAGATCAATTCAGACTGTACTCGACTGCACATGTGACAGCCAGGCAGCTAGCATTTTCAAGGACAAAGGCGTACCATGACACCTTGCATATTTCTCTTAGTACAGGTTTCCTATAAAGACACTGTAGGCTGCAAAGTCAGCTAGTAACAACAGGCACTGCTAGCTTTATTTCTCACCTATTGTTGATGCAGGGAAAACTCTTACAATATAGGTCAGGTTATAATGTAACTTGAATAAATGGCCTCAGCATCATTTATAGTCGTTTTCTTCAACATCGCCAACCCTGTTTCACAAATTTCTCGCGTCCAATAAACATTCTCAGTTTATGACAACTGATCCAGCGAATATATAAAATACCGCAGTGGCATTTGAAGAAGTGTTTATCTGATAAACAAAGCTTACAGTTATCACTCTAATTACAATCTGCACTGCCATCTAGGGGATTTATCAAAGGACGACAGCAAATCTGCTCCAGCCAAGACAATGAGCAAGTGGTTTGGATTTTAATCTGAACTGGGGAGCAGTCACTCATGTAATGTTTGGAATACATTTTAGATTAGGTATTTGAACAAGGTCACCGTGACAGTGCAGAAAATAGCACAAAATATATGGCCCCATACCTGAGCTTTATAGAGCAGTACTTTACAAAAGCAACCTTGGACAAACAGTGTTCCTTCTGAAATCAATATGATATGCCACACTAGGTTTCGAGTGAATATTTTTTCCTTGTATTTGTTGCCTTTTTTTTCTCCAGAAAACACTTCCCAGCTATAAATCTCTTTATACAACGCTGCTCATAATAAATATTTTACAATGCAGCATTTAATATGACACTCACTGGCTAACAAATTACAGCAACTGCTGAATCTAGAATTATTTCACAATAACAGGATCTCAAGCAGAGAGTTTGCATGCATGAGCAACATAGCTGTATATAGGTAGAAACAAAAAAAAAAAAGACGCTCATTAATTATCTCCGGTGGCTCATTTGGAATCTAAAACTGGCTGTGCTTTAGGCGATCAGCAAAACATTGAAGAAAACAGCGATAGAAACGGAAAACAGGTATGGCTGGAATGCACTTTCTTGCTAGCACGTGGGCACAATCTGTGCTCTGTGTTATGCTGTTGAGGCATGTGACTATCCCCCCCACTGGGGAATATAATGAAGGCTTTAGGGATATAGCACAGAGTAGGTTCAGGCATTTAATTATAGCTTTATCTTTTCACATGTACGATGACTGTTTGATGTGTTGTATGCATAGCATTACGTCAAAATCACTATGTATCACAAAGCTATAGTTTATGTAGTAATAATGTATAACATTGCATGCATATTTTTTAACTAAAGGTTGGATTGCTGCTTTACCATGTATTGAACACATATACTGTACATTTAAGCTTTTAAAGTTATGTCAAGAACAAAACTCGTTTCCTAGTTTGGTTGGAATGGGTACATTTATATTCCTATCTGGTTTTTGCTGCTACAGTTGTGCTCATAAGTTTACATACCCTGGCAGAATTTATGATTGCTTCATAATTTTTCAGATAATATGAATGATAACACAAAAATCACTCATGGTTAGTGTTTGGCTGAAGCCACTTATTATCAATCAACCCTGTTTAATCTTTTTAAATTATAATGGCAACAGAAACTACTCAAATGACCCTGATCAAAAGTTTACATACCCCAGTTCTTAATACCGTGTATTGCCCCCTTTAACAACTCAATGACAGCTTAAAGTCTTTTGTGGTGTTTGTGGATGAGGTTCTTCTCAGATTGTAAAGCTGCCCATTCCTCTTGGCAAAACACCTCCAGTTCCTGGAAATTCTTGGGCTGTCTTGCATGAACTGCACATTTGAGATCTGCCCAGAGTGGCTCAATGATATTGAGGTCAGGAGACTGAGATGGCTACTCCAGAACCTTCACTTTATTCTTCTGTAGCCAATGGCTGGTCAACTTGGCCTTGTGTTTTGGATCATTGTCATGTTGGAATGTCCAAGTACGTCCCATGTGCAGCTTCCTGGCTGATGAATGCAAATGTTCCTCCAGTATTTTTTGATAACATACTGCATTCATCTTGCCATCAATTTTAACCAAATTTTCTGTGCCTTTGTAGCTTACACATCCCCAAAACAGCAATCTACCTACGTGTTTCACAGTAGGAATGGTGTACCCTTTATCATAGGCCTTGTTGACTCCTCTCCCAATGTAGCGTTTATGGTTGTGGCCAAAAAGCTAAATTTTGGTCTCATCATTCCAAATGACTTTGTGCCAGAAGGTTTGAGGCTTGTCCCTGTACCGTTTGGCGTATTTGGCGTAAGCGGAATACTTTGTGGCATTTGTGTAGTAATGGCTTTCTTCTGGGGACTCGACCATGCAGCCCATCTTTCTTCAAGTGCCTCCTTATTGTACATCTTGAAACAGCCACACCACATGTTTTCAGAGAGTCCTGTATTTCACCTGAAGTTATTTGTGGGTTTTTCTTTGCATCCCGAACAATTTTCCTGGCAGTTGTGGCTGAAATGTTAGTTGGTCTACCTGACAGTGGTTTGGTTTCAACAGAACCCTTCATAATCAACTTCTTGATTAGACTTTGAACATTGCTGATTGGCATCCTCAATTCCTTGGATATCTTTTTATATCCCTTTCCAGTTGTATGCAGTTCAACTACCTTTTCCCGCAGATCCTTTGACAATTCTTTTGCTTTCCCCATGACTCAGAATCCAGAAAAGTCAGTGCAGCACTGGATGAAAGATGCAAGGGTCTGTCAGGAGTCCAGGAACTCATTGATCTTTTATACACACACACTAATTACAAGCAAACAGATCACAGGTGAGGATGGTTACCTTTAATAGCCAATCATACCCCATTGTGTCAACTTGTGTGCATGTTATCAGGCCAAAATCACCAGGGAATGTAAACTTTTGATCAGGGTCATTTGGGTAATCTCTGTTGCCATTATGATTTAAATGTGGAAAACAGAAAAATTACCGCGCTGCCACAAAAAAAACCCCCAGAGAAGCAGCAGTTTAACTGTGAGATATACACAAAAATAACAAAATTTACCAAAAAATAAAGAAAACTGTGCTATACCATGATGGATATATGAGTGCATAAAAATAAATTCATGTCAAGGTACGTGAAGTGAGAAAACCAAAAAAACCCTCTATGAGGATATCAACATCCATGGGATAAAAAATTCCACTAGACCATATACAAAAAGTGATATGTAATGCATAACAAACATTGAGTCAATAATGCATGTCAAAGTTCATAAATTGAGTCTAGGAAATCCTCCACGCAAAGTAAAGAAAGTCCCAAAGGAAATCCCCTCAATATTCCTCAGAAAGGACTGGTATGTGAAGAATGAAATTAAAACACCGCTCACAGTGATCCTCCACCACATGTAATTCACGCTTACCGAAAAGCAAGAAAATCAAGTTTGTGTGCGGACCCAATCTGGGATGTCCAGCTAGTGATGAGGCTTCTCTGTGTGCAGTGTGACTGCGGAAGTGCGATGGATGTGCACCACTCGAACTCAAGGGCATGAGGACAAAAGAAAGGTGGCCATAGCGTGAATCCTTTAAGAACGGTTTATTTAAAAAAGGTAAAACACTTACACAAAGGATGATAAAAAGAGCAGTTCGCCAGCCGGCATAGCGAGTACCCATTCACAGTGAGATCGCGATGACGTCAGAGCGTCAACCTCCCGACGTACATTTCGTCTATAACTGACGTTGTTTGGGTTCCCCAGACACAGTTGATTGATAATAAATGGCTTCAGCCAAACACTAACCATGAGGGAAAGAAAAGTTTTTGTGTTCATATTCTCCGAAAAATGGCCAAGAAATCATAAATTCTGCCAGGGTATGTAAACTTATAAGCACAACTGCATATGGGGCTAGATTAGGGAAATTTCCTCTCTTATCCTGTCCTACTGACAATAATGCACCAGACTGGCAGTGAAGGGAACTCTCCAACAGTAACACAGACATAAACAAAAACACTTTTTTAGAGATTTCCCCTTATTTCCTGTCTTGCTGACAGTGGTTTCACCTGGGCAAGAAGCTAGGGAAATTCTTGAGAAAAGACACAGACAGGAAAAAAAAATTCATTTTTGTCTAGTAAAATGTCTGAAGCAGCCGGCTTGGGTCCGATAAAATCGGTCAGGCTTACTTTCACATTTCACATCCACCCTTTCCCCTGGGACATTGGTGATCCCCTCCTCTGTGATTTGAGACTTCAATATCCAAGCAGGAATCTCCCTGAAATGGCAATTCTGGTCCTATATCTTAAAAGATGTCTGGACTAATAAGCTTCTTCATAGACATCCGAACTGATAAGTATAACATGCATGCATGCGCCCTATGGAACATCTCATGACAATTTGGTCTCTGTGACACACATGGAGGTTTAAGACATTGAGCATTTACTTCCAAGTCAGTGATGGAATATACTCACTTTGTGCAACCTGGAACCTGATTGGTGTGTGAGGGAGGTGATATCCATGTTCACACATATCGTTTGGCAGATTCATTATTGCTGTGGCTATATGCCTATATATAAATGAAGCTGACGTAAATGTACACAATCGGTGAAGATTGATCCTCCTCTGGACCACATTACACCTTGATTCACAAGCTAACTGAGGATTTGCTCATCATTTTACCATCCTGGAACTTCAGTTATGTTGCTTGACAGATATGTTATCCTTGGCTGGGTGCTATGAACTGTCACTTACATGCAAAAGAACTCATTTGTGACCGTAATTTAATCCCCTCTATCATTAGGACCACCATCCCTAATATATATGTATATATATATCTATATATATCTAGATATAGATATAGATAGATATATATATATATATATATTGATATCTAGATGTATAGATATATAGATATATCTATATATATATATATTTGCATAATGCAGGGGAAATGTTTTTAGTTATGAGAGAGAGGTGTGTATGTGTGATTCTAGGCGTGTTTTTTGTGTGTTGTACCACTATTAATATAAGGATTTGTATATCCTAATTATTCTTGATAATCAACAAAGTAACAATTTAATATAATCCATTGAGTTGTCATATATGTTGTCTTTTCCTCTGGTGGTTCAGTTAAATCAGATTTTTAAACTCAGGTTTTGCTGTAAAATGTTGTTAGCAGGATAGGAAGTGAGGGAAAATCATTTTAGCAGAGCCCTGGATATCTGTAAAAATCTGGGGGAGTCCTTCTTTGCTATTTCAAAGCTAAAAAAAAAAAAAAAAAAAAAAAGTATTGGCTATAATTATACTTTTTAGAGAAATTTGAGGAAACACGAACAAATTATCTATAGGTGAGCTACTAATGTTATCGAGCAAATATTGTAGCTTGTGTTAAAAACACAAAGTTCATGCTTTCTTACTTTTGGATATATCGGAGAAGAGTTGAGCACCTGTAGGGTTTTTACTGCTATCCCTGGATCTGTTAGAGCAGTGGTCATCAACCCTGTCCTCAGGGCCTACAAACAGGCCGGGTTTTATGTATTACCTTGGAGAGGTGCAGACTAGAATACTGCAATCCCTGAGCAGCAAATTATATCACCTGTGATGTATTTCAGTTATCTTGCAAACCTGGCCTGTTAGTGGGCCCTGAGTACAGGGTAGAATGACCACTGCGTTAGAGTGATATCTCCTCCTTTTCTGCTCTGCTGACAATGTTTAACCAGATAGGAAGAGAAGGAAATGCTTCAACAGCAATATAGCAATAAAAAACACTTTTTAGTATCTAAGCTGAAAAACAAACATGTAACATATTGCATCTTCTCTATCTGTAGATGTGGTGGCTGCATTTGTTTTCTGTTTTTTTCTTTCTTTTTTTTCACCTAGTGTTCCAGCCAGGATCACACTTCTTGTCTTAGGGTGCCTCCTTTATCTATGGAAGTATGGAAGTGCAGCAGAGATATCCTTGGGCAGCAGCACTGTTAGATGGACTAGTAGATTTAGATGAACCTTAAAGTGTTTGCAAAGGTACAAGTTTTTTTTACCTTCATGCATTCTATGCATGAAGGTAAAAAACTTTCCGTGTGTAGCAGCCCCCCCCCCCATCTAATACTTACATAAGCCCCCTCTCGATTCAGCAATGTCCATGAGAGTCCTATTTCTCCAGGGATTCACACTCCTGATTGACATTTGGGAGCTGTTGGCTCCCGCTGCTGTCAATCACAGCCAGTGTGCCAATCAGGAGACAGACAGAGGGGGCAGGGCCATGCCACGGCTCTAAATGTGAATGGACACACAGAGCCGTGGGTCGGGAGCATGCCTGTTTGGGTGCTCCTATTGCAAGCTGCTTGCTGTGGGGGCACCCGGCAGGAGTGAGGGGCCTGGAGTGCCGACTGGGACCCGGGAAGAGAAGGATCTGGGCTGCTCTGTGCAAAACCACTGCACAGAGAAGGGAAGTATAACATGTTTGTTATTTTAAAAAAACACAAGACTTTACAATAACTCTAAATAAGTGACTAAAACATTAAATCTAACTCCAACTAACATGTTTAAGCAGTTACAAATATTTTTTTTTCCTTTTTGGGATAAAGGTTTTAACTAAATGTATAAAAGCTGATGATTGTAAGCATTGTCAGTGTTAAAAGGTGTGTCTCAATCCTATAACCCATTTGCTGCACAGGTTGGTGTGTTAAAAGAAGTTGAAAAATAACAGCAGGGTCAACGGATAAAAATACAATGTTACAGGGGGGCAATAAAACAAAGATTGCTGTGTAACGCTACGGATAGACTGCATCATAAATGTTTTTTTTTTTTTTTACTTTGCCTTTAGTACCACTTTAAGTAGAGGAAGGCTAGAACCTATTTCTGATTTGTATTTCTGTCTATGTCCCTATTAAGATCTTGCCTTCACTTCCTGCACGATGAAGCCGTTGTCACTGGGACAAAAAGTTAAAGACTTACTAGGGGTACTGGGGCAGACTGAGGTTCTAATCAAGCAGTGGACTGAATTTGAAGACTTTTGTCGATTTCTACCAGTGAGGATTTACTAGTTGCACTTTTGTATAATCTTTGATCTGCTGTCAAAAAAGTTTTTGCCTTTAATAGAACTAATCAAGTTCTTGAGTATGTGAGCTCCGAAGAATGCTAGCAATTTATAACAAAAGCCACACTTTATTTTTCTACCATTTAATAATTCACAAGCATTAACAAGCCCGTGCTATTTTTAATATGCAATAATTACAATACTGTTTTTGTTTTCAATTAATCACACTTGACTGAGCCTGCCGACAATGTCTACTGAGCTTACTAATAAGGATTTATGAGTAACTGCATCACTGCAATTGCATAAGGACCACAAGTGTACTTTACCCATATACTGATATTATAGAAGAGGCACAGAATGTTTAATGTGAACAAGTAGCCAGATATTTAGACAAAACTGAAGACTTACGCTTTTGCGAAAGGATACAGAAGTCTGATTTTTTTTTTTTTTTATATAGGAGTTAGTGAGGTGTGTTTACAATGCAGCACCTGCATGGTGAGTAGACAGCATTGGAAAGCATTTCTTTGTTAATGAGGGTTGCACAATCTTTTCTCATGCACATGGTCAAGAGTGTATATGATAAAATTATCCTCAAAGATTTTTGGTCTATAATATATTCTGGACCATATGAAAGCAATTACATCTCCGCACACTGTTTATACCAATACCATGAGGGTTGCTGACCCATCCGGGATTTCAGGCCAACTGAAACCTGGACATATTATTTAGACAGGACTGTGGCTGGCTTACCAAGTACCACAACCACCAAGTTCATGGACAGGTGCATAGGCAAGGTGTGCCTGGCCTCACCCTAATCTCCAGGTTGCGACCATCTGGGGGGCTGGATGCAGTTGTCTAAGTGTCTGTGACTCTCTCTCTCACACTGCCCAGGGCCAGCACAGAGTCTCCCCTGCATGGATGAGAGAGGAGAGAGGGCTCAATCTGCTCCTCCCTACTCCTCTATGTCTGCCTGCCCACACTCCACTATCCAGTGTGCTGTGCCTCAGAAGAGGGATGTGTAGGCAGGAAATTTAAAGACAAAAACACAACAAAGAAAAATTCTCAGCTCACTTACCAACCAGCCTGCAACAAACTGAATTGTCCTGTCTAACAGGTGCATGCCATGTATGCCTGGGTTCCCTCCGGGCATATCTGCTTTTACTATATCCATTATTATATATGTGTTGGTGAATTGGTGAGGGGATGCACTGGACCCCTTTTCTGCCATTGTGCTATTGCTCGATGTCCAGTGCGTTTCTATAGTGCTTGTAAGGGTAATTTTTTTTTTTTTTTAAATAACAAACATAACATACTTACCTCCACTGTTCAGCTCGTTTTGCACAGAGTGGCCCTGAACCTTGTCTTCTGGGGTCCCTCAGGAGCTCTTGTGGCTCCTCCCCGCATCGGATAACCCCCTGGTAGAAGCTCTCTCCTGGGGGAGTACCTTGCGGGTGCACTCCCGAGTACAGAATTTGGCATCCATTGACGCCGAATGCAGGACTTGGCCCCGCCCCCCTGGCGCCTGTGTCATTGGATTTGATTGGCAGCAGCGGTAGCCAATGGCTGCAATGTTATCTATCTATCCAATCAAGAGCCTGGAGCCTGTAGAGAGAGAGACAGCATGTCCCCGCCGATTGAATGAAAGGGTTCAGGTAAGTAAAACGGGGGGCTGGGAGGCCGGTGACTGCCAGGCGTTTTTTCACCTTAATGCATAGGATGCATTAAAGTGAAAGAACATGAAGCTTCACAACCCCTTTAAGGAGTGGTGGGCTCCCTCTAGGCATACCTGTCTTAATCTATTAATCATTATATATGTTCTCCAAGTTTTGACACTCTCTTAATGTATAGAGTTAGGACTGCAATACATTAGGGTGCTGTGAAGTGGCCCTGCAGCTTTTGCATACATTTGTAAATGTGTGCAAACCAAACCCCTGGTTTTAACGTGAATTGTTAGACCCCTATGATACGTTTTATTCCAAATAGACTTATTCTCTAAGAATAAGATCATTCGGGGGTGAAATGCATCAGTGGGGCTTGGCCTAGGGTGGAGAGTGTGTTTGGAAGTAAACTCCACAGATTGACATTTATGGAGTGTGGTTTTGCATTCTATTTTGCTAGAGTATATACTATGTAGTCTGACAGCTGAATGGGTCAAGTGTGGATGCATCACTGTTTCCTGGGAAGCTCATTGCTGCTGGCTAACAACCAGCCTGAGCAGGAAGCTGTCACATTCATCTGCGGTAATAATATCACTTCTCAATGTATCACCTCCTGCTGCAGCTAGAAGTCATCTCTAGTCTGTACACACCTGCTGCTTCCTGAGGAACAACTCTCTAATTCTGACTACACTGAATGAATTAACTTTTTGGTGCAACACCCAAACATGATCAACATGAGTTCAACACCTAACAAGGACCCTTTGCTGAAATGGGCATTAACTGAATTAACAACCATCTCACTGCTACAAAAGCTTTTATTATCTGACATATTGCCTGTAAAATCAGCACATATTGGACACTGCTGTTTCACATGCAAAAGCAATATTATGTTTAGCTGTCTGTAGATATAAGTAAATAGTCATACTGGCATGCTGCCTCACCATTCATTGTGGTCCAAGGTCTAAGTTACATGTCCAAGTTACGCGGGTAGTGGTAAAAAAACCCGAAAGGGTAACACTGAAAAAAATATATTAAAAAACTAGAAATGAAACCAGTAAGAAAAGCTGCCAGCACCAGAAGTCTAAATACAAAACGAAAACAAATAGAAAAAATTGTGGGTGCAGCGCTGGTGTAAGTGAAGTCCCTAAGATAATAGAAGAGGAAAAAACATTTTTTGATTTTTCTTTTTTCCCAAAATTTCAGAGGTGGTGAACAAAGACTGAAAAATAAAAACTAAGGCAGAGTCCCAATATGAGAAATTGGGAAACTGAAAAGAAAAAGAAAATCAGAGTAATTAAATCCAATCTTCTAATAACGTGCTTTGATAAATATTAGAAAATA
Organism: Lithobates clamitans; assembly: GCA_037952925.1. Classification (NCBI taxonomy): domain Eukaryota; kingdom Metazoa; phylum Chordata; class Amphibia; order Anura; family Ranidae; genus Lithobates; species Lithobates clamitans. The sequence goes on from JBBGZY010000748.1 coordinate 205,939, forward strand.
TTGAATACTGTGCTCAAACCAATAAAAATTTAAATATATATAATTATTGAAAAATAAATAATAAAAACTTGCAAAAAATGTGCATGTGTGTGCAAACATTAACTGAACATCATATAGGTGTAAAACCAGAATCCAAAGAAAGATCCCTCCTCCAGATAGTTTTACAGCCAAGGTGAGCATGTAGTATCCTTACCAACTTAAATGGCCACTTAAGCGGTCTGACCAAGCCCAGGGAATTCGGTCTCCCAAAAACCAGTATGGTGTCTGGAGCAGCTAGATCCGTGTTACAAATAACCCTTGTCTCAAAATACTTTTATTTGAAGACGTCCCAGCTTGCTCCGCTTACCAAGCGGAGCAACTTTAAACTTTAGAAAACTTTAATAAACAATCGCCTTCCCACGAGGTACTGCTGACTTGCGTTGCCTCTGAATACTGAATCACAAGAACCCCCCTTTCTCCAAAACTAGAGGAAGGAGCATGGGTGTCCGCAGAACTTTTTTCAGGGGGGCATCATTTTAAGGTCACCCATGCAATATAAAAAGATGTACATTCTCACAGGCTATATATATATAAGCATGGACTGGGGGTACGCCTGGCCTGAGTAATTTCCAATACAAAGTGACGCTGAATTATCTCTTATATAACACATATATCTTTCCAGTGGAAAGATATATGTGTTATATAAGAGATAATTCAGCATCATTTTGTATTGGAAGATACTCAGGACAGGCATACCACCAGTCCATACCCATATACATATAGCCTAGAGAATGTGCATCTTTTTATATTGCAATGTATTGCAATACATCTGTTGTGGCCATATTTTGATCTTGATGAAAACAGCCTATACAAAGTGAAGAAGATGAATTATCTCTTAACATACACAGACATATCTTTCCAGTAATAGCTGTCCGACTTTCCAGCAATATACAAATCAAAATGCTCCCCCTTACTGCTGTTACCTGTGGTTCTTCTTCTGTTGCTTGCAAATGTATATGCCACTCACTTCGGCTTAGGATTTCCTGTGATGTGATGATGAGCAGGCACTGGCAGCGTATCACTCAGCAGCTCGGCCAATGACTACAGTGAGTGGGTGGCGTCTACACAACACGTACACATTCAGGCAGCTAATCACTGAAGAGGAGCAGCGGAATGACCGAGCCATCTCATCCAATAATCGGGCCGGGGGTGAGGGAGGGACATCAGATGTGTCAGGACAGAGAGCAGCTGGCTGACTCAGAAAAAGTCAACGGCGGCTACGGCGGACACTGCAGCTGGCAACTGCAACACCTTCTTAACGATTCCAGGGGGGGGGCAATTGCCCCCCCTTGCCCCTATCTGCAGATGCCCATGGGAAGGAGGAAGGGTCTGATGTTCAAAACATTCACCAGGGAAACAAGAGGAAGGCATAAAGGTTCCACCTGGAAAACAATAAGCTTTCTTTAACCACTTGACCTCCAGAAGATTTTACCCCCTACATGACCAGGCCATTTTTTTTTGCTATTCAGTACTGTGCTACATTAACTGGCAATTGCGCAGTCATGCAACACTGAACGCAAATTAAATTTATATACATTTTTCACACAAATAAAGCTTTCTTTTGGTGTTATTTTATCAATACTCAGTTTTTAAAATAACATGAAAATTTTGAAAAAAAAAGGGATTATTTTTTCTACTTACTATCATAGAACATATCTAACAAAGTCAAAGTCATAAATTTTGGCCAAAATTTATTTTTCTACATCACTATGGTAAAAAAAATCACATTATGTGGATATTAATTGATTTGTGTGAAAGTTATAGTCTACAAACTATAGTATATATATATATATATATATATATATATATATATATATATATATATATTTTGAAAATTGATCAATCCTGTTATACTGAAGGCCTAATTTCTTGAGGCCCTCAAAATACAAGAACATTACAAATACCCCCCCAAATTACTTCTTTTTTGAAAGTAGAATGTCTGGGGTATTTAATAAGAGGCATGGCGAGTTTTTTGAAGTTGTAATTTTTGTCACAATTTGGGGAAAATGTGGAAAATAATTAAAACATGTTTTCACTTTTTTTTTTTTTTTTACATACTGTCACCAGTGCAGTACAGCATCATCATATGACTGGTGTGGCAGTGGTCAGGGATACTGACCGGTGACAGTATGTTAAAAAAAAAAAATACATACTTTTTAATTAGCTGTTTTACCTTTTTTTTTCTTTCTTTAACCTTTTTTTCTTCTTTTTTCTATTTTTTTACATACTTTCATCAGAGTACTTCAGTGTAACCATAGTGACACTGTACTACTCTGGGGGAATGGGGTGATCAGGGATTTTTTTTTAAACTTTGATTGCTCTTACAGTTATGATCACTGTAATGCCCCGTACACACGGTCGGATTTTCCGATGGACATTGTCCGATCGGAGCGTGTTGTCAGAAATTCCGACCGTGTGTGGGCGCCATCGGACATTTTCCATCGGATTTTCCGACACACAAAGTTGGACAGCAGGAGATAAAATTTTCCGACAACAAAATCCGATCGCGTCAATTCCGACCGTGTGTGGCCTGTTCCGACGCACAAAGTGCCACGCATGCTCAGAAGAAATTCCGACACGGGACAGCTCGTTCTGGTAAACTTAGCATTCGCAATGGATACAGCACTTTCGTCACGCTGCAATGTAAAAAATGGTTTAATACAGCGCACTCTCTTCTTCTTTATAATGTGACAAGAATTAAGTAGTTTTGCTGCTCATATTCACACACACTTCTCACAAAGTTTTATTTGTGTTTTTTTAGTGGGATTCCCTCAATATATTGTTATTAGTTGTCACATCTGACAGTTTTATATTTTTTATGTTTTTTTTTTTTTTTTTTTTTAAGCCTTTTTTTTTCTTTAATGTTTGGATTTTTTCCAAGGCTGATCTTTGTTCAATGTTATTTTTATTTTTACTCCAGAATATTTGTGTGTGTTTTGTGTGTCAAGTTACCCCAATACCATTGATATCTTTTATTATTTAATCTCCAGGAGATTTTTTGTTGTTGGTGTCCCTTGTTCATTTCACATTGTATATTAGAAATGTACCTGAATCCTCACAAACAAACTGTCATTTTTGAAGTAAAACACATAGGAGAGTATAATTCAAAACAAAAATCCTTTATTAAGGGATCAGAACCAAACAAAGAGGAAGGCAACACTGGATCAACAGCAGAAATTAGTGAAGCCTGGGACCCCCACGGCAGACATCAATTCTTATACATCAAAATTGGTGGCCTGAGGAGTCCATATGTAAGGGAGGGCAGTCTGGTCCGGGATTCACAGAGACTCGGATAGCAGCAGATGACATCAGTGTCCCCAGGCTGTGGTACCACAAGAGGCTGCATCTTTTGGCCGACCAGACTGGATCCAGGGCAATCACTCTCTGGTCTTCCTTTCACACTTCCTTCCGGGCTGTGGCTGTGCAGTTGGAGATGTGGCAGGAGGAGGAGTAGGACCTGGAGGAGGAGGAGGAGGAGGACTGGGAGGACCTGGAGGAGGACTGGGAGGACCTGGAGGAGAGGGAGGAGGAGGAGGAGGACCTGCAGGAGGAGGAGGAGGACCATCCCAAAGCTGTGTGTGAGGTGTAATTTGGCCCCTCACACCTTTCTCCAGAGCCTCTGATATGAGGGCCTGACACATGGCTTGTTGGCCCTCCTCCATCCTCTGCATTTTATAGGCAATGAATGCAGCAATGTTCTCCTGCCTGGTGTGTGGTGCTCCCAGGACCTCTGTAGCCCTCCAAAAGAATCTGATAGCCGCCTCCTCTAGGGCACTCGTCCTACTGCCACTTTCTGTTTTCAGGGGGGGTGGAGGGACCTTGATATCAGCCAGCCGGCTCGGCCCGGCCACCTCCTGGCTGAGACTTCCCTGTGTATGAAAAAAGGACATAGTTGTAATGTTTTGCATCATCAATCACAATCCTAAATTAGTACTCCCAACTAACATCTAGTTAACATCATTGATTGTACAAGCAGAAATATTTAGAGGAATGCTATACCTGGCTCAATCTGGGCTCCTCCACATATGGCCTGGAAGGCCCAGGTTGGGCGTCAGAAGCCTCAGCCGGGGGGGAAGGAAGCGTGGAAGGAAGACTGGAGAGGGATGGCCTGGGTTCAGTCTGGCCTGCCAGAAAGTGCAGCCTGTCGTAGTACAACATCCTGGGGACATAGATGTCATCTGCTGCTCTGGATCTCTGTGAATCCAGGACTTTCTTGCACTCCCTCAGATATGTGCTCCTCAGGCAACCAATTAATATCTTTAAATAGGTGATGTCTGCCGTGGGGATCACCTGCTTCACAATTTCACACAATTGCTCCAGTGCTGCCTTCCTCTTTGCTTGGTTCTTGAAATGGGGGTGGGTAATCTCCCACAGACAGGGCAGCTCACTTAGCATATCAATGAATAGTGACATGAAGTCAGTATCTCTCATTAAGATATCCATGTTCACTGCAAGACACAACACAAGACAAAGCCTAATGTCAGACCAAACTCTCCTAATCTTGTTACAATATAGGCCTCAATCTAGAAGCAGTATAGGCCCAAGTTTGTCTCTTACCTTCGTTCTTACGATCGACGCGTCCAATGCTCCTTCCTCCGCTCACAGATCGTACGTAATACGCACGCGTGTTACGCTTTATACACACTGCGCATGCGTATAACTCCGCCCGCCCCTGACGTTCTTTCTAGTCTATTCCCCGCCCCTTTTCGTTCTGCGTAGTGGGGGAAGAGCATGATGGCGGAGTTACAACAGGTGCGTGATAATTCTAACAACGAGGAGGAGGAAAGCCCGGATCCAGACACGTCCCGATCCAGAAGGAGACGTTTTAAGGCCACAAATATGTCGTTTGGGGAGATGTTGGAGATGGTAGACATCATGAAGAAGTCCGACTATGACGGAAAATATGGGCCTTACCCCCACCCCAACATCAGAAAGGCCAAAATCATTGGTAAAGTGGTCAGGAGTCTTGAGCGGAATTTCGGGGTACGAAGGTCTAAAGATCAGCTCAGGAAGCGGTGGTCGGACCTGAAGTTGAGAGAGCCAGAGCAGTACCGAAAGATCCGGAGAGTGCTGCAAAAAAGTAAGTAGTTGTGCTGTGTTCATATTCTTTCTGTCTTTATTCCGTTTGTTCTGCTCCATATGCTTTTAGTAATTGTAACGTTTAAAAAGGTCAACTTTAATGTTCATGGGCCCATTATTCGTTCGTATCAAACATTTTTCTTTCGGCCTCTAGAACACCATTGTTTAGGCCATATGCATTTTCCCACATTTTTTTTGGGCCTACTTGGATGCCAAATATTTGTTTGTGTAGATGGGTTTGTTACTAGAATGAAATGCCAACTAGATTCTGTGTAAGGAGAGGACACTGAGCAGCTGTTTTCACATCTGGACACTGGAGCACTAGTGTGGGACACAAGAACACCATTTTTATTAGGGGGGCCACACAGGTGCTCCAGTGTATACTATAGGGGGTGCTACATCTGTGAAGCTTGTACTAAACAGGTAAAGTATTGCAGCTTGACAAAGGACAATAAAAAAAAGACATCTTTGAACTCGGCTAAAATAAAAAATTGTACCCCACTTCCAAGCAATGTTTCCTATTTCTAGTTCTACCATCAAATATCTGTGTGCTAAGTATACCATTTTTGTTTTACATAGGGGAGAAAAGACTCGGAGGACACCCCTCATCCCAGGAGACCAGAGCCCCCCCCCTCTGGAAGAAGGGGAAATACCAACCCAAGAAGAAGAGCAGGAGGAAGAAGAAGATGTGGTGGAGATTGGCACCACAACAGGTGAGTGTCTGCGACCACAGGCTCAGGTAAAAGAGATGGATGTTGGCAGATTTTTGAGACCTGTTTTTTTTGTTCTTTATCTCTTTTTAGGTGATCGTGATCCAGAACGCTTTACATCTGAAAGTGCCCAGATACTGATCGGGGAGATCATGGGGTGTAATCTCCAATTGCAAAACATCCAGCAACAAATCAGTGATGTTATTAAAAAAAATAATAACATCTGAACGCTATATCAAACCCAGTTCCTAAATACTGATGTCTGATATAGCCTTCAGGTTTTACCTAATGTGAACTTTGTAAGTTCAAGTTTTTTGGCTTTCTTGTTGGTTTTACACAGGCCTGTTTTATCTGAAATGGATATTTCGATTTTTGATAATGCCCCCCCCAAAAATTGTTATACAACAAACATGTTGTTTTGTTTTAAAAACCTTTGGTAAATGCACATGTGATTGTGCAGGTATAAAAAAGTGCCTTACTCAAGAATGTGTGGATTATTGTCTCAACACTACAACACTTTTGGGGTGATGTAATTGCTGTTTTATGCAAAAATGGGGGTTATTTCCTAAGGGCAAATACACTTTGCACTACAAGTGCAAGTTCAGTGCAGTTGCAAGTGCACTTGTAGTGAAATGTGTTTTTGCATTTAGGAAGTACCAGCCAACACTATTCTTTATAAGGTTACCCAATCACGACATTTTCTGCACTCAACACATTTCTGTCAGGGTCAGCTCAAACAAACACAAGCAGTAAATGTCCACCAAGAATTGCTTTTGGTTGTTTTTTATTTGAAAAAGGTGTCACAGATTGTCTGGCATATTGATAGCCCCCCTACCCGCAAAGAACTCCAGGTATCGTAACCGGACATCACGGGCACTCAGGGAGGGCAAGCCAGGACGGCCGCTTTCAAGCGCCGTCATTGTTGATGTATTTGGTACTCCGGCCTCAGGCCCAACTGAGCCAGCATAGTTGGCTGAATGTTTTCTTAAAAAATTATGGAGAACACAGCACGCCAGTATAATATGGTTCAGTTTATACTCCGCCATATGGATGGGTGTCAGAAATAGTCGGAACCGGCTGGCCAGGATTCCAAATGTGTTCTCCACCACTCTTCGGGCTCTGGCCAGCCGGTAATTAAAAACCCTCTGTTCCGGGGTGAGGGTCCTCATCGGGAATGGCCGCATCAGGTGGTCCCCCAGCGCAAATGCTTCATCAGCAACGAACACAAATGGGAGACCTTCAACATTGTCCTCTGGAGGTGGCAAGTCCAAGCTGCCATTCTGGAGACGCCTGTAGAACTCCGTCTGGGTGATCACTCCACCATCGGACATCCGGCCATTCTTCCCCACGTCCACATACAAGAAGTCATAATTAGCCGACACCACCACCAAGATCACTATACTATTAAACCCCTTGTAATTATAATAGTACGACCCCGATTTGGGTGGTGGGACGATGTGGACGTGTTTCCCATCAATTGCCCCTCCGCAGTTAGGAAAGTCCCACCGCTGGGCAAAGTGGGAGGCCACAGTCTGCCATTCCTGTGGCGTGGAAGGAAACTGTTGAGGAAAAAATAATAAACATTACTATTTTTTCACAGAAACATGGAAAGCAGATTAGACACAAACATTATGGGTCAACCTCCAGATAGCATTTTTTAAGGGGAATTTTACAACAACAAAGTATAAGGTACACCTATCATATTCCCCCTCCCCCCCTCTCATGGGCCATTTCTAACATTATAGGGGGGGGACTCTTGGACAGGTAACCCTCTTCACTTCATTGAGAGATGAATGCCTAAATACAGGGTATTACTTGGAACAGCCCCTCCTTAGTTACACTATTGGCAGCCCACTGGACAGGTAAGAAGTGTCATAATACAAAGATATAAATACACACTGTACACATTTGAGCACATTTGGACATTCTGCTATTACCTATCAAGATCATAATAGGATACAAGAACTTTAAACAGTACCATTGGAAAGTATACTGGCAGGCCCTTGCACTACATGCTTTGGGTAATTCATCCATAAATCTGACCAGTAAAGAGGTGGGTATAGTGTGTATGGGTTTGGCAAAGTCAGCAGATAGATGATTGAGCATAATGAATTGGGATCAGCTGACTTAGCAGTTGGGGGGGAGGGTTACAAAAAATTTGGGGACACCACAAAAAAAAGCCTCTGGCCCTCTGCCTGAATTTAAATCAAAAATAACATTTCCAAACATTTTAGGGGGTGTTTGGGGTAAAGCACTACTATGGAGCTGATAAAATACATTGTTAAGTGACTACATGAGGTGAATATAGGGCAGGAGACACCATGCTGGGGAGGTTATTGAAGGGCAAATATGTATGAAGGACCTAAAATAATAATGACATAAAAATCCAGCATGCATGAGGACAAAGGGGACATTCACAGCATATTACAATCATGGTAATTAGGGAATGAGGAAAGAAATACAATATATTAGCAAACATTCAATACAATAAAATGTGATATAAAAGGATAAAAATCTTACCTTCATATACTCCTTCTGCAGGACCTGGATGATGGCAGAACAGGTCTCTGGGATAATGATCCCCAGAGCCTGGGGGGAGATGCCTGTCGAGAACTTGAGGTCCTGCAGACTTCTCCCTGTGGCCAAATACCGCAAGGTAGCGACCAACCTCTGCTCCGTAGTGATGCTTGCCTCATGCAGGTATCCTGCCTGCTGATATATAGGGGGTCAGCGAAGCCAACAAACAGTGAAACACAGGGTCCGTCATCCTGAGAATGTTCCTGAAATCATCAGGATTATTCTCACGGATCTCACGGAGCAAAGGCATATGACAGAACTGGTCACGCTGAAGCAACCAATTCTTGGTCCATGAACTCCTCCCCACCCTGTTCATGGACTGGACTTGTGTCAAGGTCAGGACCCCAACACCAAGCCCCCACACAGCACAAACTCTACGAGGAGTACGCATACGAAACATGGCTAGAAAACGGTCGGCTGCTCAGAACGAAGTAACAGAACGCACTGAAGAACAGCAAGGCCTGTGAAGAGCGACCTGAAAAACAGCAACGAGCAGGCAAGATCACACAGAAAACTCCGATACGAACTGACTGCATGCACTGAAGAGCAGATACAAACCCACAAGCACAAACTGAACGTCAGAGAACGATCTGAAAGCCACGAGTCTGAAAAAGCGCGAATCGTCTCTCACCAAACTTTTACTAACACGAGATTAGCAAAAGGAGCCCAAAGGGTGCCACGCTTGGTTCTGAACCGGCCTTTTCTAGTCTCGTCGTACATGGTGTACGTCACCGCGTTGTTGGCGATCGGAAATTCCGACAACTTTGTGCGACCGTGTGTAGGCAAAACAAGTTTGAGGCAACATCCGTCGGAAAAAATCCTAGGATTTTGTTGTCGGAATGTCCGAACAAAGTCCGATCGTGTGTACGGGGCATAACAGTAATGTTTTGAACTGTCATGAATGCATTACATTCATGACAGCTGTGATTACTATTGTGCTATGATTGGCCCACATCTATCACATCGTACACATGGGGTGCTGTGATTGGCCCTGGTACCATGTGATAGCTGTGGACCAATCACAGCATCACTATAGGAATCACAGCTGTTATGAATGTAATTTATTCATAACAGCTTTGTTGACATATTATGATTATTTTAAATTGTTTGCATTTTAACCACTTCCCGCCCGGCCTATAGCAGAATGACGACCGGGCGGTGGTTCAGTTATCCTGACTGGGCGTCATATGATGTCCAGCAGGATAACAGCTGCCGCGCGCAGTCTGACACACCGCTACACCGATCTTGGTAAAGAGCCTCCGGCGTAGGATCTTTACCATGTGATCAGCCGTGTCCAATCACGGTTGATCACGATGTTGACAGGAAGAGCCATTGATCCACTTTTCCTGACTCGCGTCCGACAGAAGCGAGTAGAGGAGAGCCGATCGGCAGCTCTTCTGACGGGGGGGGTCTGCACTGATTGTTTATCAGCACAACCCCCCCTCAGATGCCCACACTGGACCACCAGGGAAGCCTCCAGCATGTGGATGGTCAGGTACATCCCCCATGGCCATTCACATGTAAAAAATATGCCCAAAATATGCCAATCAGTGCCCTTGTGGGCACTGACTGGCACCTCTGTGGCAATTTAAAAAACAGGGATGCCCAGCAATGCCACCCATCAGTGTCATCAGTGCCACCCATCAGTGTCAATCAGTGCCACCTATCAGTGCCCATCACTGCCCATCCATGCCCATCAATGCCACCCATAAGTACTCATCAGTGCCACCTATAAGTACCCATCAGTGCTGCCTATGAGTACCCATCAGTGCCACATACCAGTGCCACCTATAAGTGGCCATCAGTGCCACCTATCAGTGCCCATCATCAGTGCCTGTCGGTGCCACCACATCAGTGCCACCTCATTGGTGCCACCGCATCAGTGCCCATCAGTGCAGCCATATCAGTGCCCATCACTGAAGAAGAAAATTTACTTATTTACAAAAAAATGTAACAGAAACAAAGAAAAACGTTGTTTTTTTCAAAATTTTCGGTCTTTTTTTATTTGTTGCGCAAATATTAAAAATCGCAGAGGTGATCGAATACCACCAAAAGAAAGCTCTATTTGTGGGAACAAAATGATAAAAATTTAGTTTGCATACAGTGTAGCAAGACCTCGCAATTGTCATTCAAATTGCGACAGAGCTGAAAGCTGAAAATTGGCCTGGGCAGGAAGGTGTCTAAGTGCCTGGTATTGAAGTGGTTAAATATATACTGGGAGCAGTAGATCCCTCTCATGTTGCTAGGCAGAACAGGGAAATGCCTTGTTTACATAGGCATCTACCTGTGCTGCCTCTCTGTGCCATCGAGTCCGCGGGACCCACAGGCATGCTCCCGTGGTGCGCACATGCCCGCTATCAGCCAATGACGGAGTGACATACGGGTATGTTGTTTTGCGCATCCGACATATGTCGGCGTGGGCCGGTCGGCAAGCGGTTTGAGATTATCTCAACACTTATCAATTAGGGAATGTTCATGACTTTCTCTGATAGGGGCAGTGCTTGGCAGTGCATAATTTGTATATAAAATACAGTGGTCAAAATATAAAACATCAACTAAAATTGAAAAAGTACCAAGATAAAAATTACTTTTAGGGATAATAAATCAATCTGATCAAAATATGTATTGCAAAAAATACATCATAGCTTCCCTTTAAATAAACAGTACTATAGTTGAAAGTAGTAGCTAAAGTGACCTTATTTTAATACAGGGTAGCTATCCTAAATAAAAAAAAATTGCAACATTGTTTAGTACCACCAAGGGCAAATATTACCAGTGGTACATGTTTCACACTTTGGAAACTGTTTCTCCAATGGATTTATTTTTTCGTCCTTAATTTAAACTGTAGAAACTATGTTGGTCTTGCTTACAAGTACTGCTCAAGGATCCTCCAGAAAACATCATTTCATGCACAAAGAGGCTTTTTTTTTCCTTAGTGCCGCTGGCTCTGCAAAGAGTATCTACTGATATATGTTTCATGTGTGCAAACGTGAAAACATTCCTATTCCCTTCTCAGAAAGATTAATGCAAGAGAGGCTTGGGAGTCGATGATGAAGCCAGTTTCCAGCTGTCTTCTTGCTCACCCCATCAGTTTCTGTACGTCACTTACAGATATTTTTGAAACAGTGTTAATTAGCAGTCACTGTGCATTGCATTTCCTTGTCTCACTTAGACACATGAGTGACTTGTTCTATAAGATTACACTGGTCCTACTTAGTAAACAGTGGACCAGCTAATGATATATGTGCAATATAGCCAAATCTCAGGAAATTTAACAAAGGTCATCAAACTTAAATTGGACCTTGCAGTAAAAAGTAAGTTCAACTTAACTGGGTGAAATAGATTTCCCTTTACTTCCTGCCTTAGAGACGCAACAGGAAATGAAAGGAAATCTTTATGGAGTAAACATAATTCCCCTCTTAAAGTGTTGGTAAAAGAACAGCTGTTCCCATTGGTGGATTTTTTTCTCACCTCTTGATCTGATGACAACTTAATATAATTGGATTACCCATCACTTTTTGTCTCACTATCAGTTGTCACTAGGTAAAATATAGGGGTGCATCTGCCCAGCCAGGGCACAGACGACAATAAAAACTTGAAAAAAGGCGAACTGTTCCCTAACTGCAAAACTACAAATATACCTTTATATACACTTTAATATTTAAATGTGTAAAAAATAACATAATGAAGGAGATGGATAGAAAAAATAAAGAAATGTTTTTTTTTATAGTCAAGCCTGTAAGAACAAAAATAAAACTGAACTCTTTATCTAAATACCCAGGTGATAAAGAAGATAGCAGTTATTAAAACATGTTCTACACTACTTGATTAAACCACTAGCAGACCGCCCACCGCCTTTTTACTGTGGCAGGGTGGCCCCGCTACGTCAGAACATGTACGTAATCCGGCATTTCCTAGTAGGGGGCAAGTCGGGTCCTGCTGATTGGCTTAGCGAATCACAGTACAGAGCCCTGTGTTTACTAAAAACACTAGACTCTGTACATGGAGATTTTGATTAGTAAAAGCACCACATATTTTACATTGTTAAGCACACAGGTAACCCTTGGATTGCCCCTAGATGTTAACCCCTTTCCAGCGAGTGTCATTAGACACAGTGACAATGTATATTATTAGCACTGATTACTGTACAAGGCTGGGTTCCCACTATCTTCGCATGCGGCTCACAGCATGCGACCTGAAACGGACCAAAAGAGGCACAGGGCTCCTGTGCAAATTCGCACTGGAGCTTCAGCGGAGATACGTGAACCGGCTCCATAGAGAGATGGTCAAAATCTCCTGCTATTGCAAATTCTCCGCATCCAATTCACAATAGTGTGAACCCAGCCTTAGTGTCACTGGAGATGTCACTGTCAATTAGTCAGTTCCCATCCAGTGTCAGTTAGTGTTAGATTTTCCCGCCGCACAATCACAGTCCCACTATAAGTTACTGATCACCGCTTTTTCTAGCATTAAAAAAATGAATAAACAAATAAGAATTTCAGTATATATACAGACAATTCATTACAGCCACGATCAGTTTTTAAATGACAATTTGTCCTTTAGAAATGTCATTTTGCTGTGGTGCCACTTTACAGCATACTATAGACACCCCCCAGGTATGATATTTAACCACTTCAGCCCCGGAAGGATTTACAACCTTCCTGACCAGAGCACTTTTTACAGTTCGGCACTGCGTCGCTTTAACTGCTAATTGCGCGGTCATGCAATGCTGTACCCAAACGAAATTTGCGTCCTTTTCTTCCAACAAATAGAGCTTTCTTTTGATGGTATTTGATCACCTCTGCCGTTTTTATTCTTTGCGCTATAAACGGAAAAAGACCAAAAATTTGGAAAAAAAATTATATTTTCTACTTTTTGTTATAAAAAAAATCCAATAAACTCAATTTTAGTCATACATTTAGGCCAAACTGTATTCAGCCACATGTCTTTGGTAAAAAAAATGTCAATAAGCGTATATTTATTGGTTTGCGCAAAAGTTATAGCATCTACAATCTAGGGTACATTTTCTGGCATTTGCACAGCTTTTAGTTTATGACTGCCTATGTAATTTCTTGAGGTGCTAAAATGGCAGGGCAGTACAAAACCCCCCCAAATGACCCCATTTTGGAAAGTAGACACCCCAAGGAAATTGCTGAGAGGCATGTTGAGCCCATTGAATATTTATTTTTTTGTCCCAAGTGATTGAATAATGACAAAAAAAAAAAAAATTTACAAAAAGTTGTCACTAAATGATATATTGCTCACACAGGCCATGGGCATATGTGGAATTGCACCCCAAAATACATTCAGCTGCTTCTCCTGAGTACGGGGATACCACATGTGTGGGACTTTTTGGGAGCCTAGCCGCGTACGGGGCCCCGAAACCAAGCACCGCCTTCAGGATTTCTAAGGGCATAAATTTTTGATTTAACTCCTCACTACCTATCACAGTTTTGAAGGCCATAAAATGCCAAGATGGCACAAAACCCCCCCAAATGACCCCATTTTGGAAAGTAGACACCCCAAGCTATTTGCTGAGAGGCATGATGAGTATTTTGCAGCTCTCATTTGTTTTTGAAAATGAAGAAAGACCAGAAATTTTTTTTTTCTTTTTTCAAATTTCAAAACTTTGTGACAAAAAGTGAGGTCTGCAAAATACTCACTATACCTTTCAGCAAATAGCTTGGGGTGTCTACTTTCCAAAATGGGGTCATTTGGGGGGGTTTTGTGCCACCTGGGCATTCCATGGCCTCCGAAACTGTGATAGGCAGTGAAGAGTGAAATCAAAAATTTACGCCGTTAGAAAGCCTGAAGGCGGTGCTTGGTTTTCGGGGTCCCGTGCGCGGCTAGGCTCCCAAAAAGTCCCACACATGTGGTATCCTCGTACTCAGGAGAAGCAACAGAATTTATTTTGGGGTGTAATTTCACATATCCCCATGGCATGTTTGAGCAATATATCATTTAGTGACAATTTTGTGCAAAAAAAAAAAAAAATGTGTCTCTTTCCCGCAACTTGTGTCACAATTTAAAATATTCCATGGACTCAACATGCCTCTCAGCAAATAGCTTGGGGTGTCTACTTTCCAAAATGGGGTCATTTGGGTGGGTTTTGAACTGTCCTGGCATTTTATGCACAACATTTAGAAGCTTATGTCTCACATCACCCACTCTTCTAACCACTTGAAGACAAAGCCCTTTCTGACACTTTTTGATTACATGAAAAAATTATTTTTTTTGCAAGAAAATGACTTTGAACCCCCAAACATATATTTTTTTTAAAGCAAATGCCTACAAATTAAAATGGTGGGTGTTTCATTTTTTTTTTTCACACAGTATTTGCGCAGCGATTTTTCAAACGCATTTTTTGTGGAAAAAACACACTTTTTTAAATTTTAATGCACTAAAACACACTATATTGCCCAAATGTTTGATGAAATAAAAAAGATGATCTTAGGCCGAGTACATGGATAACAAACATGACATGCTTTAAAATTGCGCACAAACGTGCAGTGGCAACAAAATTAATACATTTTTAAAAGCCTTTAAAAGCCTTTACAGGTTACCACTTTAGATTTACAGAGGAGGTCTACAGCTAAAATTACTGCTCTCGATCTGACCTTCGCGGTGATACCTCACATGCATGGTGCAATTGCTGTTTACATTTGACGCCAGACTGACGCTTGCGTTCGCCTTAGCGTGAGACAGGGGGGACAGGTTTGCTTTATTTTTTTCTTTATTTTTTTTTTTCTTTATTATTTTTTTGCATTTTTATCTTATTTTTAAACTGTTCCTTTCATTTTTTTTTAAATCATTTTTATTGTTATCTCAGGGAATGTAAATATCCCCTATGATAGCAATAGGTAGTGACAGGTACTCTTTTTTGAAAAAATTGGGGTCTATTAGACCCTAGATCTCTCCTCTGCCCTCAAAGCATCTGACCACACCAAGATCGGTGTGATAAAATGCTTCCCCAATTTCCCAATGGCGCTGTTTACATCCGGCGAAATCTAAGTCATAAAATGCTCGTAGCTTCCGGTTTCTTAGGCCATAGAGATGTTTAGAGCCACTCTGGTCTCTGATCAGCTCTATGGTCAGCTGGCTGAATCACCGGCTGTATTCTCAGGTTCCCTGTTGAGACAGGAGAGCCAGAGAAAAACACGGAAGACGGTGGGAGGGGCATTCCCTCCCACGGCTTGTAAAAGCAGTCTAGAGGCTAATTAGCCGCTAGGATTGCTTTTACATGAAAGCCGACCGCTGGCTGAAAAGAATGATACCAAGATGATACCTAAACCTGCAGGCATCATTCTGGTATAACCACTCAAAGTCGTGAATGGCGTACCTGAAGACAAAAAAATGGTTAACAATAAAACACAGTAAACAGTAAAGTATAAAAAATTGCATACCTGAAAAGCAAACATGATAAAACATAATAATAATAAAACATTGCAGAATAGAATACAGTAAAAAAGAGCAGAACAATAGAGAGAGAATAGAGAGAGAGAGAACAATAAAACGACAACTATTTTTTTTATTTTATATTTTTGTTTGTGTTTTTTTTTTTTTTACACTTTTTTTTGTAACTAACTTTTATAACTGTAACCGGTTCCAGGTTCGGGTCTCTCAAAATGCGATGGCATCTTGGGAGACCCTGTGAAAGTGTGCCTAGTCTGTGGAATGCTGTACCCTACGCTAATACTCAACTAGTGAATGGTAGCGTTCAAAACATTCACCAATGCAAAGACCAGGATTGTCAGGACAGGAGGGACAATAATAGTGGTTGTCACGCCTATATCCACGCTTGCTGCAGACACATCTTTTTTGGGGGGGTTCGTTGGGTAGGGGTACTCGGGAGGACATAAAAATGCCTCTCATGCAGCCGACTGTATTTGGTTGGGAATGTGAATGGGGGAAGTACGGGTGCTGCAGAAGCGGTGGGTTCCCAATTAGCATTGGCGAATGCAGCAGGAAGGGCACTATGGGCACGACGGGCCTGTGTTTGTCTTCTTGGTGGCAGCGGGACACTACTTGTGCTTGCCACCTCACCAGCTTGAACTGCACTTATGGGACTCGCCACGTCACCAAGTGTTACTGCAGTGCTGGTTTGACTATGACCGGGGTGTACTAGGCCACTGGTGCTTGCCAGTTCACCAAAACGCTACCAAAAAAACTGTTAGCGATCGCAGGGATCAGGCCTGACTCTGCGAACGCTGAAGTTATGCGTTTAGTGTTTTGTAAGTGTCAGTGATCGATCAATACTTCACTTGGGTGGGCTGGGCTGGGCCGGGCAGAGGGGCAAAACGCAGGTGCTATCAGGTATCTGGGCTGATTCCGCTAACACTGCGTTTTTGGGAACCCTAAACTGCTGGGGACGCTAGTATAGATCTGATCAGATCAGATATTGATCCGTACAGATACTATACCACTAAGGGAGGCATATGCTGCGTGCGTGGGTGTTAGCAGTACTGGCGCTAACCTGACGCTGCCTGGGGCGACGCATATCACCGCCGGGCAATCAGGGGGCTAAACCTTTATTCGGTAATAAACGGCGGGTGCCCTGACACTATAAAAAATAAACGAACTAACCAGCGTCACCCGTAACGGGTATACGGTGATCAGTGGTGAAAGGGTTAACTAGGGGGCAATCAAGGGGTTAAAACATTTATTAGATAGTATATGGGGGTCCATGTCGCTATAAAACGCTGACGGCGAACCTAAATATTTACGTCCCTAACTAGCGCCACCAGCGACACTAATACAGCGATCAGAAAAATTATCGCTTAGCGACACTGGTGACGGGGGGTGATCAAGGGATTAAAACTTTATTAGGGGGGGTTAGGGGGGTACCCTAGACCTACAGGGGGCTAAACCTAACTGCCCTACTACTTCTAACTTTCACAAACTGACACCATGCAGTAATCAGGAAAAAAAAAAAACCTGCTTGGTGTCCGTGTGACAGGGAGGGGGGAGGGGTGATTGGGGGGGGATCGGGGGTGTAATGTATGCCTGACATGTTCTACTGTGTGTGTTTTACACTTACTCAGATGTCTTCTCTCCTCGGCGCCGGAACGGAAACTGCCGAGCCGAGGAGAGATGACATCACATCCTCTGCCTCTGTGTACTATACAGAGGCAGGGGATGTTTCTCATTGGCTGGGAGCGATCGCGAGGGGGGGGCCATGATCGGATGGCCTCCCCCTCATCTCTGATCACTCCCAGACAAATGCCGACCGCCGCTGGAAGGCAATCACGTACCAGGTACGTGATTTTGCCTGCCCGTGCCATTCTGCTCACGTATATAGGCGTGAGGCGGTCGGCAAGTGGTTAAAGGAATATTTCATTTTTAATGTTTCACTTTAAGCATTAAAAAAATCACTGCTCCTGAATAAATTCAGTTTAAAAAAAAAAATTTTTGCATTGATACATGTCCCCTGGGGCAGGTCCCAGGTCCCCAAACACTTTTTATGAATTTGCTGCGAACACCACATAATGTTCGCTGTTCGGTGAACAGGTAAACACTTACGTTTGACTCGAACATCAGGCTCATCCCTACTCCAGACCATGGAATGTCCAAATGTACATGTTTACTAAAATATATTTATATACTCTATGCAATATCTGTCTGCAGTGACATCCCTCATCTAAAGTTCCACTATTTTTCTCCTTTGTTTTTTTGTATATGTGCCAAGAATTTATGCAGCACTTTACATTCTGTACATTCACATCAGTCTCTGCCATCAGAGCTTACAGTCTGAGGTCACTATCTCACATGTATACATTCATGATGTAAGGAGCTGCGTAAACTGTTGGCGCTATATAAATCCTGTATAATAATAATAATAATAATAATACATGCACATACATACTAGGATCAATTTGGACAGGAGCCAATAAACCTACCAACATGACTTTGGAGTGTGGGAGAAAACCAGATTATCAGGAGGAATCCCATGCAAGCACAAGGAGAACATGCAAACTCCATGCAGATAGTAGCCTGACCAGGGTTATGTGTATTTACAAAGGTGAGCTAGCATGACATTTTAAAAATAATTTTTCTATTTGCCTCAATTGTCTACTAAAACCAGTTGATGAGAAGGAGTACTGAACAGTTTCACAATAATATATATTCATGTATTCTGCAAATTTTGTAAATTGCAGCCACATAATTGCTCAGTATCAGTTTACTGATAGAGACAATGGTGGACCATGCCTGCACAATGCATGTCAGCATGACCACTTGTAGTCTCCACTAGGGATGGGCCAAACACCGCCCTGTTCGGTTCGCATCAGAACATGCGAACAGGCAAAAAATTTGTTTGAACACGCGAACACCGTTAAAGTCTATGGGACTCGAACATGAATAATCAAAAGTGCTAATTTTAAAGGCTTATATGCAAGTTGTTGTCATAAAAAAGTGTTTAGGGACCTGGGTCCTGCCCCAGGGGACATGTATCAATGCTAAAAAAAGTTTTAAAAACGGCCGTTTTTTCGGGAGCAGTGATTTTAATAATGCTTAAAGTGAAACAATAAAAGTGTAATATTCCTTTAAATTTCATACCTGGGGGGTGTCTATAGTATGCCTGTAAAGGGGCGCATGTTTCCTGTGTTTTGAACAGTCTGACAGCAAAATGACATTTCAAAGGAAAAAAGTAATTTAAAACTACTCGCGGCTATTAATATATTGTCGGTCGGACAATACATATAAAAGTTCATAGATAAAAACTGCATGAGATTTCCCTACAGGGGAACCCTGAACCAAAATTTAAAGAAAAAATGGCGTGGGGTCCCCCTAAGTTCCACACCAGGCCCTTCAGGTCTGGTATGGGTATTAAGGAGAACCCCGCGCCAAAATTTTAAAAAAAAATGGCGTGGGGTCCCCCCAAAAATCCATACCAGACCATTATCCGAGCACGCAACCTGGCAGGCCGCAAGAAAAGAGGGGGGACGAGAGAGCAGCCCCCCTCCTGAACCGTACAGGCCACATGCCCTCAACATTGGGAGGGTGCTTTGGGGTAGTATCCCCCAAAGCACCTCGTCCCCATGTTGATGAGGACAAGGGCCTCATCCCCACAACCCTTAGCTGGTGGTTGTGGGGGTCTGCGGGCGGGGGGCTTATCGGAATCTGGGAGCCCCCTTTAACAAGGGGACCCCCAGATCCCGGCCCCCCTGTGTGAAATGGTAATGGGGTACAAAAGTACCCCTACCATTTCACAAAAAAAGTGTCAAAAATGTTAAAAATTACAAGAGACAGTGTTTGAAAATTCCTTTCTTTAAAGTCTTCTTCTTTCCATCTTCTTTGGGTCTTCTTCCTTCCTTCCTTCTTCCATCTTCTTTGGGTCTTCTCTCATTCACCTCTCTTTTCCTGCTGCCTGCCAGGTCGCGTGCTTGGATAAGGGTCTGGTATGGATTTTGGGGGGACCCCACATGATTTTTTAAAACATTTTGGCGTGGGGTTGCCCTTAAAATCCATACCAGACCTGAAGGGTCTGGTATAGATTTTGAGTGGGACCCCCACGCCATTTTTTTTTTACATTTTGGCGCGGGGTTCCCCTTAATATCCATACCAGACCTGAAGGGCCTGTTATGGAATTTAAGGGGACCCCACGCCATTTTTTAAAAAATTTTGGTTCGGGGTTCCCCTGTGGGGAAATCCCATGCCGTTTTTATCAATGAACTTTTATGTGTATTGTCGGACCGACAATTCATTAATAGCCGCGAGTAGTTTTAAATTACTTTTTTTCCTTTAAAATATCATTTTTCTGTCAGACTATTCTAAACACGGGAAACATGCGCCCCTTTACAGGCATACTATAGACACCCCCCAGGTACGAAATTTAAAGGAATATTACACTTTTATTGTTTCACTTCAAGCATTATTAAAATCACTGCTCCCGAAAAAACGGCCGTTTTTAAAACTTTTTTTTGCATTGATACATGTCCCCTGGGGCAGGACCCAGGTCCCCAAACACTTTTTATGACAATACCATGCATATAAGCGTTTAAAATTAGCACTTTTGATTTCTCCCATAGTCTTTTAAAGGGTGTTCCGCAGCTTTCGATTTTGACGTGAACACCCCAAATTGTTTGAACTGGCAAACAGCCGATGTTCGAGTCGAACATGAGTTCGACTCGAACTCGAAGCTCATCCCTAGTCTCCACCAGGAGTGTATGAAATAAGGTGACAATGCAGAAACATAATTGGAAGACAATTGTCATTCCATACAGTAAAGCCTTGGTTTGAGAGTAACTTGGTTTGAGAGTGTTTTGCAAGACAAGCAAAATGTTTTAATAAATTTTGACTTGATATACAAGCGAAGTCTTGATATACAAGTAGCATCATATCACAACTATAAAAGAGAAGAGAGGTGCCTCTAAGTGTAGCAATATGGTTACATTTAATGAAGGTACAACATTCAGCAACATATTGCTACACTTAGAGGCGCCTCTGTTCCCTTTGATACTCTGTAGCTCCTGCTAGATTTTGTTTCTAATCCCCTTTTGGAGGCTTTCATTTGTGGATGGACATTTTATGGTTACACAACCTAGTCACATTGCTATATTCTTTTTATATGGACTATAAACTGAAGGACCTATGAATAAATGGTTGTGGAATGAATCATTTGAGTTTTCATTATTTCTTATGGGTAACTTTGCTTTGATAGACAAGTGCTTTAGATTAGAAGCATGTTTTTGGAACGAATTATGCTTAAAATCCAAGGTTTTATTGTAATAGGACAGTGATGGCGAACCTTGGCACCCCAGATGTTTTGGAACTACATTTCCCATGATGCTCATGCACTCTGCAATGGAGTTGAGCATCATGGGAAATGTAGTTCCAAAACATCTGGGGTGCCAAGGTTCGCCATCACTGCAATAGGAAATGTCGGAAGGTCCTTCATAGCAGGATCACTGGTCATTATTTTAATGATTACTAACTGTGGTGGTGTATTACATACTACAGATTACATACTATCTGTGGTGGTGGATATTGTCACGCTGATGTCTTACACTTTTTATGGATCGGCATTTTGAATGATCACCTATGAGAACTCATTTTATGTAGGGGTACCCCCCTGGTGACCCCTTGTGGGCATTTTATCTGAACACTGAGTTTCTGAGACTTGAATCTATCAATATATTTTTTTTTTTATCTTGTGCACTTTATGTATATGTATTCTACTGTATTTACAATTCAGCACAGCACTTTCATGTCAAGCCCCACAATATTTGTCAATTGTGAGGCTAGCAGCTTTTAGGAGTCTACTAGCTTGGTAATTCTCTATACTTATTCATTGTCAGATATCAAATAACAGGTGGCATGAGGTATGAATGACAAAATTAGCTCACTATTTTTGAAAGAACTTGTAAACTAGAGGGTGTCTTAAATATATGCTTACCTTTCGGTATGCACCGATCGTATGGTACGACTATTTTGAGAGCTGAGTGGGCTTCCCCCTTTTGTAGAGGGTCATCACTTGCCCTTACCTTACAATAGGTACGTGCCTGTAGGTGACCTGATCATCTCAGTATGTACATGCGAGCATGTTCCTGCAAATATTTTTCACCCGATGGTACTGTTTTTTCCTAAAGTTAACTATGACCCTGAGTTGTTAGTCACGATCTGTTACCGTATTTACACTTGTTATATTGCTTGGAGTCCTCTGTTATTTTCATTTCCATCCTGTCACTGCTGATAATCTTTGCCAGAACTGTGCTGCCATGTCATACCACCGTGTTATGTTGCATACCCTTTAATAAAGAATTTAAAATATATATTTATATTGTTACAGTTACAATTAAAAGTTATTGTGCTTTTGCTATTACTTTTTTAAGCAATTTGCTTAAAGTGGTATTAAACTTTAGGCTTTCTTTTTTTTTTTTTTTTTCACCTGGTGATCCTGCCAGTTGTGTTTTCAACAGAACAAGCTGCCCTGCAGATGTAGCAGCTGGATGGTTAAGACAAACCATTTACCACTGCCAGAGGTGCTTACAATGATCAGCTTTTTATTTCTTTATGTAAAACCTTTATACCAAAAGAAACAAAACAGCTGAATTAACTGCTTAAAAAATATTAGCTGGAGTTACTCTTCAATATGTTAGTGTATTTAAATATGATAGTACATCTAACACTCTTCTCTCCTCCAGACTGACAATGCTGCTGTCTCTGTCTATCTAGATCACAGGTGAAAACAGAGGGAAAAAAAGCCTAAGGCTGCGTTCTAGATATGTGCAATTCGTTAGTATTTGAAATTCGGCCGAATTTTGCATCTTTCAGACATTCGGATGCATCCGAATGTCCGAATAAAAAAATAACGAATTTCAACTAATACAGTCCAATCAGCTGATTAATTTTGTGCTGGAAGTTGGATTACTGGCAATTTACTGTGCATTCCTGAGAACTGAGTAAAAAGTGTGTTGTATTGTATTTGAGCAGAGGAGAAGAGATATTGTCATTGTGTGTGTTAATAGATTCAATAACTAAACGACTTTCCAAACTACGAATCATTATCACGAATCAATATACATACATAAATATCAAATTTCAACTAATATTAAAGAAATTATTTCGGATATAACAAATGTATTTGACATGATTCGGTAGTTCGTTAAAGATCTAATGAAACAAAAGGTCAACTCAAAGTAAATCTTATGCCCCGTACACACGGTCGGATTTTCCGATGGAAAATGTGTGATAGGACCTTGTTGTCGGAAATTCCGACCGTGTGTGGGCTCCATCACACATTTTTACATCGGAATTTCCGAAACACAAAGTGTGAGAGGAGGCTATACAATTTTCCGACAACGTATAAAATTCGTTGTCGGAAATTCCGATCGTGTGTACACAAATCTGACGCACAAAGTGCCACGCATGCTCAGAATAAATTAAGAGACGAAAGCTATTGGCTACTTCCCCGTTTAAAGTCCTGACGTACGTGTTTTACATCACCGCGTTCAGAACGATCGGATTTTCCGACAACTTTGTGTGACCGTGTGTATGCAAGACAAGTTTGGGCCAACATCCGTCGGAAAAAATCCATGGATTTTGTTGTCGGAATGTCTGATCAATGTCCGATCATGTGTACAGGGCATTACAGTCCAATCAGCTGATTAATTTTGTGCTGGAGTTTGGATTACTGGCAAAGTGCATTCCTGAGAACTGAGTGAGAAGGGTGTTGTTTTGTATTTAAGCAGAGAAGGCGAGATATTGTCATTGTGTGTGTTAATAGATTCAATAAACAAACGACTTTCCAAACTATGAATCATTATCACGAATCAATATACATACATAAATATCGAATTTCAATTCATATGAAAGAAATTATAGCGGATATAACGAATGAATTTGACATGATTTGGTAGTTCGTTAAATGAAACAAATGAAACAAAAGGTCAACTCAAAGTAAATCTTACAGTCTAATCAGCTGATTAATTTTGTGCTGGAGGTTAGATTACTGTCAAAATGCATTCCTGAGAACTGAGTAAGAGGGGTGTTGTATTGTATTTGAGCAGAGAAGACGGGATATTGTCATTGTGTGTGTTAATAGAATCAATAAACAAACGACTTTTCAAACTACGAATCATTATCACAAATATATATACATACATAAATATCAAATTTAAACTAATACGAAAGAAATTATAATGGATCTAACGAATGAATTTGATATGATTTGAGATTCAGTATAACGAATATCGACACTACGAATAATAACAAATTATCTGAAAATGAATTAACGTAACATAACGAATATAACAGAATTAAATTATGTATTTTATGAATGACAACGAACCGAAACTAAACGAAGTTTGCCGTTGTGCACAAGTCTGCTGGGTTTACACTGATGCGAATTGGATGTGGGTTTCCCCGAATCCAGTTTGCAAAGGAGAGTGTGACCGGCTCTCAATGGAGCTGGTTCACAAACCTCTCCGTTGTGGCCATGGAGTGGATTGCACAGAGATCCTGTGCGTCTTTGGCTCCATTTCAGGTTCGAATTCAGGCAAAAATTTGGGCCTAATTCATCCCTGAAATGGAGAACAGAGACACACCGGACCCCCAGCTGTGAGCCGCATCCAAAGACAGTGTGAACTCAGCCTAAAAAAGAAAAAGAATGCAGCAATTTTTTGGTTGGGGTTTAATTTAAAACGTGTGAGTAAACCGTTAAAGTGGTTGTAACCCTAAAAAAAAAAAAAAAAATTCTGTTCTTTTAAAGCATGATCTACAGCAGGGGTCTCCAAACTATGGCCCTCCAGTTCCAGAACTACAATTCCCATCATGCCTAGTCATGTCTGTGAATGTCAGAGTTTTACAATGCCTCATGGGACGTGTAGTTTCGCAACAACTGGAGGGTCGTAGTATGGAGATCCCTGATCTACAGCATAGAGCTTCTGGAGTGTAATTTGTCCCATTATATGATGTAAAATACCTGGTTGATCCTGCCTGTTCATGTGTCCCCCTATGTGTACAGACCATGCTGCTCCATGATACCATGTACCATACCGTATTTTATATCTTCTTAAAACAGAGGAGATACAAGAAATATATATATGTGACTTTACAACCACTTTAAGCAAACAAATTTTCAGATAGTAGAATATCCCTTCTCTAATGAATCTCCTCCGTTTTTTGAATTCAGGCTTCCTTTGCTTCTTTTTGGACCTAGTGATCCTGCTGGTGTTAGTCTCTAATGGCATTTGTGCTACTAGAGTGACAATGCTGCTTTACTTTTAGGTTTGGGGGGTATGAATATCATCTTAGGAGATTGCAGTACAAGGTGACATACTGACACACAATGCACTGATACATTTAGCATTACTGACACATCTGTGACTATTATCTTTAACATGGTCACATGTCTGGACTGTCCAGCCCTGCTGAAGTGCATCTATGCAGGTCATTGTAGAACCCCTTAGATCCTGACGTGGATGCCCAAATCTGAAGGCCAGTCCCTGGAATTGCAGCACCATGGTCAGTACAGTATTCTATTTCTAATGATTGTAATAAAAACAATATTGCAGACATGTTTACATTGCAGGATTTGGAAGTAAAACATTAAATGTAACATGAACATACGTCAACCTACACCCACCATTCTCATTCATATGTAAATTATTGGGGTATATTCCCTATTATCGAGTCATAAAAATGCTTGTTGACATGCTGGTTGAGAACCACAAGCCCTAAGACTAAACTGTCTTACGAGAAAACAAAATTATCTAACTAAATATGCCATACTTGTTCATGGATAATTATATATCAAATCTATAAATAAACTGAATGAATTAATTCCTTTAGAATTTCTTTCATACACTCTTAAAATTTACTCATAAATAACAATCTTTTCAGGAGATTCTGTGACACACTCCATTATAATTATTCTGTTATTCTAACAATTACACATACTTTTAAATGCCAACCAGGCAAACATTTACATAATCAACCTGATAAATTACAAGCCCATATGGATAATTTAAGTAAGGCACATAAAAATGTAACAACACGGTGAGGTTAAGGATGAATGTATATTAATCTCTCATGATAACGCATAGAAATGCAAAAATAATTATTATGGTAGTTACTGCAAGGCTAAAGCCTAACGACCCATGAAAAATACTTGCTGCCATTTTACTATGAAACAGAAGCTACATTTTTTTCAGGTTTATTTCCTAAAACATGATTTCCTATACTGTTCATAACTTTAAAGGGAACTTGTCTTTTTTTATTAAATACAAAATGTGCTAATGTTTAAAACAAGCTTGTTTCTGTGTATATTTTTTATTATATTTGCACATGGAAGGTGACATATGAGTTTCCTACATGCTAACAAAGGCTCTCTTTTCTGCTTAATCAGGCAGCAGGCAACAACTGCCCTAACACTTATTCACCCCCTTAAACTCTGAAAGTTAGATCACTAATTTCCAAAGTGAGTTTCTAACCTCCTCACCTAACAATTAAAATGACCCTATCCCTTCTCTAGAACACATTTTCAGATGCTTCCTGTAGTAGAAGAAGCTGTATACTTGCCTTTCCAGTAGGTAGCAAGTGAAATTTCCACTGAGCATTAGGCTGCAAAGTGACAGGATAACCTGATGTTATCGATAGCTGTTTGTGCATTTACAGCAATCGGTGAAGCTGGACCTCAGTCCCCTGCTGACTCCCATCAGTGTGCTGATAGCGCCCAATGACTTGAAGCTGGCCACAGTGGATAATGGGTCCATACTGGAAAAATCATTATGGGCTTCTATTACTAAAGTCCCCAGGAGGGCTTGGGAGTAGGGAGGAGAAAAAAGCAGCATCTTCCTAGGCTGCTTGTAGAATTGCACGGCCTTTTGCTGAGGAGATTTGGGAGTGAACACATCCTGGGAGCCAGACCAGGTCGCAGTTGAGCTGAGGCCACAACATCATTGCAAAAGATGTGTATCATGCAAGCACACAAGGGAATAATCCATGCAAAGTCAAGGATGAGACCAGTCCAGTAGTCTTTAATTTTTTTTTTATAGAACTTATCCTTATAGGTATGACCAATGAGCCAAGGGATGGGCCAGGAAACAGTCTATCGAACACTGTGACACTTAGGGCAAGGCTCTTCTCAAGAGTGGAGTCAACTCTGTGTAGCTGCAGTATAAGAACAAACAGAAAAAGCGCCTCTAAGTGCAGTATTTTAAGGAGGTATAAATGGGGGCAGAAAAAAACAATGGAGCACTCACATGTTGAATATGATAAGTAAGTTCATCTGTATAATGGTATTCCTAGTGCGGATGATGTGTAGCACGTCCATCCAGCATGCATGCTCCTTTTTCAAATGAGACACCTGGCAACGACTGCCTTTTTATTCTCTAGGGTGTTAAAAAAATATATATAATGTTTGGGGGTTCTAAGTAATTTTCTATCAAATAAAAATGATTTTAACTTTTAAACAACAAGTCTTAAATATAAGCCCGGTCTTAAAGTGGTTAAGGCTCCTTTCACACTGGGGCGGGGGCGGCTTCGGCGGTAAAACACCGCTATTGTTGGTGGCGCTTTACCGTCGGTACTCAGTGAAGCCACCGCTAGCAAAAGAGTTGGAAGAAGATAGCAGCGGAGCCCGGCAGAAGATACCAGACAGCGACAGAAGAACCGGACAGCGGCAGAAGACCGGGCCACCACTAGCAAAAGAGCGGCAGAAGATAGCGGAGGAGCCCGGCAGAAGATAACAGACAGCGACAGAAGAACCGGACAGCGGCAGAAGACTGGGCCACCTCTAGCAAAAGAGCGGCAGAAGATAGCGGAGGAGTCCGGCAGAAGAACCAGAGAGCGGAAAAGAACCAGACAGCGACAAAAGAACCAGTAAGCGTGAGAAGACCGGGCCACCGCTAGCAAAAGAGTGGCAGAAGATAGCGGAGGAGTCCAGCAGAAGAACCGGAAAGCGCGGAGAAGATCCGGAGAGTGCGGAGAAGAGGCCGGAGAGCGGGGAAGACACCACCGAAGTCGGAAGAAGACCCCCGGAGCTGCCTAATAAATTACTTTAAAAACCTGTCTAGTGTGTTTTTTTTCTTGACACTTTTTTCTCCCAGGTGAATGGGTAGGGGTACCATGCACCCCATACTCATTCACATAGGGTGGGGGCCGTGATCTGGGGGCCCCCTTATCAAAGGGGGCTCCTGGATTCTGATAAACCCCCCGCCCGCAGACCCCGACAACCAACGGCCAGGGTTGTCGGGAAGAGGCCCTTGTCCTCATCAACATGGGGACAAGGTGCTTTGGGGTGGGGGGGCCGCAGCGTGCCCCCCTTCCCCCAATCACCCATCCCCCATGTTGAGGGCATGTGGCCTGGTACGGTTCGGGGGGGGGGCGCTCGCTCGTCCCCACCCCCTTTCCTGACCGGTTGGGCTGCGTGCTCGGATAAGGGTCTGATATCGATTTTGAAGGGAACCCACGCCATTTTTTTTGGCGTAGGGGGTTCCCCTTAAAATCTATACCAGACCGAAGGGCTTGCCATGCCCCCGGAGGGGGAACCCATGCCGGATTTTCTCGTGCTGCTTTAATAGGAAGATGTGTTTTCCTATTGCAGAGAGCGCGAGATGTACCTCGCCGAGAACCAGAGCGATGGGATTGCGCTGGAAACATTCTCGTGGGCAGGTACTGCTGCGCCGGTTGACATGCTCAATTAAGGATTTATCCGGCGTACCAATTTAAGGTATGAATCCGCGCAGCACATTCATCTTAGTAAATGACCCCCATTGTGTACTGAGAACTGCCACACTAGTTCCTCATCTGGTTGCACAGAAAGACACCACTGCTTTTTGCCCAACACATAATGTTCTGACTAACATATGAGGCATTTGTTTTTTTTTTCTTTGTCAAACATTGGGGTTGGGGTTGATTTATTAAAAAGTATATTTCTCACTAAATGTAGTGAAATTGTATCTAGTGTTTCTGTCGTGTGTAAGTGCATACACTTCCTGACAATACTGCTGTTTCAATATATAAATATGCATGCAAATTCTTTTGTTAAAAGATATAACGGTCCAGTGGAAAAACAAATTCCCCTATTCAAAAGTAGAAAAAATATAAAGATAATGTTGGCATTAAACTTGATAATTACATTTTTCTAGAAATTTTCAAACTACTGCAGGTTGACTTATTGCAGTAAAATGGCAATGAATGCAGTAATAGTGATACATTTCTGTAGTAAACAGACCCCTAAAAAATCAGAGACATTACATTTTTTAATTTATACCAATTAAAGTCACACTGCATACCTAATTTGTTTATTTTTTTTTACCTGCCACTCATCCCTAGTGTTTGGCTTAGTATAGTACCTTGTTCTCATTTTGAATGATCCATATTAGGGCTTGTAATATCGTTTCTTTTTGTAGGATCACTTTCACCCTGAGTTTGGTCAGATTAATTATAACACCTTAAAGAATGGGAGGGAAGTTGCACAGCATAAAATATAAAGTCACAAGGTCTGACTTACTGACTACTTAGATTATAGTAAATAGAAATTAATTCAATAAAATTACCTTTATTATGTTAAGATCATTTCAAGAGCTGTTTTCAGTTCCTAAATATTAAGTTTTCATTCAGGCTGGGTTCACAATAGAGATCGCAGTGGCTCACAGCAGGAGTCCGGTGTGTCTCCATTCACCGTTTCAGGTCCAATTTCAGTCCACATTTTTGGCTGAATTTGGACCTGAAACGGACCAAAAGATGCACAGGGCTCCTGTGCAATTTGCACCGGAGCCGTTGCGGAGATGTGTGAACTGGCTCCAGAGCAATCTCCTGCTATGCGAATTGGATGTGAGGAAAGACGCATCCAATTCGCAATAGTGTGAACCCAGCCTCAAAGAATCCCTGGGAGATCCTAATTTAGACACTTCCTGTTACTGAGGTAACTATAAAAAGAAAAAAAGGAAGTGCCTCTAAGTGCAATACCACTATGTTTATTCAATTAAAGAGGATTAAAACACAAAATTCATATCAAAAAGAGCTCATCTTAAATATGCTGCACGGTGAAGATAACATCTGCCTATCGCTAAACTATTCCCACAGCACAGGACTGAGATGTTGGCAAGATGGCTTCTGGGTTCTGGAACCAGGGTTAAATGCAGTGGCAGCATGATGACGTCACACAACAGTGGGCAGTAACCCATTTTGGATCATGCTCTTCTTTGTCAAACCGATTTGGCAATCTTGCCAACATCTCAGTCCAGTGCTGCGGGACAGTGCAGATCCCCTTAAACAGTTTAGCGATGGACAGATGTGATTTTCACCGTTCAGCATACTTCAGATCAGCCCTTTTTGATGTGAATTTTGTAAGTGTTTTTAATCTTCTTTTATTGAATAAACCTTGTGGTATTATACTTTTTTGATTTCATAGTTACCTTCGAGACGCTTCTTCTCCTGGAAAAAACCCTGGTGCATCATATCTATTCAAATATTTACATTTGGGATTAAAAAAGTATTCTGAATTTGAATTCTGAATCTAACATTAAGGAACAACTATATTGGACTCTTGCTATATTGGACTTTATTTTGAACATATGGTCAGAGATACCTTTTTGGCTTGGAGCCCATACTCTCTCCACTTGTGTTATGGGGTGACAATCATCTCGTATTTCAGCAAACTAAATTTATTCTACTTAGGGTTTAGATCTACTTAAACACAGCTACAATACTGCTTTAATGGTAATGGCAATTCACTGATTTATTGTACGCTGTTTAAAGCTGAACACCAAACAAGTTGTAAAAATGACATTTTGGTAGCCTATCTCCCTATACTAAGTCTCTAATTCTTTTTAGGTCTAACTGGCTATAACAGGATTCATTGCTATCTTCCACACCTGTTATGTGACTAGGCCCTGGAATTTGAATGTACAGTGCAGGACCACTGGTCCTGAATTTGTTCATAATGACATTGGTGTGTTGGTAGCTGGTGGCAGCTGCAAGACCAATGGAGAAGAGTAGTTTTATAAGACCAGTTTTTCAGCAGGGAGGAAGCCTGCAGGAGCAAGGTATAAGGTAAGTATGTTTCTCCATTAGTCCTCTAGCGTTAACAATATTATTAAAAAAGCTTTACTATAAAAGGGGCCAATTTTACAAATTGACAGTAGTTAATTTTTAAAGAAGATGAGTCAGGAATACGCATACAGTATGTAATTGTAAAGTTCCCAGTCTTGGTTTCCGTTCTGTGAAAATAGCCAGACTAATGCACAAATTCACCTTTAGCAGCTGCCTTTTCATCTAGGGCTAGTATGCCTACTGGTATTTGGATGATCCAAGGATGTAATGTGTAGTGCTATACAGCCGTGGGCAAAAGTTTTGAGAATTACATAAAATAGTAATTTTCACAAAGTCTGCTGCCTCAGTTTTTATGACGGCAATTTGCATATACTCCAGAATGTTACGAAGAGTGATCAGATGAATTGCAATTAATTGCAAAGTCCCTCATTGCCATGAAAATGAACTTAATCCCATAAAAAATTTCCACTGCATTTGTGAAGAAGGCTTCAGGGCCCTAAGAAAGTCTAGCAAGTGCCAGGACTGTCTCCTATAGTTGATTCAGATGAAGGATCGGGACCACCAGTGCAGGGCTTGCTCAGGAATGGCAGCAGGCGTTCTGCTATTTATTTTGAGGAACCTTTGCCCTTGGAGGAGTGCTGTGTTTTTTTTTCTAAGAGGCTGGCAATAAATGTAATTTGTCAGCAATTTAAACTATGATTTTTTTCTTTGTAAATGAAATGCAATTTTATTGTAGTACATCCTACAGCAGAATTAAGAATAAAAATTAGCATAGAGTCCCCCCAAAATACATACCAGACCCTTTAAGTATGGTATGGATTTTACCTACTTTCACCCCCTTCCTGGGGGTGTCCTTCAGGGCTGTCGCACTTTGAATTACAATTGCGCGGTCATGGAACACTTTACCCATATGACATTTATATCATTTTTTTGAGATAGATAGAGCTTTCTTTTAGTGGTATTAAATCACCACTGGGTTTTTTATTTTTTTGCTAAACAAATAAATAGAAGACTGAAAATGTTAAAAAAATGTCTTTGTTTCTGTTATCAAATTTTGTAATTTTCTCCTTCACTGAAGTTCGCTGATGGGGCTGCACTGACGGGCACTGGTAGGCTGCACGGATGGGCACTGATAAGCTGTGTTGATGGGCACTAATGGGCACTGATGAGGCTACATTTATGGGCACTTATGAGGCTACACTTATGGGCACTGATGAGGCACCACTGATGAAGAGGCACTGAGGGGGCTGCACTGATAGGGCGGACAGACGAACTCTTTTATCTGTTATAAAACCTCCAGCAGCACTGAATGCCCGTTTGGAAAGCACACTGAATGCAGGGCAGCCAAGCAGCTCAATTGAATACTGGGCAAGTACTGGCCAGTGACCTATTCCCTCTTTCAATAAGTTTTTATTTTCCATATAAACATACAGATATTTCAGTTGCCTATATAATGTTGTACAAATATGTCAAGGATGAGACATTATGGCATTCTACTCTAGAGGTGAGGTAATCAGCTTCTAAAGCAACTAAACAAGGAGGATACAAAAGCATATTACCTACAGCTGGATCTGTGCGTCAGAGGAGCGAAAGAACAAGAATTGTTTAAAACATAACGTGAGCTAATATCCGTCTGGCCGATCAAAAACTCGTCAATGGACCTAACATCTATCAATGACATTACAGTATTTAAGAGACCTCTGGATACTCAGTCCTTCGGCTCATTGTATAGAGCGTAAACTTGTGAGCACTAAAAGATAACGCAAAGAGAAATTAATGATGAAAAAGAACAGGGCCGATCCTTGGGTCACAGATGCCTGGGTGCAGAAATATTTCTGGCACCCTCACATGAGCGTGGTCATCTTACTCCTCTCCCCTACAAATGTTTCTATGGCAATGACTTAAACACAGAGATGCTCCATGAAGGAGTCTTCTTTACCCCGGGATCCTCCCATGATCTCTTAACAATAAATAAAATACAGGAAGAGAAGCAGAGTACTCTAATGGGACCTGGAGGGAGGCCTCTCTGATGGACACAGAGAAGGGCCTCTGTTAGAAATAGCCCCCAGACATACCACAGACATAGTACAGGAGATAATCAGAGACTGCAGACATGCTACAGGAGATGGTCAGTGTCACGAACGTACGTCCCGTTCCAGAAGGCGTGCGCCTATGCGCATGCGCGAGTCACGGACCACTCGTACGAACGTGCGCATGCGCGTTCGTTAAGACGCGCTTTGGCGCCCAATAGCCTTTAAAAGATGCTCAGTGGCGCTGCCTCTTGCGGTTTGATCTGCTTCCGTTCCCTGTGTTCCTGATTCTACCAGTACTCTGTTCATGTATTCTGACCCGGCTTCCTGACCCTGCTTATGTCTCCAATCCTGACCTTGGCTAGTTTGACCCAGCTCTGTTACCTGCCTGATTGCCTGTTGCGAAGACCCAGCCTGGACTCTGACTATTCTCTGCTTGCCGTTTCTGCTGTATTCCCTGATGTGTATGACCCGGCTCGTCTGACTCCGCTACTGTCTGCAAACCTGCATCTGCTGATCTGCAAACCTGCATCTGCTAACCTGCATCCACTGCTCTGCAAAACTTCACCTGCTGACTTGCATCCGCTGCTCTGCAAACCTGCATCTGCTAACCTGCATCTGCTGCTCTGCAAACCTGCACCTGCCGACCTGCATCCGCTGCTCTGCAAACCTGCACCTGCTGACCTGCATCCGCTGCGCTGCAAACCTGCATCCGCTGCTCTGCAAACCTGCATCTGCTGACCTGCATCTGCTGCTCTGCAAACCTGCACCTGCTGACCTGCACCCGCGACCACTTGAAGCAGTAAGGACTCAGGCACCTTTACCTCACTGTGCTCTTACCACCACTGTTCCCACTCCAGTGGTCTCCGAGCCAGGGTGGTACGGGAGGTCTCCCTCCACACGTCAGGCTCACATCCCAGGTACGTCACAGTCAGAAACTGCAGACATGATACAAGAGATGGTCATAGACTGCAGACATGATACAAGAGATAATCAGAGACTTCAGATATGATACAGGAGATGGTCAGAGACTGCGGACATAATACAAGAGATGGTCAGAAATGGCAGAAATGATACACGAGATCCGAGGCACCCCACATGAATTTTATTATTTTGCTTTGAAATGTTCTCAGGTGGTCCTTTCTGAGAGGGATCAGAAAGGATCAGAAAAGATACAGTAATTTTGGGAGTAGTGTAATTTTAACCGCATTCAGCCTCCTTAGCCATGATAAGTCTTGGAGAGCACAACCTTTAAGATCCGCTCCTAGTTTATTATACATATGTGGGAAGTTGACCGAGAAGAGTTGTTCTACCCTCGGGGGGAGTTCCACTCCCAAATATCAAATGTTAGATGCACTCCATTCAAACTGGAAGGACCTTTTAAGGTTATCTGCTATGCAGTGCAGGACATTCACATTCAAAATTTGGGATTTAGTAAGGTTAACTTGTAAGCCCGAAGCCTTAGTAAAGTTATCCAGCAGTTTGCAGATGTTTGAAAGGGAGGTTGTCGGCAATGTGCTGAAAAGCAGTAGATCGTCTGCAAACAGGGCCCATTTGCGTGTCTGTGGGTTTAGGGATAACGGAGATGTAAGCTGAATTAAGGTGTTTATCAAGGGGATCCTCGTTAGTTTTAGAGTTAAAGAAGCGCGTGAGGTCTGGAACCAAAGTCTGCGCAAACATCTTGTAATAGGGTATGGGGAAGCCAGCTGGTCCAGGGGCAGAACTCCATTTAAGGTTTTTAATTACACTTAGTACTAAGGATGAGCCGAACACCTTCCCCCCCCCCCCGATTCGGATCGCACCAGAACATCCGAACAGGCAAAAAATTTGGATGAACAAATGAACATTGTTAAAGTCTATGGGACACGAACATGAAAAATCAAAAGTGCTCATTTTAAAGGCTTATATGCAAGTTATTGTCATAAAAAGTGTTTGGGTACCCTGGTCCTGCCCCAGGGGACAAGTCTCAATGCAAAAAAAAGTTTTAAAAATGGCCGTTTTTTCGGGAGCAATGATTTTAATAGTGCTTAAAGTGAAACAATAGAAAATGAAATATTCCTTTAAATATTGTGCCTGGGGGGTGTCTATCGTATGCCTGTAAAGTGGTGCAGTTTCCCCAGTATTTACAACAGTACCATATCAAAATGACATTTCTAAAGGAAAAATGTAATTTAAAACTGATTGCGGCTGTAATGAATTGTTGGGTCTCGGCAATATAGATAAAACTCAAAACGGCATGGGTCACCCCCACCCAGTCCATTACCAGGCCCTTCGGGTCTGGTATGAATATTAAGGGTACCCTTGAACCAAAAATGAAAAAAAAATTGCGTGGGGGGTCCCCCCAAAATCTATGCCAGGCCCTTCAGGTCTAGTATGGAAATTAACGGGAACCCTGCGCCAAATCTAAAAAAAAGGCACCTTTTTTTTATTTGGCACAGGTTCCCCTTAATTTCCATACCAGACCTGAAGGGCCTGGTATGGATTTTGGGGGGACCCTCACACAATTTTTTTTTATATTTTTGGGTTGGGTTCCCCTTAATATTCATACCAGATCCAAAGGGCCTGGTAATGGACTGGGGGGGAACCCATGCCATTTTTTTCAATGAGTTTTATCTATATTGCCAAGATCTGACAATTTATTACAGCCGCGATCAGTTTTAAATGACTTTTTTCCATGTTGTTTTGCTGTGGTACTTTTCTAAACACAGGAAAACTGCGCCACTTTACAGGCATACTATAGATACCCCCCAGGCATGATGTTTAAAGGAATATTTAATTTTTATTGTTTCACTTTAAATATTATTAAAATCACTGCTTCCGAAAAAATGTCAGTTTTTAAAACTTTTTTTGCATTGATACATGTCCCCTGCGGCAGAACCCAGGTCCCCAAACACTTTTTATGACAATAACTTGTATATAAGCTTTTAAAATGAGCACTTTTGATTTTTCATGTTAGTGTCCCATAGACTTTAACAGGGTTCCGCGGCTTTTGAATTTGCCACAAACACAGCATATTGTTCGGTGTTCGCCAAACATCCGAACAACCAAAGTTCAGCCCGAACTTATGGTCGGGCTGGACCGTTCGCCCACGCCTACTTAGTACATCCTCCACTGTAATTGGGGACTTCAGAGTGTCATGGTGTCTGGGTTCTAGCTTAGGGAGTGGAAGAGAATCTAAAAACAAGTTCCTATGGGATTCATTATCAGTAGTCCCTGCACTATATAATTTCTCATAGAAGTGGTGAAAAGAGTTCATAATGCATTGCGGGTTTAGAGTATGGTGATTACCCAAAACTCAAATTTTGGGTAGGGTATGCTGTCTTGGTCAGGTAGATAATTTGTCCGCCAGCATTGAGCCAATTGTGTCCCGCTGATGATAGGATTTGGCTCCACTCCATCTAATATGTTTTTCAGCCTTGGATGTAAGGGCTGGGTTGAGGGATAAATGTGTCACGTCCAATTTGTCTACAGGGACCTGTATGGGGTCTTGTTTATGAAGATGACGCATTTGATTACATTTCTTTTCTAGCCTTTCGATATCAATCATGTTTTCTTTTTTAAACTGAGTAGATGATTGAATTAGTTTGCCCCGAATAGTGGTCTTGTGAGCAGCCCAAAGGGTTTCAGCCGAGACTTCTGCTGTCAGGTGGAAGTATTCCTCAATGGCTTTCTCAATTTCTGTAACCCTAACTGGGTCACTGAGTAGGTATTCGTTAAGCCTCCAATGACGGAGGTTGAGAGTGGGTGTAATCCCTTTTAGTTGGATTTAGTTCCCTCCAAGCATCAGCCAGTCCATGTTGAAAGATTCATTTAGCTATCTATTTTAATACTCCTTTTGGGCGGACAGGTAAGCTGGGCCCCTAGGGGTCTGCATTTGTCTAGTCCCTGGTCAAGGGCAGTATTTGCATCACCCCCATAAATGACTGTCCCACCCATCATGGGGCTTAATGTTTTGAGCACCGCCTGAAAAAATGCAGCTTGGCCCTGATTAGGTGCATGAAGGGTAAACGGTTGAAAACTGAAACTACAACTGACTACAACTAAACGAATGTGGTAATTAAACCATAAGTGACCCACGTTGAATAGGTTGGGGGAAGGAATGGGGAGGGGGGATTGTGTAGGCTAAATGGGTGGCATAGATAGGTGGGGGGAAAGGGTGGGGTAGGGTGGTTGAGGGAGTTTAAGGGAAAGAACAACATTTTGGTCGCTATGTGGTGTGGATGAATCACACGGCGTGAGAGTTCATCGGGTGCAATACAGTCCCTATACTTTGGAGTCAAATCTTGTGTTTTGTGGCTCCCGATTGGGAGTTCAGTGGGATTTGAGGGGGGTTCAATGTGATTAATCTCAGGCCCAGCAGAAGTTTCTCACCTTCCTGGAGACTGGAGAAGGAGTACGTTTTGTATTTGAGAGCAAACTTGAAAGTAAATTGGAAGGTCCACCAGTACTTGATTTCTTTCTGGGAAAGAACCATGAGCAGAGGTTTCAGGGACCGCCTCCTTTGATTAGTTGAGGGAGAAATATCCACAAAGATCTGGACTGGATGATTTTGGCAGAGAAGGTGTGTGTGCGTGCGGGATCTTTTCATGAACTCCTCCTTAACCGTGTAGAAACGAGGATTAACCATTACATCTTTGGGGGCTCCGTCCTTTCTCGGGGGCCCAGAGCTCTATGTGCTCGATCCAATTCTAGCTTATGCGGTTAAATGTCAGGGATAACACCCTTAATGAAGTCCTGCACTGCTGCTGTGATGCCAGTGATAGATTCTGGGAGTCCCCTTATCCTGAAATTATATCTTCTTGATCTTGTTTTCAAGATCATTGATCTTGGATAGAGCCGCGTCCAGCTGTTCCTGTAGTACGTGAATGTGATCAGAGTTTTGATTGGTACTGGCTATCGTGGCTTCCAGCTTGTGTTTAATGGCCTCCATCCTGTCTCCTAGGGTCGGAAAATCAGCCTCAATGTCTCCTGTAATTCTGACAGTTTATTGAATAGGTCAGCTGTGTTTATGAGTGTATCTGAGGTGCTGTGCCTAGGCTGGTGTGGGGAGGCCGAGTAGGCCTCAGCAGGCCCCATGGGTGAAAGCATGTAATCTTCCATGGTGTGGCCTATGAGCGACTCTGTGGAGGCCGGGGAAGGTGCCACAGTGTGGCAGATACTCACAGCATGCCCCGGGGCATCTGCAGGGGGTCTAGAGCCATGTGCTCTGTGATTTCCTCCTCCATGTCAGCACAGGATCGTGCCACGGGCGCCATCTTGGATACGAGCGACTCCGGACTAAATCACGGCCATGGGTCTCTTCTGGCCGAGCCCCCGGACATGTACTGGTTCCTGGGGGTTTCCCCAAGCTGAGGGTGTGGTCCGTAGCCATCCTGCTAGTCGCAGTCTGGTGCTGGGTGTGCCGTTAGGCCGGGGTGGTGCAGAGCTCCAGGCTTAAGCGGCCATCTTGGAGTCCTCCATGCATGCGTCTCCAGTGTCCTATTCTCATGGCCCAGAAACCAAGTGGATTATCTACTGGAAAGCTCTCCATGTCTGTTTTTGCCCCTAGATAATCATCCACCATATTATGCAGACACCGGCGATGGGATCTTGAAGCTGACAGCTCTGGGCGACAAAATACATTTCTAAATGGATTACGGAGGCGGCCCTCTTCTCCAACGAGCTTCCTTTGACCAACAAAAGCCTTTAAAACTAGCTTTTCCATGAGACTGTAACCTACCAGAGTCTGGAAAGGCATTACATAAACTCCTCTTTAAGATGTCCTCAGGATATTTTATCCTGTGCTCCCTCTGCAAGGGCAGGATGAGTTCCGAGACTTTCTCCTTGTAACGATGGTCAGGGAAGGTTGCCAACTAATAATTATCCTTCTCCTTGATGACACAAATTCTTGGGACTTTTGCAGGCTTTAAAGAATAAGGGAGCCCATGCACCATATGTTTGCAGAGGCATGAGAAATAGAGTCTTCGGGGTAGATATGTGCATGGTGAAATAAATTGTTTTGTTTCATCTTGATTTGTTAATCTAGTTATTTCATTTAGTTCAATTTGGTTGATTTGCTTAATTCGTTTTCGGAATTCGTATTCAGAATTCCTATTCAGAGTTTTCAAATTTTCTTCAAATGTAATGATTATTTTGATTCAAAATGTTCAAATCGATACATTTTCGAATCGGTCGAAAATGTTATATTGTTTTTGATTTAAATGCAGCAAAGTGAACAAACAAAAGAAAAATCTTCATCAAATGATTATAATGACTCTTTAAATAATCTTAGGATTAACAAACACGGCATTATTTTAAATTGGTACTCTAATAACACACACACTTTTTGATTTCAGCATTATGTGTAGTTAGAATTCGACTGGAGCTCAATGTAAAATTCAATTTGAATTTCAGTTTGAATTTCCAAAATTCAGATGAATTTAGTTACGTTATTCGGAGCATTCTGTAAAATGTGTTTATATTGTAATTCGGGTATTCTGATATAACCGAATCTCCAAATAATGAAAACTGTGTTTGAATATCAATTCGGAACGAAACAAACCGCACATGTCTACTTCGGGGGTCAGTGAGGATTAAAGTATATGGAACTGCCATCTCCCAGCCACGTACTTCTCACAAGGTTTCTGGGGACTGAAACCCATCTCTTAAGGTTTGACATAGGTCTTCCTCTGTTTCTCCAAAACTGGCAGAATCCTCCTCCTCCCTCTCCTATTGTGTGATCTTTGGCATTGGAAAAATGGTGTCTGCATAAAGCAAGCCTTGAGAGGAAAGGAAGTCCTCCTCTTCCTCCCGCTGCTCTGCCTCAAATGCCTTGTCCATAATGCCATGCAGAGTATTCTCTAGCAGGAACACAAGAGGGATTGTTTCACTGATGCATGCATTGTCACAGCTCACCATCCTGTACTGGTGACAGTACAGTGCATGCATCCTTTATCAGCTGCCATTGGCATGGGGAAAAAAGCAGATCTGCCCTGAGCCTGACATGTGCCATACTCACACAGATACTTGATGACGGCTCTCTGCTGCATGTGCAGCTGTTGCAACATTGCCAAAGTCGAGTTCCACCTGGTGGGCATGTCACAAATCAAGCGGTTTCCACCTCCCCGTAGGCAGGTGAATTTCAGCCAAAAGAACACTGGCTGTGTATGAGTGCATGAAATGGTTACAGACTCTTCTGGCCTGCCTTAGAAGATCTTGCAAACCTGGGTACCTGTTTAAGAAATGCTGCACTACCAAATTGAGGACATATGCCAGGCATTACATATGTGTCAAGTTTCCCTGTCAAAAGGGGGACAGGAGGTTAGTGCCATTATTGCACACCACCATTCCTGGCTCAAGCTTCTGTGGCATGAACCACCTCTGGTCCTGCCCCTTCAGAGCTGAAAGAATCTCTGCTCTGGTGTGGCTCCTGTCCCCTAGACAGACCAGCTGAAACACTGCATGGCATATTTTAGCCTGACTTGTTGAATGGCCCCTTGAACACTTAGGGGGTCCCATAATTAAGCTTCAAGGGGTGGAGCAAAATGAATTGGAAGCATGGCCTGGTGGGAGCCCAGGTTGAGCGCTTCATTCTCACCACCGTATGCTCGAGTGGATGTGCATCTTCGGGAACTCCTTTCCTTCTCTCTCCAACACTTAGGGGGTACTGGTGGTTCATAGGACAATTTAGAAGAGGAGGGTATGGAGGAGAAGGAGGGGGTGGAGCTGAAAGATCTTGCATACCCATCATCAACAAATGTGCCCTTCCTGAGGACAGACCACATCCACCTTTGCCTGTGGACACAGACGCTGCTGGCCCCCTCATAGTGGCACGAGAATGTCTGCCTCTCCTTGTTGGCCTCTCAGACATGATGAGGGGCTTTTTACCCAACTTTTATAGAAACTGGCAAATGTGTGATTGGATGCACATATAAAGTGGTGTTTGGTGCACTTTAAATTGAGGACTGATGCTGACAGAAATATAAAATCTATAAAAAAATAAATAAAAAAATGGGAACAACAGCATCGCAGACAGAAAACTGTGGCTGACAATTTCAAAAAAGGGGGCACGCATGGGACAAAAAAAAGACAAAAAAAACATGCAGCAATCAAAAAAAAGAAGGTCTACAGCACTGTATACAGCACTAAATGTTATATAATGCTGTGTTAAACACTGTACTAGACTAACATACACTGACACTACACTATATCGACACACTATACTCACACTATACTCACACTACACTATACTGACACACTATACTTACACTTTACCAGAGCTTTTTTTCAGCTGGAACTTGGTGGAAGTCAGTTCCACCACCTCTGGCTCAGGCCTTCTGCTACCTTCTCACCACTATCACTTGTAAACACAGAAGTCCGGCTTCTGTGTTTAACAGTGATAGCATAACTCCAAACAGCTCCCACAGATCTGATCTCCTGAGCGGCTCCCACAGAGTGCAGTGTGCAAGGGATATGAAGGTGCCCGTGGTGAAGTGCAGATTCCAAACCCCCTACTGGATGATCTCCCTGCAAGTGATAGAGGCAGAGCCACCTACAGTGTGTGGGGAGGTACTTGAGCTGGCTGGCCAACTTAGTACAGCAACACAAGTAAGACATGTGGTGGAAAATGGT
This sequence comes from Lithobates clamitans, assembly GCA_037952925.1. NCBI lineage: Eukaryota > Metazoa > Chordata > Amphibia > Anura > Ranidae > Lithobates > Lithobates clamitans. The sequence continues at coordinate 247,481 of JBBGZY010000748.1, forward strand.
TAAGCAGCTGTGGAAGAAGGGGAAGTGCACCCCTGAACTCTGCACTCTGTATGCAGAGCACCCCTCAACTCTGAACAATGTACATAGCACACCCCCGAACTCTGCATGTAGCATACCCCTGAACTCTGTGTGTAACCCCCCCTTCTACTCAGCACTCTGTACGTAATGCACTCCTTGTATTTAATGCAAATTTAAGACCCTTCCACTGTAAGTGAAATTTGACCACACCATTTGATACGGTTTGGAGGGTGTGTGTGGGGGTGAGAGGGGTTTTGGAGGGTTGTGGTTGAGCTCCTGCACCTATTTTCTGAGAAAAAAAGCCCTGCACTATATTAACACTACACTAACACTCTACACTCAGAGTCACAAACTGAGCCCTGCTTTATCTATCTCCACTCCAACAACACACTGCAAAAGGTTCCTATGGGAAGGAACCTTTTATAGAGTGGGGTGGGACTATGAGTACTGAGTCGTGATTGGACAAAGTCACCATTACTTTGTCCAATCAGAGTTCTGACAGTATTTTCTGCACTAATTGGCAAAGCCTTGCACCTGACCATCGGTCAGGTGCAAGGTTTCATCTAATTAGGGCCCTCGAATGCACTATGCAGGGCATTGTGGAGTGCTCGGCCGGCGAACATCCCGCCGAGCACCCCGCAAATTCAGGTATTTGCCGTACGGGCAAACAGGTGATGTTTGGGCCAAACTTTTGCTTGGCCCGAACCGTTCACCCAACACTAGTGTGAGGGATACAGCTCACCGCTGATTGTCACGCTGGGCCCTGCCCGGAGTGTTTCAGAGTGGCATGGGAGGATGTCCTATGATGTCCACCTGGAAGAAGGAGTGTTCCCCTTGCCCATCAATCTGCTATAGGCCGGGCAGGAACTGATTAAGGGCGACTCCATGCAAAAAACAAGACAAAAAAAATGCAAGAGCTCAACCTAAAGATCCATAGCAGACACTTAACCCAAGCATGCACCCTGGCTGACCAGGAAAGGGTACAAGTGGATGAGCATGCAGCCCCACTTGAACCATATCAGATCACGTGCCCTCAACATGGGCATTTCCCCTGGCAAAGGCAGAGTCTGTTATCTTAGCAAGGATCAGAGTGGGCAGCAATTTAGGGAGTACACGATTATCAAAGTGAGGATCAGAAAAGGTAGAAATTAGAGATTAATTCATTATCCAGGCAAAGGATGAGCAACAGAAGAATTCATAAATGACAAGACTAGGCTTACAGGAGCAACAAGGTAAGGTGAGAGTATAGGAGCAAATGCTATTGCAAGCACACAGCCCTGGGCTTATAATGATTAAATAAAGTGCCAGAGTGATATCAGCCAATCAGGAAGAAAAGGCTAGCAGACAGTACCAACCTGCTGCCTAGCGACAAGGATGTCCCCTGAGTGCCACCACCAGCCAATAGCAGAGGAGAAAGCATTGCCTAGCAAATGACAGACTGAAGAGGCAGCTATAAGAAAGCATCTGTGAGGAAACAGAGCGAGCAAGCTGGGTGCTTCTAACAGTAGAAATTAGACAGGTGCATGATGAAAAAATGTGTTTAGTTTAGTTTAGATTCTTTAACCTAGTTATTTTGTTTAGTTAAATTTGGTTGATTTGTTCAATCTGTATGTGGGATTCGTATTCGGGATTCGTATTTGGAATTCATTTTATGTCTTTTTCCAAAAAAATTCGAAGTTACCAATTTTTTTGATCGAAAACTTTCAATTAGATAAATTTTAAATCGGCCTAATCGAAAACTTTAGGTTTTTTTTTCTTTTCTATTCGAATGTGACAAAGCGTACAAACAAAAGAAAAATCTTCATCAAATGATTACAATGACGCTAAATCACCTTTGGCTTAACTAAAACAGCATTATTTTGAAACGGTACTCTAATAACACACACAGTCTTTTATTTCAGAAACATGTTTACAGTTCTAATGCGACTGGAATGCAAAGTAAAATTTGATTTGAATTTCAGAAATTCAGATGAATTTTGTTTCATAATTTAGAGCATTCGGTAAACTTTGTTTATACTGTAATTCAGGTATTCAGATATATCCAAATCTACGAATAATGAAACAAACCACACATGTCTAGTAGAAATCTGAGTCTTTTTGCCGTGTATATATAAGAGTGCAACCTTACCTTTCATGTACTGGTGTGTGAAATGTTAGTTATATTATCTTATTCAGAAATATCAGCTCAGTGTGAGGTTGTAAGACTCTAAGGCCCGTATCACACTGGGGCGCCGGTGCCGTCGACGATAAAGCGCCGCTATTTTTAGCGACGCTTTACCGTAGTTTTTGCAGGGGTGGCCAAAAAAGGGTTAAAACTACCCACAAAGCGCTGCTGCAGCAGCGCTTTGCTGTCGGTTCGGCAGTGGTGCCCATTCATTTCAATGGGCAGGAGAGGTTTAGTAGCAGTGTATACACTGCTCCTTCACCGCTCCAAAGATGCTGCTTACAGGAGTTTTTTTAACGTCCTGCCAGCGCCCTCCGACTTCCACACTGAGACTGCAGGGGAGGTGTTTTTCAGGCACTTTATAGGTGCTATTTTTAGCCCAAAAGCACCTGAGAAACGACTCAGTGTGAAAGGGGTCTTATGGAGGCTAACCAATCTCCTGCCTTTGTCCAAGGCTGATAACTGACTGTCTGGCCCACTGGAGTGCAAATCTGCAAGTAAACCGAGACTTATTTTCTGTAACTTAATCCTGAGTTTTTTGTTTTTTTACAGATTTTATGACACATCTACGTGGACTGGAAGAGAACACAACTAAATACAATAGGAAACCAACTCATATTGGAGAGCAAGACTGTATTATACTAACAACCTTAATAAAAGACATACAGATTACTAGACATGCCTATTTAGGTTGAAGCACAAGGTTTTATTTACAATGGGTTGAAAAAACTCTCTAAAATAAGCAAGAAATGCATGTATAGCTGCATCTGTTTGGTATTCATGGCAGAAATATGATCTTTTATTACAAATTATTTCCTATAAAAGTTACTGATGGTTAGCAAACTGAATATATCATTTGTTAGTTTTGACAAGAAACGTGCTCTGTTAAGTCCAAGTCAGAGGCCAAAAGAGAATGTTTAACTAATGGTGTGTTCACTTATGTTACTGCTTTTGAGTAACTGATGTCATTCACTATGCCTCCAAGAATTCACTAAGCTTCCTTTTTCTAATCCACATTTTTGCAAGCTATTGCCCCTACCGGTGAGATGTGAAGACATCTGTCACTGATGATGGGTAATGATGTTTGCCCAACAGGTCACTGCAACTTACAGAGAAGAGCATTCTGAATTAATTATTCTACATTGGTTTCTACATCTCATCCAACTAATTGCTTGATGCCATTGGGATGCAATTTTTCCTTACCAATTTGTTCCTCTATTCTGGATTTTCAAAGAAAACAGCAGTTGGTTAATCATGCAGTCTACAGAGATATGTTGCACCTTGTTTCTTAGCTTGCTTCTCCTGACCTTGTGGAATGTGTTAGCCTTCTAAGCTGTTGAAGCAAATGTCTGCAAACACATTTATATATTTCTTTTCCACAACACTGAAAATATGTAGAAATACCTATTAAACCTTGTGAACTAGGTAAAAATGGTTCATCAGTTATGACAAAGGAAAAAAAAAAAGAAAAACATTTCATGATACAGTGTCGATAGTCTCTATTAAATGCAACTTCTTATATTGATTTGAGATATTCTTTGAATGGTTTTAAGGTATTAGGAAATCAGCAAATATCTTTTTTTGTCGATTTAGGTTCCCCAAGTAAAGAAATTACATTAATCTTTTATTGCCAGGGAGGTTAATCTGTCAGGTACATTATTAAAATGAGATTGAAATACTTTATCTGAAATCAAGCATTTTATCACAACTAGCTTTTCAGATCTGAAATAAAAATCTGCTTTATTATTGTCACTTGGAAGCTTTAATAATTTCTCCTTATTGTATATTCCAACATTGTAACGTTGTGCTCCTGCTTTTCCCTTAGGCAATAAATGCAAAAGCGGTTATGGAAATCAGTTGTGTCCCAGCACAGATTTTAAAATAGCACTCTGCACATAGCAATGTGATAAAAACAGACATTACCTGAATCTATAGATCGCCCTAATCACAATAACACTGTTATTAATTAATTTCAAATTTCAGATATGTCTACCCCTACATTTGATCTATCTATCTATCTATCTATCTATCTATCTATCTATCTATCTATCTATCTATCTATCTATCTATCTATCTATCTATCTATCTATCTATCTATCTATCTATCTATCTATCTATCTATCTATCTATCTATCTATCTATCTATCTATCTATCTATCTATCTATCTATCTATCTATCTATCTATCTATCATATCAATTTGATATGTACAGTGTATGTGAAGATTTTTATGACCTTGCAAAGGGATTAATTAATGTGTGGAAAACGTGCGTATTTCTGTACAGAAGAATGGTTATGTAATATTCACACACTGAAGAAATTATCAAATGTATAAGGTTATAGTACAGTATATGAAAATTATTAGGAACATCTAAAATGTTATGGCAATCCCCCAGACAGAGGGGGTAGATAGAAAACAGAAACCAAGAAAGCTCATGGCAGAAAATTACTAAGCGGTTCTGCATTTTTTTTCACTGATCTGAGTATAGATCTAAGTTTATTACATGCATGTTTCATTTCACTGTTGATTATCTCACTAGCTCTGCTGGAAGTATATTCCACAAAATATCAATTATGATGTTGTGCTAAACTGAACCATAACAGTCCACTTTCTAATAAAGAAAAAAAAAAAAATCAAGGAATCAAATTTACTAGTTAAATAGATACATATATGAGTAAAGCCAAAGAATCTTTATGCTTTACCAAAATTAACCAGGTAGTAGAATAACTGAGAGAACAAAAAGGAAGAGAAAAGGCGTGCCTGTCCAGTCTGACTATGGAACTGGCAGAGCTAAAATGCACAATAAAATCAATGCACTTTAATGCAGAATGCAGTCACTTGATAAAGGGGCACATGCCCCCGAAATTGCTACTCATCTTCTGTAGCCCTGTGTAGCAGGCAGTTTTCTTCACCATGGAGAGCGTTTTTCTGCTTTTTCCAGCCACATTCATGGGCAGTCTTTGCAGCTACTTAGCTTGCCTGTGTGTTATGATGCCTCTTCAACCCTTTCATTGAGAAGTGCATTGGTAATTAGTTCACAGGCTTTGCAAGTTTTATAGTTAGACTGGACAGGCATGGGAGCGCTGTCAGCAGTATTACACTGTATCTTCAACCCACTAAAGCAGGAGGGCCCCCGACTGGCTAACTAGGGATAACAAGGCTATATCTAGCTCCAATATTATAATCCTAATCACAGCAAAATTTCTATGTGATACTTCACAAAAAACTAAAAATAATGTTCATGTGCTGCTAGCTAAACACTGAATAGTGATTCCACAACACCACTCAGTTTAAATTATAACAAGATTTGTGTAGCTCAACAACTCTATATATACAAAAATCCAAACAAAATATATATCTATGAGTACATCTGTTACAAAAGTACCAAAAATTGAAAAGAAAACCTACAAAAGTGAAATTAAAAATAGTCCAGTGTTCACAAATGAAAAGAAAAAACACAGTGGGGTTGATTTACTGAAGGCAAATGGTCTGGGTGCTTTGCAAAGTCCAGTTCCACTCTATGGGCGCAGTTTCTCCAGAGCTTAGTAAATGAGGGAAAGCTTCACTTTGCAAAGAATACCCAATCACATGCAAGGAAAATTTTAAAAAAATGAATTTTTGCTTGCATATGATTGGATGATGGAAGTCAGAAGAGCTTCTGCTCATTTACTAAGCTCTGAAGCAACTGCACTTGCAGAGTGCAACTGCACTTTGCAAAGTGCACAGTCTATTTGCTTTTAGTAAATCAACCCCCAAGTGTCTTCACTCTTTCTTCATACATCTGTGATGAAAAATGTGCTTGCCTTAATTATATATAAACACGCTCTTCAATATTATTCCAGCAATGCCGCTCCTCAGGAAAAATTTAAATTTTGGTCAGTAGAAAAATTCTACTTCATTTTGTTAGGTATTTAAGTCAACGTGAATCATTTTGGATTTATGAGACAAAATATTGACTTTGACCTAAATTGTTTTATTAGGAATGAATAATGTGATAGGTTGTACCACTGTCTTTTTTGATCTTTTATAAGAAATAATAAAAAAAAGAAATATTTTTAATATTTATAATATAATAAGGTATATCCTGTTAAACCGCTGTATGATCTTGGCCACCATGATGCAGCTCAGTTTCAGGGTCTTGGCAATCTTCTTATAGCCTAGGCCATCTTTATGTAGAGATAGAAAAATAATAAAGTCGCGCTAACGAGAGTGGGTGAAAACTGCAGACATTGAATGCCACAAATACTGATGACAAAAATGCCTCAATATCATGTACAAAGATTGTGCACCTTTAAATCAAAAAAACGTGCAAACATAAATATTACCTCACTGTTATATAGAGAAATGATGCCCCTTAAAATCAAAAACGTGCAAAATAAATACATTAAAAAATGTCCATACAATAAATCAACATAGAAGTGAAATAGTGAGGTTGAAAATAGAAAGAGTCCAAAAAGTGAAAAAAAGTTCCTCAGTGATGAGTGATGCAAAAATTCTTAAAGTGCCAAGTGCGTTGATGGGACCTCCACCTCAGACAAACACTGTCGCTTACCAGAGAGCGATGGTCCCTTGTTACAGGGGACCACGCTAAGCAGATGGCTACACCCCAGCCAGGGATCTCACAGGCAGGCACCAAATATCTCAGTGTCCATGGGGATCCATACCATCAGTCACAGCAAGATGATGTATTCCCAAGAAATAAAACACATAAGGTGCTCCACATAGCGTAAATCCTTTATGATTTATTGAATTTTGTAAAAAACAAATGCACACTTACGATAAAAAGATGTAAAAACAGCAAACAGATTCATACAAGCCAGCTGGCTTCGGATCAGCCTGTGTCTTCCGGGACTAGACAAACAGCGGTGACGTCAGGACGTGGCTCCTCCTCCCTACGTCGTTTTGTCACTAGCGGACGTGGTCACGGATATAATTTCTCTATATAACAGTGAGGTAATATTTATGTTTGCACGTTTTTTGATTTAAAGGTGCACAATCTTTGTACATGATATTGAGGCATTTTTTGCCATCAGTATTTGTGGCATTCAATGTCTGCAGTTTTCACCCACTCTCGTTAGCGTGACCTTATTATTTTTCTATTTATTTGATTGGTGTCGTATAACACTGGATTGTTGCAGCTATTTTTTATTTATCTCTGTTAGCGCAGTATTTTTTATATATATCCATCTTTATGTAGAGCAACAATTTTTTTTCAGATCCTCAGAGAGTTCTTTGCCATGAGGTGCCATGTTGAAATTCGAGTGAACAGTATGAGAGAGTGAGAGCGATAACACCAAATTTAACACACCTGCTCCCCACTCCTGAGACCTTGTAACACTAATGAGTCATATGACACCGGGGAGGGAAAATGGGCCCAATTTGGACATTTTTACTTAGGGGTGTACTCACTTTTGTTGCCACCGGTTTAGACATTAATGGCTGTGTGTTGAGTTAATTTGAGGGAACAGCAAATTTACACTATTATACAAGCTGTACACTCACTACTTTACATTGTGGCAAAGTGTCATTTCTTCAGTGTTGTCACATGAAAAGATTTAATAAAATATTTACAAAAATGTGAGGGGTGTACTCACTTTTGTGAGATACTATATATATATATATATATATATACACACTGCATATATATGAAATTGTGTCTGTATTAGTAAGATTAAAAAAGGGGATTTCTATAATTAATATATAATGTATAATGTATTGTATTATGTGGGCGGCATCTGGAAGTGTTTTCATTAGGGTTTAATAGAATTGGTATATGGTAGGTCTTATTCTGTTTGTGTATTCTATTTATTTTATATTATAGGAGCAGGGAGTATGTGTAACTTTTTATAAGTGTCCTCTGTTCTAAAGTGATGGAATTATAGAGCTTCCGGGACTGTGAAGCACGAGTCCTAGACAATTTCCGTTTCCCGCAGGATTGATTGTGTACATGTTAGTATGGAGATAAGGGAGAGAGCTTTTAAAGGGCTGGGGTTCATAGCACTCATGCCTAATGAATTAGGAAGCCTAATCATGGGGCGCAACAGGTCTATGAAGGAGGAGCCGAGCCTGTGACATCACACCGCTGTCTTGCTGATATACAGTGGTGAACAGGCTGATGACAGTATCTGTATAGCACTTTGTCATTACATTCTTGTAAGTATATTTTAATAGAGGGGAACTTAAATAAGGTTTTTAAGATGGAGTGCACTATGTTTGTGCCTTTTTGTTCTATGCAATGCACATTTGGAGTTTTAAGATTACACTTGAAATTGGATAGTGTGGTTATCCTGAATGTGCTGAGGGGGATTGAGGAGGTGTTTCCTGTGGAGGGGCATTGTTGGGATAATATTGAAGAGTGTATGTTTATTAGGGATGAGCCGAACACCCTCCTGTTTAGTTCGCAGCAGAGCATGTGAACAGGCAAAAAATTTGGCAGAACACACGGACACCGTTAAAGTCTATGGGACACGAACATGAATAATGAACACGAACATGCTAATTTTAAAGGCTTATATGCAAGTTATTGTCATAAAAAGTGTTTGGGGACCTGGGTCCTGCCCCAGGGTACATGTATCAATGCAAAACATTTTTTAAAACGGCCTTTTTTCGGGAGCAGTTTTTTAATGCTTAAAGTGAAACACTAAAAATGAAATATTTCTTTAAATATCATGCCTTGGGGGTTTCTATAGTATGCCTCTAAAGTGGCACATTTTTTCCATGTTTAGAACAGTACCACAGCAAAATGACATTTCTAAAGGAAAAAATGTCATTTAAAACCGATCACGACTGTATTGTCGGGGAACCCTGCACCAAATAAAAAAAAAATGGTGTAGGGGCCCCCCAAAATCTATACCAGACCCTTATCTGAGCATGCAACCTGGCAGGCAGCAAGAAAAGAGGGGGGGACGAGAGATCGCCCCCCCTGAACCATACCAGGCCACATGCCCTCAACATGGGGAGGGTGCTTTGGAGTAGCCCCCCAAAGCACCTTGTCCCCATGTTGATTGGGACAAGGGCCTCATCCCCACAACCCTTGCCCGATGGTTGTGGTTGTGCGGGCGGGGGGGGTTATCGGAATCTGGAAGCCCCCTTTAACAAGGGGACCCCCAGATCCTGCCCCCCTTTTTATTTTTTAATAAAGGACTTGTCCCAAGCTGTCTCTTGTCTTTTTTACCATTTTGACACTTTTTGTGAAATGGTAGGGGTACATTTGTATGTGGGGGTCCACTTGTTAAAGGGGGCTTCCAGATTCTGATAAGCCCCCCACCCGCACACCCACAACCATCGGGCAAGGGTTGTGGGTGTGCGGGCGGGAGGCTCATCGGAATCTGGAAGCCCCCTTTAACCCCCAGATCCTGGCCTCCCCCCTGTGAATTGGTAACAGGGTACAAATGTACCCTTACCATTTCACAAAAAAGTGTCAAAATGGTAAAAAAGACAAGAGACAGCTTGGGACAAGTCCTTTATAAAAAAATAAAAAAAATAAAAATGGGCCACAAAGTAAGTTCATGCCACCCGACGGACCGAAAAAGAAAAAAAAAAAGCCGCAACCAAACTGCCTCCATGGGAGGCTCTCGCCGCTGACGCGTCTTCGCTTTGACAGCTCTTATATAACTAAGGGTGGAGCCACCTGGTGACTTGTCCCAAGCTGTCTCTTGTCTTTTTTACCAATTTGACACTTTTTTGTGAAATGGTAGGGGTACATTTGTACCCCGTTATCAATTCACAAAGTGTGGAGGCTGGGGTCTGGGTGTCCCCTTGTTAAAGGGGACTTCCAGATTCCGATAAGCCCCCTGCCCACAGACCCCCACAACCACCGGGCAAGGATTGTGGGGATGAGGCCCTTGTCCCCATCAACATGGGGGCAAGGTGCTTTGGGGGCTACCCCAAAGCACCCTCCCCATGTTGAGGGCATGTGGCCTGGTATGGTTCAGGGGGGCGCTCTCTCATCCCCCCTTCTTTTCCTGCGGCCTGCCTGGTTGTGTGTTCGGATAAGGGTCTGGTATGGATTTTGGGGGGACCCCTATGCCATTTTTTTTACATTTTGGTGTAGGGTTCCCCTTAAAATCCATACCTCAGGTCTGGTATGGATTTTGGGTGAACCCCACGCCATTTTTTTTTTATTTGGCGCAGGGTTCCCCTTAACTTCCATATCAGGCCCGAAGGTCCTGGTATGGATTTTATGGGGACCTCCACGCAATTTTTTTTTAAAATTTTGATTCGGGGTTCCTCTTATTATTCATACCAGACCCAAAGGGCCTGGTAATGGAGGGGGGATCCCATGCTCTTTTTTTCAATTATCTGTATCTATATTGCCAAGACCCGACAATTCATTACAGCTGCGATCAGTTTTAAATGACAATATTACCTTTAGAAATGTCATTTTGCTGTGGTACTGTTCTTAACATGGGAAAAATGCACCACTTTACATTCATACTATAGACACCCCCCAGGCATAAAATTAAAGGAATATTTCAGGGAACATAGTTAACCCCTCGAGCGCCCCTAGTGTTAACCCCTTCACTGCCAGTGACATCTTATTTTATAGCATTGATTGCTGTATTAATGCCAATGGTCCCAAAAATGTATCAAAATTGTCCGATGTGCCTGCCATAATGTCGTAGTCATGATAAAAATCGCAGATCGCCGCCATTACTTGTAAAAAAAATAAATAAATAAATAAAAAATAAAAATGCTATAAATCTATCCCCTATTTTGTAGACGCTATAACTTTTGCGCAAACCAATCAATATACGCTTATTGTGATTTTCTTTACCATAAATATGTAGAAGAATACATATCAGTCTAAACTGAGGAAAAAAATATTTTTTTATATATATTTTTGGAGGATACTTATTTTAACAAAAAGTAAAAAAAATTTGTTTTTTTTTCAAAATTGTTGCTTTTTTTTGTTTATAGCGCAAAAAATAAAAACCGCAGAGGCGATCAAATACCACCAAAAGAAAGCTCTATTTGTGGGGAAAAAAGGACGTCAATTTTGTTTGGTTACAACATGGCATGACCGCGCAATTGTCAGTTAAAGCAACGCAGTGCCGAATAGCAAAAAAGTGCTCTTGTCAGGAAGGGGGTAAATTTTTCTGGGGCTGAAGTAGTTAAGTATTAAAAAAATCACTGCTCCCGAAAAACGGACATTTAAAAAAAAATTTTTGCATTGATACATGTCCCCTGGGGCAGGACCCGGGTCCCCAAACACTTTTTATGACAATAACTTGCATATAAGCTTTTAAAATTAGCACTTTTGATTTTTCATGTTAGTGTTCCGGCAGCTTTCGAATTTGCTGCGAACACCATATATTGTTCGCTGTTCGGTGAACAGATGAACACCCGATGTTCGAGTCGAACTTACATTCCACTCGAACGTCGGGCTCATCCATAATGTTTATATATAATTAAAGGCAAAGTTCACCTTTGTTCAAGTTTTTTTTCTAAATGCCAGCCCCCTATGTACCAATATAGCATTTATGTACTTCTTTTGCAAACATAAAACAGCTTTCCATTTATTCTACACACACTTACCTCATTCTCTTCATGGCTGTTTAAGAACACTTATCTATTTCTTCTGCCTTAATTCCTTGACAGACTTTAGGTCATGCCACAGGAAGGAGTTGACCAGCTGAGGGTAGGTGATGCAGGGTGTGAACTAATGAGATCAGCTGGTCAACTCTTTCCTGTGTCATGGAAGTAAGGCAAAAGTAATGGATAAGTGTTTTTGAACAGCCATGAAGAGAGTAAGGTAAGCGTGTGTAGAATAAATGGAAAGCTGCTTAATTTTTTGCAAAGTAAGTACATTATTGCTATATTGGTACATAGGGTAGCTGGAATTTAGAAAAAATAAAAAAAGGTGAACTTAGCCTTTAAGGTGATCAGGTTTTTCGCCTGATGTTGGTGGTGCACAGATGCATGAATAAGGAGTGAAGACACTTAGGGGTTGATTTACTAAAAGCAAATAGACTGTGCACTTTGCAAAGTGCAGTTGAATTCTGCAAGTGCAGTTGTTCCAGAGCTTAGCAAAGGAGCAGAAGCTCTGCTAACTTCCACAATCCAATCATGTGCAAGCAAAACATTTTTTTTTTAATTTTCCTTTCATGCGATTGGGTATTCTTTGCAAAGTGAAGCTTTACATCATTTACTAAGCTTTGGAGCAACTACACTTTGCAAACTGTACAGTCTATTTCCCTTTAGTAAATCACCCCCTAAGTGGTATTTATTTTCATTTGTGAACACTGGACTATTTTCAATTTAACTTTTGTAACTTTTGTAAGTGTTCTTTTTTGGTAATTTTGAAACAGATATTCTCATAGATATATATTTTGTTTAGACATTTTAATATATGGAGTTGTTACGCTACACTAATTTTGTTATAATTTATATCCGGCTCTACTTGCCAACTGCCTAACTGTAAATGTACGTCATTACTTTACAGTTAAATACCAGGGTTATGGCTGCATTTCTATGCCATAACCCCATTATCTTTTTTTTCTCAGCTGGTTGGCTTTCTGATATAAGTGAACCCAGTGGCCGATTCGCTGCTTCCAGGGCTAACGTTATCGTTCGCTGAGCCCAGGCACCATCTGGCATCAGCTGTGTTTTAGCATAGAGATAAGGATGGCTAGATGGCCACCGCTCATATCTATGCCCTGGGAGGACTGGAGTGACGTCAACATCACTTCCGGTTCATGAGCCATGTAAACATTTTTTTTTTTCCTTAACGCAAAAGATTAAAAAAAATGTTTTTGATCTTTTGCTTTTAAGGGTAGACGAGAGATTTGGAGTCTTTTAGACAGCGGATATCTCCATAAAGAGGACCTGTCATGACCTGTCATTCTGTATTGTTATCGCAAGGGATGATTACATTCCTTGCAGTAGCAATAAAAGTGACAAAAAAATGTTTTACAGGGACAGTGTTAAAATAAAAAAATAAATAAAATAAAGCAACCCCGTCCCTGCGTGCTTGTGCACAATAGTTAACGCATACATAGGTCATGTCCACATATGTAAAAAGTGTTTGCACCACACATGTGAGGTTTCAAACGTCTGGGCAAGAGCAATAATTCTAGCACTAGACCTCTGTAACTCTAAACTGGTAACCTATAGAAATTTTTAAAGCATCCCCTATGGAGATTTTTAAGTACCGTAAATTGGTGCTATTCCACGAGCACGTGCAATTTTAAAGCATGACTTTTTAGGTATCTATTTACTCGGCATAACATCATCTTTCACATTATACAAAAAATTGGGCTAACTTTAGTGTTTCTTTTTTATTTTTCATTAAAGTGTATTTTTTCCCAAAACATTGCCTTGAAAAACTGCTGCGCAAAAACCGTGTGACATAAAAAAATGTAAACGACTGCCATTTTATTCTCTAGGGTCTCTTCAAAAAAAAAATATATAGAGTGAGGGAAAAAAGTATTTGATCCCCTGCTGATTTTGTACATTTGCCCACTGACAAAGAAATGATAAGTCTATAATTTAATTGGTAGGTTTGTTTTAACAGTGAGAGACAGAATAACAGCAAAAATATCAAGAAAAACACATTTCAAAAAAAATATAAATTGATTTGCATTTTAATGAGTGAAATAAGAATTTGACCCCTTCGCAAAACACCACTTAGTACTTGGTGGCAAAACCCTTGTTGGCAACCACAGAGGTCAGACGTTTCTTGTAGTTGGCCACTAGGTTTGCACACATCTCAGGAAGGATTTTGCCCCACTCCACTTTGCAGATCCTCTCCAAGTCATTATGGTTTTGAGGCTGACGTTTGGTAACTCGAACCTTCACCTTCGAGTATATTTCACAAGTCTATTCAAAGTAAATTACTGCACTAGGGTTGTGACCTTTTCTCTTCTATTTTGTCTTGGAAGTCTATTAGAAACATCCACCACTCTTTCCATAGAATAATACTTTCTTATTTTACCCTTAAAGCAGTAGCAAATTCTCCTTGACAAAGTCCAAAAACGTGCCCCCCTGCAGGTCAAGTCATAATGTACTAGTATGCGGCATAGTAGTACATTATGAGAGACTTACCTACAAATGGAGCCCTCCAATGCTGGGCTGTTATGGCTCCCCTGAACCCCGCTTAATTGGCTGGGTTGCAATTTCTCCTGATATGTTTAACCCCCAGACTTTGCTTCTTTTTTTTTTTTTTTTTTGCCCAGTTATCCAGGCTCAATTCACACTGGCATTAAAAGCAGGCGTTTGAGAAGCATTAAAAACGCCCCTCAAACGCTCATGCAAATGATACAATGGACAGCACACAGTGCTGTTCACACTATTAAAACATGAAGCGTTACCATTGCGTTGCTTCAAAATTAAAGTCCCATGTCAAGTCAGGAGGCGTTTGAAGCCTTTCAACGCCTCCCATTCAATTCTATGGTAATGCTTTGTAAACGTTTTGGCAGGCAGTTGCAGTGCGGTTGTGGGGCGTTAAGATTAGTCGATATCCTGTAATGGAATAGGCATTTGTAGAGCAGTTGTAACGTGCCTTAATGCTCATCAAATGCTTCAAAACTGCTCATAGGGTGCTTGGGGAACATTTTTAACTTGTTAATAACACGCCCATAGTAAATCTATAGGAACATTCTGTTAAGTGTTAGAAATTTTGTCAAGTGTGAACAAGCCCTAAGTAAGGTTGCAACCACTGTGCCCAATATTCTAAATACATTGTTGAGTTTAATAGAGTGTGCGTGTAATTTATTCTCAGTATAAATACAGCTGTTCTGTGAAACCCTCAGAGGTTTGTTAGAGAACCTTAGTGAACTAACAGCATCATGTGGACCAAGGAACACGCCAGACAGGTCAGGGATAAAGTTGTGGAGAAGTTTAAGGCAGGATTAGGTTATAAAAAATATCCCTAGCTTTGAACATCTCACGGACCATTGTTCTATCCATCATTTGAAAATAGAAAGAGTATGGCACAACTGCAAACCTACCAAGACATGACGGTCCACCTAAACTGACAGGCCAGGCAAGGAGAGTATTAATCAGAGAAGCAGTCTAGGTAACTCTGGAGGAGCTGCAGAGATGCACATCTCAGGTGGAAGAATCTGTCCAGAGGACAACTATTAGTCATGCACTCCACAAATTTGGCCTTTATGGAAGAGTGGCAAGAAGGAAGCCATTGTTGAAAGAAAGACATAAGAAATCCTATTTGCAATTTGTTAGAAGCCATGTAGGGGACACAGCAAACATGTGAAAGAAGGTGCTCTGATCAGATGAAACCAAAATGGAACTTTTTGGTCTAAAAGCAAAATGCTATGTATGCATGGCGGAAAACTAACACTGCACATCACCCTGAACACACCATCCCCACCATGAAACATGGTGGTGGCAGCATCATGTTGTGGGGATACTTTTCTTCAGCAGGGACAGGGAAGCTGATCAGAGTTGATGGGAAGATGAATGGAGCCAAATACAGGGCAATCTTAGAAGAAAACCTGTTAGAGTCTGCCAAAAACTTGAGACTGGGGCGGAGGTTCATCTTCCAGCAAGACAACGACCGTAAACATGCAGCCAGAGCTACAATGGAATGGTTTAGATCAAAGCATATTCATGTGTTAAAATGGCCCAGTCAAAGTCCTGACCTAAAACCAATTGAGAACCTGTGGCAAAACTTGAAAATTGCTGTGCAGACGCTCTCCATACAATCTGACAGAGCTATTTTGCAAAGAAGAATGGGCAAAAATGTCACTCTCTAGATGAACCAAGCTGGTAGAGACATACCCCAAAAGACTTGCGGCTGAAATTGCAGTGAAAGGTGGTTCTACAAAGTATTGACTCAGGGGGGCTGAATACAAATGCACGCCACACTTTTCACATATTTATTTGTAAAAAAATTTGAAAACCATTTATCATTTTCCTTCCACTTCACAATTATGTGCCACATGTAGCATTGTCGGATAATACTATGTAACACAAACACATGCTATATACAGCATAAAAATTAAAAGAAGTATATAGTATGTTTATCCTTCCCCAATGGACAGTGTAGGATAGATAGATAGATAGATAGATAGATAGATAGATAGATAGATAGATAGATAGATAGATAGATAGATAGATAGATAGATAGATAGATAGATAGATAGATAGATAGATAGATAGATAGATAGATAGATAGATAGATAGATAGATAGATACTTGCTGTGCACTGCATGTCTATAATGATATACACCTGTGTAGCTTCTTGTATTTCATTCCATGTATTTTTAAACAGTTGCTCCCTGCTATTCACACATTAATGGAGGTAGCGGGCTGCTGTAAAAGTCAGCATTGGAAATGAATTCACTCTGACCTTGGGCAATATCCATTATCTTTTCTGTGCCTTAGGTGCCCAAGCCAAAGCTTTATCTTCTTGACAGGGGCACATAGATTTGTCTTGCCAGAAACGGGATGCCTATGTCAACTCTTTTAAATATGTTGCATTAAGCAATCAATGATTGTTCATCCTTCAAGTGGTCTCTTATTGAGCCTCCTCCGCAGCTGAAAAAAATTTCTAGACTACAATGTAACAACATGGGAAAGCAGTGGCCTATTTATAGAGCTCAGCTGTCCTTTCAGGCTGAACATCCTTCACAAAGTGAAATGCAGTGTCAGCATATTTTGACATTGTAAACTTTTCTGTCTTAAACTTCATACAGTTAGCTCATTAGTGAACAAGCCGAGTAATCAATAACTTGCCAACAGAGGCTTGAAGTTTCTTAACATCAGCTTTGCATGTTCTCAGAAATATTGATAGAGCTTTTCTATCTGCTTTTAAACCACAGTTTTGTCTTTATATTTGCCTTAGAAGTGCAATGAATAGAATATGGAGCATCAAAGTGGCTACCCCATACTTATAAAGGTTTTCTGCCATATTGCTGTGTGGAAGAACTAATTCCACTCATTTCTTTACTAAATGGGTTTCATTAATTTACACAATCATAGCAAAAATATTATGACACAACATTTTTTACCATTAGTGACATTTAAATAATACTTTCATCAGGTACACCATGGTAAATAAATAAAAAAAAAACCTTATACTGTACTTTTTACGTTTGTGTCAAGCCAAACATGATTTTTTTTTAGTTTTGGATAGAGTGGATAAGGAATAAAGCCGCTGTCTTTTTTATTGCTATTCAAAGTCACATTACAGAGTTTATATACTGTTTTAGAAATCTGGGACAGAATGCAATTTAAAAATGTTATTTAGGTTCTCATTGGCATCATCCCAATACAAGAAAAAAAATAAAAAAAAAAAAAAATATATATATATATATATATATATATATATATATATATATATATATATATATATATATATATATATAAAACAAAACCACAAAAACTGGACTTTAGATATGCCTTTAAGAACTCAGACCACATCAAATTTGTATAAGAATTTGTGCAGAAATCTTTATTAAATTACACATTAAAAAGATAGAGCTGATATGTAGCTTCGATTCAGTTGATTAGTGATTTCACAGTATACTGGTCTACATGTTTCACAGGAGCCCCTGCTTCTTCAGGACCACAGAAATCCTGTGCAATATATAGCTCTAACTATAGGTGTATAACAAAATAAAAGAAAAGAAAAAAAAAAATCATAAAAACATCATATGTAAATGAATGCAACATTGCATTTTAACCACTTCAGCTCCGGAAGATTTGGCTGCTCAATGACCAGACCATTTTTTGCGATACGGCACTGCGTCGCTTTAACCACTTAAGGACCAGCCTCGTTTTGAGATTTTGGTGTTTACATGTTTAAAACATTTTTTTTTGCTAGAAAATTACTTAGAACCCCTAAACATTATATATTGTTTTTTTTTCTAACAGAGAATAAAATGATGGTCAATGCAATACTTTATTTCACACTGTATTTGTGCAGCGGTCTTACAAGCACACTTTTTTGGAAAAAAATCACTTTTTTGAAAAAAAAATAAGACAACAGTAAAGTTAGCCCAATTTTTTTATATTGTGAAAGATAATGTTACGCCAAGTAAATTGATACCCAACATATCATGCTTCAAAATTGCGCCCACTCATGGAATGGCGTCAAACTTCTACCCTCAAAAATCTCCGTAGGCCACATTTAAAAAAATTCTACAGGTTGCATGGTTTGAGTTACAGAGGAGGTCTAGGGCTAGAATTATTGCTCTCATTCTAACGTTTGTGGTGATACCTCACATGTGTGGCACTTTGCGGGGGGCGACAAAAAGGGACGCCCCCCCGCATGAGAGAAAGCCCCCCCACCCGTCTTGCTGATTCCCGGCTCCCGCTGCCGCCTCCCGCACACATGCAGCCCACGGCGGCTGGCTTACTGTAGCGGCGCCACTGTGTATGGGCGTGCTTGGCAGAGGATGGGGGCGTGTATCTCAGGCCCCCCTACTTTCTGACAAGCACGCCCATACACCACGGCGCCGCTACAGAAAGCTGGCCGCCGTGGGCTGCATGTGTGCGGGAGGCGGCAGCGGGAGCCGGGAATCAGCAAGACGGGTGGGGGGGCGGCGTGTGTCACTCGCGCCCCCATAGGTGACAGGTGGAGCCTTAAGCTCCGCCTACCCTCCCCTGCACTGCTTTACTGCAGTGAATCTTCTCCTCGGCCCTGGGGCTGTGACATCAGGAGGAGAGAGAGGAGCACAAGGGAAACCCCCAGGACAGCAGGTACAATGATTTAATAAAGTATATCAGTGTTATGGGCACTGGCAGCATTTGATGGGCACTGGCAGAATTTGATGTGCACAGTGGCAGCATTTGATGGGCACAGTGGCAGCATTTGATGGCACAGTGGCTGCATTTGATGACACAGTGGCTGCATTTGAGGGCACAGTGGCTGCGTTTGAGGGCACAGTGGCTGCGTTTTAAGGCCAGGGGCTGCGTTTGAGGGCACAATGGCTGCGTTTGATGGCACAGTGGCTGCATTTGATGGCACGGTGGCTGCATTTGATGGGCACGGTGGCTGCATTTGATGGGCACAGTGGCTTTGCTTTATGGGCACAGTGGCTGCGTTTGAGGGCACAGAGGCTACGTTTGATGGCACAATGGCTATGTTTGATGGCACAGTGGCTGCGTTTGATGGGGCACAGTGGCTGCGTTTGATGGGGCAGAGTGGCTGCAATTGATGGGCACAGTGGCTGCGTTTGATAGCACAGTGGCAGCGTTTGATGGGCACAGTGGCTGCGTTTGAGGGCACAGTGGCTGCGTTTGATGGCACAGTGGCTGCGTTTGATGGCACAATGGCTAAGTTTGATGGCACAGTGGCTGCGTTTGATGGGGCACAGTGGCTGCGTTTGATGGGGCACAGTGGCTGCATTTGATGGGCACAGTGGCTGCAATTGATGGGCACAGTGGCTGCGTTTGGTAGCACAGTGGCTGCAATTGATGGGCACAGTGGCTGCAATTGATGGGCACAGTGGCTGCGTTTGATGGCACAATGGCTACGTTTGATGGCACAGTGGCTGCGTTTGATGGGGCACAGTGGCTGCGTTTGATGGGGCACAGTGGCTGCATTTGATGGGCACAGTGGCTGCAATTGATGGGCACAGTGGCTGCGTTTGGTAGCACAGTGGCTGCAATTGATGGGCACAGTGGCTGCAATTGATGGGCACAGTGGCTGCGTTTGATAGCACAGTGGCAGCATTTGATGGGCACAGTGGCTGCGTTTGAGGGCACAGTGGCTGCGTTTGATGGGCACAGTGGCTGCGTTTGATGGGCACAGTGGCTGCGTTTGATGGGCACAGTGCCTGCATTTGATGGGCACAGTGGCAGCATTTGATGGGCACAGTGGCAGCATTTGATGGGCACAGTGGCAGCATTTGATGGGCACAGTGACTGCGTTTGATGGGGCACAGTGACTGCGTTTGATGGGGCACAGTGAGGCTGCAATTGATGGGCACAGTGAGACCCCCCCCATGATAGCATTAAAACTCAGCAGCTAAAAATACTGTAGCTGCTGACTTTTAATATTAGGACACTTACCTGTCCAGGGATCCAGCGATGTCGACACCTCAGCCGATTTTCGGATTGGCTCTCGGGTTTTGCCACTATCATTCATGGTAAGAGAAACCGACTGGTTCCCTACTGCACATGTGCGAAGCGCGTTGCACTTTCTGAATGGCCCAGTGGAGGAAGGAGGAGGGGGGGCAAACTTCAGAGGGGACAGCGCATTCTCCCGGAAGTGGGGAAGGGTACCTGTCAGAAACAGGTACCCGTTCCCCCCCTGAAAGGTGCCAAATGAGCCTAAAGAGGAAGGGGTGTTGTTTACAGATGATAGGATGGGTCTTAAACAGGAAGGGGTGTGGCCTCGGCAGGATGGGGTGGGTCATATTTAAATTAGGGGGGTGCATGCATTTAGTCAGGCCTAGGGCAGCACAAAACCTAAATACACCACTGCGGGAGCTACTGACTTATGCGTTTGCTCCTGCGCGCGAGCTCGACGGTGTTTACCATCATTTAAAAAAAAAAAATTCTTATTTATTTTACTTGATTTTATTTATTTTTACACTGTTTTTTTTTTTTTTTTTTTAAATTGGGTCACTTTTATTCCTATTACAAGGAATGTAAACATCCCTTGTAATAAAAAAAAGCATGACAGGTTCTCTTAAATATGAGATCTGGGGTCAAAAAGTCCTCAGATCTCATATTTGGACTTAAATGAAATTAAAAAAAAAAAGTATTTTGAAAAAAATGACAACAGAAAAATGTGCCTTTAAGACATGTGGGCTGGAGTGACGTTTTGACGTCGCTTCCGACCTACTATGGTATGGAGATGGGTGGGGGCCAATTTCCCCTCACTCATCTCCATACCCAGCAAGGGGACAGACGCGATTGCCTCCACCGCTGCCGATGGCTCCAGTAAGCAGCGGAGGGCACCGGATCGTGGCGGGAAGGGGGGCCCCTCTCCCACCACCGATAAAAGTGATCTCGCGGTGAATCCGCTGCAGAGACCACTTTTCAGCTTGCAGCCAACTGCCGGCCGAACACGGGGATACTGGGGTTATGGCAGCTAGCTTCTGCCATAACAACGATATCCGTCCCCAAAGTAGGAATGTACATCGGCATGCAGGGGTTGGCAAGTCTGACAATTGTGATGCTGTACCCAAACAAAATTGATGTGCTTTTTTCCTACAAATAGAACTTTCTTTTGGTGATATTTGATCACCTCTGTGGTTTTTATTTTTTTGCGCTATAAACAAAAGAAGAGCGACAATTTTAAAAAAAAACACAATATCTTTTACTTTTTACTATAACAAATATCCCAAATTTAAAAAAAATAAATACATTTTTTTTCCTCAGTTTAGACCGATATGTATTCTTCTACAAATTTTTGGTAAAAAAAAATCACAATAAGTGTATATTGATTGGTTAGTGCAAAAGTTATAGCGTCTATAAAATAGGGGATAGATTTATGGCATTTTTATACTAGTAATGGCGGTGATCAGCGATTTTTATTGGGACGGAGATATTGCGGCGGACAGATCGGACACTTTTGACACTTTTTTGGGACCAGTGACAATTATACATTGATCAGTGCTATAAAAATGCAGTAATTGCTGTATAAATGTCACTGGCAGGGAAGGGGTTAACACTAGGGGGCGGTCAAGGGTTAACTGTGTTCCCCAGGTGTGTTCTAACTGTGGGGGGGTGGGACTGACTAGGAGGAGAGAGAGAGATTGGTGTTCATACTTAGTATGAAAACACGAACTGTCTCCTCTCCCCTGAGAGAACCGGGATCTGTGTGTTTACACACACAGATCCCGGTTCTCGCTCTGTCACGAGCGATCACGGGTGCCCACCAGTCAGATCATCACA
Source organism: Lithobates clamitans (assembly GCA_037952925.1). NCBI lineage: Eukaryota > Metazoa > Chordata > Amphibia > Anura > Ranidae > Lithobates > Lithobates clamitans. Next base: position 269,475 of record JBBGZY010000748.1, read on the forward strand.
TTCGCTGGGCACTCGCATCGGCTCCGGCAGCAAGCCGCGGGTGTGCGCGAGTGCCTCTGGCAGCGCAAGCACACCCCCTAGTGATTAAAAGGCGAAGCGACGTAAGGTAACATTGTTTCACCCAGGGGAGCCAACCTGCCGCAGTACAACTGCGGCGGCTGTTTGGGAAGGGGTTAATGAGAAAAATAATATTATAAAGATGGTTCACTCAGACAAAAAAAAATCTACCACCGTTAAGAAAAAAAATTATATATATAAAGTTGGGGGGAGGATTTCCCAGACCCTCTTTTCTTTTGTTATACCCCTATAGTTAGAGCTATATATTGTACATGATTTCTGTGGTCCTAAAGAAGAATGGTCCCACGAAACACGTGCACCATTTTTACAAATTTGATGTTGTCTGAGTTCTCAAAAGCATATCTAAAGTCCTGTTTTGTGGTTTTATTTTATATATATATAAATATATATATATATTACAAAGAGTTTCCCTCACTTCCTGTTATGCTAACAAAAGTTTTATTATACAGAAGAGACATAAGAAGAAGAAATAACAACTCTGACAAGAGTTCTAGCTTGTCCCTATTCTACTAAAACAATAGATTTGATTTACTAAAACTGGAGAATGCAAAATCTGGTGCAGATCGGCCTAAAAACCAATCAGCTCAAGGCTTTTTTGTGAAAGCTTATTTGAACAAGCTGCAGTTAGACGCTGATTGGCTACCATGTAGAGTTGCACCAGATTTTGCACACTACAGTTTTAGTAAATCAACCCCTGTGTTTTTTCCACTTTTTTGCTGTTGGAGAGTTCATCTCACTGCCTGTTTGGAAAATGTTGTTAACAGGCCAGGAAAGAGAGAAAAACTAATGGAGCCCAAGATAGCAGTAAACCCTGTTATGGATTTTAAACCTGTTTATGGACTTCCCCCAATTCTACCAAAAAAGTAGAAAAGGGTTTTATTTTTGCTTGTGTTGCTCTTCAAGCCTTCCCCTCAATTCCTGTCTGGTAATATGTTGTTAACAAGACAGGTAGTGGGGGGAAATCTAATAACAAAGGTTTTGACTTGACATACACTTTAATGACATTTACCACTGATGGGATTGCAATGCTCTAACAGGTATACACAAATAGAAGAATTAAACAAACTATTTTTTTTCTAAATCATAGCTGTCAGCGGTGTGGATGAACACAATATTTTCAGTGGTCCTAAACCATGAGAGTCTAGTTACCTGCTTTAGCTTACATAATATAAGGTCTGCATTTTTATCACTTTAGGTACTGGATGAGGCCAGGGGAAACTTTGGAAAGTGTTTATTATAATTTTAATTCCACTTAAAAAATTAAATATGTTATATAAGCTAAAGAAATATCTTTTACCACTCATTTACTGTGTAGGCGACAATGGTTTCAGAAAGTGAAGGATAATATTTTCAACAGCAGCACAGACATAAATAGAAATGCCCTTTCTTTAGTACAGTAGGGGTTGCTAGAACCTCAGGCATCTTTTTTTTATTGCTCTCTGTGTCCCTGTTGCTTTCCGTGGGTATATATGGTCACTCCCATTTAGGGGTTCTCACCCATGCAGGATGAGGGGTTCTGTGGTAGTCTGCTTGAAGAAGAGAGGGCTGATTTACAGTGCTCTCAGAATTTGTAAGTCCTTGTTTGGGACCCAGATTTTAGAGCCTCAGAAAGACTTTGGGTGCGTAAGAGCCTCCAAAACATGATTGCAGGGGCTAACTTGCCTGCAAGGGAGTCCATAAGAGAAACAGGAAACAACCAGAAGATGTCTGTGAGGTGCACAGCTGAGTGAGCACTAACTTGTGACTGAGACATGGTTGCTGAACTGTGGAGACCTCCTTTTTTGGGACTCCTAAGGAAGGTGGGAACTTTAAAAAACCCTGTTGAGGGTGAATGTTACTTGAAGTGAGCCAACCTAAACCAAGTGAGATATAATGAAGCTTGTTTCAGTCATGTGTATGGTCTGTACCCTCAATGTCTAGTTGTCCTTCAGCCCCTGAACAATTATGCACAAAATTGTCCCAAACAGGAGGGGACCAAAAAGAAAAGTGGGGCTTAAGGAAGGACAATATAAGTGGACATATGAAAACAAATTATGTGTTTATTTGGGTACAAAAACATACAGGTGGAGATACGGTAGCGTGCATCACAGATGAACACTGCTTAAATAAAATAGATTGATCGGTAGTTGCTGATCGATCAAACCTAATGCACAGACAGGGAGGACAAAACGACATGTAAAAACAAACAAATGCGTCCGGACGTCTGGGCTATTAATGTCTGCACAACCTGCTACAATGAGGAGTGTTCAGTGTGACTGAATAGGGTTGTGCAGCAAACATCAATCCCCCCGGGGGGGCGGCTCAAAATGGGGAGAAAATAGGGGACAGGGATGGTATGGAGGGGGGGTGTGTAGGTGGGGGGATGTGATGGAGTGGCGGATAGGAGGGGGAGAGGAGAGAGGTATGAGCCGTGGAGTGGGGCGCTGATGCAAGGTCAGGGATCAGGCATCAGTATCCATGGGACGGAGATGGATGGTGAGGCCATGATTAAAGAATGAGATGCTACGGTGGCAAAAGTCCAGGATGATGAAAAAACAATAGGCTATGCTAAGCTGGCTGGTATACAACAGGTACTCAAGTGCGTGCTATGGGCGTGAGTCAACCAATGATTGAGCGTTAGGCAGCAACATACAGCACAGGAGGCTGGGTACTTTACCACTAACGGGTCCCGTACAGAGATCCACAGGTACATCCGTAGTGTGATGTCCCCTGTGCTGTGGACTGCACCGCTGTTCACCGTGCACAGTACTGAGTGTTTCCTGGGAATTCCTGGTAGCCCTGCAGGTATATGTTCAGGTGTGCGGGTGGCCGACCATCTAGGTGCGCCTGTGATCACTACCGCGGTTGTTCCACGCGGGCAGGCGGAACATCCTCTCGATCAGTGAGCCGGCTAGCCCCAACGGGGGATGACAGCAGGCGTGACGTCCGGGCGCAGTGACGTCAACGCGTTTCACAAACTAGGGTGTGTAGCTTCGTCTGGACGTCCAGACGAGTGAGCCAAATATTTTTTTTTTTTGTGTCAGAATTTGTTGGAAGATTTTTGTTTGTTATTCTTTGCTAAGGCTAAGCTATTTTTTTGCATGCTTTTGATAATAAAGACTGTTTGCTTTTACCAATAATGGCTGGTTATCCTGGGCTTTTACGTATATACATACAGTACCTCACAAAAGTGAATACACAAAAGTGAGCACACCCCTCACATTTTTGTAAATATTTTATTATATCTTTTCATGTGACAACACTGAAGATATGGCACTTTGCTACAATGTAAAGTAGTGAGTGTACAGCTTGTATAACAGTGTACATTTGCTGTCCCCACAAAATAACTCAACTCACAGTCATTAATGTCTAATTAGCTGGCAACAAAAGTGAGTACACCCCTAAGTGAATATGTCCAAATTGGGGCCCAATTAACCATTTTCCCTCCCTGGTGTCATGTGACTCATTAGTGTTACAAGGTCTCAGGTGTGAATGGGGAGCTGGTGTGTTAAATTTGGTGTTATCGCTCTCACTCTCTCATACTGGTCACTGAAGTTCAACGTGGCACCACATGGCAAAGAACCCTCTGAGGATCTGAAAAAAAAAATGTTGCTTTACATAAAGATGGCCTAGGCTATAAGAAGATTGCCAAGACCCTGAAACTGAGCTGCAGCATTAAGGAAAATACCATACAGTGGTTTAACAGGACAGGTTCCACTCAGAACAGGCCTCACCATGGTCGACCAAAAAAGTTGAATGCACGTGCTCAACGTCATATCCAGAGGTTGCCTTTCAGAAATAGACATATGAGTGCTTCCAGCATTGCTGCAGAGGTTGAAGGGGTGGGGGTCAGCCTGTCAGTGTTCAGACCATATGCCGCACGCTGCATCAAATTGGTTTGCATGGCTGTTGTTCCAGAAGGAAGCCTCTTCTAAAGATGATGCACAAGAAAGCCTGCAAACAGATTTCTGAAGACAAGCAGACCAAGGACATGGGTTACTGGAACCATGTCCTGTAGTCTGATGAGACCAAGATAAACTTATTTGGTTCAGATGGTGTCAAGAGGCAACCAGGTGAGGAGTACAAACTTTGGAAAGTGTTTATTATAATTTTAATTCCACTTAAAAAATTAAATATGTTATATAAGCTAAAGAAATATCTTTTACCACTAATTTACTGTGTGGGTGACAATGGTTTCAGGAAGTGAAGGATAATATTTTCAACAGCAGCACAGACATAAATAGAAATGCCCTTTCTTTAGTACAGTAGGGGTTGCTAGAACCTCAGGCATCTTTTTTTTATTGCTCTCTGTGTCCCTGTTGCTTTCCGTGGGTATATATGGTCACTCCCATTTAGGTGAGTGAGGTACTGTATGTATATACGTAAAAGCCCAGGATAACCAGCCATTATTGGTAAAAGCAAACAGTCTTTATTTTCAAAAGCATGCAAAAAAATAGCTTAGCCTTAGCAAAGAATAACAAACAAAAATCTTCCAACAAATTCTGACACACAAAAAAAAAACATTTGGCTCACTTCAAGTAATATTCACCCTCAACAGGGTTTTTTAAAGTTCCCACCTTCCTTAGGAGTCCCAAAAAAGGAGGTCTCCACAGTTCAGTAACCATGTCTCAGTCACAAGTTAGTGCTCACTCAGCTGTGCACCTCACAGACATCTTCTGGTTGTTTCCTGTTTCTCTTATGGACTGGTGGTGGGAGTGTCATGGTCTGGGGCTGCATGAGTGCTGCCGGCACTGGGGAGCTACAGTTCATTGAGGGAACCATGAATTCCGACATGTATTGTGACATACTGAAGCCGAGCATGATCCCCTCCATCCAGAGACTGGGCCGCAGGGTAGTATTCCAACATGATAACAACCCCAAACACACCTCCAAGATGACCACTGCCTTGCTTAAGAAGCTGAGGGTAATGGTGATGGACTGGCCAAGCATGTCTCCATACCTAAACCCTATTGAGCATCTGTGGGGCATCCTCAAACAGAAGGCTGAGGAGCACTAGATCTCTAACATCCACCAGCTCTGTGATATTGTAATGAAGGAGTGGAAGAGGACTTCAGTGGCAACCTGTAGAACTCTGGCGAACTCCATGCCCAAGAGGGTTAAGGCAGTGCTGGAAAATAATGGGGGCCACACAAAATATTGACACTTTGGGCTAAATTTGGATTTTCACTTAGGGGTGTACTCACTTTTGTTGCCAGTGGTTTAGTCATTAATGTCTGTGTGTTGGGTTATTTTGAGGGGGCAGCAAATTTACACTGTTATACAAGCTGTGCATTCAATACTTTACATTGAAGCAAAGTGTAATTTCTTCAGGTGGTCACATGAAAAGATATAATAAAATATTTACAAAAATGTGAGGGGTGTATTCACTTTTGTGAGATACTGTATATACTGTATATTAGAGCAGGGGTGTCAAACTCAATTTAATCATGGGCCACATCAGCATTATGATGGTTGCCCTCAAAGGACCGGTCGAACACCCCACTTCCCCTTACATCAGATGTCAAGACCCCCCCCCCACCATCAGAAGTAAAGAATCCCCCACCATTCCTTATATCAGATTCACCCCCATTACCTTGTGTTGCTGCCAGGAAAATGTTGGGGGCAAAGGTGGGAAGCAGAAAGTTCAGGGTATAGAAGAGGACCAGAGATGTGCTGAAGTCAGCTGCCAGAAACGTTTAATGCTGAGACCAGGGGAGGTGGAGATGAGGGGGTACTGCGGCTGCACGGAGAAGTGCAGGATCTGGTGGAGGAGTTTTGTCCCCCTCTCTGCTGTTGACTGCAAAGTGGGTGTGGAGACGAGGGGGGTGGGTGTGGAGACAAGGGGGGTGCAGCAGATGCAGGAAAAGTGCAAGGGTCCACTACACTATACTGACCACTACACTGTCGACTACACTGTCCACTACACTACACTGTCCACTACATTGTCCACTATACTACACTGACCACTACACTACACTGACCACTACACTACACTGACCACTACACTGACCACTACACTACACTGTCCACTATACTACACTGTCCACTATACTACACTGTCCACTACACTACACTGACCACTACACTACACTGTCCACTGCACTACACTGACCACTACACTACACTGACCACTACACTACACTGTCCACTACACTACTCTGACCACTATACTACACTGTCCACTACACTACACTTACCACTACACTACACTGACCACTATACTACACTGACCACTACACTACACTGACCACTATACTACACTGTCCACTACACTACACTTACCACTACACTACACTGACCACTATACTACACTGTCCACTACACTACACTGACCACTACACTACACTGACCACTACACTATACTGACCACTACACTACACTGTCCACTACACTACACACTATACTGTCCTGCCTAATCTTCCTATACTGACACTACATATACGGTGTCTGTCTCTTCTCTCCCCCCCGCCCCCCCTCCTCACCTTCTTGTCTTGCATCGGTCTGGAGGATAGGAGGAGGAGAAGACAGCGGCCCCGGCGGCTCAAACTCTCCAGTGCTTGTCTCCCCTGCGCTCCGGCCGCCATATTCAATGTTTCCCGGCGCACTGTGATTGGGCGTATGGGGGTCATGTGCGGAGGCGGGACTTCAGGAGCAACCGTGATCGTGGGTAGGCCAGCCCCACGCTGCACATGACCCCCATACGCCCAATCACAGGGCGCCAAACACTGGACATGGCAGCGGAGCGCGGGGGACACAGGAAATTAAATTAGGAGGAGGCAGCCAGTAGTGGCACTACTGGCACAAAATTGCGCCCCCCTAAATGTTGCGCCCAGGGCCACGGCACCCCCCGCACCCCCCACGCTACGCCACTGGCTTAAATCACTAAGATGGATAAATTATGTTATGACATTCAGGGAGCTACTGACTTCCTGTAGTGAGTTGACAGTGATGTTAATGATGTCATGACAGTGAGTGACAATGATGCTATACTTCCTGTTCTAGGTTGCAACACTTCTCCTCCATAGATACAGTACAGTGAGTGAGCGTTGTCACCCTTGGGCAGGAAGTGTTACTGGCAGAATCAGGTGCAAATAAAGGGAAAGAAGCCTGAAAAATAAGGAGAATGACTGCACTTACCACATCAATGTGGTATGGCAGCATCAGTCAGTGAGCAGTATGAGCGGTATGTAGTGTCAGTTTGAGTGGCATGTAGCATCAGTCAGTGAGCAGTATGTAGCATCAGTCAGTGAGTGGTATTTAGTGTCAGTGAACAGTATGCAGTTTCAGTCAGTGAGCAGGGGCCTCTCTCCCTCTGCCACTTATCGCTCCATTGGAGATGAAAGGAGACTTGCATAGATGCTCTCTCTGCTCCTTCATCTTCAGCTGCTGAATCAATCAGCCATAGCAGGCACTTGCACAGCATGGAAGTGGTGGCCACACCCCCAGTCCCGCCTACCACCTCTGGCTGTCGGAGAGAAGAATTCCACATGAATGCCTAGGAGAGCGCCAGAGACAACCCCCACCTACCTGTATCTCCCTTTCAGCTGTGGAGCCAACTAAGGATAACCATGAAAGAATGCTGGGTGTGCTCCCGAGATATTCCTTAGCAACCAATGACATCATCACTCGGCAGGACATGAGCTGGCAGCCAACATAGCACTGAGTACCAGAAGAGGTTACGTGCTAGAAAAAAGACACTAGACTAACACTGTAGAGAAAAAAAAGGCTTGAGCCGGAATTTGTTTCTTTTTGCCTGCCTCATTTGAAGAAGTGTTGTTTATCCTTTTGCCGCGGCACTCCTGAGGACTCTTCATGGCACCCAGGTTCAGAAAAGCTGTACTAGACACATTGGAAGGTGAGTGCTGCACAATTTTTTGTTTTTATACAACTGTGGATGGATAAGCTGCAATATATTACATTCTTGTTCCTGGGTTTAGATACACATTAAAGAAGAATTTCACTTAAAAATGGAAGATCTGCTCATCCATCCCCACCATTATTGTTTTTTTTTGTTTTGTTTTTTAATGGGTATCTACTTCTGACAGGTACTTACTTTTGCTTCTCTTACTTAGGCAAGAAGAGCAGAATTTCATCCCTCTCCCTGCCCGCAACCTCCTGGGACATGTCACATGTCCCAGGAAAATGTTGAACCAATCTGACAGAGCAGAGCATTCTGCGAGGGGGCAGTGAGAAGTCACCTGTGAAACAACATTCAAACTTCCCTTAGTTAAGGCGGCGGGGCTGAGGACCCAAAAATTGGCAAAGAACTGACCCAAGCGAAGACAGCACTGGATACCTGGACTGGTAAGTGTCTGTTTATTAAAAGTCAGCAACTACCATATTTGTAGCTGCTGACTTTTATGTGTTTATTTTTTAAAGACTGAAGTTCCTCTTTAACTGTTAAAAAGTTTTCTCATAAATCATTATTTGAACTCAAAGTTTTTTTGTATCACCTTTCCAAACAATTTCTCTTTTGTGTTCTCCTCAATAGATACTGAAACTAACAGTTATCTCCATGCTGAAGCTAGTGCTATTTTAACGATTCATAGCCTGTCCAATAGTTTTTTGTGAACTAACTTTTATGATGATTTTATCAGAAGAGTTATATTAAATAATACTGAAATTTTATGAGATGGTTGCCACACGAATGAAAATTAGTAAGTTAAATTTGGGTAACTTCATCCTTCATAAATATTTGAATGGGGAAAAGTGGGGGGAGAAGAAGAAAAAGTTCAGAGGGACTACTCCAATTGAGTCCCGCCTCCCCACCCCACAACGAAGTGGACTATACCGGTACCTCATACAATGATACAATTATAGGTAAAATTTCTGATTTATTCAAAAGACATCAAATTTTAAAACAGCTATATACATACAATATAGATTTCATACATAGCAATTGTTTACAGTACAAAAATTACAGTGACGTTAAAAAGTGCCAACAAAGGTAGTTGGAGGCTGTTATTTAGAATACTTGAGAACGTAACCTCAACAGTTTTGTGAATTGACTGCTTCTTCAGGAGGTGTCCAAGTGAATTCTCTAAGGATCAAATAACTAGAGTTACCTATGTGATAAATAACATATGTGGTAAATAACAATGAATGCATTGGCAATAACATGAACATTGGAGTGATAATTCATTTGAGATAAATGTATATAAACTCACCAACCAATGCCCAAACCGGGCTTGAGCGGCACTGAGACGCCCAAAATTGGGCGTTTCCCCGGGGGCGAGCACGGGGGGGCTTTTTACGGCAGAGCACAATGAATATGTAAAAAGAATAGGGAGCATATTAGATGATAGAAGTATGGGACGATTATGGGTAAATGAGAACCACCCAGGTAGAATAGAAATTATGGTGAAATGGCCAGGGGGAGGAGGGGGGCTGGGGAAGGGGGGGGGAGAGGGGGGAGAACAGAAGTGCTATAAGAGCACTAATAGTTGTAAAATGACAAGTAATAAAGAGAAGGCTTAACCCATCCATGCCCAGATGTCATATATGCCTAAAAGTTTAGTCCTAATTTAGCAGCATCAGTATGCACCTGCAAACTTGAAAATAACTGTGACTAATTTGCCCACCTAAGAAGTTTTAAAGTTTTTAAAGGAAATATAATTATTCCATTTGGTGTACTGGCTTAACAAAAACTATGCATTTTTTTATAGATTGAAAGTGGATGAAGATTGGTTTCTAGCTGTTAGTAAGATACATAGCTATCACTGACAGCGAGAATTAAAAGCTAGCAATCAGGCTCATAGCTGTCAAATAGAGGTATGTAAACACATCTTCATTGTAGGATATGCCTTTAAGGAATGTTTATATGCAGACTGTGGATGGGAAGGGGTCAAAAAAGCATGTTATGCACTTTTGTGAACTGAGACATATAAGCTGGATAAGGTGTGATATTGCTGTAATCTTGTTACCCATCTCATTCAGAAGCATGAGCAGGCCCATTTATTTCTGCTTCCCACAATGCCCTGACTTCTTCAATCCTCTGGGCCTTCTATATTCCCATGGTTCCTATACCCCCCCCCCGCAAGGATATACATTTTGCTGGTTGTATATGCCACCCTCTGAGAAATTCAGACTCTCCCAAATTAGGCACTTCCTTAACACTATATGGCTTAACAAACCTGAACCACCTGAATACACAATTTTTGAACAATGGTACACCAATATCATGGATCAAAGGGGAGGCATATTGATTATTTACTCTTCACTGGCATACAGAGAAGACAAGCTTTTATATGTCCGTTCCTGGGAGTCAGACGTGGAGATTTCATGGGACCAGAATAAGTAGTTTTACTCTTTCAGATGTTCATATAAAGGTATCATGAACATCTTCCTAATTGAAGCTAACGTTAAAATCCTCACTAGATGGTATTATTTTCCAGCCAGATTGGCAATGATTTAACCAAATTCTTCTCCCTTATGTTTTAGAGGGTGAACCCTGGAAGGCTCCATGTTCCATACATAGTGGTCCTGTCCTCGCATCAGAACTTTTGGGAACAAGGTCTTCCATCTATTGAGGAAAGTTTCAAGAGTTGCGGTTCCTCAGCACCCCACAGCTCTTGAATCATAAGGTTGATAAAGTTTCCAAACGATGAAATCATCGATCTCATTCTTAGCAATTAAGCAGAAAATCTCCTGGATTATGACTCAAGAACAAATAGTGGCTAAGCTCCAAGATAAAACTCAGTCCTTTGAGGCAATTTGGGAACCCTGGTCAACCTACATCAAAATACCCCTCTTTCCGGGGCTCACATCTTCTTTATCAGATCTTCCTGGCATCTCGATCTTTCCCTTCTCTCTTATTTCTCCTCTTTCCTTATGGGATTTCTCATTATCCCCTTCCTCCCTGTTTCTTTTTATCTTTTTCCTTTTGCCTTTTTTTGCCTCTCAGCAGTTTAGTTCTATGGGGGGGGGGGGGTCTTCTCTCCTCGTGTGATGGTTTATTAGTTAATATTAGAGATTGGAAGGATTCACACTTTCCAGAACAAGGTTTTAACCAATATGCTTTCTAGAGCCCATTGGTCAATTTACAGAACTCTGGATTGGACGAGCTTGAGGGGACATGACCCTGGCCTCCATGCTAGCTTAAAGGAATTCCCATGTCCATAGATTGTTTCCACAGGGGTGGTGTGGTTCCCTTCCCTCAGACTTGCGGGGACTGGGTTGTCTAGCTAATCATACTTTGTCCATTCCCTGACTCTTGCAGGGCCTGGGCAATGGAGGGTGAACCAACTCTATTTTTAAAGCAGTGTTATCTGCCTTATATATCTCTTCTTATATGAACCTTACCTGGCTCTTTCTCTCACTCTCATGAGAGTTTTCCAGGAAGGGAGGGGGGAGTGAATCATAAGAGGGCCACTGAGAGCTGGAGGTCTGTGTAAATCCAGGAAGTAAACAGGCAGCAGCTTCAGCTGCCCACAGTTAAAATGGATGCAGCCAGACTCAGTGGAGGGAGATTTCTGCAGCATATTTGCAAGTACAGAATCACAGTAAATCAAAATAATATGCAAAGTGGTTGGAGGGAAGCTTCAGAATGGCAAATATGTTTTTATTACAAATTGTGAGCAGACTGCAGTTCCTCTTTAAGTGTTTCTTGAACTGTACTGTGCTGCCACCTAGTGCTGTTAGTAGGAAACAGCTCCCAGGCACTTCCTCCTCTTCCTGCTCTTGCATTCGTCTTGTTGTCTGTTTTGTCTTGTTTTGTGCTTATTGCATAACTCTTACCATTCTACTTTCTTGGCATTGTCAAGGTATTCTGCATCTTTTTGGCAAATTTTGAGTTACATTCACCATTTGTCTCAATATTTGGCCAATTTCACACCATTGCAGTATGAAAGAAATAAGTGCTGGATAGCTGCAGTAACAACAGAAAAACATATTGTACATTTAGCCCCACGTCTTCCCTTGTACATCAAGCACAGCACAAAGTTTCATTTCTTAGAAACAGTTCCAAATTATTTTTATTTAAAACTTACAGATCCTTTCAGTATGTGTCTTTGCTAGCTCCAGAAGATCTTCTAGTCTGACTCTAATTTACAAACTTTTTTATGTGCAAAACCATGAGTGCAATTTTACCTGAGAAAACATCAGAATTGATGCATAACATACACCTCATCTATTCTTGCTATGTTCTGTAGTGCATGTATGCCAACAGTCTCACGGCTGTGGTTGTCCTATGCTAAACACCTCTGCCATCTGCCTACTTTGAGAAGATGGTTTAGTTAGATATACTGGTAACTGTGGCACTTTCCAGAAAGCCTGGGATGTATGCGATTATTTTATGGCCTGGTATGAGCTGCTTTGTGTATGTTCAACTTAAATAAAACCTGTTTTATTAAAACAGCACATTTCCTTCCAGAGAATGCATATCTCAATTTTAAAGGCCACCAATGAGATTCAGTTTTGCCAGCAAAAATGAAAGATGGGCTTTTAGTTCCCATCAAGAATGGCAGCGAGGTACTTGAATATTTACCAAATGACTTTTTCAGAGCAGGCTAGGCTTGCAAATATACAGGAGAACAGCAGTATATCTTCTTTCAGCCAGATAGGAGGTATTTAATCATTTCATTCTCTTGTCTTCTGTCTGTAGCCAACAAGATATGGTGGACTTTCTCTTTAGACATTCTTATTGGGATTATCATAGTTTACAAACTGTTAAAAGATGTACATTATACAAATTAATTCAGTGTTTCCTCTTGTTTGTGCTCTTGCTCTGTTTAGCCATTTAATTTGCATTTCTCATACTTACAAATCCAGTCATATACTAAGGAATTTATGTTACAGTTTTTACAGACATCAGTTCTGTGACTGATGCACATATAAGGCTTTCACAGGAATTAGGAGAAGTGACATTCTCTTAACATAAATTTTTATGTTCACCAACATTTCGATGTGACACAGCACATTTTTCTGACCACGATGACATAGTACATTTTTTTTGGCTTCAGGAAATTACCATCTTTTCATACAAAAGTTTCTAAAAATGTTTCCACTAATGGGTTTATGTGTCATATACAATCATCATATTTCAACATTCATTTTTCATATGCGAAAGAGTAATTGTTATTTACTAACTCTTAACCTCATGATTCCTAATCTTAACACAAACTAACTCCTAAATGCTATTTCTCCAAAATTAGGACCAGGCCTATTCTGACACTTTTTTTGGAATTAGAAAATTACTTAGAACTTCCAAACATTTTATATTTTTTTTAGCAGAGGCCCTAGAGAATAAAAAGGGGCCATTGTAATTGTTTATGTCACACGGTATTTGCACAGCATTTTTTCAAACGCAATTTTTTGGAAAAATTGCACTTTAACAAATTTAAAAATAAAACAGAATATATAACCTATTTTTTTGTAAAATATGAAAGATGATGTTATGTAGAGTAAATAGATACCTAACATGTCATGCTTTGAAATTGCGCATGCTTGCGGGATGGCGGCAAACTACGGTACTTAAAGATCTCCATAGGTGACACTTTAAACATTTTTACAGGTTATCAGTTTAGAGTTACAGAGGAGGTCTGGTGCTAGAAATATTGCCCTTACTGCACGGGGACACCTCACATGTGTGCTGCAAATACTGTTTACATATGTGTTTATGAACTACATATGTGTTCACCACTGCACGCAAGCACGGGGGGATGGAGGCACTTTAAAAAAATGTTATTATTTTTATTTATTTTATTTTTACACTATCCATTTAATTATTTTTAAACAACTCTTATGGCAAAAATAAAGCATGATCCTCTTCATGGAGTGATCTGGGGTCAATAAGACCCCACATATCTCCTCTACAATTGAAAGCATTAGACAAAAAAAAAAATAATCAAGTGCTTTAAAAAAAAAAAAGGCATTGTTTATGGCATTCATAACGTCTCTCTGGTCCTCCTAGGCCATAGAGATGAGTGGAGGACATCTTTCCTCTGCTCATCTCTGTGGCCAGCCCCTGCCAGTTCCAGATCGGTTATCGGGCTTCCCAATCAGCCAGGTAAGCCCTAGAACCACTCAAAAGCGATGGGAGGGGGTGCAACATGATATGTGACTCTTATTATCAATTAAATAAAGAAGTTGTTAATTTTAAGAAACGTTAATTTTAAGATAAGCACTATTGTTTCTTCGAATGTTTCCTTTTGAGCTTAAACATGGTTGTAAAGACTAAAGGTTTTTTTTACATTTAGGTTAATTGACACACACAGCCCAGCTCAGGATAAAGGCACATGAGAGGAGGAGGAGCTGAGAGCTCTGGTGGGGGACCCCAGAAGAGGAGGTTCAGGCCGCTCTGTGCAAAACCATTGCACAGAACAAGTGTGTATAACATCCTATTTATTTTAAGAAAAAAAAAGGTACAATCACTTTAAGTCCATGGAAATCTGATTGTTCTTAACTGGACCATTAACCTTCTCAGTTAAAAAGTGCTGTAGACCAGAGGCTCATGGGCGGAGCCTGACTGAGCAGACATGCCAGCTTAGAGCTCTGCACCTGAAGGGACATTTCTGCCATATTATATTATATTATGTCCTGGCTCAGCTTCACCCAGTAAATATTGTTACTCGGTCTGCTAATAACCCCTGCCACTTAATGTAATGGTTCTTGGGAGTTCTCGATTGAAAATGAAGCCAAAAAACAACAAAGCAGTGCTGCCCCAGGTTTCTGTCAGAATGGCACTAGTTTCATTCCCTCACCCTGTTACCTCACACTCAGTGAAATCCTCTCAGCGCTCTAAGGTGTCTGTGGCAAATCAGGTGCAATATCACTCAGATTCAGATACAAACATCACAAATGACATTTTTTATAGACCCTTCTCATTCTTCTGTACTGAGGAAATTTGAAAAAATGCTTCACCAAGCCCTTAAACAGACCTTAGATCAGTGGTTCTCAACTCCTGTCCTCAGGATCCATTAACAGGCCAGGTTTGCAAGATAACTGAAATGAATCACAGGTGATATAATTTGCTGCTCAGTGATTGCAATATTCTAGTCTGCATCTTCCCAAGGTAATACTTAAAATCTGGCCTGTTAGTGGGTCCTGAGGACAGGAGTTGAGAATCACTGCCTTAGATCATATTACAGACAGTCTGACTAGGGAAATCGGAGAAATAGGCCAATGCGCTGCAAATCTTGCACTGTGGGTTGATGAACTTGAAAATAACACTCAGTTGAATTTGGAAACCTCAAAGAGGAAAACGTAGTCCTTCAATCTCGTTTAGAAGATTACAAAAACAGGGCCAGGCATGTACCAATATCCAAATACATAGAATACCTTGAATCTGTCACTGATTTGCAAGCCACTATGCTATCCTTATTTCAAGAACTACAGCATTCCATACCAGTCGAACAAATGGAGATGGACAGGTTTCATAGAGCCCTCACACCTCGCAAAGCTGATGGACCACCGCACGATATTATCGCCAAATTTTACTTTTTCTGTACCAAGGAACAACTTCTAGCTGAAGCTAGAGCAAAATGTTCACTGATTTTTCAGGGACCTACCTATCAACTTTTTACTGATCTATTTTAGCTCACCATCTCTAAGCGTCGGGTTTTGAAGCCACTTACTTCTTAAAGTTTTACAGCGACACCAAATCACCTATCAATGGGCTTTCCATTTTCAATTCGCTTCACCTACCAAGGATCTAAATTTGTCTGCCGTTTTGCTGAAGAACTCCAATTTTCTTTACAAAACATCCAGCTTCTAGAATGCCCTCTCAACCAAAGCAACGCATTAAGTCGAATGGTTCCCAGTTCCCCGCAAATATCAGCTGGTGCTGAAGGAAATAAAAGTTTCCAGGGGCAATCAAAACATGGTTGTTTTTCTTCTCCTACGCCAACTTTTGAGGACTTGACTTCATGTCAGGTATTCTTATATCTTTAACTTCCAACTAACTAAATGTTTGGTAAACCCTCCTTTTTTTTTGTCTTGCCAGTTTAGAACTCACTCGATGCAAACATTTTTCTATTGTTTAACTCCTTACTTTTCTGATGGTATATTTATTTATTTTTATTTTTATTTATTTTTACTGACAGCAGCGAGTTGTTCACTATATTTCTTTACATAGCCTCCGGCTATTCATTTTTTGAATGTATTCTGTGATCTTTTTTGTTACTTGTATACACCTTACCCTATCCCTTTCATCCCTCTTCATATGCTGTTGAGGGGATACTCTTTTTGTTCAGAATCCTTATTGGCCATAATTTCCATGCTTCCCAAATCTAAATCTGATACAACCTCTTGGACAAATTACCATCTATTTCACTTCTTAATATTGACTAGGGATGAGCTCGAGTTCGAGTCGAACTCATGTTCGACTCGAACATCGGCTGTTCGCAAGTTCGAACAGCGAACAATTTGGGGTGTTCGCGGCAAATTCGAATGCCGCGGAACACCCTTTAAAAGTCTATGGGAGAAATCAAAAGTGCTAATTTTAAAGGCTTATATGAAAGTTATTGTCATAAAAAGTGTTTGGGGACCCGGGTCCTGCTCCAGGGGACATGGATCTATGCAAAAAAAAGTTTTAAAAACGGACGTTTTTTCAGGAGCAGTGATTTTAATAATGCTTAAAGTCAAACAATAAAAGTGTAATATCACTTTAAATGTCGTACCTGGGGGGTGTCTATAGTATGCCTGTAAAGGGGCGCATGTTTCCCGTGTTTAGAACAGTCTGACAGCAAAATGACATTTCAAAGGAAAAAAAGTCTTTTAAAACTATGCGGCTATTGCATTGCCGGTCCGACAATATACATAAAAGTTAATTGATAAAAACGGCATGGGAATTCCCCACAGGGGAACCCCAAACCAAAATAAAAAAAATGATGTGGGGGTCCCCCTAAATTCCATACCAGGCCCTTCGGGCCCGAGGAAAAGCAGATAAAAGACGCCGTGGAGGAGATGCTGGACGAGAACACCGGAGGAAGAACCAGAAGAACCAGAAGAAGATGAAGGAAGATGGAAGAAAGAAGAAGCATTTAAATAAAGGAAATGTCAAAAACTGTCTCTTGTCATTTTTAACATTTTTGACAGTTTTTTAGTGAAATGGTAGGGGTACTTTTGTACCCCCTTACCATTTCACACGGGGGGGTCGGGATCTGGGGGTCCCCTTGTTAAAGGGGGCTTCCAGATTCCGATAAGCCCCCCGCCCGCAGACCCCCACAACCACTGGCCAGGGTTGTGGGGATGAGGCCCTTGTCCTCATCAACATGGGGACAAGGTGTTTTGGGGGGCTACCCAAAAGCACCCTCCCAATGTTGAGGGCATGTGGCCTGGTACGGTTCAGGAGGGCAGGCGTTCTCTCGTCCCCCCTCTTTTCCTGCGGCCTGCCAGGTTGCGTGCTCGGGTAAGGGTCTGGTATGGATTTTTGGAGGGGACCCCACGCCGTTTTTTTTTTAAATTTGGCACGGGGTTCCCCTTAAAATCCATACCAGACCTGAAGGGCCTGGTATGGAATTTAGGGGGACCCCCACGTCATTTTTTTTTAAATTTTGCATCACCACTTTTTTATTAAATTTTGCATCACTACTTTTAAACCCCCCCATTCCCTTTCCCCCTTTTTGTTACCCTCTTCTCTCTATCTGCCCCTATTTTTTGTTTTCTACCTTTCTTTTAACATTGTGTGGTACTAATAAACACATTGGTGGTTCTTTACGAAAGGCAAACCCACTTTGCACTACAAGTGCAAACTACAATTGCAAAGTACATTTGAAATTGCACTGAAAGTGCACTTGGAAGTGCAGTTGCTGTAAATCTGAAGGGTAGATCTGAAATGAGGGGAAGCTCTGCTGATTTTATCATCCAATCACGTGCAAGCTAAAATGCTGTTTTTTATTTTCCTTGCATGTCCCTCTCAGATCTACAGCGACTGCACTACCAGGTGCACTTGTAGTGCAAAGTGGATTTGCCTTTAGCAAATAAACCCCTATGTGTGTACACAGATAGAAGTAGTTTTCAAAGCTGGCGTGAGCTTCTACCAAAAAAAGAGGAGGTAAGGGGTGGGAAGTAAAAAGGGAAAGGAAGGCGGAAGGAGTACTATTAGGCAGCTGACCATAAAAAATAAGAAAAATAAATGGAAAGAGGAGAAAGGAAAGATAAGGAGGAAAATACAAGGTAGGAAATTAAAACTATTCTCAATCCATACCAACACCATTCTCTCATCTTTTTTTCTAAATTCACTTACCAGTCTTATCTGCACTTCTTTTCCGATTAGTCATTACACAGTTTATATGATAGAGCTTTTCAATTATCTACTCTTTAGTCTGATCATAATGCATTATTTTTCACTCTATGGGGAAGTGCAATATTGATTTATCCCACTTGTGACAATAGGAGCCATTTGAAGACATTACTTGAATTTGTATTCATGGTTGAATTTTTATTATCATTTAAGCACTCAGCACAATGCGGAATTTAGTGTCTGTGGACAAGCCTGTTACTGGTATTTTTAAGCTAATTTATTAGTCATATGACAAGATATACAAATGGATAGCACAAGGTGATTTGTGATCGGTGAATGGATTTTTATGATCAATTAAGTACTTAACAGTTTATGAAATTTATTACCTTGCATCAACTTTAAAACATGACCATTAAAACATTAAAGAAAAAGGGAATTTTAACAAACCTTTAGATGATGCTATTACAACACTGATCAAAGTTTTTATTATCATTTCTAGACAGAACTGTAGAAACAATCTGATTGCCATTATGCTTCTCCGGTCATTTGTTAATACCTATTTGCATATTGAAGAAAGAAAAAAGAAAGAGAGGAAAGGAATGGAAAAAAAAGAAAAGAAAGAAAGCAAAAAAAATTACAATGGGTGATTCATTCATTTAAATTGGACATTAAGCTTCCCTTTATGCATTTTATTCTGGGGGGGGGGGGGTCAGTTTACTTTCTATCATTGTATAAATTTGAGTATTGGAGAGTTATTTTATCAAATAAGAATAGGTTGGTAGTTAACGATTTTATTCAGTAACTTAAGTTAATAAAGCAATATTAAACAAAACAAAAATGTAATATATTGCAATATTATATTTCAATCATTAGATCTAGCGGCTGCATTTGTTTTGTTTTTTTCTTTAGGCTTTTTTCCCTCTGTTTTCACCTGATGGTCTGGCCAGTAACTGTCACATATCTAGTCAGGGGCCAGAATGCTAAGATGGCTTCCATTGTGGCTGAGTGCAGCGCTACACTGAAGGTGATGACAGGGAATTCTTTGCCCAAAGAAGCAGGGGTTGTCAGCTGCAATAGGCTGAAGTGCAGAAGTGATGTACACCGGATGACAGATGAGCAGGGTGCACTGCAGGGCTGGAGTCCCTCAGATGTACCAGGCGGTGCTTGATAGCAGGGTCAGGGGTCATATATGAAATATCAGTCAGGAGCAAAGGCAGGGAGCTGAATCAGGAACAAGACAGGGTCATACACTGGAAGTCAGGCATAAGTTGAGTCAGGAGGGTAAGCCGAGGTCATACACTGAAGAACAGGCAGAAGCAGAGTCGGTAGAACAAGCTAAGTGTCAGGAGCCAGGAATGTAGAAAAGACAGGTCAAAGGCGAGCGGGGTCAGTTACCGGAAATCCAATAAAAGCAGACGCAGAACACAGGAATGCATAGGAAGCTGAAGATCATACAGCAACTACCTGTAGTGGATCAGACTCCTTTAAATAGGGCATGAGGCGCCAGGATCTGTTACACATTGCATGCGAATTTGCGCATCAATATTTGCGGCTGTGTGTGCATGCGCATTTGCACTGGCAAACGCCTAAGTGTCCGTAATCTGCAATCCTGTCGAGAGTTGACTGATGTGCCCATTCTTCTGCAAACAATTCTCTGACAGCTCCTGTATTATACAAGCACAATATTCCCAAGGTACACTTTCCTGCATCTGGTTGTAAATGTAAATGGGTGCTGTAGTGACTAGGGTTGAACCGAACACCCCTCGGTTCGGTTTGCATCAGAACATACCGAACAGGCAAAAAATTCTGCAGAACACATGAACACCGTTAAAGTCTATGGGACACGAACATGAATAATCAAAAGTACTAATTTTAAAGGCTTATATGCAAGTTATTTTCATAAAAAGTATTTGGGGACCCGGGTCCTGCCCCAGGGGACATGTATCAATGAGATATAGGTAAAAATGCAGCGCTGAGAAATTAAATGAAAGAATAAAAAAAGACTATAAATAAGTCCATATGTGTAACCTTGATAATGAATAATGTGGTAAATAAATCATATAGTCCAAATATAAAAATAAAAAAAACTGTGTAGATGAAGTGTTTACTCGTGTCCACACATTGAAGAAAGCACAAAGGTGGATAGTTGGAGTCCAAGAAGGACTGGTAAATATGATGTAGATCCGTGGAAGTGAGACAACGTCGATGGTGCTCAACATCAAATGAGTAAAGGAAGATGGGTACTCTTACCAAATAAGGTGGACTCCCTTGTCAGCGAGTCAATGGAGTCAGTAAGGCAATAAGCCCCATCGGGCTAAGGAAGGGAAATCCAGGATGCTAGAACTAGTGAGGTACACTTTAGCTGGCAAAACCTCCAAAGGTCATTCGGTGGGTCCTCAGGATAGAATTTTCCAGGTGTAGAGCTTCAGAGCCACAACCCGAAAAAAGATTGCCCAGAAGGGATATTGCTCTCGTCCAGGCATTATGTAAAAGAAAAATCACCACTTCTGCATAGTGCAGGTAAAAACAGGGGGATTTTTATTAATAAAAAGCCATACAGAGTAAAAAAGTGATCACAAAGTTAATAGCAAGGGCAGCATGGAGAGGGGGTAACCGCCCGACACGTTTCGACCCAATGGTCTTCAACTGGGGCATTGACATGTATCAATGCAAACATTTTTTTTTTAAATGGCCGTTTTTTCGGGAGCAGTGATTTTTTTTAATGCTTAAACTGAAACAATAAAAATTAAATATTCCTTTAAATATTGTGCCTGGGGGGTGTCTATAGTATGCCTGTAAAGTGGAGCATTTTTTCCATGTTTAGAACAGTACCACAGCAAAATCAAATTTCTAAAGGAAAAATTGTCATTTAAAACTGATCACGGCTGTAATGAATTGTTGGGTTTTAGCAATATAGATAAAACTCATTGAAAAAAAGAGCATGGGATCCCCCCAGTCCATTACCAGGCCCTATGGGTCTGGTATGAATATTTAGAGGAACCCTGAACCAAAATTTTTTTTTAAATTACGTGGGGGTCCCCCTAAAATCCATACCAGGCCCCTCGGGTTTGATATGGAAATTAAGGAGAACCCTGAGCCAATTTTTTTTTTAAATTGCGTAGGTGTCCCCCCCAAAATCCATACCAGACCCTTCAGGTCTGGTATAGATTTTAAGGGGAACCCAGTGTTAAATAAAAAAAAATGGCGTAGGGGTCCCCTCAAAATCCATACCAGACCCTTATCCGAGCACACAACCTGGCAGGCTGCAAGAAAAGAGCGGGGTACTATAGACCGCACCTCCTCCTGAACTGTACCAGGCCACATGCCCTCAACATGAGGAGGGTGCTTTGAGGTAGCCCCCCAAAGCACCTTGTCCCCATGTTGATGGGGACAGGGCCTAATCCCCACAACCCTTGCCCAGTGGTTGTGGGGGTCTGCGTGCAGGGGAGTTATCAGAATCTGGAAGCCCCTTTAACAAGTGGACCCACAGATCCCAGCCTCCCCTGTATGGTAACGGGGTACAAATGTACCCCTACCATTTCACAAAAAAGTGTCCAAAAAGTTAAAAATGATAACACACAGCTTGGGGATAAGTCCTTTTTAAAAAAATAAAAAATAAAAATGTTCCACGATGTCCATTCATCTTCTTCTTCACGCCGCAATGGACTAAAAAAAAAATCCGCCACCTATCCGCCTCCATGGGAGGCTCCCGCCGTGTGACGCTTTAGCGCCTATGACAGTTCTTATATAACTGAGAGCAGGGCCACCCGGTAATGTACTCGGGTGACCCCGCCCCCCTCTGATGCCATGGGGAAGCCATGGGAAAGTCCCCATGGCGTCAGAGGGCCCTTAGTCATATAAGAACTGTCAAAGGCGATGAAGTTTCACGCGGCGGGAGCCTCCCATCTTTTTTTTTTCTTTTCGGTCCGTCGCAGTGTGAAGAAGAAGATGAATGGACATCGTGGGACATTTTTATTTTTTATTAAAGGACTTGTCCCCAAGCTGTGTCTTCTCATTTTTAACATTTTGACACTTTTTTGTGAAATGGTAGGGGTACATTTGTATCCCATTGCCATTTCACACAGGGGGGAGTCCGGGATCTGGGGGTCCCCTTGTTAAAGGGGGCTTCCAGATTCCGATAAGTCCCCCGCCCACAGACCCCCACAACCACCGGGCAAGGGTTGTGAGGATGAGGCCCTTGTCCCCATCAACATGGGGACAAGGTGCTTTGGGGGGCTACCCCAAAGCACCCTCCCCATGTTGAGGGCATGTGGCCAGGCATGGTTAAGGAGGGGGCGCTCTCTTGTCCCCCCTCTTATTCCTTTGGCCTGCCAGGTTGCGTGCTCAGATAAGGGTCTGGTATGAATTTTGGGGGACCCCTATGCATTTTTTTTATTTTGTCGCAGGGTTCCCCTCAAAATCCATACCAGACCTGAAGGATCTGGTATGGATTTTGGGGGGACCCCTACGCCATTTTTTTAAAATTTGGCACAGGGTTCCCCTTAATTTCCATATCAGACCCGAAGGGCCTGGTATGGATTTTAGGGAGACCCCCACGAAATTTTTTTTTTTTTAATTTTGGTTCGGTTCCCCTTAATATTCATACCAGACCCAAAGGGCCTGGTAATGGACTGGGGGGATCCCATGCTCTTTTTTTCAATGAGTTTCATCTATATTGCTGGGACCCGACAATTCATTACAGCCGCGATCAGTTTTAGATGACAATTTTTTCTTTAGAAACGTCATTTTGCTGTGGTACTGTTCTAAACACGGGAAAAATGCGCCACTTTACAGGCATACTATAGACACCCCCAGGCACAATATTTAAAGGAATATTTCATTTTTATTGTTTGACTTTAAGCATTAAAAAAAATCACTGCTCCCGAAAAAACAGCCGTTTTAAAAAAAAAATTGCATTGATACATGTCCAATGGCACAGGACCCAGGTTCCCAAACACTTTTTATGACAATAACTTGCATATAAGCCTTTAAAATGAGTACTTTTGATTTTTCATGCTAGTGTCCCATAGACTTTAAAGGTGTTCTGGCGACTTTCGAATTTGCCCCGAACACCACATATTGTTCGCTGCCCGCAGAACACCCGAACAACCAAAGTTCGGCCTGAAGTTACGCTCGGGCCGAATCGTTCGCCCATCCCTAGTAGCGACCACCGGCTGGCAACCAAATACATTCAAAGCGAGAAATATGTCACCATCACACCAGGGATCTCCAGAATAGGTACAAAAACTTTATTCAGCAATACCATCATAATTACAATAGCAAAGTTTCGAAGCCTCTCAGGACCCGTTCATCAGGCATATGACGTCACTTGCCTGATAAAGGGGTTGTGCGAGGCTCCAAAACATCACTATTGTAATTATGATTACTGAATAAAGATTTGGACTTATTCTAGAGATCCATGGTGTGCTGATGACATATTTCTTGTCCTGTATTATACAGACACCACTATGGATGAATGAGCACAGGGGGGCAGATTTGGACAACACTGTCAGTCGGGGGAGGGGGGGGTGTTAGATGTACTGGAAGATTTTAATACAGTAACAAATTGAAGCCCCAGCTAACATCTTATAATCGGTTACAGCAAACTTTTTTTTTCCTTTTGGGATAAAGATTTTACATAAATAAATAAAAGTTGATCATTTTATACACCCTGCCACCCATAAATAGTTTGCCTCATCCCTGTAACTGCAAGAGAGTTTTTCTATTGAAAAACAGAGGAGTTACTTGCCTGGGACCCATATCAAAATAGAAGAAAGAAAGCCTGAAAAGGGAAACTAATACAACCATCACATTTAAGAATTGGTAAGCTGCAATATAGTAAATGTTTTCTTTTGAGTTGAATTCTGCTGTAAGTTTTAGTATTCACAAACAGAGAAAAGGCGCCTCTAAGTGCAGAAGTAAACATATTTTAATATCCCAATGGGGTTAAAAACACTTACAAGATGAGGAGATAAAAAAGGCACATCATGGGAGTATGTGGGTAGATGCGTTCTGCAGCATTGGAAAGGGTCACCGCGGGAGGAAGTCCTCAGGCTTGTTCATGTGTGACACACTGCGGATCAGTCACAGTCAGCAGCAGAATGAGACACTGGAGTGCCGATGGAACTGAAGTAATCCAAGGAGAGAAAGAGAAGACTCGGAAGTGATGTCAATGCTGAGGGACAGCAAACCAGCCTGGACCGCAGAGCAAATGAGGTCATAAGAAAGGGACGCGTTTCGGAACTCTGGTGGTTCCTTTATCAACCTATGACCATAAGAATAGCTATACACAATTTATTTTCAATGGGATGGCCATGGGCGGGAACAAAAATGAGGAAACAGGAAATGGATAGTATAAGATAGCATTCTAAAGAAGAAAAATTGTTTATGAAAAAATGTATAAAAAATGTATGTATAAAAATGTATGTAGAACTTTATAAAAAAAAGGAATATTTAAGAGTATAAACATGTTTAAAATGGTTGAAAAATTAAAAGACACATATATGTGGAGAAAGCCAACAGCAATCA
This sequence comes from Lithobates clamitans, assembly GCA_037952925.1. Taxonomy (NCBI): domain Eukaryota; kingdom Metazoa; phylum Chordata; class Amphibia; order Anura; family Ranidae; genus Lithobates; species Lithobates clamitans. Next base: position 294,241 of record JBBGZY010000748.1, read on the forward strand.
ATAATAAAATATAGTTATGTGTGAACCAATGTGTTGTACAGGCTTGTAGATGTTGTACATTGTATTCTAAAAATAAGCATGTAAGCCTATGCGTACACACACATACATACACATACATGCACATATACACTGAAATTTTGCATATCATAAGTAGGTGTATACGCTAAATGTGATAAACGTAAGAAGTCACATAGTAACAGATTCATAAAATGACACTTGGGAAGGAAAAAGATAATGAACGGTGTGGGGTATGTAAGATCTCAAAGTATTGCACTGACTTCAAAGTCTTCATTTAACCCTCCAGGGGCCAAAACATTTAATAGGAAAATCCAGTACATTTCCCTATGACAAAGTCTTCTGTAGCGCTCAGCTGGAGGAAGGTCCCTAGGCATTGCCTCAATGAGCCAAACCCTAAGGCCATCCGTGGATTTATCATGGAATTGGAGGTAGTGTTTAGGGACACTATGATTATCCAGTCCACCAGTAATAAAGCGGCGATGTTCACCAAAGCGTTTACGCAATGGCTGAATGGTTCGCCCTACATAAAAAAGGCCACAAGGGCATGTAAGGCAGTAGACGACATGGTCAGAGGAGCAAGTGTGAAAGCCCTTTATCTGATATGTTTTACCTTTTACATGAAAATTTTTCTGACCATGCGTCACAAAACGGTAGGTTTTACAAAGAGGCTTGCGACATTGGTACATCCCAGAGATGGCTAAAAAAGTTGGTATATGATGACCAGGGGGCGGGGGTTTCACCTTAAGTTTACTGGGTGCTACCTTACTTTTTATATTAGGCACTTTTCTATAAGCAAATTGGGTTTTTTTCAGCAAGGCAGAAAGAAGGTGCTCATCTTGGAGCAGTAACGACCAGTGTTTCTTCACAATATTTTCCATCTGTCATGTCGGGAGTGGAACTGAGTGATAAACCGTAAGTTGCTTTTCTGAGTAATGGCACGAAGAGAGGGGTCTACTGAAGAAGATGCATTCTTATTTGAATGCATCTTGAATGTCGTTTTATGAATTTGTTACTATGTGACATCATAAGTTTATCACATTCAGCGTATACACTTACTTATAATATGCAAAATTTCAGTGTATATGTGCATGTATGTCTATGTATGTGTGTGTACGCATAGGCTTACATGCTTATTTTTAGAATACAATGTACATCTACAAGCCTGTACAGCTCATTGGTTCACACACATCTATATTTTATTATTGATTGCTGTTGGCTTTCTCCACATATATGTGTCTTTTAATTTTTCAACCATTTTAAACATTTTTATCCTCTTAAATATTCCTTTTTTTATAAAGTGCTACATACATTTTTATACATACATTTTTTATATATTTTTTCATAAACAATTATTCTTCTTTAGAACGCTATCTTATACTATCCATTTCCTGTTTCCTCATTTTTGTTCCCGCCCATGGCCATCCCATTGAAAATAAATTGTGTATAGCTATTCTTATGGTCATAGGTTGATAAAGTAACCATCCAGAGTTCCGAAACGCGTCCCTTTATTATGACCTCATCTGCTCTGCTCTGCGCTGCGGTCCAGGCTGGTTTGCTGTCCCTCAACATTGACATCACTTCCGAGTCTTCTCTTTCTCTACTTGGATTACGTCAGTTCCATCAGCACTCCAGCATCTCACTCTGCTGCTGACTGTGACTGATCCGCAGTGTGTCACACATGAACAAGCCTGAGGACTTCCTCCCGACGTGACCCTTTCCAATGCTGTAGAATGCATCTACCCACATACTCCCATAATGTGCCTTTTTTATCTCCTCATCTTGTAAGTGTTTTTAACCCCGTTGGGATAATAAAATATGTTTACTTCTGCACTTAGAGGCACCTTTTCTCTGTTAGTGTTTTTATAGATATTGCTTCATTCTGTAAAGCTGCAGCCATTAGTATTGAAGAATCCTTCACATCACTGCCATCACCATTACTATTGGACTTTTGTATAGAGACATTGGTTCATTTTATATTGAAGCTCTGAGCGCCCTAATCATCATTTTTTACTGCATCTGCTTTAAGTTTTAGGATTCATCTATGTAAAGCTATTGGCTTCAAAGTATTCAACACTAATTGTCAAGCAGTCTCTATTCAAGTCAATATGAACCATACTTGGTGTTATGAACACCATTTCAAAGTACTAACAGAAGTTACTTTGCTGTACTTACAACTTACTAGAGTTGATTTTCTAAAACTAGAGAGTGCAGAATATGGTGTAGCTCTGCATTGAAACCAATCCTTCCTGTTTTTGTTTGTTTTCAAAATGGAACAAGCTAAAGTTAGAAGTTGATTGGCTACCATGCACAGCTGAACCATCCAGTTTTAGAAAATCAGCCCCACTGACTTACTGCTTCCCACCTCCAGGACACATGTTCAAAGACAGAGCTTTTTTCTGCTGGAACGTGCCGGAACGGAGTTCCACCACCTTTGGCAGCCATGTCCTCTCCTGCTTGTCATGTAACAGAGAAGCTTGTAGAAGACTCACTTCCCTCACCAGCTTCTGTGTGCTAGTGTCAGCAGGCACATGATGCACAGGTGGATGTCCTGGGTTTCTACGCTGCAATCGCCCACATATGGGGCTTGGGGAGGCAGCTTCTTTCTCCACCTGCCGCCTGTTACAACTGTGTGTAGCACAGAGCAGAGTGAAGTGCTGTAAAACTCCTCCACTGCTCCATACTACATTCCTTATAGGCAGAGCTGCAGGAACATCACTGTGCTGAAAAAAAACCCAGGCACAGCTAACAGAGCTGTGATGGCTGTATTCTGAAAGAGGTGAAAGAGAGCTGTGGGGGAAGAGGACAGTCTGTGAACAGGTGAGAGAGCTTTTTGTGTGGGGGCTTGGAGGATTTGTGAGAAAGCTGGGGGGAGGGGGGATCTCTGAAAAGGTGAGATAGCGGGGGGAGGATCTGTAATAAGGTGAGAGAGCTGGGGAACGGGGATCTGTGAAAAGGTGAGAGAGCTGGAGGAGGGGGATCTGTGAAAAGGTGAGGGAGCTGGGGGAGGGGGATCTGTGAAAAGGTGAGAGAGCTGGGGGAGGGGGGATCTCCGAAAAGGTGAGAGAGCTGGGGGGAGGGAGTTTACAGAGTTTAGTAACCAAGAGTATGTCATTTATTGCAGGGTATGCAGGGTGCAACAGTGAGGATTTAGTAAAATACCTTGTACAATACCTAGTCATAACTGTATGCTGTGCTATATATTACATACCTCTTACAGTCATATGTTACATTAATGGCCCCTGGACAATACTCCTGAATTCTGCACTCTGTACAATGGATTTTTACATTACGTACTCCTGACCCCTGCACACCGTATGCTGGACTGCAACACTCTATGTTACATATAGACCACTGCATTCTGTACTAGACATGTGCACACTGAAATATTTTGTTTCGGAATTTCGTTTTCGTCCAAAAAATACATTTATTTAGTTACTCCCGAAATTCGTTTTTATTTATTTCATTTTTCGTTAAAAATTGCATTCGTCCAAAAATCCAAATTAAGGTCGAATCTGTCATTGAAGGCTTATGGTGTCTGTCGAATGTTCAAAGAAGATTCGACAGAGCAGCTAAACTGTACGACGCCGTATAGTTTACCTGCTCTGTCGAATCTTCTTAGAACTTTCAGCAGACACCATAAGCCAAAGTACGTGTGTACTTAGTTCTAGCTATTTTACTGCTCCTCCTCTTTGGTTACAATCAGCCAATAACATTCATCATTATCATTATTTTTATTTATCTTTTCTCCCCTACGTCGAATCTTTTCTCCCCTACGTCAAATCTTTTCTCCCCTATGTCGAATCTTTTCTCCCCTACGTCAAATCTTTTCTCTCTATGTAGAATAATCTTGGACTAATAGAGTTAAGGTTAGGCACATTCGACCACAGGCTTGATAGACACAGATTGTTATTGTCATCATCATGTCGAATCTCCTATCTATATCGAACTGTTGTAACAACGAAAATGAAAATAAAGCATTTGTTTATGTCGGATCTTTCGTTTTTCGGATTCTGCACTTTCGTTATAGTTTGTTAAAACAATAACGAAAATACCTGAAATTTGGATGAAAATGCATTCGGACAAAAATGAATGAACATGTCTATTCTGTACACAGGGCTTTATGTTGAAAAATCCTACCACTCTGTATGTGGGGATTACACCAGTCAGGAGCATGCAAAATACATCATAGCATACAGAGTTTAGCAGTCAGGGGTATGTAAGGTACAATACAACTGACAGAGTGCAGAGTGCAGTGGTCAGAAGTAGGTAAAATACAGCCTAGTATAAAACCTAGTATAAAGAGAACAGGGGTCACGATTATATAATGTATAGCACAGTATACAGGGGTAGTGGTTAGGAGTGTGTATCATACGCCTCATATTATGTATGTACAGTGTACATTACATACTCCTGATCATGGTCTCTATGCTGTATGGTACATACTGTACCTTTTAATGTTGTGTACTGTACATGTTTATGGCTACTGCACCCTGTATGATATGCACTCCTCGGCACTGCACAATACATACTGCTGAGTCCTGTACTCTGTGTGTTTCACTATTCTGAACCTTGCGCCTTCTGCGATACCCAGTTCTGAGCCTCGATCACACCCAATATATGGCAACCGTGTAATTTTCACCTCTAAAGGAAGGCGTAGGGGCATGTTTGGGGTGGGGCGTTGGTCAGGAAGGATGACTTCCAGCACCTATTTGCTGAGGAAAAAAGCCACATTCGAAGATAACCTGTGCTTTCTGAAAATGTGGACCAGAAAAAAACTCTTTTATTAACTATGTTAAGTATTTCAGGTTATATCATTATTATTTCAAAATACAAGGTTGCTAGAACAGTAGGTATTTCACAAACTTGATGAAGCCATAACAAGATATAAGATAAACTACACATTATGAATTAAATGAGGTTGATTTACTAAAGGCAGAGAAAATGTTCACTTTGCAAGGGTATTTTCCCCAAAGTTTAGTGAATAAGGTCAAGCTCTGATGACTTCTATCAGCCAATCATAAGCAAGCAAAAATTCAGTTTTTTTTTTTTTTTGTTTTTATAATTTTCCTTGCACGTGATTGGGTATTCCTTGCAAACTGAAATTTTACCACATTTACTAAGTTCTGGGGGGAAATTCCCCTTTTCTTGCAAAGTTAACAGCCTATTTGCCTTTAGTAAATCAACCCTCATGCCTCACCCAACCTCCCAACTCACTGTGGACATATGAGCACTTAAACCATAAAAGTTACCGCTTGGCCATTTACTGTAGGTTTGTGAGAAATATGTATTTTCACTGAGTGTAAAAGTAGTGCCTTGTCAAAAACCTTTAAGCCGATAACACCCTTTGGTCTCTGCCTCTGCTGCTGTGTTATCAGCTAACATCATGCCAAATTATGTGAACTACAGAACACCTTACCCCATGTTGTGAAGATGGGGAGAGGTGTTCTGTAGTGTTAACATGCTTTCTGAACTGCTCTTCCATAGTTACAGTACAGTGAGTGCTGTCACCCTAGGACAGGAATTGCATTACAAAATCACCAGGTGAAAATAAACCAAAAAAATCATAAAAAAGACACCACATATAAAGTTGTAACCTGCAATATATTATTACACTTTAAATATTTCATCTGTTGCTTTTGTAATGTAATATGAGCTCATAAGATAGCCTGTTGAATCATCTTCTCAGCATCAGTGGTTTCTGAAAATCAATACTTTTGAAATCTCTTCCCTATAAATTTTATATAGGGAATAGGCCATTCTCCCTGAAAACTTCCTCTATTTGTATATGTATCTGTATTTGTGATCATGATGCACACTACAGTGTTGCCATTTATGGCACAGTATATATTGATTTTGTTAAAACATACTCTTTATCAGGGTTCTTAAATAAGCTTTAGTGTTGCACTCATGGCTCATTCATGGGAGGCTGCTGAATTACCATATCATTTTTCTACACAGCTGTGGGACTCTTTGTAATTATGGACTAATGTGTATATTAATTATGGTTGTTTGCAGATCAAGTTGTACCGGGGGATTTAAATTCTGTTATTATATCATATTAAAGGGCCATTAACCTCAAACGTAAGTTGCTTTGCATAGGGAGGGTAGTAATTATACTCATAGATGCAGAGGTGGAGGTTCTCGTGGCTTGATGGATAATTCAAAGCTGGGTGATAACTATTGTTTTTACACTCTCAGCCATTATAGGCTTGAGAGAGGCTGAGAGGAGGCTTAAAAAGGGTCTTTTTGCGGAATTGCTGAATGTGGACATTTATACACATAAATATCTACCCTGTATTTACATACGTCAGAATCTTTACCTACTTCGTTTCAATATTTTCATTACATACTATATACTATATATGCCATTGCATGTTTTAGATTTAATGTAAATTTGTTTAATTAAAGTAAAGGTGATCACACACTTGCAGACAAACTACAGAGAAAAAAACAAAAAAAATCTTTTATGCCACAAATTAGTCTGTGTATAGAGAAGTGCCAGCTTTCACCTAGTTCACTTTCTAAATGATATGGGTGATTGGTATCCTATCTGAGCACACATCTATGTAAGATTTGATCCTCACCATGCATAGTCAAATCTGCTGAAGTTCAGGCCACCTGCCAATACAAAAAAAAAGAAGCCTTTTACGGCCCGATTTGCTGTATTGGTAGCTCAATATTGGTAACTCAACATTATTTTTCTCTGTTCAAGTGTTTTTACTGAGACCGCAGACAGTATACCTGCACTTGATCTGAAAAATAAAAGGGACCCTTTATAAGACTGTAGACAGGGGGCCTCCCAATGAATTGGTCAGCTTTTAAATATCATTAAGTAATAAAATGCAGTCCTGAGCCCCTGACTTAAATGGAGGCATGGTCAATGTAGAGGATATTCACTTATAAATTCAACCACAGTAATTAGGTGCAAGTGTTTTCAAAATGCTATCATTTGTATAAAAATTATGTTTAAAGAAACTTGCCAAAACTACCATTTGTAATCTATATGTTTGGGATAAAATTAGGTTGCAAGGAGCGATAGATTTTTTTTTTCACACCTCAAGAAATCTTTTGTTTTAGTTACTTACCAACTGGCTTTGCCTTATCCAGCTGCCTCATTCAATTCTGAATGATAGATGCTAAACCACAACATTCACTGCCCAGAGATTTATTACAGGCCTAGAAGAAATCACTGACATGCAATTAGCAGAAGCAATGAAAGACCAGCCTGCATCTATGCATTATAGAATTCAATCTATGCAGGATAAGCGTAAACAGAAGGGAGCTCTTTCGTATTGATTTTTACTTGTCAACCTTGACATGCATATCATAGAGAATTCTTAAATATATATGTACAGTATACAGTATCTGTACATATACAGTATATCACAAAAGTAAGTATACCTCTCACATTTTTTGTAAAGATTTTATTTTATCTTTTCATGTGACAGCACGGAAGAAATGATACTTTGCTACAATGTAAAGTAGTGAGTGTACAGATTGTATAACAGTGTAAATTTGCTGTCCCCTCAAAATAATTCAATGCACAGCCATTAATTTTTAAAACTCTGACAACAAAAGTGAGTACACCCCTAAGTGAAAATGTCCAAACTGGGCCCAAAGTGTCAATATTTTGTGTGGCCACCATTCTTTTCAAGCACTGTCTTTAAGTTCTTGGGCATTGAGTTCACCAGAGCTTCACAGGTTGTCACTGGAGTCCTCTTCCACTCCTCCATGATGACATCACGGAGCTGGTGGATGTTAGAGACCTTGCGCTCCTCCACCTTCTGTTTGAGGATGCCCCACAGATGCTCAATAGGGTTTAGGTCTGGAGACATGCTTGGCCAGTCCATCACCTTTACAGACAGCTTCTTTAGCATGGCAATGGTCATCTTGGAGGTGTGTTTGGGGTCATTATCATGTTGGAATACTGCCCTGCGGCCCAGTCTCTGAAGGGAAGGGATCATGCTCTGCTTCAGTATGTCACAGTACATGTTGGCATTCATGGTTCCCTCAATGAACTGTAGCTCCCCAGTGCCGGCCACACTAACGCAGCCCCAAACCCGGACACTCCCACCACCATGCTTGACTGTAGGCAAGACACATTTGTCTTTGTACTCCTCACCTGTTTGCCGCCACACAAGCTTGACACCATCTGAGCCAAACAAGTTTATCTTGGTCTCATCAGACCACAGGACATGGTTCCAGTAATCCATGTCTTTAGTCTGCTTGTCTTCAGCAAACTGTTTGCAGGCTTTCTTGTGCAAGAAGAGGCTTCCTTCTGGGACAACAGCCGTGTAGACCAATTTGGTGCAGTGTGCAGCGTATGGTCTGACCATTGACAGGCTGATCCCCACACCCCTTCCAATTCTGCAGCAATAATACATCTATTTCCCAAAGACAACCTCTGGATATGACGCTGAGCAGGTGCACTCTACTTCTTTGGTCAACCATGGAGAGGCCTGTTCTGAGTGGAACCTGTCCTGTTAAACCGCTGTATTGTCTTGGCCACCGTGCTGCAGCTCAGTTTCAGGGTCTTGGCTAACTTCTTATAGCCTGGGTCATCTTCATGTAGAGCAACAATTCTTTTTTTTTAAGATCCTCAGAGAGTTATTTGCCATGAGGTGACATGTTAAACTTCCAGTGACCAGTATGAGAGAGTGAGAGCGATAACACCAAATTTAACACACCTGCTTCTGATTCACACCTGAGACCTTGTAACACTAACGAATCACATGACACCGGGTGGGAAAATGGCTAATTGGACATTTTCATTTAGGGGTGTACTCACTTTTGTTGCCAGCGGTTTAGACATTAATGGCTGTGTGTTGAGTTATTTTGATGTGACAGAAAATGTACACTGTTATACAAGCTGTACACTCACTACTTTGCATAATAGCACATTGTCATTTCTTCAGTGTTGTCACATACAAAGATAGAATAAAATATTTACAAAAATGTGAGGGGTGTACTCACTTTTGTGAGATACTGTATTCTTTATTTTTTATATTAGGTACTAAAATCATACATATTTAGGAGAATATGAAATATTACCTTGTAATAGTTCATATTTAGCAGCTTCTGCTGGCAGATGGAGCTCTAGACTACTTCCTCCAACACTCTCTGTCTTGTAGCCACAGTCATCAGGACAAATAGAGGAAGATGAATCTCTCACAGTTTTGCTCTCATACATTAATGGTATAGTGTTTGAAATGTAACTGCACTGATCCAAAAGTGCTTATGCAAAATTACCACTGAAACAATGTCTGCACCGTGTGCGCAAACCTTAAAACTAAAGAACTGTAAAGTGCAACGTATTAATATGTCAATCTATAGTGCAAACTATCAAGTGCAAAATATCAAAACCCCAGGACATATGTATTTTACAATGATCCCCAAAGTCCACTTCCATTTAACATTTAAATTCCATGTGCACTTGGTTATCCAAATATAAACCAAAGGCAAAGCTTTTTTTAGGTTCTGGTGAGTGCCCAATTCAGAAGGTGGTGGTGAAAAGCCTTTTTATAGAGCACGAATGTGAATTGGCACACACTATGCACATGGAATTTAAATGTTAACTGGAAGTGGACTTTGAGAATCATTGTAAAATTTGCACAATAGATTGACATGTTGATACGTTGCACTTTACAGTTCTTTAGTTTTAAGGTTTGCGCACACGGTGCAGACATCGTTTCAGTGGTAATATTGCATAAGCACTTTTGGATCAGCGCAGTTACATTTCAAACATATATTTCTTCCTAAACTATGGTATAGGACTTTTTAACTGCAGGAGATCATATTCCAATTTTATTATTATTATTATTTTTGATTATTATAATTTTTGCGCCGGTGACACACTTTTCCATTTTGATGGTATAGTGACACGATAAATACAGTCTCTCTTGTTCAGTGTATGGTCAGTAGACTTATTTCATACAAAAAAATTATTAGCTAAAAACATAAAAAAAGACAACCATCATTGAAAGATATGGGCTAAAATTTGAATAAGAAAACACAGGAGGGGGCAACTCCAAAAATATTGTTTTTGAATTGTCTAAAGCTAGCCATGCATATTTACATTTTCCTACCTATAGGCTTATATTTGTACATATCTAAGAGTACCATTCTAAAAAAAATATATATAACTCTACTATTAAAAAAATAACCTATTGTATAAAAATATTATGTCTGTGTGAAGATTTTAGTAGCATTAGGCAAGATGAATTTTATTTTATTTATTTAAGGTTACTTATATAGTGCCGTCAATTTATGCAGCGCTTTACATATACATTGTACATTCACATCAGTCCCTACCCTCAAGGAGCTTACAATCTAAGGTCCCTAACTCACATTCATACATACTAGGGACAATTTAGACAGGATCCATTTAACCTACCAGCATATCTTTGGAGTGTGGGAGGAAACCGAAGTACCCAGAGGAAACCCACGCAGGCACAGGGAGAACATGCAAACTCCAAGCAGGTAGTGTCGTGGTTGGGATTCGAACCAGCGACCCTTCTTACTGCTAGGCGAGAGTGCTACCCACTACACTGTCATGCGTCAACATATATTGCCTCTGTGCATTGATGCCTGTGTTTTCGAATTTAGAATTCAGCACAAATTGGATTAACAGCCATTGACCAAGACTTCTTAAAGCGAAGTTCCACCCACATCTTTGATTTTTTTTAAATTACTATTAATCTTGTATAATGCATATCAAGCTATTCTTATTCTTGTCATTCGAGCTGCCTTTATTATATATTTATCTTAAAAAATACCTTAGATTTTTCCTTCTTGTGAATTCCCATCTTGCTTGTGGGCAGGAGAAGCCCACAAGCATATTCTTCTGGATATGGAGCTGCTGTATTCCCAGCATGCACCTCCCGTTCTCACACATGTGCAGTAATAGCACGTAGCGGCGCTATGCAGGTTGCCGTACAACGGGCGGCAGCACCTCGTTGTTATGGCAACCTAGCTCTCGGTGCTGCCCACTGATGCCTGGGAAATGACGACACACATCTCCCAGGAGCAGTAGCAAGTAGAGGAGCCGAGGGAAGTGATGTCAGGAGCCGCGGTGAGGAAGGGGAAGATTAGAAGGGACCACATAGCAACAGGGATTAAAAGGTAAGTAAAAAAAAAAAAAATCTCCAAATGTCATTTGTTATATTATTTGCTGCACATTTATGTAAATTATTTTTATAGGTGGAACTCCGCTTTAGGGCCTCTTGGTCAACACATCAAAACACATGTTATATGCACTGCCACTAACTTCTAAACAAACCAAAACATATATAATACAATATTTTTCAAAACAAACTGCACTGTAGTCAAGACTGTCAACTTGTTTGTTCAGAAATTAGCCCTGATAGTTATGTGTAAAGAAATGTAGACAATTCTGGTGCTATACAAATGGATGAATAGACATTTTTCTAATTAATGTAGCTTTTGTTCAAAATAAAAACATAAATATTCTGATTCTCAATACAATGTGTAGCCTTATTGTTGAGTTGTAAGATGTAACGTGCAAGGTTGCAGAGTTATTTTTGTTTATAATCAGAAAAAATCATTGGTTTATAACAATGATGGGATTCAATTACTAAAACAAAGCAGAATTTCTACTTCCTTTCATAAAGTTTTCTTCTCATTCTCTCTGTACCCTGCACTTCATTAAAATCTTTTGAAATGTGATTTCAGATACACTTGTATTTCCTACTATATTACTACCGTAAAATGTAGTCTGTACCCCCAATGTATGACACCTGTAAACGAGTTCCAACTATTCATTTCATTGTTTGGGGATTTTAGGTACACTGGTTTTTAGTGCAGTGCTTTCACAGTGACAAAAAGCTAGTGAGGGGTAAAATTAGTGCACATATATCCTCAACCTGTATAACTTTTCATCTAACAGCAATAATTTAAATACTTTTAACCCTTAAATGTATGTTATTCAATAAACAATTGTAACTTGTCAATTGTCAAAGTTTGCACTTTTTTTTAGCAATGCTGATCTCCTAAAAGTCTTGTTGCATCTACTTCCCTTCTGTCTGCATGCACTCCAACAATGGCTGCCCTGAATTTCTCACAGTGGGTCCCTGATGGTGATGCAGTTGACCATGCCTGTGCAATGTGCATTGGCATGAAAAAAAAAAAAAAAAAGGTTAAATAGGGATAGGCACTTCTTTACCAAGAAGTGCCTGATTTTCTTCTCGCCCCCCCCCCCTCTTTTTTTTTATCTCTCTTTCTTTCTTTCTTTGTCCTCCGCATTTATTTATTTCTCCATTTTGATTCAAGAATTGGTATGTTTCCACCACAGTGGGACACCCCGCATAACACTTCCCCCACATACTAATAACTGTTTTCCAAGAATAACGGGACTTACCTCTATTGAAGTGCGAGTGATTACACAATCTGCCTATGCGGATCCCTAGTCTTACTCATCCTAGGTACCTGAGTACCCTTCACACCTACAGATTTATTTTCTGATAATTACCCTGAGTAACCCCATATTTGGTAGGATGCATTTAGATACCGATCATGTATATGCTATATTGTTTGGACCGCCTATTCTGTGAAGTTATCTTTTCATTGTTTGTCGCATACCATTAAATAAAAATAAAAGAAAACAAGTGCCTGAACAAGGATTTGTATGGCAGGATCACTAGGTATTATTTAAAAAATGTTGTACATTTAACCACTTGCCGACCGCCGCACGACGATGTACGTCGGCAAAGCGGCACGGGCAGGCAAAAGGGCTTACCTGTACGTCCCTGCCTGCCCGCGGGTGGGGGGTCCGATCGGACCCCCCCCCGGTGCCTGCGGCGGTCGGCAAATGTCCCCCGGCGATCGGTGGTGAGGGGGAGGCCATCCATTCGTGGCCCCCCCCTCGCGATCGCTCCCAGCCAATGGAATCATTTCCCTGCCTCTGTATTGTAAACAGAGGCAGAGGAAATGATGTCATCTCTCCTCGGCTCGGTATTTTCCGTTCCGGGCCGAGGAGAGAAGACTGAACTGTGAGTTACACAAACACACACACACAGTAGAACATGCCAGGCATACATTTCACCCCGATCCCCCCCCCGATCGCCCCCCGATCCCCCCCCGATCACCCCCCCCCCTGTCACAAACTGACACCAAGCAGGTTTTTTTTTTTTTTTTTTTCTGATTACTGTATTGGTGTCAGTTTGTGTCAGTTAGTGTGTTAGGGCAGTGAGTCTTAGGCCCCCTTTAGGTCTAGGGTACCCCCCTAACCCCCCTAATAAAGTTTTAACCCCTTGATCACCCCGTCACCAGTGTTGCTAAGCGATCATTTTTCTGATCGCTGTATTAGTGTCGCTGGTGACGCTAGTTAGTGAGGTAAATATTTAGGTTCGCCGTCAGCGTTTTATAGCGACAGGGATCCCCCTATACTACCTAATAAATGTTTTAACCCCTTGATTGCCCCCTAGTTAACCCTTTCACCACTGATCACCGTATAACTGTTACGGGTGACGCTGGTTAGTTCGTTTATTTTTTATAGTGTCAGGGCACCCGCCGTTTATTACCGAATAAAGGTTTAGCCCCCGATCGCCCGGCGGTGATATGCGTCGCCCCAGGCAGCGTCAGATTAGCGCCAGTACCGCTAACACCCACGCACGCAGCATACGCCTCCCTTAGTGGTATAGTATCTGTATGGATCAATATCTGATCCGATCAGATCTATACTAGCGTCCCCAGCAGTTTAGGGTTCCCAAAAACGCAGTGTTAGCGGGATCAGCCCAGATACCTGCTAGCACCTGCGTTTTGCCCCTCCGCCCGGCCCAGCCCAGCCCACCCAAGTGCAGTATCGATCGATCACTGTCACTTACAAAACACTAAACGCATAACTGCAGCGTTCGCAGAGTCAGGCCTGATCCCTGCGATCGCTAACAGTTTTTTTGGTAGCGTTTTGGTGAACTGGCAAGCACCAGCCCCAGGCAGCGTCAGATTAGCGCCAGTACCGCTGACACCCGCGCACGCAGCATACACCTCCCTTAGTGGTATAGTATCTGATCGCATCAATATCTGATCCGATCAGATCTATACTAGCGTCCCCAGCAGTTTAGGGTTCCCACAAACGCAGTGTTAGCGGGATCAGCCCAGATACCTGCTAGCACCTGCGTTTTGCCCCTCCGCCCGGCCCAGCCCACCCAAGTGCAGTATCGATCGATCACTGACACTTACAAAACACTAAACGCATAACTGCAGCGTTCGCAGAGTCAGGCCTGATCCCTGCGATCGCTAACAGTTTTTTTGGTAGCGTTTTGGTGAACTGGCAAGCGCCAGCGGCCTAGTACACCCCGGTCGTAGTCAAACCAGCACTGCAGTAACACTTGGTGACGTGGCGAGTCCCATAAGTGCAGTTCAAGCTGGTGAGGTGGCAAGCACAAGTAGTGTCCCGCTGCCACCAAAAAGACAAACACAGGCCCGTCGTGCCCATAGTGCCCTTCCTGCTGCATTCGCCAATCCTAATTGGGAACCCACCACTTCTGCAGCGCCCGTACTTCCCCCATTCACATCCCCAACCAAATGCAGTCGGCTGCATGAGAGGCATTTTTATGTCCTCCCGAGTACCCCTACCCAACAAACCCCCCCAAAAAAGATGTTGTGTCTGCAGCAAGCGCGGATATAGACGTGACACCCGCTATTATTGTCCCTCCTGTCCTGACAATCCTGGTCTTTGCATTGGTGAATGTTTTGAATGCTACCATTCACTAGTTGACTATTAGCGTAGGGTACAGCATTGCACAGACTAGGCACACTTTCACAGGGTCTCCCAAGATGCCATCGCATTTTGAGAGACCCGAACCTGGAACCGGTTACAGTTATAAAAGTTAGTTACAAAAAAAAGTGAAAAAAAAAAAAAAACACAAACAAAAATATAAAATAAAAAAAAAATAGTTGGCGTTTTATTGTTCTCTCTCTCTCTATTCTCTCTCTATTGTTCTGCTCTTTTTTACTGTATTCTATTCTGCAATGTTTTATTGTTATTATGTTTTATCATGTTTGCTTTTCAGGTATGCAATTTTTTATACCTTACCGTTTACTGTGCTTTATTGTTAACCATTTTTTTGTCTTCAGGTACGCCATTCACGACTTTGAGTGGTTATACCAGAATGATGCCTGCAGGTTTAGGTATCATCTTGGTATCATTCTTTTCAGCCAGCGGTCAGCTTTCATGTAAAAGCAATCCTAGTGGCTAATTAGCCTCTAGACTGCTTTTACAAGCAGTCGGAGGGAATGCCCCCCCCCCCCCCCAACGTCTTCCGTGTTTTTCTCTGGCTCTCCTGTCTCAACAGGGAACCTGAGAATGCAGCCGGTGATTCAGCCAGATGACCATAGAGCTGATCAGAGACCAGAGTGGCTCCAAACATCTCTATGGCCTAAGAAACCGGAAGCTACGAGCATTTCATGACTTAGATTTCGCCGGATGTAAACAGCGCCATTGGGAAATTGGGGAAGCATTTTATCACACCGATCTTGGCGTGGTCAGATGCTTTGAGGGCAGAGGAGAAATCTAGGGTCTAATAGACCCCAATTTTTGCAAAAAAGAGTACCTGTCACTACCTATTGCTATCATAGGGGATATTTACATTCCCTGAGATAACAATAAAAATGATTTAAAAAAAAAAAAAATGAAAGGAACAGTTTAAAAATAAGATAAAAAAATAATAATAATAAAGAAAAAAAAAAAAAAAAAAAAAAAAAAGCACCCCTGTCCCCCCTGCTCTCGCGCTAAGGTGAACGCAAGCGTTGGTCTGGCGTCAAATGTAAACAGCAATTGCACCATGCATGTGAGGTATCGCCGCGAAGGTCAGATCGAGGGCAGTAATTTTAGCAGTAGACCTCCTCTGTAAATCTAAAGTGGTAACCTGTAAAGGCTTTTAAAGGCTTTTAAAAATGTATTTAGTTTGTCGCCACTGCACGTTTGTGCGCAATTTTAAAGCATGTCATGTTTGGTATCTATGTACTCGGCCTAAGATCATCTTTTTTATCTCATCAAACATTTGGGCAATATAGTGTGTTTTAGTGCATTAAAATGTAAAAAAGTGTGTTTTTTCCCCAAAAAATGCGTTTGAAAAATCGCTGCGCAAATACTGTGTGAAAAAAAAAAATGAAACACCCACCATTTTAATCTGTAGGGCATTTGCTTTAAAAAAAATATATAATGTTTGGGGGTTCAAAGTAATTTTCTTGCAAAAAAAAATTATTTTTTTATGTAAACAATAAGTGTCAGAAAGGGCTTTGTCTTCAAGTGGTTAGAAGAGTGGGTGATGTGTGACATAAGCTTCTAGATGTTGTGCATAAAATGCCAGGACAGTTCAAACCCCCCCCAAATGACCCCATTTTGGAAAGTAGACACCCCAAGCTATTTGCTGAGAGTCATGTTGAGTCCATGGAATAATTTATATTGTGACACAAGTTGCGGGAAAGAGACAATTTTTTATTTTTTTTATTTTTTTTTGCGCAAAGTTGTCACTAAATGATATATTGCTCAAACATGTCATGGGAATATGTGAAATTACACCCCAAAATACATTCTGCTGCTTCTCCTGAGTACGGGGATACCACATGTGTGAGACTTTTTGGGAGCCTAGCCGCGTACGGGACCCCGAAAACCAAGCACCGCCTTCAGGCTTTCTAAGGCCGTAAATTTTTGATTTCACTCTTCACCGCCTATCACAGTTTCGGGGGCCATGGAATGCCCAGGTGGCAAAAAAAAACCCCAAATGACCCCATTTTGGAAAGTAGACACCCCAAGCTATTTGCTGAGAGGTATAGTGAGTATTTTGCAGACCTCACTTTTTGTCACAAAGTTTTGAAAATTGAAAAAAGAAAAAAAAAATTTTTTTTTCTCGTCTTTCTTTATTTTCAAAAACAAATGAGAGCTGCAAAATACTCACCATGCCTCTCAGCAAATAGCTTGGGGTGTCTACTTTCCAAAATGGGGTCATTTGGGGGGGGTTTGTGCCACCTGGGCATTCCATGGCCTCCGAAACTGTGATAGGCAGTGAGGAGTAAAATCAAAAATGTACGCCCTTAGAAATCCTGAAGGCGGTGCTTGGTTTTCGGGGTCCCGTACGCGGCTAGGCTCCCAAAAAGTCCCACACATGTGGTATCCCCGTACTCAGGAGAAGCAGCTAAATGTATTTTGGGGTGCAATTCCACATATGCCCATGGCCTGTGTGAGCAATATATCATTTAGTGACAACTTTGTGCAAAAAAAAAAAAAAAAAATTGTCACTTTCCCGCAACTTGTGTCAAAATATAAAACATTCCATGGACTCAACATGCCTCAAAGCAAATAGCTTGGGGTGTCTACTTTCCAAAATGGGGTCATTTGGGGGGGGTTTATGTCATCTGGGCATTTTATGGCCTTCAAAACCGTGATAGGTAGTGAGGAGTAAAATCAAAAATGTACGCCCTTAGAAATCCTGAAGGCGGTGCTTGGTTTTCGGGGCCCCGTACGCGGCTAGGCTCCCAAAAAGTCCCACACATGTGGTATCCCCGTACTCAGGAGAAGCAGCTAAATGTATTTTGGGGTGCAATTCCACATATGCCCATGGCCTGTGTGAGCAATATATCATTTAGTGACAACTTTTTGTAATTTTTTTTTTTTTTTTTTTTTTTTTGTCATTATTCAATCACTTGGGACAAAAAAAATGAATATTCAATGGGCTCAACATGCCTCTCAGCAAATTCCTTGGGGTGTCTACTTTCCAAAATGGGGTCATTTGTGGGGGTTTTGTACTGCCCTGCCATTTTAGCACCTCAAGAATCGACATAGGCAGTCATAAATTAAAGGCTGTGTAAATTCCAGAAAATGTACCCTAGTTTGTAGACGCTATAACTTTTGCGCAAACCAATAAATATACACTTATTGACATTTTTTTTACCAAAGACATGTGGCCGAATACATTTTGGCCTAAATGTATGACTAAAATTGAGTTTATTGGATTTTTTTTAGAACAAAAAGTAGAAAATATCATTTTTTTTCAAAATTTTCGGTCTTTTTCCGTGTATAGCGCAAAAAATAAAAACGGCAGAGGTGATCAAATACCATCAAAAGAAAGCTCTATTTGTGGGAAGAAAAGGACGCAAATTTCGTTTGGGTACAGCATTGCATGACCGCGCAATTAGCAGTTAAAGCGACGCAGTGCCGAATTGTAAAAAGTGCTCTGGTCAGGAAGGGGGTAAATCCTTCCGGGGCTGAAGTGGTTAAACTATTTAAAATTAGTTTTGAACTGATATTACTATGTTAAAGCTTACATGAGATTTTAGTGATAAGGTTTACATATACTTTAACCTTCATTCTATCACCAACCTTAGCACAATTCCAACCAAAACTTGTTCCTGATTTTTATTGTTTCTGTAGATACTGAGACAAAAGTTGATGCTCAAATTTAGGTTGTAATGGGGTTGGAGACTTGTCTCATACTGTATATAGAGCCCCTTGCTACTTTTGGCGCTTCAGTAAGTTAATGTGTCTGAATTGCTGTGTCTGTGGTTACCGTCAGATAGCATCCCCAAGGTGGTTTGGTGCAGCTGGGAGCCTATGTTGTTGACACGGCCATGTTTCTAGTACCTCAGAAGCCTTCAAAGTCCCTTATCAGTGGTTAGGGTTGGTCTTAACAATGTGAAAATTGAAGTCTTCTAATTTTGGAGTGGGGTGACAAGTTGGGGGGGGGGGGTGAAAGTGTTTGTTTTCATGTCTAACACATCCACAATACCCTACTCAAGTATGTTATGAAACAAAAACGATAGCAACTGTTTAGGATGTAGAGTTCTTTAGCTAACTATCGAGTTAGGGGTTAGCTCTACTTTAACTAGCAGCAATATTAAAACAAATATAAACGCTCACAAAAATAGCAAAACGCCCACTGGTCTCCTGAGGTCCCCAGGAAATGCATTAAAGATGCATGCAGGTAACTGGATGTCCATGTTATATAGTCTCGGAGTCCTGTTTACAATAGTTGAAAATAAACACTGAAAAATGTTAACCACTTGAAGACTGGCATTTTAAACCCCCTTCCTGTTCAGGACATTTTCAGTTTTCAGCACTGTGATATTTTGATCGACAATTACTCATGCAACGCTGCACCAAAATATATGTTGTTTTTCCTTACACGAATATAAATTTATTTTGGTGGTATTCAATCACCACTGGGTTCTTTTATTGTTTTACTATATTTTGAAAATAACATTGCTTCCCTTAGTTTCTGTTATGGAACTTCGGAAATAAATAATCTTTCTTGATAAATGAATTCCAAAATTTATTCTTAAATGCCAGTGCAGTAAAAGATATCTAGTAGGAGGCATGTTTTTAAAGTGGAATTTTTTGATGCATTTTTTTCTGAAAAGAAGTAAATAAAATTAAATTTTTTTCACAAAGTTGTCATTTTCAGCAACATTTTTCTCACATGCAGCATAGGTATAATTGCAATTAAACCCCAAACACATTCTTCTACTGCTCCTCGGCATGGGAATACCACATGTGCAAGATTTTTTTGCTGTCTAAATGCACTAAGGGACCAAAATCAAAAGAGCTCGTTCATGGTTTCGAGGCGCATCATTTTTGCATATAATTTCCCATCTACATATCACATTTTTTTAGGCCTTAAAGTTGCAGGACAAGAGAAACCCCCACAAAATGACCACATTTTGCAAAGCAGACCCTCCAACGTATTCCATAAAAAGCATAGCATCATCCAGTCATGGTCAAGCAAAAATGCAGTTTTTTTATTTTTCTTGCACCTGATTGGGTATTCTTTAAAAGGTGAAGCAACTGTAATTGCAAAGTGCACAGTCTATTTGCCTTTAGTAGATCAACCACATATTGTTATAAGTTTTTCGAAAATGAAAATAAAAATAAAAATGTGTTAATAATATATTTCTAACACACACCATAGTCAAACTCAGAATTACACCCCAAACAGTGGCGTCTCCAGCTTTCATATTTAGGGGGGCAGATGGGGGGACAGGGACAAAAGTAGGGGGGCAACTATAAAATGCAATTTATATATATATATATATATATATATATATATATATATATATATATATATATATATCCTGGGGCCCTTTACTACGATCCCACAAGGGGCCCTTTCATATGTTCTGCAGTGAGCTCCCGTCCTACTGTATTGGGCCCCCCAGGGTGGCAGAAAACAAGAGATATATGTCACCAGCATACCAAGAAAATATAAGGGTCCAAAGCAGTGGGAGAACTATCAGGGTTGCAAAGGTTGTCTTGCCACCGGGCCCTGGTGTTCTGCCACTGTGGGGTTCCCCAACCTCCTCTTGCTGTCATGCCCCTGCTATTGACAGTGCTGGTCTGGCATCTCTTGGAATTTACAGGCTGGTTCTCCTGTCCTAAGGTAACTGAGAGTCCTGGTGGAGTCCTTCATGCAACTCGCACTTCTCCCTGCCAATGAGGATGCAGGGGAAGGAGCAGATCGGGCAAGCATGGTTGTGTGAGCAGTCACATTATGCAGTGTCAGCGAGCAGAGGGAGGGGGGAGGAATCACCTGCAGGAGCTGACTGGGGATGCTCTCCCACTCAATAGAGACTGTGTTACTCTAACGGTAGCCCGAGTAAGATGCGGCCCATCCGCTATGAATGCAAACAAAAACACATTGCCTTTTTGTAAAAAAAAAATTGGGGGGGGACATGGTGGGGCACAGCATAATGTTGGGGGGGTTTGGGCCCCCTCTGCCCCCTAGGGACGCCATTGACCCCAAAATACATTCTGCTATTCCTTCTGAGTGCGGGATACCACACATGTGACACTTTGTCTACCCCAGGTACATAGAAGTGTCCAAATTGCAAGGAGCATCTTGAGGCTTTTTAAGGGGCATAAATTCTACATCTAATTCCCGACTACCTATCAAATTCTTGGAGACAGTAAAATATGTCAGAACAATGGAATCATCCACAAAATTATCACATTTTGGAAAGCAAACACCACAAAGTATTAAATAAGAGCTACAGTGAGTCTTTTATAGATTCAATGTTTTTTGCTACAAGCTTTTACAAAAAGCAGAAAAAAAGAAAAAATGTATCTGTTATACAAAGTTGTCAATTTAATAAGATATTTCTCCCAACTTAGAATTACAATCAAGAAATCAATCAAAATATTGTATCAAAAACACTGTAATGCTCACCTCTGTAGGAGGGGTCAGGGAACATAGTGTAGCTTCATATATAGAAGGACCCATTCCTATAAGCCAAACAAGCCTAGCCTACTGGTGTATGGCTTCTCTAAGGAATTATACATTATGCTATGTTCACTAGCAAGGAAGTACAGAAGCTGAACAAAGGGTGAACAAAAAAGTACATGTGGGGCCAGGAGTTCAGTTATCTGCAGTGGATGGCTGGGACTAGTATCTCACAGGAACATAGTCAGTGAGATTTGCAGATGGCTCATTAGAGGTTATAGTCAGAAAAAAGGCAAAGGATCAGTCTAGGCAACAGGCAGAGATGTGATCAGTATGCAGGTAAAGGGTCAATCTGGGAAGCAGGCTGAAGTGGGGTCAATAAAAAGGACAGGGTCATTTAAGGCGGAAGGCAGAGGCAACACTACACTGTTGTGGCAGTGATTAGAAACACTGTTGCCATCCTACACTGGTCTGCTGACACTGTGACTGGTGTGGCTAACATTTAGGGCTCTAAGGCTGATTGCACTGGTCTGATGACATTGTACTGGTCTGGTGGCAATCACAAACACTGTGGGTAGCTTACAGTGGTCTGATGACACTCTATTGGTGTACATTTTGAATTTTTGCTTGCGTATGGCCATTGCTTGCAACAAGTCCAATGTAAGCTGGTTTATATAAAAAATCACTGAGACATTTCCTGCCATGTTTTGTCATGACCTGTGCTGCCAATCAGTGTGATTTAATAAGAAATTGGCAGCAATCGCTTCTCGGCCTTTTGGCTAAGATCAGGTGTAGTATCGACTATAGCTTTTAGGGGTCACTGATTTACAGCTAGGACGTTGAGAACCACTTGTAACTCCAAGCCATTTGGCCCTTGTGGGGTACCCTCTGCTCGGCCTTGAAGGATCGTTGATTCAATTCAGCTTCACCTACTTGCTGCTTTTGGGTTAGAGGCTTAGCCCCCACAGGGAACGAGATTGCGGTCTTCACTCCTCCCCCCCAGTCCGCATTACTACCTCTGGGCAGTAGATGCAAGAGTCTTTGTAAAGGCTACGAAAAGAGCGAAGACATTGAGGAACCAGAAGGAAGCCACCTCCTCGACGATGGGGAAGAGAGATAAGAAGACCAGCAAGACAAAGAATAACCCTGTTCCAGCCACTTCCTCCAAAGACCCTGAGAATGCCGCTGTCTCGACCTCCACCTCTACCCCTGCCGGCGCCAGCCAGCCGAGACCAGCCAAGCCAGACCTGCCTGCAGACAGACTCCCAACCCTGGAGCCTTGGATGAAGCAGACAGTTGTGCTGCAGCTGAAGAAGGTGGACGGATTGGCAGAGCATATCTTCAGACACTGCCCCGAGAGGACACAGACCTACGCTGGAGCCCTGATCCAGGGTAAGCCATCCTCCAGCACCGGGAGGAAGCCGCCAGAAAACAAGCCAAAGAAGCCAAAGGAGCCTTGAAAGGCCACAGGTAAGTCCACTCTCCCCCCGCCCCACCCCCTGCCTCCAGCACACCACCATCCACCCCCTCTGTGGTGGAGGAGACCCTCCCCACCCCTCTCCTGCCCCCGCTCCGAACTTGTCCTCCCTGGAGGACTTCCCCGCCCCCCCACCAGTGGCCCAACAGAAGGCTGGAAATGGAAGCCAGGGAGCCCAACAGCAGAGGAACCCACCACCTCCACCAAATAGCCCAACGGGGTCCAGCGCGATAGCGATGGACCAGATCCAGTAGTGGAGGACCTAGAGTCTGAGGAGGAGGAGGAGGAGGAGATTACGGCCGACTTTGAGCCTGAACTCACCCTCAACCACAACCTCAACATCAACCAGAAGATGATGGATGCTGTCCTTGAGGAGCTGGGTCTGACCCAGAACACAGGACAGGCAGAGGATGCAATGGAAGAGTCACACCCCTCTCCAGGGAGGTAAGTTCAGCCCCTTGCTGACTAGACCTCATACCCTTTTTCATTATGGCTGAAATCTCCATCTTTTCCATTAATGTGAGGAGTATCAAGAATACATCTAGAGGGCAAGCGGTGCTGACCTTTCTTTCTACTCAGCAGAGTGATGTCTACATGCTTCAGGAGTGTGCCCTTCCTCCCTTGAGGAGGTACACTCATCTGACCTCCCAGTGGACCCTTGGTCCCTCCTACTGGTCTGGGGGTGGCGATTGTAAGTCTGCAGGGGTAGCCATTCTTGTCAGGGGTGGGCGCTTCATGGTTGACTCTATCTATGAGCTAGTCTGTGGCCGTCTTTTGGTCATGGACAGCTCCTGGGTGGAAGAGCCAGTTAGGCTCATCAATGTTTCCCCCCCAGATAAGAATGCGCGGCTAGAACTTTTCCAGACCCTTCGGACCGAACTCGTCATCACCAGAACAGTAGTGATCGGCGGTGATTTTAACTGTCCAATCGAGGAGGATGGGCGCAGCTCCAGCATGTACGCAAAACTTGATGCTACTTCTAGGCTGCTCAAGGAGATGATCTTGGAGGCCTCCTTGCAGGACGCCGCGCGATCCATAGGGAAAGGTACTGTGAACTATTTGTGGTGCCAACCCGATGGATCTGTGCATTCCAAGATTGACTTCGTGCTCACTTTAAGAACAGTCAACCATCGTGAGTTCTCCATGATCCCCTGCTTTGTCTCTGACCACAAGGCTATTCACTTTTGGGGTGACCTGGGCAAGGGCTTTGCCCGTGGACAGGGTTCCTGGAAGCTGAATAGCACCCTGCTGGAAAATGAGGAATTGATGGGGGAACTCTGGGAGGCTTATGCCACCTGGACGGAGGAAAAGAGATTCTTCAGAAGGGTAAGTGATTGGTGGGAATTTGTAAAAGTTACGCTGCACAGCTTCTTTCAGGCAAGTGTGCGCCAGCAAGAGGGAACTCAGGAGACTGCAACGTCAGTTGCAGTCCTTGCAGGACCTTCATCACTGCGGCTAGGACGTTAGGCAGGACCTGGAGGACACCAAGAAGAGCCTGAAAGGGCACTTCGAGGAAGAATTCAGGCACATTGTCTTCCGTGCCAAGGTGGAGAATCTTGAGAAAGGTGAGAAGTATAATTCTTTCTTTTTCAGGAAACATTACTCAGGACACACACCCTTGTCAGAGCTGCGTGACGAGACTGGAACACTCCAAAAGGGGAAGGAGGCTGTGATGCAAGTGGTCAGCGACTACTACACCAACCCTTACTCCCCGAAAGAAATAGACACACAGGCGGCCGACGGGTTACTGTCAGGTATCTCTAACCAAATTGATCCTGCAGGTTCACCAGCCATCAACGCCAGTGTAGCACTGTGGGATCTTGTGAGCCCGGACCTGCTCGAGCTGTATGAGGAGATGGTGGTGGGGGCAGAATACCTCCGTCACTGAGGGAGGGGATAATCACGATTTTGAATAAATGGAAGGGGGAGAGATCGGATTGCAAAAATTGGCATCCGATCTCTCTTCTGAATGTGGACTACAAATTCCTCAACAAGGTTTTAGCTAACAGGCAGAAGTCTGTCATCGGACAGATCATCCACCCGGATCAGACTTGTGGCATTCCTGGTCGCAGGATTGCGGACAGCCTTGCGCTTGTCCGGGACATGGTCCAGTACATTCATGGCCCCCGTGTGCAAGCGGCCCTGGTCAGTCTTGACCAGGAGAAGGCCTTTGTCCCTGTCTCCCACAAGTTTATGTGCAGAGCTCTGCTCAGGTTTGGTCTTGGAGAAATGTTTTTTTCATATGTGAATGTAATGTATAATGACATTTGTAGTTTGGTGTTGGTAAATGGCTGGAAAACTGACCTCTTTCCAATTTGGTCTGGGGTCAGACAAGGCTGCCCTCTCTCACCTCTGCTTTTTGTTTGCTGTATAGAGCGCTTCACCCAAGACATCAGACGGAACCCAGAGATCAGAGGGATCACCGCACCAGGACCAGACAGATTGGAGGTCAAGTACACATTCTACATGGAAGATGTGACAGTGTTCTGTGTCGACCTGTGCTCCATCGACCTTCAGCCAAGCTATAGGGGCAAAGGTCAACTGCGGCAAGTCAGAGGTCTTGCTCTTCGGAAAGTGGTTCTGCACCCATCCCTTTCAGCGGACTTCATCAAAATCCTTGGGGTCTGGTTTGGAGCTGAGGGTGCAGCCCTGAAGTCCTGCGGGGAAAGACTGGCAAAGATGCGACAAAAGTTTGGACTTTGGAGCCTTGGAGAACTCACAATCAAAGGTAAAACACTAGTACTCCGCAGCGAGAATCTCCCTGTGTTGCAGTACCTTGCCCAGGCCTGCCCCCCCAGTCAACACCTGCAAGGCCATCACCAGGGCAGTGTTTCACTTCATCTGAAGCTCCAAAATGGACAGAGTGAAGCGGGTGGTTATGTTCAATAAACCTCTCAAGGGCAGTAAGGGCATGCCTCACATCGCCACACTACTGAGGGTGTTCTTTGCTTGTAACTGCATCCGCAGAACTTTGGTTGACAGAACTGTGGACTCTAGCGGTAACTCCATGTCCTGTTTTTTCCTCCTGCCTCTTTGGAGGTCCCTTGGATGGGAAAAATGGGACAGTTCCATCCCCTACAACTGGGACACTCCTTGGTATTACTTGTATACTTTTAAGCTTATCAAGGAGCAGGGGCTGCATGGAGTGAAGCCCGACTTGCGGAAGCCAAAAACTATCCACAAGTTGATTAGAGCATCTGACATTGTTGAGACTGTCCCAGACCTCCCTTCATCCACTTGCAAAGTGGTATGGAGGAATGTTTCTTCAAACAGACTCACCAACAGGCACAAAGATCTGGCATGGATGGCAATCCAAGGTGGGTTGTCACTCAGGACATTCATGCATGCCAGAAACCAGTGCAGATACAGGCACTGCCCCTTTTTCATCATCCAGGAGGAAACTGCTTTTCATGTTTTCTAGGAGAGGCCCTTTGCATAGGGTCTGTTGAGGACCTTGGAACCCGAACTGAAAGACTTTGTACCACAGACTGCTATCACACACTTTGGTGTGTTGAAAGGACTCTTCTGTGGAACTCATTCACAGGAGGACATTGACAGCACCTGGCAGGTCCTGTGTTGCTTTAAGGATGCTTTATAGTGCACCAGAAAGCGCCACATGCACCAGCTGGAGAGGATGTCCATCGAGGACTGTCGCAGACTGGTCCACAGTCTGCTCAGAGACTATAACTTGATAGACTTAAGGAGGAAGAGGAGGTCTGAAGATTTCCCCTTCCCCCCTTTCCCCCCCTGTGTATCCTTTGGCAATTCAATAAAGCTTCGGACCTGTGAACTCTTTTTCCCTCCCCTACCCCCCCATCACACCCGTTGCCCATTGGAATCCTATTTGACAGTATATGACTTGACATTTTGTGACATGATTTTAAAGTGGGCACTATTACTTTGTGCAACACATTAGGCATCATACCGCAGGATGAATGTAATTTATTTGTATGCTTGGAACTGTATTGTATTTGTATGTATGTAGTGTATTTATGCGCTGTGTCGCAGTACAGTGGAGTGGAATGTACCCTGTTGAAGTGTTTGTTTTTTGTATATTTTCTTGCAAAATAAAGTATTTATTTTCAACCAAAAAAAGAGATTGGCAGCAATATGTAATGGAGTATGTTAGATACTGAAAAGTTTATGATTTCTCTATTTATGTAAAGGTTCTAAGTATATTTTCAGTCTTTCAAAAACACACCACATTTAAAACCAGATTTCACATTTTAGCTACAGTACACTGAGGACTTTGTTCTATTGTTTTGGCTGCAGGTCTGTAGATGGCCGATGTAACCTCAGTTAATATCTGACGATAGTTACTGCTAAAGCAAATTTCTGTATTTATAAGCAAATTCAAATAAAAAAGGTTCAGCATAATCCAAATTCCTTTAGGATATTGTTGGCTGCATCTGCAGTTCATGATTTAAAGTCCTGTTATTTTATAAGGCATGGGTATGAATATGTTTTGTCACTTTCCACAGGTTATGTTTTTCATTTGTTTGTTCTGACAATAAATTGTCCATGAAGTTTTCACCTTTTTCCTTTCAAAACAAAATTTGTGATACTGTTTATTGACATGTTAATTCAGCTGGACAGCAAATTACAGAAATTAATTGCCTTACACATGGGCAATAACCCTCAGTTGATTAAAAAAAAGTCTGAAAATGAAGCATTCACAATCAAACCTCTAACATCCAATTCATTTGTATGTGCTAACATTAGTTGTTTGTCATTAATAATTCATAGTTTATGGGATTGTTCATAATTAATGATGGCTATTAAACTTCACTTAAAGACAACTACAAATTATTAATTTCACACAGGAGTTCAGGTCATCATAGAATGAAAATAATGATATTAATAATGTATTTGAATTTAAATTGTCAGTGTACAGCAGGAAAGAAGGAGGATTTACAAATCTAATGTGAGCTGTAAGCATCCAGAATGAATGCAGCTCATCTGTATGATGTTGCAGAATTTAAAGCAGAACGTTAATAAAAAGCTAGCTAGCTGGCAAGATTTTTTTTTTTTTGGAGAAGAGACATACTATGCATCTTCTCTTTAACAAAGGCTTCCTACCTAAGTGTTTGCAAACAACTTTAGAATGCACACTAAACTAGGCGTACTTTGATTCCAGTGCCAGCCAGTCAGGATAAATCATATAAAATCATGTCTACACTAGTTAGCACTTTCTAGACTGCTTGCAATAGGGGCTGATATATGTGAACCCCTTACAACATAAAAGATAAAACTTAAAGTGCCACCAGATTTAAAATATTTTCACAATATTATATGTTTTGTTTGCATCACTTTATGTAAAATACTCAATTTAAGCAGTGGCACTTCAAGTTTCATCTTGTATTCAATCAAGATGGCCAAACCCCAAAGAAGACCAAGCAAAAATGCTGGCACCATTGAAACAACTCATGGAACCTCATCACTGGAGGGGAGGTGAGTCTATCAAACTTTAGTTATACTTCAAGAAATACCATAAAGCTGTCAAAGCTGATTGCTCTTTCTAAAAATGATAGTTGCCTTACTGTCATACCGAATTAATGGTTTAGAAATTTTTGTTTTAGTGACCTAGAACATGTATAAAGATTAGAGTTTTGACTTTTACTATAACTTTCCTAATCTGCATGCTTACTTCTGGTCAGTGCCTCAGAAAGTACTGAAACCATTATTTCAACAAAGCAATCAGGAAACCACAATTTTTATAAAAAAAAGGTCAGCAATGGCAGCTTCCATACTTCCTCTTAGTACGGGTTTCCTTTCTTGGCAAAGGCTCACTTTCACATAACTTATATACTTCTAGTGAAATGTATTTTAATGGAAAGTTTACCAAGCTATACAATGTGAATAAGTAAATATTAAATTAATGTACAGCCTTTTCAATTATTTTAGATATCCAGTACAGCATCATCAAATAATGATACCAATGTGTGTTAATCTTTAATATAAAATGTTTCCATGTATAGACTGTAATTATCTATGTACACAGGGGCTTCCACATTTGCTCATTATATAGACAAAGTTTGCTCACTGCCAAACAGCCCCGAACTTTACAGTGAATGGATATACGGTCCACCTCCTGCATTCATATATTGCCTTTCATTCATATAGTATAGCTCCTATGAATAGATAAAGGGTGAGGAAAGGACAGGCATAGTCGGCACTCCTGATAAATGCGTATGAGAGGCATAGGCATGCCCAGTGGGTGTGCCAGGTGTGCCTAGGCACACACTAATCACTAAAGTTGATTTACTAAACCCAGAGAGTGAAAAATCTGGTGCAGCTGCGCATGGTAGCCAATCAGCTACTAACTTTGACTTGCTCAATTAAGCTCTGACAAAAAACAAACAAACTTTGAAGTTGATTGTTTTCTATGCAGAGCTGCACCAGATTTTGCACTATCGAGAGCAGAGGAAGGGGCTAGTAAATATGCAATTTACCAGCCCCTTCATTTTCTAAATGAACACAGTGAACACACTCGCTCATTGTGTTAATTCATTGCTGAAGCATAGTGAACTGTGCTTACTATGCTTCAGTTTGTGAATGAACGGGAGTCCACTCAGCACAGAGCACTTCCCATTCCCTGCCCCTTGCAGCTGAGGTTGCAGAGGAAGGCACCTGTGGTGAAAGGCAGCTTTGGGGTGCACACCCTAATGCAATAGGCCGAGTACACCTATCATAAGAGGTCTGAATAAACTAAGTCTTTAAAGTGTTACTAAACCCAGGACTCTGCATTCACTATATCTGGTCTCCCACAGTACGCAGAACATTGAAATGCAATTATTTTAGTAAATATAAACTGCTAAATACCTTTTCTCATCAGCAGTATATAGCAGTCATGTGACTTATATCAGTGTTTGGTTGCAGCTTGTAGGAGGAGTTTTCATTCTACTATGACTGTCCTATGAGGCTGCAGGAACCCTGACATTCTGTCTGAACAGTGCTGATTGTCCCTGTACTGATCACATGCACGCTCCCAAGAAAAAAAAAACTCTATAGCAATACACACCAAACTGAGCATGCGCAGAGTGACTTCAATGGCTCTGTATTATCAGCGAATGGATTGGGGACAGTGGAAGAAAAGGAGGATCAGAGAAGATAGAATCAAACAGCCTTCTTACACAATCTGAAGGATTAACCCTTTAGGTTCCACGGTGATTAAAGCTAGCATGCTTTACTGCATATACAGACTGATTTTACTGTTGTGGGTTTAGTAACACTTTAAGGATAGGGGATGGGAGAGGAGTGAGGCAGAATGATTAGTAGTTCCAATCTACCTTGCCTCTAGTGACTAATCTACAATATACTTCCTTCACAGAAAATCTGGGCGATTTTAGATTTGGAAAATAATGTTATTAAAAAGGCTGTAATGTCTAGGCACAGACCTTATAGCTAATAAACAGGGTTTAAAGTGCTCTGAGCAATATACCTCCTTTACAGGCTTCTCCTACTGATTTTTTTTTCCATTAGTAAATTAATTGAACCAAGATAGCCACGTGTTTCATATTTAGGTTACTGTACCTGCATTTCTGCAGTATTGCTAATTCTCTCACACTTGGACTGGAGTTATTTTTAAAGACTGTGTTAGGCTGCACCACATATTCATATGTGTGTATGTATATTTTTAAGCCATATTGTAGAAACTGTAAAACTTCCATTTTATAGCTTCTAGGTAAAAAAAAACTCTAGTTTGAAGCTTCCATATTAAACCGGCATTATGATGATATGATGTCAGGAACAATGCTAGAGGCACTCTATGAGGGATTTGAAATGTCACCAGTGGGGAGCATGAACCTAAATTTAACTACATGATAGCAATTCTAGAAAATGGCCACAAATGCAAACATCTTCTGTATATCTATTACTACAGCACAAGCTATTAAAATATATCAGGAAAGAAGAATAGGCTTTATTGTGATGCAAGAAGTGTTCTATATTCTAAAATCTTATAGATGTCGCTTAACCATCTTTGCATTGATGAATTGCACACTTTAATTAGTTTGCTGGTTGTGGATGCAAACCTTGATTTAAAGAATCAGGTGACTGCTAGCTTAGACATATATGGATATGTTTAGTTGTCTTGGGACCTAATTAGATGATTCCTCTTGTGACTGATGAGCTGACATGCAATATGTTACCAATTAGGTAATTGTTATTCGCTTTCATCCTTCCAATGTGAAAATATAGATTGCCAGTAAAGAGATCTATTCCTCTTTTGTACTCAGGTTAACTAACTAAAACAGAACTAAAGTTCTAAAGTAAAGCATAAGAACATTGTATCATAATATATATTTTAAGTTTTCTATAAGTCCACAGCATATGTATGACTATGGCATGGACTGTGTTCCGATGTTATTATTATCATTGCTATTTCAATTTATCCCCATAATTATTATAGAAGGTGGTTAGCACGGTATACTGTACTTTTATTTCTCCATTGATGATGGGTTTCCTCTTTGTGTTCTGCTTTCCTCCCACACTTCAAAGACATACCGGTAAATTAATATTTTTATATTTACATTTTTCACACACATGTTAAAATCTGTATTTTTTGGGTAGAAATGTATTAAACTTCCAACAATGTTATATTTTCTTAAAGCAGAGACCCTTCAAAATAAAATAGTGGCAGTTGCATTTTTTTTATTTTGCACAGTATTACACTGCTATTTATCAAACACATATTTTTAGGAACATTTTTAGTGCACACAAACACAATTTTATAGCCATTTTTTGTTTGTTTTGGAAACAAAGATGAGGTTGTGTTGAGTACATAGATATAAACCATGTCAAGTCCTAAATAGCTTTAGTGTCTCTCTTCCAGTTTATTTTTCATTTCTTTTCAGTCATTTATCTTGCAGCAAGTAGGCCTTTCTCTACTTCTTCTTGTGTGAGAGTTACATTGCTCCTTGACCTGCTCCCTAAGCATTGTCACACTAGGACATAAGAAAAAAGACCTCTCCTGCGCTCAGGTGTCCATGAACTGGATATGTGGTGCAGCCACCTATAGAAGTAATGCCTAGCGTCTTGCAGCCCTCATTTGAACAATGGGTATTCAAGCTTTTCTGTTTTTTCACACTAGGACATATACAGTACTACTGCAGTGGACTACAAGCTTACATGTTAAAACACAGCACCTCTGCATATACATCCTTGCATTTGACAATGGGCCACTCTTCTGAAAGACTGGTACTGACACAGAATAAAATGGCCACCTCACAGGGAGTAGATGGTCACCTGCATCTATAGTGTGTGAACACAAAGCATAAAGCTTTGAAACCTGAATATTATTTTAAAAAAATGATTCAGTGATACTGCTATAGAGGGTTGTAGTTTTAACTTAAAGTGGATGTAAACCTGAATTTTTTTTTTTTTTGATGTCATAATGTAGAGCAGGGGTCTCAAACTGGCGGCCCTCTAACTGTTCCAGAACTACAAGTCTCATCATGCCTCTGCCTATAGGAGTCATGCTTGTAACCGTCAGCCTTGCAATGCCTCATGGGAATTGTAGTTCTGCAACAGCTGGAGGGCCACCAGTTTGAGACCCCTGATGTAGAGTATAAGATTTCCTATCATTTGAGCCCAGTCTTGCCACAAAGAGTTAATCCAGCTCTGAGCAATCCTCTTTTATTGTTCAGTGAGATAAAACTTGACAAACAGAGAAAAACTTTGTCAAATCCTCCCCCTTGCTGTGAGTGACAGGTGATTTACATATCTCGTGCACTAGCCTAAGACATGCATTATTTTTTAATTCCCACCCCCACTCCTTTCTTCAGCAGCTCTGCAAGGATTGGCTGTTCCACACCTCAGTATGATTTGGCATGCTGAAGTCAGGTGGTTACTTTCCTATCTTTTCACTGGATGTTAGAGATCATAGCAGAATTTCAGTGCAGGAGAAAATGCATATTGACAAGGGGAGTGTAGAGGTGACGTCTACTGACGTCACGACTCCACCCACCAAGCTCCAGACAACAGACCCACCCACAGAATCTGCAGTTTTTGGGTTCTCATAACAGACAGAGGGGAGACATTTGACAGGTAAAGATACATGCAGGAGGCATGTATATCCTTATAGATAACCCCTATGGCAGTAGTTTAGAAAGGATGACATTGGGTTTACATCCACTTTAAGGATACAGTTAAAGAGACACTGCCACCTTGACCATGTAGGATGCAGTGAGGTTTCTCTTCAAAGTCCCCCTTCTCCTGACTACCTTATACTCACCTTGATTGGGGATTAGTCATTGCTCCTTGCTTCTCTGTAGCTGGTGGAATACCTAGCACCTTCTGCTTAACTTTGATGGTTCCCAGGTCTATCATGTAGGCCACATGTGCACTGTCATATCACTGGGAGAGTTCCGTTACTGGTCTCCTGCATCACCAACCCAGCTCTTGGCATTAATAGCTGTGGAGGAGCAAAGATTTTCAAGGGAATGCAGATAAAGTGAAACAAATGGTCACAAGATGTAATTTAAAGAGAAACGGGGACTGATTTACTAAGGGATGTTCACAGAATAAACTGTAGAAATATTCATCCTCTATCTTCTAATTCCTGTTTACTTGTTTCATCTGCACATGATTAGATGACTAACGTGAATATTTACAGGACCTATTGTGTAAACAATCTATCTCAAATCCTTTAGTAAATCAGTTTCATTTTCCCTTTGCCATTCATGGGCAAAGTGAATGTGTATATTAATGATTGTGTTACACTGCACTTCTCACAGTGAAAGTCTTTGGGGTTCATTTACTAAAGAAGTAAAGACTGTTCACTTTGCAAAATTAATTTTCATGTTGCAAAGTTATTGTTTTCATATCTTAGGTAATTAGGTGGCACTTTGTTTACTTCAGTCACTCAATTATGTACAAGCAAACATTGTGGTTGATTTACCAAAACTCGAGAGTGCAAATCATGGTGCAGCTGTGCATGGTAGCCAATCAGCTTCTGACTTCAGCTTGGTCAATTAATCTTTGACAGAAAACTTGAAAGTTGGTTGGTTTCCATGCAGAGTTGCAGCAGCTTTTGCACACTCCAGTTTTAGAAAATTAACCCCATTATTATCATCTTTGCACATGACTGGGTATTTAAAGGGAACATAACTTTATCTAATTCACAAAACTATGTGAACATACACTTTTTAAAGTGAAGATTTACCTTGTTAAGTAAACAGACCCTACTCTTTTAATAAATCATCTATTGTGAGTATGTAACCTTATAGGGGTTGATTTACTAAAATAATAAACAATGATTACTTAGCAAAGGAATTGGTCACTTAGCTTAAAGAATACATGCAACTGTGTCAACCATTCAATCACCAGCAAGCAAAAAATGCCTTTTTTTAAATTTCTCTCAAACATAACTGGTTATTTAACACCTAAGTTCACTTAAAACAAAACACAAAAATTCAGCACAAGGGACAATCCCTTCTAGTTCTAGCGGGGCTTTACCGCTGTTATAGCAGTGATTTTGCTTTTAACCCCCCACTAGTGGCCAGAAGAAAGGGTTAAAAGAGCAGTGTTGCTGAGCTGCCAAATTGATTTGCAGGCGCTTTGGCAGCACTGCCCATTCATTTCAATGGGCAGGGCGTTTTGGGAGCGGTGTATACATCGATCTCACACTGCCCCACAGATGCTGCTTGCAGGACTTTTTTCCCATCCTGCAAGCGCACCGCCCCAGTGTGAAAGCACTCAGGCTTTTACACTGGGGTGGCTTGAGAGACACTTTTCAGGTGCTTTCCAGGTGCTATTTTTAGCGCTAAAATGCCTGAAAAGTGCCCCAGTGTGAAAGGGGCCTTAGTGAGATGTATCCCTTGTGTCACTCTGTCCTCCGTTCACCAAAACTTTGATCCTCCTCTTCCCCCAACTCCCATTGCACCCTAAAATTAAGAACTAAAGGGCTGTGACAGGCACTCATCAACAGTACCCGACTATCTTTGACCTTTCTACCTAGCTGCTATATTCATAGAAGCTGTTACTATAGCTTCCATGAATGAAACAGTATCTATAAATTCAGAATGGGAGAATAATTGATAGGACCATCCCCTTCATTCACAGATTATGTTTTATTCATAGCTGTAACTAACGGTCATAGTTAGGCACTCTTGATGAGAGCTTGTGACAGGTCCCACACTTCTAAAACAATATAATCCCTACAAGGAAGATTATAGTGGGGGGTGGGAGGTCATCACAGCAGCACAGAGGACACATTGCACTGAAGGTATGTAATGTCCCTTGTGCTGAGTTTTTCATTTTGTCTTAGCTAAACTTAGGTTTTAAAAGGAACACAGCATCACATTTGTTATTCAGTAAAGTAAACATTCACTTTGCAAAGTATACATACAATTTCCTCTTTCATTCAATCCCACTGTAAACTGTAAAGTAGAGCGGTAAGATAATTGCAGTTAAATACTGTCTTCATTGAATGGCTAAACATCCTTATAATTTATAATAAAGTATAGAAGAGCAGGAAATAAAAGTAAGAAAGTCAAATCAAGATTGACTTTCTTGTAAACATTGTATGTAATAATAGCTTGAAATCTGTGCTTATTACTAATACACTATACTTCTTTAAGACATCTGATGTAGCCAAATGAAAATGTTGATTGGTTGCTCTATGTTACAGTACTTGAAGTGTCTGCCAAAATTCTGCTGAGAGGTAGAAGTTTCCAGTATTACAGGTGCCGCAGTTGAGCTTTGCAATATGACAGGTTGTTCAAACATTTCAAAGCCTTAAATGTCATATCTTCAAACCTTCCACTCAGGAAATTAAAACGAAATGCTGTTCTAGCCGCTTTCTTCCCCCCGTCCTCGCCTTCTTTTAAGATACATCTGTGTCACATCAAAAAGCTTTAATGTACAATAATTTAAGTCATTTTCAATTAATGTTTGATTTGAAGATCAACATTAGTTAGCAAGATAATTGGCCACTTATGTTACTAAATACTACTGCATGTTTTATTGATAGTGATATGTCTGTTTGATAATGCATGTCAGGTGCAGTGACATCTTTTTGTGTCTCCAGCATTGTAAGTCTTTGAAGGTTATTTATGAAAGCAGCTTTTTCTGAAGAACTAAGACCTGAAATTGGTTTAAGTGAAGTCGGATGAGTTCTCTGCTCATAAATTTCAGGGGGGAAAAGGCAAATTTATGTCTGGGGAGTTGTGGGTGCCACGAAGGAAATGCAATAGCTTATGGCCCTGAAGAACATAAAGCATTGTATTATCATTTACGTGGACAAATGAGTCACTGGGCTCAAACGCAATCTTAAAGAGAAAGAAATCCCACACTATTATGTATATTAATATCTTGAGTAGTTATTTTTGTTTGCTTTTTGTCATATTAGTGCAATCATATGCAGATTTTTGGGTCCCTCTCTAGGGGCTGTCTGAATGGGAGATTCAATATCTTTGCTCAATGATTGTTACAAAATAAATCAATTATACTGTATCCAGCATACTCTGATCGTTATCATGGCCTCCTGATATATTGTTTTTATTTTTATCAATGTTACTTTAACTAGTTTCTAATAAAAAACATTTTATAGATTTACTTGTGTGCGTGTATAAGCAGAATGCCTAAAAAGTCCCATCTAAACATAGTAAGGTCTATTTAAAGATTTAGGGATGCTGGCATGCACAATTGAGGTACCATCACTTGGTTATTGTTTCTGTTATAGATTTTAAAGGATAAGTGCAACTTTGAGAACATGTTACATGTCTTATCCAACTTTAGGGTGAAACATGTTCCCAGTACCCCCCCCCCCCCCATGGCAGTAGTACAGGGAGAAGCTCCCTGTGCTAGCTGTCAGTTTTTGAAAGCAGCGCTTTCATACGAGGCTCCGCCCACACAGCTGCATCATTCATGCACAGAGCTATGTGTATGAATGAACTACAAGTCCCAACAGCCTTAGCGGCTGTTGGCTTGTGGTTCTCAATGAACTACAGCAGCGCTGTGTAGCTGTGCGGGTATGCAGGGTAAGCAGATACACTGACAGTGTGCAGGAGACCTGCATGGCATCAGCAATCTCCTGATCGCTGGAGCAATGCTTCACAGGCTCCTAATACAACAAAAATAACAAATGCACATTTTTTTACCTGCAAAAAGATTTTTTGTACAAAGGTGAACCTATCGTTTAACCGCCCTGGCGGTATTCCCGAGTCTGGCTCGGGTTGGATTTTTTATACTAAAAGCGGTATCCCCGAGCCAGACTCGGGCTTGCATCGCAGGATCCAGGAAGAGTTTACTTACCTTGTCCCCTGGATCCTGCGATGTCTCCCCGCTGTGATCGGCGAGCCGCTGTGTCTCGCTCGATTCACAGTGCCGAGCTCCGTTCCCTGCTAGCGGTGCGACGCACGGGGACGGAGTTCGGCGGTAAATTCAAATAGTGAACCACACAGTATAGATACAGCATGCTGTAATCTTACAGATTACAGTACTGTATCAAATAACTACACATCCCCTTTGTCCCTAGTGGTTTGCCCAGTGTCCTGCATGCAGTTTTATATATATAAAACTGTTCTTTCTGCCAGGAAACTGGAGATTGTCCATAGCAACCAAAACTGTCTCTTTACATCAAAAGTGGTTTTAGACCAGCTAGAAAAAAGCGATAATAAATTAGAATCACTCGCAGAATTGAGCGATAGTGATTTGTGGGGAGATCCGTCATCAAACACTAAAAGTAATAAAAGCCAGAATTCTGCAACTGAGCAAATTTCAGTGTTTTTGATTTGATTACATTATTATATAATTTTTATTATTATTATATTATTATTTGTTATAATTATTTATAGTTATTTATTATATTATAATTTTT
This sequence comes from Lithobates clamitans, assembly GCA_037952925.1. Taxonomy (NCBI): domain Eukaryota; kingdom Metazoa; phylum Chordata; class Amphibia; order Anura; family Ranidae; genus Lithobates; species Lithobates clamitans. Next base: position 331,727 of record JBBGZY010000748.1, read on the forward strand.
TATTTAGTTTTTCAAACTTTATCATACCCGGGATGTCTACTAGACTCTTGTTTGGACAGATTTAAGTGAACTATTCCTAAGAATTACAGGCCTACAATATAAAACGCCAAATTTCTGTGCAAAATAATTGTACCGCTTTCAGCACCTAAAATCAGAAATAATCATACCGCCAGGGAGGTTAATGTAAACTGAACATGCTGAATTTAACATTAACAATGTTCAATTGCATTCATTTCACTTGTTGTCTGGAAATTGTTTTTAACAAGTATTTATTATTTTCTGTCTACCTTTCAGCACAATGATCTTGCTTAAGATGCACTTTAAAAGCATTATTAAAAAATCTCCCTCACAAAAATGGCTGCCCATGAATCATAAAATAAATAAAATTAAGAAATCTGTGAAAAAAAAACAAGTATTGCTATGATTGTTGAGCTTAAGATCTTTCTTGATGAAGGGATTACTCAACAAGGTGTTACTGTGAATGTGTTTTAGGTAGGACATAGATGATCAAACAATAGGAGAAGGAGTTTATTCTCTTTGAAAAGTTATGTTTTAAGATGTATGTTTCACCCCATGATGCAATACCACATGTAGCTTCCACTGGAAAGATCTATAGCACAGACTACCAGTGGGTGATCCTGCATTAGCTTCATGGAATCCAGCACTGCACTAAAGCCTAAATGCACTACTCTTTGCAAGGTGATTTTTATTCCTTTAATGCCTCAGGCTTCCTCTTGGCTCTGTTTCCTAAACATATGGGACTTGAGAGCTGTCTCTGTATATCATTGTTAGAATTTCTATTTTCTGTTGCTTCTAACTTTCTGTTGGACTCACTGTTCTTTTACAGGTACTATATCCCATTGCATTTGACTTGTATTGCCTTCCTTCCCCAAGTTTAATTTTTATAACTATTCCTGGCTACTGTTTTTTGAAATCACATCTATCTATCTATCTATCTATCTATCTATCTATCTATCTATCTATCTATCTATCTATCTATCTATCTATCTATCTATCTATCTATCTATCTATCTATCTATCTATCTATCTATCTATCTATCTATCTATCTATCTATCTATCTATCTATCTATCTATCTATCTATCTATCTATCTATCTATCTATCTATCTATCTATCTATCACAAGCTGAGCATGACTAATATAACATTATCATAGAAAGAAAGTAAATATGTAATATGTACAATTTTTTTATTTTATTGCAAGTTGTTTTCTTTTTGCTATAATTTACCTTTATGAATATCCATTTATTTATTTTCTCTCTGAAAGCAACAATTATAGTGGTAGTAAAAGTTGTGGAAAAAAAATCTTCCTGCAAGGTAAAGGCACAGTGTGCTAGTATGAATTGCACTGCATACTAGCACATTATGCAAGACTTACCTTGAAACAAAGCCCTTCAGCGGTGTGCCGTCACAGCTGCAGAGGCTTTCATCATCACCATGTCTTCCTTCCGCCTTTGTGGGCTGCAGTCGCTTGAATGACCGAGCCACGATGACCTCAGTCCCGCACATGCACCTGGGACTCATGGCCGCAGCGCAGAGCTCTGAAGAAAAGGCACTGGTATGCTGTTTCATCAGAGCACATGCCCCAGTGACGCCACCAGCCTCAATAGTATATATCCTAAATGGTGCACGTTTAGGAGATATTCATTTAACCTACAGGTAAGCTTTATTATAAGCTTACCTGTAGGCAAAAATAAAGATGTTGCGTTTACTACCACTTTAAGTATGATTAAAAGCAGTGCATTATTGTATCGGTTTTTAATAAGAGACTTAAAGAGACCTTGTAATCAGACCATTTGTTACAGCAAAAGTGTTTGTAAAAGTTTCTGTTTATTTAATGACATGTTTTACCTGTAATATCAATAGCCCCTGAAGACTCAAAGCTGTCCTTCAAGTGACATTCTCTAGTATTCCCCTCAGCTAGCTTAAAGGGGTTGCATTCTATGCATTAAGTTGAAAAATCTTTTGTGCTGCAGCTGCCCCCCCCTTTTCCTTACCTGAACCCGATTGTTCCAGCGATGGGGACGAGCACAGCAGCTCCCGCTGCTGTCTCGGGTCCTCATTGGATAGATTGATAACAGCAGGAGCCATTGGCCCCCGCTGCTGTCAATCAAATCCAGTGACACGGGATCCAGGGGCGGGGCCCAGTCCTGCTGTCTGTGTCAATGGAGCGTGCCAGCATGAGTGCCCCCTTGGAAAGCGGCTCTCTGAGGGGGCACTCGAGAAGAGAAGGAGCCCGGAGTGCCACTGGGGGACCCCAGAAGAGGAGGATTAGGGCCACTCTGTGCCAAACCCTTGCACAGAAGAGGTAAGTATAACATGTTTGTTATTTAAAAAATAAAAAAATGAACCTTTACAATCACTTTAACCACTTCCCGACCACTGCACGCCAATGTACGTCAGAGAATGGCACGTGTGTGCAAAAGGGCGTACCCGTACGTTCCTTCGTAATCTAGGGCTAGCAGGCACGCACATGCCGCTGGTGCGCGCGTAGCGGGAGCATGCCAGCGGGTCCCGTAGGCTCAATGTCCGCTGGTGGCCCGCGATCGCGACAAAAAAAGGCAGAATGGGGAGATGCCTATGTAAACAAGGCGTTTCCCTGTTCTGCCTAGTGACATGACAGGGATCTACTGCTCCCTGTCATCAGGAGCAGTGATCTCTGTCATATCATAGGTAGCCCATCCACCCTACAGTTAGAACACACTGAGGGAACACATTTAACCCCTTTATCGCCCCCTAGTGTTTAACTCCTTCCCTGCCAGTGACATTTATACAGTAATCAGTGGCTATTTTTAGCTCTGATCGATGTATAAATGACAATGGTGCCAAAATAGTGTCAAAAGTGTCTGATCTGTCTGCCACAATGTCGCAGTCCTGATAAAAATTGCAGATCACCGCCATTACAACTAAAAAAATGAATAATAACAATGCCATAAATCTATCCCCTATTTTGTAGATGCTATAACGTTTGCGCAAATCAATATACACTTATTGCAAAATATTTTTACCAAAAATATGTAGAAGAATACATATCGGCCTAAACTGAGAAAGAAATTAGCTTTTTATATATTTTTGGGGATATTTATTATAGCAAAAAGTAAAAAATATAGCTTTTTTCAAAATTGTCGCTATTTTTTTTGTTTATAGCTCAAAAAATAAAAACGTCAGAGGTGATCAAATACCACCAAAAGAAAGCTCTTTTTGTAGGAAAAAAAAAGAACGTCAATTTTGTTTGGGTACAACGTCACACAACCACAAAATTGTCAGTTAAAGCGACGCAGTGCCAAATCGCAAAAAATGCTCTGGTTATTAACGGGGTAAAATCTTCCGGGGCTGAAGTGGTTAATAACTGATTTAGGGGAGGGGAGATGCTGGGCTATCACAGACAGTAATTAGACACTCCCAGAAAAGGAGAGAGCTATGATGTGCAAGGAGAGAGAGGGCTGTGCTTCGGAATTCTCCCTACTGGAGTGGTCAAATTTTCTAGCATGTTCAAAGTCACATTGCAACATATTAAAAAATCATAAATGGAAAGGAAACAACAAGTAAGCATTTAAATGCTTGGCTTTTTTGTGCATTTACCTCTAATATTTTCATTTTTTGAAAGAGTCTCTTAAAAGGTTCCATATGTGTATTTTATAGAATCCCCAGCTTCCTTTCTACGACACTATACTTCATTATGGATGACAGAACTGATAAGAAACAAGTGCCGACACTGGCGATTATTAATTTAGAGATACTTACATTAAAGTATAACTGAAGGCAAAACTTTTTTAAGTGTTGGACAGAGTGGAGAGGAATTAATACACCTATAGTGAGTAAAGGGGGAGGGCGGTTGGGACTTGAATGAGACATGTATAACATGGCCAGCAAGCAGTCAATGTAAGAAAAACATTGTTTATTGTCCTGAAGACATAGAAGCATAACAAATGCCAAAAAATACATGTACAGGGTTGCAAGCATATTACAGACCGTATATATATATATCAGACGTCATGGTAATTCACAAGGTATGGGGTGAGAATATCCTCCATGTCATAAAATCACTTGTAAGGCTAAATGATGTAATAACATCATAAGTAAAACACTGTAAAAGGACATGTAGAGCCATCTGTGTGGGTATAGTGCATCTATGAAAGACCAATGCGTTTCGATGGATGATGCCAACTCTTCAGTGGCAGATGCATTGGTATAATAGTAAGAAGAGCCGGAAAGACTGTAATCCTTGAAGTGTCATTTATTGATACATCAGAGTGACAATAAAACATTAATTCTGACACTTTTCGGCAATAGCCTTAGTGGTAGCTAGTTTGAATTACATATGGCAAGGAATATATACACTCACATACACATTCTAACTCCACCTCTACATAATTGACCTATCAGGTTAGTGTCACAGAAAATTAGCATATTTAATTGATACCACCAATCATTCAAGTGGTTGGTGACTACACCTGTTTTCAGCCAGCAAGAGAAAGGGGAGAGGAATAGAAGACAATATAAAAATTGTTGAGCCTAAAGAGAAGTGTGTAAAAATGCTACATGAGATGTTAGGACCTTATTATTCCAAGGGAAAAATGTATTCCTTAGAAGAACGTGAAAGTGTAGACAAATATTCAAGTAAATATTTTGCGGATGCATTGGTAATCTACAAAAAAGCATGATAGCCAAATTGTATATTACCAAAACAATTAAGGTAAGTATTGTAGATGGAGGGGACAGAATAACCATCCCTTTAAAAACTCACATCAGCTGTGTATGTGTAGCCAGAGGATGAGGAGTGTCAGAAGCATCTGCCACGGGAGCTGAGGTAACTGGGACACGTGGAAGGACCTGGAGCACATAAGGATTCCCCAATAGAAAATAGTTCAAGTGATGGGACAATGGGCTACCACTCCTGTGGATTTGATAAATTGTATACAATTAATATATAGCATAATGTATATGTAGAAAATAGGAAGAACCCAAGGATATTTGTCTGGGGATCCCCCAGTGGGGACTTCCCACCCCTATTATAGGTCCTTTTACAAAGGGTTCTTTGAGATACGACTTTTAGCCAGGTTCTCCATGTGGGCTTCCCCATTGTTATAATAATATCTGTTTACTGTTGTTCCTCATGTTTTCTTATTAAGGGAAGCATACGTTTTGGTCACTCCCCTTATACTGATGCAACTCTCATGATTATAACCTTATAACTCTGGCATTCCATTGTTTTTACATGTTTTTCTACACCGGTGATGAATTTGTTCGTACAAATTTGTTGCTAAATTTGTTTCTGAAAATAAAAAATATTGAACGATAAAAAAAAAAATGAAGAACCCATATGCCAACATAGATAAAATGAAGAACCTGAGCAGAAATGGAAGAACAAGTATGGTCTTCCATACAGGGATTCAAACACCTGCCTGTTTTTTATTGCTGTCTATACCCCTGTTAAGGAGAGTAACCCTCTCTATTTGTCTTGTTTAACCTTTTCACCAAGAATGAAAGTAAATTAAAATCTCAAATTTTGGGATGTCACCAGAACAGGAATAGAGGGGAAATCTTCCAATGGGGACACTAGATGTACTGACCGTGATAACCAGGGATTCTTCATGTTTGAGGGATTTGCTCTAACTTCCTGTTTTAGCCATGGGACAGGAAGTGAATAAAAATCTCCCCAATAAGCAAAAAAAAAAAAAAAATACAAACAAATAAAAAAGAATGACAAACGTTAAGCTATCCAAAATGAAAAAAAAAATAATAAAAAGTTTCCTTTAGTTCTCTTTAAAAAGGCAGGTATCTCTGACAAAAAATCCCAGCCATACATTGAATTGTAAGCAATTACACTTTTTAATAAACATTTTCTTTATTTGTGAAAATGCAGTGCCTTAGTGTGTATGGCAACAGAATGGTTCCTGCTGGGTATTTAAGGATGAACTAACAATTTGTATTTCGACATGCAGTGTTCTTGTAAGATAGCAAAAGTGAGTACATTTTCTTGTTGTTTAACATTTTGGCTCCTTATAGAGTACTTAAAGATATCTTTTCTGCATTTCAGTGCTTTTGAATTTACAGCATCCAAGTACAGAATGCACATCTTTCCCTATTATGTTCACTTATCTCTAAGGCAATTGCAGGAAAGATGATTTTCTGAAAGCTGTACATATTTTAGATGCTTCTTGAAGTAATAAAAAGTGAGTGCACATACTGAACCAATATCTATCATAGAAAGCAATGATGCTTGTGACAAAATATATGTGTCTCTAGGGGCACAAGCAAAGCCAACCAACACTCAGATGACTGGATTCTATTACATGAATATGAACCATGGACTAAGTAACTGATTGCAAAGTTATTTTTTATTTTTTAAGCTGAACTCTAGACATGTTTACAATTAATTAATTCAGTTCTATATTCAATAACAAATCATTACATGTATTTTTAAAGGCAAGCAGGGAATGTACCCGGATCTGACTTTATATCAGCTTTTTGAAATCTGTGTACAGCAATGCTTAGGCTACGGGTGAGAGGAGCAGCATAAACAGCCAATCAGGGATGCCACCATGCAAGAAGAACTGTAATAGATGGAGAGAGCAGAGTGACATAAAAATTAGCTCATTGGTCTGCTACTTCTCTTTTCACTGTCCAGTCACAGATTGGGGAGGGAAAAGACCTGTAAGTGGTAATTAACTGCAGCAGAGAAAAATCAGGTCTGCTGTGTCAGACAGGATTGTGCTATGTGAAAAGTCAGTGGAAATCGCAGGACTAAATGGACAGAAATACTAACCATTTAGCAAGTGCAACAACTCTTGTTTATGAATGTGGTGTTTGAGTCAGTATTTAGCTATTTCTGGTGTTCAGCTTTAAAGCTTAGCGAATGCTCTGCAGGTGCTAGAAACTCATGTCAAGAGAAGATTTCCCACTCTTTATGCAAGTTACATGTGATGCAATAGTGAAGTATGCTAACCATTCCATCAAAATTAACACAGTTTATCACAAAGTATATGCCTAACCAATTGTTCTTTTTTAGTCTTCAATTGAATAGTGTAGGAATAGAACATCTGTCAGATTTTTATTATTATTCATATCTCAATTAGAGCGATTTTACCTCACTTCTTGCCCTCCTGACAACAGTTTCATGAAAATAAATTAAGAAAAAAAAATTCTAAAGAAACACAGACATGAATAATGAAAAAAAAACCTCTTCTTTTAGTATCCTAGGCCAGTGATGGCGAACCTTGGCACCCCATATGTTTTGGAACTACATTTTCCATGGTACTCAACTACACTGCAGAGTACATGGGCATCATGGGAAATGTGGTTCCAAAACATCTGGGGTGCCAAGGTTCGCCATCACTGTCCTAGGCAGTGGCAAAGCTAGATATTCTTTCACCCGGGGCAAAGACTCAGTTCAGAACTTCCCCTAGGGTTTAGGGGTGCTCTATATATAGAGTGCAGGGTTTAGGGGTGCCTATGTACAGATTGCAGGGTTTAGGGGTGCTCTACATACAGAGTGCAGGGTTTAGGAGTGCCTATGTACAGGATGCAGGGTTTAGGGATGCACTACATACAGAGTACAGGGTTTAGGGGTGTGCTACGTACAGAGTGCAGGGTTTAGGGGTTCACTATGTACAGAGTGCAGGGTTTAGGGGTGTAGTACATACAGAGTGCAGGGTTTAGGGGTGTGCTACATACACATTGCAGGGTTTAGGTGTGCGCTACATACACAGTGCAGGGTTCAGAGGTGTAATACATACAGAGTGCAGGGTTTGGGGGTGTGCTAAGTACAGATTTCCTGGTTCAGGGGTGTGCTACATACAGATTGCGGAGTTCAGGGGTTTGCTGTGTACAGGGTTTAGGGGCGTGCTGTGTACAAGTGCAAGGTTTAGGGGTGCAGTACATACAGAGTGCAGGGTTTTAGGAGTGTGATGTGTACAGAGTGCAGGGTTTAGGGGTGTACTGTGTACAAAGTGCAGGGTCAAGAAAAGCGCTACATACAGAGTGCAGGGTTTTGGGGTGAGCTGTCTACAGAGAGCAGGTCTGAGGAGAGCGCTACATACAGAGTGCAGGGTTTCAAGGTGTGCTATGTACAGAGTGCAGCATTTAGGGGAGCACTATGCACAGTGTGCAACGGGTGATATAAGAATCTCATAATCCCAGACAATAGCTATGTAGTCATTTGTCTGGCCCCCCGCCCCCCATACTCCTCTGTGCTCCTCTCTCCCCCGCTCCTCTCAGCTCTCCCCAGCTCTAACTTCCTCTCCTGCTGGTTAGCTGTGCAGTAAGCATGCGGGCGGAATAAAGGCATAATCCTCAGCACGGAGAAATTCAGCATGATTGGTAAAACAGCCACAAAACAGTTTCAACATAACCGTCCTTGGCACTCATTCTCTTAATCTTCCCTATTCAGGATGGAGAGCAGGGAAAGGGAAGACCAGGAGGGTTAAGTTGTAACAGTTTTATGGCTGTCTTATCAATCATGCTGAACTTCTCCATGCTGAGGATTATGTCTTTATTCAGCCCGCTGCTTATTACACAGCTTGCTGGCGGGAGAGGAGGTTAGCACTGGGGGAGACCAGAGGAGCAGGGGGGCGGGGGAGGTTAGCGCTGGGGGGAAACCAGAGAAGTACAGGTCCAGACAGCTTAAGAAGGGGCATGGACAGAAGTAACAGCTGGGGCAGCATACTGGTACCAATTGCTGTATTTTCCTTCTGCAGCAGCTGAATACTGGTTGGTGGGAGAGAGGAGAAAAGTGCTGTAGGAGGATTGTTACCAGCTGCAGTGCGCCCTCAATGCTGTGCCCAGAGCACATGCACCCATGCCCCCCTCTCTAGTTTCAGCCCTAGTCCTAGGTGCTGACCAGGGCTGAGATTGCTATGTGAAAAAAATACACTATATTAATATGCTTGTTTTTGCTGCACAAATGCAGCACAAACTTATGGTATATTTGATTTTGAAATGTAATAAAAACGTGCAAAGTGAGCGGGGCTTTAGGTTATATAACCTAACGTTGAATGTCCAATATCTCAAAAACCGAAAATAAAATGAGGTTTGTTTTTGTGGCACAAATCAGCACAAACGCAGCTATCAAATGGTATTGTCATGAGTCAGGCTCCAAGACCAGTTGCTATAGCAGTGGAAGCTCACACAGGAACTAGCAGAATAGGAACACTGGCAGGTCACCCTGGCATATGTCACAGGCTCACTTGAGGTTCGGAATCTAAGTACTAACCGGTGTTCACCAGAGCTCCTGATGGTGGAGATGGATTTTGCTGCGTATTAGCACCAGGTCGCAGTCCTCAGGATCACCCCACCAGGAGGTGAGCAAGCTGGGGTCCAGTAGCAGATATAGCAGATAGGGATCAAGCAGAAGCATCAAACTCTAAAATTACAGCATCAAAATTTGAGCGGTAGCACGTTTGGCAAACATCTGCTTCCCACAATTGCAGTCAAATGAAAAGATAATTCTTTTTAAGTAAATGTAACTCAATTAGAATACGAAAATGCACATACCTTAAAAATTTTGTCTATATTAATATTATATGTAGCAAGATCCCCAGCCTCATTCGGCCTAATGAGAACCTCCAGGGCCAGAGATAGCTGACATCCTTCTGTATATGGTGGGTTGTGAGGCATAGTAGGTGCAAAGCAGTTATGCCGCGTACACACAGTCGGACTTTCTGTCCTACTTGGTCCGGCACACTTTCTGACGGACTTTGTCCGCCAGGTACGCCGGACTTTAAAACGGACGGACTTGCCCACACACGACCGGACTTTGCGGCGGGCTAAGTCCGCCCGTTTTTCTGACGGACTTTCGCTGGAGTTACGGCGGACTTTCAGAATGAACGGACTTGCCCACACACGGACAAGTCCGTTCATTTTGAACGTGACTCAGGTGCGACGGGACTAGAAAAGGATGTCAATCTTGCCGCTTTTATCGGCGAGATTGACACCTTGCGAGCCCCATCGCGGGGCATACCAGGCCCTTAGGTCTGGTATGGATTATAAAGGGGAACCCCCCTACGCCGAAAAAACGGCGCGGGGTTCCCCCTAGAATCCATACCAGACCCCGATCCGAACACGCAGCCTGGCCGGTCAGGAAAGGGGGTGGGGACGAGCGAGCCCCCCCCTGAACCGTACCAGGCCGCATGCCCTCAACATGGGGGGTGGGTGCTTTGGGGGAGGGAGGCGCCCTGCGGGGCCCCCCCACCCCAAAGCACCTTGTCCCTATGTTGATGAGGACAAGGGCCTCTTCACGACAACCCTGGCCGTTGGTTGTTGGGGTCTGTGGGCGGGGGGCTTATCGGAATCCGGGAGCCCCCTATAATAAGAGGGCCCCCAGATCCCGGCCCCCCCACCCTATGTGAATGAGTATGGGGTACATGGTACCCCTACCCATTCACCTAGGGAAAAAGTGTAAATAAAAAAACACTACACAGGTTTTTTAAAATATTTTATGAAACAGCTCCGGGAGGGGGGGATCTTCCTGCGACTTCGGGGGTCCCTCCGGTTCATCTTCTCCCGGCGTCCGGTTGGTTCTTCTCCTCTCTCTTCTCCCGGTGTTCCAGTTCTTTGGCCGGCTCCTCCGCTGTCTTCAGGTAGCTCTCTTGCCAGCAGAGGTCCGGACTTCTGGGCTTCTTGTCTTCTCTTCTCCAGATGTTGACACGACGCTCTCTCCGGCTGGACTGCTCTCTGAGGGCTGTGTTGTGACTTATATAGGTGGAGACCCCGCCCCTTATGATGTCACAGTCCCTGGGCATGCTGGAAATGTGACATTTTAGGGGGCGTGGTCAACATCACCCGGTGACCACGCCCCCTAAAACGTCACAGTCCCAGCATGCCCAGGGACTGTGACATCATAAGGGGGCGGGGTCTCCGCCTATATAAGTCACAATGCAGCCCTCAGAGAGCAGTCCAGCCGGAGAGAGCTTCGTGTCAACATCTGGAGAAGAGAAGAGAAGAGAAGACAAGAAGCCCAGAAGTCTGGACCTCCGCTGGCAAGAGAGCTACCTGAAGACAGCGGAGGAGCCGGCCGAAGAACTGGAACACCGGGAGAAGAGAGCGGAGAAGAACCAACCGGACGCCGGGAGAAGATGAACCGGAGGGACCCCCGAAGCCGGAAGAAGACCCCTGAAGTCGGAGGAAGATCCTCCCCCTGGAGCTGTTTAATAAAATATTTTAAAAACCTGTGTTGTTTTATTATTTACACTTTTTCCCTAGGTGAATGGGTAGGGGTACCATGTACCCCATACTCATTCACATAGGGTGGGGGGCCGGGATCTGGGGGCCCTCTTATTATAGGGGGCTCCTGGATTCCGATAAGCCCCCCGCCCGCAGACCCCGACAACCAACGGCCAGGGTTGTCGGGAAGAGGCCCTTGTCCTCATCAACATGGGGACAAGGTGCTTTGGGGTGGAGGGGCCCCGCAGGGCGACCAGCCAGGCTGCGTGCTTGGATCGGGGTCTGGTATGGATTTTAGGGGGGACCCCACGCCGTTTTTTCGGCGTAGGGGGGTTCCCCTTTATAATCTATATCAGACCTAAGGGCCTGGTATGCACCGCGCTCGCCGCAATAGGAAAATTTGTTTTTCCTATTGCAGCGAGCGCGAAATGCAATACCCTGCCCTCGCGTCGCATCTGGTCCATTGGACCAGCATACACACGAGCAAGCTTTCCGTCGGACCAGCACACAGACGAGCGGACTTTCCGCCCGAAACTGAGTCCGACGGAAAGATTTAAAACATGTTTCAAATCTAGGTCCGGCGGGCTTTTGGGAAAAAGTCCACCGGCAAAGTCCGCCGGCGCCTACACACGGGCGGATTGTCCGGCACACTCTGGTCCGCCGGACCAAGTATGTCGGAAAGTCCGACCGTGTGTACGCGGCATTAGAGTCATTGGGCGCCAGACACTTCTTGAATGCAAAAGAGATTTTATTTCTCTGAACAGAACTTTGTCAGAGAGAGTTAGGGCCAGGACACTTAGGTAATTGCAAGATTAATTAGCAGACTCTGAGACTTAAATAGGAGGACAGCCATGCAGGGAAAAGCATCCAGCAAGACGCCACATCTGCATGTGTAGGAATGCTGGCTCCTATGGTAACAGTCTTTAACAGTTTCTAACACAAAATGTAACAGTTCCTTCACTTCCACTACAATCACTCTTTGTAATTCTTCAACCCCTTGAGCTCCCAGTCTCTCACTAGACTAGTTGATTCACTGCCAGTGAATCCCTTGAGCTCCTCCAATCTTTTGCGCTAGTATCTTCCTCAAGCGTCACCACTGTTTCTCTGCTGGGTCCCTAGCTTGGCACTCAAGATACATTTCAAGCTTCACCCCACTGGCCTGCTCAGTCCCTGGCTTGACACACAAGGCTGCTCTGCAAGCGTCACCTCTGCTGGCTGCGTCCCTGGCTTGATACCCACTAAAGTTTCCCAATTCTTCACCTTCCCTGGTTGGTGAGAATACTGCCCTGGTACTTGCTTCAGCTACTCACTGTGGTCCCTGGTAATAAGGTGGTTGGTCCCTTAGTGGCGACAGCTTCCCCTCTACCTCCATCCACGATAGGTTCTCTGGCCGGCAGAACGGTCACTTCTGGTTGGACTGAAAGTCGCAATCCCAACCATGCGCTGCTCTCTCCTGCTTCCGGATAGGCCCTTAGGCAGCCTAGAAGCCAGACGTGCCTGGGATAGGCCCAAACTCTGGTCTAGCAGCCCACACACACACACACATCCACCCAGATAGCTGGCTATGTGGCAAAGAACACCGATCACCTGACTCCACCCAAATATATAGGTTCTTCCAGCAGGCCAAGGGATTCAAGAAAACCCCTGTCCATTGGCTGAGATACTCCATATACCCGTAAACTTACCTTGCATTGTCCTTCTTGTATCTAATGCCACCTAGCGGAAGAAGAGAAAAGTGCAGCAATGCTAGACTTGGGGAGAAGTCAGTTGATCCCTAACAATTAGCCAAGGTAGTTACTCCTGGCAGGCAAATTTAGGAGCAACCCTGCCTAAACTCCAGGGTGCTACATATACATTATTTTTGTAAATGTAAAAGGTGTGTTTTAAGAACTAATAAAAATTAAGTAAGGTACTTAAAATATCAAAGTAAATGAATTAACATTTATTTATTTGGATCTATCTTGAGAATCTGTATCCCTTAATACATCTATATGTGCTTTATATATTGTAGAAAAATACCTACATGTATATGGATTAAAACGCAATTCCGACAATTGAAGCTACTGGGTTCCCATCTCTTAGAAATCCATTTTGATTAGGCATCAATATTACCAAATGCAAGCACCAGCTGCTTTCCTAAAGTGGTTGTAAACCACAGGATATGTACAGGCATTCCCCTCCCCCAGTCCCCATGATCCTTTGATGCTGGCACAACCTGTCAGAAATTACTCATGTAGATAGCACAAGAACCAGACTGCAGACAGAAAGAACAATTTGGTTTGAAGCAAGTGCACACCAGGGAAGGATATGCTCTGTTCAGTTTACAACCACTTTAAAAACCAGTGACAGAGGGAAACTGCCATATAAAGAAGCTGCAGAAATATCACTTCTATGTTATGATGCTTTGGGAACTGAAAGGGCAAATGGTGCAGACTAAACCATCAGCTCATCCCTGGTGTCCATATGTGGGGACAGTTGCAGTTTGTTTCAACAAGGCCTTAATTTCTTTACTCTAGTAGCCAACACCTTCCTTCAGTGGTTCCTCCCAAAGGGGATCTCTACATGATTCCATGCAGTATGAGAAGCTTCTTAAGCTGATTCTCTATTACTTTTCACAATTTTGTTAGTTTAAACAAACTTACAGGAAAAGACAAGTCTTTACGATTCTTGTCCTGAGAGATTTGGAACAAGTAGTTCCAAAGAAAAAGGTTAATCTGAAATTTATACAGGACGGTATTGAACAATTAGAAAGGAGAAGAGAAATAATCATATGACCTGCTGATAAAGGAGTGGTTATCCTAGATAAAGCTTTTTATCACACACAGCTTAATAATATGTTGTTGGATCAGGATGCATATGTTAAACTAAAAAGAAATCCCACAAACAAATATAAGAAGGAACTAAAAGAACTTGTGGAGTTTTGATACAGAACTAGAGTATTGACTAAAAAAGAGAAAAGATATCTAATACCCAGTGCTTGTCGAGTACCAACTATATACACAATACCAAAGATTCATAAAAGATTGAATAACCATCCAGCTCGCCCAATAGTGAATAGAATTGGGTCAGGTACTGCGAGATTAGGTCCATAACTTGATACATTTTTACAGGCTAGCGTGACTCAAACCAAAGCCTAGCCTAAAGGATACAAAAAATCTTTTACAATTGCTTAAAGGGGTTGTAAAGCTTCATGTTTTTTCACCTTAAGGCATCCTATGCCTTAAGGTGAAAAAACACCTTGCACTCTCCGCCCCCCCGAGCCCCCATTTTACTTACCTGAGCCCCAAATCTCCGTGGGTGCGATTCCGCGTCGTTCTCACCATGGCTGATCGGCTCCTCATTGGATAGATTGATAGCAGCACAGCCATTGGCTCCCTCTGCTGTCAATCAAATCCAGTGATGCGGCCGCCAGGGGGCAGGGCCGAGTCATACACTTGGCGGCTATGCACGCTGAGTGTATAAAATGGGAGCGCGCCCGCAAGGTAACCCCCTTGGGAAAGAGCTTCCCAGAGGGGGTTATCTATTGCGGGGAGGAGCCGAGACAGCCGCCGTGGGACCCCAGAAGAGGATGTTCAGGGCCACACTGTGAAAAACGAACTGCACAGTGGAGGTAATTATGATATGTTTGTTATTTTTAAAAAATAAAAGCTGAACCTTTAGTGTCCCTTTAAGGAGGTTAACTTGAAAGACAAATCAGAGGTCTTTCTGGTAACAGCTGATGTGTCACCTTTGTACACAATGATCCAACATGATGACATGTTGCTGGCATTTAATTGGGGCTTGAATTAAATGGAAGATATCCCTCACACACAGAATTTCATTCTAAGTAGGGATTTAGACTTTTGCTTATCCCATATTTACTTTTGGTACCAGAATCATTTTTTTTTAAGAAGAGGGGTGTTGTAATGGATGCAAGGTTAGCGCCTAGCTTGGCAAACCTCTTCATGGGAGAGTGGGAGGACAAGTTTTTAGTAAGAGAAAAGAGGAATTACTTTTTCATAGAAGATTTATTGAAGATCTATTCCTTTGGGCAGGTACAGAGAGCTCCCTGCAGGAGTTCCTGTTATGATTGAACAAAAACAATAATACCAAGCTGAATTATCAGCGGAGTAGGGAACATATCAATTTCCTTCATGTAAATATCTATAGACAAGAAAATAATAAATGCACTAAGGTTTGTTTTAAGCCCACTGATCTTAATAGTTACTTGCCCTCATACAGTTGACATCACCCGTTAAGGCTAAGTAATATTCCTAAGGGTCAAATAATGAGTGAAAAGAAACTGTAGTCTAGAGTCGGATTTTCTGACTCCCAAGGAATTAAGGAGTGGGTTGTCCAAGAAGCATATAATAGTGAACGAATAAATAAAACAATACAGGTGGTTTTGGACATACCACAAGAGGAATGTCTATGAGATAATACTAAAGAGTAACTGAATAATAATCAGCAATGGGGATTCATTTCAGATTTTCATTCACAATACAAGGAAGTAGAGGCGATTTTTAGGAGACACTGGCACATCCTGTGTATGAATATGATGTTGGGACCGGTGATTCCTGAGAATCCATTGTTTATTTATAGGAGACCCCCTAAATTTGGAGACAGGGTGGTTAAAAGGTTTTGAATCCCCCCTGTAAAATTATTAATGTCCTGGGCTAAAGCTGTTTTCTGTGTATGCCGTAAGGGCAATGTCTGTAGACAGGTTAAAGATACTCTTGGGGGTATAACTAGATTTAGATCTACTGCCAATAATAAGGAATTTAAAAAAGGAGAAATCCAGCCAAAGTTCATTTGGCTGAACTTCTGTGGATCACAGGAGTGCAGTTACTTCTGCTCTCCTGTGATCTATTTTCAGAAGACAGCAGGCTGAAGCCCGCTTTCAGCTGACATCACAGAGCCGGTCCATACTCGGAAAAGGATTGCGTCCATATGGTCAGGATTCGCCCACATGCCTTGACCGGCATTCATCTCAGCCTCTCAGAATGCCACCGGGAGCCTAAGCCGGTCGCTCCCCCACTCCACACCCAGCGCTCCAATGAACAACAGCTCTCTGCTCAAGGAGATTTGAGAACCAAGCAATTGGTGGTGTTAGATCTCTTAGTTCTCAGCCTTAGAGCCAGCAGGAGACAGATGCAGCATCAGACCAATGCTGCATCCACCTAGGTAAGTATGATTCTAACAAAACAATATTCCCATACTTCTCTTTTAAGGACTTTATCACGTGTTATACTACTACTTACTGTAGTGTATACCTTAGAATGCCCTTGTGGGTATATTGGACGTACAAAAAGACCACTTAACCACTTACCGACCACCGCGCGACTATATACGTCCTGATTTTGAAGAGGGATATCTCGGTAATGGCAGCAGCTGCTGCCACAACCGAGGTATCCATCTCTTCAGGCAGCGGTTCACTGCAAGTTCACCGTTATCAGCGGTGGGAGAGGGGCTCCCCCCTCCCGCCGCTCTCCCGCACCCTCCGCCGCTTACCAGAGCCATCGGCAGCGGCGGAGGCGATCAGTACCAGTCTGCGGCTGGGTATGGAGACGAGTAAGGCTAAGATGGCCCCCACCCGTCTCCATACCATAGCAGGACGGAAGCGACGTCAAAACGTCACTTCCGCCCATACGTCTTAAAGGCACATTTTTCTGTTGTCATTTTTTTCAAATGACAATTTTTTTTTCTTTTGTTGCATTTTAGTCTAAATATGAGATCTGAGGTCTTTTTGACCCCAGATCTCATATTTAAGAGGAACAGTCATGCTTTTTCTATTACAAGGGATGTTTACATTCCTTGTAATAGGAATAAAAGTGACCCAATTTTTTTTTTTAAAAACAGTGTAATAATAAATAAAATAAAATAAAATAAATAGGAAAAAAAATGCTTTAAAGCGCCCCGTCCCGACGAGCTCGCGTGCAGAAGCGAACGCATACGTGAGTAGCACCCGCATATGAAAACGGTGGTCAAATCTACACATGTGATGTATCACCGCAATCATTATGCCCCGTACACACGGTCGGATTTTCCGATGGAAAATGTCTGATCGGAGCGTGTTGTCGGAAATTCTGACCATGTGTGGGCTCCATCGGACATTTTCCATCGGATTTTCCGACACACAAAGTTGGAGAGCAGGAGATAAAATTTTCCGACAACAAAATCCGATCGCGTCAATTCCGACCGTGTGTGGCCTGTTTCGACGCACAAAGTTCCACGCATGCTCAGAAGAAATTCCGACACGGAACAGCTCGGTCTGGTAAAATTAGCATTCGCAATGGATACAGCACTTTCGTCACGCTGCAATGTTAAAAATGGTTTAATACAGCACACTCTCTTCTTCTTTATAATGTGACAAGAATGAAGTAGTTTTGCTGCTCATATTCACACACACTTCTCACAAACTTATTTCGTTACTATTTATTGTGATTCACTCAACATATTTTGATTTCTCACATCCGACAACATTATTTTGGTGTAATTTTTTTTTTTTTTTAGGCTTTAATGTAGATTTTTTTTTTGTGTTTGTATTTTTTTGAAGGGTGTTTGTTTTTTTTTTGTATTTTTATTTGTACTCCCGAAATATTTTTTTGTGTGTTTTTTGTGTCAAGTTACCACAACACCATTGATATGTTGTTCTATTTAATCTGTAGGAGATTGTTTGGTGTTGTTGTCCCTTGTTAATTTCACATTTTATGTTAGAAATGTACCTGAATCGTCACCAACAAACTGTCCTTTTTGGATGAAAACACACACAGGAGAGTAGAATTTCCCAAAAAAAACATTTATTAAGGGCTCACAACTAAACAAAGTGGGAGGCAACGCTGGGGAAACAGCAGAAATGGGTGAAGCCTTGGACCCCCAGGGCAGACATCAATAATTTTCAAGCAAAATTGGTGGCCTGAGGAGTCCTTATCTAAGGGAGGGCAGTCTGGTCCAGAAGTCCCAGAGATCTGGAAAGCAGCAGATGACATCTGTGTCCGCAGGCTGTGGTCATACGAGAGACTGCAGCTTCTGTCAGACCAGACTGAACCCAGGGTCATCACTCTCAGGTCTTCTTTCCACGCTTCCTTCCACACTGTGGCTGTGGTGGTGGAGTTGTGGCAGCAGGAGGAGGAGGAGGAGGATGGTCCAACTCAATCACGTCGGTCTTGGGTGTTAGTTCCCCACTCACCCCCTTAGTTAGGACTTTATAAATCAGTTGCTCACACAGGAGGCGTTGACCCTCCTGCATGCCCTGCAGTTTGGTGACAGCCATACAGGCAAAGGCCTCTTCAGGAGTGGGTAAGGCTTGGAGGGACGCAGAAGCCTCCTGAATGAGCCTGAACGCAGAATCCTGCATGGGAGTCATCTTCCTCGCTCTTTTATATGGAAGGTGGAGGGGAGGAACCTGCGATTCGGTCAGGCTGTGACTTGTCCCAGGCTTCTCTTGGCTGACACTTAGCCCCGCCTCCTCCTGGCTGCCACTAATCCCCGCCTCCTCCTGACTGCCACATTCCACAACCTCCTCCTGGCTGAGGTCTTCCTGTGTATGAAAAAGGGACATAGTTTTAGTATTTTATTCGTCAATCACACACAATTTTAACCTCCTGACTGTTGCAAATTGAATGTTAACAAATATAACAGACTATCATTCTGAGCCCAGCATTTTTGTTTCTTTTAACAATTTTGGGTGCCCACTACTGTCTATTGATATGTACTCTCATAGTACCACAGTCTGGGGACATAAACGTCATCTGCTGCAGCTCCGGACCTCTGGGAATCTGTGACCTTCTTGCGCTCCCTAAGATAAGTGCTCCTCAGGCCACCAATTTTGGTTTTTAAATAAGGGATGGTTGCTGTGGGGACCACCGGCTTCACCAACTCCAGCAGTTTCTCCAGCGCTGCCTGCCTCTTTTGTTTATTGTTGTAATGGGGGTGTCTCACCTGCCACAGGCAGGGCAGCTCCCTGTATTTTTCTATGAGCAGGGGAAGGAAATTGTGGTCATTGAACCCATCCATTTTCTCTGCAAGACACAACACAAGACAAACCCTAATGTCAGGCCAAACTCCCCTAATCTTGTTAAAATATAGGCTTCCATTTTGAAGCAGTATAGGCGCAAGTTTAGATCTTACCTTCGTTATAACGATCGGCGCCTCTGATGCTCCTTCCTCTGCTCACAGATCGTACGTAAGACGCACGCGTGTTACGCTTTATACACACTGCGTATGCGTGTAACTCCGCCCGCCCCTGATGTTCTTTCTAGTCTATTCCCCACCCCTTTTCGATCTACGCAGTGGGGGAAGAGCACATGGCGGATACACAGCAGGATCGTGCTAATTGTAGCAATGAGGAGGAGGAGGAGGAAAGCCCGGATCTGGAAATGTCCCAATCCAGAAGGAGATTTAAGGCCTCCAATATGTCCTTTGGGGAGATGTTGGAGATGGTGTACATCCTGAAGAGGGCCAACTATGATGGAAAGTATGGACCTTACCCCAACCCCAATGTCAGAAAGGCCAAGATCATTGCGAAAGTGGTCAAGAGTCTGCACCGGAAATTCGATGTACGACGATCGAAAGATCAGCTCAGGAAGCGGTGGTCGGACCTGAAATTACGAGAACAAGAGCAGTACAGAAAGATCCGGAGAGTGCTGCAAAAAAGTAAGTAGTTGTGCTGTGTTCCTATTCTTTTGATGTTTATTACGTTCATGCTGCTCCATGTTCTTTTAGGAACTGTTGTACAGTTTAAAATGGCAACTTTCATGTTCATGGGCACATTATTCGTTCGTATCAAACATTTTTTTTTCGGTCTATAAAACACCATTGTTTAGGCCATATGCATTTGGCCACCATTTTTACGCCCTATACTTGTCTGAAACAAATTTGGTTGTGTAGATGGCTTTGTTACTAGAATGAAATGCAAACTAGATTCTGTGTAGGTAGAGGACACTCAGCAGCTGTTTTCACATCTGGACACTGGAGCACTATAGTGTGGGACACAAGAACACCATTTTTATTAGGGGGCCACACAGGTGCTCCAGTGTATACTATAGGGGGCTACATCTGTGAAGCTTGTACCAAACAGGTAAAGTATTGAAGCTTGACAAAGGACACTGAAAATGGAACTCTGCTAAAATTGACAATTGTACCCCACTTCCAAGCAATGTTTACTATTTCTAGTTCTGCCATCAAATATCTGTGTGCTAAGTATACTATTTTGTTTTACATCGGGGATAAAAGACTCGGGGGACACCCCTCATCCAAGGAGACCAGAGACCCTCCACCTCTGGAAGAAGGGGAAATCCCCCCAACACAAGCTGAGCAGGAGGAAGAAGACGTGTTGGAACTAGTCACCACAACAGGTGAGTGTCTGCGACCACAGGCTCAGGTAAGAGATGGATGGCGGCATATTTTTGAAACCTAATTTTTTTGGGGTTCCTCTCTTTTTAGGTGATCGTGATGTTGTGGATCCAAATCCTTTCACATCCGAAAGTGCCCAGATCCTGATCGGGGAGATCATAGGGTGTAATTTACAATTGGAAAACCTCAAGAAAAACATCAATGATGTTATTCAAAAAAATAAGAACATCATTGATGTTTTGGGGCGAGTTTAAAGCCCCTCCAAATCCCTTTGTTTTTGGGTGTGCTACAATGTGAAAAATGTTTTTGTGATTTTTCCCAAAGCCAAATTTGGAGGATGCACACAGTGTGTCAACATGTGCTATCTGCCATCACGAGAGATCAATGGACATGTTTTGGGGGTGCAACCCCTTCCTCAATAATAAAGTAGCTGAGCCCCAAACACGTCCCTTGATCCCCCGTGATGGCAGGTTGCACATGTTGAAATTCGTAAATTGATGTGCATCTTCCAAATTTGGCTTTTCCTGGGGTGACTTCACCCCATCTGAACGCAATATCAAACACAGTTCCTAAATACTCATGTCTGATATTGCCTTCAAATTCTAGCAAATGTGAACTTTGTAAGTTCAAGATTTGTGTCTTTCTTGTTGGTTTTACACATGCCTGTTTTATCTTAAATGGACATTTCTATTTTTGATAATGCTACCCCAAAAATTGTTAGACAACAAACATGTTGGTTTGTTTGAAAAACCTTTGGTAAATGCACATGTGATTGTGCAGGTATTAAAAAGTGTGTTAATCAAGAATGTGTGGATTATTGTGTCAACGCTAAAACACGTTGGTGGTGATGTAATTGGTGTTTTCGGTGAAAATGGGGGTTATTTCCTAAGGGCAAATCCTCTTGGCACTACAAGTGCAGTTTCAGTGCAGTTGCAAGTGCACTTGTAGTGAAAAGTGTCTTTGCATTTAGTCAAGAACACCCAACAGTGCTTTGTATAAGGTTACACAATCACGCCATTTTCTGGACTCAACACATTTCTGTCAGGGTTAGCTAAAACAAACACAAGCAGTAAATGTCCACAAAGAATTTCTTTTTTTTTGCTTTTTTATTTGAAAAAGGCTTCACATATTTGCTGGCATATTGATGGCCCCCCTACCCGCAAAGAACTCCAGGTATCGTAACCGGACATCACGGGCACTCAGGGAGGGCAAGCCAAGACGGCCGCTTTCAAGCACCGTCAGTGTTGTTTCAGGTATCACTCCGGCCTCAGGCCCAACAGAGCCAGCATAGTTGGCCGAATGTTTCCTTAAAAAGTTATGGAGAATACAGCACGCCATGATGATATGATTAAGTTTATACTCCGCCATATGGATAGGTGTCAGAAATAGGCGGAACCGGCTGGCCAGGATTCCAAATGTGTTCTCCACCACTCTTCGGGCTCTGGCCAGTCGGTAATTAAAAACTCTCTGTTCAGGGGGGAGGGTCCTCATAGGGAATGGTCGCATAAGATGGTCCCCCAGCACAAACGCTTCATCAGCAACAAACACAACTGGGAGTCCTTCCACATTGTCCTCTGGAGCTGGCAAGTCCAAGCTGCCATTCTGGAGACGCCTGTAGAACTCCGTCTGGGCGATGACCCCACCATCGGACATCCGGCCATTCTTCCCCACGTCCACATACAAGAAGTCGTAATTAGCCGACACCACCGCCAACATCACTATACTATTGAACCCCGTATAGTTGAAATAGTACGACCCCGGGTTAGGTGGTGGGACGATGTGGACGTGTTTCCCATCAATTGCCCCTCCGCAGTTAGGAAAGTCCCACTGCTGGGCAAAGTGGGAGGCCACAGTCTGCCATTCCTGTGGCGTGGAAGGAAACTGTTGATGAAAAAAAAAATTAGTATTTTTGCACATAAACATGGCAAGCTGATTAGACACAAACATTCTTGGCCAACCTCCAGATAGCATTTAGTAAGGGGAATTTAACAACGCCAAAGTATAAGGTACACCTATCATATTCCCCCTCCCCCCCTATCATGGGCCATTTCTAACATTATGGGGGGTGTGGAAATCTTGGACAGGTAACCCTCTTCACTTCATTGAGAGATGAATGCCTAAATAATGTGTATTACTTGGAACAGCCCCTCCTTAGTTACACTATTGGCAGCCCACTGGACAGGTAAGAAGTGTCATAATACAAAGATATAAATACACACTGTACACATTTGAGGACATTTGGACATTCTGCTATTACCTGTCAAGATAATAATAGGATACAAAAACTTTAAACAGTACCATTTGAAAGTATACAGGCAGGCCCTTGCACTACATGCTTTGGGGAATTCATCCATAAATCTGAGCACAAAAGAGATGGGTATAGTGTGCATTGGTTTGGAAAAGTCAGCAGATAGATGATTGAGGATAGACAGAGAATTGGGATCAGCTGACTTAGCAGGGGAGGGAGGGTTACTAAAAATGATTTGGGGACACCACAAAAAATAAGCCTCTGCTACTCTGCCTGAATTTAAAGCTAAAATAACATTTCAAAACATTTTAGGGGGTGTTTGGGGTAAAGCACTACTATGAAGCTGATAAAATACATTGTTTTAAGTGACTACATGAGGTGAATATAGGGCCAGGAGAGAACATGCTGGGGAGGTTAGTGAAGGACAATCTGTATGAAGGACCTAAAAAATTAATTACATAAAAATCCAGCATGCATGAGGACAAAGGGGACATTCACAGCATATTCCAATCATGGTAATTAGGGAATGAGGAAAGAAATACAATATATTAGCACACATTAAATACAATGAAATGTGATATTAAAGGATAAAAATCTTACCTTCATATACTCCTTCTGCAGGACCTGTATGATGGCAGAACAGGTCTCTGGGATAATGATCCCCAGAGCCTGGGGGGAGATGCCTGTCGAGAACTTCAAGTCCTGCAGACTTCTCCCTGTCGCCAAACACCGCAGGGTAGCGACGAGCCTCTGCTCCGGAGTGATGGCTTGCCTCATGCAGGTATCCTGCCTGCTAATATAAGGGGTCAGCGAAGCCAACAAACGGTGAAACACGGGGTCCGTCATCCTGAGAAAGTTCCTGAAATCATCAGGATTATTCTCACGGATCTCACGGAGCAAAGGCATATGAGAGAACTGGTCACGCTGAAGCAACCAATTCTTGGTCCATGAACTCCTCCCCACCCTGTTCATGGACTGGACTTGTGTCAAGGTCAGGACCCCAACACCAAGCCCCCGCACAGCACGAACTCTACGAGGAGTACGCATACGCAACATGGCTAGAAAATGGTCGGCTGCTCAGAACGAAGTAACAGAACGCACTGAAGAACAGCAAGGCCTGTGAAGAGCGACCTGAAAAACAGTAACGAACGAACAAGAATACAATGACTAAGTCACGCGGAACTTGCTTGCACGCACTGAAGAGCAGATACAAACCCACATGCACAAACTGAACGGCAGAAAACGATCTGAAAACCAAGAGTCTGAAAAAGCGCGAATCGTCTCTCATCAAACTTTTACTAACACGAGATTAGCAAAAGGAGCCCAAAGGGTGCCACGCTTGGTTCTGAACTGCCCTTTTCTAGTCTCGTCATACGTGCTTGACGTCACCGCATTCTCGGCGATCGGAAATTCCGACAACTTTGTGCGACCGTGTGTACGCAAAATAAGTTTGAGCCAACATCCGCCTGAAAAAATCCTAGGATTTTGTTGTCGGAATGTCCGATCAATGTCCATGTGTACGGGACATTAGAGTGAGAGCAATAATTCTAGCCCTAGACCTCCTCTGTAACTCAAAACATGCAACCTGTAGAATTTTTTAAACATCGCCTATGGAGATTTTTAAGGGTAAAAGTTTGACACCATTCCACGAGCAGGCGCAATTTTGAAGCGTGACATGTTGGGTATCAATTTACTCGGCGTAACATTATCTTTCACAACATAAAAAAAAATTGGGCTAACTTTACTGTTGTCTTATTTTTTTATTCAAAAAGTGATTTTTTTCCAAAAAAAGTGCGCTTGTAAGACCACTGCGCAAATACGGTGCGACAAAAAGTATTGCAATGACCGCCATTTTATTCTCTAGGGTGTTAGAAAAAAAAATGTATAATGTTTAGGGGTCCTAAGTAATTTTCTAGCAAAAAAACGTGTTTTTAACTTGTAAACACAGAGTCTGAGAAAGGGGCCCGGTCTTAAAGTGTAAAAAAGAATAGCTGAACACATACATAACATTTCAATAGGATATAAACATCCTCTCTTCACTTTAGGCAGTGTGAGGACATGTCAGGTTTGAAATTTTGGTGTATTGATAGGATAATGCCCTCATGGAGAGGTTCTAATAGAGTCAGAGATTCATCTAAAAGAGAAACTGATATACAGACAGATACTTTAACTCCAAAAGGGATGAATGTTAACATTGACACTTGTTTTATTAGTGATTATTAGTTAGGTATGGTTTCTATTTTTTTTCCATATAATTATATGTAATTCTGCTAATCATGTTACCTGAAGCTCAAATATTAGGATTTATGTATATATATATATATATATATATATATATATATATATATATATATATATATATATATATTTATTTGTATGGTTTTGTGGTTTATTTTTATGATTAATTTTATGATGAATTTTATAAGGGGCTTTTTATTGATAGATTGGAAATATTATTTACATTTATAAAATGTATAGATATGAAATACTGACCATTTCATTGTGGCCAGTAGGGCGCTGATGAGGGAATTTACCTGTCCTACATGATCGCTTTTTGGGTCAAGGATGTTATTTGTTGATTATTATTGGGCCATATAGACAGTGTTTAAATAAGTTGTAATATCCAAATTGCACTCTAGATGCCTCTATATTGTAGTGGCATCACCTTGAATGAGGGTTCTTGAAGGCAATGGGTTGTTGAGGGTTAAGCGGCAGTGATGGTGTCTTACAAAGGCTGGCTTGAAGTGTCGTTTGGCCACACCCTCGGAGAAAGTTGTAATGATGAAACATGTCAGGGCAGGGCCATACGGCAACCGGAAGTGACATCAGTGTGTTAATCGGATGTGACGCTATTGTGAGATGCGAGTGTGGTGAGATGCCAGATACATCTGTTACATGGCGATGCTTGATGTCTGATGTATAGATTTTGAACAGGCTCATTATTTTATAACATTTGTAAGTGCAGTTTTAATGGGGGGAGTGATTATTTAATACATGTTTGAACAGGATT
Source organism: Lithobates clamitans (assembly GCA_037952925.1). Classification (NCBI taxonomy): domain Eukaryota; kingdom Metazoa; phylum Chordata; class Amphibia; order Anura; family Ranidae; genus Lithobates; species Lithobates clamitans. The sequence goes on from JBBGZY010000748.1 coordinate 357,501, forward strand.
ATGCTATGTGGTTCGTTCTTTACCCACTGAGTTGCATGGTGAATGGTGTTTTCTAGATTACCAGCCACTGATGGAGCAACAAATGTGATTGAGAGAATTCTCCTATTTATCCTACAGTAATTATTTTTGGTGAGTGTGGTGTCAAAGGGGAGCGGGGTCTATTTGATGAACACTGGTGTTTGGAGTAACTAACCAGGAGTGGCTGTTAACATGTGCTCACACTTTATCACCTGGTGGTGGAAGGTGGTTGGAATGGGAGGGGTGGAGCACTACTAGAGTGACTTTATTTGTCTTTAACTACACTCATTGGGATTATACTTACAGGAAAAAAGATGACCTAATTAATGTACTGCTTTTATTTTATTATAATTACATACTGAAAGCAATTTGTTCACCTAGTTGTGTTGCCGTGGAAGTAAGAAAAAGTAAGGTAATTGATTTGGCAATGTTGTCTTGCAGGTGTATTATGATCACAAGACTGACTGAACTGAATTATAAATCTTTTGATAAGCAAAAAAAGTTTACATATATGTATGTAAACTGTTATTTATGTTTGCTTGAAAATATGTGTACAAAACTGTGATTTCTCTGGTATATTAATGCTCATCTTATGGCAATGTAAACACCTCACCAGCTTCTGGAAGAAAATCTTTCAACTAATATCTAAAATCACTGTTTTCTAACATCCCTGTCCCCAGCTTTAGCTATTCTAAACCTGAGAATAAATTGTTTCCCTTCTCATCAAAGCACAACTCTTTCCCATTTCGTACTAGCGCTACAATTATGATTACCAAGTAATGGAAGGAACAACTTGCGCCTAATCCTTCAGAAGCTGTTGAACTAATCAAGACCCATTTCTTATGTGAAAAATTATTCACAGTGAGAAATGACATGCATCCAACTTGTGTGAAAGCTTAGAAACTGTGGATTTTTATGGTTGGGAAAAGTGTAACGTTACCATGTTGACATTTTTTCTATTACTATAGTAATTTTGTGCTGTTCTCCATTGTTTTTACCTCTTTTCTTACCTTGTAGTTATCTCATGTTCACATCACATGGGTGTTGTTTATCCACTTGCCGTCCGGCTCAGGCCGATATACGTTGGCAGAATGGCACCGCTGGGCGAACCAGCCTACCCATATGGCAGCTCCTTTAAGAGCCATAGCAGGCGCCCGCGTGCCCACTGCACAGCGGGGGACCCACTGCACACGGCCAGCGGGTGCAATCGCCACTAGCTGCCCGTGATCGCGGGCATGATAGCCATAATAGGGATTTGTGTGTGCAAAAACCCAAATTCTGGTTCTGACTGGGGTGGAGAGACAAATCGTCTGTTTCTACAAAGTAGGAACAACGATCTGGCTCCCCCTCCAATCAGTCCCATCCCCTCACAGATAGAAACACACCGAGGGAACACATTTAACCTCTTGATCAGTGAATCAGTGCATTTTTATAGCACTGTTCGCTGTATAAATGTCAATGGTCCCAAAAAAGTGTCAAAAGTGTCCGATCTGTCCGCCGCAATGTCGCAGCCCAGATAAAAATCACTGATTGCCACCATTACTAGTAAAAAATAAAAAATAAATAAAATCTATAAAACCTTATTTTGTAGACGCTATAACTTTTGTGCAAACCAATCAATATACGCTTATTGCAATTTTTTTTACCAAAAATATGTAGAAGAATACATATCAGCCTAATTTGATGAAGAAATTTGTTTAAAAAAAAATTGGGGGATATTTATTATAGCAAAAAGTAAAAAATATTGTTTTTTTTTCAAAATTGTCAGTCTTTATTTTTGTTTATAGCGCAAAAAATAAAAACCACAGAGGTGATCAAATACCAGCAAAAGAAAGCTCTATTTGTGGGGAAAAAAGGACATCAATTTTATTTGGGTACAGCATTGCACGACCATGCAATTGTCAGTTAAAGCGACGCAGAGCCATATCGCAAAAAATGGCCCGGTCGGGAAGGGGGTTAATCCTTCCGGGGCTGAAATGGGTATACTTATTTTGCTAAAACTCAATAAAAATCCAATGTAAAAAAATGTATATGTAGCACTTACCCCTGAAGGAGCTACTGATAATGATGGGTCCTCTGTTCTGCTATCACTCTCCTAACTGCCCGGTCCCCACTGACACTCTAAAGATATTTACACCTGAGGAGTTAAAGCGGAGTTCCATCCAAAAGTGGAACCTTCGCTCATCTGTCTCCTCCCCCCTCTGACCTCTGGTGCCACATTTGGCTCCTTTCGGAGGGGGTACCTGTTTTTGACAGGTATCCTGTCCCCACTTCCGCCGGACCTCACCGCGGTGAGGTACGTCAGAGATCTGGCTCCCTTATCCTCTCTCCTATTTCCACCGCCGCTGGGCCAGTAAGAGAGCACAGCCACAATGCTTCACTGCCGGGTTCCCTTACCACCAATGGTGGCGGCAGCACCCGATAGCTGATGGAAACATCAGCTGCGGTGCTGACATCGATGGACTCCAGGACAGGTAAGTGTCCTAATATTAAAAGTCAGCATCTACAGTATGTGTAGCTTCTGGCTTTTCATTTTTGGAGGGGAAGGTGGAAGTCCACTTTAAGGGTTAGTAGGTTGGCACTCTAAGAATGCACAAGAATAAGGCCACAAACATCTTGGAAATAATTTATCAAAGGGAATTAAGGCAATGCAAACAAACAGAGGATAAATTAACGAACAAGTAATTACACAAAACTTAAAGACGCTATGGAGGGTGAAATGGTTAATAACCCACTAGCTGGCATTCAAATGTTATAGTAAGACTAAATTAAACTACTAGAGTCTAAACAACCTCAACCAGTTCAGAAAAATCAAAAAGGTTCCTGGTGTACACCTTCTGCACACAACCTAACAGCACATGGGTGTATGCGTCCCTAGTATGCAGGGTAAAAAGCACCTGGTGCCTAGTAATTAACATTGGCCATCTTTCGGTGGGGTCCTTCTTTAAATGGTGTATTGTCCTTTTAAAAATGTTAGTTAGTAAGTCGTGGCAGATGGGTTGCTAAGTAGGAGCAGTCTCTGTTTGGACTAGCAGTGTATGCTATGCCTTTAGCATGTAGTTCAGCTCACCACTTCCTGGTAGGTGGATAATCCAGTCATAATGACTTTGTGAACAGGAGTCCCAAGCAATCAGATCTCAGCCCCTCAAGCAGGCTGCGGTCCATAACCTGATGATCTGGGAAATCTTTTTTCATATGTGTCTGTTATGTGGCATAACCACCCCAAACATATCCACTACAACTTCCTTGTTTTATTTCTGAGAAAGCATAAAATAAAATACATGTCTGTACTAAGAAATTTTTTACAACCACCTGTCAAATTCAAACATGTCTGGGAAGTTTGATCCTCAACAGTAAAACATGAAGAGAGAAAGAGAAAGTCACCACATTATCAGTGTTTTAGTGTTGATTCTATCAATTGCTAATTAGAATCGGCTCTCCATTTTCTCCTCTGCTCAGCCAACCTGTTGTATTGCCCCCCCTTGCATTGTGATGTCATGAGGCTGTCACTTGAACACTTCAGGGCCCTACTGACAGTCAATGGGCAGCATCTACATCTTTAAAAAGTGACATGTCCATTACAAAAAGGACCCACCCATACAATAGACAGAACTGAACATGACTGGAGTTTATTAGTGATAATAAACAAAAAAAAAATTTAAAAAATTGCAGCTTACCATTTCTTAGATATGGTGGCTGCATTTGTTTTCTTTTTTTTTTTAGGATTTCTTTTATTTTATTATCATCAAGTGATCTAGCCAGTAAGTCTGCTATTTTTCAACTTACTTTAGCAGACTAAGCTGTCCAGGCAAAGTGGAAGTTAGAGGGTTGAGGCAAACTGTTTAACACTAACAGGGGTACTTACAATGGTCAACCTATGTCCATTTATGTAAAACTTTTATCCCAAAGGACTAAAACTGTTGCTGTAACTGATTAAAAAGTGTTAGTTAGCTGGAGTTCAGCTTCAATTTGTTAGATGTTAGTCAAGCCCATTTAAATCTGTTAACTCTAATCTCTCCCCAAACTGACAATGTTGCTGACAATGTCTGCTTTACTACTTTACTACGTTGTTCAGAATGTCGACACACTAAGACAGGAAATGTTTTACTGGCAGGATCACCAGGTGAAATAAGGGAAACAAATAATTTTCCTTTAATGCAGCCACCACATCTAAGGATTGATAAACTGCAATATATTATTTTTTTTCTTGTTTGTTTATTATAAATTTAAGAACTAGGGATTTTAGGTTGATTTTTTTTTTTTTTTTTGCAATGCAACTATAGATTACAGGTGGAGTGGAAAAGTTTTTTTTTTTCCTAGAAGTCAGCTTTATCGATGTCCTCTCATTTCTGTGACTAAAACTAAGTGCTAAATTCTCTACAAGAACATTTTTACCCATGCCATAAATCTAGAACAAATCGTAAATACTATTCAAAGGGAAGTTGGCATTATTATCTGAGAACAAACTTTTTTTGGTTAAAATTTTAGGAAGCAATGCATCAAAAATCATTGCATTGACATTTTTTTTCTCATGCTAAAGTAGTACAAAGCAAATTGAAAAGTCTATTGTTCCTGAATCTGCTATCTGCACACATTTTTGATGCACTTGGCAGGAAATGTGTTTGCTAGCTTTGTGCCAAAAAAATTCTTGCAACTGCTTCAGAATTTTCTGCCAGCTTTAATCTGGAATATCATCTGACCTGCCATAATAAGTGCTTCACGGTATAAGTAATACCGATGCTTTATTAAAAAAAAAAAGAGCCTATTGGCTACAGAAAGAAAAAAGCTAAGATGCAAAACAGCAGCACCTTCCTTCGGTTTAGGCACCTTTCACACTTGTGCAACTTTTCCTGTGACTTTGGACATCAGAGTTGCATGACAAGTCGTACCCCATGATTCCCAATGATAGCCATTTATATCTGTGCCACTTCAAGTAGCACTGACTTCAAAGTAGTCCCTATACTATTTTGATCCAACTTTGATGCGAGTTGAGGTCCATAGATCTCAAGTTTACACAGGCATTCCCTGAAATCGTGTGAAAATTGCGGCAAAATCACGGTAAAATCACGCAACTTTTGCGTTGCAGCAGTGTGAAAGGGGCCTTAGCCTCACCCACACTAGCTTAGTACATGCACATAAACACAAGAAGTTTGTTCTGTTATTATGATCAATGTAACAGCTATATGACATGGCATAATAAGTGAAACACCAATCTGCACTACACTTTGTGCATTGTATGCTAACGTAGTCAACACTTTCTTGTTTCTATTCTTTGATAGAGCAAACTTACATAATTAACATTTTGCAAGTTTTCTTTTTGTTACTTTGTTAAAAAGCAATAAAGTTCAGCTTGAGAACTCTAGAAAGCAACAGTAAATAGAACTAATGTTACATAAATTGATTTTCTAGGTGTTTTAGCATCAATACACTTGCCTAGCCCCAATACAGCCTGAGCAATAGCAATACAGATTAAATGACATATAAGCAAAATGTCTGAATATCAAACTATGCATTAAAAAAAAGGCCCTAACTAGAAAATGGAGAACTTTAAAGGTATCACACATATATAAAAAGTCATTATTTTATTTTACAAATGTAAAAAAAAACATATATGACACATTAAAGGACAAAAAGTATTGCATGTCAACATTACAGATAAACAGATTTATATTGATATATTGTTAGTCATCATCCCCGCCCCATTGGGCAATGGGTTGCCTGATGTAACTCCCTCTATTTGTTCGCCAGCGTGCTGTTGGTGGTACATATACCTCTCAGTTGGAGCGGGCTGTCTACTTGACTGGTTCCTTCTGGGGTTTCTGCGCACTAGCTGGGCCCATGTCTTGCTGGTGTTGTATCCATGCAACATTGAGGTAAGCTGTTTCTGATTTGAGGACTCAATTTAGTGATTAATTTCACCCTAATCACTCACACTGTTTTCCTCCTTATTTGGGGTATACTTTTATCACTTTGGTATCTATTTTTTTTTTTTGTTTCAAATATTTTATTCAAGGTAACATATAACAAGTATCATGAAAATGACATAGCAATACATGACCTTATAATTAATTAAGAAAGAAAGAAGTTTTACAGGTATTACAAATAGAACAAAACTGGGTAAAAACTGGGTAGAAACTGTTGTAGAAAGGTCAGTGAGCAATATGTAACATACAGGAAATGCTTGTGTATAGAACGTTCCTGAGAAAGATAGAAGTATTATCGTCAATTCTAGGAAGAGAACAATTATTAAGAATATGGGGGATCTATTGATCTGGGAAAAATTGAGACTATTTTCTAAATATGTATGGTGTTTGGGTGTAATACAGGTATACTTGCTAGAATGTATAGATGAATTGAAGACCAGGGTGTGACCGTTCATGTCCCTCGCACCCCTAGTGGGTTCAAACTGTGCGAGGGGAGACGAAGGGAAATGCCTATGATCAGTTATCGTTTGAATTGGTCTGTTTTGTTATGTAATGAATTTACAAAATAGTTAGGGTTATTGATGTAACCAGGTTGTAGTTAATATTTTGGGAGTTCAGTGTTGTAATTTATAGGGGGAGGGGATGGGGTGATAGGGATATATTGAGATTTCAGTTTAACGTCAGGTAGGGAATTCAAAGTGTAGAGGGAAGGTAGTGTATCTGGTAGGTTCAACGTGGAATAAGGACAAAGTCAGGAAGAGCCTAATACAGATTGTACATGTATGTAGTAGGGTATACCCTCTGGGTAAATGTAGAAGAGATAGGGTAAGGTGATGGAGGTGTATGATAGACATTCCGAGCCTGTTAAAAATAAGTATTCCAGAGTCAATTATTAAGAAGTTTATGATGTGAGTCAGGTTTGGGAATTTAACATCATAGATTTATATTCCTGGGAGTTTTTGAAATGAAACCAGCAAGCCCAGGTGTTTCGGAATTTTGTGGGCATTTCTTTAGCTTGGTGAATTAAGTCCTCCATTTCCGCTATTTTTTCCACCCGTTTTAGCCAATCAGATAGAGAGGGAGGACTAGCGTTCTTCCAACGTTGTGGGACACATTGTTTAGCAGCGTTAATCAGGTGGAGTGTTAATGATTTTCTGTAATGGGACTGTGGTATGAGTGTATGGTGGAGTAAGTATTGAGCAGGGGAAAAATCAAGGGTATAGGTTGTAATGTGGGCTATCGTTTTGTGTATGGTTTCCCAAAATGGTTTTACGTGAGCACATTCCCACCAGATATGGAGGAGAGAGCCCACTTCGGAATTACTCCTCCAGCACAACGGAGATGTAGTTGGGTGAAATACGTGTAGACGTTCGGGTGTGAGGTACCATCTGGAATACAGCTTGTAGTTGTTTTCTTGTGCTGTGACATTCATTGAACCTTTATGTATATGTACATGTATATTCCCCCAATCTTCTTCAGTAAGGTCAAGGTTGAGTTCGCTTTCCCATTTCTGATTGGTCAGATTGGATTTGTATTCAGTGGGTCCGAAAAGTAAAGAGTAAATCGTTGAGATCAAGTGACACTGAGGGCCGGTGGAGAAACAGAGGGCCTCAAGAGAAGTTTGGTTTCTACACCACTGTGAAGTGGGGTTGATGGAAGTTAGGAAGTGTCTTAATTGTAGATATGTAAAGAATGGGATATGTTGATCAGGGAGTTTAGAGGGCAGATCTGAGAATGGGATAATAGATCCCTTGTGAAAGAGTTGGTGGGCTCTTAGGGAATGTTTCCCGTTTGCAAAGAGCACATTGTTCTCCGAAAGACCCGGTGGGAAGTCAGGATTGCCGGTTAGAGGGGTCATTGGACCTGGGAAGGGTGTTAATTTTAGCGAGTGACATACTTTACGGAAGCTTTCCAAAGTAGGACCTATCAGAGGGTGGGTGGAGTATTCTTTAGGAGTATTCGTGGAGCTACACCATGGTATATGTGAGAGAGGGATTAAGGCGTTTGAGTCTTGGAGAGAAATCCAGTCTTTAGAGCGTGTGTGTATGTGCCAGTCTATCAATCTGGTGATGTGACAAGCTTCATGGTATTTACGGATATCCGGAAGGCTCAGTCCTCCTATAAGTTTGGGGAGAGTCATTCTGTCCCAGCTGATTCTGGGGGCTTTGTGAGCCCAGATAAAATGCCTGCACATTTGTTTATAATTTCTAAAAAATGTTAGAGGGAGTTTGATTGGGACAGTCTGTAGAACATATAATATGCGGGGTAATATGTTCATTTTTAATATGGCAACTCTCCCAAACCAAGAAAACTGTCCAGATGAACATTTGGCGAGGTCTGTCTTTATATTGTGGAGGATGGGAGTGTAGTTCCTTACGTAGAGCTCAGATAGTTTAGAGGGTATTTGAATACCCAAATAGGTAAGGGCATGCTTCTCCCATTGAAAAGGGAAGTTAGTTTGGCACAAAGAGACTGTCGTTAGAGGGAGGATGATGTTGAGGGCTTTTGATTTGGTGAAGTTTATTTTTAAATTGGACAGTGTATGAAAAAGCTTGAAATCTTTAAGGAGGTTAGGTATGGTGATTAATGGGTTAGAGAGGAAGAGGAGAATATCGTCAGCGTAAGCGGCAATTTTGTATTGTTTGTGCCTAATATCAATACCCGATATATTTGGGTTATTCTTAACTTTGTGTAACATGGGTTCTAAAGAGATTACAAAAAGGAGGGGAGATAGGGGGCATCCTTGACGAGTGCCGTTGGAGACGGAGAAGGCGTCCGACAGGCATCCATTGACCCTTATTCTGGCAGTAGGGGAGTTATATAATGCCAAGATCATTTGGAGGAAGTGGGCAGGGAATCCCATAGCCTGTAATACCGCAATCATATAGTCCCAAGCCACCCTGCCGAACGCCTTCTCTGCGTCCAGAGAGAGAAAAAAACCTTTTGTGGGGGAATTAGAAAGCCAATGATGTATATTAAGAGCTTTAATGGTATTATCCCTAGCTTCCCTGCCAGAGACAAAACCCACTTGATCTAATGAGATTAGTTTGGGAAGAAAAGGGAGTATGCGATTGGCGAGAATTTTGGCGTACATTTTAATGTCTACGTTCAGGAGTGAAATGGGTCTGTAGTTAGATACTAATGTTTCGTCCTTTCCTGGTTTGGGTATAAGCGTGATGTGTGCTTCAAGAAGGTCTCTATTAGTTTGTGTCTGGGAAGAAAGAGCATTAAATGTCTTTGCAAGTTGGGGAGTCAGTATATCTTGAAAAGTCTTGTAATAACCCACCGTCAGTCTGTCTGGGCCAGGGCTTTTACCCGGTTTGAGTTGTTTCAGTACTTCTGTAATTTCCTCAGTGCTAATGGGGCGAGCTAAGTTAGAGGAGTCCTCTGATGAGATGGTGGAAGGGCAGTGATGTGTTAAGAAGTCCTGAAGGATACTTTGTCGGTCTGGAATAATTCCTTGCCCTTTGGCGGGCGGAAGGTTATAAAGTTCTGAAAAATATTTAATAAATTGGGAGGCGATGTCTCGTGAAGATGCAAAGGAGGCACCAGACGATTCTCTAATGGTGTGTATGGTGTGCGATTTTTTTGGATTGTAAAGCTCTCGCTAACAACTTGCCTGATTTGTTCCCTAGTTCGTAGAACAATTTTTGGGTGAGGATGTATTTGCGTTTTAATGATTTGCCTAATGCTTCAAGAAGTTCCTCTCCGGTTTTGATTAAGTCTTTAAGGGAACTAGCGGCCAGTGAGAGTTTATGAGTTCTCTCTAAGGTGTGGATTTTTGCCAAAAGTGTTGCTATGTGAGTCCGCCTTGTTTTGTTTCTGTGTGCAGACATGGATATAATTTCCCCTCTTATAACGCATTTATGAGCTGCCCATATGTTGTATTGTTTTAAATCTGTAGTAGTATTTTCTGTGAAAAAGTGCATGAGGTGAGTATTAAGTTTTTGGGTAATATCAACATCGTTCAGAAGTGAGTTGTCCAGACGCCAGATCATCTGTTTGGAGTTAGTTGTCGGTAATTCCAGGGATATGGAGATTGGATTGTGATCTGAGAGAATCATAGGGTCGATAGTGGCTTTCGATAGGAGTGGTAGGTCTTTTTGGGAGATAAAGAAATGATCAATTCTCGTATACTTATTATGGGAGGAGGAGTAGAACGTGAAGTCCCTTTCGTTCGGATGCAGTGTTCGCCACGTATCATGTAATGTTAATGTTTGGAGAAGTTTTTTGATGGTTCTAAGGGCTCTGTATGGCATAGAGGATGCTCCAGTGGAAGAGTCTTGTGCAGGAGAGAGAGCTACATTGAAGTCTCCTCCAACAATGAGGATGCCTGAATAGAAATCAGTTAGGTGCTGGAGAGTTTCTCGGAAAAATGGTACCTGTTTTGTGTTAGGGGCGTATAAGTTCGCCAATGTAATGGGTTTGTTATATAGTGTCCCTTTGAGGAACAGGTATCTGCCTTTATCGTCTGCTTTAACTTCTGAGATTATTAGAGGGCAATTTTTAGCTATCAGTATTGATACCCCTTTCGTTTTAGATTCATCGTTGGAAGCATGGTATACCGTAGGGTAGTGGTGATTGGAGAATTTGGGTTTCCTGGATAAAAGCTATCTGTATTTTGTTCTGCTTCAGTGTATGTAATAATTGCGATTGTTTCTCTGGTGTGTTTAGTCCACGTATATTCAATGAGCGGAATTTAATTTGGGAGGATGTAAATGGTTTATTATGGCTTTGCGAACCATGGCTTGGAGTGTGTACTGGTGATGTGGGGGAAGCGGCGTGCATTTTATATTATTGGTACGTAGGTAGTCGTTTGATCTGATCAGGCCGAGATTGTCTGTCCGTGTACTGAAGCTAAGTTGTGAGAGGGGGGGAGGAGAGAGGGAAGGGGGGCTGAGTGTCCTCCTCGATAGGAAGAGGAGTATAGAGTACAGTGTGTCGTCAGAGGATATTGACCTTAACCGGTGTTAAGGTTGATCTGCTGAACTGTGTGGGGGTTGTAGACAGCCTTGCACAGAGGTATGTCAACAAGATAATAAATGTGAGTGGTAATGAGTGAACCCGCCGTCACCTGTCGGCGGAGCGTATATTAGGAGTAATGTGGATGACTAGAAAGTTTTCAGTGAGATTGTAAGTATTAGGGAATTAGTGGATTAATAAGGCAGAAGGATTTTCTGTGGGAAGTCGTAAGGTTTGCATTATGGGAGCGTTTGTGTGGAGGTAAATCTTAGAATTAACTATAGCAAAGTAACACAAGGTGTGGGGAGGTTGAGTGCATCTAGCACTTAGGTGTACCAAAGTGTATCAGGAACATTCTTGTTCTGGTAGGGAGCTAAGTGGGTAGGGAATGTAGGGATTATAGATTAGAGAAGGGTATAAACCCCCGGGAGGTATAAGGTGTAATGTCAGGGGTGTAAATCTTCAGCTTCCCAGGTATCGTATGTGCTGATGTTGTGTAATTCCTCTATCTGAAACTGCAGCTTTAGGTAGTGAAATGTCGGAGGTATGTCTGTGCTGCTATCGTTGGTGTGAAACAGTTTCTCCCCACCAGAGATGTGCAGCAAAATAACTCTCTCGTAGTGAGCACCTTTGAGTGTGTATTAGTGGATGAATTAGCGCTATGGTCGGGACGTAGTAGATCTTTGGGTGTATGAAAGGAGCAAGAGCGTTAGATGATAAGGTGTGAGGAGAATAAAAAGTGTGGGGGGGGAAAGAAGACACCTTTATATATGTATGGAGGGTACAGGAAGGTCCTCATCGTAGTGTGTTGATTATGAAGAGAGGGAGGGGTATACCGTGGGGTTTTGTGTAGTGAAGTAAGTTAACCTGTAGAGGAAGAATAATAGGATTATTTGTCAGTGTGTCAGTCTGCTAGGGTAATCACTGAAGAGTAGTACATCTCTCAGTGTTTAATAGCGTTCCTGTCAAAGCTTACCCCATCCAGTACAATAGCGTGTAACAAGAGCTACCGAAGACAGTCAGAGTCTGATGCATATGGAAAGAGCTGTTAACGGTACACAAGGCAATGGAGCACAACAGTAGACAGGCTGACCGCTTATATGATCCTGGAGTCGGCAACGGGGTGAAGGGAGGAGGGGCAGTTTCAGTTTAGGCAGAGTCAGGATAAGGGACTCCTGGTGGGGGATGAACACTCTGAAGTCTGTAGCAGTGTAAGCTTCGTAGGACAAATACGGAGTTGTGAGATAACATCCAATCGGGTAACTATCAGTGCGGTTGAGTGTCATGGCTGTGCCTTAGAAGCAAAGCAGTCTCCGTTCTCATGCGGCAGCGGCATAATGTTACAGCATGTAGAGTGGGTCGAACTGAAGGTAACATAACAAAAAGAGAAAAAAAAAAAAGTTATGGAAGCAGGCAAAACTGTTCCATCGGATTAAGCCGAATTTAGAAGTGAATCTTGTGACTGGTAAATTCAGTATTCTCTTCTGGCTCTCCGAGACTGAGGAGAGTCAGAAGGACTCGAGCCGCGGTGATTAGTATGGCGAGGGTTTCTTCTTCTGTTGCTTGAAGGGGATCTCCGCCCGTGGAACCTTGCGTCCTGTGTTTCCATCAATTCTTCTTGTGGCACCGGTTTCCTCGCGGTGGGGTATCGGAACTCTGCGTACCAATTAGGCACTTCCATGAAGGGGATATCCAGTGAATCGCAAAAAGAGGTAAGATCTTCAGGGATTCTTAGCATGGCTGTGTGACCATGATGTGTGGCCGATAGGCAGAACGGAAATTTCCACCTATACTGAATGCCCTTGGTACGAAGGACATCCAGTATAGGTTTGAGATCACGGCGATGTTGAAGTGTGATACTGGACAGATCCTGAAGGATCTGGATATTATGCCCTTCGTGTAGCACCTGCTGACGGCTCCTTGCTTGCCTGAGGATTTCTTCTTTGAGTTTGAAATCAACTAAGCAGCAGATTATATCCCTCGGGGGATCTGTGTCTCTGCCTTTAGGGCGGAGGGCCCTATGAATTCTCTCCATGGCGAGTGGAGTCAGAGGTGGTCTGCTTAAGAGGTCATTAAATAAGTTGGTTATCGCAGGGGAGAGGTGTTCTGCCGTGACAGTTTCGGGCATACCTCTTATCCGCAGGTTGTGGTGGCGTCCTCTGTTGTCGAGGTCTTCGACATGCCGCTGGATTTCTCTGAGTTGGAGAGTATGTGTGTCAATCCTTCTGGTCGCTTTTCTTAGCACTTGGTCGTGTTTAGCCGCCACTTGTTCAACTTCATGAACCCTGTCAGACAGCATGTGTATGTCGATACGTAAGTCAGCAATGGCTGCTGACAGGGTGTCCTTTATGTCGGCAGCTATGGTTCGAAGGTCCTGAATGTTGAGGTGAGGATGAGCGGAGGCTCCATTGTTTTCTGGAGGTAGTGGCTCTGCAGGTGTAGTTAGAGGAGAAGGGTTCATCTGCTGCGTGTCAGATTGCTGAGGCGAGCTGTGGCGGGAAGGCGCCATGTTATGTCTCTGGGATCGGAACATATCAGGGATGTTCTGGCTGATTCCATCAGTGTGCCTTCTCGGGGAGCGAGATCTAGATGTCGATGAGGTTCTAGATGCTGTTCCCATTATCTGTAGCTTTGTTTTCTGTAAAGGTTCTCCGCTTTTGAGGTTTAAAGCCAGGTGACAGCGGGAGCTCCCAAGTTAAGCAGCCATCTTCTTGCTTGGCCAAGCCACGCCCCTGGTATCTATACACATGCAGACTCTTCAACTCACTTTCTAGATACATCATCACTTTTTTTATCTTCCACTCATTTCATCACTTTTTCAGGAGCTACACTGGGTTCATTATTATTATTTACAATTATATATATATATATATAACTTATTATTGTTGAAAAGCTATACACCATCACCGTTTGTTATAAGGATATTATATTCCCAGACTCACTTATCCTTTAATACTGTCCGGTGCTGCGTCATGATATATTGCCACCTCAGCTCCCTCAACAAATGATGTCCCCAGACCACCTTGTGTCCACTACCACATGCCACATTCATTATCCTTGTTTATAAGTATGGGTGGATAACTATTCACTTTCTTATTCCCCTTCCTCTATACTTCCCTGTCTTAGTTGGACTGTGGTTTACTATACTTAGATATATTCTATAGATATTTCTGTCGCAACTGCTCCTCATGAGTGGACATATCCATGAAACGCCTTGAGCTCTGTTGATTCCACAGCTACATTACATCATGGAATGTTATCTACTCATTACTAATCATGTTTAACGATGTTGCAATTTTACAAAGCATATTTTGTTTTAAAATTTTGTTTTAGAATTCATGTGAACATGGATGTTAATATTTGGCATGTTGCTATTTGTACCTCTATGCCAGGGATATGCAATTAGCTGTTGCAAAACTAAAATTCCCATCATGCCTCTGCCTCTGGGTGCTATGTTTGTGGTTTTCAGAGTGCCTCATGGGACTTGTAGTTCTGCAACAGCTGGAGGTCCGCTGATTGCATATCCCTGCTCTATGCCATGGTACCATATGAACTTACAGTATTTATTAATATTTTTATACTTGCATTGTGTATGTACTCTATCTGTATAATTATATGAATAAACACTTTACAGACACACAGTGCTTACCTGAGTCCTATTTGCATGCTTCATTCAAAGTCCCAAACCCCCTCGTTTTTTTCTTGCATAATAGGGATGAAGGCAATGGACTTGCACGTCCTACAACTCATTCAAAGTCCCAAATTCTCTCCTGATTTACATTGATATGTTGTTAGTCATCATCCCCACCCCATTGGGCAATGGGTTGCCTGATGTAACTTATTTTTTTACGTTTCAAGGGTCATGCCTGCTTCATCAGGAAGATATCTACAGTCAAGCTCTACAATGATAGAAAATACATTTATCAGCACATCCAAAAAATAAAGTTGCATCTACCAGGTTTGTCATCCCTTACAGGAAATGAAGATTCTACATACCTGCATTTTACATGCACTGTACACACGTAAAGGGTAATTCCACTTTTGTGGGGAAAAAATAGCATAATAATATAAAACAATAATAAAAAATAATAATTTAGCGTGTACAATTGTGATACAAGTCATATTGTAATTGAATGTTATTAAAAATGACCTTTTCTTTTCAATCTGCAGTTGCTGTAATTTTCTATAAATGCAATGCAATATGGCTGCATAGAGTACTTCTGTACACAGAGTGTGTACTGACCACTCACCAGAAACATAATTTCCTGCTTGTGTGATTGGCTCACCATATTTCACAGAAGTCTGCCTAAGATACAAGTCAGATTCCAGGCATCCCCTGCAACAAAAATTTCATTCTTGGTGAGATATTTCCAAAAGGAACATGTCTAAAGGGATGCAGGCCCAGCAACTTACCTCATTAGTGCTCTGCAGCTGCCACGGCTGACTGATAATTATGAAACCACTCCCATTAGACCCACTCAGCCCAGAGGAACAGAGAAACACACATGGATTTCTTCAGAATAACAAAAGGTAGGAATCTGCAACAATGGTTGTTATACTCCTTGCAATGTTATGCTTTAATAAACATGATAACCACCACCATCAATTGCAATCCCTTGGAAGGTGTTGATCAATTCCTCCAAGCATCTTTGTTGCAAATCCTGCAAAAGGAACCAGACTTGTGTGTTGGCTGATACTGTGTCCTGTTTAGGATTACTAAAAATCAATAAATAAAGGACATAGTGATAGTACTAAATATGAATGGGTAACGGTCTATTTATTATTGGAGAAACTTTTGTTGACTATTAGAGTAACAGCAATGGTATTGGGGGCCCCCCAACTTCTCAACTACACCCCCACTCCACAAATTGAGAAAGTAATATATGACTCCTCATAAATAGAGACCCCCAAATTAATGGTAAATAGGGATTATGACCCTCTTGAACACAGAGCAACCTTACAATAAAGATTAAAAATATATTTTCTAATTAGGATAAAAACATTCTATAGTGCTGGTCCCATAATTGAGTCATTGTAAATATAAGCTCATATTAGTATGGTTCCAAATACCTGTTGTCAAACTGCTATGCTGAGGTCCAAAGAGATGTTTGTATGGAGCACTGTCTATGTGGGAGGCAGGATATCCTCTCAGTGAACTAATACAAAGGTGTGCTATGCCTCTTATCCCCTATAAATAGGGGAGGTATGTGTATTTGTCGATGGAGTCATGGTCCGCGCATGCGCACGCCCAGCGCACTCACATCATCGGAGTGATTTGGCGCAAAATCGCGGCCTAAGCTTTGCTGCGCATGCGCCCGCCTAATGAATGACGTCTTGGTAGCATGAGATCAAATCTACAGATCTTTTGTTTACGCAAAATACAATATGTTTACATTCACTAGTATAATAAAACCATACAGGAAAGGAGGACTCCCACCTTGCCAACATCCAAATATTAGAAAAAAGGATTAAGAAAGTGAACTTTCTCAAAAAATAGCGGACTTTGTGGGCACAACGTGAGGCAGTATGTAAAATAATATTTATTATAATTATACAGGATTTATATAGCGCCGAAAGTTTGCGCAGAGCTTTACAACATTAGGGCAGACAGTACAATTACAATACAATTCAATACAGGGGAATTCTGAAGGGCCCCATTTGTTAGAGCTTACAATCTAGGAGGGAGGGTCAAGTGATACAAAAGGGTAATAGCTGTGGGCGATGAGCTGATGAAGAAAATAGAAGTACAGTTGTTAGGTGGAGGGAGGATAGGCTTCTCTGAGAAGAAAAGTTTTCAGGGATCACCTTAAAGTGGATAGATTTGTCTGACAGAATAGGGTAGGGAATTTCAGAGGATGGGAAAGGCTCAGGAGAAGTCCTGGAGGCAGATATGGGATGAGGTGATGAGGGAGCTAGAGAGCAGGAGGTCTTGGGAGGAACGCAGAGGACGATTAGTTTGGTAGAGTTGTGGATGGCTTTGTAACTTATTGTTAGTATTTTGAATTGAATTTGTTGGGTGAGTGGCAGCCAATGGAGAGCATGGCAGAGAGGGGTAGCAGACACTGAGTGATTTGTAAGGTGGATGAGTCTGGCAGCAACATTCATGATGTACTGAAGGGGGATAGTCTTTTTAAAGGTGAGCCATTGAGGAGGAAGTTGCAGTAGTTGAGACGAGAGATAACCAGGGAGCGATTCAGGAGCTTTGTGGTTTCATTGGTTATAAAGGGACATAGTTTAGAGATGTTGTGGAGGTTGTGGCGGCAAGCTTTGGAGAGTGATTGGATGTGGGGTCAAAAGGAGAGTTCAGAGTCCAGGATAACACCTAGTACCCTGACATGTGGGGACGGGTGGATGGTTGTGTCATTGCTATTGACAGAGAAGTCAGGAGAAGAGGTACAGGGGGAAGAAATATTATGAGCTTGGTTTTGGACAAGTTGAGTTTGAGGAAGTGGTTTGACATCCAAACAGATATGACTGTTAGTAAGTTAGTTATGCGTGAGGAGACTGATGAAGTGAGTTGAGGAGTGGAGAGATATATTTGGGTTTCGTCAGAATAGAAATGCTATTGAAAAACATGGGAGGCAATCAACTGACCCAGGGAAGAGGTGTAGATTGAATATAGGAGAGGTCCAAGAACAAAACCTTGGGGGGACCCCGACAGAGAAGGGAGGAGGAGAGGAGGAGGAATTGTATATAGTAGTATATTGTATATTGTATAGTAAAAACATATATAAACAAAATCACCTTTATTACAATAATATTAAAACCACACATAACAATAAAATCATTGCAACACCCGCAACTCTACGATAGTTCAACAGATACCTAAATACAGACATGAAGGCATGGATCCAATTATATAAGTATATAAGGTCCAAGGATATTCAAGAATGATACTGATAATTATCAAAAATTCAAGTCCACAACTCCTCCATGGGTGCTTGTTGACGCATTTCGGAAAAGTGTGCTTCCTCAGGACAGATTGGGTAGGTGCTACTAAACAATAAAAATTCCACCACAAAAACAGAAAAAGTACATAAGTATCAAATATTAAAGCTACATATATTCATAATTTGAGATGTATTAGTTTATCTTGGAAAAAAAAATAATATTAATAAGTAAAAGTGCTTGCCTGATTAACCTCAAAAAGACAGACACCAGGCGGGAAAAAATCCTAGGACAGGGAGCAGGAGGGCCTCCACAAAAGGACCCAGTAGAGTCAGATGACAAATGGCGTCCAACTCCCAACACTGGGCCGGCAAAGACCCACCTACCAAGGTGGGCAGAGAAAATGATCTGGCCACTCTGAGTATAAAGAATTGTATAGATATTACATACTTATATTACATTGAATGTAGTCTATAAGGGAAAGTGGGACATTTAACGGTGTCTTACCTATCAGAGCAAGGACGTAGATATTGGTTCAAAGGGGACCAGAAAACGGTATAAGAGGGTGAAACTGAGCTTCAATTCTAGATGTCTGGAGATATGGAGGAGCCCCATACAGTAGTTGAATATAAGATATTCCTAAGGTATATACGCCCAAAATAATTAAAGCCTACAACTGAAAAATAAAAAATCCATAAATGTCCCTAAATGCAGACCAGGCGATCTACATAAAAGGTACAAGAAGTGGGGCTGGGTCTAATTTGAACACTAAAATGAAACCCACCTTATGCGACCACAACACAAAAAAGCACTCTTCTAAAACGATAGTCTGCTTAGACACAATTGCAAAATAGGGCTTGTTGATCACCAAATCAAGAGATAATAATATATAATAGACAGGAAGAGGGGGGATAACCCAGTGAAAGATATATACAGTATCTCACAAAAGTGAGTTTACCCCTCACATTTTTGTAAATATTTTATTATATCCTTTCATGTGATAACACTGAAGAAATTACACTTTGCTAAAATGTAAAGTAGTGAGTATAAAGCTTGTATAACAGTGTAAATTTGCTGTCCCCTAAAATAACTCAACACCCACAGCCATTAATGTCTAAACCACTGGCAACAAAAGTGAGTACACCTCTAAGTGAAAATGTCAAAATTGGCCCCAAAGTGTCAATATTTTATGTGGCCATCATTATATTCCAGAACTGCCTTAACCCTCTTGGGCTTGGAGTTCACTAGAGCTTCACAGGTTGCCACTGGAGTCCTCTTCCACTCCTCCATGATGACATCACGGAGCTGGTGGATGTAACACGCGATCTGATTTTCCGACAACAAATGTTGGATGTGAGCTTGTTGGCTGAAAGTCAGACCATGTGTATGCTCCATCGAACATTTGTTGTCTGACTTTCCATCAACAAATGTTGGCTAGCAGTTTCTCAAATTTTCCACCAACAAAACTTTGTTTGTCGGAATTTCTGATCGCATGTACACAAGTCCGATGCACAAAAGTTCACGCATGCTCGGAATCAAGCAGAAGGAGCCACGCTGCCTATTGAACTTCCTATTTCTCAGGCTCGTCGTACGTCTTGTACATCACCTTGTTCCCACGTTCGTAATTGTTGGCCAACATTTGTATGACCGTGTGTATGCAAGACAAGTTGGAGCCAACAACCTTCCAACAAAAATCCACGTTTTTTTTGATCATGTGTATGGGGCATTGGAGACCTTGCACTCCTCCACCTTCCATTTGAGGATGCCCCACAGATGCTCAATAGGGTTTAGGTCTGAAGCCATGCTTGGCCAGTCCATCACCTTTACCCTCAGCTTCTTTAGCAAGGCAGTGGTCGTCTTGGAGGTGTGTTTGGGGTCATTATCATATTGGAATACTGCCCTGCGGCCCAGTCTCTGAAGGGAGGGGATCATGCTCTGCTTCAGTATGTCACAGTACGTGTTGGAATTCATGGTTCCCTCAATGAACTGTAGCTCCCCAGTGCTGGCAGCACTCATGCAGCCCCAGACCATGACACTCCCACCACCAGGCTTGACTGTAGGCAAGACAAACTTGTCTTTGTACTCCTCACCTGGTTGCTGCCACACATGCTTGACAACATCTAAACCAAATATATTTATCTTGGTCTCATCAGACCACAGGACATGGTTCCAGTAATCCATGTCCTTAGTCTGCTTGTGTTTAGCAAACTGTTTTTGGGCTTTCTTGTGTATTATCTTTAGAAGAGGCTTCCTTCTGGGACAACAGCCATGCAGATCAATTTAATGGACTGTTTGGCGTATGGTCTGAGCACTGACAGGCTGACCCCTGACCCCTTCAACCTCTGCAGCAATGCTGGCAGCACTCATGTGTCTATTTCCCAAAAACAACCTCTGGATATTATGCTGAGCACGTGCACTCTACTTCTTTGGTCGACCATGGCGAGGCCTGTTCTGAGTGGAACCTGTCCTAGTAAACCCCTGTATGGTCTTGGCCACCGTGCTGCAGCTCAGTTTCAGGGTCTTGGCAATCTTCTTATAGCCTAGGCCATCTTTATGTTGAACAATAATTCTTTTTTTCAGATCCTCAGAGAGTTCTGTGTCATGAGGTGGCATGTTGAACTTCCAGTGACCAGTATGAGAAAGTGAGAGCGATAATACCAAATTTAACACACCTGTTCCCCATTCACACCTGAGACCTCGTAACACTAACGAGTCACATGACACCGGGGAGGGAAAATGGCTAATTGGGCCCATTTTGGACATTTTCACTTAGGGGTGTACTCACTTTTGTTGTCAGCTGTTTAGACATTAATGGCTGCGTGTTGAGTTATTTGAGGGGACAGCAAATTTACACTGTTATACAAGCTGTACACTCACCACTTTACATTGTAGCAAAGTGTAATTTCTTCAGTGTTGTCACATGAAAAGATATAATCATGGGGCGTACACACGGTCAGACTTTTCGGCTACAAAAGTTCGACGGACACCGACGGACCAAATCCGGCGGACAATCCTATCATGTGTGGGCTTCCCCGGCCTTTCAGCTGACTTTTCCAGTCTGACGGACTTTAGATTTGGAACTTGCTTCAAATCTTTACGTGGTAACTCCACCGGACCCAGAAATCCGCTCGTCTGTATGCTAGTCCAAGGGACAAAAACCCACGCTAGGGCAGCTATTGGCTACTGGCTATCAACTTCCTTATTTTAGTCCAGTGTAGGTCATCACGTACGAATCCGTCGGACTTTTGTGTGATCGTATTTAGGCAAGTCCATTCGTTAGAAAGTCCGCCGCAAGTCCGCCAAAAGTCCGTCGAAAGTTTGTCGGACGGGCTGTCGGACTTTTGTAGCCGAAAAGTCCGACCGCGTGTACGCCTCATAAGATATTTACAAAAATGTGAGGGGTGTACTCACTTTTGCCAGATACTGTATATTTCTAAATATACCTAGTATATTGAAAAAATAGAAGAGAGAAGAGGGAGAAACACAAATATATTTGTCTTCCCAGGACATACAGTATAAGACCCACCTTTTTATGATGGAATATATTTCAAGAAAGGCAGTGTCCCCCACTTGGGAGCTTGCAAGTAGAGCTTAGCCAATCACCCGGTAGGGTGGGGGAACCTAGAATGACACACAAGGAGAAACTCGGGTACAAGTATCCTGATCCCACAGTTCATTAAGGAGGAATAAAGCCACATATAGAAATACGTCAGTAGTCCATAAGTGATGTAGTGGCACTTAGAAAGAATCTCCACAAAGAGCTCACCTCACTTGGAAAGTCCTCGCCTTTATGGTGTCCTAGCCAGCCCAAAAATAAATGGAGCCCTGGCTTCCTCCTTTATACCCTCTATGGCGCTAAAATTCCTCGGTGGACGAGAGCCGCCCCACCGATGACATCCAGGCACCGTGTGTGTTATAATTAAACCATATTGCAAGATATGAGCTATTACATTTTCTAAAATAAATGTGTCTTGCCTCCCCCCCCAAAAAAGAAAAAGAAAAAGAACAACTGAGACAATAACAGTCTAAAATTAGCTAAAGATATACTATATATTAAGACCATGACTGGATATCCATGTATTCCATGTCCCATGAAACTGCTTGAGTTTACCAAATTGAAGGGCTAAACAGTATCCATAGCTCACTGTCAGATTTAATTTAAGTTTTACGTCATAGAAATTGGGAGCTAATCATCTCCATTTCATTAGGATTAGCAGTCTAGCTGCATAAAGCATATGCATAACCACTGCTCTGTGCCTGAGAGGAAAGTCAGCTGTACCTATCCTAAAAAGATGCTGGGTTTGGTGACATTAGGCAACCAGTAATATCATAGATACAGTAATACCCTGTACACACGGTCGGATTTTCCGACGGAAAAAGTGCAAACGGATTGTGTTGTCGGAAATTCCGATCGTGTGTGGGCTCCATCGGTCATTTTCCATCGGAATTTCCGACACACAAAGTTTGAGAGCAGGATATAAAATTTTCCGATCGATTAAATTCCAATCGTGTGTACACAAATCCGACGCACAAAGTGCCAAGCATGCTCAGAATAAATTAAGCAACGAAAGCTATTGGCTACTGCTCCGTTTATAGTCCCGACATACGTGTTTTACGTCATCGCGTTTAGAACGATCAGATTTTCCGACAACTTTGTGCAACCATGTGTATGCAAGACATGTTTGAGCCAACATCCATCGGAAAAAATCCATGGATTTTGTTGTTGGAATGTCCGATCAATGTCCGATCGTGTGTACAGGGCATAAGTGTAAAAACTCTATTCCAGTAGCTTTTATTGCGTGGGCAATCCCATAGAATATGGAGCAAAGTTCCTTCTTGCGTACAACCATGTCAACATAGGTTATCATCGGTGTTGGAAAACTTGACTAAGAGGACCAGAAGGACCATCTATGGTGGATTTTTTAGAATAGGTCCCAATAATTTATACATTTGGTAAATTTGGAGTTATGTTGAATAGCTTGCACCCACTGCGCAACTGAGAAGGCAGTACCACGGTCCTGTTCCCATTCCACTAGAGAGAAGCGCTTTATAAATTTGATTTTAGATTGTAGAAGGGGGTACAAGACAGTCATTCCTTCAACATGAGAAAACCAGAAGGACCAAGCCTTTTTGGGCACGTAAATAGTCAGTACGGGATTATATTGTAGATATGGCATGATTTATGTATATGTGTAATGGCTCAGAGACGGAATATTAAAGGTGTCTCTGAGGGCGATGAAGGGAAGGATTTGTTCTGAGAGGCATATGGAGCTTGATAGATGCCAATGTTTAAGGGATAAAACTGGTATCAAACAATTAAATATTTCCAAAGGCATTGGAATCTTAATTAAAGGTGGAGATGTAGTGGAGTTTAGAAAGTATTTCCAGGCCGATAGGGCTGCTCTAATTGTGGGATCAGGTATCTTATATTTATCTCCAAGAAAGGGGGGGGGATAGAAGTAGTGTTCTCAGGTCCCCAAATGTAGGACATGAAACGTCCATAGTGCTATAGGGAACAACATTGAAATCTCTGCATAGTAGAAGATGTCCTTTCCTCTTTTTTTTACTTTCCGCAAAATTTTGTGAATGAAAGGGAGTTGCTTTGTACTGGGCACATATATCTTCACAATTGTGTAAGTGATGTGGTTGATTTCACAAACAAGAATGATATATCGACCTAGTTCATCATCAAGTAGTTTAAATGTTACAGTGTCTTTATTAGCTATTAAGACACCTTTTCTCTTTTGAAAGTCATTAGCGCAGAAGATATGTGCCCGCTTATGGATGAAATTCAGTGCATTCGTTTGGCAGAAGTGTGTTTCTTGCAGAGAGACAGCATCACTTTGAAGTCTACATACTTATGACCAAAGGGATGAATCTCTTATTTGGGCTGTTTAACCCTTTGATTAAAGGAGGTGACTTTAAAATGCATGACAACTAAAAGTCAGCGGTGTCCCTTCCTCTGTGAGGGAATGTGTGGGTAGCAACTGGAGCAAGGCAACTGTACCACATAGTTGAAGAAAAGCAGGGTTGCCATCTGGCGGCATATAGCAGAGATGCTAGGTCAAGGGTGCACTTCCAAATTTCAAGAAAAGAAGAAGAGACATCACAAGCAGTTGTCTAGCAGTTGGATGGATATCGCGATAAAAAAAATAGTAGGGTACGGAGGAACCATGTCTTCTTTCATGGGGGAATACAGCATTTATCTTGTACTCCTATGGCACCCCCTGAGTTAGAAGTAAAAAATGGTAGGCAGAGGAATAGATTAAGTGACCATGTCATCAGTATGCTCAGCTACATGCCATGCTGGGTCCATGTGCTTTGGGGTTGGAGACTGCTTATGAGGCTGATCCTGTGAGTCCAGAATTTTCTATTGATGTAGCAGAGATGGGCCTTCCCCTAGGGAGCAGATTTTGTGTTTTTTTCCTTCCTCTGTGATCATTAGTTTCATTGGATGACCCCATCTATACAGAATGTGGTGGTTGTGCAGGGGTTCAGTGATAGTAGAAAGAGCAGGGTGTACTAAGATAAATCAGCATAGAAAGACAGGTCTGAATATTGTTTGGGGATCACCAGTTACCCAGTTACCCAGAGGAGGTTCCCTTTAACGTGATAGAAGTGGATGCAGGCTATCGTGTCTGTAGGGATTTTGTCTGGCAGGTGGGTGGCTTGGGTAATCTATGGATGCGTTCAGTAATGAGTTCTGAGAGAGGAACATTAGGTAGAAGATCTGATAACAATTTAGCAAAATATTCTTTCAAATTGTCAAGTTAGACAGACTCTGGTACACCACCTATTTTCACATTGTTCCAAATCTGCTAATTTTATCTTGTTCATTCCACATTTTCCTTCTTATCACTGTGAGTACTTACCTGCTAATTATAGGTACTGGCAAATTCACCATCTTAGACTCCAAAAGGTCAATCCTGTCACCCAAGTCACATATTTATGCTTTAAAATTATGAACCATGGATACAATATCAGAGTGGATGGAGCCTTGGGACAGAGAGCAGCATTTCTTTCAGTTTGGTGTCCATTACTGATTGGTTAATGTGGGAAAGGCAGAAATGGCATTTTGGATCTCTGTGTCCCTATCTAGGAGTAACTGAGAAGGGCTCACTTCTGTGTGTATGTCTTCTTCAGTAGCCAGTTTGGGCCTAGTTGGAGGTGGAAGACACCTAAGAACTAGTCCCTTTGCTGTTTGTAAATAGCTGCAATCTTCTCCTGTTGTTCGCAAACTCCTTTTTCCCCATGGGGTTGAGATTGGCAACGTGGCTGCCGGCGACATCTTGGCTTAATGGCCGAAGGGGAAAAACTAATCTTGAGGATTTTCTCCCATTCTTTGCTCTGTTTAGACATTCCCCCAGTAAGGAGGTTCCAGCGGTTTCAGCCCTCACTATAAGCATCTCCCAACCCTCTAACATTCAGAGAGACTATAGTCCTATGACTAACTATGTCGTGGGTTAGTACATTTAATATTGGGCTCACAGATATGATAAAACAAGCAAGTCAAATACCAGAGCTTCCAGCAAAGGTACCATGCAGGATTTTTTTCAGGTTATGTGATTGCTGGATTAAATTTTTGGTTGCCTTTGAATAATCAGCAAAATTCAGTTAACAGTTCAAAGAGCATAGCACCACAGGTTGCACAGGAAGTATGTCTTGCTCTAATGGATCTCTTTACAATATATGGCTATACCTCATGCTGTCTCTTGAAATGAAAATTCCCACCAAAGGTACTAATTCAAGGGTACCTTTTGGCTCAAATAATCTACAATTCACATAAATGATACTTAAAATGTAAAACCATGCCAACATTTAAAAAAAGTGTACTTATATCGAATCATTTTCAATGCAGACACAGTTTTTAAGTGACAATGAAGTAGTAGAAGATCTGTGTTTTAAATAGGTACCAGGTTTCAGTGACTAAATACTTTTCTAGCGGAGTTCAGTGCTGGAACTGCTGGTTGTTTGTGTATGTTTGGAAAATTGAGGGTTTTTTTATTCTTACCGCAGATGTCCTGTATGTAAGTGCTGTGGATAATACTGTTAGGATCCAAGTTTTTCAATCCACTGTCACAAATAAAACTTACAAAATCAAAAGTTTTATTACCTGTTCCACAAAGAATGTTAAACCTCCTGTAGTGTTGGCCTGCAGTATGTTGGCAGGACCAAAAGGACTCTAGGCTAGGATAGGGGAGCATCCCACTAACATTCAAAACGGCTTTCGTAGTCATAGCCTCTCCAAGCATTTTTCCATTAGGCATCATAGAGATCCATCATGTCTGAAATTAGTTGGAATTGAGAATTTTGTACCACATTGGAGGGGCAGTAATAATGTTTGTGAAATATCCAGGCAAGAAACCCCTTGAATATATGAACTCAAGGCTCGTTGTCCTTTTGGTTTGAATGTTTAATACGACATAAATAGTTTAATCAACAATTGTTAATTTTCCTTGTTGACGTGACCAATAAGTGCACCATTGATTTTGCTGTAAGTTGGTTTTATTTTGTTAGTTTTTGTACTTTTCTAGTTAAAACATTTTATTTTGTTTTCAGTAACAGTGTTGAATGTTGTCTATGATAGTATACATACTACAGACAGATACAATAATGGTTACAGTGTACAGTGACGGTAACAAGCTTATTTGAAGCTGAATATAACATGCAGCGGTATGCAAATGTTGCTTTGTATCGCCCGCCTCCCCTGAACACCCCTTCTGGAAACTAACTGTGTTCCATAGGGGGGGGATTTAGTACGCCTGATTCGTAATTGGCGGCAGGTATGGTCTGATTGGAATGTCAGATATTAAGAAAAAGAGAAAAGGAGAAAAAAAAAAAAGTAATGAACAGCGGATATTGGTAGAACAATATTAAAGACCCTTATCTACTAGTAATTACAGTCCAGTGAACCTTGAGACGTAATAAAAAGAGCAAGTAAGTCATTAACAGAAATGTTGTTGGTTGTATCTTCGCCTATAGCCCTGTATTCTTTTGTAGGTGACTTATGTTGTTTGAGTTTGAAGTCAGGGTTTCCAGGCGTTATTGCATCTTGTAACAGTATTATTGTATAGGGCTGAGCTAAATTCAAGTTCTTTAATTGTAGTAAGCTGAGATCGGACATCTGTAAAAGTTGGGGTTAGGGAGCATCTCTACTTGCGCATAATGAGCAATCTAGCAGCAAATAGTATATGCATTACTAGGGTTCTGAACTCTTTTGGATAAGAGTCTATTCCTAGGCTAAGAATTCCTAATGATGGAGAAGGGTTGGATTTGTGCCCCGTTATGTCTGATATAAAGGTGAAAACCGCTTCCCAAAATGGGTAAATTAGTGGGCATTCCCAAAGGATGTGAAGTAGGGAACCTTTAGTGGAGCAACCCCTCCAACAGAAATCGTCATCTACATTTGCAAATTTATGTAGTTGGACTGGGGTTAGGTACCATCTATGATGGAGTTTTTGCGAAAGTTCCCAGTAGGTGATGCATTTGGAGGTTTTCTGGTTGTAGTGAATGGCTCTGCACCACTGGTGATCAGAAAATGTGGTTTGTAGATCTCTTTCCCATCTTTTATATGTTGATGTTTTGGTAAACTGGTCTTTGTTATGCAAGGTGTTGTATATGAGAGTTATGCAAGGTGTTGTATATGAGAAGGACCGTACTTTGTGTGGTAGTTTAGTGCATGGGGTAGAGTTTTTTTGTAATTAGGATGATATTTGCTTGTGTGTGTACGCTCCCTGTAGAGGTATGCTGTGTGTTTTTTGTAGATCCGAAAACGTTAGGAGTTTTTTGTTGTGTATTAGCAAAGTGATTGGTTGGTGCCTGATGTGGGACCAGTGTTTTAGGGATAAGTCTGGTATGAGGAATTTGAAGGTTTCTATCGGAATGGGTATGGTAGCAGCTGAAATCGTGGGATGTCTCACTTCCTTGGTTTTATTAGGGAAGGACTGGGCTAGGAGGAGAGAGCTCAGTTTGCCCTCAGTTATGAAAGATTGTTCGATGTATTGCCATTGTTTATTGCAGGAGGGTGTGAACCAGTGTCTGATTTGGTCAAGAATCACTGGCGTATGATAGTCAGTTACGTTGGGGAAGCCCATTCCACCTACCGATTTGTGTTTAATGATGGAGGTATATGGACAACAGGGTTTTCTTTCTTGCCAAACAAAGGAGCAAAGTGTTTTTTTTGAGGGTGATGAAAAATGTCATGGGTGCAACAATAGGTAGGGCTCTGTACAGATAAAGTAAGGTAAGCATTTTGAAGGCAGCTGTTCTACCCGCCCAGGAGAGATATTGTTTGCTAATCATTTGGAGGTCTTTCATATAGATCTGTAGAAAGGGAATGTAGTTGTATGTATACAAATTGGAGGATGGGGTAGTTTGATTAATTCCCAAGTAAGGCATGGAGGTGGTCACCCATTTATAGGGGGCTAAAGCTTTTAAACAAGGCTTAATAGCATCGGGTACCATCACACTTAGGACATTTGACTTGGACTCATTTATTTTGTAGAATGAACAAGAGTTAAAGATGGTTAGGATTTCTTGTACCTGAACCAGGGAGGAAGTCGGGTCTGTTAAAGTTAATATGATATCATCTGCGAATAAGGTAATTTTGTATTCTTGGTCTTTGACACGGATTCCCGCTATGACAGGTGAGAGGCGAATTTTTTGGGCTAAAGGTTCCATGAGTAACGTGAAGATTATTGGGAAGAGGGGGCATCCTTGCCTGGTGCCATTAGTGATGGGGAATGGGTCAGAAAAGGTCCCATCTGAGAGGACTCGAGCTGAGGGTTGTGAATATAGGGCTAAAATGGCTGATAAAATATTGCCTGTGAAGCCAAATTCATTTAGAGTGCAATTCATATATCCCCAGTGGATCCTATCAAACGCTTTTTCTGCGTCGAATGTTATGAACAGAGATGGGATGTTATTGGTTTCAGCGTAATTGAGGAGATTTATTATTTTACAGGTTGCATCAGGTGCTTGTCTACCCATAGTAAAGCCGACCTGGTCTGGATGTATGAGGTGGGACATAATTGGAGCTAGTCTTTGGGCTATAAGTTTTGCGTATAATTTGAGGTCTGTATTCCGTAAAGAGATGGGGCGAAAGTTGGATGGGGTAACCGACTCCTTCCCTGGTTTAGGCAAGGTCACAATGTTTGCAGAAAGCATTTCAGCAGGAAAGGCGCCTGAGGACACAGCAGCGTTGAACAACTGACATAAGTGTGGAGCTAGAGAGGTGCCAAACATTTTGTAATATTCAGTTGAAAATCCATCTGGGCCAGGGGCTTTACCAGAGGGGAGTGTCGATATGGTTCGAATGATTTTGGTGGTAGTGAATGGACTGTTTAGAGACATAAGATGTTCTGGAGATAGTTTGGGGAGTTTTAATTTGTCTAGGAAAGTTTAATGTTAGCTTCTGTGGGTTGTGTTGTTGCGGGGTCATCGGTAAGGTTGTATAATGCTTGATAATATGCTCGAAAGGCGTTTGATATGTCCTTCTGGTGATATAGTTTGTCTCCACTAGTGTGATGAATAATGCACGGTATCCTGTCCTTAGTTCTTCTTTGTTTAATTTGGTTAGCTAAGAGCTTGCCGGCTTTGTTCCCAGCCACGTAAAAAGTGGTACGTAGTTTCAACAGTAATTTAGCATGTTTGGCATTAAGGAAGGACCTAAGGTCATTTCTGGCTTGAAATATTTTATCGCTAATTGTTGGCGTTGGATTGGTTTTGTTTATCAGTTCTAATTTGGTTATATTGTCTAGTAGTTCTGTTGGCTGTTGTGTCCTTTGGAGTTTGGCTTGGGAACTCAACTTTATGAGCGTGCCACGTATATATGCCTTATGGGCTGACCATATAGTAGAAGGGTGTGAGACTGACGATTCATTTAACTTAAAATATTCCTATAGGCAGTTTTGAATGAGAGTTGTATTGCTGGGAATTGCCATTAGATGCTGGTTGTTCCTCCAACTGGTGAAGCTGGAATGTCTAGATTAGTCCCCAAGAGTCAGTGAGACAGGTGCATGGTCTGACCATGTTATGGGCTGGATGTCTGTTTCAGTGGCATCTTGGAGTAGTTGCTTGTCTCCTATAAATAAATCTATTCTGGAGTAGGTGCAGTGGGGTTTCGAGAAGAATGTGAAGTCCCGTTCCATGGCGTGTTGGCACCTCCAAATATCAAACAAATAATTAGTGTGGAGAAAGTGAGCCAGAGTCACTGGACGCGGTTTCTTGGTAGAGGGACCTTTAACGTCAATGGAGGCATCGGGTGCTAGGTTAAAGTCTCCGCATAGGACGGTTCACCCTTGTTTGATGCCTTGCACTTTTTTCCATAGCTTACGAAGGAAACGCAGCTGGCCTGAATTTGGGGCATAGATGTTTACCATTGTGTAAATGGTATTGTTAATTTCTCCTATGAGGATGATAAATCTTCCTTGTGGGTCAGGGGTAACTGAGATTAGTTTAAATGTAACTGTGTTTTTGATAGCTGTAAGTACTCCCTTGTTTTGGTTTGAGAGTTTGCGAAAAATAAATGTGGGAAGTTTTTGTGAGACATGGTGGGGGATTTGTCCTGGCAGAAGTGAGTTTCTTGCAGACAGAGAATGTCACAATTAAGTTTTCGCTCTTCCGACCAGAGGGAGTATCTTTTCCCTGGATGATTTAGGCCCTTAACATTTAAGGACGTGGTTTTGATTGGCATGGTGAGAGGATTGTGTTATAGAGGTGGCAGGGCAGGTGATGGTTCCCAAGAGGGTCTCTATGTTGGGAAGGGGTTGGGCCGGGTGTGACCCTGAGAGGTACTGTTTGGGTGTTAGAGTGGTGTAGTAGTCAACTTACTTTTGAAGAGATGAATTGGAGGCTTCCGATAGGGGTAGGTTACGAAAAAGCTGTTTTAAACGACCACCGCTGGTGAGGAGTTGGAGTAGGTTGTGGACTACAAAAGAGTCAGAAACAAATCAATACAGTAATAAACAATATTATAACAGTAGAACAACAGTGTTACTGTACACAATAACTCGGAATAGGGGTAGAACTTTGTGTGAGCGGTATATACCGCGACTTATATTGGGGTTATAAGGTTACTCAAAGAAAGAGGGCTCTGACGGGTGTTCCAGGGCTTGTTCGTAGGCCTGGAGTTATAGAGATGATTCAGGTGGTCATTTCATCAGGAGGGTCAAAGTCATCCCAATTACCAGTGTTGTGGTTGCGGTGATAGCGATTAGGTTGGCGTTGTTCCAGTGCTTCTAAGATGTGCCATTGGCGCAGTAGCGAGAGGCCTTCATCCAGGTTGCGGACAGAGAAGGACTTGTTGTCCTTGGTGATGATTAGTTTAACTGGGTGACCCCACTTATATTGAATTTGGTGATTCCGGAGTGGTTTAGTGATAGTGGAAAGATTCTTGCATTGTGACATGGTGTATTTAGATAAATCCGCAAAGAAAGCCAGGGCGGCATACAGCTGAGGGTATTCGGTAGGATTCCTCGTGGCACACAAACATTTTTCCTTTACATGAAAAAAATGTATGCGGACAATAGTGTCTCTTGGTATATTGTCTGCTAGATGCGGCGGTTTTGGCAGGCGGTGTACTGTATGCGATCGTCAATCAGCTCACCTGGAGCGGTGTCAGGGAGGAAAGTAGAGAGTAGCTGTGTGAAGTAATCTTTTAGTGCAGATTGTGGGACGGATTCTGGTATACCTCTTATTTTTAAATTGTTCCTTCTGGAACGGTCTTCCAAATCTGCTATTTTGGCCTTCATCCATTCTATGTCCTCTGCTTCTTCCCCTTGTGCATCCACTAAGCTGTTGAAGGAAGATGTCACTTCTCCCATTTTAGTTTCTAAGGTGGTGACTCTGTCTCCTAGATATGACACTTTGGATGCAAAATTGTGAATCAGTTTAGTAATGTCAGAATGGATAGAATTTTGTATTGTGAGAAGCATATCTTTAAGAGTGGTGTCAAGAACAGGTTGGTTTAGTGTGGGATATGCAGCGATGGAGCTTGTATTAACATGGCTCATAGGGGATAGCTGATTGATATGGCTTACCTCAGCCGAGGCTGTGTCTTGAGTCAGCTTCATTTTAGATTTAGCAGGGCTTGTAGAGGGGGTGGAAGCTGAGGAGAAGCTCCCTGTGCGCTGTAAGCGCGTGTGATCTCCCTCCGCTGGCATCTCTCCTGAGATTGTGTGTGACGGGCCGCCGTGGTGTGTGCCTGCAAGTTCGCCGGCGTCATCTTTTAGATCCTTTCTGCTGGGTGGCGGGTAAAACTCCGTGAACTTCCGCGGCATGGATCTTTCTTTTTTCCGCTTGTTCATGATGTCTGCTGTCCCGGAGTCAGTGTGAGGCTCTCGTCGTTGGTGCCCTGGACAGCCGCCGTTCCCTCAGAGCTAGTTCAGTGAGCAGCCATCACAATTGGCTTCCAGCCACGCCCCCAGTTTTTGTACTTTTAATGTGTCATTTGGTAATTGTCCTTTAGATGGCACTTTCACCCTTATGTCACCAGAACAAACAAATGACAGTTTTTAATTTATATATATTAAATTTACATTTAATTTTATTTTTAATCTTTTATATGTTTATTTTTATTTTTTTTGTTATATGGCCATGGATATTTTTATGTTTGGCAGCCTTGTTATTACGCTTTTTTAAAATAGCGCCCGCTTACACTCGTTGGTTTCGGTCATTGGCGTGTGAATGCGTCCTCTAATGTTTTCTATGTGTTAAGATTATATAGCTCTTGTGGTGCTCTATCACCGCAAATCTTCATTGCCCCAGTGATGACATCCATTTGGAGGCATCGAGCAGAGCTACAATGATGATGTCATCACACCCCCGGGTTGTTGAACGTGATCTGTTTGATATACTGTGAATACGTTTTCTAATGTGAGTAGATGACTAATTTTTAATACACTTCTTAATCTTATACTGCACCATGAGAGCTTTCCTTCATCTTACATGTTTATTGCTGGCTTGATGAGTGTTGGATCAAGTGTTATACATTGGCGGAGCTATTAGAGTTATACTCCCCATCCATCTATCCATCTGGACGGAGCGTAATTCTGGTTCCATTTATCCATCCCCTCAAGGGGTGTCCACTCGGTCAGGAAGTGATTATCCATCCATCCATATTGGAATATATTACCCAAATGTGATCTGATCAGGAGATCTGGTAAGCGGCTTGTGATTATCTGTTGGTGTTCAGTGTGGTGAAAATTCTACCAAACCGTACAGTTATTTGGGTCTCTCCTTTTGGTCTTTGGATACACCTTTCATTTGGACTCTACTTTAGCACTGTATTTGTGTGTGTAATATATATATATATATATATATATATATATATATATATATATATATATATATGATTTTTTTCTATTGGACTACCACATGTTTTTGGGACTTTATACGTTATCCGCACTTTGTTTTTAGATTATTTTACCTTTTTAGGTGATTGATTTATCTATTTCTATATATTTACTCCTTTCTTCCTTTGTTGCTGCTGTATGATACTTCAGCAGTGTGATCAGGGCTAAACTGAATATACATTAATGCAGAAGTGCAGCAGCCATCTTTATGTCTTTATGGAGACGACTTCCATTGCAATATTTATCTGTGGAGTGCATCTAGTTCAGGGTACAGTTATCCTGGCTGGGTCTGATTCAATCCTGGAGGTCATTGGCAACACAGCAAGGAGAAGTGGGTCTGCTGACTACAACTGGGTGAGAACTCAGAGAAGCAAGGATACAAAGACCCTTCTCTCTGGAACAGTCTGGGGTGTGGTGAGATCAGACTATACTGGAGAGTACTCCTTCCTTGTGAGTAAGGAAAGAAGGGACTTTCTCAGCATGAATTAAAGGGAGACATTACAGCAATTCATATCCCTGTCTGAGGACTTGAACTGAACCAGAGCATGTGTCCAGAGACCCAGAGGAGGGTGCCTTTGGTCTGGTAAGAAACTAACGTTGTTACAGGTTAACCTGCTGTCTGCTGGGAACTGGGGGGGGTTATATCAAGTTAGGAATGTTTTTATTTACTGTTGCTAGGTAAATACAGCTCAGTTCTGTCAATTACTACAAGTCAGAATACTGCAGGTGTTTAACAATATCACTCAAGTAACATTATTGTTTTATTGATTGTTTGTATAATAAATTCTAAAGGTGTGTTGGTAAGTGCTGGAAAAGTGAGGTAATCATCTACAGGAATGTGAGAAATCACAAAACAATTCAAAGAGTCCTCAGCAGCACTACGTGTGTAATTGGAAGGGATAAATGTTATTACCAGATAGGGATCTGTGTTGGGTGTATATGTGAGAAATGTGACTGTATAGGATTCTGGTTCACCGGATAGCAAGTAGATTGTACACAGCATTTGTATCTGCCTGCACGTGTCCAGGAAGATAGATTTTGAATTTCATTTTGTTGGGGGCTAGTGGGTATTCATACAAATTCTAGAAGTAATATTTCCTGGTTTAGCTAACCTGTAACTGCTAGTAAGAGCAGCATGTGTGGTCTGTGAAACCTTATGATAGGTGTCAGGAGTAAGGTTTCCCACAGGTCTGTTATTTGTTGGTGGTGGCTGCATAGGTATTCAACCCTATTCATGTCTCATGTAGCTGGAACACATGTGTTTTAAGAATGATTTACACGTGAAAAAGCATGTTGCACATAGGGCATCCCATTCACATGAATGGGCTGCCCTATGCACATCTGTCAAGGCAAAGAAGCTCAAGGACCAGATTTTACCCTTAACCACTTGACAACTGGGCACTTAAACCCCCCTCCTGCCCAGACCAATTTTCAGCTTTCAGCGTTCTCACACTTTGAATGACAATTACTCAATCATGTAATACTGTACCCAAATTAATTTTTTTTGTCCTTTTCTTCATACAAATAGAGCTTTTTTTTGTTGTATTTGATCAACTCTGGGTTTTTTTTTGCACTATAAATGAAAAAAGACCAAAAATTTTGAAAAAAAAACCCCACATTTTTCTTAGTTTCTGTGATAAAATTTTGCAAATTATTAATTTTTCTTCCTAAATTTTGGCCACAATTTATACTGCTACATATCTTTGGTAAAAATATAACCCAAATTAGTGGATATTATTTGGTCTTTGTGAAAGTTAGAGAGTCTACCAGCTGTGGGGCAAATCATAAAAATCACACCTAAAGTACTGACGGCCTATCTCATTTCTTGCGACCCAAACAAGTCAGGAAAGTACAAATACCCCCCAAATGATGCCTTTTTTTAAAGTAGACATTCCAAGGTATTTAGGAAGATGCATGGTGAGCTTTTTGATGAGGTCATTTTTTCCCACAATTCTTTGCAAAATGAAGTTTTTTTTTCCCACAAAATTGTCATTGTAATAGGTTATTTCTCTCACGTGGCATGTATATACTACAAATGACACCCCAAAATACATTCTGCTACTCCTCCTGAGTATTACGATACCACATGTATGGGACTTTTTCACAGCCTAGCCACATAGAGAGGCCCAACATGCAGGGAGCACCATCAGGTGTTCAAGGAGCATAAATTACACATCTAACTTGTTGACTACCTATTACACTTTTGAAGGCCCTGGAGCACCAGGACAATGACACGTGACACTGACGTGGCACTCATAACATATGGCACTGATACGTGGCACTGATGACAGATGGCACTAATACGTGGCACTGATGACACGTGACACTGATGACAGATGGCACTAACTGATGACACGTGGCACTGATGACAGATGGCACTGATGACAGATAGCACTAATACGTGGCACTGATGACAGGTGGCACTGATGACAGATGGCACTAATACGTGGCACTGATGACAGATGACACTAATACGTGGCACGGATGACAGATGACACTAATACGTGGCACTTATGACACGTGACACTGATGACAGATGACACTGATACGTGGCACTGATGACATGTGACACTGATAACAGATGACACGTGACACTGACAGGTGGCACTGATGACAGATGGCACTGATACATGGCACTGATGACAGATGGCACTAATATGTGGCACTGATGACAGATGGCACTTATACGTGACACTGGGAACAGATGGCACTGACAGGTGGCACTGGGGACAGATGGCACTGACAGATGGCAGTGGGGACAGATGGCAGTGGGGACAGATGGCACTGACAGATGGCAGTGGGGACAGATGGCAGTGGGGACAAATGGCAGTGACAGATGGCAGTGGAGACAGATGGCAGCGGAGATAGATGGCAGTGGGGACAGATGACAGTGGGGACAGATGACACTGACAGGTACTGTGTTCACTTTTTTTACGTTTTTTTTTTCTGACACTCACCCTGCAGCCATTAACTCTCCCATCTCACACGCTGTCTCTGTGTGAGGATGGAGAGCCGGCGATGAGAGATGATCTCATATGTTTACATATGAGATCATCTCTCATTGGAAGCTCTGATCGCACTGTAAACGGCCGCTGTGATTGGCCATTTACAGCGTCTGTGACTGCCTGTGTTCAAGGGACACAGGCAGCACAGAATTTCCCCGATGCATGCCAATGGGAGCGCACAACGCGGAAGTAAACAGGAGGACGTCCATGGACGCCCTCCCGGCAATTGGCATCCGCGCTGTAGCCGTCTTTCTGCTATAGCGCGAAGTGGTTAACCAGCTGATTTTCACACGTTTTGTCACATGACAATCATGGCAAGATTGCACCACATTTGCAGTGCCATTAAGAATGAATGGCACCCAAATGTGTGTTGCATGTTTTGCTGTGATTTTAATGTGATTCCAAATCAGTGTTAACAGGGCCTTATTGTGTGCATGCTGTGTTGATTTTATGCATTCACCAAAATCTTGATTTAGGGTTACCTTGGGGTCCTATTGATAATTGGCTGGCATGCTGGTCAGTTTCCGGGGACTTATTTATCTCTGTACACCCTCAGTACCCCATCAATAGATGACAGCTTTACACAGCAACAATGTAATGAAAAATACCAAGCCACCTGGCTCTCTGGTCAACACTGCTGCTCAGGCTTTGACCTTGGTCCTCTTGACCCTGTAACAGTGTGCCTGTTCCGTACACACTCTGTACCTCTGCTGGCACTATCATTTACAGCTTTCCTGCTGCTCCAGTCCACAGGCTTGGGCCCTCCATCTGCTCTGTCAGACTGTCCCGTGCAAACATGCAAGCTTCTCCCTTGCACACCAGGACTCCTTGGGAGGGTGGAGCCAAGTCCTTTCTATACTATGAGCCCAGGACCCACCTGCACAGTCAATCTCCTGGCTGTTCCCAAAACCTGGTCCCAGGATTGGAGATTTCATCCCACCCAGATCGCTACAAAATCTCCAGGCTCCAGGTCCCCAAATGGATTTTACCAACAACAGAGGAAATTGACAAAACAGATTCCTCCCATTTAAATAATATTTCTGGAGCCCCTCAACCTGCCTGGGCAACATACCCAATGACAGGGAACAGTATTGTCACAATATATTCATTGCTGGCCAGTTCAATACTCTTCAGTGCTTTGTCTTAAACCATTTCTGTGTGCTTTTTGTCCCGCTGTAAGACCCATGACCTGTGATGGAGACGTGACTTTCTGACACTGCGTCCTGCAATGCAGCCCAGAATTCTTTGGTAGCCTTCGAATTTCATAATGTCATAGACATGGCCAAGACATCCAGTGCCTGAAGCAGCAAAGCAACCCCCAAAACTTCAGTGTATTCATTGTTTTAAAGGCCTCATTTCTTTTTTTGAAAACAGTAGAATAATGGGCTTTACCAAGCTGTAATTTTATTTCGACTGTCCACATAACATTCTCCCAAAAGAATTTTGGATTCCTCAGGTTAGTTTTGGCAAACTCCAACCTGGCATTTTTATGCCTCTGTGTCAGCAATGGGGTCCTCCTCAGTCTCCTACCATAGATCATACTATAGCTCAAACCATAGCTCCTTCCCCTTTCCATTCAGATGGCGATGTATAGTGTGAGCTGACACAGTTGTACCCTGTGCCTGAAGGTCAGATTGAATTTGTCTAGAAGTTGATCGAGGTTCTTTATCCACTATTCAAACAATCCTTCATTGCAATCTTTGATCAATTTTTCTCTTTTGTCCACTTCCGGGGAGATTAGCTACAGTGTCATGGGCTATAAACTTCTTGACAGTTGCTGCTCTTTCTCTTCGCCATGATCCATGTGGCACAAAGACACATGCAACAGAAAGGTTGAATCAATTTTTCACCATTTTAACTGGTTTCTGTGTAATTTTTATATTGTCAAAACCTGTTAATTGATACAGGTGAGTTTAATAACAAATTACAGGAGCATCCCAAACTTGGAAAGCAATTATTTCTCACAATTTTGAGAAGGTGCCAATAATTTTGTCCAGTCCATTTTTTGAGTTTTGTGTGGAGTGTGTCAGATTTGGCTTTTTGTTTCTCAATTTTTTGTGTCATACCAAAACAAACATAAGAAATAAACATGAGAATGCCTAAACATTTGTTATTGCAACAATTTTTTTGACAAAGTGGTGCATTATCTGACGGAAATGCAGGGGTGTCAATATTTTTGGCCATGACTGTATATATTTATAACTATATATAAGACAACCAAACATTTGACCTACTATATATATTTAGACAGTTGATGGCCAGTCTGGAATTTAAGTTACAATATACCAAACCTTGCCTCACTCCTTCCTTTAATAATACATGGCTTATCCCTGTACTATTTCTGCAGAAATTACAGAAGTTCCTGTCAAACTTATTGATTCACTGGAGAACAAATTTAAAATATATGAAACACAGAATAAATTACACTGAGTGAAACATGCTCCAATATTTTAAAAATAGCAATCATAATTAACTTTAAGAGAGAAGAAATGTGAAAAATAGACTGAATGTATTATCAATACTGAAAATGTTTAACGTTTAATAAAATATGTACACCAGGGAGTCACAAAGGGGTGTTTGATGCTGCAACAAAGCTACATCAAAGACCATACACACTTTATTTTCTCAGGGGATGCTATTGTGTATGAGGATAAAACATTGTCATTCCAATCACTGTACAAGTGTATTTGATTCTAGGAGTAGTAATGTGGGAGTAAACCGTGCATTGTATATCAATACATATTTTCTTCAAGCTTCATAGATCAGATATTGCAACACAGTTTGTATGTGTTCTCCCCGTTATCAGCAACTTTGCTTTCTTGCATGTCCT
Organism: Lithobates clamitans; assembly: GCA_037952925.1. NCBI lineage: Eukaryota > Metazoa > Chordata > Amphibia > Anura > Ranidae > Lithobates > Lithobates clamitans. Next base: position 396,481 of record JBBGZY010000748.1, read on the forward strand.
TCACTTCTGTTTTCAAGCATTCTATTGACTGCAGTAAGTTAGATTGGACTCTGTCAGTAAACAAGCACTGCAGGAGAATTCTAGACATTTTGGTCCTGGGCATTTCCTGTAAAGCCAGCAGGTAACTACTATTCAGGGACAGGCCTTTGAACACTTCTAAGCTGGAACAAGGAACCCAGGAGTTTGAATCATATTCAGTAACTAAAGTCAATGTCTAAACAAAAGCCAAGGTCAAGAACTGGAAGATCAGTCAAAGACTAAAGAGAGAGCACAAAAACACATGGAAAACAAGAGAAAGGGGGCAGAACAGACTATGACAGTGGAATGATGAGAAGCTAGTGGGTAGTGCAAGCTTCATTATTTACAGTCCTTCATAGCCAGGCTAGCACATATCCGTATCAAGTTTGTAAAAATAAACAGCTAATATCCAACAATCCCTCAATGACTTCTGGTGATCAATGTGCAGTTGCAGTAAATGGGATCAGTGTGTCACAGACTGCGATCCCCATCAGTGGCCTGCAGCTAACTGGCAAGTCCTACACCCTGCATGCAATTCAACAAAGTGTCTCAATGTCCCTGATAATTTCACATACATGATCCCCATTGTTAATGGAAATTAATGCCTAGACTACATTAAATGGAAAATCCAGTACTCAAATGCATACAGTGGGATTTGCATGCACTGAGAGAAAGGTTCCACAGATGGCCTTGTCGGTGTGTAGGGGGTTTCCTGGTGTGACTTTTAACAATAACAGTTTGCAAAACTAGCTTTCTAGAAGGGCTAGAGCCAAAGATTTACACATTGGTACCACACAGTCTTGATGTATTTTACCAGGCAACTCTATCTGAGTTAAATCTAAACCGAGCCCTGGTCTAGGGTTGCCACTTCATCCCTTTAAAACCGAACACATATGAATTACACAGGTGCTATGGCTGATTAAGGTATAATTAAACTGACTTGGTGCCTTATCTGCTTTAAATTTGCCTCATAACCTGTGTAGTTCATATGTGTTTGGGTTTAAAGGGATGAGGTGGCAACCCTACCCTGGTCTGGAAGCAGGGTATGTATTCTGGTTTGGAAGTGATATAAGACATGTATGAGCACTGCAGAAGGAAAACACCAGGGCTGGGTTAATCATCAGAAACACTAGGCAAATGCCTAAAGACACTACAGGCAAAGCAGCACCTATTCCATCCAGCTTAAAGGATAAGTTCATCTACTGTATGTAAAAAAATAAATAAATGCACATTTGCAGGTTTACTATGAGCCTGCAAAGCACTGCACCCATGATCAGCAGATCGTGGGTGCAATGCAGGATTCTTGCAGACGGTCTGTATAAGCTGTCTGCTTGCACCTCATACAAGCAGGCAGTTACACTTTGACAAGAAGACTCAATAAACTTCTAGAGCACTCAACAGTGCCCTGGTAGTTTACTGAGAACTACAAGCTGACTGCCGCAGAGGCTGTCAGTACTTGCAATTTTCACATTCACAGAACACAGATCTTTTCCGCCCATTCGCTGTCAAAACATGCGATTGGGGGGGGGGGGGTTGTGGGGGCTAGTGCATCTGTAACATGTTACACGTAATACCCTGTATATGGGTGTAGCATGTTACAAAAGGTGAGCCTATCCTTTAAAATGTCACTAAACCCATTTCATAAAAAACTATCAATAAATGCTGTATTTCATGCTGTTCATACTCACTCAGTCACTATGAGATTTGTTTTCTGTATTCTGCTGTTCTGTGTCTCCCCCTATGTCCAAATTTTCCAATACAGCTAGGGATTTTGCAGAATAGTGTTGGCAGCTGTGAAAACGCTCAGTTTTCAGGGAGTTTTTTCAGGGAGATTCTATGCTGTGCATTTCCTCCCTATCACATCTAAGCAGCTCATGTGACCAATCAGGGCACAGTAAATAGCTGGTTGTTAGGGAGCAGGCCAGGAAGCTGGCCGGGGCATCCTTAGTCATTAGCTGTCAACGAGCTTCCCCGTTGACAGCTGAATGATAAAAAAAAAACATTGCCCGTAATAGAAAAATGTTTAAATTGTGGGGGTCCCCCCAATCTTAAGCGGGACCCCATGACAATATTTTAAAAAAATGGTGCAGGGTCCCCCCGAAATCCATGCCAGATCCTTATCCGAGCATGCAGCCTGGCAGGCTGAACCATAGCAGGCCACATGCCCTCAACACGGGGGGGGTGCTTTGGGGCAGGGGGGCTCTGCCTCTTCTAAAATGCAAATGTAACTTAAATTTGTATTTTTAAATTTTAAAGTTTAAAATGTTAGTTTTGCTGCAGCAGGTTCTTTACATGGTGCAGATGCATCACTTTACAGGCAGACTAAGGGGACCCCCAGGCACTATATTTAAAAGAATTTTAAATTTTATTGTTTCACTTTAAGCATCATTAAAATCACTTCTCTTGTAAAAACGCTCTTTAAAAAAAAAATTGCATTGATACGTGTCCCTCAGGGCAGTACCCAGGCCCCCATACCCTTTTTATGGCTGATAACTTGCATATTAACCTTTAAAATTGGCACTTTTGATTTTTCAAGTTCCCATAGACTTTAATAGGGTTCTACGTTCAGGCCTGAATTTTTGCGATGTTCTAGAGTTCTGGTGCAAACAAAACCGGGGGGGGGGGGGTGTTAGGCCCAATTCTAGTGCTGAGGATTGGAGTCTTCCTAGGCAACCCAGAGGGATCGGATACTTAAACAGAGGGACCACTGCTGCTGTGTCACTGGGTCTGGTGAGAGGGCCTTGCAGCCATTAATTTTTGCTATGACTAGAGACTGTGCCCGTAGGAACTAGCTACTGAACTGTTAATAGTCCTATTACTGCCTGCAGGCCTTATTGACCCCTTTATTAGTTAAGAGGTACTTTCTCAGTGGATGCTATACCATATCTAGCCATTCCATCAGAGTGCACTCTAATCCAGTTTTAGTTATATTATTCATATTTGTCAAATACCTGGTTGAGACCGAGTTGATGAGAGGGCTGTCCTTACACCTCTTGTGCAATTTGGGTGTTGATGACAGGGTATAACAGGCACAGAGTGGCATGGGTGTCTGTAGGAGATCTGATTCGGAATATCTTGATAGCAGATGCTGAGCTGAAGTAGACCAGCTGGCAGCAGGCAAATTCTGGATCTTGGATGTGTAGGCAGATGGGCAGTAGCCAACAACAACTGGGCAGAAGTACAGAGTCAGGAACTATTATTAGTCAGAGCCAGGTCTAGGTCAGCGTCAGGCGAGTAGAAGAAATATCTGAACAGCAGGTAGAAAGCAGGTAGAAAGCAGGGTCAGATAACAAGCCAGAGTCAGCAACAGAGGTTCAGAAACAAGCAGGAACAGTAAGCCGGATCAGGATATGAATAAACACAGGATCAGGGCACAAGCAGAAGAAGCTAACAACCACTCTGAAATTAACCACAGTCCTGTAAGGCTTTAAATAGGCCACTGGGCACCAAAGACCATAAAACAAGCATGCTCACACAAATGAGAACATACAGAAGGCTAATGCACAAGCTCGTGTCAATGCGTGCAGGGTTCTATTGCTATGTACAGATCTATGGTCTCTTCTGCACGCATGCACATTCCTTTGAACACAAGCATTCCTTTGAGCACAAACATTCATTTGAGCACGGTCTTGAACATGGATTTCCGGACAATATTGCAGTTAACATTTCTATGCACTGTTTATTGCTGCATTTGCTGCTTCACATGTTGATTTGCGTTTAGTGGTATAGAACCTGATTTCGAATTACTTTGGTATAGCTGTTACTCTGTTTGGAAGACTGTGTTTGAATTTGTCTGCTGTGTGCTCATTTATGTTCAACCTTTATTCTAACCTGTATCAATATATTACGTCCATCTACGACTAAACAGTCTTGTGTCTATTTTCTGGTAGTAACCCACAAGCAGGTTAAAAATATCTATACTCATGTTCTTACATATGCATGTAGTGGTTTTCATTCAACCAGTTGGGGCACAGAACAGAGAGCCCAAAATTACCAAGCAGCTCCTTAGGTGGTAGCGATACGCAAGATATTACTGTGAAAACTAGAACAAAAATCTTTTCAAGGTGATTTTACAGTAAAGTACCATTTTTTTTTTTCAAAGCAGATTGGTTACATAAAACCACTGAAATAAAGACCAAACAAGAGCAATGTCAGCATATGTAGCTTCTAATTAGAAAGTCTAAAACAGCTTAAGTATGTGTTTTGCAAGATAATTGGTAATAATTACAACAAGAATGCTTTCTTAATAGTTGACAGCAGGGTCGCTTGACCAGTTCATCTCTTTTTCGATTCCTATCTCTATGTGAGCCCTTGTGTATAGCACACCGATCTATATTTTTCTTGCATGTCCTCTTGTTGCTTGGTTATCTTTAATCTTTGATTCATGCAGTCACTCTAACATATAGGATCCCTGTTGAATAGGAGGTTGTATGTGGAATAAGTGTTTGGCATTCAAAGAAAGTTCATATTTTAGTGATTTCAGTTAATTGGTAATAATTTAAGTAGACTGGAAGACGGGAGTAATCATTCAATGTAATAAATGTATGCTGAGTTTAAAGAGGTACCCTGGTTTAAATGGTAACTCCAGGGAAAAAAAGCAAATAAAAATCTATAGCATATACAATTGCGGCACAAGTCATATTTTAACTGAATGTTATTAAAAACGACCTTTCCTTTTCAATCTGCAGTGCTGCAATTTTCTGAAAATGCAATGCAATATGGCTACCTGGAGGTGTTCTGTACACAGAATGTGTACAGAACACCCTCCAGAAACATAATTTTCTGCTTGTGTGATTGGCTAACTGATTTTCACATAAGTCTGCACTAAGCTACAAGTCACATTTTAGGCATCCCTGGCAACAAAAATTTCAATTTTGGTTAGATACTCTCAACAGGAAATCAGGGGATGCAGACCCTGCAAGTTTCCTAATTAGAGCCCTGAAAGTGCAGCAGCTGATTGATAATTATGAAACCACTCCCATTAGATTCACTTTTCACATGGACACAGACAGTCTGCATTGCATGACTCCAGATTAACTTTCTTTGCAAACATTCTGCAAGTTTGCTGCAAGTTCTGGTTCAGTTATGTTGTGCAATAGTCATCCCACCACAGGGGTCGCTGTGGCTGAATTTTCATGCTGTAGACTTGCAGAGCTGTTGCTGTAGACTCACCACTGCAACATTTGCTATTGCTTGAGACTTGCCACACAAATTTGCTACAAATTGGAACTAGACTAATGTCAACTAGAAATTGTGCTTCAACACTTGCTCTGCAAGTTTACAACTTGCCAGTACAAATGTGCAGCAAGTCAACAGACTTACAATTCAACACTGCCACAAATTTGTGGCATGTTATCCTTGCTATCTGGGGAATAACTAAAGGTAGTAATGTGCAACAAAGTTTGTTAAAAGCCATGCAATGTACATAGATAACCCATGTGATCTACAGTGCATTGAAAAAATATTCATACTCCTTGAAATTTTTCACATTTTGTCATGTTACAACCAAAAACGTAAATATATTTTATTGGAATTTTATGTGATAGACCAACACAAAGTGGCACATAATTGTGAAGTGGAAGGAAAATGATAAATGGTTTTCAACATTTTTTACAAATAAATATGTGAAAAATGTGGGGTGCATTTTTTTTAGCCCCTTACTTTGTAGAACCACCTTTCACTGTAATTACAGCTGCAGGTCTTTTTTGATATGTCTCTACCAGCTTTGCACATCTAGAGAGTGAAATGTTTGCCCATTCCTCTTTACAAAATAGCTCAAGCTCTGTCAGATTGGATGGAGAGCATCTGTGAACAGCAATTTTTAAGTCTTGCCACAGATTCTCAATTGGATTTCAGTCTGGACTTTGACTGGGTCATTCTAACACACATAAATATGCTTTGATCTAAACCATTTCATTGTAGCTCTGGCTGTATGTTTAGGGTTGTTGTCCTGCTGGAAGGTGAACCTCTACCCAGTCTCAGGTCTTTTGCAAACTTTACTAGGTTTTCTTCTAAGATTGCCCTGTATTTAGCTCCATCCATCTTTCCATCACCTCTGACCAGCACCCCAGTCTCTGCTAAAGAATAGCATCCCCACAACATGATGCTGCTACCACCATGTTTCACAGTGGGCATGGTGTGTTCTGGGTGATGTGCAGTGTTAGTTTTCAGCCATACATAACCTTTTGCTTTTAGGTCAAAAAGTTCCATTTTGGTCTCATCTGACCAGAGAACCTTCCTCCACATGTTTGCGGTATCCCCCACATGGCTTCTCGCAAACTGCAAATGGGACTTTTTATGGCTTACTTTCAATAATGGCTTTTTTCTTGTTGCTCTTCCATAAAGGCCAGATTTGTGGAGTGCACGACTAATAGTTGCCCTGTGGACAGATTTTCCCACCTGAGCTGTGGATCTCTGCAGCTCCTCCAGAGTTACCATGGGCCTTTTGGCTGCTTCTCTGATTAATGCTCTCCTTGGGATTTTTTTTATAACCTAACCAAAACCTTAAACTTCTCCACCACTTTATCCCTGACCTGTCTGGTGTGGTTCTTGGCCTTCATGATGCTGTTTGTTCACTAAGGTTCTCTAACAAACCTCTGAGGGCTTCACAGAACAGCTGTATTTATACTGAGATTTAATTAATTAGGTGAGGGCAATTGGTGGTATGAATACTTTTTCAAGGCTCTGTATGTACATTCAGTGAGGGGAATGTTTTTCATCCACAAAAGTGGAGTTACTCTTTAGAGTGGTTGTAAAGGCTGAAGGTTTTTTTACCTTCATGCATTCTAAAACCTTCTATGTGCAGGAGCCCCCCCCTAATACCTGAGCCCAATTGCGATCCAGCGATGTGCATTACAGCCTTGGCTCTCTGGGAACGCTCCCTCCTCACTGGCTGAAACAGAAGAGGGAGCCATTAGCTCCCGCTGCTGTCCTTCACAGCTAGTGAGCCAATGAGAGAAGAGGGGACGGGGCCGAGCCATGGCTCTGTGTCTCGCCAAATGGACATGCAGAGCAGCGGCTCTGCTCGGGTGCCCACACAGCAGGATCTTTGCTCTGAGGGCAATCGGCAGGAGGGAGGGTCTAGGGGCACTGGCGGAGGACCTGAGAAGAGGAGGATTGGGGATGTTCTGTGCAAAACCACTGCACATAGCAGGTAAGTATGACATGTTTGTTATTTTTTTTTTAAAGAAAAAAACTTGCCTTTAATATCACTTTAATATAAGAGCAGAGTTTAATTTTAAAACTAGGAACTGTGTAAATCCCCCAATGCGATAAGCTGATACTTTTGCCTGCCTACCTATATTGGATAGAAGCTCTTAAACTTAGACTAAGAACAATAAAGGCATTTGCTGTTTCATTCAATGCCAGGAGTTCTAATTTATCATTTCTACACTGCACTGTACTCTGGTAATCACTGGTGAATACAAACTACTATAAGCAAGCAGCCCCTAAACAAGTTTAACTGCACTGTAGAGATCACATATCTCTGGACCACAACTGCGAGCAATAAATCAGAGCATCAGGGACCTGTTTATTCTGCTCCTTATAGTTGCATATCTGGCATTACATGCAATGAGACATGTGCAGGTCTTAGCTAAACTTATGCAAGGGTGGCTCTTTTTTGCAGTTCAGCATAAAAATATATGGTCATTTATGGCCCTGGCACTGAACATATTAAAGTGTATCTAAACTCAAAAACAAAAATTATGAATATTGCAGCTTACCAGTCCTTTGATATAGTGGTTGCATTTGTTTACTTTTTGCAGGCTTATTACCCTGTTTTTTTACCTGGTAATACTACAAATAACATGCTTCCTGTCCCTCTGTGGCAAAACGTACTTCTTTATTCTGTCTATGAAGGAAACCATGGTTGTCACACAGGTTGAACCTAAAAAGTATCTGCCTTTGTTCATCTCCATTACATGGTTTATTGATAGGATTAGTAGTTTACAAAAGAAACAAAAATATATATTTTGCTGCATCTTCAGCTTGCAGGTAATGACAAGGATGCTTTTTTTTGTGCACATGCTGAAAATATGATTGGCTGAATGTTTCATGATGGAAAATAACAATAAATGCAGCCACCACATCAAAGGATTGGTAAGCTGCAATATATTACATTTTTATTTTGAGGTTTATATATGCTTTAAATTAAAAATGTATAAATGTATTCCTTCCTAGCTCTCACATAATATGAATATGCAGAAAAGCGTAATTTCTTTTTAACAGAGAAGTTTAGAAAAGCATAATTTAAACAACGTAAAATGTAAACTACCTTGAGTCTGCAATGAAAACTCTGACATAATAAGGAAAGAAAAAGAAAACATAGGAGGCTGTATTCCCACAGCCGCTTCTTAAAAAGAATTATTAAAATAAGTAATGTGTTGGTTAAATTATAGTTTCATACAAAATATATAAAAATATAGTTTCATACTTGCAAAAGTATTTACCCCCCTTGGTTTTTTACTTATTTTGTTACATTACAGCCTTTATTTCAATGTTTTTTTCATCTGAATTATATGTGGTGTTGTAAAATTAGAAAAATATATACATATAACTATTTTTCAGAAATAAAAAAATGATAATTGGCATGTGCATATGTATTCACCCCCTTTGTTATGAAGCCCATAAAAAGCTCTGGTCCAACCAATTACCTTCAGAAGTCACATAATTAGTGAAATTATGTCCACCTGTGTGCAATCTAAGTGTCACATGATCTGTCATTACATATACACACCTTTTTGAAAGGGCCCAGAGGCTGCAATGTCTAAGCAAGAGGCACCACTAACCAAACACTGCCATGAAGACCAAGGAACTCTCCAAACAAGTAAGGGACAATGTTGTTGAGAAGTGCAAGTCAGGGTTAGGCAATAAAAAAAATCCAAATCTTTGATGATCCCTAGGAACACCAGCAAATCTATCATAACCAAATGGAAAGAACATGGCACAACAGCAAACCTGCCAAGAGACAGTCGCACACCAAAACTCATGGATCGGGCAAGGAGGGCATTAATCAGAGAGGCAGCACAGATACCTAAGGTAACCCTGGAGGAGCTGCAGAGTTCCACAACAGAGACTGGTGACTAGGACGACAATAAGCTGTACGCTCCATAGAGTTGGGCTTTATGGCACTGAGTGGAAAGCCATTACTCAGCAAAAAACAAAATGGTACGTTTTGAGTTTGCGAAAAGGCATGTGGGAGACTCCCAAAATGTATGGAAGAAGGTGCTCTGGTCTGATGAGACTAAAATTTTACTTTTTGGCCATCAAATAAAACGCTATGTCTGGCACAAACCCAACACATCACATCACCCAAAGAACACCATCCCCACAGTGAAACATGGTGTTGGCAGCACTTTCAAATACAGTTTCTCAGCTGAGACGTTAACCACTTGCCGACCGCCTCACGCCTATATACGTGAGCAGAGCGGCACGGGCAGGCAAAATCACGTATCTGGTACATGATTGCCTTCCCGCGGGCGGGGGGTCCGATCGGACCCCCCCCCCCCGGTGCCATCGGCGGTCGGCATTTGGTTGGGAGTGATGAGAGACAAGGGGGAGATCATCCGATCGTGGCCCCCCCCCTCGCGATCACTCCCAGCCAATGAGAAACATCCCCTGCCTCTGTATAGTACACAGAGGCAGAGGATGTGATGTCATCTCTCCTCGGCTGGCCAGTTTCCGTTCCAGCGCTGAGGAGAGAAGACATGTAAGTGCACCAACACTCACACAAAACACAGTAGAACATACCAGGCACACTAAACACCCCCGATCGCCCCCGATCCCCCCCCCTGTCACAAACTGACACCAAGCAGGGTTTTTTTTTTTTTCCTGATTACTGCATAGTGTCAGTTTGTGACAGTTACTGTGGTAGGACAGTGAGTGTTAGCCCCCTGTAGGTCTAGGGTACCCCCCTAACCCCCCTAATAAAGTTTTAACCCCTTGATCACCCCCTGTCGCCAGTGTCGCTAAGCGATCATTTTTCTGATCGCTGTATTAGTGTCACTGGTGACGCTAGTTAGGAACGTAAATAGTTAGGTTCGCCGTCAGCGTTTTATAGCGACAGGGACCCCCATATACTATCTAATAAATGTTTTAACCCCTTGATTGCCCCCTAGTTAACCCTTTCACCACTGATCACCGTATAACTGTTACGGGTGACGCTGGTTAGTTCGTTTATTTTTTATAGTGTCAGGGCACCCGCCGTTTATTACCGAATAAAGGTTTAGCCCCCTGATCACCCGGCTGTGATATGCGTCGCCCCAGGCAGCGTCAGATTAGCGCCAGTACCGCGAACACCCACGCACGCACCGTACACGCACCGTACACCTCCCTTAGCCGTATAGTATCTGAACGCATCAATATCTGATCCGATCAGATCTATACTAACGTCCCCAGCAGTTTAGGGTTCCCAAAAACGCAGTGTTAGCGGGATCAGCCCAGATACCTGCTAGCACCTGCGTTTTTCGCCCCCGCCCGGCCCAGCCCACCCAAGTGCAGTATCGATCGATCACTGTCACTTACAAAACACTAAACGCATAACTGCAGCGTTCGCAGAGTCAGGCCTGATCCCTGCGATCGCTAACAGTTTTTTTGGTAGCATTTTGGTGAACTGGCAAGCACCAGCCCCAGGCAGCGTCAGATTAGCGCCAGTACCGCTAACACCCACACACGCAGCATACGCCTCCCTTAGTGGTATAGTATCTGATCGGATCAATATCTGATCCGATCAGATCTATACTAGCGTCCCCAGCAGTTTAGGGTTCCCAAAAACGCAGTGTTAGTGGGATCAGCCCAGATACCTGCTAGCACCTGCGTTTTGCCCCTCCGCCCGGCCCAGCCCACCCAAGTGCAGTATCGATCGATCACTGTCACTTTTTTTTGTAGCGTTTTGGTGAACTGGCAAGCTCCAGCGGCCTAGTACACCCCGGTTGTAGTCATACCAGCACTGCAGTAACACTTGGTGACGTGGCGAGTCCCATAAGTGCAGTTCAAGCTGGTGAAGTGGCAAGCACAAGTAGTGTCCCGCTGCCACCAAAAAGACAAACATAGGCCTGTCGTGCCCATAATGCCCTTCCTGCTGCATTCGCCAATCCTAATTGGGAATTTAGTGCATTAAAATTTAAAAAAGTGTGTTTTTTCCACAAAAAATGCGTTTGGAAAATCGCTGCGCAATTACTGTGTGAAAAAAAAAATGAAACACCCACCATTTTAATCTGTAGGGCATTTGCTTTAAAATAATATATAATGTTTGGGGGTTCAAAGTAATTTTCTTGCAAAAAAATAATAATTTTTTCATGTAATCAAAAAGTGTCAGAAAGGGCTTTGTCTTCAAGTGGTTAGAAGAGTGGGTGATGTGTGACATAAGCTTCTAAATGTTGTGCATAAAATGCCAGGACAGTTCAAACCCCCCCAAATGACCCCATTTTGGAAAGTAGAAACCCCAAGCTATTTGCTGAGAGGCATGTCGAGTCCATGGAATATTTTGTATTGTGACACAAGTTGCGGGAAAGAGACACATTTTTTTTTTTTTTTTGCACAAAGTTGTCACTAAATGTTATATTGCTCAAACATGCCATGGGGATTTGTGAAATTACACCCCAAAATAAATTCTGTTGCTTCTCCTGAGTACGGGGATACCACATGCGTTTGGAAAATCGCTGCGCAATTACTGTGTGAAAAAAAAAATGAAACACCCACCATTTTAATCTGTAGGGCATTTGCTTTAAAATAATATATAATGTTTGGGGGTTCAAAGTAATTTTCTTGCAAAAAAATAATAATTTTTTCATGTAATCAAAAAGTGTCAGAAAGGGCTTTGTCTTCAAGTGGTTAGAAGAGTGGGTGATGTGTGACATAAGCTTCTAAATGTTGTGCATAAAATGCCAGGACAGTTCAAACCCCCCCAAATGACCCCATTTTGGAAAGTAGAAACCCCAAGCTATTTGCTGAGAGGCATGTCGAGTCCATGGAATATTTTGTATTGTGACACAAGTTGCGGGAAAGAGACACATTTTTTTTTTTTTTTTTGCACAAAGTTGTCACTAAATGTTATATTGCTCAAACATGGGGATTTGTGAAATTACACCCCAAAATAAATTCTGTTGCTTCTCCTGAGTACGGGGATACCACATGTGTGGGACTTTTTGGGAGCCTAGCCGCGCACGGGACCCCGAAAACCAAGCACCGCCTTCAGGCTTTCTAAGGCCGTAAATTTTTGATTTCACTCTTCACTGCCTATCACAGTTTCGGAGGCCATGGAATGCCCAGGTGGCACAAAACCCCCCCAAATGACCCAATTTTGGAAAGTAGACACCCCAAGCTATTTGCTGAGAGGTATAGTGAGTATTTTGCAGACCTCACTTTTTGTCACAAAGTTTTGAAAATTGAAAAAAGAAAAAAAATTATTTTTTTTCTGGTCTTTCTTCATTTTCAAAAACAAATGAGAGCTGCAAAATACTCACCATGCCTCTCAGCAAATAGCTTGGGGTGTCTACTTTCCAAAATGGGATCATTTGGGGGAGGTTTGTGCCATCTTGGCATTTTATGGCCTTCAAAACTGTGATAGGTAGTGAGGAGTGAAATCAAAAATGTATGCCCTTAGAAATCCTGAAGGTGGTGCTGGGTTTTCGGGGCCCCGTACGCGGCTAGGCTCCCAAAAAGTGCCACACATGTGGTATCCCCATACTCAGGAGAAGCAGCTGAATGTATTTTGGGGTGCAATTCCACATATGCCCATGGCCTGTGTGAGCAATATATCATTTAGTGACAACTTTTTGTAAATTTTTTTTTTTTTTGTCATTATTCAATCACTTGGGACAAAAAAAATAAATATTCAATGGGCTCAACATGCCTCTCAGCAATTTCCTTGGGGTGTCTACTTTCCAAAATGGGGTCATTTTGGGGGAGTTTGTACTGCCCTGCCATTTTAGCACTTCAAGAAATGACATAGGCAGTCATAAACTAAAAGCTGTGTAAATTTCAGAAAATGTACCCTAGTTTGTAGACGCTATAACTTTTGCGCAAACCAATAAATATACGCTTATTGACATTTTTTTTTACCAAAAACATGTGGCCAAATACATTTTGGCCTAAATGTATGACTAAAATTTAGTTTATTGGATTTTTTTTTATAACAAAAAGAAGAAAATATCATTTTTTTTCAAAATTTTCAGTCTTTTTCCGTTTATAGCGCAAAAAATAAAAATGGCAGAGGTGATCAAATACCATCAAAAGAAAGCTCTATTTGTGGGAAGAAACGGACGCAAATTTCGTTTGGGTAGAGCGTTGCATGACCGCGCAATTAGCAGTTAAAGCAATGCAGTGCCGAATTGTAAAAAGTGCTCTGGTCAGGAAGGGGTAAATCCTTCCGGGGCTGAAGTGGTTAAAGAGACAGTGGGGATGATTTAGTCTCTGTTCACACTGGGGAGGCTTCAAAGTCGCCAGACTCTGAAGCCACCCCGCACTGCGTGACTTCAGCGTGGCTTCCAAACGACTTCTGCAATAGAAGTTAATGCCAGCCGCTCTGAAGTCATCCCTCCAATTAGAACGGTTCCATTGCACTGAATGGAGCATGACTTGTCAGGGGGCTACGTCGCCTCAGTGTGAACTGAACCCTACTAAAACTGGAGAGTGCAAAATCTGGTGCAGCTGCGCATGGTAGCCAATCAGCTTCTAACTTCAGCTTGTTCAATTAAGCTTTGACAAAAAAAAAATACTGGAAGCTGACTGGTCTCTATGCAGAGCTTACTGGATTTTGCACTCTCTAGTTTAAGGCTTGGTTCACACTGCTGCTGGATCTGACTCGCAACAGGGGTTTGGTGCATCCCTGTTCTCCGTTTCGGGGGGAAATCAGGGCCGAATTTATTTTTGCCATAATTTGGCCCTAAAATGGAGCCAAAGATGCACAGGACTCCTGTGCAAGCCACTCCACAGCCGCCACGGTGATGTGTGAACTGGCTCCATTGAGAGCCAGTCACAATCTTCTGTCATGCGAATTGGATGCAGGGAAAACCTCATCCAATTCGCACTATTGCGAACCCAGCCTTAGTAAATCAACCCCAGGGCATTTTTTTACTTTTAACTTTACTGATTAAGTAGATTAAAAGATAAGGGTCCATACCTTGGCTATACTACAGGGCATACCCCATGCAACAATCCAGTTCTTTGGTAGTAGGTGCAGAACATTAATGATTCAACTTTCAAATCTTGTGGAATAAGCTAGTAACTGTCCTGATATTGTCCCACTATCACACATGGCTGTTACATTGTGTGCTAGTGTCAGGTCTTAGACCTTCTCTGTTCCAAAGCTTCCTCCTCAGGCTCCAGGGGAAGCTCTTCCATGCTCACAGGGACACGGTTCTGTGTTGCTACTGACATCCCAAGAGAAGGAACTAGACTCATTCTCCCAAATATAATGATAGAGGGCAGAGCAATACCTAAGAAATCTACCTACAAAGGGGAGTGTCCCGTATTTAGGGGAACTATCACTTCCACCAACTACAGACGGAACCACAATACCCAATGGGGGACACCTTATCTGACACATATTCAATAATCTTACTTCAAAACAAAAAGAAAAAAAAACCTGTACTGGCCAAAAAATAATAAGGGTAAAAACACAGAAAGATCAAATATTTTAAATGTTTACCTGCAGCTTATTCCGTTCCATAAACTCTTTTTTATTCATCTGCAATGTGCCATTTTCCTAGTAAAGCCCCAGATCTTCTTTCAATAGTCCTCTCCTCTGCTGAAAGTGTCTAATTACTGGCTATGCTGTCCTTGCTCCTCCACCCCACACCTTTCTATACAACCTTTTACACACAATAGCAGTCAAAGAGCAAAAGTTAATACTAGAAAATGTTACTTGGATGACAGCTCTAAGTCTGTTGGGGTTGCTGACATCACAGCTACGGTGGCGGTACACAGCAGCACCAGGCTTTTGTTCCCCTTCCCTGCCAGTGACATTTATACAGAAATCAGTGCATTTTTATAGCACTGATTGCTATAAAAATTATCAATCGTCCCAAAAATGTGTCAAAAGTGTCCAAAGTGTCCGCCATAATGTCGCAGTCTCGATAAAAATTGCAGATCTCCGCCATTACTAGTAAAAAAATAATAATCATAAAAATGCCATAAATCTATTCCCTGTTATGTAGACACTATAACTTTTGCGCAAACCAATCAATATACGCTTATTGCTATTTTTATTACCAAATATATGTAGAATGAGATGATTAAATACCACCAAAAGAAAGTTCAATTTGTGGGAAAAAAAGGATGTCAATTTTGTGTGGGTACAGCGTCACATGACTGCACAGTTATCAGTTAAAGCAACGCAGTGCCATATTGCAAAAAGTGCTTGGGCCATTGAGCAGCCAAATCTTCCGGGGCTGAAGTGGCTAAAAATCTGTTTATTTTGCAAATAATCTTATAGGAAGATTGTTACTAAAATAAATGGTCTACTGACCACATAAGTAAAACATCTCCAGACACAGAAACCTTTGTATAGGAACAAGTGATCTCCCTGCCATGTTGCTACTACTCACTCAGCAACCATAGTATCATCATGCTCTCTTCTTAAAGTGATTGCAAATGATCACCTTGTAAAACAACCTGTACAGTTTAAAATAGAAATTTGAGGCAAAACATTTGTGTATAGATAAGAAAAAAATATATACCTTTTTTATAAGTGACCACATTCCCTCTGTTCTCAGCTGCATAAGAGTCTGTGGGGGGGGGGGGGGGTGTAGAAGGAACTACACACTGATCTTCCCACTAAAAGGCTGTACGTGGGGGTTGAAAGGGTGCACGATTCTGGAAAAATGAGAATCACCGTTTTTTTGCTTAGGATAAACATCAACATTCTCGGCGTAACATCATCTTTAACATTATACAAAAAATTGGGCTAACTTTGCTGTTTAGTTTTTTTTTTTTTTTAGTTCATTTAGTAGTATTTTTTCCCAAAAAATTGCTTTTGAAAGACCACTGCGCCAATACAGTGTGACATAAAATATTGCAATGGCTGCCATTTTTTTCTATAGGGTCTCTGCTAAAAAAATATAATAGAAATAGTTACCACTGCTCCGGACAAGCCAGGCTGAAATCTCTTTTCCTCGACAGCAAAGAAAAGGAGAGAGCCCCAGGTGCTGGCAATTGCTGGTACAAGTGTAATCGTGTAGAAAGATCTGGATGGCCGCACACCGGGATAGGCAGATAAAATCTTCTTTAGTCAAAACATGGAATAATAAAATACATGACACCGCTGGAGTGGTACAGCTTAGCCGCTAACGTGTTTCACGCTCGTACAGAGCGCTTACACATAGCTAGCTTACATAAAAGTGATAACCACATTTATACTTTAAAATATACAACATGTGACCAAAATGTTTGGTCACATGTTGTATATTTTAAATATATCCCGGTGTGCGGCCGTCCAGATCTTTCTACATGATAAAAACTCTTTGGTGATATTTGTATGGTGCAAGCCTTGCATATTATGGCCACGGGACACTGTGGTAATGCTAGCATGACGATCCATCACTAGCATATGAGGGCATATATTAGTGTGATTGCCGTGCCAGGCAGTCAATCCCAGGACGAAGTTATAATGATTAAACGTGTCAGTTTGTAGCTGTATGGCAACGGGAAGTGATCTCACATGTAACGCCGGAAGTAAAGTCTAGCTAGGACAGAAGCAGTGGTCGGGTGAGATACGGAGGTTATGCCCTGGGCCCGCTGTTATGCTGGCTTATGAGTTCTCTACCATTTGCTTTCTATAGCTTGACTACACGTGAGTGCATTGCCTGTGGGCTGTTTTTATTCTACTTTTAATAAACTTATCAGACATCTTTGCACTATTGGAGTCTCCTTTTATATTTTTTATACACGGGAGTTACTCATTTATCCATGAGAGTGGAGGATACGCTTTTGACCACCAATATCCCTGGGGGGTACAATGCCTTACTGCCAAGCATGAGAGTGTGAGGAAAATACTGCTGGTGAGTGTACATCCTATGGGGGAGCAGTGACACGCGTGACACATGGTGTGAAGAGGACGTTATCTGGATTTATCATTCATGGACTGATGAAAACGCCTGTCTAGCTGTGAAACTATTCACATTTGGACTTTTTTTTATCACTATTTGTACTTTGCCATCACTGGGTGTTATATAGTGTAATATGTGAAATGTTTTTAGCACTACTATTTACCTTTCTTTCTTTAGTAAAGTTTATTGCTTTTATTCGAATCATTTAAAGTGGCCGCTTGAATAGAATTCACATCTGCATATACGTATTTTTGGCGCAGGGGTAGGATCAATTGTTTGGCGAGAGTGTCTTGAGATCCTGTGATATTTTACTGATTTTACCTTGTAAGCAACAAATGTCAGAAAAAGACTTATGCCCCGTACACACGGTCGGATTTTCCGACGGAATGTGTACGTGTATGTGTGATAGGACCTTGTTGTCGGAAATTCCTACCGTGTGTAGGCTCCATCACACATTTTCCATCGGATTTTCCGACACACAAAGTTTGAGAGCAGGATATAAAATTTTCCGACAACAAAATCCGTTGTCGGAAATTCCGATCGTGTGTACACAAATCCGACGAACAAAGTGCCATGCATGCTCAGAATAAATAAAGAGATGAAAGCTATTGGCCACCCCGTTTATAGTCCCGACGTACATGTTTTACGTCACCGCGTTCAGAATAATCGCATTTTCCGGCAACTTTGTGTGACCATGTGTATGCAAGACAAGTTTGAGGCAACATCCGTCGGAAAAAATCCTAGGATTTTGTTGTCGGAATGTCCGAACAAAGTCTGACCGTGTGTACAGGGCATTAGACTTTAAGTAGTTAAACTGACCTCATTTACAGACCGAATTTCATCCCTTTGATCTAAAAGAACTAAATGTTACCTTTTATCTCCTAGCACTGAGCAATGTTGATAAACATTTGCCGGATGGTTGTTTTTTTTTTTTTGGGGGGGGGGGGGTTGACAGCTCTGAGTGAGCAGAGAAGGGCTCTGCACTTGTTACATGAATGAATTGTGGAAATGCTGGATTAAGATCATGAGAGGGGTTGAATCGAGATCGCGTTTTTTAACAATTTATCGTGCAGCTCTAGTGTCAGCATAGCTAAAGAAATGACCGCGGTGTGTTCTCCTGCTTAGTGTGGTCAGTTTTTAATAGAAAAGCAGAAAGACTGGCAGGAACACCAGAGATTTCACACAAAAGAAGCAATACAAAGAGAACAAGATATTTTTTTTCTTCATACAAGTACATGATACAGCAGGCACATATAAGGAAGATGAAATGTTGGGTTTACATACTCTTTAATTGATTTTGTCCCCATGCAGCCTGATTTTTATACATCTGTGTTTCTAAAAACTCTTTCTTTAAGTTTTTTTTTTTTTGTCTTTTAATAGAAAATAACTTACGTGATGACAAATAATTAGAAGAAAAATCTCATATCTGCCACCCCTGTGAGTAAACAGCTTGCAGGCATTGCATTCTGGTGTATTTTTTTTTTTTTTTACCATAACGTGATATGTTCATATATCTTCACAGTCATTACATTTGCACAATAATTAAGAAAACAAAACAGCCAGACCGATCTTTTGCAAATTAGGAATGAAAATTATGAAAATATAAGGGATCATATAAAGTGGACTTTTAACTAACTTTACATTGCATGAATTAATTCCCCCCATGTTGCATTTTAAGGCAAAAGCAAGGGACACCAGACAGCCCAATATAGATTGCACTACAAAAAAGTATGGCATGCCACATTCGGCATTTCGGTGTGGAACTCTTCTTCAAATAAGTGTGTGGAAGGTGGCATGTCCCCTCTTGATTTCCAACTAACTGCAGTCCAGCTACTGCCGACAACACAATCAACCGCAGAGTCAGCAACTGGGCGCACATGAATGAGGCCATACAGCAACAGCGTATATTTCTAGAAAATCTCTATCCTTTAACTGAGATAATGACGTCCCTGTGCTATAGACAGGAGAAAGTGTTTCTTCAGTCTCCTCTCTCCCAGTGATCAGACTGCAATATTATAACTTTGTAGCAAGTCAAGTGAAAGGCTGCAGCAGGGGATAATTTATGTCTGACATTTGTGAACACAGACAAAAACTATATGGGCACCAGGATTTACATGAATGTGCACTGAACTAGCATCCCATCCAGCATCCAGAAAGTAAAAAAAAAATTGCCAGGGGGAGTACTTTGCATTTGTAAAAGAAAATGGCAGTGAAATCAATGAAGCAGCAACAGATACATGGTGGGAGAGGTAGACCGACAGAAGCATTTCCTGGCTTAAAGCAAACCTGATATAAAAGTACAAAAGGAAGACCCATGTCACATACAAATGATCATAGAACAGAGAAAAGGGGTTGCAGGGGTATACCCTGCTATTTACTGGACTTTAATGACATAACAATAAATAAATTGTGTTGTAATATGATACAATTACCTTTAACCACCTCCTATCATAGTGAATAAGCTTTTATAAGGTATACAGGTAACTCAATCCTTCAAGGGTTGACGCATTTCGCAGGATTGTGTAGCTTCGTCAGGACCCATAGGTTGAGTATCATACTGACAGCATATGGCGGCATCATCGCATGCTACATGCGGGAGGACACGCAGTGACTGGCCTTTGGCTCCATATCACTCCAAGGAAATACTCCTTTTGAGGACTGTTCCTAGGCTTTACACCCTAGCATATTTGGAGACCGATTAGGATCTACTTTCACATATAACCTATTCGGGTGCAAATATACTTTCAACTGTTATACATATCTAAGGACATTCCCGGGAACCACATATATAATAGTTACCCAATAACAAGGCTGTTTTTGGCTCATTGATCTACATGCTATAGGTTACACCAAAGGGGTAATAGCCCCTATGTCCGCCTTACAGATGTTTTTGATGCCTCCTATGTTTCGCCATATACTTTCAGTATGATACTCAACCTATGGGTTTTGAAGAAGTTACACAATCATGCAAATTGTGTCAACCCTTTAAGGATTGAATTACCTGTGATATGACTGATTTCTGATTGGGACTCTAAAACAAAGGTAATACTGCAGCTGCAGGAACAGATTCACAGGACTCAATCACTATGTTTAAAATGTCCGTTCGGTGAAAAATTTATTATTACATGTTATTTTATACATAGATAAGAAAGGGGTGGTGTGAGATGTTATTAAAAGCTAACAAATAGAAATATGTTATTAAAAGCTAACAAATAGAAATATATTATTAAAACTAGCGAATAGAACAATTGCAAAAGTAAAACCTTGAAAAGGGAGGGGGGAGTAGAGAGCGTTTAGTAGGAGAAGTGTCTGTGTGTTAGGTGAAGGTTACAGAACACATTTCAACAGTGAGAACAAAATGGAGTCTCTTGTGCTTAAATGAACAGTACAATGAATGTCCATGTCATTTCCCCCCTTTTGTTTATTTGACACCATTCTTCTCCGCGTTACATTCAGCCGATTGCTGGTAACTCCTGTTACATTGGCGCAGAGAGACAGCGTCCTGTTCAGCTCTCTCCTAGCTTTCTCACAATAATGGGCTCATCAGGGCTGGTGGTACATTTGTTGGTACAGCGGGTAGTCACACAGAGGCATAGCCTGATGAGGAAGTAAATAACAAACATGAGAAATAGGAACATCACAATGTAAGCGCCTAGTTTCTGTAACCATGTTGCTATGCCATATAAAAAATCACCAAAACCTCCTAAACCCTGAAAGGGGTTCCATCCATCTTTAGCAATATCTCTGGCCTTATTCTGTAGTTCTCTTATCTTAGCAAGATGCCCTTTAATAATGTCCTCATTATCAGAAATGTATATACAACAGTCAGTGCGAAATATCTTACACATCCCACCTTGAGCTGTAGTGAGATAATTTAGCGTTAATCTGTGCTCTAATACTACTTTTTTAAGCTGAGCCATTTCTTCATTTAATAAACCTATATCAGTGGTAGTAAGGTTAATAATCTCATCTACAATTCTAGTGTAATTATTTAGTCTTTTCATTGCTTCAATTCCCCATCCTGTCCAGGAAGGGAACCATGACCATGCCATGTCACCTTCAGTGAACAGCTCTCTTTTGAACACTAAAGGGTATCCTGGACTTTGATCTGGTCGCACTGTATCTTTGCGAACAGCCAAAGCAGGTACTAACTTCCCAATGTAACATGTACCTGTAACATTAGTAGGAAGCCAGGCGTAAGCTTTATTTCCACATATATTATATAACCCTCTACGTATGGATGGTATGCCTGCTCCTAAAAAACTGGAAGCAATAACATGGAATCTCAGGTAACCAATATTTTCACATATGAGGAACTGTGAGCAATTTGTGCTATAAAGGGTTCTATTTAGTTCTGGATCTGGGATATAATAATATTGACCATAGTCTCCTCCATAAACTGTAATTTTTGCTCCGCTGCAATCTGAATTACCCAACCGTGTACATTTAGTGTTAAACGGGCATGTAATGTTTAAACAAATCTGTGGAGTGTTTATCTGTTTCGAAACCCACAAAGTTACTGATCTGTGCTCATTAGCTGTGGAGACTATGTATGAGCCATTTATTCTGGTCCTGTTTAGATCAGTGAAATTGAGAGGCATTGCTATCATGGGTATTGTTCCTGTTTGGGGATGTAAGTGAGAACACACCCAGCAGTTACTAGCGTTGCTATGGGTTGCATACAATTTTAACATTTGGATGAAAGGGTTATTTTTCCATGTCTCAGTTCTCACAAACAACAAAAAGAAAAGAAACATTATCATCTTTTTTTCAAAGGATATCATCACTTCAGGATTTTCTTGCAGTGACTGGCGTGAATCCAGGTGGGCTTTCCTTCCAACTTGACAGCAGAACCGGTTGTCAAAAGCACCAAATGTGGTCCGTCAAATTTTGGTTCTAGTGGCTTTCTGACGTGTCGCTTGACCACCACCCAGTCACCTGGTTGGATTCTGTGAATACCTGAAACAGAATCTGGGTCGGGGATAGATTTATAAACACCTTCATGTATTTTATTCAATGTTCTTTGCAAAATCTGAACATATTCTAACAGATTAGAGTGTTTTGGGTGGCCCTCCAAATAAAATCTCATAGGGGGACAGCCCATGTGGTTGTTTAGGGGTAGTAGTTCGTACAGAATATAGGGCTAATGGCAAAGCTTCCACCCATCCTTTTCCTGTATCTGCTTTAATTTTTGCACATCTGTTTTTCAAAATTCCATTAAGTCTCTCAACTTTACCACTACTTTGTGGATGATAAGGTGTATGGAAAGCTTGCTGTATGTGAAGTGCTTCCATTACCTCTTTCATTACTTCCCCAGTAAAATGGGTTCCTCTGTCACTCTCAATAGTTTCAGGAACTCCATATCTACAAAGTATTTCATTCACAATTTTCTTTGCTGTTGTTTTTGCATTTGCTTTGGCTACTGGCCAGCTCTCGGGCCAACCTGAAAACATGTCAACACACACTAAAGCAAACTCATAGGTGCCTATTCTGGGCATCTGAATGTAGTCTATTTGAATTCTTTGGAAAGGGAAATCTGGCTTTGGAGAAAGCCTTTGGGGAACATGAACAGGCCTCCCTGCATTGTACAGAGCACAAGTGAGACATGAAGCACAAAACCTGGCTGCAAATGCACTAAATCCAGGTGCTATCCAATAGCAGTTAGTAAGTGCCACCATCGCGCCCTTAGCAAGATGACTGACGCCATGTGCCAGCTGTGCTAAAACTGGGTACAAACTCCTGGGTAGACACCACCTGTTGTCAGCGCTCCACAGGCCCTGTTGATTTTGGGTAGCATTACATTTGATCCACTTATCCTTCTCTTCATCAGGGGCCTGGTTCTGCAACTGAATTAGAGTTTCTACATCCCACTGCTCTTGATGAGGGGAATCTGTCCCCGCTACCTGGGCGACCCCTACAGTGGATGTGACTCCAAATGCCATAAGGGCAGCATCCTTTGCCGCTTGGTCCGCTAAAGCATTTCCTCTGGCTGTCATGTCATTTCCCCTTGCATGCCCTTTTACCTTCAAGATGGCAACTTCTGCTGGTTTCTGAAAGGCCTCAAATAGCCGCTCTATGAGTTTTGCATGTCTCACTGGCTTCCCTGCACTAGTCAGAAAGTGCCGTGCTTTCCAGATAGGCCCAAAATCTGGGGCTATTCCAAATGCATATCTGCTGTCAGTGTAAACATTTCCCCTTTGATTCTCTAGGAGATGACATGCTTTGACTACAGCATACAACTCCGCTTCCTCTGCTGACATCTGGGGTTTCAATGCTTCCTGATGTAAAATGGTGTCTGTAGTGGTTACAGCAAACCCTGTGTGTGGCTGACCATCATCAGTGTAAAATCTGGAACCATCTACGAATAAGTGTGTGTCACAATCTGATAAGGGCTCATCTTTTGCTGGTGTGACAGAGGCCCTTTCTACCTCCATAAGAGCCATACAATCATGAGAAAAACTCTCAGGTTCTACATCAGTACCATTTGTTGCATCTTCCTCATCAATTATAAGAAGAAGAGTAGCCGGATTTAAAGTAAGACATCGTTTGATTGTTAAATTCGATGGAGCAAAAAGAGCAGACTGGTACTTGTCAAATCTACTGGCAGACACATGTCTGGTATTTACTTGATTCATGATTTCCTGTACTGCATGTGGCACATACAGGATCAGAGAAGAATCTAGTACAAGCTCCGTTACTTTGTCTAGCAGCAAAATGCAGGCTGCTAAGGCTCGCATACAACTGGGGGAGCCTTTGATGACAGGGTCTAATGAGGCTGATACATACATCACAGGCCTCTGTTTGTCTCCATGTAGCTGGGTGAGTACACCTGCAGAAAATCCATTGACTTCATGACAGAACAACGAGAAAGTCTTAGTATAGTCAGGAAGTCTAATGGCGGGAGCTTCAGACAAAATTTTAATAAGCTCCTTCATCTGCAATTCATTGTCCCATGTGAGTTTGAAAGGGTTTCTAGTGGTAGCCTCATATAGAGGAGCCATAAGTTCTGATGCATTTGGAATCCAGTCCCTACAACATCCCACTAACCCCAGGAAGGCACGTAGTTGCCGTACATTTCTTGGCTTTTCAAAGTTTTTTAGAGTTTTAACTCGATCTGGGGTTAGGTGACGGATTCCATGTGAAATACAGTGACCCAGAAAGATCACTTTCTCTTGGCAGTATTGTAGCTTATCTTTGCTAACTTTGTTGTTACTGTTATAGAGAAACAGGAGAAGGCTTACTGTTTCTCTGCTACAAATGTCCTTTGTATCAGAACAAATAAGCAAATCGTCTATGTACTGAAGCAAAACTGTGTTTGGGTGTAAGGGGGACTATTGGTCCAATACTTGCTTTAATGCAGTATTATATTCAGAGGGTCTACTCACACAGCCTTGGGGCAATCTTGTCCATGCTAACTTTTGGGCATCATGGGTAAATGAAAAAAGGTGCCAGCAATCTGGGTGCAGGGGCACCGAAAAGAAAGCATTTGCAAGATCAATCACTGTAAAGCAGGTGCTGGAGGCAGGTATTCCACTTAGTAAAGTGCGGGGGTTGGGCACGATCGGGGTATCTGCCTCTATTATATTGTTAATGGCTCTCAAATCATGCACCATGCGATATGTCACCTGCCCACCCTTCTTGTCTGGCTTCTTTGCAATTGGGAACAGGGGTGTATTGACCTGGGACTTAATTGGTACAACAACCCCTGCTGCTTTCAGTTGAGTGATTTGATCCTTTATCCCCTCAGTCTGAGCAATACTCAGTGGGTACTGTTTAATCTGTGGGAGATGGGCTCCTGGTTTAATTTTTATCATGACTGGGGTGCAATCCAGCAGACCTACATCATATTTGTTGGTGGCCCATAATCACTTTCAATTCTGGTGGAAATGGCAGAGTGAAATCCTGGATTAAAAATAATCCACAGGCAGAATTTAAAACTTCTCCTGATAGACTACTGACCACTTGGACTCCTGTAGGAGTGTAGTCTATGTTTGCTAAAATTTGGTTCAAAATGTCAGCTCCCAAAAGATTGGTAGGAACTGTGTCTGAAACTAACACTTTAGTGACAATTTCTGTTTGCTGTCCTAGCCTGAGTGGCTTGGACTCAACCAAATCAGTAGAGGTCCCGGTTAGGCCAACACCAGAGATAACATTTGTAGATAATAATCCTAGAGGTAAGTCCTCTATATTAAAAACACTTCGGCTTGCACCAGTATCAATTAAACAGGTTAATTCTGTTTCTCCTCCAGGATAGGGGAGTTCTTGTAAAAATACTTTTACTCTGGCCTCGGGACCATTGTCTCCCCTATTTAACATGATTGATACTGGCATGCCATTTTCCTATGCCTGATCCACTGCTTTTGGCAGAGAACTGGGATCAGCATGAGGTGCCTCTAAGCTCTTTTCTAGTCTACGGTCAGGAAGATGGCAGAATTTGGCTATGTGTCCTTCCCCATCACAATTGTAGCATATAATTGGTCCCCGATTGCCATGATTTCTG
The DNA here is from genome assembly GCA_037952925.1 of Lithobates clamitans. Taxonomy (NCBI): domain Eukaryota; kingdom Metazoa; phylum Chordata; class Amphibia; order Anura; family Ranidae; genus Lithobates; species Lithobates clamitans. The sequence continues at coordinate 422,047 of JBBGZY010000748.1, forward strand.
AAATTGCCTTTTGACTCTTCCTCTTCCTTTTCCTCTCTGCTTCCCCATGTACATTACCTTGGGTTTGCTGTCTTTTTGGTTAATCCTGTTTTCTATGGATAGGCAGGACGTCTCGAATAGACATATTGCCTGCCTCAGGCCTTGCTGTGAACAACTTTTCTTTCAACTGGGGTATTAAACCATCAAGAAACCTTTGTTTCACCAGTTGTGTAGATGGACTTGCAGTTTCTCCCGCCTTCTCTTCCTCTATTTTAATGCCTGCTTCCTCAGCCATATCACTTAACCACCTCCAATAAGCCCCTGCTGCTTCCTCTTTCCCTTGCTTAGCATTCATAAATTCAGCATGTCTGGTTTGTCCATATATTTGGGGCAATTTTTCCTTCAATTTCTCACAAACCTCCCGTCCACTAACCATCTTACCTAGATTTTTGACGTCTACACCACATTTTTTAAGTATATAGCCAGACATGTTGCTTCCCACTGCTTTAATAAGAAGCTGATGAATGTCAGTAGCAGAAGCCTCATATGCTTCCTGTGCAGCACTAAGTTTGTTTGCAAACCCAATTGGATTCTTTCTAGGATCTCCCAATCCCTCTAATATGGCTCTCATATCTTGGGGACTAAAAGGTACATGCCATTTAATTTGAGACTTACTGTCAACAGCATCACCTTCAAAAACTAATTGGGTTCTGACAGGATAAACTGCAACAGATTTCTCTATGCCAGGGGCAGAAGGGCTGGCATCTCCCTTCCTTCTCTCTTCATCTTGCTGCCACAATTTGGAAATTATGGTTTGCTCTGGAAGTTCAGACTCTATCTCTCTTTCTCTGGCCAAAGCCTTAAGTTCAGAGAGATCTAGGGTTGCATATGTGCCTTTTGATTTATGCCAATCATCTGTTTCTAGGATACGAGCCAAAATCCTCTTTGTAGGTTGATATGGGGCTGTTAAACCTCTGCTCTCTACTATATTGCATAGCTCATCTTTTGTGTGTTCCATGTAATCTAATTCTTTTGCTTTTGTGAGTGGACCCCTTAAAGCCAAACTGGCAGCCACATAAGGTGGGGGGTCCTCCTCTACAGAGTCTTCTGGCCAAACGTAGTAAATTTGGGCAGTACTTTTTATTAAATATCTCCGTCAAGCCAGTTTGATTTGCTACTTTAGCTTCTGTCTCCCATGTGCAAGCTATTCTCCACGTTCCTTCACTGCACAGTAGTGGGCCATAATCGTGCAGAAAAGTTTGCCATACTTTTAAATCAAAAGTCCCTTCAGATTTTAAAGGTTTAGCTGTTCCCTTTGTCCATTCTACCCATTTATCTAGGGGCTCAGTATAGGCAGAACCGTACCTTCGGTTCATATATTCTCTAGCGCTCATCTTGCGCTGGGCATTTTCTGAAGGCCTCTCTCCCTTCATTCCCTTAATTAATTTAATGCCCATAATGACTGGCCAGTCTTCTCTCTTCTCTACTTGTGCCTATACCCTCTTGCCTCTAAAACAAATAGTACAGCAAATCTGCAGATTTACAAGAATAGTCTCCACTTATCTACGTGGATAGAAGGGGTTTATGACAATAGACAAAACACTCATTAAGAGACCCTCCTTGTCTCTTCTCTTCTCTGTGAGTTTTATCTGACCCTACCATGCGCCTCTGACCCAGGTCGCCCACAAGGAGTCAACGCAGGGAACTGCAGAGGATTTTCCCTATCCACACACAGTCCAACCCGTGAAGGGGGACACAAACACATTCACACACACACGTTACCCAACTAGAAAGGTCCGAGAGTGGTCTGGTTTCCTTGAGAACCGACAGATAGGATACATAGGAAAAGGCAGAAATATAGCAAGCTTAAGGGCAGCTTACCTAGCCGGCATTTGAGGTCTGCGTTTCCTGATGATCCCGATCGAAGCGCGGTTCCTTCTGGAGACTCTGCCAAACTCCTGTTATGGCTCGCCAAGACTGATATGACTGATTTCTGATTGGGACTCTAAAACAAAGTTAATACTGCAGCTGCAGGAACAGATTCACAGGACTCAATCACTGTGTTTAAAATGTCAGTTCGGTGAAAAATTTATTATTACATGTTATTTTATACATAGATAAGAAAGAGGTGGTGTGAGATGTTATTAAAAGCTAACAAATAGAAATATGTTATTAAAAGCTAACAAATAGAAATATATTATTAAAACTAGCGAATAGAACAATTGCAAAAGTAAAACCTTGAAAAGGGAGGGGGGAGTAGAGAGCGTTTAGTAGGAGAAGTGTCTGTGTGTTAGGTGATGGTTACAGAACACATTTCAACAGTGAGAACAAAATGGAGTCTCTTGTGCTTAAATGAACAGTACAATGAATGTCCATGTCACCTGTAAACCTCAAGCTTATTCAATTTAAGTATGATAGGAGGTGGTAAAGGCAATTGTATCATATTACAGCACATTCTTTAATGTTATGCTTTTTTAACCTTTTGGAATTTTTAATTTTTTATAATAAAACTATGTTATAATATTATAATGGTTTCTGTCTCATGTCATGCCATTAAAGTCCAGCAATAGCAGGGTATACCCCTGCAACCCCCCTTTCTCTGATGTAAAAGTACTTAAATTGCTTATGCAAGGATTGAAAGACTCAAAAAATTGGTGGACTTTATGGGCACATAATGAGAGGAGAAATCATTAAAAAAGTATAAATTTTATTACAGAATAGTTAGAAAACATATAAACAACATACAAAACAACACCCTGTGTGGACACAGTTACCAGTTACCCAATAATGCAGTTACAGAGGGCTGGATCAAAAATATAAAGATTGACTTGGTAATGTATCAAAGTAAAAAAATAATTGTTCCAGTAATGCCTCCAATAGGGATGAGCCGAACACCCCCCTGTTCGGTTCACACCAGAACTTGCTAACAGGCAAAAAATTTGTTCGAACACGCAAACACCATTAAAGTCTATGGAACATGAACATGAATAATCAAAAGTGCTAATGTTAAAGGATATATGCAAGTTATTGTCATAAAAAGTGTTTGGGGACCCGGGTCCTGCCCCAGGGGACATGGATCATTGCAAAAAAAAGTTTTATAAGCGGACGTTTTTTCGGGAGCAGTGATTTTAATAATGCTTAAAGTGAAACAATAAAAGTGTAATATCCCTTTAAATTTCATACCTGGGGGGGGGTGTCTATAGTATGCCTATAAAGGGGCGCATGTTTCCCGTGTTTAGAACAGTCTGACAGCAAAATGACAATTCAAAGGAAAAAAGTCATTTAAAACTACTTGCGGCTATTAATGAATTGCCGGTCCGACAATACACATAAAAGTTCATTGATAAAAACGGCATGGGAATTCCCCACAGGGGAACCCTGAACCAAAATTTAAAAAAAAAATGACGTGGGGGTCCCCCTAAATTCCATACCAGGCCCTTCAGGTCTGGGGCAGGACCCGGGTCCCCAAACACTTTTTATGACAATAACTTGCATATAAGCCTTTAAAATTAGCACTTTTGATTTCTCCCATAAATTTTTAAAGGGTGTTCCGCGCCTTTCGAATTTGCCACGAACATCCCAAATTGTTCGCTGTTCGGTGAACTGGCAAACAGCCGATGTTCGAGTCGAACATGAGTTCGACTCGAACTCAAAGCTCATCCCTAGCCTCCAAGAACTTGCTTGTCGACGTGTTTTGCTAGAATATAATTAACACACGGAGGGGTAAACTGTACACACTGGAGTAGTGTTCAAGGGGGTATATATTCTCCCTCGCTTACGTGGCATTATCTGCCTGGGTCTTACAAATAGGCCTTCCCATTTGGGATAAGTGTAATAATCATACACTCAGACATTGATACTCTTTTCCTAGATATGCCATATATCTTTATAATCGAGGAGATTCTATACCTATCTATCTAACATATTGGTATTGTAACTTTGGAGCCATATCTGGTACTCTTCTTGATTCTCTGCCGGAAACGTTGATAGTGAGACCCCCTTACAGCTTACCTCTGTGTGTGATCCATACCTTGGTACTCCTAATTTATATGATTGTTATACATCAGACCTGTCCCCTAAACACACCAGCTGAAGCACTGCATGGCACCTTTTAGCCTGACTCTGGGAATAGCCCTTTGAACGCTTAGGGGTACCTGATTTTCATAGGACAATTCTGCAGAGGAGGGCATGGAGGTGGCGGAGGAGGAGGAGGAGGGGGTAGAGCTCACAGGTCTGGCATCATCACCACCAGCTGTATAGAGACGTGGGGGCACAACAAGCTGCAGCACTGAGCCCTGTCCTGCATCATTTCGAGTTGCAAGCAGCATTACCAGTGTGCTGTGAACGAAATATATTGTCCCTACCCATGCTTGCTGGACTACGTGTCAGCAGTAAGGTGGATTTTATGGCTGACTGCCTTGCCAAATGATGCCAGTACATTCCCTTCCACATGATGTTAGAGAGATGGAATGGCCTTACGTGAAAAGTAGTAGCAACTGGGAACCTGCCATTGTAGTACAACACATTGTGCGAATTCAGGAAGGGGGCAGAATCCATCAAGCTGAAAGGCAGAAGTTGGATAGCCAACAGATTTGACAAGCTTGCATTCAGACGCTGGGCATGTGGGTGGCAGGGACTGTATTTTATTTTCTGCTGCAGTAGATGGGGCAGAAAAATTTGCCGGCTACAATCTACAGCTGATGATGTGCTGCTGGCAGATGTGCTGCTAGGACCTGGGACACCCTGTGGTATACCATCATCCCTGTCAGTGGAGGCTGCTGAGAGATAATGACTCAGTATCGCAGGGGCAGACTGAAGTTAGTAAGGAGGAGGGACAGATTTGTGCCCCTTTTGTGTGACTTTTAGATGCTCTTGCCAACAGGCTGAGTGGTTGGATGTTAAATGCCTTGTTAGGCATGTGGTATCCAAATGATTGGTGTTTTTTGCAACGTTTGATGTGCCTGAGACACAGTTTGCAGATAGCAACAGTGTGATCTACTGCAGATGTGCTGAAAAAGGCTAAGACAGCTGAGCTTTGGGGAGTGGGCCGGGAAATAACAGCTGCAGAATGTGATGGAATAGGGTGGCTGCTCTCTACTCTTTCTTGATATTAGCCTCCTTGGGGTTGTGCCGCCTCACCTTCAGTTTCCTCCTCTGCTCTATCTGGCACCAAGTCACATCAGTGACCTCATCATTACCATCTCTATCTCCTCCATCTTCATCATTACCACTGGAGACAACTTGGCAATATGCTGCGGCTCGGGGAACATGAATGCCAATTTGTCTACCAGTGTTCCTTCCTCTCTCTATTCTCTCTGTTCTTGTCATCCTCAACCTCAGAACTAGGGATGAGCTTCGAGTTCGAGTCGAACTCATGTTCGACTCGAACATTGGCTGTTCGCAAGTTCGCCGAACACCGAACAATTTGGGGTGTTCGCGGCAAATTCGAATGCCGCGGAACACCCTTTAAAAGTCTATGGGAGAAATCAAAAGTGCTAATTTTAAAGGCTTATATGCAAGTTATTGTCATAAAAAGTGTTTGGGGACCCGGGTCCTGCCCCAGGGGACATGTATCAATGCAAAAAAAAGTTTTAAAAACGGACGTTTTTTCAGGAGCAGTGATTTTAATAATGCTTAAAGTCAAACAATAAAAGTGTAATATCCCTTTAAATTTCGTACCTGGGGGGTGTCTAAAGTATGCCTGTAAAGGGGCGCATGTTTCCCGTGTTTAGAACAGTCTGACAGCAAAATGACATTTAGAAGGAAAAAACTCATTTAAAACTACCCGCGGCTATTAATGAATTGCCGGTCCGACAATACACATAAAAGTTCATTGATAAAAACGGCATGGGAATTCCCCACAGGGAAACCCCGAACCAAAATTAAAAAAAAAAAAAAAATGACGTGGGGGTTCCCCCTAAATTCCATACCAGGCCCTTCAGGTCTGGTATGGATATTAAGGGGAACCCCGGCCAAAATTTTTTAAAAAAATGACGTGGGGTTCCCCCTAAATTCCATACCAGACCCTTCAGGTCTGGTATGGATTTTAAGGGGAACCCCGCGCCAAAAAAAAAAAAGGCGTGGGGTTCCCCCAAAAATCCATACCAGACCCCGTGACATCACAGGGAAGTCCCGTCAAGTCACCGTGCGTCAGAGGGGGGCGGGGTCACCGGGTGGCCCCGCCCCCCGTTATTTAAGAACCGTCAGACGAGGAGACGCCGTCACACAGCGGGAGCCTCCCTCCATGCATGGATGCGGAGCGGCCCGCAGAAGAAAATTAAGAAGAGAAGATGAAGATGAAGAAGATGAAGAAGATGAAGAAGAGAAGAGGATGAAGAAGAAGATGAAGAGAAGAGCGGGAGCCTCCCCCCATGCCATGGGTGCGGAGCGGCCCGAGGAGAAGAAGATAGAAGACGCCGCGGAGGAGATGCTGGACGAGAACGCCGGAGGAAGAACCAGAAGAGCCAGAAGAACCAGAAGAAGAAGAAGATGAAGGAAGATAGAAGAAGCATTTAAATAAAGGAATTGTCAAAAACTGTCTCTTGTCATTTTTAACTATTTTGACACTTTTTTAGTGAAATGGTAGGGGTAAGTACCCCCTTACCATTTCACACAGGGGGGGGGGGATCTGGGGGTCCCCTTGTTAAAGGGGGCTTCCAGATTCCGATAAGCCCCCCGCCCGCAGACCCCCACAACCACCGGCCACGGTTGTGGGGATGAGGCCCTTGTCCTCATCAACATGGGGACAAGGTGTTTTGGGGGGCTACCCCAAAGCACCCTCCCAATGTTGAGGGCATGTGGCCTGTTACGGTTCAGGAGGGGGGGCGCAATCTCGTCCCCCCTCTTTTCCCGCGGCCTGCCAGGTTGCGTGCTCGGATAAGGGTCTGGTATGGATTTTTGGGGGAACCCTACGCTGTTTTTTTTTTTTTTTTGGCGCGGGGTTCCCCTTAAAATCCATACCAGACCTGAAGGGCCTGGTATGGAATTTAGGGGGACTCCCACTTCATTTTTTTTTTTTTAAATTTTGGTTCGGGGTTTCCCTGGTGGGGAATTCCCATGCCGTTTTTATCAATGAACTTCTATGTGTATTGTCGGCAATGCAATAGCCGCGGGTAGTTTTAAATGGCTTTTTTTCCTTCGAAATGTCATTTTGCTGTCAGGCTGTTCTAAACACGGGAAACATGCGCCCCTTTACAGGCATACTATAGACACCCCCCAGGTACGAAATTTAAAGGGATATTACACTTTTATTGTTTGACTTTAAGCATTATTAAAATCACTGCTCCTGAAAAAACGGCCGTTTTTAAAACTTTTTTTTGCATTGATCCATGTCCCCTGGGGCAGGACCCAGGTCCCCAAACACTTTTTATGACAATAACTTGCATATAAGCCTTTAAAATTAGCACTTTTGATTATTCATGTTCGTGTCCCATAGACTTTAACGGTGTTCGCGTGTTCGAGCGAACTTTTTTCCTGTTCGCATGTTCTGGTGCGAACCGAACAGGGGGGTGTTCGGCTCATCCCTACTCAGAACCAACATCTGAATCCAATAATGGCTGGGCATCATCAAGGCGCAAGTGGCTGACGCTGTGGTCAAAAAATTCAGCTGACTCCTCAATGGCTGATTTTATGGCAGGAATAGATGTGGACATGGAGGCAGGTTTATCCACTCTGGCAACTGCAGGGGATTGCACACTTGTCTCTTCTTGTGTGACAGAGGATGACGAGGATGAGGAAGGTTTAGTAAGCCAGTCAACCACCTCCTCCACATGCTGTGGCTGGATAGCACAGGAAAACTCACTAAACAGAGGAAATTGTGCCCTGCCTGAGGACTGACCACCACGTCCACCTTTGCCTGTGGACTAGGGATGAGCTTCGTGTTCGAGTCGAACCCATGTTCGACTCGAACATCGGCTGTTCGGTCGTTCGCCGAATTGCGAACGATATGGGCCGTTCGCGCCAAATTCGTGTGGCGCGTCACGGCCCATAATTCACTGCGGCATCGCAGTGCATTGCTGGCTGATGATTGGCCAAGCATGCACTATGACCCGCATGCTTGGCCAATCACAGCGCCGTCAGTAGAGAGAGCTGTAATTGGCCAAAGCCAGGGTGGCTTTGGCCAATTATGGCTCAGGGGATTTAGTACACACCCCACACTATATAAGGCCGCCTGCACGGCGGCCCTGTGTAGTGTGTGTTCCGGTGTGCTGAGAGATAGAGAGAGAGAGAGACAGTGTCATTTGATTTGAGTTAGATAGATTAGGCAGAACAGTCAGTCAGTTAGCTGCACTTACAGTGTATTGTGTATATATATGCATCCCAGGTGTTGCATATATATATATACACTGTATTCAGTTTAGCTAGATCCGTTCCTGTTATCTTCTATCTAGACTATTTACATTTAGTGCAGTGTGTCCTGCTCACAGTGTTCAGCTAGATCCGTTCCTGCTATTTACATTCAGTGCAGTGCGTCCTGCTCACAGTGTTCAGCTAGATCCGTTCCTGGTATTTACATTTAGTGCAGTGCGTCCTGCTCACAGTGTTCAGCTAGATCCGTTCCTGCTATTTACATTCAGTGCAGTGCGTCCTGCTCACAGTGTTCAGCTAGATCCGTTCCTGGTATTTACATTTAGTGCAGTGCGTCCTGCTCACAGTGTTCAGCTAGATCCGTTCCTGCTATTTACATTCAGTGCAGTGCGTCCTGCTCACAGTGTTCAGCTAGATCCGTTCCTGCTATTTACATTCAGTGCAGTGCGTCCTGCTCACAGTGTTCAGCTAGATCCGTTCCTGGTATTTACATTTAGTGCAGTGCGTCCTGCTCACAGTGTTCAGCTAGATCCGTTCCTGCTATTTACATTCAGTGCAGTGCGTCCTGCTCACAGTGTTCAGCTAGATCCGTTCCTGGTATTTACATTTAGTGCAGTGCGTCCTGCTCACAGTGTTCAGCTAGATCCGTTCCTGCTATTTACATTCAGTGCAGTGCGTCCTGCTCACAGTGTTCAGCTAGATCTGTTCCTGCTATTTACATTCAGTGCAGTGCGTCCTGCTCACAGTGTTCAGCTAGATCCGTTCCTGGTATTTACATTTAGTGCAGTGCGTCCTGCTCACAGTGTTCAGCTAGATCCGTTCCTGCTATTTACATTCAGTGCAGTGCGTCCTGCTCACAGTGTTCAGCTAGATCCGTTCCTGGTATTTACATTTAGTGCAGTGCGTCCTGCTCACAGTGTTCAGCTACATCCGTTCCTGCTATTTACATTCAGTGCAGTGCGTCCTGCTCACAGTGTTCAGCTAGATCCGTTCCTGCTATTTACATTCAGTGCAGTGCGTCCTGCTCACAGTGTTCAGCTAGATCCGTTCCTGCTATTTACATTCAGTGCAGTGCGTCCTGCTCACAGTGTTCAGCTAGATCCGTTCCTGGTATTTACATTTAGTGCAGTGCGTCCTGCTCACAGTGTTCAGCTACATCCGTTCCTGCTATTTACATTCAGTGCAGTGCGTCCTGCTCACAGTGTTCAGCTAGATCCGTTCCTGCTATTTACATTCAGTGCAGTGCGTCCTGCTCACAGTGTTCAGCTAGATCCGTTCCTGCTATTTACATTCAGTGCAGTGCGTCCTGCTCACAGTGTTCAGCTAGATCCGTTCCTGGTATTTACATTTAGTGCAGTGCGTCCTGCTCACAGTGTTCAGCTAGATCCGTTCCTGCTATTTACATTCAGTGCAGTGCGTCCTGCTCACAGTGTTCAGCTAGATCCGTTCCTGCTATATACATTTAGTGCAGTACGTCCTGCTCACAGTGTTCAGCTAGATCCGTTCCTGTTATCTTCCTACTGACAGGCAGGCTTGTCTGGTTACAGTATATAAAGCTACCTGAAGAAAATTACAGGTGTTCTTTTTGATCCTATTAGTACCACGGTCAGGCAGCTAGACTATTTACATTTAGTACAGTGTGTCCTGCTCACAGTGTTCAGCTAGATCCGTTCCTGTTATCTTCCTACTGACAGGCAGGCTTGTCTGGTTACAGTATATAAAGCTACCTTAAGAAAATTACAGGTGTTCTTTTTGATCCTATTAGTACCACGGTCAGGCAGCTAGACTATTTACATTTAGTACAGTGTGTCCTGCTCACAGTGTTCAGCTAGATCCGTTCCTGTTATCTTCCTACTGACAGGCAGGCTTGTCTGGTTACAGTATATAAAGCTACCTTAAGAAAATTACAGGTGTTCTTTTTGATCCTATTAGTACCACGGTCAGGCAGCTAGACTATTTACATTTAGTACAGTGCGTCCTGCTCACAGTGTTCAGCTAGATCCGTTCTTGCTATTTACATTCAATGCAGTGCGTCCTGCTCACAGTGTTCAGCTAGATCCGTTCCTGGTATTTACATTTAGTGCAGTGCGTCCTGCTCACAGTGTTCAGCTAGATCCGTTCCTGCTATTTACATTCAGTGCAGTGTGTCCTGCTCACAGTGTTCAGCTAGATCCGTTCCTGCTATATACATTTAGTGCAGTACGTCCTGCTCACAGTGTTCAGCTAGATCCGTTCCTGTTATCTTCCTACTGACAGGCAGGCTTGTCTGGTTACAGTATATAAAGCTACCTTAAGAAAATTACAGGTGTTCTTTTTGATCCTATTAGTACCACGGTCAGGCAGCTAGACTATTTACATTTAGTACAGTGCGTCCTGCTCACAGTGTTCAGCTAGATCCGTTCCTGTTATCTTCCTACTGACAGGCAGGCTTGTCTGGTTACGGTATATAAAGCTACCTGAAGAAAATTACAGGTGTTCTATCCCAGCTTAGTGCAGCTACAGGCCATTAGTATGTCTGGAAGGCCAAGAAGGAGAGGCAGACAGTCACAAGCCAATAAGAGAGGGCAAGCAGGCTCTGTGTCTAGTGCTGGTCGTGGAGACGGTGCATCCTCATCAGCACGTGGCCATGGGACACGCTTGGCCTTTTTTTCGGCAGCTGGCCGTGTTGAGCCGCAACATGCGGAAGACTTGGTCGAGTGGATGACCAAGCCGTCCTCATCCTCCTCATCCTCTCTCACCCATGCCCAGGGTGCTTTGTCTGGCAAAGCAGCGGCCTCTTCCCTCAGCTCAATGTCATCAGTGACTCCTTCCCTAGCTCCACCATGTCCTCATGAGGATTCCCTCGAACTGTTTGACCACAGTGTTGGGTACATGCTCCAGGAGGATGCCCAGCGTTTGGAAGGCTCTGATGATGATACTGAGCTCAATGAAGGCAGTAACATGAGCACGGACAGAGGGGGTGCCCAAGAAGGACAGCAATCTGGCAGTCATGCTCCCCCTGCTGCAGCATACTGCCAGGTTTGCTCCAGTGATGAGGAGGGAGGGGATGATGAGGTCACTGACTCAACGTGGGTGCCTGATAGGAGAGAGGAGGAGGAGGAGGAGGAGGTGGCACATCACCAACTAGGCAGGATGCCCTCCAGGGGCCAGCCTAAGGGCAGCACATTGACTGCATCACACCCCAAAGCTCCACATGTGCAGGGCGCTGCAGTCTCTGCGCGTTATTCAAAAAGTTCTTTGGTGTGGGCCTTTTTTGAGACGAGTGCATCAGATCGCACCGCTGCTATTTGCAACATATGTCTCAAGCGTATCTCGCGTGGCCAAAACATCTCCCGCTTGGGTACCACATGCTTGACCAGACATATGTTGACCTGCCATGCAGTTCGTTGGCAAGCGTATCTAAAAGACCCACACCAAAGAACAAAGACGATCTCTCCTTGCTCCTCATCAGCTGAGATTTCCAACCCCACTAGACCTTCAGTCCTCTCTGAGACCTGCAGTGAGAGGAATGAAGGTGTAGAATTAGGTGTGTCACAGCCAAGTACTTGTGGGCAATCTGCTTTTGGTACACCGACGTCAGATTGTACCAGGCAAATTTCCCTGCCCCAGCTGCTGCACCGCCGAAAGAAGTTTGCTCCCAGCCATCCACATGCCCAGCGGTTGAATGCTAGCTTGGCAAAATTGCTAGCACTTCAACTGCTGCCTTTTCAGTTGGTAGACTCTGCCCCCTTCCGTGAGTTTGTGGAATGTGCGGTTCCTCAGTGGCAGGTACCCAAACGCCACTTTTTCTCACGGAAGGCGATTCCGGCTCTCTACCGGCATGTGGAAGGCAATGTCCATGCCTCGCTGGACAGGGCGGTCAGCGGTAAGGTGCATATTACCGCTGACTCATGGTCCAGCAGGCATGGACAGGGACGTTACTTAAGTTTCACGGCGCATTGGGTGACTCTGCTGGCAGCTGGGAAGGATGCAGGACAAGGTGCAGTAGTGTTGGAGGTTGTTCCGCCACCACGCCTCCAAAATGCTGATTGTGACACACCTCTCTCCTCCACCCCCTCCTCTTCTTCTTCCTCCATGGCCTCTTCCTCGGAACCAGCGGTGCTCCGTAGGCGTTCAAGGGGCTACGCAAGTACGCAGGCCAAAAGATGCCATGCGGTGCTTGAGCTGGTGTGCTTGGGGGACAGGAGCCACACTGGGGCAGAGGTTCTGTCAGCTCTGCAGGGGCAGGTTCAGAGGTGGTTGACGCCACGCCAACTTAAGGCAGGAATGGTGGTTTGCGACAATGGCACCAACCTCCTCTCTGCCCTCCGACAGGGACAACTGACCCATGTGCCCTGTTTGGCTCATGTCCTTAACTTGGTGGTGCAGCGGTTCTTGGGCAGGTACCCGGGCTTACAGGATGTCCTGAGGCAGGCCAGGAAAGTCTCTGTGCATTTCCGCCGGTCATATAATGCCAGTGCTCGGCTGACGGACCTCCAAAAGGAGTTTAACCTGCCCAAGAACCGCCTAATCTGTGACATGCCCACCAGGTGGAACTCGACGTTGGCCATGCTGCAGCGGCTGCACACGCAGCAGAGGGCCATCAATGAGTACCTGTGCGACTATGGCACCAGGACAGGGTCAGGGGACCTTGGTTTTTTTTCCCCACGCCAGTGGGCCATGATCAGGGATGCATGCACTGTCCTGTCACCATTCGAGGAGGCCACGAGGATGGTGAGCACTGACAGTGCATGCATCAGTGACACTGTCCCCCTTGTCCACCTGTTGGAGCACACGCTGCGTGGAATAATGGACAGGGCACTTGAGGCAGAACAGAGGCAGGAAGAGGAGGACTTCCTTAGCTCTCAAGGCCCCCTTTATCCAGACAGTGTTCCTGCGTGCCCGCCGATCACACAGGAAGAGGACGAGGAGGAGGAGGAGGAGGAGGAGGAAGATTGTGTCAGTATGGAGGTGGAGCCTGGCACTCAGCATCAGCAGTCTTTAAGGGATCAGTCCCAAGGAACACATGGACTTGTACGTGGCTGGGAGGAGGTGGCTGCGGACGTTGTTGTCCTTAGTGACCCAGAGGACTCCGGACCGAATGCCTCAGCAAACCTACGCTGCATGGCCTCCCTGATCCTGCAAAGCCTGCGTAAGGATCCTCGTATTCGTGGTATCAAGGAGAAGGACCAATACTGGCTGGCAACCCTCCTTGATCCACGTTACAAGGGTAAGGTTGCGGACCTTATCTTGCCATCGCAGAGGGAGCAGAGGATGAAACATCTTCGGGAGGCCTTGCAGAAAGGTCTGTGCAACGCGTTCCCAGAGACTGGGAGGTTACAAACTCCTGTTTCTGGACAACGTGTTGCTGAGGCTTCGGTCAGTCAAAGAAGGAGCGGTGGAGAAGGTGGCCGTCTGACCGATGCGTTCAGACAATTTTTTGGTCCGCAGCCCCAAGGTATGATCGGTTCCAGCAACCATCGCCAGCGTCTGTTTTACATGGTGCAGGAATACCTAGGGGCAAGATCAGACTTGGACACCTTTCCCACCGAAAATCCTCTGGGTTATTGGGTCTTGAGGATGGATCACTGGCCAGAGCTTGCACAGTATGCAATTGAGCTACTGGCCTGTCCTGCATCCAGCGTTCTTTCGGAACGCACATTCAGTGCTGCTGGAGGCGTGGTAACCGATCACAGGGTGCGTCTGTCCACCGACTCGGTCGATCGGCTGACCTTCATAAAAATGAATCAGTCTTGGATCACCACCAGCTACCAAGCACCTGATGCAGATGTAACCGAATAATTTTTTTTGAAATCTCAGATCCCTTCAAAGACTGCCTATGCTGATGCTGAGTGACTATCCCTGAGTAATTATCCTCTTCCTCCTCAATCATCACGCTGATAGCTTGTAAGAACATTTTTGGTTCTGGGCGCCACCACCAGTGCCTAAGGCACAATTTTTCAGCCCCTGTTTAACAGGGGCGTGTAATTACAATTTTTGATGTAATACTTTGCAGCAGGGCTCGTTCCTGCATTCCAACTAGAGTGTCTGTGAGGGGTTGCAGTGTTGTGGCACCAGCACCAGTGCCTAAGACCCAATTTTTCAGCCCCTGTCTAACAGGGGCGTGTAATTACAATTTTTGATGCAATACTTTGCAGCAGGGCTTGTTCCTGCGTTTCAACTAGAGTGTCTGTGAGGGGTTGCAGTGTTGTGGCACCAGCACCAGTGCCTAAGACCCAATTTTTCTGCCCCTGTCTAACAGGGGCGTGTAATTACAATTTTTGATGCAATACTTTGCAGCAGGGCTCGTTCCTGCGTTCCAACTAGAGTGTCTGTGAGGGGTTGCAGTGTTGTGGCACCAGCACCAGTGCCTAAGACCCAATTTTTCAGCCCCTGTCTAACAGGGGCGTGTAATTACAATTTTTGATGCAATACTTTGCAGCAGGGCTTGTTCCTGCGTTTCAACTAGAGTGTCTGTGAGGGGTTGCAGTGTTGTGGCACCAGCACCAGTGCCTAAGACCCAATTTTTCTGCCCCTGTCTAACAGGGGCGTGTAATTACAATTTTTGATGCAATACTTTGCAGCAGGGCTCGTTCCTGCGTTCCAACTAGAGTGTCTGTGAGGGGTTGCAGTGTTGTGGCACCAGCACCAGTGCCTAAGGCCCAATTTTTCTGCCCCTGTCTAACAGGGGCGTGTAATTACAATTTTTGATGCAATACTTTGCAGCAGGGCTCGTTCCTGCGTTCCAACTAGAGTGTCTGTGAGGGGTTGCAGTGTTGTGGCACCAGCACCAGTGCCTAAGGCCTAATTTTTCAGCTCCTGTTCAACAGGGGCATGTAATTACAATTCTTGATCTAATATTTCACAGCAGGGCCCTGTGAGGGCTTACAGTGTTTTGGCCACAGCAACACCTAAGGCCCAAATTTCTGCTGAGTATATAGGGCAGGACCCTACTTTCAAACATCTAACTTACAAACGACTCCTACTTGCAAACGGAAGGAGACAACAGGAAGTGAGATGAAATCTACCCCTAAGGAAGGGAAATTCTCTCCTGTAAGAGTTAATATGGGAAAACAATTTCTCCTTTCCACTGATGCTTTCCAATCCTTGTTCCACAAAAAAACCCAAATTTTCAAAAAACATTTTTCATTGGGACAAAAAAGTGAGGTGAAATCTTCTGAAGAGGAGGAAAGACGCAAAACAAATGTCACAGGGGTGATAACCCTTCCCTATGTTTTCCAAAAAGCTTAGAAAAGATTTTTTGGCTGGAGCTAAACACATTAAAAATGTTCAAAATTACAAACAGATTCTACTTAACAACAAACCTACAGTCCCTGTCTTGTTTGCACCGCCTGAATACTGCTGTTCAGAGTATATAGGGACCTTTCCTTATTTTAATTTGGGTGCGGGGTTCCCCTTAATATCCATACAAGACCCAAAGGGCCTGGTAATGGACTGGGGGGTACCCATGCCGTTTGTCTCACTGATTTTCATCCATATTGCCATGACCCGACATGACATTAAACCCGCAAGCAGTTTTAAATGAGATTTTTTCCTTTAAAAATGACATTTGGTGCAGGGACTGTTCTAAACATGGGAAACACGCGTCACTTTACAGGCATACTATAGACACCCCCCAGGTACGATATTTAAAGGAATATTTCACTTTTTTTTTTTACTTTAAGCATCATTAAAATCACTGCTCCCGAAAAAACGGCCGTTTTTAAAAGTTTTTTTTGCATTGATACATGTCCCCTGGGGTAGGACCCGGGTCCCCAAACCCTTTTTAGGACAATACCATGCAAATTAGCCTTTAAAATGAGCACTTTTGATTTCGAACGTTCGAGTCCCATAGACGTCAATGGGGTTCTAACGTTCGTGCGAACTTGCGGTCCGTTCGCGGGTTCTGGTGCGAACCGAACCGGGGGGTGTTCGGCTCATCCCTACTGTGGACACATTTGTTTCTGGCCCCCTTACAGTGCCAAGGGAACATCTGCCTCTCCTTGTTGTCCTCCCAGACATTATTGGGATGGAGGGGGTGGTGATTATAAGCAAATGTAAAGAAGAAGTTGAAATCTGTACATAGATGCACTTTAATTGATGTAAAGAGGTGTTTGGTGCACTTTAATTTGAGTACTCACACTACACAGACACACTCCATGGATACACTATAATATACTGCAATATAATGCGCCAAACGTACGACGCACAGAACTTTATAGTGTTAAACTTGCAGTAACGAAAGTTTGGCCCGAACTTATGCTCAGGGCTAACCGTTTGCCCATCCCTACTGTGAACATGTACTGTTAGATGTGATGACAAGGAGAATGGCACGGTGTACATTCAAGTAAATATATTGTGAAACCTAGACTCTTTAATTGCAGACCTTTTCCAAAAAATCAAGCAGTCTGTTATGCTGATCTATGGCTTCCCTATAAAGTAACCCAGAACAACTATGCAAAACAGAAAAGTCAGGGTGAAGTCATAACTCCTTATTTACTATATGTTTAACCCCTTGCCGAGCAGCTGCCATAATTTTACAGCGGCAGGTCGGCACAATCCCGCTAGCCATCATAGCTGCACGTCGGCTCGCGGGATCGGGATAGCAGGCGCGCGCACGTGCCCGCTGCACAGCGGGGGTGCCAATGCTCGTGGCTGATGGTCGCGATGACTGCCAGCCATGAGAGATTGCAGGCACGAGAGGCAGAACAGGGACATGTGTGTGTGTAAACACACAAATCCCTGTTCTATTCCGTGAGGCGTGACAGATCGTGAGTTCCTATTATCCTATTGGCACTTTTTTTGTTTATAGCTCAAAAATATAAAATAAAAACTGCAGAGGCGATCAAATACCACCAAAAGAAAGCTCTATTTGTGGGAAAAAAGGACATCAATTTTGTTTGGGTGCCGCAAATTCTCAGTTAAAGCAGCGCAGTGCCGAATCGCAAAAAATGGCCCATTCATTCAGCAGCCAGATCTTCCGGGGCTGAAGTGGTTAAAGTGTCACTAAACCCACATTATAAAAAAAACTATCAATAAATGCTGTATTACATGCTGTTCATGATCATTATGAGATTTGTTTTCTGTATTCTGCAAAAAAAAAAGCCTGGTTGATCCTGCTGATCTCTATCTCCACCTTCTGTTCATGTCCCCAATTTTAGCTAGGGATTTTGCAGCTGTGGTGGCAACTCTGCACATGCTCAGTTTTCAGTTAGTTTCTATGCTGAGCATTTCCTCCCTATCACATGTGATCAGCTCATGTGACTATAGAGTCACACATGTGGGTGTATACACAGTGGTAAATGACAGCCCATCCCCCCTCCTCCTCCACTAACAGCTAAACACAATGGAAGTGGAATATTGCATGTAGAATAATAGTGGCTTCACCTCCCTCTTATTCTAAGACACAGGCTGGAGGAGCATTAAACAGCCTGTGATTGTCAGAAATCTGCCCAAAACCCAATGTAATTGCCAAAAAGTAGGGATGAGCTTCGTGTTCGAGTCGAACCCATGTTCGACTCGAACATCGGCTGTTCGGTCGTTCGCCGAATTGCGAACGATATGGGCCGTTCGCGCCAAATTCGTGTGGCGCGTCACGGCCCATAATTCACTGCGGCATCGCAGTGCATTGCTGGCTGATGATTGGCCAAGCATGCACTATGACCCGCATGCTTGGCCAATCACAGCGCCGTCAGTAGAGAGAGCTGTAATTGGCCAAAGCCAGGGTGGCTTTGGCCAATTATGGCTCAGGGGATTTAGTACACACCCCACACTATATAAGGCCGCCTGCACGGCGGCCCTGTGTAGTGTGTGTTCCGGTGTGCTGAGAGATAGAGAGAGAGAGAGACAGTGTCATTTGATTTGAGTTAGATAGATTAGGCAGAACAGTCAGTCAGTTAGCTGCACTTACAGTGTATTGTGTATATATATGCATCCCAGGTGTTGCATATATATATATACACTGTATTCAGTTTAGCTAGATCCGTTCCTGTTATCTTCTATCTAGACTATTTACATTTAGTGCAGTGTGTCCTGCTCACAGTGTTCAGCTAGATCCGTTCCTGCTATTTACATTCAGTGCAGTGCGTCCTGCTCACAGTGTTCAGCTAGATCCGTTCCTGCTATTTACATTCAGTGCAGTGCGTCCTGCTCACAGTGTTCAGCTAGATCCATTCCTGCTATTTACATTCAGTGCAGTGCGTCCTGCTCACAGTGTTCAGCTAGATCCGTTCCTGCTATTTACATTCAGTGCAGTGCGTCCTGCTCACAGTGTTCAGCTAGATCCATTCCTGCTATTTACATTCAGTGCAGTGCGTCCTGCTCACAGTGTTCAGCTAGATCCGTTCCTGGTATTTACATTTAGTGCAGTGCGTCCTGCTCACAGTGTTCAGCTAGATCCGTTCCTGCTATTTACATTCAGTGCAGTGCGTCCTGCTAACAGTGTTCAGCTAGATCCGTTCCTGGTATTTACATTTAGTGCAGTGCGTCCTGCTCACAGTGTTCAGCTACATCCGTTCCTGCTATTTACATTCAGTGCAGTGCGTCCTGCTCACAGTGTTCAGCTAGATCCGTTCCTGCTATTTACATTCAGTGCAGTGCGTCCTGCTCACAGTGTTCAGCTACATCCGTTCCTGCTGTTTACATTCAGTGCAGTGCGTCCTGCTCACAGTGTTCAGCTAGATCCGTTCCTGCTATTTACATTCAGTGCAGTGCGTCCTGCTAACAGTGTTCAGCTAGATCCGTTCCTGGTATTTACATTTAGTGCAGTGCGTCCTGCTCACAGTGTTCAGCTACATCCGTTCCTGCTATTTACATTCAGTGCAGTGCGTCCTGCTCACAGTGTTCAGCTAGATCCGTTCCTGCTATTTACATTCAGTGCAGTGCGTCCTGCTCACAGTGTTCAGCTACATCCGTTCCTGCTGTTTACATTCAGTGCAGTGCGTCCTGCTCACAGTGTTCAGCTAGATCCGTTCCTGCTATTTACATTCAGTGCAGTGCGTCCTGCTCACAGTGTTCAGCTAGATCCGTTCCTGCTATATACATTTAGTGCAGTACGTCCTGCTCACAGTGTTCAGCTAGATCCGTTCCTGTTATCTTCCTACTGACAGGCAGGCTTGTCTGGTTACAGTATATAAAGCTACCTGAAGAAAATTACAGGTGTTCTTTTTGATCCTATTAGTACCACGGTCAGGCAGCTAGACTATTTACATTTAGTACAGTGTGTCCTGCTCACAGTGTTCAGCTAGATCCGTTCCTGTTATCTTCCTACTGACAGGCAGGCTTGTCTGGTTACAGTATATAAAGCTACCTTAAGAAAATTACAGGTGTTCTTTTTGATCCTATTAGTACCACGGTCAGGCAGCTAGACTATTTACATTTAGTACAGTGTGTCCTGCTCACAGTGTTCAGCTAGATCCGTTCCTGTTATCTTCCTACTGACAGGCAGGCTTGTCTGGTTACAGTATATAAAGCTACCTTAAGAAAATTACAGGTGTTCTTTTTGATCCTATTAGTACCACGGTCAGGCAGCTAGACTATTTACATTTAGTACAGTGTGTCCTGCTCACAGTGTTCAGCTAGATCCGTTCCTGTTATCTTCCTACTGACAGGCAGGCTTGTCTGGTTACAGTATATAAAGCTACCTTAAGAAAATTACAGGTGTTCTTTTTGATCCTATTAGTACCACGGTCAGGCAGCTAGACTATTTACATTCAGTGCAGTGCGTCCTGCTCACAGTGTTCAGCTAGATCCGTTCTTGCTATTTACATTCAGTGCAGTGCGTCCTGCTCACAGTGTTCAGCTAGATCCGTTCCTGGTATTTACATTTAGTGCAGTGCGTCCTGCTCACAGTGTTCAGCTAGATCCGTTCCTGCTATTTACATTCAGTGCAGTGCGTCCTGCTCACAGTGTTCAGCTAGATCCGTTCCTGGTATTTACATTTAGTGCAGTGCGTCCTGCTCACAGTGTTCAGCTAGATCCGTTCCTGCTATTTACATTCAGTGCAGTGCGTCCTGCTCACAGTGTTCAGCTAGATCCGTTCCTGGTATTTACATTTAGTGCAGTGCGTCCTGCTCACAGTGTTCAGCTACATCCGTTCCTGCTATTTACATTCAGTGCAGTGCGTCCTGCTCACAGTGTTCAGCTAGATCCGTTCCTGCTATTTACATTCAGTGCAGTGCGTCCTGCTCACAGTGTTCAGCTACATCCGTTCCTGCTGTTTACATTCAGTGCAGTGCGTCCTGCTCACAGTGTTCAGCTAGATCCGTTCCTGCTATTTACATTCAGTGCAGTGCGTCCTGCTCACAGTGTTCAGCTAGATCCGTTCCTGCTATTTACATTCAGTGCAGTGCGTCCTGCTCACAGTGTTCAGCTAGATCCGTTCCTGGTATTTACATTTAGTGCAGTGCGTCCTGCTCACAGTGTTCAGCTAGATCCGTTCCTGCTATTTACATTCAGTGCAGTGCGTCCTGCTCACAGTGTTCAGCTAGATCCGTTCCTGGTATTTACATTTAGTGCAGTGCGTCCTGCTCACAGTGTTCAGCTAGATCCGTTCCTGCTATTTACATTCAGTGCAGTGCGTCCTGCTCACAGTGTTCAGCTAGATCCGTTCCTGGTATTTACATTTAGTGCAGTACGTCCTGCTCACAGTGTTCAGCTAGATCCGTTCCTGTTATCTTCCTACTGACAGGCAGGCTTGTCTGGTTACAGTATATAAAGCTACCTGAAGAAAATTACAGGTGTTCTTTTTGATCCTATTAGTACCACGGTCAGGCAGCTAGACTATTTACATTTAGTACAGTGTGTCCTGCTCACAGTGTTCAGCTAGATCCGTTCCTGTTATCTTCCTACTGACAGGCAGGCTTGTCTGGTTACAGTATATAAAGCTACCTTAAGAAAATTACAGGTGTTCTTTTTGATCCTATTAGTACCACGGTCAGGCAGCTAGACTATTTACATTCAGTGCAGTGCGTCCTGCTCACAGTGTTCAGCTAGATCCGTTCTTGCTATTTACATTCAGTGCAGTGCATCCTGCTCACAGTGTTCAGCTAGATCCGTTCCTGGTATTTACATTTAGTGCAGTGCGTCCTGCTCACAGTGTTCAGCTAGATCCGTTCCTGCTATTTACATTCAGTGCAGTGCGTCCTGCTCACAGTGTTCAGCTAGATCCGTTCCTGCTATATACATTTAGTGCAGTACGTCCTGCTCACAGTGTTCAGCTAGATCCGTTCCTGTTATCTTCCTACTGACAGGCAGGCTTGTCTGGTTACAGTATATAAAGCTACCTTAAGAAAATTACAGGTGTTCTTTTTGATCCTATTAGTACCACGGTCAGGCAGCTAGACTATTTACATTTAGTACAGTGCGTCCTGCTCACAGTGTTCAGCTAGATCCGTTCGTGTTATCTTCCTACTGACAGGCAGGCTTGTCTGGTTACAGTATATAAAGCTACCTGAAGAAAATTACAGGTGTTCTATCCCAGCTTAGTGCAGCTACAGGCCATTAGTATGTCTGGAAGGCCAAGAAGGAGAGGCAGACAGTCACAAGCCAATAAGAGAGGGCAAGCAGGCTCTGTGTCTAGTGCTGGTCGTGGAGACGGTGCATCCTCATCAGCACGTGGCCATGGGACACGCTTGGCCTTTTTTTCGGCAGCTGGCCGTGTTGAGCCGCAACATGCGGAAGACTTGGTCGAGTGGATGACCAAGCCGTCCTCATCCTCCTCATCCTCTCTCACCCATGCCCAGGGTGCTTTGTCTGGCAAAGCAGTGGCCTCTTCCCTCAGCTCAATGTCATCAGTGACTCCTTCCCTAGCTCCACCATGTCCTCATGAGGATTCCCTCGAACTGTTTGACCACAGTGTTGGGTACATGCTCCAGGAGGATGCCCAGCGTTTGGAAGGCTCTGATGATGATACTGAGCTCAATGAAGGCAGTAACATGAGCACGGACAGAGGGGGTGCCCAAGAAGGACAGCAATCTGGCAGTCATGCTCCCCCTGCTGCAGCATACTGCCAGGTTTGCTCCAGTGATGAGGAGGGAGGGGATGATGAGGTCACTGACTCAACGTGGGTGCCTGATAGGAGAGAGGAGGAGGAGGAGGAGGAGGAGGAGGAGGTGGCACATCACCAACTAGGCAGGATGCCCTCCAGGGGCCAGCCTAAGGGCAGCACATTGACTGCATCACACCCCAAAGCTCCACATGTGCAGGGCGCTGCAGTCTCTGCGCGTTATTCAAAAAGTTCTTTGGTGTGGGCCTTTTTTGAGACGAGTGCATCAGATCGCACCGCTGCTATTTGCAACATATGTCTCAAGCGTATCTCGCGTGGCCAAAACATCTCCCGCTTGGGTACCACATGCTTGACCAGACATATGTTGACCTGCCATGCAGTTCGTTGGCAAGCGTATCTAAAAGACCCACACCAAAGAACAAAGACGATCTCTCCTTGCTCCTCATCAGCTGAGATTTCCAACCCCACTAGACCTTCAGTCCTCTCTGCGACCTGCAGTGAGAGGAATGAAGGTGTAGAATTAGGTGTGTCACAGCCAAGTACTTGTGGGCAATCTGCTTTTGGTACACCGACGTCAGATTGTACCAGGCAAATTTCCCTGCCCCAGCTGCTGCACCGCCGAAAGAAGTTTGCTCCCAGCCATCCACATGCCCAGCGGTTGAATGCTAGCTTGGCAAAATTGCTAGCACTTCAACTGCTGCCTTTTCAGTTGGTAGACTCTGCCCCCTTCCGTGAGTTTGTGGAATGTGCGGTTCCTCAGTGGCAGGTACCCAAACGCCACTTTTTCTCACGGAAGGCGATTCCGGCTCTCTACCGGCATGTGGAAGGCAATGTCCATGCCTCGCTGGACAGGGCGGTCAGCGGTAAGGTGCATATTACCGCTGACTCATGGTCCAGCAGGCATGGACAGGGACGTTACTTAAGTTTCACGGCGCATTGGGTGACTCTGCTGGCAGCTGGGAAGGATGCAGGACAAGGTGCAGTAGTGTTGGAGGTTGTTCCGCCACCACGCCTCCAAAATGCTGATTGTGACACACCTCTCTCCTCCACCCCCTCCTCTTCTTCTTCCTCCATGGCCTCTTCCTCGGAACCAGCGGTGCTCCGTAGGCGTTCAAGGGGCTACGCAAGTACGCAGGCCAAAAGATGCCATGCGGTGCTTGAGCTGGTGTGCTTGGGGGACAGGAGCCACACTGGGGCAGAGGTTCTGTCAGCTCTGCAGGGGCAGGTTCAGAGGTGGTTGACGCCACGCCAACTTAAGGCAGGAATGGTGGTTTGCGACAATGGCACCAACCTCCTCTCTGCCCTCCGACAGGGACAACTGACCCATGTGCCCTGTTTGGCTCACGTCCTTAACTTGGTGGTGCAGCGGTTCTTGGGCAGGTACCCGGGCTTACAGGATGTCCTGAGGCAGGCCAGGAAAGTCTCTGTGCATTTCCGCCGGTCATATAATGCCAGTGCTCGGCTGACGGACCTCCAAAAGGAGTTTAACCTGCCCAAGAACCGCCTAATCTGTGACATGCCCACCAGGTGGAACTCGACGTTGGCCATGCTGCAGCGGCTGCACACGCAGCAGAGGGCCATCAATGAGTACCTGTGCGACTATGGCACCAGGACAGGGTCAGGGGACCTTGGTTTTTTTTCCCCACGCCAGTGGGCCATGATCAGGGATGCATGCACTGTCCTGTCACCATTCGAGGAGGCCACGAGGATGGTGAGCACTGACAGTGCATGCATCAGTGACACTGTCCCCCCTGTCCACCTGTTGGAGCACACGCTGCGTGGAATAATGGACAGGGCACTTGAGGCAGAACAGAGGCAGGAAGAGGAGGACTTCCTTAGCTCTCAAGGCCCCCTTTATCCAGACAGTGTTCCTGCGTGCCCGCCGATCACACAGGAAGAGGACGAGGAGGAGGAGGAGGAGGAGGAGGAAGATTGTGTCAGTATGGAGGTGGAGCCTGGCACTCAGCATCAGCAGTCTTTAAGGGATCAGTCCCAAGGAACACATGGACTTGTACGTGGCTGGGAGGAGGTGGCTGCGGACGTTGTTGTCCTTAGTGACCCAGAGGACTCCGGACCGAATGCCTCAGCAAACCTACGCTGCATGGCCTCCCTGATCCTGCAAAGCCTGCGTAAGGATCCTCGTATTCGTGGTATCAAGGAGAAGGACCAATACTGGCTGGCAACCCTCCTTGATCCACGTTACAAGGGTAAGGTTGCGGACCTTATCTTGCCATCGCAGAGGGAGCAGAGGATGAAACATCTTCGGGAGGCCTTGCAGAAAGGTCTGTGCAACGCGTTCCCAGAGACTGGGAGGTTACAAACTCCTGTTTCTGGACAACGTGTTGCTGAGGCTTCGGTCAGTCAAAGAAGGAGCGGTGGAGAAGGTGGCCGTCTGACCGATGCGTTCAGACAATTTTTTGGTCCGCAGCCCCAAGGTATGATCGGTTCCAGCAACCATCGCCAGCGTCTGTTTTACATGGTGCAGGAATACCTAGGGGCAAGATCAGACTTGGACACCTTTCCCACCGAAAATCCTCTGGGTTACTGGGTCTTGAGGATGGATCACTGGCCAGAGCTTGCACAGTATGCAATTGAGCTACTGGCCTGTCCTGCATCCAGCGTTCTTTCGGAACGCACATTCAGTGCTGCTGGAGGCGTGGTAACCGATCACAGGGTGCGTCTGTCCACCGACTCGGTCGATCGGCTGACCTTCATAAAAATGAATCAGTCTTGGATCACCACCAGCTACCAAGCACCTGATGCAGATGTAACCGAATAATTTTTTTTGAAATCTCAGATCCCTTCAAAGACTGCCTATGCTGATGCTGAGTGACTATCCCTGAGTAATTATCCTCTTCCTCCTCAATCATCACGCTGATAGCTTGTAAGAACATTTTTGGTTCTGGGCGCCACCACCAGTGCCTAAGGCACAATTTTTCAGCCCCTGTTTAACAGGGGCGTGTAATTACAATTTTTGATGTAATACTTTGCAGCAGGGCTCGTTCCTGCATTCCAACTAGAGTGTCTGTGAGGGGTTGCAGTGTTGTGGCACCAGCACCAGTGCCTAAGACCCAATTTTTCAGCCCCTGTCTAACAGGGGCGTGTAATTACAATTTTTGATGCAATACTTTGCAGCAGGGCTTGTTCCTGCGTTTCAACTAGAGTGTCTGTGAGGGGTTGCAGTGTTGTGGCACCAGCACCAGTGCCTAAGACCCAATTTTTCTGCCCCTGTCTAACAGGGGCGTGTAATTACAATTTTTGATGCAATACTTTGCAGCAGGGCTCGTTCCTGCGTTCCAA
The DNA here is from genome assembly GCA_037952925.1 of Lithobates clamitans. Classification (NCBI taxonomy): domain Eukaryota; kingdom Metazoa; phylum Chordata; class Amphibia; order Anura; family Ranidae; genus Lithobates; species Lithobates clamitans. The sequence continues at coordinate 447,617 of JBBGZY010000748.1, forward strand.
CTAGAGTGTCTGTGAGGGGTTGCAGTGTTGTGGCACTAGCACCAGTGCCTAAGGCCTAATTTTTCAGCTCCTGTTCAACAGGGGCATGTAATTACAATTCTTGATCTAATATTTCACAGCAGGGCCCTGTGAGGGCTTACAGTGTTTTGGCCACAGCAACACCTAAGGCCCAAATTTCTGCTGAGTATATAGGGCAGGACCCTACTTTCAAACATCTAACTTACAAACGACTCCTACTTGCAAACGGAAGGAGACAACAGGAAGTGAGATGAAATCTACCCCTAAGGAAGGGAAATTCTCTCCTGTAAGAGTTAATATGGGAAAACAATTTCTCCTTTCCACTGATGCTTTCCAATCCTTGTTCCACAAAAAAACCCAAATTTTCAAAAAACATTTTTCATTGGGACAAAAAAGTGAGGTGAAATCTTCTGAAGAGGAGGAAAGACGCAAAACAAATGTCACAGGGGTGATAACCCTTCCCTATGTTTTCCAAAAAGCTTAGAAAAGATTTTTTGGCTGGAGCTAAACACATTAAAAATGTTCAAAATTACAAACAGATTCTACTTAACAACAAACCTACAGTCCCTGTCTTGTTTGCACCGCCTGAATACTGCTGTTCAGAGTATATAGGGACCTTTCCTTATTTTAATTTGGGTGCGGGGTTCCCCTTAATATCCATACAAGACCCAAAGGGCCTGGTAATGGACTGGGGGGTACCCATGCCGTTTGTCTCACTGATTTTCATCCATATTGCCATGACCCGACATGACATTAAACCCGCAAGCAGTTTTAAATGAGATTTTTTCCTTTAAAAATGACATTTGGTGCAGGGACTGTTCTAAACATGGGAAACACGCGTCACTTTACAGGCATACTATAGACACCCCCCAGGTACGATATTTAAAGGAATATTTCACTTTTTTTTTTTTACTTTAAGCATCATTAAAATCACTGCTCCCGAAAAAACGGCCGTTTTTAAAAGTTTTTTTTGCATTGATACATGTCCCCTGGGGTAGGACCCGGGTCCCCAAACCCTTTTTAGGACAATACCATGCAAATTAGCCTTTAAAATGAGCACTTTTGATTTCGAACGTTCGAGTCCCATAGACGTCAATGGGGTTCTAACGTTCGTGCGAACTTGCGGTCCGTTCGCGGGTTCTGGTGCGAACCGAACCGGGGGGTGTTCGGCTCATCCCTACCAAAAAGTAATAAAGATTTGATTTCAAATATACAGCCGAGGCCAAAAGTTTTGAGAATGACACAAATATACATTTTCACAAAGTCTGTTGCTTCAGTAATTAGATCTTTTTTGTCAGATGTTACTATGGTATACTGAAGTATAATTACTAGCATTTCATAAGTGTCAAAGCCTTTTATTGACAACTACATTAAGTTTATGCAAAGAGTCAATATTTGCAGTGTTGACCCCCTCTTTTTCAAGACCTCTGTAATTTGCCCTGGCATGCTGTCAAACAACTTCCGGGCCACATACCGAACAATGGTACCCCATTATTGCATAATCAATGCTTGGAGTTTGACAGATTTTTTCTGGGTTTTTTTTGCTCACCCTCATCATTAGGATTGACGACAGGTTCTCAATGGGATTAAGGTCTGGGGAGTTTCCTGGCCATGGATCCAAAATTTCAGTATTTTGTTCCCCAAGCCACAGTTAGTTGCTCTTGGAGAATGTATTTGTACCATTCTTTATTCATGGCTGTGTCCTTAGGCAAAATTGTGAGGGAACCCACTCCCTTGGCTGAGAAGCAACCCCACACATGAATGGTCTCAGGATGCTTTACTGCTAGCATGACACAGGACTGATGGTAGTGATCACCTCTTCTTCTCTGGACAAGGTTTTGCCCCAAACAATCAGAGAGGGGATTTATCAGAGAAAATGACTTTACCCCAGTCCTCAGCAGTCCAATTTCTGTACCTTTTGCAGATCATCAGTCTCTCCCTGATGTTTTTTTTCCTGGAAATGGCTTCTTTGCTCTCCTTCTTGACACCAGGCCATCCTCCAAAATTCTTGTCTTTACTGTGTGTGCAGATGCACTCACACCTGCCTGCTGCCATTCCTGAGCAAGCTCTGCACTGGTGGTGTCCGGATCCTGCAGATGAATCAACTGTAGGAGAAGGTCCTGGCACTTGCTGGACTTTCTTAGGCGCCCTGAAGCCTTCTTCACAAGTGCAGTAGAAATGTTTTTATGGGATGTTCATGGCAAAGAGGGACTTTGCAATTAATTGCAATTCATCTGATTACTGTTCATAACATTCTGGAGTATATGAAAATTGCCATCATAAAAATTGAGGCAGCAGACTTTGTAAAAATGAATATTTGTGGCATTCTCAAAACTTTTGGCCACAGCTGTATATTTGTATGACGATTTAAAACAGTTTAGTGATATTATTTATTTATTTTTACTTTGTATTACAAAGACTGTTTAAGGGCCTCCTGCTTACAGTATGTTTCCCTGCAGACAGGCTGGGAAAGATCTGGGTCATGTGCCAGCTGACATGAATTAGGAAAAAGGTACTTAGATGTTTTGTTTGTTTTTTTTCTGTTTTGTTTTTTATTAAAATAATTAAAGTGCCATAATTCACATACAGGAATAGAAGGGACAATGTAAGATAAACAGTATGTGTGTGTATGACTTTAATGGTTGCGCAAGTCAGTGATTCACACATTGAAATAAGAGGGACACTATCATTGAAGCAAGAGGCAACTAGAAATGGTCAACTAGCATTTCCCAAAACAGACTAGCAAGACAGCCTTTCTCTCACTACAGAATTCTTTTAGTGGTACAGAGAGCAGGATGTGTCTCTTGACCCAGGAATTTAGGTTATGCATGCCAGAGAGGCCTATGGAGTCTCAGGAAACTAAAGCGGAAAACTAACCTGAGTTGAAGGTGCTTGCAATGCAATGCCAGTGAATGTTCAGGTTAGACCTTTTTAAAGTACATATCTAAACTGTCTCCCTCATTGGTGCCTGAGTGCCCCTTACAATGACTTCCTGGGTCCCCTAATAGTTCTGAATCCTGAGATGTTCTAATTTGTAAATCATGGACATTTTTCTGCAATATCAACGTTTTTTTTCTGCTTCCTTCCACTGCTTGAACATACCTATAGCCAGTAAAGACATTCATCACAGTGATCTAATTGGAAGGTATGAAAGGCAGAAGGAAGCAAGACTGTCTTTGAAAAAGAGTGTGGAAATTTTGTATACTAAAGGGCCCTGTTTTCCAGGGCTGTAAGGGTGCTAAAAAGAACTTTAAACATAGGCGTACCCACATGGCAGCCCACACCCTTATCACTGTGCGGTGCTGATTCCCCCTGCTTCCTGGCGTCCCCTGTGTCTTCCCTGCAGTGCTGCCAGCTTCCCTCCTCTCCTCTCCCTCTGGCTGCTGCGGGGGGTGTTTCAGGATGGATGAATGAATGAACACAGTAAGTGATCTGTACTGATCGCTCCAGTGTTCATTCTTAACTGAAGCACAGAAAAACTATGTTTACTATGCTTTTTAAAGGAACAGGAAGCCCCTCAGAAAAAAGTACATTCATTCTCTGTCCAGTGCAGCTGAGGCTTTAAAGAAAGGGACTGGGGAAGCTCTGTCCTCAGTTCCTTTCTCTCTGTTTAGACCCATGATATTTCACCAAAGCCCTCCGACGAGGCACCTAAAAATAAATAAATAAATAAATAATTATAATGTAAAAAATAATAAAAATAAACTTGCAAAAAATAATAAAAATAAAAACTACTGACACCATCCACAGCCCTACTGACACCAATCTCTGCTCTACTGACACCATCCACTGCTCTGCTGATATATACATGTGTGTTTGTGCTATGGGGTGAACAATATATTTGGGGGGCACACCCTAAAAGATGCATTAAAGATGGTGCAGCCATAAGAGCGTACAGTAGAAGAAAATATTACAGCGCACACATGCAAAAAAGACATTTACCTCCAGCAAGGCTAGTTTAAAACACCTAAACATTTTCAAAAAAACATTATCAAAAAATATGGGGATTTGGTCACACCATATTGCTATATGGTGCTAAGCCCACTTACTGCGACAAAGTACCCCATGATCAGTGGGTCCTACACTATCCATAGATTGGGAGATCCTGCTTCTCTAAACCATGAGAGCAATACACTCTTCTAAAATTGGAGAATCTTGAGGTCTCCACCCATGACACAAGTGGAAACTAATTAGAGGTACTTAATGAGTGAGTGGGGTGCTCCTCACCCAAAGGGATTTGGTCAGAAACCATACAATAGACAAACAAGATATTTGTTTTTTTGAAAATGTTTAGGTGTTTTAAACTAGCCTTGCTGGAGGTAAATGTCTTTTTTGCATGTGTGCGCTGTAATATTTTCTTCTACAGTACGGTCTTATGGCTGCACCATCTTTAATGCATCTTTTAGGGTGTGCCCCCTAAATATCTTGTTTGTCTATTGTATGGATTCTGACCAAATCCCTTTGGGTGAGGAGCACCCCACTCCCTCATTAAGTACCTCTAATTAGTGTCCACTTGTGTCATGGGTGGAGACCTCAAGATTCTCCCATTTTAGAAGAGTGTATTGCTCTCATGGTTTAGAGAAGCAGGATCTCCCAATCTATGGATAGTGTAGGACCCACTAATCATGGGGTACTTTGTCGCAGTAAGTGGGCTTAGCACCATATAGCAATATGGTGTGACCAAATCCCCATATTTTTTGATAATGTTTTTTTGAAAATGTTTAGGTGTTTTAAACTAGCCTTGCTGGAGGTGAATGTCTTTTTTGCATGTGTGCACTATATTTTCTTCTACTGTACGGTCTTATGGCTGCACCATCTTTAATGCATCTTTTAGGGTGTGCCCCCTAAATATCTTGTTTGTCTATTGTATGGATTCTGACCAAATCCCTTTGGGTGAGGAGCACCCCACTCACTCATTAAGTACCTCTAATTAGTGTCCACTTGTGTCATGGGTGGAGACCTCAAGATTCTCCCATTTTAGAAGAGTGTATTGCTCTCATGGTTTAGAGAAGCAGGATCTCCCAATCTATGGATAGTGTAGGACCCACTAATCATGGCGTACTTTGTCGCAGTAAGTGGGCTTAGCACCATATAGCAATATGGTGTGACCAAATCCCCATATTTTTTAATAATATTTTTTTTTAAATGTTTAGGTGTTTTAAACTAGCCTTGCTGGAGGTAAATGTCTTTTTTGCATGTGTGCGCTGTAATATTTTGTGCTATGGGGTGCACACCCTAATCCAATGGACTGTGCACACAAATGGCCTTGAACGTGTGTGCAACCACTGCTAAAAGCCTGAATTATGATTGTGTAGCCAGTTTAGAGTGTTAGAGTCAAGAGTATACTTCAAAAGCAAACAGTGGATTGAACTGGTCCTGAATGATTTAAGTTGCTCATAAATGGTGAAAAGTCGGCTTAATCCTATACAGAGAAGTAGTACACTAGCTTATTGGTTAGCCTCTTGCTTTGTATCACTGCATTAATTGGGGTCAGTTCCTACCAGGGATATTATCTGCACAAAGTGTGTATGCTTTCCTTAAATCTTTAAGGATTTTTCCTTACAGGTTAGAAGGTTAATTGGCTTCTAGCCATATTGGTGTGTTCTTGTCTGATGTTTAAGCTTGTCTGCGCTAGAGTCTGATGTGAATGGTTTGATGTACCCTGCAAAGTGCTACCTAATTATTAAATACAGAAACATGGATTACTAGTCCTTTATTATAGCAATAATTTACTTTTTTTTTTTTTTTTGATTATATCCTGAGATTTTACAGCAAATGTTTGTGCCGACTGGCTTTGATTGTTTTGTTGTGTAAGTTCTACAATCACTTGAACAGGTGTACAGATCCCCCAATGTATATGTTGATTATTTCCAGCTGCTAAATGATAACTGTAATGTGTAGATAGTCAAAGATGCTGAGATAACATTTAATGGAATCAGAATATTTTTCTTAGGGTAAACAAAATATGAAAAACACTTTATTTCATAGGGATCAGAATTGATTTTTCATGGCTATAACTTATCATTGGTTGCTGTGATTTTCTGACTTGGAAACTTCATTGCTCCATTTAGCAGTTTTTGCCACACATTGTTGTCTTCTTTTCAAAAATGCAAAAAAAAAATGCTGGGCACTTGGCTGCCTTTGTGAGTCATTGGCCCAGAAAGTAATGTTATAGGTATAATTTCTAATATTTACTCTGGGTTGGTAATGTAAATTTTACCATTGGAATAACACAACAGTGAAGCAACTAGCATTTTCAGGAGACGTTACAAATAGTAGCTTGTGTATTTTCATCCAACTCACATTTTACTTATAGAAACTCAATTACCTTGCCTGTTAATTTTTTCTTAAAGCAGTAGTAAATCACAGTTAAAAGAAAAACTTCCCCTGCAAGGCATGAAGAAATAATTCCGGATAGCTGCACTTCCAAAAATCCCTTTATTGAAGCTCCATATGACAAGTGGTAGACAGATGGAGCAGGGGACAAAGAGGTAGACATGTTTCGCCCAAATGTTAGCATTTAGTCATTACCTCAGGTCATTACCTCGCGTTTCGCGCAAATGTTAGCGCTTAGTCATTACCTCAGGCTATTACCTCGCGTTTCATGCAAATGTTAGCGCTTTGTCATTACCTCAGGTAATGACGAAGCGCTAACATTTGCGTGAAAAGCATCTACCTCTTTCTCCCCTGCTCCATCTGTCAACCACTTGTCATTTGAGGTTTCAATAAATGGATTTTTGGAAGTACAGCCATCCGGAATTATTTCATGTTACACAGCATGCGAGCTGGGCTAGCACCTGACTAGTGTGTGTGGGGATTAACCAGAGACTCACTCACCTTTTCTTGTTTCATTCCCCTGTAAGGCAATGGCATTGTATCCTAGCACATTATGAGAGACTTACCTTAAAACAAAGCCCTCCAGCAGCACGCTGTCACCGCTGCAGAGGCTTCTATCTTCACCCGGTCTTCCTTCAGGGTTCGCAGCCTCCAGTTACATGAGTGGCAGAAGACATCACTCACAGGAGCCAGCGTTTACTGCACGGTATACCGGACCTTCCGAGCGCATGCACAAGCGCCGGTGATGTTACTGGCTGCATGCAGTGTACATATCTCCTAAACAGTGCAAGTTTAGGAGATATACAAGTACCTACAGGTAAGTGGTATAACTGAGTTTTCTACCACTCTAAATGAACCCCACCTACATGCACACACACATGATACCTTGCTGCTCTCCCTTGCCCTTTCATTCCTGCATTAGAGCCAATATTCCAAGAGTTCTACCAGATAAACAGAACAGCAAGGGGACAAGGAGAGTATAAGCAGAAGGTGAAGTGGTTGAGGGTGGTGAATGTTTTTCACAGAGCCTGTCATTTTTATCCTAACGGATAAGGTGACATAATTTCTTTAAACATCAGATACCTTCATTTTAAAAACTAATTTTAATTTTTTTAGCTTCAAGACAGATCTCAGGTAATTATACTAGCCCAATTAAAAAATGATTGCATGACTTTTTAAGTAATACATAAGTGCACTACAGGATGTTTATTTATATTTGCCCTGAGTTGTCCCAGTAAAAAAAAGCTGCTATTCTGCAATGACAAACTTACATTTCTCATTAACCACACCATGTAGGTGATAAAAAGCAGACAGTTTGCATCATTTCAGTGTCCAACTTGATAACTATTTATGGACATTTTCTACACAGGAAACTTGATTTTAGCTGGAGGGCAGCACGTTAAACAGATGGTCAGTCACTAAGATTGAGAAGAACGAGTATATACCATCAACTCCACACCAAGTTATTTTCGTCACTGGAGTCTGCAGATGAAATATAAATTTCCAGCTGAAACAGGAGTCAGTCTTTAAACTAAAGACATAAAGAATAATTAATAGAATAAAATTTTGTCAGAGTTTGATATAACTAGTTTGATAGCATTAGCAAGGGGGTCTAGCCCTGGGAGATATTAGAGCATTATTCAACAAAGGCTTGTTTCCTTTAAAGTTCATTAAAAAACAGGATTCAGAGAGAGTTTTTTTATAAAGCTACCTACAAGAGAATTTTGAAAATTACCAAGTAAAAAAAACAGTAATCAGCCTGAATATGACTCCTCCAACTCTCAGCAGGTTTTTTGCTACTTTTTGGCTGCTTAAAGTGATTCTAAAGTAAGGTTAAAAAAATAACAAACAGAGCTTTAAGCTGAAGAGGCTTTTTCTGATAAAGAGTCTCACAAATTTTGCAGAATTAAATTGTCCCTGAGGAGTCGCAGGCAGCCACCATAACTCCTAGACAGAGAGACCATTTTGGTTTTTATTGATGTAGTGCATGCTAACCTAAAGCTGCAGCAGTAACCTGAAACTTCCAAAAATGCCGCCACCCCACCAATCTAGGATTCTTAAAAGGTCCTAAGAACAATACAATTTCCCCATGTACACACTATTCCCAGATGTTCGGTATAATGACATGAAATTTCTGATAAACTGTTCACACCTCAAATTTTTTACAATTCAATATCCATTTTAATAAGCCTTAATTAGCAAGTGGGTGCTTCTCACAGTTGATCCGGCAGTGTCCCACCTTAATAAAGCATTGTAATTACTGTAGATATTGCACCAGAATTTAGTGATCCCATAAAAAAATCTTTGGATATTCCCTCTGAAACCTTGTTTTCTCTAGCTGGCCCTACATTGCAATTTGCTATAGCCATGATAGTAGTCTGTCAAACATTCAGAGAATGGACAAAACTCATGGAAAGGAATTTAGATTTATCCACTTTATTAATGTGTTTGTGGAATGATTAGAGTTCATGCTGACAGATTTCCAGAACTGTGGCCAAGCTAGTGAATGTCTTCTGATTTATTTCCCAAATTAGTTTTCCTATTGGTTAACACTTTTTGGTAAACTGTGGAAAAGGTATACCCAAAAAAGTGCTTACTGCACATGACTGTCAAGAGACAACATCTATTTGGAACTTCCTTGGAAATTCTCATCAAGGATGCTACTGGAGGGAAGAGTACACATTTATTCCATCTAATTAATCTTAGGCCTCCATCTTGGAAGCAGCAGCCCTCCTTTAGAGGCCAAAAAAAAGAGTTCATTACATTACCCCCAAGCTTCAACTTATATCCTCTGACCCCTAAATACCCCAAACCTGCTGACAAATCCTCTTTAGCATTTGGAAAGAGCCAATTGCTTAGTCGATACCTTGCTTTGAACAGAACTTCGACTCCTCAGGCATTCATACATTTGCCTGTTCACCCCCCCCCCCCATTTAGTGGGTGCCAAGCATTACTGTAGACATAGAAGCAGTATTTCTACTTCTTATATATATGACAGCATCCCACTGTCACTGGTTCCTAATGAAGCAGTGGTTGCCTGCATCTCCTGCACCCTTCGAAACCACTGACATCAACAAGAATCCCTGCCTCATAAGTAAATAGACGGAGATAGCAATGCTGTTACTGCACAAATATGGCCACTTTACCTGCCCCTTCCCTTACACAGGGCTTTCTTTCAGGGGGAACTTGGTGGAACTCAGTTCCACCACCTCTGGCTCAGACCCTTTGGTGCCTGCTCACCACAATCACAATCACCACAATCCTGATATTTAATGCCCCTTTAAGACCCTTCTACTGTTTGTGAAATATGACCACACCCATTATTTGATGTGATTTGGAGGGTTTGTGTGGGGGGAGGGGTTTTGGGGGGTCGTGGTTGAGTTCCAGCACCTATTGTTTGAGTAAAAAAGCCCTACCCTTACATAGCTGAAACAGCTCTCCCTGAGACAGCTCAGGGAGCTGCCATTCAGCCAGAGGGTCATCAGCATCAGACGTGATAATAATGATTCATGAAGCCACACACGTGAATTGCCACCATCCCTTGATAATGTATAATTGACCTAAAAAAGTGGGATTTTATGGGCAATAAAAATATATACATGGATTTATGCAAAAAATTGTATTTATTTATAGAAAATTGCTAAAAAAATCTCTCATGTTGAAAATGCAACATATCATTGAAATATTGTAAACATAGCACACTGAACAAATAAACATGCAGACATTGCACATAGACTATTTTTAAACCATGAAGTGGTAGTCCCAGTCTGCTTGCTGCTCCCTTTGCTTGTGATTTCTAATAAGAAACACTGCAGAGAGGGATATCCAATGCGTTTCAAAATTATATTGTACATCTTCTTCAGGGAATAATTCCACTTTCTGTAAAACAGCCCATATTAGAGCCCATCAATGCAAAGTCATACCTATAAATGTGCATTTATTCATCATAAAGCAGACACTTACAAAAAATATGCATGTTTGGCAGAAGCATTCCTCCAAAGGACATGGATATCCTGTCAGGACTATTCAACCATGGATAACCTATGGGGTATGAAAAATGAGGGCTACGAGAAAGCAACAGAAAAAAGGAATGGTAAATCCCCGGGAAGAAAATGAGTCTCAATTCCAGGGGAGTGGGGTCAGTCTGGAATGTTATTCCCCACAGAACTGGCCCCACATTGAATAAAAAATGTATGTATATGCTTACTTTGGTTGTCTTGTACGTCAAAAACAGCCCAGTCAAGGTCCCATATGTAAAAGTTGAAAAGCTCCCAAAGAGAATCAAAGATCAGCAATCCAGGAAAAGGAAGAAGCGTGGCTAAACAGTGCGTCAGCCGGGGAAGAATGGCGATGAGAGACGCAATGGCGTCAGTATTATACTGCGCACGTGCGGGAGGAAGCGACGTGATATGCGTCATAGTCACTTCCGCACAGATGGTACCACCAACTCAGAGGTAACGCAGCGCACGTCATCTTGACGTGGCCTCGCATCCTCCAAATTGACCAAATATCCCACAAAAACAACATCCGGGGGTCGGAACAGCCAAAGAATTGGTGATTTTAAAAAAAGGGGAGAGAACATCCATGGTAATTAGGAAGGAATGCATAGGCCATTACAAACTATACAGTATACAATACAGTATGGACTAACAAGAGCCATAGGCAATATTTTATTATAAACCCAAAGAGATGAATCATCTTATCCAAAATACACAGTCTATTGTCCAGGGAATCCTAAATACAGTATATGATAGGAGGATAGATTTACGATTCCAGGATCCATAGTACGAATCATTTGTAAACAAAGACATTTAAATTTGTAATAGAAACAAAGAAAGAGAGAGAGAGAGAGAGGACCGCTTAACAAAAGGGCCCCAAGAAAGATGTATCTTTGACTATTAATTAATCCGTCTTTCCAGATGAAAAACCACCCAAGAAGGGTCTATAGCTTTCACATTCATTAAGACCAGGAGGCATAGTTACCCTAAGGGACCTAATCCAATGCATTTCTCACTGGAGCAGTATCTTATTCCAAACCCCCCCGCGGGTCGGAATATGCACTCTATCCAAAACAGTAAAGTTGACCTTTGGCATCCTGTAATTGTGCTCCCTAACCACATGATGTCCAAGTGGCAAATAAAGGTTACCGATACTCATGTTATGCATGTGCTTGTCAACCCGTTGACATAATTCTTGTTTTGTCTTACCTACATAGAAGGCCCTGCACTGGCACTGCATAAGGTACACAAACCCTCATGTTTTGCAATTAGCAAAGTGTTTCATCTGAAAAAGATCACCATTAGGCAAATAAAATTGTGTCCTTCTTCCAATTGTCAGGCATTGAGAACAGGACCCAAATGGAAATGTTCCCCAGGTCTTACAGGGGTTTCCTCTTGAATCCCCTCTGTATTCACTTTGAAAAAGTTTTCCATTAATCGAACCTGCCTTTTTAAAGGTCATTTGTGGATTTTTTGTGACTAGACTTCCCAGAGTAGGATTCTCAGCTAAGATTGGCCAATATTTAGTAAGAGTTTTCCTGATTTTTTTATGTTCATTTGAATATCGTAGGATAATTCTGGTTGTGTTGGTCTCTTTCATATTCTTGATCTTATCCTTTTTTAGTTTTTTTAAATATAAGATCATGTCTTTCAATTGTAGAAACATGATTGAAAGCTTTTTTTAAACTGGTTTTTGTATAGCCTCTGGCTAAGAGTCTAGTGGTGAGCGCATCAGCCTCCATTTGGAAATCAGTTTCTGTAGTACAATTACGTTTAATATGTAAATACTGACTGAAAGGTATAGATTTTTTCAAGGCTGTAGGATGGAAGCTGTCGACATGCAGCAAATTGTTGCTGGCAGTATCCTTTCTAAATAATTTTCTGGTAATTTTGCTGTCTGTATTTTTAAGAATGCTTATATCCAAAAATCCACCTTATATGCATCATATTTCATGGTGAAAAAAATGTTTAAATTATTTTTATTCATATGGTTGAGACAACTCACCAATTTACTCTCAGGACCATCCCATATCAACAGCAGATCGTCAATGTATCTTTGCCACATGACAAGATGTTGTGTATACATTGAATTCTTCTCATTGGCCTTGAAATCCTTCTCCCACTCCCCCAGGTACAGGTTGGCGTAAGAGGGGGCACAACATGTCCCCATAGCCACACCCTGTACCTGGAGGTAGTGGGAGCCCTTGTAGAGAAAAAGATTATGTTTCAGGATATATTCCAACATGGTTAATATGAATTTATTATATTTCCATTCATGTGTTGATCTTTGCTGAAGAACTCTCCCAACAGCCGACACACCCAAATCATGCGGAATACTGTTGTAGAGAGATTCAACATTGATCGTGACCAGAAATGCTGTACTGGGAACCTCTAAGTTTTCTAAAATCTGTAATAGGTGGATTCTATCCTTGGTATAGGAAGTTAAATTCATAACATTCGGTCTCAAATAGTCATCAATTACCTGACTCATGGCTTCAGAAACACAACCATTGCCGAGATGACCGGTCTCCCAGGTGGGTTGTATAAATCTTTGTGTACCTTTGGCAGTGCGTACATAGTAGGTATGCAAAGATATTTAGTGCATACAAAGTCCCATAGGTCTCTTGAAATAACAACCTCCGAATGTGCTTCATCCACCAGCCGATAGAAATCCTGATTGAACCCATCAACTAGGGATGAAGAAATTTTACGATAACATTTTTTTATCCCTAAGTATCTTTAAGCACATATTTTTATAAATTTCGTTGTCCATAAGGACAACACTGCCTCCCTTATCAGATGCTTTTATTGGTATTCCAAAATTTGTTTTTCAAAGATTGAGTGCCAAATTTTGTTCGAGACTCAAATTTTTGGTGACATCATTCTTCATATTCTCTATATCTCTCATTGTCTGCCGCACAAACAATGCTAATGTAGGATTCTGGTTCAAAAGATGGAAATTTATTGGATTTCCTTTTAAAATTTTTTGGAGTTGATTGTTCAACTCCTTCGGGACTTTTCTCATTATGTAACTTGTCATCCATGCCCATCTCCCAGGGAAAATCACTCTCACTCTAGCAGTAAATTTTAGATCTTGAATGGCTCTGAATTCAGATGCTGTGAGATTTGGCACAGTTTCCACCTCTTTCTTTGTATTTTGTTTCAAATACATGCTTTTAAATAATAATTTCCTAGTAAATAGATTTATATTCTTGGCTCTCCCAAATCTATCAGTGCTCTTGTTTGGACAATAAGACAATCCCAAACATAGTATCTCCTCCTCTGCAGTCCATACTCTATTGTATACTGTATAATTTGTAATGACATATGCATTCCTTCCTAATTAACATGGATTGTCTTTCCCCTTTTTTTAAAATCGCCAATTCTATGGCTGTTGCAAAACCCCGCATGTTGTTTCCGTGGGACCAGATATTCGGTCCATTTGGAGGATGTGAGGCCACGTCCGGATGACGTGCGCTGCGTTACCTTCGAGTTGGTGGTACCATCTGCGCAAGCACGGAAGTGACGTTGACGCAATTGCATGCTATGATGCTCCAGGATGGATACCGCTGTGACAGATGTGAGCAGGTTGCCCTTCTGGAACCTTGCATTAGAGATCTGGAGGAGCAAGTTGCAACACTGGGCAGAAAGAACAACCTTGAAAGGGGTCCTCTGCTCGCTGAGCACATGGTCAGTAGGGTTGATGTGGAGGGTGGAGGGGCAAGTCAGGATTATCAGATAGGAAGATGGGTTAATGTAGTTAGAGGGAGCGGAAGGGGCTCACAAAAAAGGAAGGTCAGTCCTGTATTTGTGCGTCAAAACAAATTTGCCAAGTTGGGTGAAGATGTGGAGGTGGCAAAGAGAGGTGGCAGCCCTAGATGTCACTGCTACCCCTAACAGGTAGGAGAGCAGCCCATCTAGTAGAGGTGGTGAGGGGAGTGCAGGTAGGCCTAGACAGTTGGTGGTAATAGGGGATTCTATAATCAGAAGGACAGATAGAATAATTTGTCTCCAGGATCGCCAAATGGTTTGCTGTCTCCCTGGTGCTAGGGTTCAGCATGTGGTGGACCAGGTGGATAAATTACTGGGAGGGGCTTGGCATGACCCAGCTCTCTTAGTCCATGTTGGAACCAATGACAGTATACATGGAAGGTGGAGGCTCCTTAAGAATCAATTTAAAGAACTAGGCTGCAAGTTGAAGGAAAGGACCTCCAAGGTGATATTCTCTGAAATATTGTCTGTGCCATGCCCAACACAGGAAAGGCAGGGGGTGATTAGAGAGCTGAATGCATGGCTAAAGACCTGGTGTAGGGAGGAGGGATTTGGGTTTCTAGAGCACTGGGTTGACTTTTCATTTGGGGTGCAACCTATATGCTAAAGACGGTTTGCACTTGAATGAAAGAGGGCCTGCTGTGCTAGAGGGAGAGGTTTCTGGGAAGCCTGGAGGAGTATTTAAACTAGGATTGAGGGGGGAGGGTGAACTAGAATTACATTGGGCAGACAGGTCAGTCAGAGGTCAGACATTAATGGAGAGTAGAATGGGGATAGATGGGGGCAGGGTTATGGCAAGTGACAAGAAAGTTTCCATGTTTCAAACAGCCATTGGAAACTATAGTGCCATTTGTACTACTAAAAATTATATGAAAAACACCAGAACAAAATGTAACAATGCCTTAAAGTGTTTGTTTGCCAATTCCAGAAGTCTGCCAAGCAAAATAGGAGAGTTGAAAGCTATGGTGCATGAGGAGAGATATGATGTAATCGGTATTGCTGAAACGTGGTTTCAATCCTCACATGACTGGGCAATTAATATTCCTGACTATGCACTCTTACAGAGAGACAGGGTAAAAAGGAAAGGTGGCGGGGTCTCTATGTGAGAAGTGATCTCAAAGCAAGTGTGAAAGAGGACCTGGATGATGGAGAGTGTGATGAGTCTGAAGCATTATGGGTGGAACTGCATAAAGATGTGCATATAGAAAGAAAAATGCAGGGCTACAAGAATGTGAGGTGTTCGGTGTAGCCAAACCAAATAAAAAGGATAATGCACTCAGCAATGGAAAATGTGTTCAAAAATCCATATATAAAGTATAAAGTATATGGCAAATGTATAATAAGTCAACATTTAAACAGGGAAATTAATCCAAAATATAATATTAAAGAAGACCTGCATGGGCAGGTGTTGATGATGTGAGTCCACGAGTGAAAAAAACAAAGTCAATAATGGACAGTGTAGATTCGTGACTGGAAACCAACATCAAGGTGTGGGACATCAAGGTGTAAAACATCAAAAAATAAAGAAGGGTGGGTACTCTTACCAGATGGCGTGGACTCCCATGTCGTATGACATGGAGTCAATAAAGCATGGAGCCCCACCAAGGCTGTAAAGGATATCCGGAAAGCTGGAACCTCTGCCGCGCTCCTCAACCTCCCTGAGGCGGTGAAGGGATATCCAGAAGACTAGGGAAGACCCGATAGGTGTCAGCCGATGGACATCAAATTATCATCCGAAAGAGACGTGAGGGCAAGCTTGGTCCAAACCTCCTGGTGAGAGTGGCTAGTAGAATGCAGTTTCTCTCATCGGGATAATATGCAAAAAGAAAATAAAAACTTCCGCATAGTGCAGATAAACCAGGGATTTTTATTTCTAAAAACACCATACAAAATAAATTTTGCCTTTGCTTGTTTTTACAGTGATCACTTTTAATTTATTTTGTATGGTGTTTTTAGAAATAAAAATCTCTGGTTTATCTGCACTATGCAGAAGTTTTTATTTTCTTTTTGCATATTATCCCATTGAGAGAAACTGCATTCTACTAGCCACTCTCATCAGGAGGTTTGGACCAAGCTTACCACAAAAAAATGGAAAAAATGTATTGACCCGAGTATAAGACGAGGGTGAGAAATGCACAGCTACTGTAAGAGGAAAAGAGGGTCAACAATGCCCATTTGCAGCCTCACTGTGCCCATTTGCAGCCATAGGTCCTTCGAACTTCAAACTCGGTAGTTAAGGGTTCCTAGATGCCCCCTAGCTGCAGCCAAAATTTGGGGTCTCTGAACCCAAACGGTCCCGAAATGACATTGCTGCAGATGGATACAGTTGACTGAATTTGGGGCCCTGTATCTCGGGGCCACTTAGTGCTAGGAACAAATTTGGTGTGCAAACCCAGTGGAACTAGCTCCATAAAATATCCAAAGCTGGGGTTTCTAACACCAAGTGGCCCTGAGATACAGGGCCCCAAAATCGGTTCAGAAAATGTCAAGCACTTTTCTGCAGCAGAGAATGACATTTTCTGAACCGATTTTGGGGCCCCGTATCTCAGGGCCACTTAGTGCTAGGAACTCCAGATTTGGATATGTTGTGGCACCAGTTCTACTGGGTTTGCACACCAAATTTGGGGTTCCTAGCGCCAAGGGGCCCTGAGATACAGGGCCCCAAAGTCGGTTCGGAAAATGAAATTTTTTGCTGCAGAAAAGTGCTTGACTCGAGTATAAGTCGAGGGGGGCACTTTCAGCACAAAAAATGTGCTGAAAAATTTGACTTATACTCGAGTATATACGGTACCCAGAAATTTACTGGAGTAATGGCACTGCTGGGACAGTTAAAGGGCAAAAATTTATAAACCTATTACAAGACAATTTTATGGTCCAGTTTATGGAGGCCCCAACTAGGAATGAAGCTCTGTTGGACCTGGTAATCTCAAACCATGCAGAGCTTATTACTAATGTTCAGATAAAGGAACACCTGGGTAGCAGTGATCATAACATGATTTCATTTGATGTTAGCTGTAAACAAGAAATATATATGGGAAAGATAAAAACACTTAACTTCAAGAGAGCAAATTTTCCAAGGATGAGGGCTGCTCTCCAGGATTTAGATGGGAGGGAATATTGGCATCGATAAACACAGAACAGAAATGGGAATTCTTCAAAAAGACGGTTTGGGACCTCACTGCAAAGTATATTCCCATGGGCAATAAGTTTAAAAGGCTAAAAATAAAACCTATGCGGCTCACGGTCAAAGTTATAAAAGCTATAAACAATAAGAAAAGAGCTTTTAAAAAATATAAAAATGAAGGAACACTAGTGTCGTTTAAATGTTACAAAGAATTTAACAGAATATCTAAAAAGGAAATCAAGGATGCAAAAATTCAAAACGAATGACAGATTGCAAAAGTTAGTATGACAAACCCCCAAAAATTCTTAAAATATATTAATAGTAAAAAGGTCAGGTCTGAGCATGTAGGCCCTTTACAAAATAGTCTAGAGTGGGTGACTGGGGACAAAGAGAAGGCTAATTTATTAAATACTTTCTTCAGCTCTGTGTATACAAAAGAGCATGGGGGAGCTCATGTCCATAATGGGGGTGGTATTGACACAGCCCCGAATGATCCAAAATGGCTCAAATGTGATATGGTTCAGAAATATTTAGACAGAATAAAGGCGGAAAAAACACCTGGACCTGATGGCATCCACCCACGGATCCTAAAAGAATTGAGCTCTGTAATTTCAAAGCCATTGTATCTAATTTTTAGGGACTCATTAATGACGGGAATAGTACCACTGGATTGGCACAGGGCGAACGTGGTGCCTATATTTAAAAAGGGATCAAAGTCTTTACCAAGTAAGTATAGACCTGTTAGTTTAACTTCTATAGTCGGAAAGATACTGGAGCGTTTAATAAAAGACCACATAGACGAGTTCCTGCTGGAAAAACACATTTTAAGCAACAGACAGCATTGATTCACGAAAGACAGAAGTTGTCAGACAAACCTGATTTCTTTTTATGAAGAGGTAAGTAAAACCTTGGACAGAGGGGTGGCTGTGGACGTGGTATACTTGGATTTTGCAAAAGCATTCAATATAGTTCCGCGCACACGGCTCATGTGTAAAGTCTACAGGCTTGGAAATATCAGTTTGTAAATGGATAGAAAACTGTCTAAAAGACATAATTCAGTGAGTAGTAGTTAATGATTCTTACTCTGAATGGTCTAATGTTATCACTGATGTACCCCACCGTTCAGTGCTGAGAGCCTTACTTTTTAATATCTTTATAAATGATATTGGGTCTGGATCAAAAGTAACAACATTTCTGTCTTTGCAGATGACACCAAGCTATGCAGTGGTGTAACGTCCTTACAGGATGTCTCCAATTTACAAGCCAATCTCAATGCACTGTCTAATTGGGTGACTATGTGGCAGATGAGGTTTAATGTTGAGAAATGTAAAGTTATGCACTTGGGGGCTAAGAATATGCATGCATCATACATGCTAGGGGGAGTACAGCTGGGGGAATCCATAGTGGAGAAGGATCTGGGGGTTTTGGTAGATCATAAGCTCAATAATACATGCAATGCCAAGCTGCGGTTTCCAAAGCGAGCAAAGTCCTTTCTTGTATTAAGAGAGTTATGGACTACAGAGAGAGAGATATAATTTTGCCCCTATTCAAATCATTAGCAAAACCTCATCTGGAATATGCAGTTCAGTTTTGGGCACCAGTTCTCAAAAAGGATATCGGGGAACTGGAGAAAGTGCAGAGAAGGGCAACCAGTGTCAGAGAGGTTACCTGGTTGGGCGTTGGTGCGCGCCGGGGCGCGTTGGTGCGCGCGTTCCTGTGCGTGCTGGGGCGCATGCTTCTGGGGGCACTGGCGCGTCTAAACTGGCTGGCTGCGTTGTGCATGGTGGTGCTGGTGTGCGCGCTGGTGTCCGGGGGCACGCTTGGGCGCCTGCGGGTGCGCGGGCATCTGTGCGTATCGGCGCGCGCACGAGCGCGGCGTTTGGCGCCAATCAGCCTATTTAGGTCTGCTGTTATCTCTGATCAGTGCTGCCTGATCAACAGCTCTGTGCCTAGTTCCTGTTTCCTGTTTCCTGTTCCTAGTTCCTGTGTTGTTGAGTTCCTGAGTTCCTGATCTGTTGACGACCCGGCTTGCCTTTGGATTCTTCTGACCTCCGCCTGCATCTGACCCCGGCTTGTTTTAACCTTCCTTCTGCCTGCTCCTCCTGTACCTCTGCTGCCCGCCTGTTGCCAAACCCAGCCTGTCCATTGACCTGTCTTTAGCTCCTGCCCAGCATCCGTTGCCTGTGCCTCTAACCATCACCTGCTGTCTGAAGACTGCTAGCTTCCGAAATACGGACTCCTGCACAGGCTCTCATACCACTCCGCACTTGTGTGCTTCCTGTCTGCTCTACCCGGAGCCGCAAGTCGGATACGTAAGGGAGCCTACCCTCTGCCCAAGTGGACTCTCCGGTCTGGTAAGTGAGAGACCTGACAGTATCAGGCAGCCATGACCGAGTCCGGGCAGGGGGCCTCCCCCATGGATGAACTCTGTAGGCACCTAGCGGGCCTCACCCAGGCAATCAAAAGCCTACAAGAAGGCTATACCAGATTAGAAGGACAAGTCCAGGCCCTCTCAGCATCTCCTCAAGGAGCAGCGTCTGCCGGCCCTTCCGCAGCACCCTCTGTAGTAATGCTCCCCCCGGAGCTCAGGGTACCCACACCCAAAAAGTTTTTTGGAGAACGTTGCAAGGGCATTCCGCAATGCATGTGAGCTGTATTTTGCCTTACAACCC
The DNA here is from genome assembly GCA_037952925.1 of Lithobates clamitans. Classification (NCBI taxonomy): domain Eukaryota; kingdom Metazoa; phylum Chordata; class Amphibia; order Anura; family Ranidae; genus Lithobates; species Lithobates clamitans. Next base: position 467,536 of record JBBGZY010000748.1, read on the forward strand.
CGCACGTTTTCTCTGGAAGCCACAAGCCAGGTGGGGTTCGTCATATCACTACTGACTGGCGAGCCTCAAACTTGGGCTCACCGTTTACTGGAGCAAAAATCCAGATCTCTGGATTCCTTGGATGACCTCTTCCTAGCAATGTCTCAGCTATACGAGGACCCCCAACTAACGGCTACTGCTGAAGCCGCCTTGCACTCCCTGCAGCAAGGTCGCAGAGCGGCCGAAGACTACGCCGTAGAGTTTAGACGTTGGAGCTCTGATACAGAGTGGAATGACGCGGCCCTGCGTCACCAATATTGGTTGGGGTTATCTGATCCCCTCAAAGATGAACTGGCACGTGTTGGGATACCTCAGACGCTGGATGAGCTCATAAACTTGTCAATCCAGATTGACCGCCGTCTGAGAGAGAGACGTTCAGAGAGGTCCATTAGCCACCCACGTCCCACTTGGATGTTGCCCAGGGTTCCTAGTGTTCCGAATCAAGTTCCTCCCACCTCTTCTGCTCCAGCCACAGAAGCTCCAGAACCCATGCAGCTCGGTCTGCTCCGTCCATCCCTGACCCTAGAAGAAAAGACGCGCAGACGTACGCTCAATTTGTGTCTGCACTGCGGAGAACAAGGACATTTTGTGAGGGCCTGCCCCAACAAGAGACGTAAGTGCCTGCCGTCCTCTTCTTTATGTGCACCTGTCTTACCCAGATCTGGTAACCATTTGACAGTTTCTGTTATGTTACAGCTTCCTGGAAGGAACATCCCAGTACCGGTCATTATTGACTCAGGAGCATGCAGCGGCTTCATTGACCGAACCTTTGTTGATAACCATAGTATTCCTCTCCAACCCAAGGCCCAGGGACTTGCAGTATTCTTAGCAGACGATTCCACCCTCAGCTCCGGACCAGTTACCCAGGAAACCGTTCCCTTACTGGCCACTATTGGCCCGGAACATCAGGAACTCTTACGCCTGGATGACATCTCCTCTCCCCTCTTTCCAATTATCCTGGGAATGCCTTGGCTGCAAGCTCACAATCCCAGCATCGACTGGTCCACAGGAAAGATTCCGTTTCTCTCCAATTACTGCAAACAACACTGTCTACTGGGAACACCCATTACACCATCTCAGTGCCTTTGCTTAGACTCCGATACCAAGCTTTACCAATCCCTTCCCGAGCCCTACCGGGATTTCCTGGATGTGTTCAGCAAGAAGGGGGCAGAGACTATGACTGCCCAATAGAACTCTTACCTGGAACTGAAGTTCCCTTCGGAAGGATTTTTCCTTTAACTGAGCAGGAGCTGGGCACCCTGAAAGCCTATATCAATGAAAACCTAAAGAAGGGATTCATTCGCCCCTCCACATCTCCTGCAGGTGCGGGCATCTTCTTCGTTGAGAAGAAGGATCACTCCCTACGTCCCTGCATCGACTACCGGGAATTAAATAAAATTACCATAAAAAACAGATATCCGCTACCCTTAGTACCTGAACTGTTTCAAAGATTGGGGTCCGCTACAGTTTTCACCAAGTTGGATCTCCGCGGAGCCTACAATTTGATCCGCATAAGAGAGGGGGACGAGTGGAAGGCGGCTTTTCGTACTCGATTCGGGCACTTCGAGTACCTCATCATGCCCTTTAGCCTGTGTAACGCACCAGCCACCTTCCAACACTTCGTTAATGATGTCTTCCGTGACTTTCTGGACCTGTACATCATAGTCTATCTGGACGATATTCTGTTTTTTTCCGCTTCCCTGATCGACCACCGCAGACATGTACGAAACGTACTTACCCGACTCAGGCAACATGGGCTTTATGCTAAACTCGAAAAATGTGAGTTTGAGCTCCAATCTATTCAGTTTCTAGGCCTAGTCATCTTTCCCGAGGGTATCAAGATGGACCCTCAAAAAGTATCCGCTATCCTGGATTGGCCTGCACCTGTAGATAAGAAAGGAGTACAGCGCTTTATTGGCTTCGCCAATTTCTATAGGAAGTTCATCAAAGGATTTTCTTCGATAATAACCCCCATCACTGAACTCATCAGACAAGGGACCCGGTTTTGCTGGACTCCTAAGGCGCAGCTGGCCTTTGAAGAACTCAAGGCTTTGTTTACCTCAGCCACCATTCTTAAACATCCCAATCCAGCCCTACCTTTCGTATTGGAAGTTGACGCATCCGAAATTGCGGTAGGAGCTGTGCTCTCGCAAAGATAAGGCGCCAAAGCTCTCCTGTACCCTGTGGGGTTTTTCTCATGTAAACTTTCATCTTCAGAAAGGAATTACGACGTGGGAGATCGGGAACTTCTAGCCATCAAAGCAGCTTTAGAAGAATGGCGTTATCTTCTGGAGGGTGCTGCTCACCCCATTTTGGTCTACACAGACCATAAAAATTTAGAATACCTGAGAACGGCTAAGAGACTAAAATCTCGGCAGGCCAGATGGGCACTTTTTGTTTCGCGATTCCAATTCCACATTACCTACAGACCCGGATCCAAGAATGTCAAGTCTGACGCACTCTCTCGCATGTTCCACGACTCAGAAAAATCCCTACCTCCAGACACCATCCTCCCTTCTGGGAATTTCCTGCTGCTTCAAGAAGATCTTGTCTCTCAAATTAGACGGGCCTCTATGGGAATGACACCACCTGCTGAAGCTCGTGACAAAGATGGGCTGTTTTGGTATGAAAACAAAATTGTGGTCCCTGAGGAGCTAAAAGTACAGGTGTTAGAAATTTGCCATGATCACAAGTTGGCTGGACACTTTGGCTCACGAAAAACAATCGATCTAGTACAACGTACCTTCTGGTGGTCTCATCTTGTTAAAGATTGCAAGGAGTATGTTGATTCTTGTAATACCTGTGCCAGAAGCAAGAATAGCCAGGCAAGGACGTGGGGTCTGTTAAAACCTTTACCGGTCCCAGAGAGGCCGTGGACCATGATTTCAATGGACTTCATCGTTGAACTCCCCCCATCAGAAGGGTTTTCTTCCATCTTTGTTGTGGTAGATAGACTGTCTAAGATGGCCCATTTCCTTCCCATGAAGGGTACCCCCTCGGCTATGGAAACAGCTACTATCTTTATCAGAGAAATTATTAGATTACATGGAGTACCAACGAACATAGTTTCTGACCGTGGTGCCCAGTTCACCTCCAGATTCTGGAAAGCCCTCTGCGGCTCCTTGGAAATTGAATTAGCATTCTCCTCGGCCTATCATCCCCAGTCAAATGGGCAAACTGAAAGGACGAATCAGACCTTGGAGCAATATCTCCGCTGTTTTTCTGCATTCTCCCAGGACGATTGGGCCTCCCTGCTCCCTATGGCAGAGTTCTCTTACAATAATTCATTGCACTCAGCTACCAATCAAACACCATTCTATGCTAATTACGGCTTCCATCCGTCCTTTTTGCCTGGGTCAATACCCGAGTGCTCCGTCCCTGCAGTGTCTGAAACTTTGGATTTCTTTTCAACAAACTACTACAGGACACCATGGCCAAGGCTCAGGAATACTACAAGAGGATGTTCGACAGGAAGAGGCATGGAGAGCTTGTCTTGGAACCCGGCAACCCAGTTTGGTTATCCACCGCTAACCTGAAGTTGGCCTGTCCGTCCAGAAAACTAGGCCCTAAGTACTTGGGTCCTTTCTTGGTTAAGAGGAAGATTAACAACGTGGCCTATGAACTTGACCTGCCTAACTCCCTGAAGATACATCCAGTCTTCCACGTGTCTCTTTTGAAACCGGTTACTCCCAATTCCTTTGTTGGCCGTAGTATCGGTCCACCCAAGCCTATCCTAGTTGATGGCGAAGAGGAGTTTGAGGTGGAGGCAATTTTAGATTGCAGAAGAAGACGCAACCAAACCCAATACCTCGTAAAGTGGAAGGGCTATGGGCCTGAAGACAACTCCTGGGAGCCAGAAAGCAACTTGCATGCCAGAGAGCTTTTGCAGTCATTCAAAGTTTCTCATGCCTCAAAGTTGGCCCAGCTGGGCATCCGGAGTCTGCCCTTGAGGAGGGGGCACTGTCAGAGAGGTTACCTGGTTGGGCGTCGGTGCGCGCCGGGGCGCGTTGGTGCGCACGTTCCTGTGCGTGCTGGGGCGCATGCTTCTGGGAGCACTGGCGCGACTAAACTGGCTGGCTGCGTTGTGCATGGTGGTGCTGGTGTGCACGCCGGTGTCCGGGGGCGCGCTCGGGCGCGTGCGGGTGCGCGGGCATCTGTGCGTATCGGCGTGCGCACGAGCGCGGCGTTTGGTGCCAATCAGCCTATTTAGGTCTGTTATCTCTGATCAGTGCTGCCTGATCAACAGCTCTGTGCCTAGTTCCTGTTTCCTGTTCCTAGTTCCTGTGTTCCTGAGTTCCTGAGTTCCTGAGTTCCTGATCTGTTAACGACCCGGCTTGCCTTTGGATTCTTCCTGTCTGCTCTACTAGGAGCCGCAAGTCGGATATGTAAGGGAGCCTACCCTCTGCCCAAGTGGACTCTCCGGTCTGGTAAGTGAGAGACCTGACAACCAGACTGATAAGAGACATGGAGGAGCTCAGCTATGAGGAAAGATTAGAGGAACTGAATTTATTCTCTCTTGAGAAGAGATGTGCATACTTATCTGTGACTCTTCTGTAATGTTATGCACCTTTGAACTTGTATGCACAGATTTTTCTTATTTATGTTTATAATTATTATGAGTCTTTTTTGATGAAATATGTAATTAATAAACTTTTTGTATTGTTTTATGATACTTGGTGTCTCTCAGTCCATGCCTTTAAAGTCCCGCCCTTGAGGGGAAACCATTTGCAAATTTTAAGCTTGGGATGTAGGCTGGCACATACAGCAGATACTTACACAACCTCCACTCCCTTTTGATATTTCTCTTGAGAAGAGGAGAATAAGGGGGGATATGATCAACATGTTCAACATGTTCAAATATTTAATGGGTCAATATAGATTTCATCTCCAAATATGCAAAAGTTTCTTCACGGTAAGAGCTGTGAAAATGTGGAATAGACTCCCGCCAGAGGTGGTTCTGGCCATCTCAGTAGATTGCTTTAAGAAAGGCCTGGATACTTTCCTAAATGTACATAATATAACTGGATACTAACATTTATAGGTAAAGTTGATCCAGGGAAAATCCAATTGCCTCTTGGGGGATCGGGAAGGAATCTCTTCCCCTGCTGTAGCAAATTGGATCATGCTCTGCTGGGGTTTTATGCCTTCCTCTGGATCAACTGTGGGTATAGAATTGGGTATATTGGATTGTACGATATTTTTTATTTTTTTTTTTATGGTTGAACTAGATGGACTTGTGTCCTTTTTCAACCTGACTAACTATGAAACTATATCGCATCCCTTCCTCCTGTGCGTGCGCAGTATGCAGTATAAGGGACGCCATTGCGTCACTCGTCGCCATTCTTCCCCTGCTGATGCACCGTGTAGCCACGCTTCTTCCTTTTCCTGGATTGCTGATCTTTGATTCTCTTTGGGAGCTTTTCAACTTTTACATATGGGACCTTGATTGGACTGTTTTTGACATACAAGACAACCAAAGTAAGCATATACATACATTTTTTATTCAATGTGGGGCCAGTTCTATGGGGAATAACAATCCAGACTAACCCCACCCACTGGAATTGAGACTCATTTTCTTCCCGGGGATTTACCATTCCTTTTTTCTGTTGCTTTCTCGTAGCCCTCATTTTCCATGCCCCATAGGTTATCCATGGTTGGTCTCTTTTGGATGGGAACACTTGTCATTTACATGGGGTAGGCTTTCAATAGTCCTGACAGGATATCCATGCCCTTTGGAGGAATGATTCTGCCAAAAATGCATAATTTTTGTAAGTGTCTGCTTTATGATAAATAGATGCACATTTATAGGTATGAATTTGCATTGATGTTTTACTAAAATTGGCTGTTTTTCCAGAAAGTTTTATTATTTCCTGAAGAAGATGTACAATATAATTTTGAAACGCGTTGGATATCGCTCTCTGCAGTGTTCCTTATTAGAAATCACAAGCAAAGGGAGCAGCAAGCAGACTGGGACTACCACTTCATGGTTTAAAAATAGCCTATGTGCATTGTCTGTAATGTTTATTTGTTCAGTGTGCTATGTTAATATTTCAATGATATGTTGCATTTTCAACATGAGAATTTTTTTTAGCAATTTTCTATAAATACAATTGTTTGCATAAATCCATGTATATATTTTTTATTGCCCATAAAATCCCACTTACTGAGGTTAATTATTCAGCATCAGACGTATACCCTGGGACATTGAGTTTTTCTTTATTTTTATTGCAGTAATTTGGCAGGAATTGTGATTGATGATGGATTTACAGTAACAGACAGTTTTTGGGGATTTTTATTTTTGAAAAAAGGATTTGCTAAACATTTGGGTGTTTTTATTTCAAGTTTATCTTTTTCTTTTATGAATGAATAAAGGTACTATATACCCAATACTAAGTCATGTGGGGAGTGGTAACTGAGCACGCCATTATTATTAAAAGGGGGCTTCAAGATTCCTTTAAGCCCCCCAACTGTAAACCCCCACAACTACCAGCCAGGGTTCTAGGGATGAGACCCATGCCCTCAACGTGGAGACAGGGCACTGTGCCAAGAGGATTGTTGCCTAGTATGATTCAGGAGAAGGGGTCTGTGTGCTCTCCCCCTTCCTTTCCTGGCAAGCCAGGCTGCATGCTCAAGTAAAGGGTCTGGTGTAGATATTTAGGGAGATCTCATGCCTTATGAGGTCCCCCTTAAACCCCACCAAACTCAAGGACATGGAATGCATTCTGGGGGAGGTGGGTTTTTTTCTTCATTTTTGTTGTAGGATGTGTAGTTTTAAATTGCTGCCAAATTACATTTTGTTGGCAGCTCCTTAAAAAAAATGATAGAAAAAAAAACCATCATAGACCCCTCCAAAGGTCCCTCAAAATACATAATGTAAATAAAAAGTATGTGGCGCTAACTAAAATGCAAAAAATACATAAAGATATACACTGACTGCAAGCCACTACTAAAAAGTGCTGCGGCCAGTGTATGAACACATAAACGTGACAAAACTTCACAAGAGCATAGAATAATTCATATAAAGTGCAAGTAAATTTCAAAATTGTGTGTAAACAAAGCTACACTAAAGCATAAAATAATTCATAAACAATGCAAATAAATTTCATATAAAGTGCAAGTGAATTTCAAAGGTGCAAACAATAGTGCAAGCCAATCATGAATGGAGCCAATTGCACGCTACAAAACACATCCCACCACTTTTTCCTTATTGCTGGACATCTGCAGTCGACGCTGGCCCCAGCTGCTTCCTGCTGACATCATTTCTGGGTCCTGCGTTCCACGCTGGTCCCGGCATCACAACTGTTCTTCCTGGTGGCTTCTACTTGCGGCTTCCCTCTGCTGGTTGGCTGGGATTCATCACAACTAGCTGCATACCGGACCACCCTTGGGACTGCCTATTGTTGGAGCTCATAGCTGCTTTTTCATTACGGATATGATGAGCCTTTCCCTTTTCTACTTCTAGTGAGGGTCTGCCGGATCAGATTCTGCTGGATGAACTGGGACATTCCCTGACTCTGGAGCTGGAAGCCAGAAGCCATCTTCCAAAACCCCGCCATTGTTGCGACGATCGCTGGAAGTCGATTGATTGCTGGATCTTCATACTAAGGCTCAATTTGACCCGTATGGGTCTCCATTAGAGGTGAGAGGCTAGGGGGAATGAGTGGAGCACGGCGGATGATGTTATTGATTGGAGGAAGTGGACACCGATCAAATTTATTGCACAAGTACTTTCTCTTTTTTGCATGAACTATTATATGGAGATTTGCTCCTGTCTTATTGGAGTTTGACTGCACTTCTTGGACATTGCACTTTATGTTTTATGCACTTTATGAGAATATTGGACGCTAACAGATTATATATTGCACTATTGTTTGCACCTTTGAAATTTACTTGCACTTTATATGAAATTTATTTGCATTGTTTATGAATTATTTTATGCTTTAGTGTAGTTTTGTTTACACGCAATTTTGTAATTTACTTGCACTTTATATGAATTATGCTCTTGTGAAGTTTTGTCACGTTTATGTGTTTATACACTGGCCGTGGCACTTTTTAGTAGTAGCTTGCAGTCAGTGTATATCTTGTGTATTTTTTGCATTTTAGTTAGCGCCACATACTTTTTATTTACATTATTTTTTCTGTGTGGGAACACTTTTATATGTTGGCGGCTTCTCACATCCTTTAATTTATCCATCCGAGCGAGTTTGGTTTTGCACATTAGTTCCCCCTTCTTTTATATTTTACCCTCAAAATACATACACTTTAAAGAAGCCACCAATGAATTGCATTTTAAACACTTGTTTCTTTTTTAAATGTTAAAATTTTCTGTACATCATACAGATACACCCCTTCAAAAGCAGGATTAAACCCCAAGCATTAAAAAAAATCACTGTTTGAAATCATTTGGAATTTTAAAAATATTTATTTTTGTAAATTTTCCTCAGGGAAGTGCCACTCCACCCCATGCTACTTTTTTGACACCCCTTGGCGATTTTTAACTTGACAAGTTCAGCTTCCATTGATTTCAATAGGGATCAGGTTTAGCAAGTACTTTAAAGTTCATCGAACAATACTTGAACCAAGGGCAGTTTGGCTCTTCCCTTTTCTGCATAAAGGGGCGTCCCCACTTTCCAAAGTGGAAGCACATCTGTTTGCCTTTGCAGACCCCTGGACAAACTGCAATTCAGATATGAACTGGTTTCCATGGTCTACATACTACAGTTCTGCTCTTAACCGCCTTGATTTATGTCTTCCAATGTTTCAGTTTTACATCATAGAGTACCTGAGGTGAATGTAGCCGTATTAGTTTCACAGCATGTATTAGCATACTTTAGTAGTTCTTGTGGGTCTACTAGAGCAAGGGTTTATCACACCAGATCCAGTGGTGGAAAGGTTTTGAGTCTTTTCATGCAAACTTTTTAGATTCCAAAAACCAAAAGATGGAATCTGTCCCATCTAGGATCTCAAGGTCCTGAATTTTTCATTAATTCCCAAAAATTCAGCAAGGAATTCACCAGGTCTGCCATATACTCCCTCTTTCTGGACTCTGTACATATCAAGTATGTGTACTTACAGTTAGGGATAGGCCGAACAGACCCCTGTTTGGTCCGCACCAGAACTTCCGAACACCGCAAAAGTTTGGACTCGAAAAACAAACCCCATTAAAGTCATTGGGACCCGAACGTCAAAAATCAAAAGTGCCCATTTTGAAGGCTTATTTGCAAGTACTTGGGCATACAATGGTTATAGAGGTCCGGGTCCTGCCCTGGGGGACATGTATCAATAAAAAAAGGTTGTGAAAAATGTAATTTTTAAATCAGCAATGATTTTTTGATTTTTAAAGTGAAAGCATAAAAATAAAAAAATCCTTCCAATATAGTGCCTGGGGGGTCCCCTTAGTCTACCTGCAAAGTGGCAGATCTGTACCATATCTAGAATCTGCTGCAGCAATAATTGCATTTATAAAGCCAAAAAAAATTAAATTTTCCCTGCAAGCTGCCTTTATTTCGCTCAGGTACAGCTGGGGAGCCAGTGTGAATGATGAGGCCACCATGTAGTGCACTGGGAACAAAATTAGAGATTTTTTGGATACATTCTGGTGTCACTTTGACTTTAGAAGTAACAGGTGCAAAAAAATTGGTCTTTGGGTGTCGGTGGTGCCTTCCCACCATAACCCTATAGAGGTACTCTTGATGAAAGCAAGAATTTGGCTTGCTGTAAAAAATTGCAATGATATGTACCTGTCAAACAGGTGCAGAAAATTGGTCTTTGGGTGTTTATTGTGCCCATGAAACCTATACCAAAAACATTCTTCCAGATGAAATGATTGAACACCCTCAAAGCTTGGCAGCCTCGAAGTCCTGCAGAGATTCCACATCCCAAAAACACCTAATCAGTGACATCGGCATCAGTGGCTTCATAGCTGGTAATCCAGGACTGATTCATTTTTATAAAAATCAAACGGTCCACGGAGTCTGTGGACAGACGCGTTCTACGATCAGTAACAAAACCTCCTGCAGCACTGAATGGCCATTCTGAAAGCAGGCTGGATGCAGGACAGCCAAACAACTCAATAGCATACTGGGCAAGTTCTGGCCAGTGGTCTATTCTCATGACCCTGTTAGTCAGTGGATCATCAGCTGGAAAGCTCTCCATCTCTGTTTTGGCCCTGAGGTAATCGTCCACCATGTGATGCAGACACTTCCGATGGGATGTGGAAGCTGATAGCCCTGGGCGGCGAGGACTAAAAAAAATCCAAAATGCCTTACTTAGGAGGACGTCTTCTCCAACGCTCCTCTCTTGATCAACAGAAGACTCAAAACGACATTTTCCATGACACTGTAACCTACTGGAGTCAGGAAAAATGCTCAATAAAATCCTTTTTAACATGTCCTCAAGAGATTTTATCTTCTGCACTGTCTGTGGGGACAGGATGATTTCTGAGATCTTCCTCTTATAAAAGTATTCAAGGAGGGTTGTCAACCAGTAATCATCCTTCTCCTTTATGCCACATATTCTTTGGTGCTTTCGCAGGCTTTGAAGCATGAGGTTGTCCATGCACCTCAAATTTGCCTAGGCTTGAGATGCAGACTCCTCGGGGTCACTCAGGATGACAGCATATGGAACTTCCTCCTTCCAGCCACGTACTACTCCCAAGGGTCCTGGAGTTTGAAAGCCATCACTTATAGATTGACGTATGTCTTCCTATTCTTCGAAGCCTATGAAAGTGCCAGAATCCTCCTCCGCATCCTCCTCCGCATCCTCCTCCCCTCTCTCCTCTTGTGTGTTCTGTGACATAGGAATGATGGTGTCTTGATAAAGTGGGCCTTGAGAGGAAAGGAAGTCCTCCTCTTCCTCCTGCTGACCTGTCTCCAGTGCCCTGTCCATAACGCCATACAGAGTCAGCTCCAGCAGGAACACAACAGGGATTGTGTCACTGATGCATGCACTGTCACTGCTCACCATCCTTGTGGCCTCCTCAAATGGTGACAATACAGTGCATGCATCCTTAATGATCAGCCATTGGCATGGGGAAAAAAGCCGAGGCGGCCTGAGCCTGTCGTCGTACAGTACTGGCACAGGTACTCATTGAAGGTCCTCTGCTGCATGTATAGCCACTGCAACATTGCCAAAGTTGAGTTCCACCTGGTGGGCATGTCACAAATCAGGAGGTTAACGGCCAGGTGGAATTCCCGCTGAATTTCAGCCAACCGAGCACTGGCTGTATATGGCTGTGTATGACCTGAAATGGCTACAGACTCTTCTGTCTGTTTTAGTACATCTTGCAACCCTGGGTATGTACTTGTGGTACATGTGGGTGGCAGGGACTGTATTTTTTTCCCACTGCAGCAGATAGGGCAGAGAAATTTTCCGGCTACAGTCTACAGCTGGTGGTGTGCTGCTGGCAGATGTGCTGCTAGGACCTGGGACACCCTGTGCTATACCATCATCCCTGTAGGTGGAGGCTGCTGAGAGGTAATGACTCGGTATAGCAGGGGCAGACTGAAGTGGGTAAGGAGGAGGACAGATTTGTGCCCCTTTTGTGTGGCTTTTAGGTGCACTTGCCAAGGGGCTGAATGGTTGGACGTTAAATGCCTTGTTAGGCATGTGGTTTTTGCCATGTTTAATGTGCCTGAGACACAGTTCTCAGATAGCAACAGTGCGATCTGCTGCAAATGTGCTGAAAAAGGCCCAGACAGCTGAGCTTTGGGGACTGGGCCGGGAGATAACAGCTGCAGAATGTGATGGAATAGGGTGGCTGCTCTCTACTCATTCTTGATGTCGGCCTCCTTGGGGTTGTGTCGCCTCACCTTCAGTTTCCTTCTCTGCTCTATCTGGCACCCAAGTCACATCAGTGACATCATCATCATTATCATCTCCATCTCCTCCATCTTCATCATTACCACTGGAGACAACTGGGCAATATGCTGCGGCTTGGGGATCATGAATGCCAATTTTTCTACCAGTGTTCCTCCCTCTCTCTAGGCTCATGTTCCTGTCACCCTCAACCTCAGAACCAACATATCAATCCAGTAATGGCTGGGCATCATCAAGGAGCAAGTGGCTGACGCTGTGGTCAAATAACTCAACTAACTCCTCAATGGCTGATGTTGGGGCTATGGCAGGAATAGATGTGGACATGGAGGCAGGTTTATCCACTCTGGCAACTGCAGGGGACTGCACACTTGTGCCTGCTTGCGTGACAGAGGATGAGGAAAATGAGGAAGGTTTAGTAAGCCACCAGCTCCTCAGCATGCTGTGGCTGGATAGGATGGACAAACTCACTAAACAGAGGAAATGATGCCCTGTCTGAGGACTGACCACAATGTTCACCTTTGCCTGCACACATTTGTTGCTGGCCCCCTTACAGTGCCAAGGGAATGTCTGCCTCTCCTTGTTGTCCTCCCAGACATTATTGGGATGGAGGGGGCGGTGCTTATAAGCAAATGTAAAGAAGAAGTTGAAATCTGTACGTAGATGCACTTTAACGGCTTCCCGACCAGCGCATGCCGATATACGTCGGCAGAATGGCACTGGTGGGCAAAAAGGTGTACAGGTATGTCCCCTTTAAGAAGCGGCGCTGCACGCGTGCCCGCCGTGTTCTCCGTGACTGCGGGTGTCATGGACTCGTTATCCGCCGGGTGCCCACGATCGTGTCACAGAGAGGTAGAATGGGGAGATGCTTTTGTAAACAAAGCATTTCCCCATTCTGCCTAGTGACAGGACAGAGAACACTGCTCTCTGTCATCGAGAGCAGTGATCGCTGTCATGTGTATTGTAGCCCCTCCCACCCACAGTTAGAATCACTCCCAAGACACACTTAACCCCGGTTAAACCCTTCACTGCCAATTTAATTTACATAGTAATCAATGCATTTTTAAAGCACTGATCACTGTATAAATAACAATGGTCCCAAAATAGTGTACAAAATGTCTGATGTGTCCGCCATAATCTTGCAGTCCCGATAAAAATCGCAGATCGCCGCCATTACTAATAAAAAAAATTAATAATAAAAATGCATTAAAACTATCATCTATTTTGTAGATGCTATAACTTTTGCGCAAACCAATCAATATATGGTTATTACGATTTTTTTTACCAATAATATGTAGAAGAATACATATCAGCCTAAACTGAGGAAAAAATAGTTTTTTCTAAATTTTTGGGGGATATTTATTATAGCAAAAAGTAAAAAATAAGGCTTTTTTTTCAAAATTGACGCGCTCTTTTTTTGTTTATAGCGCAAAAAAAAAAAAAACCACAGAGGTGATCAAATACCACCAAAAGAAAGCTCTATTTGTGGGGAAAAAAAGGCCGTCAATTTTGTTTGGGTACAATGTTGCACGACCGCACAATTGTCAGTTAAAGTGATGCAGTGCCGAATAGCAAAAGTGCTCTGGTCAGGAAGGGGGTAAATCCTTCCAGGGCTGAAGTGGTTAATCAATGTAAAGAGGTGTTTGGTGCACTTTAATTTGAGTACTCAAGCTACACAGACACACTCCAGGGATACACTATATATATATATATACTGCAATATAATGTGCCAAACGTACAGTGATGCACAGAACTATATGGCGTTAAACTGGCAGTAACACACACAAAATTATATGGCGTTAAACTGGCAGTAACGCACACAGAAGTAAATGGCGTTAAACTGGCAGTAACGCACAAAACTATGGTATTATACTGGCAGTAACGCACACAGAACTTTATGGTGTTAAAGATAATAAAGTGAATGTGACTTCTTTTTCTTGTGGGAACACTTAGGTGACAGCAGCATTCATTCACTTACAAAATGGTTTCTTTTTAGTGTTAGTTTATTGATTAGCAGCACGCAACTACCTTTCTATTTAATTTTATATGGCATTAAACTGGCAGCAATGCACACAAAACTATATGGCGTTGAACTGGCAGTAGCGCACACAGAACTATATGGTGTTAAACTGGCAGTAACGCACAAAACTATATGGCGTTGAACCGGCAGTAATGCATGCAAAACAATATGGGGTTAAACTGGCAGTAACGCACACAAAACGATATGGCGTTAAACTGGCCGTAACACATGCAAAACGATATGGCGTTTAACTGGCAGTAACGCACACAAAGCTATATGGTGTTAAACTGGCAGTAATGCACACAGAACTATAAGGCGTTAAACTGGCAGTAACGCACAAAACTATATGGAGTTAAACTGGCAGTAACGCACACAAAACAATATGGCATTAAACTGGCAGTAACGCACACAGAAGTAAATGGCGTTAAACTGGCAGTAAGGCACACAGAAGTAAATGGCGTTAAACTGGCAGTATCAAATAGACGTGTTCAACCGTCACTACACTGACTCTATCTCAACTGTCTCTACTCTAGCTATACACTAATGTAAAGATTACTGACACAGTCTCACTACACTACACTGAAACTATATGAGCTGTCCTTACTCTACACTAATGTATGTATGAATTACACAGTGCCACTACACTACAGTGAAACTACTGTATCTGAGCTGTCCCTACTCTAGCTGCACACTATGATGGTCCTCCTCACTACACTATCCCTAGACTGACACTAAACTAATATTTTCCACTGACAATTGAAGCAAAATAGCACAGTATAGCACACTAACTAACTGATACACTGAACAGAGCCCTGATCTATCTCTCTCCACGCCAAAATCACGCTGAAAATGGCTGCCATTGAAAGAATACTTTTATACTGTGGGGCGGGAATGAGCCATGATTGGATAAAGTCATGATTACATTGTCCAACCATGACTCTGACAGTGCTCTGTGCCCTGATTGGCTGACACTTTCACTGCTTAAGCCAATCAGGGCTTGCAATGCACTGTTCAGCACCACAATACATTGTGGTCGGTTCAGGGGCTGAACAAATGGTTGAACTACCCATTTGTTCGGCTGTTTGTCGAACGTCTGAACAGCTAAAGTTTGGCCTGAACTTATGCTCAGGCCATCTCTACTTATAGTTCCCTATTTTCTAAGAACATCAGGGATTCCTTCATTATGCAGATGCCAGACTGTCAGGTTGGGGAAAAATTCTAGACGCATTGTTGGAGCAGGGAACTTGGACACCAGAGGAATTCAATCTCCCGATAAAAAAAATTCTAGAGCTTTGAGCCATTTGGTTGTCCCTTCAATTCTGGACATTCAATTCAGGGAAAAAGCCTGACAATTCCACAGCAGTTACATACATCAACTATTATCAGGAAGCCAGATGTCTTGCCACTCCAGGAGAAGCAGAAATGATTCTGGCATGGGCAGAACTTCACATTCCAGCATTATACGCTATTCACATTTCAGGTGTAAACAATTGGCAGGCAGACTACCTCAATTGTAAAATGCAAGCAATCCGCGCTACCCCCAAACAAACTTGAAATGAATTGAGTGATAAATTAGTAAATATATAATTTTAGTGTAGGTGCTGCAGCCTAAAAAAACCTGAATACACGGCTCTAATAAGATGTATAAGTGAAATAAGGTGCGCAACCTAAAGTGTACAAATACATATGTGAAAAGTCAGTGAAAATAGAAATCAACCTAAACTGCAAACTGAAAAATAGTTCATTTAGATATAAATGTGACATCCGTCAGAGGGCTTAATATTGTCCTTATACCACCCAGAAGATATATATAAGAGACTTCATTAAAGAAAAGTCCTTCTGTGACCTGGGAACATTATCTTCATCAAGTATTCTCCTGAGTGGAGCGATAATGGTGTAAAATAGGGGCCGCTTACCAGATGCGTAGCACCCCCACTACAGAGATCTTATAGGCTTAGACAAACCAGATATCTAGGACGGGGACAGCTGCTTCTGACATCCACAGGGATTCCCTCCTCATCAGGCACTTCGGAACAATATTGATTCAAAAGGCTGCAGTGTTATCCCTGTGTTCCTTGTTCACATAGGATCACTCTGAGGTATGGTGTAGTATTTAGGGGAGGAAAGAAAAGCGCCTCATGGTGCTCCTCAATTAGCAGTCCCTGGACCCAGGGAAATTGTCTTAATACCCAGGTGTGCCAGAGCCTGTGTCACAGGTGGGGATGGCAGATGTGGACCTCCTGGCATTCTGGTTCAACAAGAAATTAGACAGGTTTGTCTCCAGATGCAGAGTTCCTCTGGTGGATCAGCACAAGTACAGTGCTGTGAAAAAGTATTTTCCCCCTTCCTGATTTTTTATTTTTTCACACTTAAATGATTCAGATCATCAAACAAATTTTAATATTACACAAAGATATCCCGAGTAAATCCAAGATGCAGTTTTTAAATTTTTATTTAATTTATTAAGGGAACAAAGCTGTTCAAACCTGTCTGGTCCTATACAAAAAAGTAATTGCCCCCTCCCATGCGGAATCATGAACTGTGATTAACCACAATATTTTGGAAAGCTGAGTTAAATTTCACTTGTCTCACCCAGGCCTGATTACTACCATACCTGTTGAATCAAGAAATCACATAAATAGATAAATAGAAGCTGTCTGACAAAGTGAAGCACGCTAACAGATCACAAAAAGCCACACACCATGCCACAAGCTAAAGAAATTCCAGAACAGATTACAAAACAAAGTAGTGTTCATGTCTCATGTATCGGTCTAGGAAGGGTTTCAAACCATTTCTAAGGCTTTGGAACTCCAGTGAACCATGGTGAGAGCCATTATACACAAATGGAGATAACTTGGAACAGTGGTGAACCTTCCCTACAAAAATTACTCCAAAAGCATGACGACGGCACATCCAGGAGGTCATAAAAGAACCCAGACCAACATCTAAAGAACTGCAGGCCTCACTTGCCTCAGGTAAGATCAGTGTTCATGATTCAACAATAAGAAAGAGACTGGGCAAAAATGGCATCCATGGGAGAGTTCCAAGGCCAAAGCCACTGCTGACCAAAAAGAACACAAAGGCTCATCTCACATTTACCAAAAAACATCTAGATTATCCCCAAGACTTTAGGGCAAATATTCTGTGGACTGATAAGACAAAAATGTAACTTTTTGGAAGGTGTATGTCCCGTTACATCTGGCATAAAACGAATACAGCATTTCATAACAAGAACATCATACCAACAGTCAGACATGGTGGTCGTAGCGTGATGGTCTGGGGCTGCTTTGCAGCTTCAGGACTTGGACGATGACTTGGACGACAGGACTTGGACGAACCATAAATTCTGAGCTCTACCAGAAAATCCTAAAGGAGAATGTCTGGCCATCAGTTTGTGACCTCAAGCTCAAGTGCACATGGGTTAAGCAGTAGGACAATGATCTGAAACACAACAGCAAGTCCACCTCCAAATGGTTCAAACAAAGCTAAATTTAGGTTTTGGAGTGGCCTAGAGAAAGCCCGGACTTAAATCCAAATGTGATGCTGTATCATGACCTTACACAGGCGGTTCATGCTGGAAAACCCTCCAATATGGCTGAATTAAAACAATTCTGCAAAGAATAGTGGGCCAAAATTGCTCCACAGAAATGTGAAAGACTCATTGCTAGTTATCACAAACACTTGATTGCAGTTCTTGCCGCCAAGTCTGGCACAACCAATTATTAGGTTTAGGGGGCAATTACTTTTTCACATAAAGCCAGACAGTTTTGGACAGCTTTTTTGCCCTAATAAAGGAAACCATAATTTAAAAACTGCATGTTGTATTAACTTGGGTTATCTTTGTGTAATAATAAAATTTGTTTGATGATCTGAGTCATTTAAGTGTGACAAATATGCAAAAAAATAAAAAATCTGAAAGCTGCCCCCTCGACATTCCCACTGCTGGTGCACTGTGCGGGCTCTATAAGTCATGCATTTATTACTAAACAGGTGTGTGTCTATTTTTCTGGTAGCAACCCACAGCCAAGCAGAAGGTATTTTATATTGGTGTCTTTTTAAATGCTTGCAGTGATTTGTTCTTGGGGTTGAGGTTCAGAACAGAGGACCCACAATTACCAATCAGATCTTTTCTCCCCTGAAATTCCTTCCTCATCTGCTGCACAGGATCAAGCTGGAAGGCATTTCACTAATACCCATAGTGCCAAACTGATAAAGGCAATTGTACTTCGACCTGGTCAGACTCCTGACAGATGCTCCATGAGCTCTTTGAGAATACCTTCTATCACTAGGAATGTTTTACCATCCTACTTGCTCCAGCAGCATTAAGTTTAAAGCCCAGGTCTTGAGGCACAGCCTCTCCAACTTGCTGATCCTCACAATGTTATCAGTCAGGAAGTTGACTTCCCTAAGTTTAGCATAGCACATGGAAGGCATACTTAGCTTGTAGAGAAGGTTTTGTCCTAGAAAATATTCAATGGGAAAAATCCTGACTTTTTTGCAATCAGGCCTGGATTAGCAATTGCTCCTGAGTACCATCAAGAGTCAGATCTTGGCACGTGTGATGGATGTAGTTTGACCTGTGTGTGACTTCCTATCAGCCACTGCTTCCATTGGAAAAATTCACTTTCTTTTTGTCCTTTCTGATGGTTCCCATAAAGGGGAAATAGTTTATTATTCCACTATTTCTTGGTGGCTCACAGAGATCATCATTCAAGCTTAATGTCTTAAGGATCGAGTTCCACCCTTGAGTGTTTTCTGGGCTTTTCACCATTAAGAAACTGCTTGCCAGATTTTCAAGACTGCCACCTGATCTTCTGTCCACGCGTTCTTTAGGTCAATGAGGTAAATGTTTAGGTTTCATCTGATACTAGCGTCAGGCATAAAATTCTTTAAGGTGGCTCTTTGACCTGCAGGCAGTCCCTAATTTTCTCTGTTGTTTATAGTTAGCCTTTTGCTCACTGTATTGCCCACTGCTTGCTGTTTTTGGGTATCACAATTGTCTCTGAATCCTGTTTCCCTCAATGAATGGGAAAAAGAAATAGGGTTTCTTTACTGACCATAAAATAATTTTCATTGAGAGACATGGGTCCCACCCCTCTGTGTTTATGGTCTTGTTCTCAGCACTCCTTGTTAAAAAATGTGTCATGCTTGCAGTGGGAGGGGATATACCAGTCTGATTACTGTTTTTTTTGTTTGTCAGTGTTCAAATCCTCCATTATGCAGCAGTATAATTGTTTCTGAATGATGTGTGTTTCAGCAAATGAATTTTTTACAGTAAGTACAAAAATCTGATTTGTCCTTTCCTTCTTTCCTCCTGCAAAATATTGTAAATATATAAAGTGTTAGTATGCAATCTTGTTGTAGTCTACCATTTATCACAGGTTCAGTAAATCTATCAAAATGGTAATAATCACTTTTTCCCTTTGATTTCTCTGCATAATGCTATGAGCTAAACAAAACAAGACAATTAAAATCAATCTTGTATTCTTTTTCAAAATGGTATAGTTAAAAAGAAATGCAGAATATTTTTGGCAGATTGTAAAATGCTCTCCTAGAAACCTGCAGACCCGAGAAAAAAAAGAGTTAATCTGAAATTACATCCAGTCAGCCATCTCAACTGTTCTTTGTCTGTGTTACTGTGTGATAAGAGAGTTTCACTTAAAGGCACCTTTTAAAGAAAATAGTCTATACTATCAAGTGGGCCCCAAAAGATAACTTAAAGCTGTGCAGGTTTTAAAAATGTTGGCAAAGCTCGTGAAACCGGACATTTCTTGCTGGAGCCCCTTTTGTCCAGGGAACAACAGCAGGCTACAGCATGCTCCTGATTCTCCCTGCTATAGCGCCCAAACTCCACACCCTACCCTCCACTAGCTACACCCACCTGGATGGTTC
The DNA here is from genome assembly GCA_037952925.1 of Lithobates clamitans. NCBI lineage: Eukaryota > Metazoa > Chordata > Amphibia > Anura > Ranidae > Lithobates > Lithobates clamitans. The sequence continues at coordinate 487,301 of JBBGZY010000748.1, forward strand.
TAACAGGTACCTGACTGAAGCCCTGTACTAAAATTATTAAAGATGCCCTGGCTCAGGCCCCCACTAAAATGAAGCCTCTCCCTGCTCCCAGTGCTACATTACCACACCACCTCTCTTCAACACAGCATGCCACAGGTGCGGATGGGGACTCTAAGACAAACACTGATATCCACCTGGGGCAATTACAAGGGGTATTTTCCCCATAAACAATTCTACTGCAATTTTACAGAAATCTGCAGAAAGTCTTTAAAGCAACCTTAGACCAGAAAACTGACTTGGAACAGAAAAATGACTGCCTCTCACACGACATCTACAACCCGAGACAATGCTTAGGGGACTTAGAAACCTGTGTAGAGAGCTTGGCAACCACCACGCAAACCCACAATGAGGAGCTGGAGACTCTAAGGAATGAAAACTTTACTCTTCAACCCTGCTTAGAAGATTTTAAAAATAGATCTTGGTGCTCCATTCTGAGGATTCAGGGTATCCCAAATCAGTCCTGGACCTCCAGTCCTTGATTACAGATCTTTACCAAGAACTCTCACCCTCACTTCTGATTGAGCATCTTGAAATCTAACAAGTTCATAGGAATCTCACCCGTCGCTCCCCAGATGGGAGGAACAACGAGTGAAAGAGCAATCATTGGTAGCTGTTTGTGAAAAGAACGCCCTTATTTTTCAGGTTCTGGCCTACCATATATTTACAGATCTTGCCCTCCGCCCTATAGCCAAACATAGGATAATGAAACCCCAGCTGCAAATCCTGCAACATTGACAATTCAAGTATAAATGGAGCTTTCCATTTGAAGTCTCATTTTAATACCAGGGAAAACAACACAGCTGTCATACATCTGAGGACCTCCAGCCTATACTGGAAGATGTTCAGCTGGCTACCCCTGACACACCACTGGCGACAAAGAGGCCATTTCACATTTCCAACCCATACTCCTGAGGTCCCCATGGGTTGACATTCACTATTCACATACTCCTGAGGTCCCCATGGGTTGACGACCAACAGTCTGTTGCTCCTAGTTTGGGATCTTCCCACAGCGCTTGACCTCCATGAACCTGCTATTTCTTAATGACTAGCCCTACACACCTCTAGTTGTGTTTCTTTCTTTTTTCTTTTTCTGGGGCACTTAGGCATGCTAAACCATATACTGCCTGTTTCTTATGTTCCTGCTTTTCTATGTTAATTTTGTTCTTATGTTTGATACTCAATTGCTTGACAGGGGTATTGTCACTAACGTATGAGGCCAGTAAAACCAATATCCATTTTTTTGATTTGGAAGACAACGTTGTCAATCACCGTCTTGAGATCAAAACACATTTCAAACAAACAGATAGAAATTGCTACAGTCCAATAGATGGCTGCCAACACAACAGGTGGTTAAAGTCAGTTTCTCAAAGCCAGTTCTTGAGACTACGTTGCAATTGTACCAATCTGTCCGTTTTTCGCGACCAATCCCTGATTCTTAAATGTAGATGTCTAGATAGGGGCTATTCAGCCCATGATTTGGATACTATAATTAATCAAATTTCTATCCTAGATAGGAATACATTACTGACTGATAATTATTATTATTATTATTATTATACAGGATTTATATAGCGCCAACAGTTTGCGCAGCGCTTTACAACATGGGGCAGACAGTACACTTACAATACAAATCAATACAGGAGGGATCAGAGGGCCCTGCTCGTTAGAGCTTACAATCTAGAAGGGAGGGTCAAGTGGAGACAAAAGGTAATAACTGTGGGGGATGAGCTGATGGGAAAAAAAAAAAAAAGTACAGTTGTTAGGTGTGGGTAGGATAGGCTTCTCTGAAGAGAAGGGTTTTCAGGGATCTTCTGAAAGCTAATAAAGTAGGAGATAAGCGGACAGATTGGGGTAAGGAGTTCCATAGGATTGGAGAGGCTTTGGAAAAGGCCTGGAGGCGAGCATGGGAGGAGGTGACAAGGGAGCTAGAGAGCAGGAGGTCTTGAGAGGAACGAAGAGAGTGAGTAGGTTGGTATTTAGAGACTAGGCAAGCGATGTAGCTGGGGGCAAAATTGTGGATGGCTTTGTACGTAGTTGTTAGAATTTTGAATTCAATTCTTTGGCCGAGCGGAAGCCAGTGGAGGGATTGACATAGAGGAGTGGCAGACACAGAGCGACAGGTAAGGTGGATGAGTCTGGCAGCGGCATTCATAATGGATTGAAGAGGTGATAATGCCCGTAAGAAGGATAATTCAAAGTCTAAATCGTCCTTCTTTACCATATTTTCCATCCAGCATAGACAGATCAAGGACATTATCAGTAAACATTGGAAAAAAAATTAGAAAAAAAATTACTGATTTTTGGGCTCTGTCTTGCCTGATCGGGCCAGTGTTATTTATAGGGGCGCCACATCTATACAGGAGAGTATTGCGTCTAATGTAGTCGACCCTCCAGAAAGGCAATCTTTCTTTTATCAATTGAAGGGTTTTTACCCATGCTGGACTTTCTTTTCCACCACCACTGGCTGATCTTACAAGATGAAACATATTACTACATGTGCTACAGATTAAAAATGGTATAATTGCTTACGTGCCCCTGTAAGAAACAGTATGTGGGTCGCACTATACACCCCTTCAGTGTCAGAGTAAATTAGCATATTACCAACATTAAGAATGGGAAGACCAACCATAGTGTTCCAAAAAATTATCTTTGGTATCACAATTGGGATTCTTCAGGTACCCAGTTTCCTATTATAGATAAATTCATATTGCACTGGAGAGGAGATTCCAGCGTTAGGGGTGTTTCACGTCTCGAGACGTTTTGGATTTATGAACTTAAATCCTATTGGCCCCATGGCATGAACGTTGACCGGGATATTAATGCGTTTAATAATAGGTCCTAACATGTTTTATGTTCTTGTCATGTAGGCACATTTAAATGTTTTATGTCATCAGTGTTTTGTTAGCACACATTTTATTTACGTTTTTATTATGACATTTTTAATATTATTCATATATTTTATTCATATTTTATGCGCCATTATGGTAGTTTTCCATTATATGATATGGCCACAAAGTTGGTGTCATGCCACTCACTATGAGATTCACATTCACTAGTCTTTAAATTAAAAATTTAAATCTTTACATTTTTGTTATATTTACAAAGAGACTGAATATTTGACATTTTAAGAGGTATTGCCACCTTTAGGGACAAATGCTTTATGTATTGTCCCTGGCTTGGGGTTCTTCCGTCCAGCAACGTGACAAACGGCGGCCACTGGGGGGTGGGGTTCGGGTCTGTATTACGGATGCCATCCTGTCCTGTCGTCGCTGTCCGTCATTGCGCTTGCCTGCCCATCTTATAGTTCCTCCTATCGCAGCCTTTCTTCCTCTCTGAGTGTCAGGTGATATGAGGTCACGTGCCAACAGATTGAAATGAGGCTTGGACCATGCCATGCACGCCTCCTGACTCATAGGCTGTCCAATGGCAGCCCTTCTAATGTCATGTGATACAAGGTCACATGTTAGCAATTCAGACCGAGGCTTGGACCGCGTCATGTGCGTCTCCCGGCTCAGCTCCTCTGGCCATTATCTGATGAGTCCTGAAACTCACGCTGGACATGCAGTGTATCCTTCAGGTCTTTTTGTTTATTCCTGTGTAGGCTTAGAACGCATGCCAGACATCATGGATGTAACTGTTTTAGTCCAGCTTATGCAAGTTCAGGCCCACATGATTTCATTGGTTCATCAATTTAGATTATTGTTATTTATTGGTGTGGTACATGGGGAGCCAGCCTGTACCCCGGATGATGTCTTAGTGGATGAAACGTTGGGATGCATTGTGCTGGCTCCATGTTATCTCGCTTCTTACTATCCTGCTTTGTAATCACATACAGTGGGGACGGAAAGTATTCAGACCCCAATACATTTTTCACTCTTTGTTATATTGCAGCCATTTGCTAAAATCATTTAAGTTAATTTTTTCCCTCATTAATGTACACATAGCACCCCATATTGACAGAAAAACACAGAATTGTTGACATTTTTTCAGATTTATTAAAAAAGAAAAACTGAAATATCACATGGTCCTAAGTATTCAGACCCTTTGCTCAATATTTAGTAGAAGCACCCTTTTGATCTAATACAGCCATGAGTCTTTTTGGGAAAGATGCAACAAGTTTTTCACACCTGGATTTGGGGATCCTCTGCCATTCCTCCTTGCAGATCCTCTCCAGTTCTGTCAGGTTGGATGGTAAACATTGGTGGACAGCCATTTTTAGGTCTCTCCAGAGATGCTCAATTGGGTTTAAGTCAGGGCTCTGGCTGGGCAATTCAAGAACAGTCACTGAGTTGTTGTGAAGCCACTCCTTCGTTATTTTAGCTGTGTGCTTAGGGTCATTGTCTTGTTGGAACATAAACCTTTGGCCCAGTCTGAGGTCCTGAGCACTCTGGAGAAGGTTTTCGTCCAGGATATCCCTGTACTTGGCTGCATTCATCTTTCCCTCAATTGCAACCAGTTGTCCTTGTCCCTGCAGCTGAAAAACACCCCCACAGCATGATGCTGCCACCACCATGCTTCACTGTTGGGACTGTATTGGACAGGTGATGAGCAGTGCCTGGTTTTCTCCACACATACCGCTCAGAATTAAAGCCAAAAAGTTCTAGGTCTCATCAGACCAAAGAATCTTATTTCTCACCATCTTGGAGTCCTTTGTTTTTGGTGTTTTTTAGCAAACTCCATGCGGTCTTTCATGTGTCTTGCACTAAAGGAGGGGCTTCTGTCGGGCCACTCTGCCATAAATCTCTGACTGGTAGAGGGCTGCAGTGATGGTTGACTTTCTACAACTTTCTCCCATCTCCCGACTGCATCTCTGGAGCTCAGCCACAGTGATCTTTGGGTTCTTCTTTACCTCCCTCACCATGGCTCTTATCCCCCGATAGCTTAGTTTGGCCGGACGGCCAGCTCTAGGAAGGGTTCTGGTCATCCCAAATGTCTTCCATTTAAGGATTATGGAGGCCACTGTGCTCTTAGGAACCTTAAGTGCAGAAGAAATTTTTTGTAACCTTGGCCAGATCTATGCCTTGCCACAGTTCTGTCTCTGAGCTCTTCAGGCAGTTCCTTTGACATCATGATTCTTATTTGCTCTGACATGCACTGTGAGCTGTAAGGTTTTATATAGACAGGTGTGTGGCTTTCCTAATCAAGTCCAATTAGTATAATCAAACACAGCTGGACTCAAATGAAGGTGTAGAACCATCTCAAGGATGATCAGAAGAAATGGTCAGCACCTGAGTTAAATATATGAGTGTCACAGCAAAGGGTCTGAATACTTAGGACCGTGTGATATTTCAGCTTTTCTTTTATAATAAATCTGCAAAAATGTCAACAATTCTGTGTTTTTTCTGTCAATATGGGGTGCTGCGTGTACATTAACGAGGAAAAAAATGAACTTAAATGATTTTAACAAATGGCTGCAATATAACAAAGAGTGAAAAATTTAAGGGGGTCTGAATACTTTCCGTCCCCCACTGTATACACAGTGCCTGTATCCATCCATATTGATGTAAGTGCATTACTTATTCAATAAATATAGTTGGTAAGGATTTTATGCTATGTTGGCATTTTTTCCTTTTCAATTTATATATGCCATGTTGAGCCTTGGATTTTTTTGGACGCTGAGTTCTAGTGGCTGCATTCCCTCTGTGCTGGTTCCGTGTGTGCTGGTTCCATGTATGCTGGTTCCCATGTATGCTAGTCCCTGTGGAGTCCAATCTACTTTGGTTTCTCTGTGCAGTTGGCTGCTTGCTAGTGGCCCATTGGATCTGGTAAAAGTACCCAATCATTGTGTCTGGTGGCTGCACATTCGATGTCAATTTCCACACCTGGTGGTCCTCTTCACAAAAGCACATCTAACTTCTCCCCAGAAGAAGTTTGAATTTATATTGAACTGTTTTTTCACTCCAGTCACATACTTCCTCCCTCGGAATCTTTGCTTTTTCTCACGTGCATTTTTATATGGACATTATGATACATTGATGTTTATATTTTTTATCAGTATTGTATATGTTTGTATGATCAGTGCTCTTTATTGATATTAGTTATTTGTTTAATATTTGTTTGGTTTTTTTTGCACTGTTATTTTGTTTGCACATCTCAGCACTGCACTTTATATCAAACTTTTCTAGTAATGTCCATAGCCATTACAGTTGGGGATGTATGTTTTAGCCCTATGCTTACATAGAGCATTAGCCAGAGATCTGCTGCAGTGATTTTCATATTCATAGTAGGGTCGAGATTTAAAATGGATTCTGAGACTAACAAGCTCCACCAATTTATCAGGGGTTTGAAGCTTCTGCTGTTAGTGGAGAGATTCCACTTTGTGGATTTCTGTCAGTAACTCTGAGATAAGTTGGTTTCTTTGTCTTTTTTTTTTTTTTTTCGGTTTCAAAAGAGCTTTATTTCAGATAAAAAGTGAAACAATAGTGCAGAAAAACACCCGCGCAGGGGTGATAGAAGGATACAAACAAATGGAAATCCAAAATATAGGTTCTTGCCCAGAACGATCGAGCTTGATTAAACAGAGTAAATTAAGATAGGTTATACATAATACAACGTGTAACAATGTTAAGTTAGAGAATAAAGTGTAACATGGGGTATTACACGAGGTCTACCGTTGCCCACAGACACCCCAAATGGGAGCAATCTGTGTCCATGGGCAAAAGATCGACCCCGCCTCCTCCTTAGTGAAAACATAAAGTGCTAAAAACTTAATGCGAGTAAAAGTTAGAGATACAAAGATGAAATATATATAGGGGTAAGATGACCTGATGAAGTATTATGTCATATAGAACTTGAGTAAATGTCAGGGCAAACAAAGTAGAATGAATTGGTTAAATGTAACTAACTAAATCAAGAATCCCCAATAGGTAGATCCAATGGGGTATAAAGAAGACAAAAGATAGATAGGGAAAGGAAAGAACAGTTAAAAGGGAAAGGTGGACACAGAGAGAAAGTAGTAGGAGGGGATCCAGGAGCTACTCACCAATGGCCCGATGTTGACGGGGAGTTGAAGGATAAAAGGGGTGCTCAAGGGGTAGTAGAGTCGTAAGTTATAAGGAGGTGCCGATATATTGGGCCCAGGGTTCCCATATGCATTTGAATGATTCAAATTTATCTAGGATAATACTGGAGGTTTTCTCTTGTATCATAATCCAAGTGATTTTTTGTTTAGTTAAATGAAAAGATACTGAGGGAGATTTCCAGGAATGCCCAATCGTTATTTTAGCTCCAAGGAGTATAAAGTGAATCACTTTCTGTTTGTTTTTCGTGATATTGGGTATCTTCTTGTTTAGAAGGGCTATTAACGGGTCCTGGCTAAGGAGTGCCCCAGTAACCTTTCGAATTAGGATAAAAACTTTATTCCAAAAGCTCCTGATCTTAGGGCACTGCCAAAAAATATGTATGTGGGAACCAAGGATATCGCATCCTCTGAAACAGAGGGGCGAGGATTGAGGAAAAAATTTAAAAAGACGAGTGGGGACTAGGTACCAACGAGTTATTATCTTAAGATTTGCTTTGACTAGGGAAATATTGATGATTCCTTTGAATGCCTTTGCAACTTGAATGTTCCATGTTTCCAGATCCCACTCAAAATCGAGGTCGCTCTCCCATTTAAGCATGAAAGGCGCTTTCTCCGGGGGGTCAGCCAAAGCTGAGTATATTAGGGAGATACCCCCTCGCACATCCATGGTTTTGGAGCACCATTGTTCGTATGGGGTGACTGTGAGGGGGGTGTTGTCGTTTGGTTTAATAGAACTTAAGAAGTGAGAGATTTGGTGGAAGCGAAATGTTTCTGAAGGGGGCATGTCTAATTTGGAGATGCAGTGTTCTAGTGTAAGGGGACCGTTGGAATTAAAAAAGTGTCCAATCCGATACAGGCCTTTATCTAGCCACCATTGAAAGGCCTTGATATCCCTTCCAGGAGGGAATTTAGGATTATGAAATAAATGGGCTAGGGGGCACCATCGAGAAGTTATAGATTGTGTTTTGTGGATAGAATCGCATAAAGTAAAAGAGTGGGACAGGTTAGGAGAGAGGATAGGGGGCCTAGATTTAGGGGGCTGCCATAAAAGGAAATCTAAATTGTGGTTAGGGACTGCTTGTTGTTCTATTTCAACCCAATCTGGTTTTGGGCCTTTAGCGTATATGATGGAGAATTGGGTTAATTGGGCCGCCTGGTAGTACCACCAGAGGTTAGGAAGTCCTAGGCCTCCTTTCTTTCTGGGTCTAATCAGTGTTTGTTTAGGAAGACGGTGGTTTAGTTTGCCCCAAGTGAAACGTATAATCGCCGATTGGAGGTTTGTAATTTGTGATTTGGGTACTGGAATGGGGAGGGAGCGGAAAAGATAAAGGATCCTGGGGAGGAGTGTCATTTTAACGGCATTTATCTTGCCTAGCCAGGACAGATTGTGGAGTGACCAATGGTCCAGGTCGGACTTAAGTTTCTTGAAAATAGGTGGGTAATTCGTTTTGTACAGCATATCTATAGAGGAAGAGAGATGGATACCTAGATATGGGATAGAGGATGAGCTCCAATTAAAAGGGAAGTTTTCTATAAGTTTATCTAAGAGGGGTGATGGGATAGAGATATTGAGAGCGGTGGATTTGGACATGTTAATCTTAAGTCCAGAAGCATTGGTAAAATTGTTAAGTAGTTGCATTAAATTAGGGGTTGATATGAGGGGTGAGGTGACGAAGAGAAGGATATCGTCTGCGAATAGGGCGCATTTGTGAATTGAGGGGCCGCATTTAACTCCGTGGATGTCAGGGTGAACTCTTATCGCAATTGCTAGGGTTTCAATAGCTATGGCAAAGAGGAGGGGGGAAAGAGGGCAACCCTGACGAGTTCCTTTAGAGATAGGGAATGGGTCAGACAGGGAACCTTGTAGTCTAATCTGAGCATTGGGGGTGGAATAAAGGGCTTTTACTGAGGAGAGGAAGTGAGGACCAAAACCCCATTTTTCAAGGGTTGAGAAAAGGTACGGCCAAGTAACCGTATCAAAGGCCTTCTGGAGGTCCAATGAAAGGAGGAATCCCTCCTGTGATGGGCCCCCATCCCATCCTGACCTGAGTAGGGATATAATGTCCACTGCTCTCCTTATCTGGTCCGGCCCCTGCCTCTCCGGTATGAAGCCAACTTGGTCTTTGTGAAAGTATGAATCTATAAAGGACCCCAGTCTGTTAGAGAGAATTTTTGTCATGATCTTAAGATCGATGTTGATTAGGGAGATTGGCCTGTAGTTGCTGACTTGGCTGGGGTCCCTGCCTGGTTTGGGGATGACCGAGATGTAAGCTAGATTTGCTATTCTTTCAAGAGGTTGTCCATTTCTCAGTGAATTGAAGAGCCGGACCAGATAAGGGGAGAGGACATCTATGAAAGTCTTGAAATACTTGGACGAAAACCCGTCCGGTCCTGGGGCTGAGCCATTTTTGAGACCCTTGATAACCTCCCTAACCTCTCCTTTAGTGAAAGGGGCCTCCATAATAGAACGGTGAGATTCAGATAATTTAGGGAGGGGGGTATTGTCTAGAAAGGAATTTATGTTAGGTGGGGAGCAAGGGTTGGTATCTGCATAGAGGTTAGAATAGAATGAGTGAAAAGTCTCTAAGATCAGCTTAGGATTCTGGGTTAATTGGCCTGAAAGGGATTTTATTTTGGGAAGAGCGTGGAATTTTTGTTTGGGGGAAAGTTTTGCTGCTAATTGGGGTCCAAATTTGTTCGCTAGATGGTAAAATTTACCGCTAACCCATTCTAGGTGCTTTTTAGCGTTGGAAGTAAGGGCTAGGTTCAATGATACTCTAGCTGCGTCTAGATTGGCAAGGGAGCTAGGTGTCGGGTTTTTCTTATGTTGTTTGCAAAGGGATCGGTAATCCTTCTCAAGGTTTGCGATCTCCATTTGGGATTCACGTTTAAGACGTGAGGATAGTTGAATGAACTTTCCTCTCATTACCGCTTTATGGGCTCCCCATAAAGAATTGGGTGAACATTCAGTGTTGTCATTTATGAGAAAATAATCCTTCAAATCTTTTTCCAAAATATTACAATGTACTGGATTGGAAAGAAGAGATTCTTTAAGGCGCCATTGGGGGGGGCTGATTCTGGTGGGGGCGCATGAGATTTTAATTGTAACTATGGAATGGTCAGACCAGGGTACTTCACGTATGGAGGATTGAGACGCTAAGTGTATCGTAGATAAGTGTAAAAATATGTGGTCGATTCGTGAATAGGTTCCGTGGGGGGCCGAAAAGTGAGTGTAATCTTTTGCTGAGGGATTCAGTTCCCTCCAGGTGTCTATCAACCCTAAGGAATGAAGCAGTTTGGCGATGTGTAGACTTTGTTTTGGAGGTCTTTTGGGAATAGGGATGCCCTTCGATGATTTATCTAGTAGGAGGTCAAATGCTATATTCGAATCACCTCCTAATACTATGGTCCCTTCAAGATGTGGTGTTAAAACATTGAGCATAGATGCGAAAAAGGCTGCTTGGTTCTTGTTGGGGGCATAATAGGAAACTAAAGAAAAGAGGGTGCCATTGATGTGACCTTTGACTAATATATAGCGGCCATCATTGTCTGTAATGGTTTGGGAATGGGTAAATGGTATACGTTTGGAGATTAGGATTGCTACTCCTCTCTTTTTGACCTCCGCATTGGCTAGAAAGAAAGTCGGGTAGCTGTGATGTAGGAATGTGGGAGCCGATCTTTTGGCGAAATGGGTTTCTTGTAATAGTAGAATTTCTAGACCTCTGGAATGGTAGCTTTGCAGAGCTTTACGCCGTTTTATCGGGGAATTGAATCCTTGTGTATTGTGGGTGGCAATTTTGAGGGTCCCTGAGTGTGTGGTTGGATTAGCCATGGATGTGCGGAGGGGGGCGCGCGTTAAACAGGAGAGGACCTACCTGAAAACGAGGAGTGGGAAGAAAGATCTTGATATGGCTGTTCTGGAATGGCAACCTAGGAAAGGAGTATCCACGAACCATTAATGAGAGCACCTGGAGGGGGAAGAAGAAGAGGTTAGGGGGTGTAAGGTGAAGCCAAAAAGAAGATTGGAGGACGAAGAAGAAAAGAGAAATCAGGGGCGGGGAAGAAACTTTCCCTGTCACCTGAGGTGTAGGGCTGGCATGCCAAACCCTACTCCGAATACCAATAAAAATCGGGATTCGGTGAAGTGGCAACCAACAAAGGGGTTGCATTTCTGATGAGCCTAGGGGAAGGCCTCCCCTAAAGTTCAACAGGTGGAGTGGCAAGTTGAACCGCTCCGGTCTCGAGGCCTTATGTAATAATTATTTGGACCCAAAGTTGAGAGACAGTGCATCTAGAAGAAGGAACAAAATAACAATAAAATATTATAAAACAATACAGAAAATCCAATAAGATTATAAATCATAACAGTAAGCCTAATTAGGCTAAACAGAAACTAATAAACCATCGAACTGTCTAGGAGAGAAATGTGTATTTGTTGGTCTCAAAAGGGGGGGGTAGGTGGAAAAGGGAAGGGGAGAAGGGAATGAGGGAGTGGAAGGGGATGGGGGCTAGGAAGGGGGGGGGGTGGAATTAACCTAGACAATAATAATACCGGTCTGTGAGGTCCTGTACACTAGATCGTGAACCGTTAGACTAAAGGTGTGCATAAGTGGCCCGATGAAAGAGACCTGGAAAAAAAGAAAGTTAAAACCAAGAACTAATTCCTAAGAGAAAAAGCCTGAAATGAGGTCGGACTGTTCTGTCAAAATAACTATGAACCTGGTTGGGTGTAGAGGTGACTACTACATCAAGGTAGGAAGCATAGTCTCTGAGTATTGGAGAGTGAGGAAGACTCTAAGAGTCAAGTCTCAGGATCATCATGGAGGGATGGAGTCTCGGTGTCTCTTGGATTGATGTTTGATCCAAAGGGGGGCGAGAGGGCTATTTGGGGGGGGTCTCTTGGAGGTGTTGATTTGGCGATCTTCATCTTGTTGGAGAAAGGGTTCCTGAGTGATGAGACCCAGTTGTAGGAGAAGACGTTCGCCATTTTGAAGATTAGTAAATCCGTAAGATTTGTCTTTGTAGCTAAATTGTAGACGGAACAGGAAAGACCACCTGTTCTTAATCGAGTTCCGATTGAGAACTTCCAGGAGGGGTTTGAGGGATCTTCTTTTCATTATCGTGGCAGGGGAGATGTCTGCAAAAATTTGAATTTTATTGCCTTGAACGGTCAAATTGTCCAGGTTGCGTGATTTCCTCATTATTTCCTCCTTCACAGCGTAAAAATGAGGCTTGACCACTATGTCGCATGGAAGGCCGTCCTGGCGAGGGGGTTGAAGAGCTCTGTGTGCTCTGTCCAATTCTAGTCTGTGGTCCGGGATATCTGGAATGATGTTTTTAATGACAGATTTAACAGCATCTTGTGTGCCGATGATCGATTCCGGGATCCCTCTAATGCGAAAGTTATATCGTCTACTCCTATTCTCTAGGTCATCGATTTTAGATAACGCCAAATCCAGTTGATCTTGCAGCGTTTGGATGCATGTTGAGTTTTGGTTGGTGCGTGCTGCAGAATCGTCCACCGCTTTTTCAATGGCATCCATGCGGGCGCCTAGGTTCTGCAAATCAGCTTTGATGGATGTAGTAATCTGCATCGCTGTTTGTGAAAGCCCTGCAGCAAGCATGTCTGAAAAGCTGCTAAGGAGTAGGGACATTTCATTGGGATAGTTATGGTTCAAGGGTAAGGTCTGTATGGAGTCAGCCGGGTTGTTCTGGGAGTTTGGTGAGGGAGAGAGGGGGGCTCCCATCATAGATCTGCCTAATAGAAAGTCCGCAGGGGCTGAGGAGGCAGACAGGTCCTGTCCAGTGTGTCCTGGCAGGGAATCAGCAGGAGGAGGGGGCTGGGGGTCTGATATAGGGTAGTGTGCTCCTAGGACTGAATAGGAGGAGGCATCGGTCGCCATCTTGGATGACCCAGGGGGTGCTAGGCCGCACTTAGTTTGCCTATTTACCTTCTTTAATTTGAGGCTTTTTGACATCCAGGTATGTGCTCCGTATTGTCCTTCAGGCGGGGGGGTTACTGTGGTTGGGTACCGCTGTAAGTAGATTGCTTACGGGCCTCTGAGACAGCGGAGCGGTGCGGAGCTCCGGATCAAGACGTCTCTCCGGAGGTCCCGCGCATGCGCACTCGGTTTCTTTGTCTTTTGAGAAATGAGCCATGCTTAATAAAGGATTCTCTTATAAAGGCCTTGTGAGCCTCCCAAACTGTATGAGATGGTACTTCAGAGCTAGCATTAGTAGAAACTCATTGGTCTATGTCTGTAGTCAGGGCTGCAACTGCTTGTGGGTCTTGCAGGAGGGAATCATTGAGATGCCCATGTCAAGAGGAGGGAGTATGTCAACCCTAGGACAGTGTAAGGTATGTGTCATGAACTGCATAGTAGTATGAATAATCTCTAGTGGTCAGGTGGTGGATTGCCTATACATCGACCAACTGATGAAGGTCGAGACATTTTTTAATATGCTTGCATGTGCAAATGACAGATAAGTAGCTTTAGAGGAGTCCAACAAAGGCTTGAGTATAAAATTAAAGTTACCACCCTCTATGATAGCACCCTCCACGTCAGACAACATTTCCAAGGAGGACTCCAAGAAATGTATTTTATTGTGGTTGAGGTGTGGTATACAGTATCTCACAAAAGTGAGTACACCCCTTACATTTTTGTAAATATTTTATTATATCTTTTCATGTGACAACACTGAAGAAATTACACTTTGCTACAATGTAGAGTAGTGAGTGTACAGATTGTATAACAGTGTAAATTTGCTGTCCTCTCAAAATAAATCAACACACAGCCATTAATGTCTAAGCCGCTGGCAACAAAAGTAAGTACACCCCTACGTGAAAATGTCCAAATTGGGCCCAAAGTGTCAATATTTTGTGTGGCCACCATTCTTCTCCAGCACTGCCTTAACCCTCTTGGGCATGGAGTTCACCAGAGCTTTACAGGTTGCCACTGGAATCCTCTTCCACTCCTCCATGATGACATCATGGAGCTGGTGGATGTTAGAGACCTTGCGCTCCTCCACCTTCCATTTGAGAATGCCCCACATATACTCAAAAGGGTTTAGGTCTGGAGACATGCTTGGCCAGTCCATCACCTTTACCCTCAGCTTCTTTAGCAAGGTAGTGGTCATCTTGGAGGTGTGTTTGGGGTTGTTATCATGTTGGAATACTGCCCTGTGGCCCAGTCTCCGAAGGGAGGGGATCATGTTGACATTCATGGTTCCCTCAATGAACTGTAGCTCCCCAGTGCCGGCAGCACTCATGCAGCCCCAGACCATGACACTCCCACCACCATGCTTGACTGTAGGCAAGACACACTTGTCTTTGTACTCCTCATCTGGTTGCCGCCACACACGCTAGACACCATCTGAACCAAATAAGTTTATCTTGGTCTCATCAGACCACAGGACATGGTTCCAGTAATCCATGTCCTTAGTCTGCTTGTCTTCAGTAAACTGTTTGCGGGTTTTCTTGTGCATCATCTTTAGAAGAGGCTTCCTTCTGGGGCGACAGCCATGCAGACCAATTTGATGAAGTGTGCAGCGTATGGTTTGAGCACAGACAGGCTGACTCCCCACCCCTTCAACCTCTGCAGAAATGCTGGCAGCACTCATATGTCCATTTCTCAAAGACAACCTCTGGATATAACGCTGAGCACGTGCACTCAACTTCTTTGGCCGACCATTGCGAGGCCTGTTCTAAATGGAACCTGTCCTGTTAAGCCGCTGTATGGACTTGGCCTCAGTTTCAGGGTTTTGCCAATCTTCTTATAGCCTAGACCAGTGATGGTGAACTTTGGCACCCCAGATATTTTGGAACTACATTTCCCATGATGCTCAGCTACACTGCAGAGTGCATGAGCATCATGGAAAATGTAGTTCCAAAACATCTGGGGTGCCAAGGTTTGCCATCACTGGGCTAGACCATCTTTCTGTAGAGCAACAATTATTTTTTTCAGATCCTCAGAAAGTTCTTTCCCATGAGGTGCCATGTATTACTTCCAGTGACCAGTATGAGAGAGTGAGAGCGATAACACTAAATTTAACACACCTGCTTCCCATTCACACCTGAGACCTTGAAACACTAACGAGTCACATGACATCGAGGAGGGAAAATGTCTAATTGGGCCCAAGTTGGGCATTTTCACTTAGGGGTGTACTCACTTTTGTTGCCAGCAGTTTAGACATTAATGGCTGTGTGTTGAGCTATTTTGAGGGGACAGCAAATTTACACTGTTATTCAAGCTGTACACTCACTACTTTACATTGTAGCAAAGTGTAATTTCTTCAGTGTTGTCACATGAAAAGATATAATAAAATATTTACAGAAATTTGAGGGGTGTACTCACTTTAGCAAAGGGTACAAGCTGGTTGGAAGATTGTCCTTTTACAAAAAGGCAGTGCCCCTCCATATCTTTATATTCTTCATTGTGTAACCACTCTATTGGCAAAGATTAAGCTCATCCCTCTAGAAGTTTTATCCGAAAAACTTAAATGAAAGGCAGTGGAGAAATAGAGGTCCTTTATTGTGGGCATTTTAGGTGCAGGAAAATGGGTCTCCTGTAAAAACACCACTTGAGCTTCTTTATTGGGTAAATTTCTGAGAATCATGCAGCACTTTTCAGGACTACCCAGGCCTTGGGAATTTAATGAAACAATTGTTAAGGTTGCCATGATGGGTGTGTGTCACTAGGAAGAGAGAGAAGACAAACATAACTGGCAAGGGCGGTGAAAATGCCAGCAATTAAAGAACATGAGATATAGGTGTCAGTGATGCCTGTGTGGCGCAGATGAGGTGAGTTGGAGGGGTGAATGAGGGAGGAGAGGGCCTGAGGAGGGAGAGGGTAAGAAATAGAGGGAGAAAAAAGTAAAAAAGATAAATGTGAAAAGGGGTACAAGGGTATGAAATGACTACTCAGGTGAAAATATCCTCTATTCAGTTTTATTATAACAAAAAGTATATAAGTAGCATAATATTAAAATCACTGAGGATAGGTACTGACTAATCGAGTCACGACATGATCTGAGTATGGCATACCATTACAATAGACAAAGCATACAATTAAACCAGGCACTAGGCACAAAGGTTATCTTAAAAGTAAAATTCTTAAAAGCGGTAGCAACAGATATTGCCTGTGATACCATACATGTGTGTGGGGCAACAGAAGTTGTATATGTTAATCCTGACACGTTTCGACCCTTCCCGGGTCCTCTTCAGAGGATAATTGCATACTGTGAAAAAGGTCAACATGTGTCAGACATAGCATCAAAACCAACAGTACCAGACTTATGTACATGCACCATCACATTGGAGTTGTCTAAATCATATAGTTACCTATTATAGAAATTATGACGTTTCCGCGTGCAGTTTAAGCATTGTGAGTTGTTATATTTTTAGGTGGTGCAGTTTCTCTTTAGCTCCCCTGTCTCCCCCGTGTCGGAGCAGCTCCCGGGAGAGCGGGCGGTGGGCCAATTGTGTCTTGCGAGGGATCACATCTGACAACCCCCCGTGTAGGACGGGAAAGTTTAGGGAGGGAGGGGCAGTGAACAACCCGAGAGGCACCTAAAAGGGGTATAGATTATTGCCAGAAATAAAAATAGAAAGGTATAAAGTGTTAAATGCTGAAGAGCTAAGAGTCACTAGATTAATCTACACAGATTTGAAGGTTTCCCAGCTATGGAGATTTATAAAGATGTTGGATGGTGGGTACATAGGTGTGCAGAGGGCATAGCTAGGGGAAAAGGAGAAAAAAAGAGGAAAAGAAAATATTGAGAAGATGTGAGAGAGGGAATAGGGAAGGGGAAAAGACGAGAAAGGGAGTGAAAGAAAAGAAGTAACCCAACGCAATGTAAGTGAAGATAGAATGAGTAGAAAATAGCAAATGCCCTGCTGCCAGTTAGCTCCCATGTACCGTGAAAAGTATATGCAAAGAGCAGTAGGTAAAAGCGCCGACGAAACCTCCAGTGAATGGACTGGGAGGAATGAGAGGGGGGGAGGGGGGGAGAGAAGGGAAAAATCAACCAAAGAGGAGTGGTGGAGAGGATGAATAGAATTAATTGTGTGGAAAAAGGGAATAAACAGAGGAAGGGGAAAAAGGAGAGAAAGGAAAGGGGTTGAAGGGTGAAGTGAAAGCAGGGTGTGGGGCAGTAGGGAACAGGGGAAGGGGAGGAAAGGGGGAGGTGACAAGAAAAGTGCAAGTGGGGTGGAAAATGGGGTGTGGGACATGGATGGATAGGGGGGGAGGGGAAGGTGGGGGGGAGGTGTTGCCATCAACAACAGCCTGTTGCACTCCAAGTTAAAAGTTGTAATCCAAAAAAAAAAAGGAAAAAGAAAAAAGTAGCTAAGGTTTTAACAATTACATTTGTAGGCAGAGTCTTCACTTGGAAATGCGATAATCCTAACTACAAAGACCTGAGGTGTGCCTTGGCCTAGCTGGTCAGTATGCCTAAAAGAGGGCATACCCTGAATGAATATGTATGAAATGTAAATGAAATGATGAAAGTATAGGGGGTGGGTGGGAACCCGGAAATGAGATGATGAAGAATCTGATAGAGAAAGAGGAGGGATATATAGCCCTCAGACGCCTCCTACAAATTCAGGCTAGCCTGTGGCCAGCCTTCTAACTTGTAGTCAGAGTCTTAACCTGGAAATGCGATAATCCTAACTAACAATACCTGAGGTGTGCCTTGGCCTAGCTGATCAGTATGCCTAAAAGAGGGCAAAAAGAGACACAAAGTAGGTGTGATGTGAAAGCTTCAATGAAGGGCCAGCAACAAACATCAGTCCAGAAATAGCGTCTGGTACTGTTGGTTTTGACTACAGAAAAGGGGTTTACGTATGTAACTGCTAAAACAAGAGGATCTCCAGCACACCATGTACCTGATGATTAAAGAAGGGACCCCCTGTTCAGGACCTACGAAAGTTGCCTCCGATCCTAACGAATAACCAGAAAAGCGTTTAGGATTTGAGCCTAATTTGGCAAATAAACCTGGACATGAAAACAAACTGTTTGTGGTGAGAGGATGCATGGGGAAAGGGAGAAAGAGCTTACCAGAGGAATATCGCAGAGAAGGACATATGCTTTAATCCAACACCATTACTGTGGTACAGTAATGTAACCATGAACCCCTGGCTTGTCCATCTATTCTAATTATGGGGAAGTTGTAAGCATATTAAAAGGGAACTGCCTAGAGCACTAACTGGGAACTGCGCCAAGGGTAGGAGACAGGAAGTCTAAAACACATCGAAAACCTGGCCGTAACTGGTAGCCGTGCCAAACAGAACATCCCTGACTTCTCTGAAAACCCTTTATCATTATTATTATTATTAAACAGGATTGATATAGTGCCAACAGTTTACGCAGCCCTTTACAACATGAGGGCAGACAGTACACTTACAATAAAAATCAATACAGGAGGAATCAGAAGGCCCTGCTCATTAGAGCTTACAATCTAGGAGGGAGGGTCAAGTGGAAACAAAAGGTAATAACTGTGGGGGGTGAGCTGATGGAGAAAATTAAAAAACAGGTGTTAGGTGTGGGTAGGGTAGGCTTCTCTGAAGAGAAGGGTTTTCAGGGATTGTCTAAAAGCTAATAGAGTGGGAGATAAGCGGACAGATTGGGGTAAGGCATTCCATAGGTTTGGAGAGGCTTTGGAAAAATCCTGGAGGCGAGCATGGGAGGAAATGATGAGGGAGCTAGAGAGCAGAAGGCATTGAGAGGAATGAAGAGAATGAGTAGGTTGGTATTTAGAGACTAGGCTAGTGATGTAGCTGGGGCTAAATTGTGGATGGCTTTGTATGTAGTTGTTAGTATTTTGAATTTAATTCTTTGGCCGACCAGAAGCCAGTAGAGGGATTGACAGAGAGGGGTAGCAGAGACAGAGCGATTGGTAAGGTGGATGAGTCTGGCAGCAGCATTCATGCTGGATTGAAGAGGTGATAGACTATTTAGAGGTAAGCCAATGAGAAGGGAGTTGCAGTAGTCGAGGCGAGAGATGACCATCGAGTGAATAAAGGGCTTTGTTGTGTCATTGGTTAGAAAAGGGCGTATTTTGAAGATGTTGCGGAGGTTGAGGTGGCAGGATTTGGACAGTGATTGGACGTGGTGCTTGAAGGAAAGTTCAGGACGACACCTAGAACCTTGGTATGTGGGGATGGGCTTATAGTTGTGCCATCGATTTTCACCGAGAGATCAGGGGAAGGGGCATGTGGGGAAGGAAAAATTATAAGTTTTGTTTTGGATAGATTGAGTTTGAGGAAGTGGTGTGACATCCAGACTGATATATCTAATAGTAAATTAGTGATACGTGAGGAGACAGAGGGAGTGAGATGAGGGGTAGAGAAATAGATTTGGGTGTTGTCAGCGTAAAGGTGGTATTGGAAGCCATGGGATGCTATCAGCTGACCCAGGGAGGAGGTGTAGAGTGAAAATAGGAGAGGTCCAAGAACAGAACCTTGGAGGACCCCAACTGAGAAAGGAAGAGGAGAAGAGGAAGTAGAGTTGTAGGAAAAGCCAAAGGTGCAGTTGGATAAGTAGGAAGAGAACCAGCGAAGAGTACAGTCACGGAGACCAAAGGCGTGGAGTTTATTGAGGAGGAGGTGTGGTCAACCGTATCAAAGGCAGCAGAGAGGTCCAGGAGTATGAGTACAGAATAGTGTTGATTGGTTTTGACCATTAGTAGATCGTTTGTTAGTTTTAGGAGAGCAGTTTCTGTGGAGTGTTGAGGACGAAATCCAGACTGAAGGGGATCAAGGAGGCTATTATCAGTGAGATGGACGCTCAGTCGGTTGTAGACCAGACGTTCGAGGAGTTTGGATAAGAAGGGGAGCAAGGAGATGGCGTAGGTTGTTAAGATTGGATGGGTCCAGTGAGGGCTTTTTAAGTATGGGTCTGACAAGTGCATGTTTTACAGAGTTGGGGAAGATGTCAGAAGAGAGGGAGAGATTGAAGATGTGGGTTAGAGAGTGTAGCATAGAGCCAGAGGGTGAATGTAGCATTTGTGAGGGAACAGGATCCAGAGGGCAGGTGGTAAGGTGGACATTAGCAAGTAGTTTAGAAACCTCATCTATAGTGGTGGGGTTGAGGGAAGAGGGAAGTAATGATTGTGCTTGTGGGCATAAAGTGTGAAGCGTGAAGGGTATCGGAACAGTAGAGATCTCCTCACGAATTGTATCAATCTTCTGTTTGAAGTGATTGGTGATCTCCAGGGCAGTAAGTGAGTTGGCGGGTGGAGGCAGTGAAGGACGAAGTAGACAGTTAAAGGCAGAGAAGAGTTAACAGGGACGGGATGATAAGTTGCTAATGAGAGTGATAAAGTAGGTCTGCTTGGCAGTGAGGGGGCTGGAATTGTATTTTTGGAGGGCAGATTTATATTGGTTGAAATCTCTCTGAGACTTAGTCTTACGCCACTGGCGCTCGTGAGCAGGACTACACTTTTTCAGATATCTAGTATCATCTGTTTGCCAAGGTTGAAGGGGTCGGGACCTGAATCTGTGTGTAGTGAGGGGGGGCGTTGAGTCCAGTGAGGATAGAAGTGAGGTGTTGTAGACAGAAGTGGCTAGTTTGGTGCAGGATAGGGGTGAGATTTTGTCGTAGAGGTTGTCGATAGCAGAGTAGAAAAGAGAAGGGTTGAGATGACGTAGGTTTCTGCGGGTAACTTTTAGGCGTTTGGAGGGAGAAGAGGAGGAGAAGAGAGAGAGAGTGAAACTAATAAGGTGGTGATCAGAGAGAGGGAATGGATAGTTAGAGAGGTTGCATGGAGTGCAAAGGTGAGAGAAAACAAGGTCAAGGTATTGCCTTCGGAGTGAGTAGGAGCATGTATCCACTGCTTCAGGTCAAAGGAGGATGTTAGGCTGAGAAGTTTGGAAGTGGCAGGAGTGTTAGTATTAATAGGGATGTTGAAGTCCCCGAGAATGATTGTGGGGATTTCAAAAGAAAGAAAGTAGGGTAGCCAGGCAGAGAGGTTATCAAGAAAGGTTGATACTGGTCCAGGGGGCCTGTAGATCACAGCTATCCTTAGAGAAACTGGAGTGAAAAGACAAATGCAGTGTGCTTCGAAAGAAGAGAGTGACAGAGAGGGAGGTGGGTGTAGTACCTGAAAGGTGCTATGTGGGGCTAGGATTCCGACACCTTCTCCCTTATAACCACTGGATCTGGGGGAGTGAGTCCAGAGAAGACCACCATGGGATAGGGTAGCAGAAGACGCAGTGTCGGATTTGTGGAGCCAGGTTTCGGTATTGGCAAGTTGGCAATAAAGAGGTCATGGAGAGAGGTGAGTTTGTTGCAGACAGAGCGGGAGTTCCAAAGGGCACAAGAGACAGGGAACCTGGTCTTAGGAAGAATAGAAATGGGAACTAAATTGTGTTGATTGCGGCTACTACCAGAGGGTGTAGGGTGATGGGTGCATGGGGTACAGTTAAATGATGGAGGCCCAGGGTTTGGGGATATATCTCCAGAAGTTAGGAGAAGCAGGAGAGTGAGGGAGGTACTATGGGAGTGGAATTTGTATAAAGGGACATGGCCCAGGGTCTTAGAGATTTTTAGTGCGTGTGGATTTAGAATTAGCAGGAGTTGGTGGGTGCAGTAATAAGGAGAGGACAGAAGTGAGGGTTATATATATATATATATATATATATATATATATACTGTGGGGGGGAGAAGAGGGGTGAAGGAGAGATAGTTTAAGGATAGAGGACAGAGCTGTCAAAAGGAGTGGGAGAGAGTGCATGTTACAAGGAGAAAGAGCTGAATGGGTAAACAGGGTCACCTGATGTCTGTCTGGTATTTTTCAAAGTTTTTTCTTGTTTTCATTTGCTTTGTGCATTTGCTGAAATGCAGAGTCAGAAGTGCTTCCACTTATAGAAATCGCCCACTTTGAGAAAGAGCCCAGTTGTAAATGTTTGCCCCCTGCAAATGCTTCCCCCAAAAGAAGCTTATATTTAAACTGATAGGGGTGGGTGGTGGTTGGGTTTTAGTTAGCAATCAAGAGGTAATTAAGGTTGGCTGGTTAACAGGGCAAAATTCTTAGTCCAGGGACAGACTAACAAGAGGGCACTAAAGTTAACGGGCCATAATTCTGGGTAAGACAAGGGAGATAATAAAGCATTGTAATGTGGACAGGTCTACAGACTGTTAAGCAAAAATAATATACCAGCAATTATTAAGACACATAAGCAAAGCAGATAGCAGTGTTTCGGTTTTTGGGTGGAGATGGTTTAGTTAGCACATACCATAGCAATTTAGACTAGGGAAAACAAATGCTTTTCAGTTTTCAATTCTGGGTGGATAGCAGTCAGCTGCAAACATACCATAGCAATTTAAACTAGGGAAAACAAATGCTTTTCAGTTTGCAATTCTGGGTGGATGGCAGTCAGCTGCAAACATACCATAGCAATTTAGACATGGCTTAGAGAGGATGAGCTGCAAAAAATGGACAGACTGACAGGAGTTTGCACGGGCCTGAAATGCTGGACACCTGATACTTTATAGTGTTGGCAGATGAGGCCAAATTGCAGAGGCAATATGCAGCGAAAGCCAGAGACATGAACCTATGAAACCTTCCCACCCTTGATAGAAGCCCTCAGAATACTCTGGATAAAGAACCATTGGCCAGATTGATCACCTGTGCCCAGGCTTGCCCCCAGTACTACATGCCACTGTAAAGAAATTCCAACCTCAACTGCAGGCGCACTGAGAAGAGCAGAACCGGGGTCGTAGTTGACACCACCACTCTAGCCAAGCAGGCTATGATCTCCTCCATCCTGTCTAACAATTGTAGCATGGACGCTAAGAGTGCATTAGGTACCACTTGAATCTGGGTTAAAGAATCATGCATAGAAACATGTTCTGCGCTGGTGGATGGAAGAGGTTGGGACAAAGTTGGGAATAACAACCTTAAAAGTACTGTCCCCCCAGCTGAGGCCTGGGAAGGGGGTACACCAGTGATAACACTCAGCTATGAGTTAGGTATGGTCCCACCCCTTAATGATGGGGTGCTACCATGCATTGAACCCCCATGCGGCGTTGCAGAGATGAATGCAAATGTTTTGCTACTGGAACGCGCAACATGCCCTGATCTAAGGAAACATGAACTAGAGAAATGAGAACAGACAACCAACCCACGAAACAACAACGCACCTTCGTACCTGACAAGTATGAGGATGTAGGTGCAGAAATGACAAGACCAACAGCGCGTGAATGTGAACCTAATGACAACAACACCCTAGTGTATGCAGTAAGCGAGCCCGAGCAACTTGCAGTGCCAAAACAGGTAATTAAAAACAAACACTCAGGGCTGAGGTACCCGCAGACCGTGGTGGGTAGTAGTAAAGGTGTAATGGTGAATGTGCATGTATGATGTATGGTATACGGGTGAGAAGATTGTGGGACGACAATCAATTAAAAATGAAACCTGAGCCCATGTGGACCTGTAGATATGAGAGACCCTGGATGTGAGCACTAGCTAACAGAAATGCTACGAACAAAATGCTATGACAAGAATTTCTATGACAGGAAAAGCTACAACAGGAAATGCTACAATAGGATACGCTACGAACAAAAAACTACAACAGGAAATGCTACGACAGGAAAATGCTATGACAGGAAAAATCTACGACAGGACTGCTACGAATGAAGTGCTATGACAGGAAATGCTATGACAGAAATGCTATGACAGAAATGATACAACAGGAAAAATGCTACGACAGGACTGCTATGAACGAACGAAAAGCAACAAACGAAGAGCTACGTCAGGAAAATGCTATAACAGGAAAATGCTATGACAGAGAAATGCTACGACAGAAATGCTATGAACGAAAAGCTATGAATGAAAAGCTATGAACAAAAAGCTGTGAACAAAAAGCTACGACAGGAATTGCTATGACAGAAAAAAGCTATGGCAGGAAAATGCTACGACAGAACTGCTATGAACGAAAAGCTACGACAGGAAATGCTATGACAGAAATGCTACGACAGAAATGCTACAAACGGAATGCTATGACAGGAAATGCTACAACAGAAATGCTGCGAATGAAAAGCTACAACAGGAAATGCTACGAACGAAATGCTATGACAGAAATGCTTCAAACGAAATGCCATGACAGAAATGCTACGATCGAAAAGCTGCGACAGGAATGCTTCCCTTGAAAGCTATGACAGAAATGCTGTGAACAATGACTGATGCTGACAGATTGTAGAAATCCAGCAAGAGAACTGAACAGATCTAGTATTGACCACTGTCATACAGTAGTGTACTCAAAGCACTGCTCGACACCAGAAATAAAATTCTCATGCTCCAGTCACATGAATCAACTCCCAGCATGCATAGCCCCTCCCCCGGACCTCTAGCGACAGACCAGCTGGCTTCTCTGTCCCCCTCCCCCCTCTCCAAGGCAAGATAGCAAATCATGCCAACTGAAAAAACTGAACTCTCACTCGTAAAGATGACACCAGTGCCAGAAAGTAAAGGATAAGTATTAAACCTCTCGCCGGTGCAAAGACATTCGGTAGCGATGGCACTCCGGTTATGTACAATAAAATCCATCAATTGCTAAATATTTTGTTCTATTAACCACTTGCCGACCAACGCACGCCGATTTACATTGGCAGAATAGCACTGGTAGGCAAAAGAGTGTACAGTTACATCCCCTTTAAGAAGCGGTGTCGCGGGCGGCCAGGGGGCTTGCAGCCGGCAGTGCATGACCGCGGGTCTCGCGGACTCGATGTCCTCCGGGTGCCTGTGATCAATATGCTTAAATATGCTTATATATCAATTCATGCGACTATGTCTGTATCTATACTACTTTATTGGTACTGTATGCATCAAAATCATGGACTTGACTATAAATTAAATCCAATCATTTTACCTACTCACATGTATTCATTATTATACTTTCAATTGACATGCTTCATTTAAAGTCCCACTTGCCCCTCTTTTTCTTTTATATATGAACCCGGGATGGAAGCATGCCATTGATATTTAGTTATGCGACTGGTCACTTTCTTTTGTTTAAGTGCCTGCGATCATGTCACGGAAAGGAAAAAAGGGGAGATGCTTTTGTAAACAAAGCATTTCCCTGTTCTGCCTAGTGACAGGACAGTGATCACAGCTCTCTGTCATTGAGAGCAGTGATCACTGTCCTGTGTGTTGAAGCCCATCCCCCTCACAGTTAGAATCACTTCCTAGGACACACTTAACCCCTTCACCACCCCCTAGTGGTTAACCCCTTCCAGTGTAATTTACGCAGTAATCAATGCATTTTAATTGTACTGATCGCTGTATAAATGACAATGGTCTCAAAATAGTGTCAAAAATGTTCGATGTGTCTGCCATAATGTCGCAGTCCCAATAAAAATCGCAGATCACCGCCATTATTAATAAAAAAAAATTAAAAATAAAAATGCCATAAAACGATCCCCTATCTTGTAGATGCTATAAATTTTGCGCAAACCAATCAATATACACTTATTGCCATTTTTTTTTACCAAGAATAGGTAGAAGAATACATATCGGCCTAAACTGAGGAAAAATAAATTTATATACATCTTTGGAGGATATTTATTATAGCAAAAAGTAAAAAATATTGCGTTTTTTTCAAAATTGTCACTCTTTTTTGTTCATAGCACAAAAAATAAATACCACAGGCAATCAAATACCAATACCAAAAGAAAGCTCTATTTGTGGGAAAAAAAGGACATCAATTTTGTTTGGGTACAACGTCGCACGACCGCGCAATTGTCAGTTAAATCAACACAGTGCCGAATCGCAAAAAGTGCTCTGGTCAGGAAGGGAGTAAAATCTTCCGGGGCTGAAGCGGTTAAAAGCCGGTAACTAAATTTCAGCCCTCAAGAAAAATCGAAACAGCGATTCCTCGGTGTGGGCGTAATAGCCGTGTTCCGTACGGTGATGGATTTTACCCTCCTTTTCAGCAACAATGCCAAATTAATCGAGCCCTCCCATCAATCCATTTTGTGTTGATTGAATTTCCTGGATCAGGCTGACCTTTGTGAAGTGGCATTAAACGGCGCTCAGAGGAAAGTCAGCGAGGGGAGAGAGAGCTAAAAGGAAAGTATGTTCCCAATTTGTATGTAAAAAAAAAAATGCATTGTAAGAGTTGTAATTCTATTTGAGCTTTTGTAAATGTGCTGAGCAGATGCCAGGGGCTTCTGCCGAGTCAGCACCCATGAGTTTGAGGGAATCAAAAAGTGGCTCATAAACTGGTGGCATCGGCAAATAGCCAGGGCACAACCAGACACACAAGTAACATTAACCCTCTCATTGCATGGTGAGCTGAGTAGCGTAGCTCCCCAAGTCCCCAGTGCATATATGCATAGATACTGCTCACTAAAAAACATGCAAACATTGACAATCAACAGAAGCAAGCCGCAGACCCTCCTGTGAGATAAGGGACCCCCACGGGCAGACATCCCCCTGAGAACAGGCTGACACCCCCTGTGAGTGGGCGGGTGGGAAGGGTGTCATCCGAAGCATGCCCTCCGTCGATGCCATCCGCCCACACCTACCGGAACCGCGACCACCGGGACAGGGAACTGAGACCCCTGCAGCCAACCGCGCTGCTACTCTTGTAGCCGAAACCGGAAGTGACGCAAAATGCCCTGTGAACCCGGAAATGACGTGTCGGCTAACCCGGTAATGAGCTTGTATCAGAATGCCAGGTCCGTGAACTGCAAACATGCAGGATTCACCTCAAACTCATGATAGTGGCAAACCCAAATCTCATCTCTGCTGTTTAAAAATATATTGCCATACATTTTTAGTCACCATCTGCTGCTTTATCAAATGTGTTGCTGGTCACAGGGATAAAAGGATTAATAGACTTTTCTTTACTGAAAGACAGAATAAATCCCTGTGTGAATAACAAAGATGGGTGAAGCGAATGATGCATGGATGCTTAAGTATTCTCGCAAACATTTTATTTAACACTAGATTTTGTGTGGTCGGAATTCTTGGCAGAAAATACAAAGCACTAGCCAGTTACAAAACAGTTCTTTTCTTTTTTTATTGGAACAGTTTGCAGAAACCTGAAGAGACTTAAGCAGTGAGGAGCTGAAGGAAACCAGCTGAATCTGCGTTGTGCTGCAGGAACAGAATGTTTATTTTCTTTCCTAATGTAATCCTTATCTGCCTGACAATTACTGCTCTTTTTTTGCTCTTGTCCTTCTCCTGTCCAGATAATGCTTTTTCTCACATTTGTGCTGCCCTAATTATTTTTGTAGTGCCCTCCTTCTTTGACTATATTGCTTTTTTCTCTTCAGTTACCTTATGAACCTTACCTTATGCTATTTTCTTTACTTTCTCCTCGAATACTGAAGTTTGCAGTTTTAGTATCATTTTTATTAATAGAGATGTGTTATTGTATTGTTCTTTGGATTTATGAGCAGACTGCACAGGGCCCTTGAACACAAGTCATGATGTTTCATTTTCAGCTCCTATTTGTGTTGTCCTTCAAACATGTATAGAGCTACCCCCTCAGAAGCCAAGTATAATGGGACCCCTGTTCACTTCTGAGCCCTGATTGAGGCACAAGCTCTGCTGAAACCACCGTAAACCTGCAACCACATGTCACTTTGGTTATCACACAAATGACAGGCACAGCATTTTAATGAAGAAAATATTTAGTTTATATGGAAAATCAGACGGGAAGTAGTATAGGCACAAAATCAGCATCTGGTATACACCAAAGCAAAACACATATAACAAAGCAAGCAATAAAACACAGAACAGTGCCACTTTAAATAGAACCTATTGTCATGCAGGACTCAGAATTTAGATGTGGCTCTCCTACTGAGAGGTACGGTAATTTGTTGTAGAATACGTACCAGTATGATAATGTATCTCTATCATTGTAATTGAGGAATTTGAGAAGGTATGGGTGTAATGGTTTCACTGAAGTCAATGAACCAGCTGAGACTCTGTGTACCCATTCAATGACAAACTATCAGTCAATTCAAGCTATCTTTACCAAAGGTGTTGACCAACCAGTTTTGTGTGAAATTAACAGTCTTTGCTTTCAGTATGTTCTGAAATGCCAATGATGTGTGTATTGTTCCTACATAGTCTGTTTTCCTTGTCTTCCATGCAAGCTTCATGGCTGAATAGAAGAAACTTTTTCTTACTTAAGAAAGTGTGAGCTGGATGTGAGTAGTGGGTGTCATTCTCTGAGGTGAGCAACCTTTTAGGTAGTCTAATATTGTCTTGAAAAAGCAGGTGGAACACTTGTTTGTGTTATTTACAATTTATATCAAGGTGCTTTGCAATGCTCAAAAAGAGATAGAACTGCAAAACAGAAACTGGCTGTGCCCCGGTGCTAACTATACAACACCAGGCCTAACACGCTGCACAAACCTAAAGCTTTTCAGCTCCAAAACACATAGTTTTTTCAAAATATCACAAGCTATTGCTCTAGCAGATACCTCATGTCTGCTCTCAATCTAAAGTGCACTAACTGTTTGTCTCAGGTGAGCCTAAATTGCCAGACAGGGAAAGGTTCAAAACGTAGATGCATTAGAGAATCAGAGGTCTTGAAAGGTTTAAGATAAATGTCTCCCATAGAGAAACTGAAAAGGAGAGACTTCAAATGGGGTAGCATAATCCATAGTAAACAGAATATGCTGATGGCCCCTGGCAGACTAGGGCAGTGGACCCACAAGGACCATGGAATGCTCTTAAAGGGCAAACTTCAATAATTGGTAATGGCACTAGGGGACACTAAAAGTGGGGCAGGGATGCAAACATTTGACAAACTAGACAGAGATTACAATAATTCCCAATTTTCTATTGTTCCCCGGCCCTGTAAATCCTTCCTAAAATCTCAACACCCAAATACTTCAGGTACTGTTCAAGTACAGTTTCATGTTTTAACTGGCCTCAGTGCTTGATCATATATGAGTTGGGGGTGGGTACTGGGTGTAATGCTTCCTGAGGTGGGACTAATGTAATTGTAAAGTAGAATTTTACCAAAAATAACAAGATAAAAATGTAAAGTCTGATAAAAGATAAAATAAATAATAAAACCAATTTTTGCTGCAATATTAATTTTTCCATCCAGAGATTTCCTACTCAGTACTTTTTCTTGCTGCTAGATGTCTGATAGCCAGCTTCATTCAACCCACCTTCTCTGAGCCCAGGTCATCCTGGAACCACCACAGCCTGTGACGGGACAGGGAAAGACAAAGCAGCAAAGTGATGATCTCATCTCTTTGGCACTCTGCTCTTTCTTCCTATGAGCATGTTGCTTGTGTCAGCAGTGCACATGAACTGATTTGCACCTTGTCCTGCTTCTTCCTCTCATACTCCAGCCTTGCTGTTCAGGAACTGCAAGAGGCTGATGCCACTTCAAAATCACATACTTACACTGCTTGCATTTAAAAAAATAAATGTATTTATATAATAATAATTACAAAGCTGCCTTAATTTGTGTATTTTATATCAGGTTAGAGTTCACATTACAGTTTTGTGAAAGTGTGGATTTACATATTTTAACACTAGGAGACAGAGCAACAGTAAACTACACCCCTCCCCACCCCCAGTAAAGGGCTCCACTAGGGCTCTATTTCATACAATAAACAGACTTTTATCAGTGCTTATCAGTCCATCGAGAGGATGTGCCCTCTCAGCCCTATTAACCGAATATGCAATTCAGTCTCGGTGTCCCTCATAAAACCATCAAACTTGCAAACTTAAGTAATTAGTAAAGCAAACAAGTATTATTTTCTCTGCAGAGACTGCAGACATACTACAGTAGATAGAAAAACACAAGGAAAAGGCACAAACACTATTGTTCACTGAGAAAGTCCATATGACATATTAGCTAAAAAAGTCTATTCACTGAGGGCTGCCACCAACATGGGAATAGAAGCCAAATTCCAGCAAGGCTGAAAGTAAATAAGAAGGATAGGCGCCTCTAAGTGTAAAAGTAAAAGCAGTTTAATGGGAACCTACACCACCCTGCCACCTGTGCCTCAAGCCTCACTTTGGGATCCTACTCACCACACGTCCGGCTTTCCTTCAATGGTGACTAGCGGAGATACCATCATCACATGGCGCTGTTAGTGGACAGAGATAACACCTACTGACGAGGACTCATGTACAGAAGATGGGGGTGATAATCACCTTCAGTCCTGTCCAGGTTGGCCCCAGACTCCTCCATTCATATTCCAGACAGGATAAAAGGTGACAGGGGGCACCATGATATCACTGTGAAAATGGCTGAGGTATACCGAGCATGGCTGAGCTTGCCTGATTTCAAAACTGCACATGCGCAGTTCCAAAGTCAACCTATGGCCATGTTTTTTCGTCATTTCCCTTTTTCTATTTCAGCCATTAAACATAACCTAAACCCTTAAATGAACTCTAAATTTCCAATATACACTTAAGCTTATCCACAAACAATTAACTTGCCCACTTGAACCCCAACTCCAAGAGACTAAAAAATTATCCTTTCCAATGAGACTACACGACTCATTTTGTCTATGGGAGAGTATAAACAGGTTTACTTACATGATCCTCCTCCAGCATATGGGACTCCCCCCAGTCTGGCAGTGGACTGTCTCTCAGTGTCATCACATCCTTTGAAGAGCTATGGACCTTGTTTTGTTCTTGATGATGTCAGAACCCTGGGCTGCTGGAGCATCAGGGAGAAGAAGCTGCAAGGACTAGTCTAACAGTGGGGAGGAACAGAGGATCAGGTAAGTAAATCTCTTTTTTTTGTTTCCATAGATCAAAACTTGTAATTGATCCTTGCAGTGCAAGCACAGTCCTAGTGAAAGTGATAATTTTTAGGTTACCCAGATTTGGCTTTTCAAATCTTAACCTCATTCATGGTTGTAAGTTACCTCTGGAGTGAGTCATTGTGAGGGATCTGGGTGGTGTCTCTGACTCAAGGATAACCTTTCTATCTCATATGTGTAAAGCTGGCCATAGATGGATCGAAATTCAACCCATCTATAGGCAGGCTGGTTATAGAGAAGTCTATCTCTAGATCAACTTCCTTACAATCAGCCTGTTGGTTTTTTGTTGTTGTTTTTTTTTCATTTACTTAGCCACGCCGGCTATAGCTGGAAACACTGATCATTGTATTCTGACAATGGGGAACTCAGAATACAATAGCTCCATGGGAGGGGTTCCCCCATTAACACAGAGTGTGAATAGAATCTTTGGTTTTTTTTTTGTTTTTTTATTCAACATACTGGTCTTGCCTAGGTGCTGTCAGATTAGATTTGCATTTGTAGACTTTTTGTTCCATGTAATAAACCAGAAGCCAGATGCACATGCCTCTCAAACTGAATGACCCAGGAACCTAGGAAAATGAGTGCATTAGGGAAACACCCATTTTATGCAAGCATTTGCATACTAATGTATGTAATATTTATTCAGAAATACTGGTAGTGTATATTTGAGCTACCGTGTGAAATACTGTATATACAGTATACTGTTAAAATACCATCTATCCACTTTTCTTACACCCAATATCCAAGAGTAAAGCAAAGGATTTGCTGGTCTGAAAAGAATGTGACAGAGATTAAAACTCATGTGTACAAGAGAAAAAGATCTATATCTTATTTCTTCACCTGTCACACAATGCCCAGTGCATAGCAGTACTTGATCCCTGTGCTATGCAAGGGATTGGGGATTCAGCCAATAAAGCTTTTATACATGGACACTGAGCTGTTGTACTATGTGGATTGAACTGTTTGCTATAATTTTGAGACCTTTATATCTAAAAAATTTTATCATTGCACTATTGATCTGACTTTACTGCTACAGGATTTAACCCTGAAAGGAACTTGAAAATGCCACTTTGAGCTATTTACAGATTCCAAAAGGATTCTATAATTTACTTAGAATGTTACAAAAAATATAGAAATGACAATTTTAGCATGAGTTATGTGGTTTATAATAAGATCATAGTGGCAATCAAAGTGGTAAAGTAAACTTCATATAGGATATTGAGGATCAGACCTAGCTTAGACTAACCTGTCTTTGCTAGATATTGTTTTCCAGTGTAATCAGAGACAATGCTTACAAGTTACAATGAATCTATACTCAGCAAAATAACAGATCTATGTCTCTATAGAGAATGTAATGATAATTTACTTATCTTCCCCGCCCCTTAGCCCAGTATATTTGCTTGCCTCTCCACCGTGCATCTCTTAATACTTGTGTAGTCAGTCACTAGCCGAAACACAAGGACAGACCCGCAAAGGAAGCTTGCACACCCTTGTGTTTTTTTTCAACCTTATGCTGATCCTTGTTTCTCACTAAAATTGTATTTAAAGGGGTTTAAAAAAAAAAAAGTGGATTTAGTCTAGTCTAGTCTAGCAGACTCTAATGATTGGCAGGTAGAAAATGTAGAATCTAGGCTACCTTGGCAGGAAGTTCAAGAACAGCAGTTTTTTAATCATGGCAAGTAAACGGTATACAGTATATATTTTGTTAATCAAATTATTTATTTAATGTGGTATTTCTGATATCTTCCTCTTCAATTCATGTGAAGTATGACTTTCTGTAATGGGTTCACTTTAAAGACAGCATAGCTTATGATCACATTGTTTTAAATACTGTTAATATTCTTAAATTTTATTTTAAAGCTGAAGGCAAGAGACACACATTGACACAGCTCTGTAATAGATAATGCAAGAATATTTCTATCAAGAAACATGCTGATAGGAAAAGAAAGCAAAATGACAGATAGATGAGCTACTTCGCTTTATATTGTCCAGTCAGAGGCTGAGATGGATTGCAGCGGAAGCATGGGCTTAAAGTGTAAGTGCAAAACTAACTTACTCTAAACCTGCTCTCTGCCACATTCTAAACCTAATTTATCTAACCATGTAAAGCAAAAATCACGCACTTACCTATTCTGCAGCCGATCCAGTCTGCTTTCCAGCGGCGGAAGCTGTGTGCAGAAGACCATGACCGACCATGACTGTGAAATGGCTGGGAAGTGACGTCACCCATAGACTTACTATGGGGCTTTCATTGTCGGCTGCCTTTCCTGCACCTGCCTCCATACTGAATCTGCCACTGACAGCTGATGCTGGGTCCAGACTGGATCAGCTGCAGAATAGGTAAGTAGCGATTTTTACTTTACAGGGTTAAATAGACTAGATTTAGAATGTGGCATACAGCAAGTTTAACGTTTGCCTGAACTTCCACTTTAAAGGAAGTGGGTTGAATGATGATAGACATCACAATGAAGACATCGAATAGTGAAAAACAATTACTACGGGGAGGGAGTAGCAATGGTTTAAGGGTGAATATTGCAATAAAAGCTGCTTTTTTATTTTATGTTTTAATGGCCTTTTAATTTTATCTTTTGTCTGAAGTTCTGCTTTAACCACTTGTTGTTTGGCTGTTGTACATAAACAGCTTGATGGCTCACTCCTGAGAGGCATATATAAGCACCCTCCCACTCCCACCGCTTATGTTTATCCTCTAAGCATGCTCTGTCCTTTGTATACAGAATATCACAGATCTGTCCAATGAAATTGGGCCTGTACCATGTGATTGCTTTGACCAATCACAAAAATAAGATATATAAACAAAGGCTGCATGGTACTGCGAAAATTCTGTTTCGTCTCACAGCAATCGGCTAGTATGGTTAAGGATGGGAAGAGGCTGCATGCTTGCTTCAGCTCCCTTAACTGGCTAGCCAAGCTGTATGCTTGAATAAAGGTGTAGTATAGATCTTGGGGGCCCTCATGCCCTCTAAAAATGAACACCTATAGTATCTCACAAAAGTGAGTACACCCCTCACATTTTTGTAAATATTTTTATTATATCTTTTCATGTGACAACACTAAAGAAATGACACTTTTCTACAATGTAAAGTAGTGAGTATACAGCTTGTTTAACAGTGTTATTTTGCTGTCCCCTCAAAATAACTCAACACACAGCCATTAATGTCTAAACCGCTGGCAACAAAAGTGAGTACACCCCTAAGTGAAAATGTCCAAATTGGGCCCAAAGTGTTAATATTTTGTGTGGCCACCATTATTTTCCAGCACTGCCTTCATACTATTGGGCATGGAGTTCACCAGAGCTTCACAGGTTGCCACTGGAGTCCTCTTCCACTCCTCCATGACAATATCATGGAGCTGGTGGATGTTAGAGACCTTGCACTCCTCCACCTTCCGTTTGAGGATGCCCCACAGATGCTCAATAGGGTTTGGGTCTGGAGACATGCTCGGCCAGTCACTTTTAGCTTCAGCTTCTTTAGCAAGGCAGTGGTTGTCTTGGAGGTGTGTTTGGAGTTGTTATCATGTTGGAATACTGCCCTGCGGCCCAGTTTCCGAAGGGAGGGGATCATGCTCAGCTCCAGTATGTCGCAGTACATGTTGGCATTCTTGGTTCCCTCAATGAACTGCAGCTCCCCAGTGCCGGCAGCACTCATGCAGACCCCAAATGACACTCCCACCACCATGCTTGAGTATAGGCAAGACACACTTGTCTTTGTACTCCTCACCTGGTTGCCGCCACACACGTTTGACACCATCTGAACCAAGTACATTTATCTTGGTCTCATCACACCATAGGTTCCAGTAATCCATGTCCTTAGTCTGCTTGTCTTCAGCAAACTATTTGCAGGCTTTCTTGTGCATCATCTTTAGAAGAAACTTTCTTCTGGGGTGACAGCCATGCAGACCAATTTGATGCAGTGTGCGGTGTATGGTCTAAGCACTGACAGGCTGACCCCCCTCCCCTTCAACCTCTGCAGTAATGCTGGCAGCACTCATACGTCTATTTCCCAAAGACAACCTCTGAATATGATGCTGAGCACGTGCACTCAACTTCTCTGGTTGACCATGGCCAGGCCTGTTCTGAGTGGAACCTATCCTGTTAAACTATTGTATGATCTTTGAAACTGAGCTGCAGCTCAGTTTCAGGGTCTTGACAGTCTTCTTATAGAATAGGCCATCTTTATGTAGAGCAACAATTCTTTTTTTTCAGATCCTTAAAGAGTTCTTTGCCATGAGATGCCATGTTGAACTTCCATGAGAGAGTGAGAGAGATAACACCAATTTTTTTTCTTTATTTTTCTTTATTAAAAATGTTCATCATTACTGACCAAATTACATTCTTATTGGAAAATATAGCACATATCTCAGTATTAAACTAATACAAACATTTCTTATTTCCAAAACAACAGATAAGGTCAATCCAAATGTTCTGAAATTTTCTTTCTTTTTCTTACACATATCATCTATACAACATAACATGTATTATAAACATCTACAAATAATAACAACAGATACACAACATACAAAAACAAACAAACAAAAAAACCCACACACAAATAGATAAATCAAGCGACTAATCCAATATTCGCATGATGTAA
Source organism: Lithobates clamitans (assembly GCA_037952925.1). Lineage (NCBI taxonomy): Eukaryota > Metazoa > Chordata > Amphibia > Anura > Ranidae > Lithobates > Lithobates clamitans. The sequence continues at coordinate 522,724 of JBBGZY010000748.1, forward strand.
TGAGCTATATACCTATGTCTATGAGAAAAGTTACTATTGCAGGTTGATTATTTCACTCCTTTCTTATCTACCCACTGGTATGGCCCTCTATCCCCATTTTCCTTCTGAAACCATACTATCCTAACCTACAATTGACCACCCTACAATGGAACAACACAAGCCAATGATGATGGGGCCAAACCTGGAGCCAATATCCATGGTTTCCACGTTTTGTTTAAGTTATTAGGTATGCCCCTATTACAATAGATGTGTTGTTCCTTCAGAAGGTTATAATTTACTTGAAGGTGCCATTCCTCAAATGTGGGTATACTCTGAGGCATCCATTTTAGGGCAATTAACTTTCGTGCTATAAACAATAGTCTACTAACTGAAATCAAAATCTCAATGGGAAAAAGATCTTCATCGAGATAAGCACGTCTTAAGATCCATATCGATATGAGTATAAAAGATTTCATTTATTGTAGTCACTACCTCTCGCCAATATCTAACCAATTTAGGACACTTCCACAACATATGTATTAGATCAGCGGGAGATTTTTGGCACCATGGACAATCCGGGGAATCATGCCTGCCCACTTAAATAACTTAACCGGTGTTCTAAATACCGTATATATTATGAATATTTGAGACAAACGTTGTGTAGGTGATAATGAAACTAATGGCGACATTTCCAAAATTGTTTGCCAGACATCATCTGAAATATTCCCTAGATCTATCTCCCATCCACTTCTACCCGGGCCAACACCATTATCTTGATATGGCCTCATAAGTTAGCCATATAAAGATGAAATAATGCCTTTTTTCTCAGTCACCACTGCTATTGAAGCTAAGTGTTGCATCGATCTTTTTGCTATCTTTTCCCCTTCAAACTGAGACTGTATCGCGTAACGTAATTGTAGATATTTTAAAAAGTCACGATGAGGCAGTTGAAAATATTCTTGCAAATCCTGCAAGGAGCGTAGAACATTATGTGAATAAAGCTGAGCTATGTATTGGGAACACCAATGCTCATATCCCTCCAATTTACATAGTTTTTTATAATGCCTATTCCCCCAAAGTAGTGAGTACTCTGATGCCCCTTCAAATTTCATTAAACTCCTCATTTCCTGCCAGACCCTATTCATAAGTGTCAATGTTGGACCTTTACAGGTATAAGTGAAAGCTCCAGATTCTGAGATTCTGAGCCAGAAGATTGTAACAAGAACAATTACTTAGCAAGAGGGCCTGTATAGGGTCTTCCCAATTCACAACTCCCCAACCAGCAAAATGCTGAAGTTGGGAGGCTATGAAACAAAGTCTCGGCTGAGGCGCCGCCAATTCGCCCCATCCCTAGCTCGCTGGAAAATTGATAGCTTAATCCTTGTTTTTTTTCCCTTTCCATAATAGCCTTCGAAATACTGATTCTATTTTTTTGAACCATTTAAGAGGTATCCATATCGGTGAATTGTGAAGGACGTATAATAATTGAGGGGCCCAAATCATTTTTATGAGGTTTGCTTGGCCCACCACCGATAACAGCACTGTGATCCACGCCATGCTCTTAAGTTGAAATTTAGTGAAAATAGCAGATAAATTATATATTAGGTAAGCTTCTACCCTAGAATGTATCCATATTACCAAATATTTAATCAATGAAACAATTTTAATTTTCTGAGCCTCTCTTAATACAAACAATCTGGGATTATCTAAAGGAAGTATAACAGATTTTTCCCAATTAATAACATATCCAGAGAACGCAGGATGTAAATGTAAATGATTCTGCGCAAAGGAAGTAAGTACTGGCAAAGAGAAAGAACTGCTGCCTCTACTAGTTACTGCCACTAGGTGGAGTACGTGAATGGAAAGAAAATAAAGTAGCTATGGTGCTGTTCTATTATATACCTGTATTTGATGAACTAGATGACTACAAATATATGCAAAATGAAATTAAATAAATAAGTTGATTGGTGAATGTACGCGTGAAGGCGCAACTTAACGTGTACGCTACTTAGCTTCAAATGTGTCCTTCCGGCCCAGGGAAGGAAAAATAGTAGTTTTCAAAAATAAATTAAAATGTGAAAATAAATATAAATTAAATAGAATTACAAGTGGTTAAGTACCTCTGTGCAAGTATGTCAAGTGTTGAACAAACGGGACTGTTTAGCCCCAATACATCCTCCAAAATACACTTAAAAGATATATAGTACCATTAGTACTTTAAACAAAGTAAGGTGCTTCTGTGATAGTGAGAAACTTTTTTGAAATGTATACATTTGAAAAAAAAATAAAATATATATATATATATATATATATATATATATATATATATATATATATATATATATATATATATATATATATATATATATATATATACCCAACAATAAATATCCAAAATAAAGTGCTTCTGTGCTGGTGAAAACAATAATTGTGTTGGTATTTCCACTCTGCAAAGGTACTCTTATTGTGGCTGCACTCACCGGAATTTACCACCCTTCTTGGGGTATGGAGCATTCACAGTATCTGCCACTGTGCAGCACTCTGGAGGCTGGATAATCCTCAATGTAATAGCAGTTTCCACTCTGCTGGGACGATGCCAGTCAGGAACTATAAAAAGACATCCGTCTGATAACTTATACCACTATATAATGTCCTTTTTGCACATGCAATATTATTATTTAAAAATAAATCCAAAGGAAATTGTGTTCAAAACATTGGTTTCAGAAAAAACATATAAATTGTGATAGTCCAAACAAACATGCAAGTGCTTCATCCACAGTCAATTGGCCCCTGCAGACATGCTCAAATGTTATAAAATAGTGAATGAGTGACCTCCACAAACCACCTTCTAGTGAATTGGCGGGAGGTCCCTCTAATATTGTGGGTGATACTCTCCATGAGGTGTACATTGTCAACCATTTGTAGCCAAGCTTTTATAGAAGGGATTACTGGTTGGCCCCACAAAGTGGGAATTAAGGCCTTGGCAGTATTCAATAGATGAGGAATGATTGAGCATTTGTACGACCTTATGGGAGTTTTTGTGACATGAAAAAGAATAGCCCAAGGGTCATTTGGTATATGAACATCAGCAATCTGAACAGTCAGTGTACGAATATCATCCCAATATGGTCGAATAAGTGGACAGAACCACCATATGTGTGCATGAGTAGCTTTGTTCCCACAGTTCCTCCAGCACAATGGGGAACTGGCGGGGAACATTTGGTGCAATCGAACTGGGGTGTAATGCCACCTAGTGAGCAATTTATAGTTGACCTCTGACATTCTTGAGGCTAAGGACGAGGTGTGAGCTAATTGTAGGACCCTATCCTTTTGGTTATCAGTCAGGGAAAAATCAAGGTCAGTTTCCCATTTAGCCAGATAAGGAGGGAAGTCGGGATTTTGAAGAGTAATAAGGGCTTTATAAAATAAAGAAATGCTATGTAGAGGAGGGTCTTTTGGATGAAATATTACTTCTATATCGTTTAAATCACTAACGCCCCTAAGTGGAGTAGGAAGAGAGCTTAAGAAGTGTTGTATTTGGTGGTATCTCCACTTACCGAGAAACGTGGCAGATTTAGGAGCGAGGATCGCAGATAATGGTTTGAGTACGTTGCCATTTAAAATGTGATGTAATAGGAGAGGTTCTTCCGACCTCCATGATTTAAAACCTGGATCCAGAAGGCTTGGCAGAAAGTATGTATGATTGAGGAGAGGTAATAGAGGGGAGTCATAAGTCCAAGAAAATTTTTCATGTAGAGCATCTCATACATCTAAAGAGGAAATGGTAAGTGCCGAGGTAGTACGCGCAAGGTTCCTATGGGAGCGGGGTATCCAGGGAGCTATTGAAAGATCCACACCACTTAAGAAATACTCAATTTGTACCCATAGCTTTGAGTTAAGGGCATATTTCCATTAAGCTAGTCTGGCCAATATAGTTGCTTGATAATATGCTTTGAAATTAGGAAGTACCAGACCACCTGAGCATTTGGAACGAAACAATAACTCTCTGGATATTCTAGGGTGTCTGTCCTTCCAGATAAAGTGGGAAATCATGGACTGTAAAAAAGTAAAAAATCCCACTGTAACACATAATGGTAGCATTTGAAAGAGAAAGAGGATGCAAGGTAATATATTCATTTTAATTATATTAACCTTCCCTAACCAGGTGTGGGACATGTTAGACCATTTTCGTAGGTCGATTCTGATCTTGTTTAGCATGGGAATATAATTGTATCGAAAAAGGCATTGAAGATTAGAAGTTAGATAAACACCTAGGTATTTCATACAATTTGGTTCCCATTTAAAGGGAAAGAGGGGTTTGAGAGAGAGAGTCTCGGACTGTACCCTTCATGTGACTCTGGCAGTGTAAGAGTCCGTTTTGAGTTTTTTGTTATTTATTTTATTTAATAATTTTTTGGTATAGTACTTCACTGTATACTAGTACAGAAGGGTTTTTAACGAGTGCACCATTCACACAATTATCATTACCTGGTCTATAATGTTTGAGTTCACTATTTAATGGTTGCAGCTGTTTATTTCAATTAAGGATTTATTGATTGAGTTTTTATTATTTTTAGACATAGCAGCGCATAAGTACTCGAATGCCCCGTACACACGAGCGGAAATTCCGCCAGCAAAAGTCCAATGAGAGATTTTGGTCAAAATGCGACTGTGTGTATGCTCCATCTGACTTTTGCTGGCATAATTCCAGCCAGCAAAAGATTGTGAGCATGTTCTCAATCTTTCGGTTAGAAAAAGTTCCGATCTGAAATTCCGATCTTCTGTACCAATTCTGACGTGCAAAATTCCTACACATGCTCGGAAACAATTCAACGCATGCTCGGAAGCATTGATCTTCATTTTCTCGGCTCGTTGTAGTGTTGTACATCACCGCGTTCTTGATGGTCGAAAGTTCAGTGAACTTTTGTGTGACCATGTGTATGCAAGCCAAGCTTGAGTGGAATTCCGTCAGTAAAACCATCCAAGATTTTTTCGACTGAAATTCTGCTTGTGTGTATGCGGCATAACACAGATTGTTCACTCACTTAGTTATGCACAACGCATTAGGAAGGTGTGAAAAATAGGGAGGAAAAGTTTGAAAGCACAAAAATCTTTGTAGTATAGGTGGGAAAGCCCACCAGAAGAAGGGGCCTAGAAATAATGTATACCAAATGTGTGGTCTCTTCCGAGGGAAGCAGACTGCAACAGGCGCCCATCCCAGAAACTGAATGGCATGATGTATGTATGGCAAAACACCTGAAAAGAAAAAGAGAAGGTATTCACAACTATTATGGGCTCTAGAAATCATCAGGATTGCTAAAGAAAATGCAAACAGGCCCCATGAAGCTACAATAGATCTAAACTCAAGAAGTACCCGGTTATATTGCCAAACAAGACAAATCCAAAAAAAATAAGTCTGTGGACAAGGATAAAAGAGTGCTCAAGTTCCTCATACTATCTGGGGATTATGCAATGCAAGGCTGGTAGTGTTAGTGCAGTCATTTTGGTGAATTCCTCGACATGCAGGGCCAAGTTGATGATGCAACAAAGGAGGACTGAGCCGTATGCATGTTTTCTTGCTCTGTCAAAATGCTGGAGAAGTATGGAGAGATTTGACTTCTATTTGCCTTTCTGTAGTTGTGCTCTACTTGCATGTGCCCTTGAATGAAATTTCTGTGGATCTTCATCCACCATCTGCAGGATCCTGAGGCTGGTGGCCTGGTTGCCCATAGGGGTTTCAGTGGAACCTGTATTACTGGTTGGTCTTGTTCTTCTTCCTCAGTTCTCAATGTCATTTGCCAGCATGCCTGTTTTTGAGTTTTAAGGAATGGTTTCTCTTCTCAGAATACAGGGGGTATATTTGGGCCTGTTCCCTGTGCAGTGTACAGTTTTGCTTCCTATAAGGAACATTGCATTTTACCTCATAGTTCAGCTTCGGCCTCTGACGGGTCCCTCATTCCTTGGTGAGTACTCCAAGCTCTAAGGCTATTTTACTTCATCTGAATGGTGTCATCCCTGTTAGGATCCAACCAATAAGTAGTTGGAACACTTATCCTGGTCATTGTAGGTTGTTGGGGGTCAACCCTGTAACCTGCATAGTGCTGGCATTGACTTAAGGAAGGAGTTATGTGATAGGGACTTTTAGGAATCTACTGCCTGGTAAGGCTGTGTATTTCCATCCCTAGGGACTTTAAATGAAATTATGGCCTGGTAAGGTCATATATTTCCATCCCATTAATATCTAAGGAAAAACAAAAAAGGGGAAATTGGGACATTAAATGATCTATATGGCAGCAAAAAGTATTCGGTGAGCAACAGATTTTTATTAGTATGATAGAATACAGCAAACCATACTGGAATAAAATGGTTGATATACATGATAATGACAATACAAATATTGCTTACAAAATATCTTATGATGTTGCCACTGGTATCAATAATAAAATTGATAAACATAATAATGGACATAGGATCATTCCTTATCTCATAGTAGAGTAAAAAATAAAGTTCCGTAGTTCACCATAGACAATTGGATAATATCGATGTAAAAATTCAAGGTACTGCCTGCAGGACCTATGGCTTCACTGAACCTGTATAAGCGTGGGTAAAAGGGTAACTTGATGATCAAGATATGCATGAGCAAGGACATGGCACCAAAAAGCTCTACGCGTTTCGTGGCAGTGCGCCACTTGTCAGGAGCATGCACGTGATATTCCTACAATGGGAGTATACGAAGGCAATGAGTATCTGCAAAAGCATAAACATAATAAAATAAAGAACCCCAACATAAGGATGTACTTACTGGTTGGGGTTGCAATAGGTATGTAATATGGTGATGGAGTGTCGCAGGCCTCCGGGAACAATCTCTCACCAGGAGCTGAGGTGAGCATCTCAGCGGAGGTGAAACACACAGGCAACCAGCCAGGGTGGGCATGGAACCATGAGGCATCTCTGGGGTAAAGTGAAAAATAATTGACAAACCAAGTTACAACGGTAGGAAGGAGTGAGGCTGGAGACAGAGAGCGAGTGCTGGTGAGTGAAGATAAGTGCTGGAATAAGAACTGGCAACCACCCGTTGCCAGTAGAAAATAGTGACCAACAGATGAGAGGCAGGAAGGAGTGAAACTCAAAATGGTACCATGGGGGTGAGGGTGAGTGCACCAAATGAACAGAGAAGAAGGAGGGGTGGTGTGTCGGGTTACCTCAGAGAAAAGAGGGATCGGAACATACGGAAGGGTGATCCAGATTATGTGCAGCCAGTGTATAGAGAGCCTCAAGTGACACAGCCGCCCCTGGAGACGTCTATATAAAGCAACCGCGGGAACGCCCACCAACGTCACACCATGAGACAGGGGGTGGAGACCCGGCGCCGTCAGTCGGAACAGGTATCTCCGGCTAGACGGCACCCGTGCGTCTCTCCCATTCGACAACAAGTGTGGAACCCAGCGAGCCATAACCATGAAGACGTCGTAGGCGCCGCACGTATGGCATGGAGTGCGTGGTGCTGACGTGCAGTGATAGCGCATCCACCCAGACCAGGACTCAAAGAGGCCCGCAAAGCGCGTCATGGCTCCCGGGAGAGAGACAGAGCCAGAGGACACTAGAACAATTCCAGTCACCTGGGGGTGAAAAACTGTAAGGATTATGTCCATAAATTAATAAGGGATATAAAGGGCAAGTAACCAAGGATAGTATTAATATGAGGTTTGGAACAATACAAACAGGGGAAGCTGAACATTAGGTCATAAGCTGCAGGAATTGTAAAAGGAATATTAAGGTGGAGCAATGCCATATAGTTCCATCCCTGTATTATGTTGACTTAAGGAAGGAGTTATGTGATAGGGACTTTTAGGAATCCACTGCCTGGTAAGGCTGTGTGTTTCCATCCCTAGGGACTTTAAATGAAATTATGGCCTGGTAAGGTCGTATACAGTCAGGTCCATAAATATTGGTGGCTCTATACACCACAATGGATTTGAAATGAAACGAACAAGATGTGCTTTAACTGCAGACTTTCAGCTTTAATTTGAGGATATTTACATCCAAATCAGGTGAGTGGTGTAGGAATTACAACAGTTTGTATATGTGCCTCACACTTTTTAAAGGACCAAAAGTAATGGGACAGATTAACAATCATCCATCAAACTTTCACTTTTTAATACTTGGTTGCAAATCCTTTGCAGTCAATTACAGCCTGAAGGCTGGAACGCATAGACATCACCAGACACTGGGTTTCATCCCTGGTGATGCTCTGCCAGGCCTCTACTGCAACTGTCTTCAGTTCCTGCTTGTTCTTGGGGCATTTTCCCTTCAGTTTTGTCTTCAGCAAGTGAAATGCATGCTCAATCGGATTCAGGTCAGGTGATTGACTTGGCCATTGCATAACATTCCACTTCTTTCCCTTAAAAAACTCTTTGGTTGCTTTTGCAGTATGCTTTCGGTCATTGTCTTTCTGCACTGTGAAGCGCCATCCAATGAGTTCTGAAGCATTTTGCTGAATATGAGCAGATAATAATACCCGAAACACTTCAGAATTGATCCCATCATCAATAAATACAAGAGAACCAGTTCCATTGGCAGTCATACATGCCCACGCCATGACACTACCACCACCATGCTTCACTGATGAGGTGGTATGCTTTGGATCATGAGCAGTTCTTTTCCTTCTCCATACTTTTCTCTTCCCATCACTCTGGTACAAGTTGATCTTGGTCTCATATGTCCATAGGATGTTTTTCCAGAACTGTGAAGGCTTTTTTAGATGTTGTTTGGCAAACTCTAATCTGGCCTTCCTGTTTTTGAGGCTCACCAATGGTTTACATCTTGTGGTGAACCCTCTATATTCACTCTGGTGAAGTCTTCTCTTGATTGTTGACTTTGACACACATACACCTACCTCCTGGAAAGTGTTCTTGATCCGACCAACTGTTGCAAAGGGTGTTTTCTTCTCCAGGGAAAGAATTCTTCGGTCATCCACCACAGTTGTTTTCCGTGGTCTACCAGGTGTTTTGGTGTTGCTGAGATCACCGGAGCGTTCTTTGTTTTTAAGGACGTTCCAAGCAGTTGATTTGGCCGCACCTAATGTTTTTGCTATCTCTCTGATGGGTTTGTTTTATTTCTTCAGCCTAATGATGGCTTGCTTCACTGATAGTGACAGCTGAATCTGATTGAGCATGAATTTCACTTGCTGAAGACAAAACTGAAGGGAAAATGCACCAAGAACAAGCAGGAACTGAAGACAGATGCAGTAGAGGCCTGGCAGAGCATCACCAGGGATGAAACCCATTGTCTGGTGATGTCTATGTGTTCCAGCCTTCAGGCTGTAATTGACTGCAAAGGATTTGTAACCAAGTATTAAAAAGTGAAAGTTTGATGGATGATTGTTAATCTGTCCCATTACTTTTGGTCCCTTAAAAAGTGGGAGGCACATATACAAGCTGTTGTAATTCCTACACCATTTACGTGATTTGGATGTAAATACCCTCAAATTAAAGCTGAAAGTCTACAGTTAAAGCACATCCTGTTCGTTTCATTTCAAATCCATTGTTGTGGTGTATAGAGCCAAAAAGATTAGAATTGTGTCGATGTCCCAATATTTATGGACCTGGCTGTATTTCCATCGCATTAATATCTAAGGAAAAACAAAAAACAAAAAAGGGGAAATTGGGACTTTAAATGAACTATATGGCAGCAAAAAAGTATTCGGTGAGTAGCGACGAGCTTCGAGTTCGAACAGCGAACAATTTGGGGTGTTCGCGGCAAATTCGAAAGCCGCGGAACACTCTTTAAAAATCTATGGGAGAAATCAAAAGTGCTAATTTTAAAGGCTTATATGCATGGTATTGTCATAAAAAGTGTTTGGGGACCTGGGTCCTGCCCCAGGGGACATGGATCAATGCAGAAAAAAGTTTTAAAAATGGTCGTTTTTTCGGGAGCAGTGATTTGAATAATGCTTAAAGTGAAGCAATAAAAGTGTAATATTGCTTTAAATTTCGATCCTGGGGGGTGTCTATAGTATGCCTGTAAAGGGGTGCATGTTTCCCATGTTTAGAACAGTCTGACAGCAAAATGACATTTCAAAGGAAAAAAAGTCATTTAAAGCTACTCGCGGCTATTAATGAATTGTCGGTCCGACAATACACATAAAAGTTCATTGATAAAAATGGCATGGGATTTCTCCACAGGGGAACCCCGAACCAAAATTTAAAAAAAAAATGGTTTGGGGGTCCCCCTGAATTCCATATCAGGCCCTTCAGGTCTGGTATGGATATTAAGGGGAACCCCGGCCAAATTTTTTTTTAAAAATGGCATGGTGGTCCCCCTCAAAATCTATACTAGACCCTTCAGGTCTGGTATGGATTTTAAGGGGAACCCCGCACCAACATTTTTTAAAAAGATGGCATGGGGTCCCCCCAAAAAACCATACCAGACCCTTGTCAGAGCATGCAACCTGGCAGGCCACAGGAAAAGAGAGGGGGACCGGGTGGCCCCTCCCTCCATTATTTAAGAACCGTCGGAAGACGAGAAGCATCACACAGCGGGAGCCTCCCATCATGGATGCGGAGCGGCCCGAGAAGAAGAAGGAAAGAAGATGCCGCGGAGGAAGATGCCGGACAAGAACACCGGAGGAAGAACCAGAAGAACCAGAAGAAGAAGAAGATGGAGGAAGAAACCGAAGGAAGATAGAAGAAAGCAGATGGAAAAAAGAAGACTTTAAATAAAGGAATTCTCAAAAACTATCTCTTGTCATTTTTAACACTTTTTTTGTGAAATGGTAGGGGTACTTTTGAACCCCCTTACCATTTCACACTGGGGGGGCGGGATCTGGGGGTCTCCTTGTTAAAGGGGGCTTCCAGATTCCAATAAGCCCTACACCCGCAGACCCCCACAACCACTGGGCAAGGGTTGTGGGGATGAGGCCCTTGTCCCCATCAACATGGGGACAAGGTGCTTTGGGGGGCTACCCCAAAGCATCCTCCCAATGTTGAGGGCATGTGGCCTGGTATGGTTCAGGAGGGGGGCGCTCTCAAAATGAAAAGTTCATTGATAAAAACGGCATGGGAATTCCCCACAGGGGAACCGCGAACCGAAATTTAAAAAAAAATTGGCTGGGGTTCCCCTTAATATCCATACCAGACCTGAAGGTCCTGGTATGGAATTTAGGGGGACCCCCACAACATTTTTTTTTTAAATTTCGGTTTGCGGTTCCCCTGTGGGGAATTCTCATGCCGTTTTTATCAATGAACTTTTATGTGTATCGTCAGACCGACAATTCATTAATAGCCGCGAGTAGTTTTAAATGACTTTTTTTCCTTTGAAATGTCATTTTGCTGTCAGACTGTTCTAAACATGGGAAGCATGTGCCACTTCACAGGCATACTATAGACACCCCCCAGGTACAAAATTTAAAGGAATATTACACTTTTATTGTTTCACTTTAAGCATTATTAAAATCACTGCTCTGGAAAAACGGCCGTTTTTTTTTTGCATTGATCCATGTCCCCTGGGGCAAGACCCAGGTCCCCAAATACTTTTTATGACAATAACTTGCATATAAGCCTTTAAAATTAGCACTTTTGATTATTCATGTTCGAGTCCCATAGACTTTAACGATGTTTGCATGTTCAAACAAATTTTTTGCCTATTTGTATGTTCTGGTGCGAACCAAACAGGGGAGGTGTTCGCTATCGGTCCCTATCGGTGAGCAACAGATCTTTATTAGTATGATTGAATACAGCAAACCATACTTGAATAAAATGGTTGATATACATGATAATGACAATACAAATATTGCTGGCAAAATATCTTATGATGTTGCCACTGGTAGCAATAATAAAATTGATAAACATAATAATGAACATAGTATCATTTTCATCACATAGTAGAGTAAAAAATAAAGTTCCGTAGTTTGGTGCCGTGTCCTTGGCCATGTATATCTTGATCATCAAGTTATCCTTTTACCCACACTTGTACAGGTTCAGTGAAGCCATAGGTCCTGCAGGCAGTACCTTGAATTTTTACATCGATATTATCCAATTGTCTATGGTGAACTACGGAACTTTATTTTTTACTCTACTATGAGATAAGAATGATACTATGTTCATTATTATGTTTATCAATTTTATTATTGCTACCAGTGGCAACATCATAAGATATTTTGCCAGCATTATTTGTATTGTCATTATCATGTATATCAACCATTTTATTCCAGTATGGTTTGCTGTATTCTATCATACTAATAAAGATCTGTTGCTCACCGAATACTTTTTTGCTGCCATATAGTTCATTTAAAGTCCCAATTTCCCCTTTTTTGTTTTTTTGTTTTTCCATAGAGCTGGCATTGTTAGCTCAGTCCCTATTACTTTGGTCTAGATTCCTTCATAGTGATTTACCTGCTACAAGTGCCATCCAACTTAAGGTCAAGTTTATACAAAAAAATAGTGTTGCACTGTTGATAAATTTAAGTAACTCAATAAATCAGTGCTCCCGCGTTATCAGTATTAAAGTGCGTTATAAGTGCAAAAAAAAATTCATATATACACAAATGTAAGCATATACAATTATAACTAATCATGCAAATAAAGTGCCAAATCATCAGTGCTAACATAAAAACTTTATTCAAATGTCAAAATCAGCAGGTATTTAGTAGCAGAAGCAGAGGATAGTCCCAATTCCAACGCCTGGGATGAAAATGGGGCTACACACGTATTAACTTCTATTCAAATGGTGCTCCAAGTGATAAATTAACAGTGTTCCTCCACCACCGTGCAAAAGATACACAGAGACCTCTGTTATAAGGTCTAGCCATGCATCAGTGAGCCGCACATCAGAGAGCACCCCACTATGGGCATACACCCCATGAGTGAGCCCCCACTTTGGGCATAGCAATATGGCTCCAGGTAAGATGAAAACGTCAGGCATCTTCCTGCGTCCTGGCAGACATGCTGACATCACCACTATTTCCTCCAATGAAGATGTCTTCTAAGACAAAACGTATGTTGGGTGGAGGACATAGCAGTGACTCCAGCATACACACTGCCTGAAGATTTTATCATACCTGGAGCCCTATCTCTATGCCCGTTGTAGGCGGCTTTGCTCATTGATGCGTGGCTAGACCTTATAACAGAGGTCTCTGTGCCTAGTAAGCATCCATCTTTTGCATGGTGGTGGAGCACTGTTAATTGAGCACTTGAAGCACCATTTGAACAGAAATTAATACCAGTGTAGTACCATCTTCTATCTATGCCATAACTGCTGATTTTGGCATTTCAATTAACTTTTTATGTTAGCATTGATGATTTGGCACTTTATTTGCATATGATTAATTATAATCGTATATGTTTACATTTGTGTATACATATTAATTTTTTTTGCACTTATAAGGTACTTTATTACTAATAATGTGGGAGCATTGCATTATTGAGTTATTTTAGTTTATCAACAGCACAACATTATTTTTTGGATATATTTATTTGAGTATTGTATGAAATACAGTGAGTGCAGCTGTTCACTAACGCTTATTGGTGAATTACACACAGCGTAGATTACTTTCTTTTTGTATAGGTCAAGTGTGCCATTTAGATAACCTTGGCTTCATGCAATCTAGTGCTAGACACCAGTCATGTACTGTTGCATCACCCTCCTCTCAGTCCAGGTCCCAAAATCATTTGGCTTGCTGGTAAACACTCCCAAAGTATAAAACAAACAAATCAATCAGCACAAAAAAATAAGGCGAACAACAACAATCTTCCACAAGGATAAACGGAGGACACGGGTGATGTCACGTTAGTCACGTGGTTCCGCACGTGGTTGTCCAACGTGATGTCACCCGCGTACTCCGTTTATCCTCGTTGAAGATTGTTGTTGTTCGCCTTATCACCTTAGCACTGCGGAACAGTGCCAGATTTGTAAGTGCAATCGTTTTTATAATAAATGTTTTTTATATATCAAATGGAGAGCACTATATTATACTATTATCATTCTATGTATGAATATATCGGAGCCTATGGTCTTATGTTACTAGCATACACTCATCTCCAGTGATCCTTTCATCCAGTGGACCAGCATACATACCCTTGTGAAGGGACTGCTTGTGTGACCTGACTGATATACTCAGGGGTCCACGCTTTGAGGTGAGCGGTTAGAATTCACTGTTGGTGGAGTCCGTTACACGATCACCTTGTTTGTCATCCATAGGACCACCGTTTTTGGACACTTGATGATGTTTTTTGTGAATATTCACACCACAGACTCTCTTATCATCATTATTCTAGATTCATGTGTTTTTTCTTTCCGGCCAAACACTCCCAAAGTGCTTAATTTCCCCCTTCAAGGGTGACCTTTTGCGTTGTGGTTCACTGGATGATCTAAGCAGCAACTGAAATAGGAATTTACATTTTTTCCTAGATTTAATAAGGTAAAGTTTTCACCATGATAATTAGCTCCCTCCTTCCCTTCCACTTTAAAGCATTCCTTACATCTCTCCAGGTTAGCTGCCATCTCATATCTTTCCGGGGCTCCTGACAGAATATGTTCTATTGTTTGGAAGTGTGGCCCACACTACCTGTTCATCCAAGGATGGAGAGGCAGCTTTTGACATTCAGGGTCATTTGGAGGATTCTCATCTCCCTTAAAGGGGCGCATAATTTGTAACAAATATAGGAGGATGGATACAAAGCATACATAGAAGGCAACTGGGTTACATTTGTTGTATAATAGGTTGTCAAATAGGACAGCAAATGCATTGTGTGTATCACTAGCAGTAGAGAGTTAATCGCCATTCCTATGCCTTTGATTCTATGATGTGCAACTTTAAGTAAGTGTTACTTATCTGTTACACAATCATTGGTCATATAAAACAGATCAAGGTAGAAAGAAAAATAGAAAAGAAGAGAAAATAAAGTAAAGATAGAAAAATTGTCATGAGATTTATGGTGCTCAGATCCATTTTCCAGTAATCTAGCTATTTGTTAGGCTATCAAGTATTTGAATGTGACCCAAACATCTATGTTTTGTTAAATTTGTCAGTCTTTTTATGTGCTACTACCCTCAGAGATTCAGGATGAGATCCTCCCATTTAGGGTTGCCGCTCTGCGCTCATGGGCTAGAGTCCAATGGTTCCTTTATTCTGAAAACGTTGGAGGAATTTGTAAATCCTGTAGGTTCCTGAATCTGTAGGATTGCTCCATAGCCAAGCCTAACAATTCTGGGCCTCATTCTGGATACCCTTCTTGCAAGTGTAGCAGTACCCCCATAGGAGCTGCTAAGTGATGTGGCCCACCTGTCACCCTGCCCGGCCTGGTATTCACTTCCCAGACACTCCAAGACAATGAACAGTCTGCTGGCTTTGTTTTTTGTTATTTTATTGGGGGAATTCAACTTGGATGGGGATGGGAATTATGGGATGCACAGTGAAATAATAGCACAGTTGCTAGGGACAACTATGTACAATCCTTGTACACTTCTCCAGACTCCTCCAGCACAACCCTTTACTTCCTATATAGTGGTTCGCTCCATTCCTCCTGGATGTCACTTCCTATTTAGTGGTTTGCTCCATCCCTCCTGGATGTGGTTTCCTATTTTGTGGTTCCAGGAACAGCTAGCAGATGATAGCTAGGCCTGACACTGGCTCAGCCAGGCCTAAATAACTTGTCCTTTGCAGGCAGGGACCACAGGTACCTATATTGTAGCAGAAATGTGGAAAGTCTTGTTAGTGCTAGCTGTCCTTCTGGTGGACTACTGCTCCCAGTCAGGCCTCTTCAAACCCTTCCAGCCCTCCTTGCTGCAGCTGCCTGACTTCACTGCCCATGACATTGCAATCCTCCCTACTGGTTTAACACCCAACTCTGACTGTTTCCTCTCAGTCCTCTCTGACATGCCTCTCCAGTCCTCCTGATAGCACATGTCACTCACCAGCCCTCCTGGCATCAACCGGTGGTTCCCTCCTGAAGACTTGCATGGAAGTACTAGCTCCTGCTGTCCTATCTGACTCCTCCTGTACCTCCTGTTCAGATCCTTCATGAGTTCTTGAAGAGTACCGTCCTGTACCTGAGTTGCAGGCCCAAGGCCCTGGGCTGACTCTGGGTATTTCAATGTGGGCCCCCTGTGACACCCCAGACAGCTCCACCCCTCTTCCCCTCCTCTTCTTCTAGAATCCTCTGGAAGAAAAAGGGAGGTGAAGAGGAGTGGAGTGATACTGTCTGCGAGTCACAGCTGCTAATCCGAGCCACTCCCAGCCCACACAGATCAAAACAAACAGGCATAGCCTGAATTTGCCTGCACCACAAAAATCCTAACTTCGAGTACCTACCTAAGTAGAGGGTGCTACACAAGAGTGTCTCTACATCAGTAAAAACTGTTAAAAGTGCAGTTTTTGGTCTGTCACATCAGCAGTCAACCTCAGTCTTCTCTGGTATTTCGCATAAAGACTTTAGGTTTCATTTAGGTGCCATTTTCTCAGTTTCACACAAGATACCAACAATATATCATTATCTCGGTGTGAGAGAGGCTCTCCCTTTTTTTGGATAGGACAATTCACATTTGTCTGCTCTAGTAAAACTTTCAGGCTCGTCAAATGCCTCGGATCTAATCTGACAACACCATGGAGGCAAGGGATATCGAGTTTCTTTTGACCTGGATGGAGACTGTGCACCCGTTCTCTCCACAATGAACATTCCCAATATCAAAAACAAACATGCTAAATTTTTGCAAAACATACAGAATTTTGAAAATGATAAGAATTATACTGAAAAAACTCCAATGATCACTTACATAAGCCCAGTAAAACTTCACAAATCAAACACAATATATTAGACATGTGCACACTGAAATATTTTGTTTCGGAATTTCGTTTTCGTTCGAAAAATACATTTATTTAGTTACTCCTGAAATTAGTTTTTATTTATTTTGTTTGTCATTAAAAATTGCATTCGTCCGAAAATCCAAATTAACGTTGAATCTGTCATTGAAGGCTTATGGTGTCTGTCGAATGTTCAAAGAAGATTCGACGGAGCAGCTAAACTGTACAACGCTGTATAGTTTACCTGCTCCGTCGAATCGTCTTAGAACTTTCAACAGACACCATAAGCTAAAGTACGTGTGTACTTAGTTCTAGCTATTTTACTGCCCCTCCTCTTTGGTTACAATCAGCCAATAACATTCATCATCATCATTATTTTTATTTATCTTTTCTCCCCTACGTCGAATCTTTTATCCCCTACGTCAAATCTTTTCTCTCTATGTCGAATCTTTTCTCTCTATGTAGAATAATCTTGGACTAATAAAGTTAAGGTTAGGCACACAGGTTTGATGGATACAGATTGTTATTGTCATCATCATGTCGAATCTCCTATCTATATCGAACTGTTGTAGCGACGAAAATGAAAATAAAGCATATGTTTATGTTGGATCTTTCGTTTTTCGGATTCTGCACTTTCGTTATCGTTTGTTAAAACGATAACGTAAATACCTGAAATTCGGATGAAAATGCATTCAGACAAAAACACATGTCACATGTCTACAATATATCAGAATCGGGAACAAAAAAGTTACTCTCGAGTAAACCAGCAGAATTCTCATAGGTTCTATTTTTTCTCTTTACGATCCAATAAACATTTTAGGGTATGTTGATAAAAAATTTGCTGGGACATTTGCCATACATTTCACCAAAATTAATTGGGTATCATTCACCCTATTCATTAAACACATTTTCATGTATATTTGCTAAGTGCTTGCCTGGTGAAAAATGCATTTCCTGACATTCAGCAACATATGTGCTTGCATTGATAAAGGGCCTTACAGAAATGTTTGTCCTTCTTTTATGAAAGGATTACAGTTACCTTACCAGCACCTTCATGTTACATTCACTGAAAACATTTGAACCTAAAATCTATGGGTCTGAGATGTTGGATAATTAAACTTTTTTTTTTTAAATTGCAATTGTTACCTTACCTTAGGGTGTGCTGAACTACACAGGGTCAGTACTTCTGAGGTCCATTTTTTGTTTATATATTTCTCTTCAAATAAAATGCATAAAAGAAGTAAATAGGAAAGAGCCTGTGCTCCCTTTCTTCAGATTTAGGTGATGGAGTCTGGAGGAGACTCAACAGGAAACAGTTTAAATGCTGCTGGAAACTGAAAGGCAAATATTTAAAAAATTAACACATTAGGGTATTTTTGTTATTTTGTAGTGTTTTTTTTTTTAACCTTCCTACACACAATGAATAAGTTAGGGACATAAGAACCTCTAAAGTCAATTCTCCAGGTATGTTGGAACCATCTACTTGTCCCCCGGGGGGGAAGTAGGTGGCACATAAACCACTAGTGCCTTAGTAGGGGTACCCCAATTTGGTAACACATCCCTATGCATCCTCCCAATGCTGAAAGGCATGTGAGTGGATATCAATATGGTGCAGGCCACAAGCTCACTGCCCCATTGCCATGGGGACACCAGCTGGTATGCTTGGTGTTCTGGGGTAGTACAGTCTATAAGAGGGGAGGAAAACACAGCTTTTTATTAAAAAAAAAAAACTACATGTAACCCTGCTGAAACTTTCTAAAAACACTATTTCAGCACCATGGATAGTTTTAGCCAGCAAATACCCTTTCTTGGTTAAAAGCTGTTTTTTAATAGCTTACTGTAAAAAAGACATTCAGTGGAGACCCACATTTGTCTGTTGCACATTTGACCTGTTATTAATGGGGTGAATTTGGGCATAAAATGTCAGGTGAACACGGGAAAATTTCAAAAGGATGGAATGTTATAGAAGATTCATCTTCTATAAATAAACTCCTAAGAGGTTTCTACACAAAAAAATGTATTTTTAATAGAATTGCATTGCAGTTATAAGATGCAAGATAAGATAAGATAATATGCAAATATTGTTTAATATAATTCTACTATGAGAAAATATGTTATAAAATCATTATAATAATAATTATAGAGTACAATTTCATCATTTTGAGAATCTCATTTGGAACTACTCAATCATTAATTGAAATGATTGCTCGCAAAACACTTGGTAAGTGGCAATGATAAATTTGAGAAAACAGTAGAGCTAGTGTGAAATCCAGCCCTGCAGAAATGTTATCAGGCCATGTGTCACGTTCCAATTAACTAGCCTAAGCAGATGTTTAAAAGAAACAGAAAGATCCTACATTTTCTGAGCTTTTGAAGAAAACTTAGTCAACATACAAGTGATGCTATAAAATAGTAGAGCAAAAGGTAAAAAAAAAAAAAAAAAAGCTCAGATGCTGTGAATAGTTCCTGTGCATGAATCAATAAGTTCTCTGTTCTTCAAAAGCCTGTAGCACCAACCTCAGAATAGATAAAATATGTTTTGGGTATCCAGAAAAAGTGACACATACAGAGCTGAAACAAACCATATAACATTGTCAGGGGTGCTTACAACAGTCAGCATTTATTCGTGTGGATAAAACCAAGGAAAGAAAAAATGTATTGATACTAATTAAAGAGTATCTGATCTGGAATTAGGCTGTTAATTGTGTGTCGCTTACATACACACCTACATGTCCATCTAGGACCACCCTGTCCAAGGGTGTTGACCTTTTGCAGGAAATGGAAAAATATCAGATCTTCTGCCATGTTCACCAGGCATTAAAATGTTGTAATGTTACAAGGAGTGCTCAGAAAAACAAAAACTGCTGTGTTATTGCTATTGACAGACTGTGTGATATGTCTCATTTTTTTTTCCATAGTTCCACTTTTAAATCTGTTTTCTTCATAGTAGGTAATTTGGGCACAGACTTAAAAACTCTTATTATGTGCCATTTAAGAGGAAAATACATTTAGATTTCGGTACCATTTGTACAAAATAATTGCATTGTGACACAAAGTTAAGTATATACAAAGCAAAACTTTCTTAATGGTATTACATTATGAAAAAAAATCTGCCTGTAGTTCTCAGTGGTGAGATTGCCATCAATTAAAATTAAATCACCAACTCCATTTGCAGAAATACTAAAGTCAGACCAGATTCTAATTGGTTTCTTCGGATTATTACACTTATATGTAGCACTTAAGGGTAGGACATGTTTATTAATATGCCTAAAAAAGCAATTTTCCCAATTATTTATGGCATGATTATAAGTGGAGCTTAGGGGTAATAAAATGACATGATGTTGGCACATGACTGAATTAAGGGTGGGAAGCAATAGTCTATGAGATTATGAAGTCTGTAGATGCTAACACAAATCTAACATGAATCATTTCTGTGTTATCTCTATGGGCTTAGGTTTCCCTAGCTAATACCCAACAGTTTTTTCTGCGTACCATAGATAGACATACAGGCCTTCTAAGGAAGCAATGCAATTCAGGAGTAGAATATTATTTAAGGCCTCCACTGCATGTTATCGGCACTAAACATATTTCAGTTTCTCCAAGTAAAAAAAAAATCACAAGCTTTCCTTTAATTCTCTTCTAAGTAGCAACATGACCTCTGTGTATTGTGTAGTATTTTTCATGTAATTTGCAGGGAGGTCAATGTCAAAAAATGGCATAATACTAATGTACTGTATATGAGAGTAAATTTTCTATAATAAACAATCGACAGTCACTATTCTCACAAGGTAATTTGCGAGAAAGAAAGATGTTCCCCGCTTGCTGTAAATTAGGAGTTTATTACATGAATACATTAAAAAGCCATCGTTAATAATCACTGAAGCATGGAGCAAACATAAAGAGATTTGCAGGTTATGGCTCTATCACACCAGGCTCATTTGCTTGGTGATTTATTAAAACCTCATGGAGCAGAATGTAAAATTGGTAGAAATTGTAAGATTTGTTTAGGCCTGTTATTATTTGTCATTTCTCAATAGCTTTAAAAGCTAAATTTCAATATATTCCTTACTTTAGGGTTGGATTGTTAAATTGGTTTTAAAAGAGATTTACATATAAATCTGAATTTTGACTTTACAGTCATCAATTTAACAATTTTCACCCTTCATTATTACACACGCAGGTGGGAGTGGTTTCCGATAATGGCTGGAGTCATCACTATTTGGTCAACAACCAAAGAACAGGTTCCCTTGTTCTCACAAACCAGTCTCTTGATAGCTCCTTCCTACACAGCTTTCATTAACCGGGAAAAGAAGTGCAGGCACTCATCTTCGTCAGTGCAGTCTGAGCACTTATTTATAGATGGCCACATCATATCTTAGTGTTTTGACACACATGGGTTGATTTAGTAAAGGCAAATATACTGTACACTTTAAAAGTGCAGTTGCACTAATTTTCCTCAGAAACTTAGTAAATGCAGTGAAGATCTGTTGATTTCCACCATCCAATCATATGCAAGAAAAAATGCAGTCTTTTTAGTTTTTTTTCTTGCACCTGTTTGGGTATTCTTTACAAAATGAAGCTTCACCACATTCATTAAGCTCTGGGGAAAATGAGTGCAAGTGCACTTGGAAAGCGTACAGTGTACTTGCCTTTAGTAAATCAACTCCATTGTTTTTGTTTACAGCAAAATAAGAGAAACAGATTCTACAGACCATGGACTAAAGCTGGTAGAAATAGTAATGAACAATAAATAATATGAAATTATACATTTTAATTAATTCATATTATAAAACCATGTAACATCTCCAATAAATCTATTAAATCGTGTTTAGCAGCGGGGACTTGTACCATAAATAGGTTTCAGTAAATTGAAATCAATTTAATCAGGTGCACCATGAGAACACCATTTATATCAATTACATGGATATATGTATTGTCGATACGATAGCCCATACATATTTATGAAGCTGTGTATATTAACCACTAAAGGACCGGAAGGATTTCCCCCCTTAATGACCAGGCCATTTTTTGCGATACGGCACTGCATCGCTTTAACTGACAATTGAGCGGTCTTGGGATGTTCTACCCAAACAAAATTTATATATTTTTTTCACCACAAATGGAGCTTTCTTTTGGTGGTATTTGATCACCTCTGTGTTTTTATATTTTTAGCACTATAAACAAAAAAAGTGACAATTTGAAAAAAGCAATATTTTTTACTTTTTGCTATAATAAATATCCCCTAAAAATATATAATAAAAAATTAATGTCCTCCTCAGTTTAGTCCAATATGTATTCCTCTACATATTTGTGGTAAAAAAAAACGCAATACGCATCTATTGATTGGTTTGCGAAAAAGTTATAGCGTCTACTAAATAGGGGATAGATTTATGGCATTTTTATTATTATTATTTTTTTTACTAGTAATGTTGGTGATCAACGATTTTTAGTAGGACTGCAACATTGTGGCGGACAGATTGGACACTTTTGACACTTTTTTTTGGGACCAGGGACATTTATACAGCAATTGGTGCTATGAAACTGGTAGGGAAGGGGTTAACACTAGTGGTGATCAAGGGGTTAAATGTGTTCCCTGGTAGGTGTTTCTAACTGTGGGGGGGAGTGTACTGGCTGGAGAAGGAGAGAGATCGCTGTTCCTAGTCACTAGGAACAGACAATCTCTCTCTACTCCCCTGGCAGAATTGGGATCTGTTTGTTTACATTAACAAATCCCTGTTCTGGCTCTTTGTGGAGCGATCGCGTGTGGTTGGTGGACATCGCGGACTCCAGTCACGTGCATCGGCTCCAGCGCTGTGCCGTGGGCATGCGTGAACCTCCGGCGCCATGCGCGTGCCCATTGTATCTATTACACAAATCGACATACAGCTACAGCAATTCGCGTAATAGCACCAACCTGCTGCAGTATAATGACGGCGGTTTGTCGGCAAGTGGTTAAAATATTACTAAAGGCAAACTTTTTTTTTTAACACTGGACAGAGTGGAAAGAGATTAAACCTGTCAGGTTTTTATTGCTGTCTGTGCTCCAGTTATGGAGATTCAACCTCTTCATTTGTTCTGTTAACTGTTATCATTGAAAGTGAAATAAAATCCTAAATTTGGGGTTTTCACCGGAAAAAGAATAGAATTCAAATCTTCCAATAGGGATGCTAGCCCTGATGTCCCTGGTGGCAACATGAAAACATTTCTTCTCAAATCCTGTTTTGCCTATGGGACAGGAAGTAAAGATAGATCTCCTCAATAGAACACAGATGGCCACAAAAACTGGCAGAGGTCATAACCCTCCCTTATTCTATCCAAAATACAAAATTCTATTTTATTTTTTGACTATTGCAATGTAATTTCATAAAAGCAATCACTTCAAGTGGTATTCTACAGTATAGTGAGGATACTATTTTGACATTCATAAATATCCATAAATCATCCTTTAATATGTTGAATGTATGAGACATATGGGTTGATTTACTAAAGGCAGATAGACTTTTCAACTTTGCAAGGGAAATTGCAATTTACAAAGTAATTGAGCTTAGTGAATGAGGTGAAACTCTTTTGCCTTGCATCATCCAATTATGATAAGCAAAACTACTGTCTTTTTCAATTTTTCTTGCACATAATTGGGTAGTCCTTATAAAATGAAACTTCACCACAGTTACTAAACTCTGGGGCTAATTCTTCTGCAAAATGCAACTTCCCTTGCAAAGTAGACAGCCTATTTCCATATTTCTAATAAATCAACCTCACATGATGATCCACAGATGTAAAAAACCTTATGAAGACTATAACTCTGGCAAAGCAAAGAGGCTAGTTCCATGTGTTTATACCTCACAGCATCATGAAGGTATTCAGCATTTAAATTGACAAAGAAGGTTAATAGAATGCAGAATCAAAGCAATGTGCATAATACATTTGTGCATGATACATGTGTAGCAATTCAGATTTCCAGCACAGCATGGTATGTGCAAAAGCACAGCCGAGCAGAAACAGCTTCGCATAGCATAACATGCCAATACACTTGGTTCAGATGAATCCAAAATAATTTTTATTGCTTATATAATGCATATACACTATCTCACAAAAGTGAGTACACCCCTCAAATTTTTGTAAATATTTTATTATATCTTTTTATGTGACAACACTGAAGAAATTACACTTTGCTACAATGTAAAGTAGTGAGTGTACAGCTTGCATAACAGTGTAAATTTTCTGTCCTCTCAAAATAACTCAACACACAGCCATTAATGTCTAAACTGCTGGCAACAAAAGTGAGTACACCCCTAAATGAAAATGTCCAAATTGGGCCCAAAGTGTCAATATTTTGTGTGGCCACCATTCTTCTCCAGCACTGCCTTAACCCTCTTGGGCTTGGAGTTCACCAGAGCTTCACAGGTTGCCACCGGACTCTTCCACTCCTCCATGAAGACATCACGGAGCTGGTGGATGTTAGAGACCTTGCGCTCCTCCACCTTCCATTTGAGGATGCCCCACAGATGCTCAATAGGGTTTAGGTCTGGAGACATGCTTGGCCAGTCCATCACCTTTACCCTCAGCTTCTTTAGCAAGGCAGTGGTCATCTTGGAGGTGTGTTTGGGGTCATTATCATGTTGGAATACTGCCCTGTGGCCCAGTCTCTGAAGGGAGGGGATCATGCTCTGCTTCAGTATTTCACAGTACATGTTGGCATTCATGGCTCCCGCAATGAACTGTAGCTCCCCATTGCCGGCAGCACTCATGCAGGCCCACACCATGACACTCCCACCACCATGCTTGACTGTAGGCAAGACACACTTGTCTTTGTACTCCTCACCTGGTTGCTGCCACATACGCTTGACACCATCTGAACCACATACATTTATCTTGGTCTCATCAGACCACAGGACATGGTTCCAGTAATCCATGTCCTTAGTCTGCTTGTCTTCAGCAAACTGTTTGTAGGCTTTCTTGTGCATCATCTTTAGAAGAGGCTTCCTTCTGGGATGACAGCCAGACCAATTTAATGCAGTGTGTGGCGCATGGTCTGAGCACTGACAGGCTGACCCCCCCACCACTTCAACCTCTGCAGCAATGCTGGCAGCACTCATACGTCTATTTCCCTAAGACAACCTCTGGATATGATGCTGAGCACGTGCACTCAACTTCTTTGGGCAACCATGGCGAGGCCTGTTCTGAGTGGAACCTGTCTTGTTAAACCACTGTATGGTCTTGGCCACTGTGCTGCAGCTCTGTTTCAGGGTCTTGCCAATCTTCTTATAGCCTAGGCCATCTTTATGTAGCACAACAATTCTTTTTTTTCAGATCCTCAGAGAGTTCTTTGCCATTAGGTGCCATGTTGAACTTCCAGTCACCAGTATGAGCGAGTGAGAGCGATAACACCAAATTTAACACACCTGCTCCCCATTCACACCTGAGACCTTGTAACACTAACGAGTCACATGACACCGGGGAGGGAAAATGGCTAATTGGGCCCAATTTGGACATTTTCACTTAGGGGTGTACTCACTTTTGTTGCCAGCGGTTTAGACATTAATGGCTGTGTGTTGAGTTATTTTGAGGGGACAGCAAATTTACAATGTTATACAAGCTGTACACTCACTACTTTATATTGTAGCAAAGTGTAATTTCTTCAGTGTTGTCACATGAAAAGATATAATAAAATATTTACAAAAATGTGAGGGGTGTGCTCACTTTTGTGAGATACTGAACATGTTTTAAACTGTATGGAAGAGAGTATAATTTCAACCAATAACAGTCAATGAGAGACCAACTCTGAGCTATGCCCGACATTGCCACAGTCTATTGACCATGCCTGCTTGGGAGCAGGTGCACATGGTTGTTCCTTTTTTCTTTTTGAAATGTTGGAGAGTATGTAATCAATATTTTATCAATATGTGAATATAACTGCATATGTCTGCTGGAAATTAGCTTTTTCTTCTGCTAATGTGTGAAGTCAACAGTAAAGGACATACAGTATCAATGTCTTCTCTGTTCTGTACAACCAGAATCCACATGTCCAGACACCCTGAGAAGTCTGCAGTAATTGGCAGTACAATATATTGGTCCCTGGTCATAGCAGAGAAAGTGTCTGCTGCATTTGTCCTCTATCTTGCTGTTTCGGTTGCTGTTTATACAGAAATCTAAATTATGAGCACTATTAAAAGTCTTTTTCCACAAAGGAAGTGAAACAAAATAATGTGCAAGATATTTATGTTTTCCGGCAATTACATTTTGTATCATTATATCGTAGATAAATAACAATGACTATAAACACATTAAAATTCATCTCAGTGATAAAATAAAATGTGAAAATTAATTTGCACAGTTTTATCACATGGCAGTATTTTGCAAAGTTTTATGAACTGTATCAATGCTGCAAAAAAAAAAAAAAAAAATATATATATATATATATATATATATATATATATATATATATATATATATATATATATATATATATATGGTATATTATGCCTGAAGGAAGTGGTGTGTCTAATAATATTCAGAGAAGTGATAATAAGATAACATTAAGGATTCGACAGAAGGAGGACACATAATGTTTGCTAAGCTGCATGGAAAATACAATAAAACGAAGCATGCAGATTAATACCACTGCCTTGTTATATTCCTTGTGTAAGCCTATAATACTCCCTTGAAATAAGTGTTTCCAGTTATTTCAAGATATTATGAAACCTGTATAATGCAATATATTCTAAACATGCAGTTAAATATTCACTAAAGCCCAGAACAGATTTACAAGTCGTTACTGGGGAATGCTGTTCAGAACATGTTTGTCCTTATGCTTTTACTCTACTCATACAATTCAGCCTACTATGAAATATTTGTTTAAAGGTACTCCAAAAAAAAAAGACATATATTTAAGCAATTACAGTGACCACTGGCTCTCAGTCTTTACTGTACATATGATCTGAGACATTTTCCCATTTGTCTGTTTTTAGCAGACAGGACACATGTCTGCTGACATCCACCACTCCATAGAGAGCAATGGATGGCCCGAAGCGGTCCGCCTGTCAATTTTTCAGGCGGACCCAATCGGGCCATATATCAGTACGAAAGGGGCCTTACTCATCTTGGATTAACAATTCAACTCAATAAGTAACTAAAGTAACATGTGCTATTACATTTACACATTTTAGAGTGCGTTGTTCATTTTATAAACATGTAAAACTTTTTACCCACTATAACAATGATTTTTCTGAACCTTTTACCAGGTACCGTAATACTAGCACCTTGAAATGTAATCTGCCATCCCTTCCCCATATCCATCCTGTTGGTAATCTTACATAAATGTATTTATCTTAAAACATATGAGAAATATGTTCCTCCTTTGGGTGAATTGGAAAAGGACCCCTTAGCACTCTGTTTTTGATTTATAGCACTACATTTACAGTACTGATTTAATTTATTATAGTGCCCAGTGGGTTACCTTAGAGCAATGTAGAATCACACCCTTAAAGTGGAACTAAACCCTCCTATCCTTTTCAGCCAAGAAAGCTGCCATCTTAGCCTCTGTTTGATCTGTAACTGCCATTGTGCTGCACATGTGATCAGTTATGACATCAGCCATGGTTTAACAGTTTGGTTTAAAGCACAAGTAAATGTAACAATTAGCATCGCCTGCATACCAGGAATGTAACTGTTTGAAACCGTTAAATCGATAGGTTGCCACTTTAATGTATTTATAAGTTTCAGATATGTTTCCCCTTTCCCTTCTTTCCTCAAGACTGTACATATTAAGTTCTTGAGGTCTCTCCTAATATGTTTTATCGCTCAGACCTTTTACAATTTTTATTGTCATTCTCTGTGCTTGTGCTTCTATCCTATCAATATCTTTTGGAAGTGAAGTCTCCAGAACTGGGCACAGTATTCTAAATGATGTCTAACTAAAGCCTCGTACACACAATCGGATTTTCTGCAGACAAAGCCTTGGACTTTTGTCCGAAGGACGTTGACCCAAAACTTGTCTTGCATACGAATGGCACACAATTATCAGCCAACAAACGTGAACATAGTGATGTACTAGACGTACTACGAGATGATAAAGAGGAAGTTAAATTGTCATGGGCCACCCTTTGGGCTCCTTCTGCTAATTTCGTGTTAGTAGACGTTTAGTGAGTGTTGATTCACGCTTTTCAGATCTTGCTTTTCAGTTCATTTCTGAATGGCCATTCTTCAACCAGCCATGTTGCGGAATCTGAGGAGAGAACGTGCCATCATTGGGCTTGGAGTTATTGCTTTGACCCAAGTCCAGTCCAGGAACAGAAGGAGGAGTTCTTGGACAAAAAATTGGTTGCTTAATCATAACTAATTATGTCATATGCCGTTGCTGCGAGAGCACCAGGAGAATAATCCTGATGATTTTAGGAATCATTTCCGGATGACGAACCACTGCTTTCACCGTCTCTTGGCATTGTTGACCCCCTATGTTAAGAAGCAGGACACATGCATGAGGCTTGCCATTACTCCTGAGCAAAGGCTCATAGCCACCTTGCGGTACTTGGCGGCGGAGAGAAGTCTCCAGGACCTCAAGTTTATGACTGGGATCTCCCCCTAGGCTCTGGGACTCATTATTCCAGAGACCTGTTCTGCCATTATTCAAGTCCTGCAGAAGGACTATTTTTGGGTACATTATAGCCTTTAACATCACATTCTATGTATTTAATGCTTGCTAATGTATTGGATTAAGTTCTTGATTCCATAATTACCAATATTGTAATATGCTGTGAATGTCCTCTTTGTCCTCATGTATGTTGTAAGCTTTTTATGCTCTTTTTTGTTCTTCATGCATATTTTCCTTCACTAACCTCCCCAACATGCTATCCTGGGCCCATACACACCTAGCCTAGTAACTTAACAATGTATTTTGTCAGCTACATTTTTGTGCTTACCCTAAACACCCCCTAAAGTGTATCCAAAAGTTATTGTTGTCCCCAAATTCAGGCAGAGTGCAAGAGGCCATTTTTTGGGGCATAAACTCATTTGGAACCCCCCCAAAATGCTAAGTTAACCGATACAAATATTTTATGTGCTGACTTTGCAAAACCCATACACACTATACCTCTTTTGTGGTCATATTTCTGGATGAATTCACCAAAGGATGTACAGGTAGTGCAAGGGCCTGCCAGATTACCTTCAAATTGTAACATAGAAAGTTTTTGTCTCCTATTCGCTTGATAGGTAACTTCTGAATGTCAAAATGTGCTTCAATTTGAACAGTATGTATCCATATTTTTTGGATTATGACACTTCTTACCTGTACACTGGGCTGCCAAAAGTGTAAGTAAAGAGGGGCTGGCCAAAGTATCACATATTATTTATGCATTCAGCTCTCATAGAAGTGGAGAGGGCTACCTGTCCAAAACATCTACCTATTACCTCCCCCCACCATACATTTTTCGAAAGGGCCACCAGAGGGGGTGAGGAATCTGATAAGTTGACCTTACACTTTTGTCTTTAAATACTCATTTAAATTGTATACTTTTTATACTTTTTATACTTATGTTGGCCAAGAATGTTTGTGTCAAATCTGCTTGCAATGTTATGTGCAGAAGTAATAATATCTTATTTCTTTTTTGACTCCGCAGTTTCCTTCCAACCCACAGCAATGGCAGGATGTTGCAGCCCAGTTCCAGCATCAGTGGGATTTTCCCAACTGTGGTGGTGCTATTGATGGCAAACATGTCAGGATTATCCCACCACCCAACTCGGGCTCATATTATTTTAACCACATAAGGACAAGCCTCTTTCTGAGATTTGTTGTTTACAAATTAAAAACTTTTTTTGCTAGAAAATTACTAAGAACCCCCAAACATTATTCATTTTTTTCGAACACCCTAGAGAATAAAATGGCGGTCGTTGCAATACTTTCTGTTCCGTATTTGCGCAGTGGTCTTACAAGCGCACTTTTTTGACAAAAAATAAACTTTTTTAAATTAAAAAATAAGACATCAGTAAAGTTAAATTGATACCCAACGTGCCACGCTTCAAAATTGTGCCCGCTCGTGGAATGGCGACAAACATTTACCCTTTAAAATCTCCATAGGCGACATTTAAAAAATTCTACAGGTTGCACATTTTAAGTTACAGAGGGGGTTTAGGTCTAGAATTATTGCTCTCGCTCTACCGATCGCGGTGATACCTCACATGTGTGGTTTGAACACCGTTTTCATATGTGGGGCGCTCATCACGTATGCGTTCGCTTCTGCACGCAAGCTCGTCGAGATGGGGCGCGTTTAAATTTTTTTTTCTTTTTTCTTTTCCTTTTTTTTACATTTTTACACTGTTTTTAAAAAAAAAAATGTGTCACTTTTATTCCTATTACAGGGAAAACATTCCTTGTAATAGAAAAAAGCATGAAAGGACCTCTTAAATAGGAGATCTGGGGTCAAAAAGACCTCAGATTTCATATTTACATTAAAATGCAATAAGAAAAAAAAAAATGTAATTTAAAAAAAAAATGCCCCTTTAAGAGCTATGGGCAGAAGTGACATTTTGATGTCGCTTCTGCCCTGCAGTGATATGAAGATGGGTGGGGGCCATCCTCCCCTTACTCATCTTCATAGACAGGCAGGGGACAGACGCGATCGCCTCCGCAGCTGCCGACGGCTCCAGTAAGCGGCGGAGGGCACCGGATCATGGCGAGGGCACCGGATCATGGCGAGGGCACCGGATCATGGCGAGAGGGGGGCCCCTCTTCCACCTCCAATAAAAGTGATCTTGTGGCGACTCCACCGCAGAGACCACTCTTATCGAAAACCAGACCGCTCACTGAAGACGAGGATACCAGGGTTATGGCAGCTAGCTGCTGCCATAACAACAATATCCTTCTTCAAAGTACCAACGTATATCAGCATGAGCTGGTCTGGAAGTGGTTAACTACAAGGGCTTTTGCAGCATAGTCCTGCTAGCTGTGAATAAATGACTTGTATAGCACGACAAATGCGAACTGAATCGACTCAAGGTGCTAAATCCGTCCTGTGTTGTCCTGCTTCTTAGAAGAGGTGGATCTTGAGTTTTTTCTGAAGGCCCAATGGTTTTCTTCCATGCGGATGTTAGTGGGTAGAGCGTTCCATAGCCGTGGTCCTTGGACTGGGAATCTTCGTTCTCCCTTTGATTTGTAGCGGGACTTGGGAATGGGGAGGAGGTTTTGGTTAGTTGATCTGAGACTTCGATTGGGTGTGTAGTGTTTTATTTTCTCACATAGGTATTGAGGAGCATTTCCTTGTGTGCATTTGTGGGTGAGGCAGAGGGTCTTGAATGTGATCCGATCCTTTGCGGTTAGCCAATGTAGTGTCCTCAGGCATGGGGAGATGGATTCCCAGGGTTTTTTCCCATTATCAGTCTTGCTGCCATGTTTTGGATGACTTGTAGGCTTGCAATCTGGTATTTAGGTCGTCCTGTGTAGAGGGAGTTTGTGTAGTTGAGTCATGAATTGATGATTGTTCCAACTACTGCTGCTTTGTCCTCTTCTGGAATGAAAGGGATGAGTCTACGTAGCAGGTGGAGAAGATGGTGAGATCCGCTGACTACTGATCCTATTTGTGCATCCATCGACATCTCTGAGTTGAAGATGACTCCGAGACTTTTGGCTTTGGTGCTTGGGGAGATGGTCTGTCCAAGGATGGTGGGTGGTGTCCAGGGGTCTTAGTTTTTGTATTTTGGTTTGCGTGGAGGAGAAGAAGCTGTTTTGGATCCATTGAGTTTGAGGGAGCTCGTGGTCATCCAGTCATCTATCAATGTGAGGCATTTTTCTAGTTTCTGATATTGGTCTTTTTGTCTGGTGATGCGAAAGTAGAGTTGAGTGTCATCAGCGTATGAGTGGAAGCATAGGTCCGATTTTCTGATGATATTGAGGAGTGGACGTATGTAGATGTTGAAGAGCACGGGTGATAAGGGTGATCCTTGAGGGACTCCATAAGAAATTGTGTGAGATTCAGAGGTGAAGGCTCCTAGTTTCACTGTCTGTGAATGATTTTCTAAAAAGGATGCAAACCATGGTAGATCTGAATCTGTGACTCCTGCTACTTCTGCAAGGCAGATAAGTAGAGTATTGTGGTCCACTGTGTCGAGCGCTGCACTGATTCTGACCATGATTCTCCCACATCTGCTGCTTCGAGGGCGTTGTCCCATATTTTGTGAAGTGCCGTTTCTGTGCCATGGCCTGGGTGGAAGCCTGATTGAAGTGGGTCCAAGAGTTTGTGTGTCCAGATGGAGTTGTAGCTGTTGTACTACTGCTTTCTCCATAATCTTAAAGATGGTGTTAAGGCTTGTTACCGGTCTGCAGTAGTTAGGGTCTTTGGGGTCAAGGTTGGGTTTCTTTAGGGGGGTTTGACTATGCCTTGCTTGAGGGTGATCGGAACAATCCCCTCTTTGAACAACTGATTTATGAGATGTGTTATAGTAGGAGCCAAGATGTCAAAACATTCTTTCAGGAGTTTTGTGGGAATGATGTCATCTGGTGATGTGCTGTCTCAGAGGCTTCTGATGATGTTTTTGGTGGTGTCAGTGGTGATCGGGATCAGCGAAAAATTCGGTGATTGTGTGATGTTCATATCGATTTCCTCTTTTTGCTTTAGTTGAATGAGGTTGGTTGTTTTTTTCTGTTGAATTATTTTCCGAATGTTGTCGATTTTGTCAATAAAAAAATCTGATAACTTATTGCAGAATTCTTGAGTTTCGTTTGCTGGGGGATCTAGGCAGGTAGGGTTCATAGTCTGAGCGACTAGTTTGAAAAGTTCACAAGGGCGGTTTAAGGCTTTTGAGATGGTGTTTGAGAAATGTTCTTTTTTTGCTTTGAAGTTTAATTTGTGATATTTCTTAGTGAGTGCTTTGTAGTTTGTGAGGTTTTCCTTTGTAGAATTTCTTTTTCAGGCTCTTTCAGCTCTTCTGCCTTCCTGCTTTAGTAAAGTAAGGGTGCCATTAAACCATCCAGAATTTTTTTTGCAGATGGGTGCTTTACGTTTCGGAGCGACTGAGTCTGCTGTCTGTAGTAATGCTTTGTTTAAGGAGTGTTTGTTCCGTTGAGTGGTTTAAATTTAGCATTGCTATTTTGTTTGATAATGTGGTTTTGAAGAGTTCCGAGTGTAGTTTCTTCTGAGATCTGGTTCAGTGTGTTGTTATTGAGTGTTTCGGTTTTTGGAGGGTGGTGTTGGTGGCGATTTTAAATTTGATAGCGTGGTGGTCCGTCCATGGTAGCTGTAGTGTCTTAAACATATGAGTTCCTGTTTTTGGATGTTGGGAAGAACGGCGGAGGTGTCATTATGCAGACAGAGTTCTACCATCGGCTCCAGAATGGCACCTTAAATTTGCCACCTGCTAAGGACAATGTTGAGGGCCTCAATTTTGTTTTTGTGGCAGATGAAGCCTTTGCTCTGGGGGAACATCTTATGAAGCCCTTTCCTAGGAGGAACCTCACCCCAGAGCAGAGAATCTTTAATTATAGGCTCTTTCATGTCAGAAGGGTGGTTGAAAACGCCTTTGGCATCCTCTCCAGTCACTTCAGGCTGTTTTTAACACCTATTAACCTGGCACAATATAAAATAAACCACATTGAATTGTTCTGTTGTATCCTCCACAATTTTTTACGGAGGAATGCTAGCAGCTACCTTGCCTCAGTGCCAACTGATGTGGACCCAACAGTGTCAGGCACAGCTGAAGAGGCTGCAGCTTGTCCATCGGTGGGCATGATGATGGCTCTCAAAACCGGCCGTGCTGGATTGCCTTCCCAAAATGACTGAGATATCTGGCAAAAATACATGGATTATTTTGTGGGTAGAGGGGCAGTGGCTTGGCAGTGGCTTGGCAGCAAACTGTAGCTGATCCAGATTAATATTTTTATTTGATCAAACACTCCTATTTCATTTTAACTACTGTTGTCTGTGTTTCTCATCTGTATAATAGGTTCTCAAATGGCCTTTATTTTGGCCATTTTATACAATAGTGCAAACATACCTTATTTGCTACATGCAGTGACAATCTCTTCTTCAGCTAACTATTATGTTGTGCTGTGGGTCTGCTACACACGCACAATGTTTTGTTCTTAATGTATCTAATGCATTAAGTTTGAAAAAAAGTATGCCTTTTCAACTCCTTTAACCACTTCAGCCCCGGAAGGTTTTACCCCCTTCCTGACCAGAGCACTTTTTACAATTCGGCACTGCGTCGCTTTAACTGCTAATTGCTGGGTCATGCAATGGTGTACCCAAACGAAATTTGCGTCCTTTTCTTCCCACAAATAGAGCTTTATTTTGATGGTATTTGATCACCTCTGCCGTTTTTATTTTTTGCGCTATAAACGGAAAAAGACCGAAAATTTTGAAAAAAAATGATATTTTCTACTTTTTGTTATAAAAAAAATCCAATAAATTCAATTTTAGTCATACATTTAGGCCAAAATGTATTCGGCCACATGTCTTTGGTAAAAAAAATGTTAATAAGCGTATATTTATTGGTTTGCGCAAAAGTTATAGCGTCTACAAACTAGGGTACATTTTCTGGAATTTACACAGCTTTTATTTTATGACTGCCTATGTCATTTCATGAGGTGCTAAAATGGCAGGGCAGTACAAAACCCCCACAAATGACCCCATTTTGGAAAGTAGACACCCCAAGGAAATTGCTGAGAGGCATGTTGAACCCATTGAATATTTATTTTTTTTGTCCCAAGTGATTGAATAATGACAAAAAAAAAAAAATTACAAAAAGTTGTCACTAAATGATATATTGCTCACACAGGCCATGCGCATATGTGGAATTGCACCCCAAAATACATTTAGCTGCTTCTCCTGAGTACAGGGATACCACATGTGTGGGACTTTTTGGGAGCCTAGCCGCATACGGGGCCCCGAAAACCAAGCACCGCCTTCAGGATTTCAAAGGGCATAAATTTTTGATTTCACACCTCACTACCTATCACAGTTTTGAAGGCCATAAAATGCCAAGATGGCACAAAACCCCCCCAAATGACCCCATTTTGGAAAGTAGACACCCCA
This sequence comes from Lithobates clamitans, assembly GCA_037952925.1. Classification (NCBI taxonomy): domain Eukaryota; kingdom Metazoa; phylum Chordata; class Amphibia; order Anura; family Ranidae; genus Lithobates; species Lithobates clamitans. The sequence goes on from JBBGZY010000748.1 coordinate 557,521, forward strand.
AGATATTTGCTGAGAGGCATGTTGAGTCCATGGAATATTTTATTTTTTGACACAAGTTGCGGGAATGTGACAATTTTTTTTTTTTGCACAAAGTTGTCACTAAATGATAAATTGCTCACACAGGCCATGGGCATATGTGGAATTGCACCCCAAAATACATTTAGCTGCTTCTCCTGAGTACGGGGATACCACATGTGTGGGACTTTTTGGGAGCCTAGCCATGTACGGGGCCCCGAAAACCAAGCACCGCCTTCAGGATTTCAAAGGGCATAAATTTTTGATTTCACACCTCACTACCTATCACAGTTTTGAAGGCCATAAAATGCCAAGACGGCACAAAACCCCCCCAAATGACCCTATTTTGGAAAGTAGACACCCCAAGCTATTTGCTGAGAGGCATGTTGAGTCCATGGAATATTTTATATTTTGACACAAGTTGCGGGAAAGTGACTTTTTTTTTTTTTTTTTTTTGCACAAAGTTGTCACTAAATGATATATTGCTCAAACATGCCATGGGAATATGTGGAATTACACCCCAAAATACATTCTGCTGCTTCTCCTGAGTACGGGGATACCACATGTGTGGGACTTTTTGGGAGCCTAGCCGCGTACGGGGCCCCGAAAACCAAGCACCGCCTTCAGGATTTCTAAGGGCATAAATTCTTGATTTCACTCCTTACTACCTATCACAGTTTTGAAGGCCATAAAATCCCAAGATGGCACAAACCCCCCCCAAATGACCCCATTTTGGAAAGTAGACACCCCAAGCTATTTGCTGAGAGGCATGTTGAGTCCATGGAATATTTTATATTTTGACACAAGTTGCGGGAAAGTGACAATTTTTTTTTTTTTTTGCACAAAGTTGTCACTAAATGATATATTGCTCAAACATGCCATGGGCATATGTGGAATTACACCCCAAAATACATTCTGCTGCTTCTCCTGAGTACGGGGATACCACATGAGTGGCACTTTTTGGGAGCCTAGCTTCATACGGGGCCCCAAAATCCAATCACCGCCTTCAGGATTTCTAAGAGCGTTAATTTTTTATTTCACTCCTCACTACCCATCACAGTTTTGAAGGCCATAAAATGCCAAGATAGCACAAAAACCCCCAAAATGACCCCATTTTGGAAAGTAGACACCCCAAGCTATTTGCTGAGAGGCATGGTGAGTATTTTGCAGCTCTCATTTGTTTTTGAAAATTAAGAAAGGCAATAAAAACATATATTTTTTTTCTTTTTTCAATTTTCAAAAGTTTGTGACAAAAAGTGAGGTCTGCAAAATACTCACTATACCTCTCAGAAAATAGCTTTGGGTGTCTATTTTCCAAAATTTGGTCATTTGGGGGGGGGGGGGGTTGTGCCATCTGGGCATTCCATGGCCTCCGAAACTGTGATAGGCAGTGAAGAGTGAAATCAAAAATTTACGCCCTTAGAAAGCCTGAAGGCGGTGCTTGGTTTTCATGGTCCCGTACGCGGCTAGGCTCCCAAAAAGTCTCACACATGTGGTATCCCCGTACTCAGGAGAAGCAACAGAATGCATTTTGGGGTGTAATTTCACATATTCCCATGGCATGTTTGAGCAATATATCATTTAGTGACAACTTTGTGCAATAAAAAAAAAAAATTGTCTTTTTCCCGCAACTTGTGTCACAATATAAAATATTCCATGGACTCGACATGTCTCTCAGCAAATAGCTTGGGGTGTCTACTTTCCAAAATGGGGTCATTTGGGGGGGTTTTGAACTGTCCTGGCATTTTATGCACAACATTTAGAAGCTTATGTCACACATCACCCACTCTTCTAAGCACTTAAATACAAAGCCCTTTCTGACACTTATTGTTTACATGAAAAAGTTTTTTTTTTGCAAGAAAATTACTTTGAACCCCCAAACATTATATATTTTTTTAAAGCAAATGCCCTACAGATTAAAATGGTGGGTGTTTCATTTTTTTTTTCACACAGTATTTGCGCAGCGATTTTTCGCGGTGATACCTCACATGCATGGGGCAATTGCTGTTTACATTTGACGCCAGACCGACGCTTGCGTTCGCCTTTGCGCGAGAGCAGGGGGGGACAGGGGTGCTTTTTTTTTTTTTTTTTTCTTTATTAATTTTTTGATTTTTTATCTTATTTTTAAACTGTTCCTTTCATTTTTATTTTTTTTTTTATCATTTTTATTGTTATCTCAGGGAATGTAAATATCCCCTATGATAGCAATAGGTAGTGACAGGTACTCTTTTTTGAAAAAATTGGGGTCTATTAGACCCTAGATCTCTCCTCTGCCCTCAAAGCATCTGACCACACCAAGATCGGTGTGATAAAATGCTTTCCCAATTTCCCAATGGCGCTGTTTACATCCGGCGAAATCTAAGTCATGAAATGCTCGTAGCTTCCGGTTTCTTAGGCCATAGAGATGATTGGAGCCATTCTGGTCTCTGATCAGCTCTATGGTCAGCTGGCCGAATCACCGGCTGCATTCTCAGGTTCCCTGTTGGGACAGGAGAGCCATAGAAAAACATGGAAGACGGTTTGAGGGGGGGGGAATCCCTCCCACTGCTTGTAAAAGCAGTCTAGAGGCTAATTAGCCACTAGGATTGCTTTTACATGAAAGCCGACCGCTGGCTGAAAAGAATGATACCAAGATGATACCTAAACCTGCAGGCATCATTCTGGTATAACCACTCAAAGTCCAGCAACATACCAGTACATTGCTGGTCCTTGTATTGTAAACTTTTTTTTCATGCAGCCTGTGGGCTGAACGAAAAAAAGATATTGATCGGTGGGTATGCCCACCATTAGAATACCTCCCTTCATCCGCCCACTTCTAATGATGGGCATACATGCACCATTTATATATGCCGAAGCATGGGGGCATCCTCCCGCAAAAGGCAGGAGCAAATTGCTCCTCCACCCACTACTGCCCCCACGCTTCGGCATATATGCTGAAGTATGTAACTGTGGTGGTGAAATCACCTCCGACAGCGCTGGAGTCACGGCTTTATGTATCGTGGGAGCAAACGCTGTTGCTGTCAAGATAAATAAATCCGCGCTGCAACTGAATGGCGTACCTGCTAAGCAAATGATGGTTAACAAAAAAACAAAGTAACATTACAGTATAACAGTAATACTTACCATACCTGCAAAGCAAATACAAAAAAAACATAGTAAAAAATAAAACATTTAACGCAACCTGTGCCTACCTAAAATATATATATGCCGAAGCATGGGGGCATCCTCCCGCAAAAGGCAGGAGCAAATTGCTCCTCCACCCACTGCTGCCCCCACGCTTCGGCATATATGCTGAAGTATGTAACTGTGTTGGTGAAATCACCTCCGACAGCGCTGGAGTCACGGCTTTATATATCGTGGGAGCAAACGCTGTTGCTGTCAAGATAAATAAATCCGCTCTGCAGCTGAATGGCGTACCTGAAAACAAAAAAGTGGTTAACAATAAAAAAGTATAAAAAAATTGCATACCTATAAAGCAAACATGATAAAAACATAACAATAAAACATTGCAGTATAGAATATAATAAAAAAGAGCAGAACAATAGAGAGAGAATAGAGAGAGAGAACAATAAAACGACAACTATTTTTGGTTTTTTTATTTTATATTTTTTTTTGTATTTTTATTTTTTTATTTTTTTTTTATTTTTATTTTTTTAACACTTTTTTTAGTAACTTTAACTTTTAACTGTAACTGTACCAGGTTTGGGTCTCTCAAAATGCGATGGCATCTTGGGAGACCCTGTGTTAGTGTGCCTAGTCTGTGCCGTGCTGAACCCTACACTAATACTCCACTAGTGTATGGTAGCGTTCAAAACATTCACCAATGCATAGACCAGGATTGTCAGGACAGGAGGGACAACAATACCGGGTGTCACGCCTAAATCCGCGCTTGCTGCAGACACGACATCTTTTTTGGGGGGCTCGTTGGGTAGGGGTACTCTGGAGGACATAAGGAAAATGCCTCCCATGCAGCCGGCTTACTGCATTTGGATTGGGAAGGTGAGGTGGAGCACCATCTGGAAACAGAAGGGCTCTGACGATCTCTTCCTGGAATTTAAGGAAGGATCCAGTCCGTCCTGAAGCTCTGTATAGCACATGAGCATTCAGCAAAGCCAATTGAAATAAATAAACAGACACTTTTTTGTACCAGCGTCTGGCCTTACGAGCAACTAGGTACGGTGCCAACAACTGGTCGTTGAGGTCCACCCCTCCCATATTAAGGTTGTATTCGTGGACACAGAGGGGTTTCTCCACACCAGTCGCCGTAGTAATTTGGGTCGTCGTGTCTGCATGAAGGGAGGTAAGAACGAAAACATTCTTATTGTCCCTCCACTTCATAGCGAGCAAATTATTATACTGCAAGCAGGCTCTCTCCCCCAGCCTAAGACGGGACTCTACAAGCCGCTGGGGAGAGCCCCGGCGATTAGGTCGCACGGTGCCACATGCTCCAATCTGATGATCAAACAAGTGACTAAAAAGTGGCACGCTCGTATAATAATTGTCCACGTACAAGTGGTACCCCTTTCCGAATAAGGGTGACACCAAGTCCCACACTATCTTGCCAGTGCTTCCTATGTAGTCAGGGCAGTTTATCGGCTCTACGTGACTATCTTTTCCCTCGTAAACCATAAATCTACATGTATAGCCTGTGGCCCTGTCACAGAGCTTATACATCTTGACCCCGTATCTGGCACGCTTGCTGGGAAGGTACTGTTTGAATGACAAGCGGCCAGAAAACTTAATCAGGGACTCATCAACGCAGACAACTTGATGGGGGGTAAACAAGTCTGCAAAATGTTGGTTGAAGTGGTTTACGAGGGGCCGAATTTTGTAGAGCCGATCGTATGCAGGGTCTCCACGAGGACGACAGAGTTCATTGTCGTTGAAATGCATGAACCGCAAAATCTGCTCGTATCGTGCCCTGGTCATGGAGGCAGAGAACACGGGCATATGGTGAATTGGGTCAGTGGACCAATATGACCGCAACTCACTCTTTTTGGTTATGCCCATGAGGAGGGAAAGGCCCAGAAAGATCTTAAATTCGGAGACCGTAATTGGTCTCCAATCTCTGGCAAGGGAGGACTGGGGAATAGTGGCGATGTGTTGACCAGCGTACAAATTGCTTTGGTCCACAATAGATCTATAGAGATCTTCGGTGAAAAACAGCGAATAAAAATCCAGTGGCGTAAAGTCAACTGTTTCCACCTGAATTCCGGGTTGGCCAGTGAAAGGGGGAAGTACGGGTGCTGCAGAAGTGGTGGGTTCCCAATTCGGATTGGCGAATGCAGCAGGAAGGGCACTATGGGCAGGACGGGCCTGTGTTCGTCTTCTTCTTGGTGGCAGCGGGACACTACTTGTGCTTGCCACCTCGCCAGCTTGAACTGCACTTATGGGACTCGCCACGTCACCACGTGATACTGCAGTGCTGGATGTATGACCAGGGTGTACTAGGCCACTGGTGCTTGCCAGTTCACCAGAAGGAGTAGCGGCACTAGTACTTCTCTGCTCCATACGAGAGCCCTGCGGTTCTTGCACTTCAAGGACAGAAGAAGTTCGGGGTCTGGTACGCCTGACCCTAGCAGGGACCACAACTCCGTCGTCAGAGCTATCTGTCATGGAGCCGCTGTCCTCTACAGGTTCGCAATTCTGAGCCTGAACTTGACAGATGAGTGACTTCCTCTTCACTATCTGTCATACTCAGAAACGTGTAGGCCTCTTCACTAGTGTACCTTCGATTTGCCATTTTGGCCTCTAAATTTAGGGGTACACTAGTGAGACTCACAGGCAAAAAAGCTCCTGACTGTTAGCGACTGATTCAAAACGCTACCAAAAAACTGTTAGCGATCGCAGGGATCAGGCCTGACTCTGCGAACGCTGCAGTTATGTGTGCTTAGTGTTTTGTAAGTGTCAGTTATCGATCGATACTGCACTTGGGTGGGCTGGGCTGGGCTGGGCGGAGGGGCAAAACGCAGGTGCTAGCAGGTATCTGGGCTGATCCCGCTAACACTGTGTTTCAGGGAACCCTAAACTGCTGGGGAGTATAGATCTGATCGGATCAGATATCGATCCGTTCAGATACTATAGCACTAAGGGAGGTGTATGCTGCGTGCGTGGGTTTTAGCGGTACTGGCGCTAACCTGACGCTGCCTGGGGCGACGCAGACCTTATCAGATCCTAAAAACTTAACTTCTATCACCGCCGGGCAATTAGGGGGTTAAACCTTTATAAGGTAATAAACGGCGGGTGCCCTAAAACTATAATAAACTATAATAAACTGTAATAAACTATAATAAACTACAAAAAACAAACTATCTAACCAGCGTCACCCGTAACACTTATACGGTGATCGCTGGTGAAAGGGTTAACTAGGGGGCAATCAGGGGGTTAAAACCTTTAGCAGGTAGTATATGGGGGTCCCTGTCGCTATAAAACACTGACAGCGAACCTATATACTTACCTCCCTAACTAGCGTCACCTGTGTCACTAATACAGCGATCAGAAAAACGATCGCTTAGCGACACTGGCGATGGGGGGGTAATCAAGGGGTTAACTTTTATTAGGGGGGGTTAGGGGGGTACCCTGGACCTAAAGGGGGGTACCCTAGACCTAAAGGGGGCTAACCTAACTGCCCTAACACTTGTAACTGACACAAACTGACACCAATGCAAAAAAAAAAAAAACTGCTATTGGTGTCAGAGTGACAGGGGGTACAGGGGGTGATCGGGGGGTGATCAGGGGGTGACTGGGGGGTGACAAGTGTGCCTGCGTGTTCTACTGTAAGTGTAGTGTTGGTGCACTTACTTGGATGTCTTCTCTCCTCTGCGCCGGGACGAAAAGACCGGCTCGAGGAGAGATGACATCACTTCCTTTCCCTCTGTTTACATTACAGAGGGAAAGGAAGCGTTTTCATTCGCCGGGAGCGATCGGAAGGGGGTGGCCATCAACGGATGGCCTCCCCCTCACCTCCCATCGCCCGCGAACGAGAGCCGACAGCCTATGGCACCGATCGGACCCCCCACCCGCGGGAGGCAGATCACGTACGGGTACGTGATTTTGCCTGCCCGTGCCATTCTGCCGCAGTATATATGCGTTAGGCGGTCGGCAAGTGGTTAAATTTCTTTGAGGCCATAAAATTGCCTGAGTTGGGCACATTTTAGAGTACATTGTCACTGTAACTACACAAACTTAACAAATACACTGGTATTGAGTAGGGATGAGCTTCGAGTTCGAGTCGAACTTATGTTCAACTCCAACATTGGCTGTTCGCAACTTCGCCGAACAGCGAAAAATTTAGGGTGTTTGCGGCAAATTCGAATGCCGCAGAACACCCTTTAAAAGTCTATGGGAGAAATCAAAAGTGCTAATTTTAAAGGCTTATATGCAAGTTATTGTCATAAAAAGTGTTTGGGGACCCGAGTCCTGCCCCAGGGGACATGGATCAATGCAAAAAAAAGTTTTAAAAACGGCCGTTTTTTCAGGAGCAGTGATTTTAATAATGCTTAAAGTCAAACAATAAAAGTGTAATATCCCTTTAAATTTCGTACTTGGGGGATGTCTATAGTATGCCTGTAAAGGGGTGCATGTTTCCAGTGTTTAGAACAGTCTGACAGCAAAAAATGACATTTCAAAGGAAAAAAGGTAATTTAAACTACTCGCGGCTATACTGAATTGCCGGCCTATTGCATTGCCGACAATACACATAGAAGTTCATTGATAAAAACGGCATGGGAATTCCCACAGGGGAACCCCGAAGCACTCTCGTCCCCCCTCTTTTCCTGCGGCCTGCCAGGTTGCGTGCTCGGATAAGGGTCTGGTATGGATTTTTGGGGGGACCCCACGTCGTTTTTTTATTTTTTTGGCGCGGGGTTCCCCTTAAAATCCATACCAGACCTGAAGGGTCTGGTATGGAATTTAGGGGGAACCCCACATCATTTTTTTTTTAATTTTGGCCGGGGTTCCCCTTAATATCCATACCAGACCTGAAGGGCCTGGTATGGAATTTAGGGGGACTCCCACGTCATTTTTTTTTTTAATTTTGGTTCGGGGTTCCCCTGTGGGGAATTCCCATGCCGTTTTTATCAATTAACTTCTATGTGTATTGTCGGCAATGCAATAGCCGCGAGTAGTTTTAAATGGGTTTTTTCCTTCGAAATGTCATTTTGCTGTCAGACTGTTCTAAACACGGGAAACATGCGCCCCTTTACAGGCATACTATAGATACCCCCCAGCTATGAAATTTGAAGGGATATTACACTTTTATTGTTTGACTTTAAGCATTATTAAAATCACTGCTCCTGAAAAAACATCAGTTTTTAAAACTTTTTTTGTATTGATCCATGTCCCCTGGGGCAGGACCCAGGTCCCCAAACACTTTTTATGACAATAACTTGCATATAAGCCTTTAAAATTAGCACTTTTGATTATTCATGTTTGTGTCCCAGAGACTTTAACGGTGTTCGCGTGTTCGAACGAACTTTTTTCCTGTTCGCATGTTCTGGTGCGAACCGAACAGGGGGGTGTTCGGCTCATCCCTAGTATTGGGCATTGTAATATTAAGCCACACATTGTTTAGCAAAAAACATTTTACCCAAAGCACATTCACATGTGCGTTTTAAGGTTTTATAATAAACCAACATCTTGGTGTATAAACATGCATGTTTGCCATTATTTGCCTTTTTGGGTCTAAACGGGCATGTTTGAAAACATAAGATACACATCCCCAACTCTGGAACTTACAAAGTTCGAGTTTGGTAAAGTGAAGGCCATATGAGACATTAGTATCCCAAGACTGTGTTGCTGTTGCCTTCCTCAGATGGGGTGATCTCACCCCACTAAAAGCCAAAATTTGAACATAGCAACATACACCTAGAGGCATAAGTCAGTGACCTTGTAAGAAGAGAACAAAGTATTAAAGGAACAATGGTCAAGTGGCTGAGGCCCTAAATAGTGAATTATGGTCAAGTTACTAGTCAAATAGTGTAAATACTTACCTAGCCAATCTATTGTTGCTTGCAACCTGCTTGCCCTTCAGACACCTACACTACTAGGAATGTACACACTGCAGCTACTATGTAATCTTGGCCCTAGTGACTGGGTCTACAAAACTCGGGTACCTGGCAACACTGCCAGCTCTCTCCACCTCTTCTTTCTCCATGCTAATGTTAAGGCACTACATACTTTGCTAATGTGTGGAGTGGGTGTTTGGTTTGGACATCTAAACACTTGACACATATACACATTTGAAGCCAAATTCAAAGAATACTTACTTGCGCAAACAAGAGAACAAGAGGCTCACAAATAGTTTCCTCCACTTCTGGGTCTCTTTGGCCCTCTGTTTGACTTGCGTCAGGGGATGTAACATCAACAAGTGGAAGGTCTGTGCTGGGTCCAGGTGTCAGATCCCACACCTCTAAACCAACATCCTGGTTCACCTGACCACACTCACTTCCCTCTAAAAAGAAACCACAACAACTCACATCTGTTTCTAGCATCCATTTTGCTGCATTAGATGACCAACCTTGCACTTGGGACAATGTTTGCTCCTGACTAGTGGACTCCACCATGCTGCACTGTGCATTGAAAAGGGAAGGTGATGTCATTTTACAGAGGACAAACACTGGACAAGTGCCAACATTAAAAAATTCATGCAGTTGCCCCCCTGCCCCTCTTGTCTCCTATGGGATAGGGGATATATGAGGATCATTCTAGCAAGTGCAACTGTGATCCCCGGGGCCTCTCCTCTACCCATGTCTACCCTGGTAAGGCTGCATAATGGGCACTGATGAGCCAGGCAGAAACCAGAAAGGGTTCTTTACCCCTTAAGTTCTGCACTAAGCCCATGGCCTTTGGCCCACCTAGAATCATCCCTCTCGGTGGCTAAATGAGTGTGTTTAAAGATGGCACTTACGATTTTGGGGGGAAGATAACTTTGTTGTCTCCCCTGTTGGGGCCCGAGCGAGAGTAGCCTCCCTTTGTCCCCTCTGGTGGCTTGTCTGTAGCCTAATTTTTGTGTGCCTCTCTGTTGAAAGAACAGAAAAAAAATGTTTCAAGAATAAATAAATGGCAACCCCCCCCCCCAAAAAAAAAGGAATGTTCATATCTGCTTTATATTTAACTTCATCTTTAAAAAAAACAAATTCAGACAAAAGATTAGAGAAAACATTATCTCAATTTTTCAAGACCTACTTGGAGAAAGCACATATACAGACAGCTAATTTACATATGGGTTAGATACAAATATTGCTTACTTTTTTGATTTTGTGATGGATGGACTCCATATGTTCTTGCTCGCGGTGCTTTAGATCAGGCCATCATTTTTGGATTTGGTCCTTTGTTCATTGCACCGAAAATTCTCCCTCCAAAAGGGCGATGACCTTCTCCAAAATGAGGTCCTTTTGGCTGTTGGGAATTGGCGAAGCCTCTGTACCCCAGGGCAGACTTCAATTTTGTGAAGAGCAAAATTGGGAACCTGAGGAGTACAATTAATAGGGAGCACAAGAAGGTCCTGGAATCTGAGCAATCGGGAGCAGCAGCAGATGACCGGTATGTCCCCAGCCTGTGGTACTACCACAGCCTGCGTTTTTTGTCTGACCAAACCGAACCCAGGCCATCGCTGTCAACACTCCCTTGTACATCGGCTGAGACCACAGCTCCTGAGGTCCACCCTGGTCCTTTTACACAGGATGAAAATGTGGAGGAGCCCAGCTTGACCCAGGATATAGCATTGTTGAACATATTTGTATCCAATAATAGAATGATGATAACTAGACGTTATTGTTCAAAAATTTCGGCCTTAACAAAGTAGTTTCCAAATCAATAGACAGTAGTGCCCAAAAATGATTGAGACAAGAATGAAAAATGCTGGGGTCAGAATGATAGTCTTTTCTATTTCTCCACATTCAATTTGCAACAGTCATGAGCTCAAAATTGTGTGTTATTAAAAAAAAATAAACAAAACTAATTATGTCCCATTTTCATACACAGGAAAGTGTCAGTCAATAGGAGCCCATGGCCAGCAGCCACACAGAGTCCCATATCCCTCCCCTATGCCCTCCTGCTAAAAGGGCCAGGAAGAGCAGGAACCTGGATGAGGCCACAGCTGCCTTCCTCAGCCAGGCCACTAGGGCCATCAGGATGGACCCAGATGCAGCTGAGGGATTTGGGTGTCTGACAGCAAATAAGTTGAGGGAGATGGATGTGGAGCAAAGGAGGATGTGTGCGGAACTAATCCTGCAGCTCCTCAACAAGGGGGAGAGTGGGAACATTTCCTCCAAAACCCATATTTCTGATTTTGATGCCCCACCTCCACCACCTCCACAGCCACCACAGCAGCCCCACCCAGCACAGCAGCATGGTGGACAGTGGCAATTCCAGCCACAAAACCCCCAAGAAGTGCGCTGGGCTGGGGATTTTCAGCCCTACAATTACTATTTTGCTTTTTTGTTTATTTTTTAAATTATGATTTTATTTGTTATACTTTCTTTCTTTTTGTATGCATAGAATGCACTTTTTGGTTTGCTATTTAATTTTGATTTGGAGTGGCAGATAGTATGTCTAATTTATTTTGTTTAATTTTTTGAATAATGCACAATAAAAAAAAATGTGTAGAGAAGTACTTGGCTATATGTTTTAGTTCAAATGACAGTCTGAGAGTAGGCAGGTACATTTAAAAAATACAATGTAAAATTAACAAGGGACACCAATATAGTTGTATCTTGGATATAAAAAAACTAGGGGATAATGGTGTTGTGGTAACTTGACCAAAAAAAATAAAAAAAAACATAATACTATTCTTGATATCACTTGGAAAAAAAAAGCCTTTTTAAATACTTTTGGCAGAACTCCGTCAGTATCACCAGCAAAGCAGCTTCATTTTTATCCCATTAAAAAAGAAGAGAATGTGAGCTGCATTTCGACATTTTATAATTTGCCGCGTCACGAATGTTAATTCTCCATTATGAATGCTAGTTTTACAAGACTGACCGCTTCCGGCTCGTCCTTGCTTCCATGTTTGTACTTGCGTACACACGCTTGGAAAACCAACAGACCATTGTCTGCAGAAAATTTATAAACCTGCCATCCAACATTTGTCCATGGAAAGTTGGCCAACAATTGTCTGATGGAATGTACAAACGGTCGGATTTTTCGCCAACAGCCTGTCATCACACAATTCCCGTTGGAAAATCCGATTGTGTGTACGAGGCTTAAGGATCGATCTTTATCAGAATCAAAGACCTCCATTCTCTTGCTGGTGACTCCTTTTAGTGATAAAAAAACATCTATAAAAAAGGATTAGGGACCTTCTTTCTCCTGGTGATTCCTGTAGTAATACTTAAAGATCTATGTAGGGTAATCGGGACCTCCTTCCTCCTTTAGTGATACACCCAAGAATTCCATTTTCTCACTGCCTGGTCACATGGTTTGCTCATTTTACAATCATCTGATGTAAGTACCCTTAAATGCTTTACCTCCATATTTCTGTCAAACACTGTACCCCTAATATTGTTCCTTTGTGGTCCAGTTTGGCCTTCCACACTCATATTCCAGCTCCCTACATTGTAGGTTTGGTCTGGCGGTTACCTGTACCCCTTGGAGTCCTGTCTGGAGGTCTCAGGTTCCTTGGAGTTCCGTTGATCTGCCGATCTCTGCATCCATGCCTTAATGACTTGTTGTCACTGACATTCGAGTCCATCTGTTCCGGTAAGAGTAGTTATACTTCCCTTTTTCTGGTTGAAGATGTACCACCCTTGATGCTCTCTATGCCGGACAGTGTCAGTGTGTTCCATTCCTGATCAGCCACTGTTTGGTGGTGGACTCACTCCGGTCCTTTCCAGGACCTTCTCATTTATTGGACTTTTTTACATTTCTATTCTTCTAATTTTTTGCACAATTGATTTTTGTACTATTTATCTATATATAGACATAAGTGTTTCTTCTTTAGTGCTACATTATTCATCACTCACAATATGTCAGCCTCATTTGAAAATTTACTAGGTGTGTTGATGATGCCAGGGCAAGGACGAGGTTAGGTTTAGTTGATATTTTAGCAAACATTAGAAAGGACATAAAGCAACTTTAATTGTGTAATGATTGTAGTGGCAGATGTGATGATTAGAGTATTTCAGATAATGCTGATCACCTGGGATTTTCATACACTATAGTCATCGCATTGAGTTTACAAAGAGTGACATGAAAAACAAAACAAAATCTGCAAATGACAGTTCAGTGAGCATAAATGTTGTTAAGGGCAGATTTCAGAGAGGAATACCCAAACATTTTCAAGCTGACAGTCCACAATTGATTGAAGTGCGTTAAAACCCAAAAACAAGAATGTAATATGTGGTGGCTGCAATTATTTTCTATTTTCATTTTTTTTCTTTATTTTCACCTGGTAAAATAGATAGTATTACATTTACTGTTTCTGTAACTACTTAAAAAGGTAGCTGGAGTTCAGATTTAGTTTGTTAGACACCTATGCTAAGTTCATCTAAATCTACTAGTCCATCTAGCACTACCCTCTCCAGGCTGTTGTCCAAGGATGTCTCTTTTAGAGGTAGAGGTGCCACCCTAAAGCAAGCCATACATAGGTCAAATTCCAAACAAATTTTCTTTTGAATAACAGAAATTTTGTGCATTTTGTGATCCGATGATGCCACCATTGATTTCGAAATTTGACCAACCAAGCCTTCAATTTCACCTCATGATGCTAAAGAAACAATTTTTGTGGCCGGGAATCTTTTTCTTTTGAGGTCCAACATCCCTGAATATGCCCGGTCACTCAAATCGATGAAAATAGGCTGTAGCGCAGTGATGGCGAACCTTGGCACCCCTGATGTTTTGGAACTACATTTCCCATGATGCTCCACTACACTGCAGAGTGCATTAGCATCATGGGAAATGTAGTTCCAAAACATCTGGGGTGCCAAGGTTCGCCATCACTGCTGTAGCGGCAGCCCACTAATGGTGCGAAGTTAGAAAGAAAATTCTTTTTTTTTACCTGCACTGAAATTATATGATTCTGCGGGAACCACAGCCAAGGCAAAACCTTGTACTTTTCAAATTTATTCTTGTTTATTTTACTATTACTATTATTGTCTATTTTGTAATATCTATTTGTAAATATTTTCCTACTTTGCTTTTCTTTTTCTTTCATTAACAATATTTTAAAATCTTTAAACCTCGCTAAGAAATAAAGAATCCTTGCTCTTTAACCGCTTGATATCCGCGCTATAGCCGAATGACGGCTACAGCGCGGAACTGCATTCCCGGGAGGCCGTCATATGATGGCCTCCCCTGTGCACGTGCCCTGCACGCGCCCTGCAGGGCGCGCGTGGAGCGCGCTGTGATCACCGAGTCACTGAGACTCGGGTGATCACCGATCCATGTAAGGGGCCGGTCCCGGCCCCTTACCATGTGATCAGCTGTCAACCAATGACAGCTGATCACATGATCAAAACAAAAGCTCAGTAATCGTTTTTTTTTTCTCCTCGCGCTGACAGTGCGAGGAGAAAAAAAAGCCAATCACTGTCTCAGCAGCAAGGGACATCGGTCCCGAAGAGGAGGAGGCAATAATGCCTCATACGTGCCTCAATTGTGCCACCAGTACCCCCTGCCAGTGCCACCTGACATTGCCACATCACAGTGCCTACAGTGCCCACCAGTGCCACGTATCAATGCCCATATGTGCCACCTATCAATGCCTACAAGTGCCACCTATCAATGCCCACCATTGCCACCTAACAATGCCCACCAGTGGTGCCAATCAGTGCCACCTAGCAGTGTACAAAATCAGTGCCCATTATTGCCACCAATCAGTGCCCATCACTGCCACCCATCAGTGCCCATCACTGCCACCTATCAGTGCCCATTGGTGCCGCCTCATCAGCGTACATCAATGAAGGAGAAAAATTACCCTTTTAAAAAATTTTATAACAAAATATAAAAAAAAAAAATTTTTTTTTAAAATTCGGTCTTTTTAAATTTTTTTAACAAAAAATAAAAACCGCAGAGGTGATCAAATACCACCAAAAGAAAGCTCTATGGGTAAAGTGTTGTATGACCGCGCAATTGTCATTTAAAGTGCGTCAGCGCTGAAAGCTGAAAATTGGTCTGGATAGGAGGGGGGTTTAAGTGCCCGGTAAGCAAGTGGTTAAAGAACGTTTCCAAATTTTGACCTGTTATATCCCTGTCTGGAATGACAGTGAATATTCTAGACCAGCACTTTTACAGCAAATATTGTGAATGTGAATGTCAAAACGCATTGGTGGCAGCTGTTTTCTCATGCCGCTGTCTCTTCTGCCGCCCCTAATTCTCCTGCCACCATCTCTCCTGCTGCCATCCCTTCCACGCCATATTCTCCTGCCACTGTTTCTCCCGGTGCCATTTCTCCCGCTGCCATCTTCTCCTGCCACCGTCTTCTCCCGCTGCTGTGTTCATCCTCGCCACTGGTTGGTTGCTAAAAAAACATAAAAAAGCACAAGGGGCGGGCTGTCCGGTTGACATCATAGGATGGCCACGTCCCATGGCTAGATAAGAGATGCCAGACAGCGGGCGACAACACAACGGAGGAAGACAGCGACAGAGCGGGGTTTTTTTTATTTAGCGGATAACCGATGGCAAGGAAGAACACAGCAGTGGGAGAGACAGCGTCAAGAGAAGACAGCGGTGGGAGAGGCAGCAGCAGGAGAAGATGCAGCGGAAGTGACAGCGGCAGAAGGAGATGGCGGCGGAAGAAACAACGGCAGAAGAAGACAGCAGCAGGAGAAGTTGGTGGTGGGAGAGATGGCGGCAGGAGAAGATGGCAGTGGCAGGTAAAGACGGCTTGGGGAGAAGACAGCTCAGAGCTATTTTACAAAAAAAGGACTTGTCAAAAACCAGTTTTTGTTTGTTGTTTTCCTTTTTACAGTTTACTGCTTTTTGGGGTAAATGGGTAGGGGAATGATGTACCTGATGTTCATTCACATAGGGGGGGCCGGGATCTGGGGGCACCCTTGTTAAAGGGGGCTTGCAGATTCAGATAAGCCCCCCACCCATAGACCCCAACATCCACAACCCAGGGTTGTCTGGAAAAGTCCCCATCAACAATATTGAGGGAATGTGGCCTGGTATGGTTAAGGAGGATGGGGGCGCTCGCTCGTCCCCTCCCTTTCCTGACCTCTAGGCTGCATGCTCGGATAAGGGTCTGGTGTGGATTTTGGGGGGACCCCA
Source organism: Lithobates clamitans (assembly GCA_037952925.1). Classification (NCBI taxonomy): domain Eukaryota; kingdom Metazoa; phylum Chordata; class Amphibia; order Anura; family Ranidae; genus Lithobates; species Lithobates clamitans. The sequence continues at coordinate 573,742 of JBBGZY010000748.1, forward strand.
CACCATTTTCAAAATTACATTTTGGCATGGGGGGTCCCCTCTGAATCCATAGTGGACCTGAAGGGCCTGACATGGACCTGGGGGGGGACCCCACGCCATTTTTTTCACTTTTATTTTTTTTGCTGCCAATTTTTTTACATTTAGCTGTCATCAGTTGTTAGGGGCACGGTGGCCGGCTTCCTTGCTTAGCAACCAGCTATATACTATGAAAACAAAAACCACAATGCTTACATCTTAATCAGCAGCATATGCTGACAATAGGCGAATGGCTAAAAGCCAATGGCACATGAGCATGGTTGTTACCATAATATTAATGCCTCAAATGCAAAACATTATTGTATAGAATTAAAAGAATCAAACATTAGTACATGTATTTCCTATGTAGGGTTGTGGTCAGCTCAGTAGCATAGTGGTGAGCCCTGCTACCTTCAAAGGTCCAAGCCATTGGTTTGATTCCCACCGATGGTATCACCTGCTGAAAACCTGCATTGCACTCAGCAGCATATTCCACAAATCACACACTAGTTAATGTGCAGGGTGTTATTTTACTTTTTTGGGGATTTAATTTGCTTGTGCACTGCAAAAATCAACACGACTACCTTACGTGGGTGGTAAGTTGGCTGGGATTTGAACTCATAACCTGAGTGCTTTGTAAACATTAGTGCACACCACCAAGCTATTGTGCTAAGTACACTGAGGCCTGCATAATGGTGTAGTGTGGTATGGTGTAGTGTGGTATGGTGTAGTGTGGTATGGTGTAGTGTGGTGTAGTGTAGTGTAGTGTAGTCATTTGCCGACACCCAGCTATTAAAAAATTCAGACAAAAAGGGGCATGTGAGCCACCCCCAGTCCATACCAGGCCCTTCAGGTCTGATTTTTAACTGGAACCCCATGCCAAAATTATAAAAAATATGGCGTGCCCCCCCCCAAAATCCAGACCAGACCCTTATCCGAGCATGCAGCCCGGAAGGTCAGGAAAGGAAGGAGATGAGCGAGCACCCCCTCCTGAACCATACCAAGCTGCATGCCCTCAACATGGGGGAGGGATGCTTTGGAGCGGGGGGGCTCTGCCCTCCCCACCCCAAAGCACCTTGTCCCCATGTTAATGAGGACAAGGGCCTCTTTCTGACAACCCAGGCCGGTGGTTGTCGGAAATTGCGGGCAGGAGGCTTATCGGAATCTGGAAGCCCCCTTTAACAAGGGAGCCCCGAGATTCTGCCCCCTATGTGAATGAGTATGGGGTACATTGTACCCCTACCCATTCACCAAAAAAGCAGTGTAGTGTGACAAAACACAATAGGCAGTTTTTGACAATTCCTTTATTAAAAATGTCTTCTTCTTTCCCTGCTTCCTCCTCCGGTCTTCTTCACCTGATTCTTACTCCAGTCTTCTTCTTCCTCTGCCTCTGCTACTGCCCCCAACCTGCTGAAGATACGAAAATGACCCTCCTTGGACACTGTGGCCCGCCGGTCTGTTTGCTTCCATGGCACACATTTCATATATAACTATAGGGGGATGGCCACCGGATGGCGTCATGCAGAGACCCCGCCCACGGAGTCATCACAGATCCATCATGCCCACCGGTGAAGTCACAAGGTTGGTCTCTGAATGACATAATTGGAGGGGACTGAACGCAAGCCTCTTGCTCACCGATTATGGGCCCTGGCATTTGGGGGAATGATGCTCTCTGTGAGCTGTATGCCTGGGGACCCTGGGGTTGGTGTTACTTTGGATTCAGCTCCATGTCCCCCCAAGACACAAGACTCTGGGAACCCTTTATATACCATATTAGAATAGTGACTGTTTCATACCGTTGGGACTCCTACTGTTAAATGCTAATGTCATCAATAACAGCTACCTGTCTGTTGTCTGCTATAATGTGTATATTGTAAATAAGTCTAGTGTGGCTCTAAGAGTCTTTTCACCCATTGTTGTTTGTGTTTATTAACTCTGTTACTGTGTGAAGCTCGGTGACCACAAGTCTGGGCAAAAGGTCATGTCTCAGTCACCTAGGCTGTATAAAGGATTAGATAATTAGCTCATGTTAATTAGGTTAGCTTTTAGTCATCCTGCTGTATAAATTTGTGTGAGATCTCAAATAAAGAGTTAGTCCATGTTAGCAATGAAGCAAGTGTCCCCTTGTTTTGTGCTTGGAAGCGTTTGAAATATCTGATATCTGAGTCCAGACTGGGAGGAAGTGGTATACTGACGGAAGCACTCAAGCGGAGTGTGGGACCTTCCGTGACAGACATCATCTGCCCCATCACAGCATTAGAGGAGGTACATTTTTAACAATTTTCAGAGGGTCTGCTGCGGGAGCGGTGGAGAAAGAAGAAGACTGGAGGAAGAAGCGGGGGAAGGAGAAGACTGGAGGAAGAAGACATTTTGCCTTTTGTGGTTTTTACTTTTTGACATTTTTTTTTGGTGAATGGGTACAATGTACCCCATACTCATTCACATAGCAGGGAGGGATCTGGGGCTTTAACAAGGGGGCTTTCAGGTTCCGATAAGCCCTCCACCCCATCCTCATCAAAATGTGGACAAGGTGCTTTGGGGGAACCCCAAAGCACCCTCCCCATGTTGAGGGCATGCGTCCTGGTACAGTTCGGGGGGGCGCTTGCTCGTCCCCCTCTTTTCTGACCTCCAGGCTGTATGCTCGGATAGGGTCTGGTATTGATTTTGGGGGGATCCCACGGCAATTCTCTTTTGAATTTTCCCCTTAAAAACCATACCAAACCCGAAGTGTAACCGCAAGTCATTTTAAATTGGATTTTTTTTGTTTAGAAATATCAGTTTTGCTGTAGCATGTTCTGTATATGCTACATATGTGCCACTTTACAGGCACATTAAGGGGACTCCCCAGGCACAATATTTTTTATTTTCATTGTTGCACTTTAACCGCTTCCCGCCCGGCCGTCAATCTGCTATAGCAGATTGACGTCCGAGAAGTGGTTCAGTTATCCTGACTGGCCGTCATATGACTTCCAGCAGGATTACGTGGGGGCACACAGCGTGGAGATCAGTGGTGCCATGTGTCACTCTGACACACCACATATCTGATCGTGGTATGGAGCCTCTGACAGAGGCTGCTTACCACGCGATCAGCTGTGATTGGTCCAGGAAGTGCCGGTAAATGGCATTTCTCAGTTTGCGCTGAGGGCTCTCTCTGTCAGGGGGGGTCTGTGCTGATAATCAGCACATTGATTATTATTATTATTATTATTGGTTTGGTGAATATTTAAAGAAATCTGCACATCATCCACGGTGTTTATCAACCTATGGACTTTATGCATATTTTTTATTGACACAGGGTGATTTTTGTGATTTCACTATAACTACTTATGGTATAGGTTTGTGCAAACGAATGATCACTTTATCACATTTTAAGTGTCACTTTCAGCGCCGCTTTATCATTATTGCAAGTTAATATAATTTATAACATTGATTATTAGCACAGCCCGTCAGATGTGCCACCTCAGCTGCCAAAAGTCCCCATAAGCTTCCAGACAGTGGCCCATAAAAAACGGATGACAGTGACCAGATCAGTGCCCAAATCAGTGCTAATTAGTGCCCACCACAGTGCCAGTCAGTGCCCATCACAGTGCCAATCAATGGCCAGCAGTAAAACAGTACCTCATCATCAGTGCTGCCCATCAGTGCCCCCTCAGTGCCAATCAGTACCGCCTATCAGTGTTAATCAATGCCGCCTGTCAGTACCCACCACAGCCGCCTGTCAGTGCCCATTACAACCGCCAGCCAGTGCCCATCACAGCCGCCAGACAGTGCCCATCAGTGACACCTATCAGTGCCCATCAGTTATGCTTATTAGTGCCCATCAGTGATGCCTATCAGTGCCCATCAGTGCTGCCTATCAGTGCCCATCAGGGCCGCCTATCAGTGCCTATCAGTGCTGCATATCAGTGCCCATCAATTCTACATATCAGTGCCTCCTCATTAGTACCACCTTATCAGTGCCAACCCATCAGTGCCGCCTCATCAGTGCCTGTCAGTGACGGGGAAAACAAAATTTTATAACTGAAACGAAGAAAAAACATTTTGTTTTTTTCATGCTAAATGTTTGCTTAGCAAAAAAATAAAAACCACAGAGGTGATCAAACACCACCAAAAGAAAGCTCTATTTGTGGGAACAAAATGATAAAAATTTTGTTTGGGTACACTGTAGCATGACCGCACAATTGTCAAACTGCAACAGCGCTGAAAGCTGAAAATTGTCCTGGGCAGGAAGGGGTGAATGTGCTTGGTATTGAAGTGGTTAAGCATCATTAAAATCACTGCTCCTGAAAAAACGATCTTTTTTTTTTATCAATACATATCCCCCCGGGCAGTACCGAGACCCCCATACTCCTTTTATGGCCAATTACTTGCATATAAGCCTTCAAAATCGGCACTTTAGATTTTTCCTTTTCGTCTCCAATAGACTTCAAAGGGGTTCGCAAATGGCACTTACAGATCCACGGAATCGCCGATTTCAAATTTACTAAGACATGTTTGTCACTAATAGCGCAATTTTTCTGGCACATGTTCACCTCTTAATTGCCTGAAATCGGTGCTATTACATGTAGAGCGTCAGTAATTCCCAAAAACTCTTAGTAAATGACACCCACTTTTTGGAGACTGGTGACACCAGTACAGTGATCAGTGCTAAAAATATGCACTGTCACTGTATAAATGACACTGCCAGGGAAAGGGTTAACATCAGGGGCGATCAAAGGGTTAAGTATGCTCCTAGGGAAAGGGTTAACATCAGGGGCGATCAAAGGGTTAAGTGTGCTCCTAGGGAGTGCTTTCTAACTGTATGGGGATGGTTTAACTGGAGGAAAAGAGAGATTTGTGTTTCTGATTAGCAGAAACACAAGGTCTCTCTCTTTCTCCCTGACAGAATGGCGGTCTGCCTTGTTTACATAGGCAGACTGCCATTCTGCCTCTCCTGTGAACAATCGGTCGGTCCTGGTGGCCATTGCGGCTGCCGGACGCGCTGTTGGCTACCGCCCCAGAACTCGAAGAGAAAACAACATACAGGTACGTTGTTTTGCGCAGCTGGGCCGCCCTGCCACAGTAAATGTGCTGTGGGCGGTCCGGAAGTGGTTAATAAAACAGTGTCTCTCATAAAGATAATAAATAGAATCTTCCCTGTGATAGAACGGAAACAAACAAAAAAAAGTTGGGCTAAAAAATAAAATGGCAAGACCCCAAAACCTAATAATTATAAAAGGGAAAGAAATCCTCCACTTACCAAATAGCCATGTAAAACCTGTGTGCCACAAACAGTGGCGAAATTAGACATTCTTTCACCCGGAGCAAAGACTCAGTTTGCCCCCCCAGTAGTGGGAGAAGGTCATGTTAGGGTGAATATGCCACCAACTGGAGGGGAGGGTTGGTTGGGAGAGTAGAGTGTGGGATGAACCACTGAGCCATGTAGCATTCTATCCCAAAGTAAAATATGTAGTAACAGTGACATAGAAAGTAATGGGGCCTGTGTGCAGGATCATAAGTTGGACCCTTCTGTGCAATGATAAAAAAAATGAGTCGTGTGCAGCACACCACAGTAACTGGGTGTGGTTTTTATTGTGCTGTATATTGGCTGTGGTTAAAATAGAAGCAGAGCGCAGGGGCTCAGTAGTAAGTGGCGCAGAGTTCAGAGGTCAGTAGTAAGTGGCACAGAGTTCAGAGGCCAGTGGTAAGTGGCACAGAGTTCAGAGGTCAGAAGTAATTCATGCAGAGGTCAGAGATTTCAGTGCCATCTTAATAGCATCATGGGTCCCTGGGAAAAGCAATGCGTTGGGTCCCCTACAAGGGAGATAGTAACCTTGACAAACAGTGGGTGTGGCTAAAATATGCTATATATTGGGTATGATTTTTTTTCCTGTTTTTTTCACAGCGCTGTTGGGGAATCTTTGGTGCGATATCAGGGGTCTAAATAGATCCCTGAAGTCTCACTTTTGAGACAGAGAAAGAGACTGAGGAAACACATTCACCAGTCAGTAATTAGTTATTGCATGAAATTAAAGGGATCTACGGGGGTTATGAGGGAGGAATAGGGTCTAAAGGGGCTTGCTGAGATGTGCAGCTGTCCTTGCTGGTGTTTAACAGGCAGTGAGGGAATGATATATCGCCTCCACGCTGCATGTTGTAACCCTGAAAATGCTGACCCACTATGGTGCAAACCATGTGCATTGCACATAGCTGCAGGGCGGTTATGGTGCAGCCTAGGGATGAGCTTCGAGTTTGAGTCGAACTCATGTTCGACTCGAACATCGACTGTTCGCCAGTTCGCCGAACAGCGAACAATTTGGGGTGTTCGCGGCAAATTCGAATGCCACGGAACACCCTTTAAAAGTCTATGGGAGAAATCAAAAGTGCTAATTTTAAAGGCTTATATGCATGGTATTGTCATAAAAAGTGTTTGGGGACCCGGGTCCTGCCCCAAGGGACATGTATCAAAAAAAAGTTTTAAAAACTGCCGTTTTTTCGGGAGCAGTGATTTTAATAATGCTTAAAGTCAAACAATAAAAGTGTAATATCCCTTTAAATTTCGTACCTGGGGGTGTCTATAGTATGCCTGTAAAGGGGCGCATGTTTCCCGTGTTTAGAACAGTCTGACAGCAAAAAATGACATTTCAAAGGAAAAAAGGTAATTTAAACTACTCGCGGCTATACTGAATTGTCGGCCCGACAATACACATAAAAGTTCATTGATAAAAACGGCATGGGAATTCCCCACAGGGGAACCCCGAACCAAAATTTTTAAAAAAATGATGTGGGGGTCCCCCTAAATTCCATACCAGGCCCTTCAGGTCTGGTATGGATATTAAGGCCCTTCAGGTCTGGTATGGATATTAAGGGGAACCCCGGCCAAAATAAAAAAAAATTGGCGTGGGGTCCCCCTCAAAATCTATACCAGACCCTTCAGGTCTGGTATGGATTTTAAGGGGAACCCCGCGCCAAAGTTAAAAAAAAATGGCATGGGGTACCCCCAAAAATCTATACCAGACCCTTATCCGAGCACGCAACCTGGCAGGCCGCAGGAAAAGAGAGGGGGACGAGAGAGTGCGCCCCCCCTCCTGAACCGTACCAGGCCACATGCCCTCAACATTGGGATGGTGCTTTGGGCGTAGCCCCCCAAAACACCTTGTCCCCATGTTGATGGGGACAAGGGCCTCATCCCCACAACCCTTGCCCGGTGGTTGTGGGGGTCTGCAGGCAGGGGGCTTATCGGAATCTGGAAGCCCCCTTTAACAAGGGGACCCCCAGATCCTGGCCCTCCCCCCTGTGTGAAATGGTAAGGGGTACAAAAGTACCCCTACCATTTCACATAAAAAATGTCAAAAATGTTAAAAATTACAAGAGACAGTTTTTGACAATTCCTTTATTTAAATGCTTCTTCTTTCTTCTATCTTCTATCTTCTTTCATCTATCTTCTTTCTTCTATCTTCTATCTTCCTTCGGTTTCTTCCTCCATCTTCTTCTTCTTCTGGTTCTTGTTCTTCTGGTTCTTCTTGTTCTTTTGGTTCTTCATCCGGTCTTCTCATCCGGCATCTTCCTCAGCGGCGCCGTCTTCACTTCATCTTCTTTCCTCGGGCCGCTCCGCATCCACAATTGGATGGGAGGCTCCCGCTGTGTGACACTTCTCCTCTTCTGACAGTTCTTAAATAACGGAGGGCGGGTGACCCCGCCCCCCTCTGACGCAGGGCAGGTGACCCTGCCCCCCTCTGATGTCACGGGGAATGCCACAGGGAAGTCCCCATGCGTCAGAGGGGGGCGGGGACACCCGCCCTGCATCAAAGGGGGGCGGGGTCACCCGCCCTCCGTTACTTAAGAACTGTCAGAGGAGGAGAAGCGTCACACAGCCGAAACCTCCCATCCAATCGTGGATGTGGAGCGGCCCGAGGAAAGAAGATGAAGTGAAAACGGCGCTGCTGAGGAAGATGCCGGACGAGAAGACTGGATGAAGAACCAGAAGAACAAGAAGAACCAGAAGAAAAAGAACCAGAAGAAGAAGAAGATGGAGGAAGAAACCAAAGGAAGATAGAAGAAAAAAGATAGAAAATAGAAGAAAGAGGAAGCATTTAAATAAAGGAATTGTCAAAAACTGTCTCTTGTCATTTTTAACATTTTTGACTTTTTTTTGTGAAATGGTAGGGGTACTTTTGTACCCCCTTACCATTTCACAAAGGAGGGAGGGCCGGGATCTGGGGGTCCCCTTGTTAAAGGGGGCTTCAAGATTCCGATAAGCCCCTTGCCCGCAGACCCCCACAACCACCGGCCAGGGTTGTGGGGATGAGGCCCTTGTCCTCATCAACATGGGGACAAGGTGCTTTGGGGGCTACCCCCAAAGTACCCTCCCAATGTTGAGGGCATGTGGCCTGGTACGATTCAGGAGGGGGGGCGCTCTCTTGTCCCCCCTCTTTTCCTGTGGCCTGCCAGGATAAGGGTCTGGTATGGATTTTTGGGGGTACCCCACACCATTTTTTTTTAAATTTTGGCGCGGGGTTCCCCTTAAAATCCATACCAGACCTGAAGGGTCTGGTATAGATATTGAGGGGGACCCCACGCAAATTCTTTTTTTTTAATTTTGGCCGGGGTTCCCCTTAATATCCATACCAGACCTGAAGGGCTTGGTATGGAATTTAGGGGGAACCCCACGTCATTTTTTTTTAAATTTTGGTTCAGGGTTCCCCTGTGGGGAACTCCCATGCCGTTTTTATCAATGAACTTTTATGTGTATTGTCGGGCCGGCAATTCAGTATAGCCGCAAGTAGTTTTAAATGACTTTTTTCCTTTGAAATGTCATTTTGCTGTCAAACTGTTCTAAACACGGGAAACATGCGCCCCTTTACAGGCATACTATAGACACCCCCCAGGTACGAAATTTAAAGGAATATTATTGTTTGACTTTAAGCATTATTAAAATCACTGCTCCCGAAAAACGGCCGTTTTTAAAACTTTTTTTTGCATTGATACATGTCCCCTGGGGCAGGACCCAGGTCCCCAAACCCTTTTAAGACAATACCATGCAAATTAGCCTTTAAAATGAGCACTTTTGATTTAGAACGTTCGAGTCCCATAGACTTCAATGGGGTTCTAAAGTTCGTGTGAAGTTTTGGTCTGTTCACAAGTTCTGGTGCGTACCGAACCGGGGGGGTGTTCGGCTCATCCTTAGTGCAGCCCCATTTATGGTGACATGCTATTTAAGTTTTGCCATGCTTATAGCCCTGAAATGGGTGGTCAGATTGGTAAAGCCATGGCTCAACTGCCTACTTTCACCAGCCTCATTTAGACTTGTGGCTGTGGGGGTGGTAAAACAGGCAGCTATGACATGATTTTACCAACATTCCCTCCAGGACCCCCTCCCCTTCTATTGCATTCAGTGTGCAAACCTGCCTGTTGAATGCACTCCATTTAAAGCAGAGCTCCACCCAGAAGGGGACGCTCCACTTGTCTGCCCCCCCTCCACATTTGGCACCTTTTGGGGGGAGGGGGGATTGAGTACCTTGTTTTGACAGGCATCCGTTCCCACTTCTGGCTCAGTTGGCCGCAGCGAACTGAGCCGGACGTCCCCCCTTCTTATGCAGCCTTTGGGGACACTTCACAGGTCCCAGAAGACTGCGGCCCATTCACAAAGCACAGTGTGCTTTGCGCAATAGGAATCCGACCATAAAGCCACAAGGTTTCACTGCTGGTTTCCTTTAGTCAAGATGGTGGCGCCAGAACCAGTTGCCGATTGAAGAATCGGCTCAGATGTGAACATCGCTGGGTGCCTGGACAGGTAAGTGCCCTAGTATTAAATGTCAGCAGCTACAGTATTTGTAGGATTTTACAGGTAAGCTGTAGAAAAAAATCCTATTGTATTTATATTACATCACGGGGCACAGAGCAGCCATTACTATCTGGGATGTCGCAAAGCAATGCCTTTGAGGGGAGGGAGACACCATCACAGAAACTGCCACTATTACTGTTTGTAATACGCTGCGGCAAAAGGCAGTATCCTCCATGTTCTTGACATCCACCTGGTAAAAACCCTGTGGATGTATACCAAAGACCAAACAGTGGTCTTGCACACCTGGGTCACTGACACCTGATGGCAGATGGCCCAAGATACTCCCCCACACTTGGTAGAGAATCTCAACCTGGATTCCGCCTGCCCTTCCTGGGCTCTTCTGGCAGCACAAACCAGGATTCCTGACCTGTCCCGACAACGCAAGTAGATCCTGAGCACCTGAACTACCTCTAGAGTATGTAGCGATTTTTCTCCTGTCGACCGTGGACTAGGAGAAAAATAAATAGGCAAGACACTGTCCTGATTCAAGTGAAAACTAGAAACCACTCTAGGCAATAAAGATTGAGGAGCACACAACCTCACCCTATCCTGATGCGAGACCAAGAACGGCTCCTTGCATGAAAGAGCTGCCAGCTCTGACACTCTGTTGAAGTGATAGCAACCAAGGAAGCCATCTTCCTAGATAAGGGACTAACAGAGTCTCCCAATTGGTTAAAAAAAATGGCCTCTGCAAAGACAGTCAAGAGCAAATTCCAGTCCCAAGGACACAAGAGTGGCCTGACATGCGGGACTATCTATGTTACATGCTGTATGAAGTTTGAACCAATGAGTAAGAAACAATGGTCTCTAGAAAAAATGGATAGGGAAGAACTATAACCCTTAACAATACTTAATGCCAATCTCCTTTCTCCTATTGATTGGAGAAAGAAAAAAAAGTCCCACCCACATATTTCTGTGGGTGCCACTTCCTTGCTTCCCCCAAGGCAAAAAATATTTTCAAGTACTGTAATTAAAGTTCCTGGAAGCTGGCTTCCAGGGCTCAACAGTGTTGAGATACAGGGCTCAAAACCAAGTCCACTGAACTATAGCCACCTTCAAACCAACTGGAAAAGCTGGCATCAGTGGTTATTATCTTCCTGATCCCCTCTCCAGATTTTGAAACATCAACCACCGATTTTTGCAATACTCTGGGAACAGAGCCCTCTGGCAATCCAATGCCTGGATCTTCATGCTCCAGACAGAGAGAATGATCCTCTACAAAAGACCTGGAGTAGGACTATACGTAGGGAACATGCCCCGATCTAGATACAACCTCCTCCTGCAGAATTGTATCAAAGGAAAATCTGGAACAGACTGCTTCCTGAACAAAGATTGAGGTATACTGAGATTGGCACCACCTGCGTTTTCAGCAAGTCCAGCACTGGTGCTGGGCGCTTTGTGAACCCTCTGAGCTGTGGCTAGCCCAAAAAAGAAAAGTCACAAAAATAAAAAAGACGACTTTGCACTGCAATTGCAAAAATCCTTGATGAGCCTGTAAAAAAGTGGCACATACGCGTCATTGATGACCATGGACCCCTAGAAATCTACCTCTGGTAGAGAGGTCAACACTAAATGGACATAGCCTATCTGAAACAGAAGGATGTCCAGTGGTTTAAGATCTAAGCATGATCTTATGATCAAAACCACCTCAAAGACTACCCCAAGATCTTCTGGCCTGAGATACTCTCAAAACACAGCTGCTTCAGATTCCTCCCTTCCCAGGTGGAGAAAAGCTTACAGCATCTGGTATTCCCGGGCAGTCTCCCATTCATATAATAACCAGGCTTGATCCTGCTTAGGCTTCGATCAACAGATCAGACATGATCAAGGTGATGTGGCCGCAGTCTATTTGGCGAAAAAATGAATGCAACAGGAAACACTGCAATGCCAAACACCACGGTGGCTCAGATGCACCTGACACTACTGTCCATCAGGAGATGTGGACACCGCCAGATCACTGCACCTGCCTCCCCCGGCTGCCTCCCTTTTCTGGAACTATTTAACTGGTATAACAACAGGTTTATAATGTAGCAACTAGATTAACCAATCTAATACACAGTCCTCCAAGGATGCAGGCCTAAAAAATGTGGGTTTACAGCTATGCAACTCCTTAGGTATGCAAGTATGCAGGTACCCAGGTATGCCGTTATGTTGGCACCTAGGTATGCAAACATGCAGGTATACAAGTATTCTTGCCATTCATGCATTTATGTATGCAGTTCAAGGCAAAAAAGCACATATATATGTATCCCTAGGCAAATAAGCACATATGTATGTAGTCCTTGGCAAATAAGCACATATTTATGTATCCCTAGGCAAATAAACACATATGTATGTAGTCCTAGGCAAATAAGCACATATGTATGCAGTTTTATGGAAATAAGCACATATGTATGCAGTTTAATGCAACTAAGCACATATGTATGCAGTTCAAACTAAGCATATATGGATGTAGTACAAATGAAAACAGGCCAGTCTGCGGAAGGGTGTAAGTATCTGCTTATGCAAACATGTCTTTAGGCAAAACACGAAAGTGTGTATCTATGCAAACACACATTTATGCAATACGTGCCCATGGAAACATGCATTTACGCAATAAGCAAGCATGCATTCATGAAACGTGTTTATGCAACATATGTTACTCAACACATGTCTATGCAAAAGTGTCTATGCAACATATGTTTATGCAAACATGCATTTATGCAAACGTGTCTATGCAAACATGCATCTACGCAACATGTATCTATGCCGACATGTGGTTACGGAAACATGTGTCCATGTATACGTGCGTTTACAGAAACATGTATCTATACCAATATGCGTTTATGCAAGCATGCATCCACGCAAACACGTACATCTATGCAACATGCATATACATTTACGCACACACATCTATACAACACGTGCCTATGAAAACCTGCGTCTACACAATATGCGTTCACGCAAACGAGCTGTCTCGGCCATCCTTGGGCAGCTGCATGTCGGGTGGATGGCACGGTGGCCACGGGGCAGGCCGGGGACCTCTGCAAACATTTTCCTATGCAAGTTTGTGTTATTCAAGCAAGTAAGCACGTGTCTATGCAAATATGTGCCTATGCAAGTAAGCAAGCATTATGACATATATATACTATGCTGCATCTGCTCAACTGCACTTGGGCCCATACTAGTTTTAGTCAGGATTAGCCAAGTACATAGGCATCCAATGCAGCCTCTATGCTACTTCAACAGCTTAAAACTAAGCTTCTGCAGACCACATTAATGCTATTTTGGAGACACAACTCCTTAAAGTGCATCGATGTCCATGTTCTTTCAAACATATACATATGCCACATGTATTTATGCAACATCTATGCAAAACATGTGTTTGTTCAAACATGCAGACAGACGACGGTGACTCGAGTATAAGTGGAAGGGGACACTTTCAGCCCAAAAAAAGGCTGAAAAATTCGACTTATACTCGAGTATATACGGTATACTATACTGCATCTCCCCAACTGCACTTGGCCCCAGGCTAGTTTTGCAAGATTAGCCAAGCACATGTGCATCCCATGCAGCCTCTTTTCTGCTTCAGAGCAGCCTAAAAGTGAGCTCCTGCAGACCAGATGAACATTATTCTGGAGACACAATACCTTACAGTGCAATGATACCCGTATAGAGGTGTATCGACTTACAGTTATACAGGACCTTTGGATTAAGCAGTAAATATGCAGTATATAATCATAACTTGTCTGGCCACACATTTCTCCCATAGTTAAAACTCACACTTCATTAGTATCCATGAGCTGCTGTCATGGCTCAAGAGGCCTGCTGTCTACATGCAAACATGGCCGCCCCTCCACTTTCTGCCTATATAGAAATAGGCCATACTGAGCGAGCCTGCGCCCTCTAGTGGTTGGAGGAGAAATATCAGCCCACTCTCCTAAGAAGTACACAGAGCATGGTTAAACAGTACACTGCCCTCAGTGGCTACTGAGAGAAAAACAATCAGATCTCTTTTTTTTTTTTTAAAGAGAAACTGCAAAAATGCAGACTTACCATTCCTGCTGCAGGACTCTGAACATAACAGAAGTCCATTCTTCACCCATCACAGCGGGCTTTGTCATAAAAGACCCTCAGGGACTGGGTCCCCCTTAATGTGGGGTCCACTCCCCTGGACCTGTATAGCACCCTGCAGGAAAGCACCTTGGTCAGAACAAACACTGCTCAGGGTTCCATTGCGCAGGGTCCAGTGCCGTAAGGCTGCATTACAGGCAAACATTGAGGAATCTTTTCTCCTACCCATGAGGCTTGGGTACCATCCATTTTGGCTGACAGCTTTTTTGAATGGATCTGATTGAAGTCCATGATTCTTAATGGAACCGTCCAGACCTCCAAATATGCTCCAAGAGCACATGTATTACATCAGTGACCACCACCTTACAGACAAAAAAAACGGATGTACTTCCTGTGTAGGAGGGGTTATATAGGGAAGGACTTCTTGTTTGATTGATCTGCCAGTGTCCATTCAACAGTAGGTGGCGTATAACCCAGATAGTAATGGCTGCTCTGTGTCCCATGATGTACGATAAAGGAATATCACTGCTGCAAACTTTGGTTTGCTAGTGATCATTTAATGTTTTAACATGCCACAGCAAAATAGTTTCTAGTATAAAGAATTCTGTCTTGGTACTTCAGTTTGTTGTATATTAAGGCTCTTTGCTGTTTGTTCAAGAACTTCAGTCTAAATAGGAACTTGTGTATACGTAGCTACCCACAGTGGAAATGTATGAATCTTTAAATATAACTAACAATTTGTATAGATTTTCAGTAGCTGGTGGGCTACTAATGTATAAGTCAGCCGAACATCTAAAGCCAACTTTCAAAATAATTTGTTTTCTTCGCCCACCCTTCTTTAATATAATAGATAGTCAGTAGGAAGGCAAATATGTCTGCCACCACTAATCACAGCTATGATATTCAGAGGAGGAATAGGTGGGGCTCCTAATGTTTTTAATTCCTACATATGTTATGACTGTTCAATGACCACATAAACACTAGCAGTGCATCTGACATTCAGCATATATTCTCTGCAGGGGAACCTTTTTCAGGTCCATGCATTTTAAATGACAGCGATTAATTTTCCACTAGAGAACATTTGATGTATGTCGCAGTCACTGCTTTATAAAAAGACCCCAGAGGTTATATTAAAACATATGTAAACCCTCACATTGAACTTTTTTTATTTTCTTTTGGTCTTTTTGGTCTTTTAAAGTGTAACTCCACTTTTGTTGAGAAAAAAAACATTCTCCTCTGGGTGATCTATGTTCATTGCAGGGATTTTAACAAACTTTGTTGCAGATTCCTACCTTTTGTTATTCTGAAATCCATGTGTGTTTCTCTGTGCCCATGTAAGAAAATTCGTCTAATGGGATTATCATAATTATCAATCAGCTGTGCTCCTGTATGGCTCAAATGAGAACTTGGGCCTGCATCCCTTTAGCCATGATTTCCTATTGGGGGTATCTCACCAAAAAGGACATTTTTGTTGCAGGGGATGCTGGAAATCTGACTTGTATCTGAATGCAGACTTCTGGGAAAATTGGTGAGTCAATTACAAAAGCAGGAAATTATGTTTCTGGGGGCGCATTCTTTACACATTCTGTATACAGAACACCTCCAGGTAGCCATATTGCATTGTATTTTCAGACAATTACAGAGCTGCAGATTGAAAAGGAAAGGTAATTTTTAATAAAATTCAATTACACTATTACTTGTGTCGCAATCGTATACGCTATATTATTTTTTCTTTATTTGCAATTTTTTTCCCTCATGAAAGTGGAATTACCCTGTGACCACTTGCTTACTGGGCACTGCCCAGGCCAATTTTCAGCTTTCAGCGCTGTCACACTTTGAATAACAATTGCGCGGTCATGCTACACTCTATCCAAATTAAATTTGTATCATTTTTTTCACACAAATAGAGCTTTCTTTTGGTGGTATTTAATCACTGCTGGGTTTTTTATTTTGAAAAAAAAAACAAAAACTGTTTCTTAGTTTGTTATAAAATTTTGACCATGTTGTGAACATGCGCAAAATTGTGTGCTTTCCAGACATGCACAGAAATGATCTGCCCTTTAGCAACTGCTAACACAAGTGCCGCAGCACCATGCAGTTCGGTGCAGTCTGATTTTGCAAAAGGTTCAGGGACTTCTTTTGTGCATTTGCCACATGTAGGGCAGCCCATTGAAATGAATAAACTTCCCTAAACATAGTGCCTGCGGGCAAATGCACGTATGCTCCGTTGGTTGCACAAACTGTGAACCTAGCCTTAAGGCTAATTTTACACAAGTGAAAAAGGAATGATTAATGCGGTACCTGAAAAGAAAAACATAAGCTGCTACAAACCATGTGACTAAAATGTGTACTTGTGTTAAATAAATTGTAGCGCTAAAAAAACATGTGTCATAAGAACAGAATGTCTCTGTAATCATAGACCAGTGTCCCAATAGTGACGTGTAGTCAACAAAACACGATGATCCGTAATGGATAAATAAACGGTGTAACAGTCCCTTCAGTTTCCCAAATCTCAGTTCAGATGTCATCAAACTCATAAAAAGATGGGGTACGCTTACCGGAACTGTTGGATTCTACTGCCATGAGCATAGAATCAATCGAGCTGTGTGCCGCCCTGGGCAAGCGGGTGTGATGGTTGGAGGCCGATGGTACCTCTATGAGGCCTGGATGTCACCTCTGGATACCCGGGAAATGGATGGAGACCTGGTTCCAAGGTTTATGATATTTTCTCAGTTCCCGAAAGTATATAGAAAAGAAAAGGGGTGCCTGTCTCCATGTATTCTCTCTAGAGAGAAAACATGGAGACAGGCACCCCTTTTCTTTTCTTTTCTTTCTTTCCATTTTCAGACAATTACAGAGCTTCAGATTGAAAAGGAAAGGTATTTTTAATAAAATTCAATTACACTATGACTTGTGTCGCAAGTATACGCTATATTATTTTTTCTTTATTTGCAATTTTTTTCCCTCACGAAAGTGGAATTACCCTGTGACCACTTGCTTACTGGGCACTGCCCAGGCCAATTTTCAGCTTTCAGCGCTGTCACACTTTGAATAACAATTGCGCGGTCATGCTACACTCTATCCAAATTAAATTTGTATCATTTTTTTCACACAAATAGAGCTTTCTTTTTTTTTTCTCCATGTATTCTCTAGAGAGAATACATGGAGACAGGCACCCCTTTTCTTTTCTATATAGAAAAAGTGTAAAAATTGCGCCAGCTCTTAGATGGGGATAAAGCAGCCAACACAGCAATATGACCGTTGCAAGTGAAAATTGAAGTAAAGAAGTGTGGCGCTAATGGGTAGTGAGACTCCTGTTGCTAAACAGGTAGAAAGAGTGGTTTAGGAAGGAGTGAAAACACCTTTAGTGTAAATAGGTAAAAGTGTTTGTAGGACATACATAAAAATATATATACTGGGTAATATACACAATGCAGGTGGAAACACAGTGTGTGTTTAACAATAAAGAACTCAGTGAGAAAAACTAAAAATTGGGAGACAATCAAACATATAAGATACGACAAATACAAGATATCTAGAGGAGCTGAGTGTGTTAATCCACAGAACTAGAATTCAATGGAGGTGGCAGACAAATAAAAGGACACCGGTATCTCTAGGGGAAAAAAAAGGCATACATGGGGGCTCAAAAGTCTCTTAAATAGCAAGATCGAATAGTCTCATTCAGTCCCACAGGTAACTGGATGTGAGCTGTCTTCTCAAGAGATAATCTGAGGGTTATTGGGAAAGGTCCCGACCAATACCCTGGATCTCGGCTCAAATGGATAATTCCCACCAGGAGAGAGAGAAAAGCAAAAGAATGCCCTTACCAGATCCGGTGGACTCACAGGCCGTAGCGGTGAGTCAAACGAGCCTTTACCGTTAAACGGTGTGGGGTGGAGGTTTGTGGGAGAACTTGTAAACCATCTTGTCAGCAGTCCTCATAAGAAGCACCGATTTGGAGTCCGGGGTCCCCAGGGTATGGTTCCGATCACCGGATCACCGTTTCCTCAGAAAACCATCATGTGTGCAAATAAGCAAGAGAAAAGGGGAAAAAAACTCCACATAGTGTAAATCCTTGGTTTGCAAAGAGCATAAAAGCACTTTATTTAGGGAGTGTACTCCGGAAAAAATGTTGTTACAGGCAGGGGGCGGTAAAAACTAGGCCCAAAATAAAATAAAAACAGGCATAAAAGTTATAAAAACAGGCGCAGTAGATAGTGGTGGGGTATAATCATAGAACCCGACGCGTTTCGCCTCCTAAGGCTTCTGCTGGGGTATGAAGGACTTTATATATATATATATATACTTTATATATACTTTCGGGAACTGAGAAAATATCATCAACCTTGGAACCAGGTCTCCATCCATTTCCCGGGTATCCAGAAGTGACATTCAGGCCTCATAGAGGTACCATCGGCCTCCAACCATCACACCCACTTGCCCAGGGCGGCACACAGCTCGATTGATTCTATGCTCATGGCAGTAGAATCCAACAGTTCTGGTAAGCGTACCCCATCTTTTTATGAGTTTGATGACATCTGAACTGAGATTTGGGAAACTGAAGGGACTGTTACACCGTTTATTTATCCATTGTGGATCATCGTGTTTTGTTGACTACACGTTACTATTGGGACACTGGTCTATGATTACAGAGACATCCTAATTTTACACAAGTGCAATGTGAATCAAAGCTCCGTTTCCACAGATAACTGACAAAGTAGTTGTTCAGCATTTCAGGTCAGTTTTTGATCAGTATCAGGTCAGGATACATCAGGATTAGATCAGGAGTTTATATTGTTCACAACTGAATGACATGTACAATTCAGAGACATTCCCATAGAAGTCAATGGGCCTGAATTCGTACCTGAGCCGGACCGCACTGCTCAGAAAACTGACAGGACTCTTTTTCAATATGTACTGAATCCACACTTTGGCTGCACCGGATATATGTGAACAGGCACAATAGAAAGCAATGTTTTTTCACATGTCGTGCAAATTGGAAGCGGTTCAAAATGCATCCAATATGCATATGTGTGAATCTAGGCTTAAGGTGGGTTCACACCTATGCAAATTGAATGCGGCATACACCGCATCCAATTTGCAGAACATTTTAAAATCTATTACTTTCAATCAGTCTGGTTCACATATGTGCATTGCATTCGCACTCCGCATTGCCCAAACAAGTGTGCGTTTTCTAGGCAGTGCGGTGTGAATTGCAGACACATATTCTTCTATGGGAACGCATCTGATTCGCAGATGCGTTCCGTTGTGAACAGGCATTCTCTCCCCCTCCTCACTACACTTCCCCCTGCTCAGCTGATCCACAGCTACAATGGAGAGGAAGCACTGAACAGCTGCCTTTTCTCTTCACACAGAGAACGGAGCTGGAATTCGCACCGGACTGGTGTGAATCCAGGCTTATGGTAGATTTGCAATTGTAAATCCAAATTTTTAAATAATTTAGCATCAGCTAAAATCCTTAGCTCTGCTGAAGACCAGACATTCCTTAAATGTCTCCCCAGTTACTCACTCACCGGTGGTGACACAAAGATGCTTTGTAACTACTGAGTCTAGAACTTTTATCAGGCAGACCAATGCTGAAGCAGACAGTAGGGGAATGTTGTTAGGACCAGAGGGAAATCAAAGATACAGATTTCCTGCTTCTTATACTTCAGGATACCAACCATTGCACCACCCCCCAGTTGGTTGGTAGGTCGGCGGCACCCCCCCTACCCTGGCACTTACCCCATTGGTTGCAGGTTGGTGAGCTCTTGGGCTCTTATGGGAGGCGGGCAGCGGCCCGGTTGCGGGCTCCTATGGGTGGGTTGTGGGCTCCTACGGGTGGCAGTTTGCGGGCTCCTATGGGCAGTGGATCATGTGTCCTCTCTGCATCATGGCGGCTTCCATCGTGTGGCTCCTCCCTCCTCCTCCTAGGTGTCCTTTCAGCCAATCTAGGGACCGATGTCAAAACCAGCTTCCTGATTGGCTGGGAGGAGGATCAGTGTTACGACAGCGAATATTGATCCGCTGTTGTACCACACCTGGGTTGGCTTGGAGCGCACTCTCTGCGACCTAAGCCCACCCTATATTGAACCCTATTAGAACCTCTGGCTCTAATCGGTGCTTCAAATAAACAGCCCCTCCGCGTTGAAATCCATGCTCCGGTGTCCTCAAAGGGGCCGGACGCATGGATAGGGGAGATTGATGCACAGGAGGGGTGGCGCCAGTGCTCCCCTAATGGATGGGCCGCCCCTGTGCCCTAGTCAAAAATATTGCAATTCAACTTCTCAAAGTTCCATGTCTTTTTAAATGTATTAATGGCTGGGGGTTTCATTTCCTTATATCCCTGTAATTCACAGTGTATTGCATTAATGCAATTTTGTTTTGTAAACTATACAGTTGAATTGTGTCACTTTTTTGATAATTTAATTTGGAATATTTCCTTTTATCAATTCAAAAGTGAAATTCTATCCAAAGTATTTTTTATTTTATTTTAGATTGTATGCAAAAATGAAAAAGTCCTAATAGCTGGATTGTATTGCAGGAAAGGTCTACACCAAAAAACATGTTTTTATCCTGGCGATAGTAGAACACTGATAAAAGCTTAACCACTTGCAGACTGCCCTATAACACATTTACTGCTACAGTAAATATGTATGGCTGATATGACATGAATAACATTTATAGTTAACATAAGACTTACCATATGAAATAGACCTGTGCCTTGGTCTGATGGACGGTATACCAAAATAAGGGGGCATACCCTAGTTTTAGAAATGATTATTCTGTGAAGAGAAATGAATAGTTGAGAAATGCCCTGAAAAGGGGGATGGGAGGGTGGGTATCGCGCACAGGAAACCGACAAATACCACAGGCGAGTGGGCTGGTTAAATACCCCCCCCACGGGCTCCTACCATAAATTCAGGCCACCATACTGGTTTTTCTACTTATGGTTGAAGCTCTATGGCCGATACGGACATGAATAACATTTATAGTTAACATAAGACTTACCATATGAAATAGACCTGGAAGTGTGGACTTACCACATGAAATGGACCTGAAAGTGTGCCTTGGTCTGATGGACGGTATACCAAAATAAGGGGGCAAAAACTTTCATGTAGGGGTATAGTATTTTATTGGTTTTTCAGTTGTTCATTGAGCCAATTTTGAAAATGCCTGTGCCATCTCCACTTTAGGATTAGGGATATACCGGGTGAAGCAGGCTGACTTCCACCTGCCTAGTCTTTTAATGATGTGGTCTGGGACCCCGTGGTGGGATGCTGCCGAGGCCGCTCCAATACGAAAGGAGTGGCCGGAGTACTCACTAGGGTTAAGGTGAAGGTTGCGGAGAAGTATCCTTATGTGTTTGGCAAACTGACAGGCACTTAAGGGTCTGACTGGAAATGGTAGAAGGGGACTGGAGTCCGGTTGTTCAGGCAGGAGTGACAGAAGATGATTGGGTACGGTGACTGGACACCAGCTATTATTGGTTTTGTAAAGGTGGATGTCCACTCCAGGGCCTGCCTGCTGGGTTTTAGAAACCGCAAGGTGGAGGACGAAGTGGTCTTGGTAGCGAACCAAGTGCCGTCTGCTTAGCACTTGGCCTACGGGGTTGTTATAGGTGAACTCGCCTGGTCACAGGAACCCGTAGTAGGCCAAGTATATGGCAGCTTGTAGGACCGTACTGGGGAAAAGACCAAATGGAGAAGTATTTAGGATGGTCGACATACCTCTAAAGATGGGTCCCGTTATGGGTAAACATTTGGTACTGACCACCGGTTGGTGTTTCTGGGTGCCACCTAGGATGGCTCGGATAGTGTGGGATGAAAACAGAGAAGACTTTGCGGGATCTTGTAGAGTCAAGAAATGTTGTATGCCGACTAGGTATAACTGAATAGTATTATGAGATAAGGCCAGCTGAGTATGGCAATATGAAATGAAGGCCAGTACGTGCTTGACATCTGTTGTTCCCTCAGAGCAGGGTGCCAGGAATTTATTGAACACACTCCAAGCTGTCTGGTAGGCTTTGAGTGTGTTATGGGACAGTGAGTAGTTGATGAGCTGGGTCTCTCCTTGTAAATGTTGTACTAGTCCAGGGTCAGCTGAGACCAAACGGGGATAGGGGCCGAAACTAGATCGGCTCCGGGAACCTGTTTGAAAAAGGAAGTATAATCAAAACGTGACAGCGCGTCTGCAGCTAGGTTGTATTTGCCTGGAATAAATGAACAGTGGATATTAAATTAATGTTGTAAAGACAGTTGTACCAATCTGCGCAGGAAGGACATGACTGATAGGGACTTGGACCTGCCTTTGTTGATAATGTCTGCCGTGGCCTTATTGTCGGTGGTGAAGACCACAGTTTGCCCTGTCCACTGATGACCCCAGAGCTGTGTGGCTGCCACTATGGGATAGAGCTCGAAGAGGGAGGATGTTTGGTTGAAGCCAGGTTTTAACAGTATCTGTGGAGGCCAGGGTCCTGAAAACCATTGGTGGCCAAAAATTGCCACAAAGCCTGTGGAAGCTGCAGCGTCTGTCACCACCTGGGGTGAAAGGGACAAGACCGTAGGTATAAATAGGGATATACCATTCCAAGTGGAAAGGAATTCCTCCCACATGGATAGGTCCACTACTGCTGCAGTGTCTAGATTGAGAATCTGATCGGGGTCTTGTGTTTGTGACAGATATATCAGCAGACGTGACACGAAAGTGCGACCCTGTGGAATGATTCGCATGGCGAAATTAAGCATTCCCAGGAGAGATTGCAGCTGCTTTTTGGTACACCCCCTAGTGTGGGTGAATTCTCGGAGGACCGCCCTAATGCGGGTTAGTTTGTCGAGGGGGAGGCTGGCCTGCATGGTACCGGTATCTAAGTTGACCCCGAGAAAGGTAATGTTGTGTGCTGGACCTTCGACTTTATGCTCAGTGATGGGAACATTGAGATTTCCGAATACAACTCTGAGTTTGTCGAGGTCTCCTGGGGGCATGCTGGGTGGTTCTATTAGTAAGAAGTCGTCCAGGCAATAGATGACCTCTTGACACTGAGCTTTGTGCAAGAGAATCCAGGTGAGGGACTGAGCGAATGTGTCGAAGAGCCAAGGGCTCTTCTTCGAACCGAAAGTTAATTTGGTGGCAAAATAGTATGCCTCCTTTCACTTAATGCCATGCCAGCACCAAAGTGATGGGTGGATAGGCAGGAGCTTGAAGGCGTCCGAGATGTCGGCCTTGGAGAGTCAGGCACCTGTACCTGCTTTGATGATCGCTTGGATTGCCATATCCACGGAGGAATATTTTAGGGAGAATTCTTCAGAGGGGATTAGGGAATTGAGACTGGGAATGTGGGAAGAATGAGGCGCAGACAGGTCGTACACCAAATGTAGTTTATTTGAGAACTTGCCCTTGACAAGCCCAATAGGGCTGACTCTCCAAGTACTGAAAGGGGGCTGAGTGAAGGGGCCTATAATGAACTCTCGGTCTATCTCTGCCTGTAAGAGCTGGTCAATGGCCTGCTCGTCAGTGGCCACTGAGCGAAGATTCCTACATTCGTAGGTAGTATGGGGTAGTGAAATGAGGCCGGTGTGAAACTCTACTGTGAATCCCTGGATAAGGTAGGTGGCAAGGGAGGGAGTGGGGTGTGAGGTGAGGTAGAGCCCTAGCCACAGGACGTTGACTCGGCTTAGACATGCCCTCTTCTGTTGCTTGACTTCGCACAAGTTCCTTGGATGCGCCCTCTGGTATAGGTTGCAGATGTGGAGCAGGTGGCACTGACTGAAGTTGCAGGACCCATAATTATAATTGTTGCAGATGGCTGTCCCTCCCACGGTTCGGACTGGGCATCCGAATTTGTCCACCTAACAAATCGGTGCATGTCGGATGTGACTGTTTCCGAAACGGTGGCGCGATATGTGGGAGTGAAATGAATGGTAATTAATTCCCATGACAGAGATGCGGATCGGTCGCCTGGCATCTGCGACTAACCCAAATCCGGACTCTGGAGCATGTACTGAAATGAGGCCGAGCAACTGGGGCACACCGTAATGAATCGGTGCATCATAGGTACAACTGGATTCGAATCGGAGCGCGGTAAGTGACAGTGGAATGGTTTTGATTTGCCATGACAGAGGCACGAATCGATCATGCCGCTATTGTGACTATGAATCGGACTCTGGAGCATGTACCGAAATGTGGCAAATACTTGGGGCACGCCGAGACGAATCGGTGCGTTTTTCAATGCGTCTGGATTCGTATCGGAGCGTGATGCGTGACAGTGAAATGATGGCCATGACAGAGATACGAATCCATGAGCCGTAACCTGCGACTGACAATGAATCTGACTCTGAAGCATGTACTGAAATGAGGCCCTAAGCAACTGGGGCACACCGGAGCAAATCAGTGCATCTTTAGATGCGACTGGATTCGAATCGGAGCGCAGTACGTGACTGAAATGAATGAAATGATTTGAAATGGTTTGAAATGCTTGAAAAGTTTAGAAATGTTTCTGAAATGTGAAATGAATTGGTATCATACTGACACAAGTCAGAATTTGCAAATTTGCGAATCACAACGGCTTGTCTAATGAAGCATGGTAACAGTTTGTTAGACATGCCTGAATGAAGCGACGTCTACGTTGCGGTGGGGTACAAATAACAAAATGGCTATAATAATGACAGTACGAGTGGTATGCATTACGATTATGTTTGCGAGTGATTCGTAAGTTTGATATCACGGTTTAGTGACATGATATCTAACAATGCGTGAAAACAAAAACTTCAGCCAGAACCCTACCTGCGACAGCAGAGCCAGACGCATTGTATGAAAATACGAATCTGTATTGAGGACCTTGAAACTCTCGAGCACGGAAATTTTGCGAATGCAGGAACTCACACTCACAATGACGGGAACTCACGGACGCTGGGTTTCAAATAGTAGGCCTAGTGACGTAGTATCGTGCACAGGAAACCAACAAATACCACAGGCGAGCGGGCTGGTTAAATACCCCCCGGGCTCCTCCCATAAATTCAGGCCACCTTTCTACATAAATACATGGTCCAAAGCTTCTGGGTATCGGGCGCGAGTGTGCACTGGCACGGGCTTACTCCCGCTGTGATTTTACCCATGAACCCAATGTCAGCCGACACCCACTGATCATTGGGTACACAAGCAGAAAGGCAGTCTGCCTATGTAAATAAGACAGATTGCCATTCTGTCAGTACAGAAGGCATGGATCCTGTGTTCCTGTAATGCAGGAACACCAATCCATGACTTCCACTAGTAAAAGCACCTCCCCCCACTACACTGAATCACCAGCTAGTAACACATATATAACCCTTTGATCCCCCTTCCCAGCCAGTGTCATTACTACAGTGACAGTGCATATTTTTAGCACTGATAACTGTAATAATGTCACTGGTCCTCAAAAAAGTGTCAGAAGTGTCAGTTAGGTGTCCGATTTGTCCGTTGCAATATCACAGTCCAACTATAAGTCACTTATTGCCACCATTACTAGTAAAATAAAATAAACAAAATAAAAATTCTATAAATATATCCCATAGTTTGTGGACACTATAACTTTTGCAGGAACCAATCAATATAGACTTTTGCCCGGTACACACGAGCGGAAATTCCGCCAGCAAAAGTCCGATGTGAGCTTTTGGTCGGTAATTCCGACCGTGTGTGCTCCATCGGACTTTTGCTGGCCAGCAAAAGATTGAGAGCAGGTTCTCTATTTTTCGTACGGAAAAAGTTCCGATCGGAACTTCCGAATGTCGCTACCAATTCCAATGCACAAAATTCCTACGCATGCTCGGAAACAATTCAACGCATGCTCACGCTTCATTTTCTTGGCTCATTATAGTGTTGTATGTCACTGCATTCTTGACGGTCGAAAGTTCAGAGAACTTTTGTGTGACTCTGTGTATGCAAGCTTGAGCGGAATTCCGTCGGAAAAACTATCCAAGATTTTTCTGACGGGAATTCCGGTTGTGTGTACAGGGCATTAGGGTTTTTTTTTTTTTTTTACCAAGAATATGTAGCAGAATACATATTGGCCTAAATTGATGAAGAAATTAGATTTTTTACATTTTTTTACTGGATGTATTTAAGAGCAGAAAGTAAAAAAAAATATTGTTGTTTTTTTTTTTTCAAAATTGTCGGTCGCTTTTTGTTTATAGCGCAAAAAATAAAAAATGCAGAGGTGATCAAATATCGCCAAAAAAAGGTTTATTTTTGGGAAAAAAGGACATACATTTTATTTGGGTACAGTGTCGCATGGACTGCACATTTGTCAGTTAACCTCCCTGGCGGTATGATTATTTCAGATTTTTGCATCTCAAAGAGGTACAATTATTTTGCATAGAAATTTGGCGTTTTATATTGTAGGCTTGTAATTCTTAGCAATAACACTTAAATCTTTAACTTAAATCTGTCCACCAAGAGTCTAGTAGATATCCCAAGTAGGATGAAGTTTGAAACACACAATCATAAATTATAATATAATAAATAAATAATTATAAAAAAATAATAATATAATAATAATAAAATAAATTTCCCCGCGATTCACTATCGCTCAATTCTGCAAGTGTTCTAATTTACTAATTTACTAATTTACTCGCTGTTTTCTAGCTGGTCTAAAACCACTTTTGACATAAAGGGTCACTTTTTGGTTGTTTTGGACAATCTCCAGTTTCCAGGCAGAAAGAACAGTATATATCATATAAAACTGCATGCAGGGCACTGGACAAAGCACTGGGGACAAAAGGGAAGTGAAATGATTTCATACAGTACTGTAATTTGTAAGATTACAGTGTACTGTATGTGTTATGAATTTTCACTTTTTTGAATTTGCCGCCAGGCTCCGCCCTGTGCGTTGCGATGCTCGCAGGGAACGGAGCCCGGCACAGAGAGGCATCTGGCGGAGGACAGAGCCCATAGACACAGCGGGGGGACATCGCAGGATCCTGGGGACAAGGTAAGTATACCGCACCAGGATCCTGAGATGTAATCCCGAGTGTAGCTCGGGGTTACCGCTAATGATGCTGAAATTTAACCCCGAGCCACACTCGGGAATACCGCCAGGGAGGCTGCAGTGACATATCTCAAAAAATGGCCTGGTCATGAAGGGGGGTAAATCTTTTGCAGTTGAAATGGTTAATTTCCTATTTGCCTTCACTGCAACGTGTACTCCAACTAGTTCCATAAAGAACGCATTAGGGAACCGGTGACACTGTCACCAGCCCCTAATGAATTCTGAGTAGGATTACAGTATATAGAGAATTCACATCAGAAAGGGAAAACAAAAAGTTCTGCTCATAGCAATGCCTTGAGTATCACCAGGGGAGGAAATAAGGAGATAAATCCCACTGGAGACCCAGAAAGCAACAAAAAAAGTTAATCTTCACCTATATAAAACTAAAGAACACTTCTACTTTACGCTGTAAGTTTTATAATCTGTAAACAAACATGGGGGCACTCCTTCTTTCCTTTAAACTCAGTGATTTTGAGTATTAAAGTCTTACTTTCTTGTAAATATTTTTTTTTTCACCCTGAAAACAATAGAGAGGATACATCTACGAATAATGCTTTAAGCCATCGTTTAAAGGTAGCCTTAAGCATGTACTAGCATTATACCCTTTAAATGTATTTTCTTCGAAACATTTCTTTTCCCAACACGACACGTACTATTAATTATCTGAAATACATATAAATCTTTCACAGTGATACGCTATAGCTACAGTATATGTGTCAAGGCAAAAGGGTCACTCTGCTTCCTCTGTAGGATTTGCTATGCCCTCTTGGCCACTTATTGTCAGATTGATTTCCGTGTTCCAGCTAAACAACCAAGCATCATCCCAATATAGTGCTAACGGTAACGGCAATGACTACCCAATTAGTAAACACAGTCAATGAATAGGTCAAGCTGTTTAAAGTCCAGGGACACAGTGTTAGGTTGAGCCTGCAGGATTGTTTAGCTTATTCTCTTGACACTCCTTTTCATCAGTGGAAATCTCTTTACGGTGTACCAGACAAGTAAATAAATCAGTATTCATCTAAATCTTGTCATACTGCCTAAAGGAGAGCAAAAAAAGAACACTCGGAGACACAGGTCATTAAAAATGAGATTTAACGTTGGTAAAATATGAGATCAATAATGAAATAGGATACCGTGTTCTGTGCATGGTGTGAACTCCATGTCAATACATTTCAGCATGTTTACTCCAGTAAGTGGTTGAACTCTTCAGTGATCTCTCTTGTGTTTCTTTTTTAGGCAAACTGTTCTTAATAATTGGCTGCATTAAATATGCAGTATATGTGTTTGTTTTTCTTCATCTAGTCTTACTTTGCAATTAGAATTTTTTTTCAGTCATCCTGTACCATATTGTCTATATATATTAATAGTATATGAACATATAGCAAAACATATATTGTAGATAAAGTATCTATCAAAAATAGAGATATATGTGCACCATTAAAGGCTTTTGACAATGCTCTCATTTTTTATATATTTTTTTTTATAATGAACGTGAAGGCCCTTTCATAAGTATGCCTACATTTTTTACTTTTGTATGCACTTATGTAGCTACACATTTTGTGATACACGTAACTGCGTGAATTATATTCAGATGCATCAAGCATGCACAAAATTCTATAATATACAGGCCCAATTAAAGCACAAAATATACTGGAAATACAACATGCCCCACTTTTAAAATACTTTTTACTTACATTTGTTTTTGTGCAGAAATATGAATGTGTTTTACTGCAGGAAAAAGGACAAATGTGAACTACCAAAAGGTGAAGTCTGGGTCATGTGGGAGGTATGGTTGCTGTCCTACTTTTTTCCTTGCACCAATACAAAACAGGCCCCATTGTATTGTAATGCATATTAAAGTGTTTGTTACCCTAAAAAAAAACAAAAAACGATCCTGTTCCCCTAAAGCATGTTACTCAGCACAGTGCTTGTGCTGTGTAATGTGGTCCCCTGTATAACCTAAATAACAGCAGAGAGAGCCATACAAGGGATTGGTTCCAGTAATTGCCCCCTGTCATACCAATCATCCTCCCTGTGCATCATATGTTTCCCCCTGCTGCCCAGGCCCCTCTGTGTGCCCCTCTTTCCACCGTGCTCCTGGCTTCCCTCCTCTCCTTCCCACGCAAGGACACAATAGGATCCTTCAGGATGAAGAGCAGGGAAAGGGTCCAATAAGTATGTTACAATTACCAGCCCCTTTCTTTCCTGAATGAACACAATAAGTGATCGGTACCGATCACTCAATGTGTTTGTTCATAACTGAAGCATAGAAAATTGTGTTTATTTGGGGGGGGGGGGGCTGTCAGGTTGGCTGTATGGGACCCATGATTTCTAACAGCAACCCTGTATATACCTCAACTCACAAGGATTTCAAATTGAGAGGGGCAGCTGTGACCTCCATGGGTGTATGCTTTAGTATGCCTTGTGTGAACGAGGCCATAAGTGCCCTGTGGGTGATTAAAATATCTAAAGCCAAAAGTTTTTTTTAAGATTTGAATACAGTAATGTTGAGTAAATTAGAACCCTTTTAGATGTATATTGCTGTCTGGGGCCCTGTTGACTACTGTCACTGGGAATGAAAGTAAGGGAAAAATCTAAAAATAATTTGAGTTGTCAACAGAATAGGAACAGGAGACATCTTTCAGTGGGGACAGTTCTTCCCATACAGCTAGATATCTGTCTCCTCCCTGAGGGGTACCATACCCATTCTCACATTATATACTGCAGCAGGGTGGTCCGGCTGCACAAAATCACGTACCTGTATGTGATTTTGTGCACGCGGTGTAGAGGGCTTGTGCACGCCGCAGGAGTGCCACTCCTGCTGTGAATGGACACAGCAGGAGCCAGTGTGTCTGGCAGCCATGATGGCCGCCACAACCTGCCAATCATTCTGTGGAGAGACGGAGCAGCGGTGTGCCTATGTGCATAAGGCAAACCGTTGATCTGTCAGGGAGCAAAAGAGAGATCTTGTGTTTCAGCCAAGCTGAAACAGGATCTCTCTTTTCCTCCAGTGTATTTGTCCCCCATGCAGTTAGAAAGCACCTCCCAGGCACACTCTTATGACCGCCCCTGGTGTTAACCTCTTTCCTGACAGTGTCATTTATACAGTGAGAGTGATTTTTTTTTTTAGTACTGATCACAGTATTGGTGTCACTGGTTCCCAAAAAAGTGTCACTTAACACCCAATTTGTCCGCCGCAATGTCGCCGCAATGTCGTAGTCCCACTAAAAAAAACTGATCACTGCCATTACTAGTAAAAATAAAAATGCCATAAAAATATCCCATAAATTGTAGATGCGATAACTTTTGCGCAAACCAATCAATGTACGCTTATTGGGATTTTTTTTTACCAAAAATATGTAGCAGAATACATATTGGCTTAAACTGATAAAGAAATTAGATTTTTTACATTTTTTAATTGGGAATGTTTTATAGCAGAAAGTAAAAAAATATTGTTTTTTATTCAGTCTTTTTTTATCTATAGCACAGAAAAAATAAAAACTGCAGAGGTGATCAAATACCACCAAAAGAAAGCTCTATTTGTGGGAAAAAGGGACAAGAACTTTATTTGGGTAAGTGTAGCATGACCGCACAATTGTCAAAGCAACTCAGTGCAGGATCGCAACAAATGGCCAAGTCAGGAAGTGAGTAAAACGTTCTGGAGCTGAAGTGGTTAATGTCCCCCAAAGTAGGCTAGAGTCAATCACAATGTGCAGCTAAATAAAACGATTGTCAATCATGGCATCCAGTAATGTTAATCCATTGTC
This sequence comes from Lithobates clamitans, assembly GCA_037952925.1. NCBI lineage: Eukaryota > Metazoa > Chordata > Amphibia > Anura > Ranidae > Lithobates > Lithobates clamitans. The sequence continues at coordinate 604,424 of JBBGZY010000748.1, forward strand.
AATCATGACAACTGAACATCTATCAATGTATATGTTTCAGACTTGTGTCCCTAAATGACAGCTCTCCTGGACTGAAATAACGTAAAACACACCACTGGGCACCTCAAGTGACGTCATTGACCAGATTTGATCATTGGGGTATTGGGATCCTCCCACATCTGTTTACATTACAACATATGGGAATTTGCACAGACAACCAGCTGCATTCATTTTGCAGGGCTTGCAAAGTACAAACAGACTGGGTTTGCCTCAAACCAATGTCTGACGCAGACCTGAATCTCATCCTTAGTTTCCACTCAAGAACTGTGAACAATTGATAAGAAAGGATAACAAATCCTACAGTAAAATTTAGCTTTATGTAGAAATAACTAAACTTAAAGGATATCTCATCCCAAAAACAAAAATATAATATATCTTTAGATGTGGTGGATGCATTTATGTCTTTATTTTCATGTCCTATTCTTGTGCGCTGAAGCAATCATATTAAATTTCACAGCTATCATCTGTAAACTATGGAAACCCTGCTCCTTACTAATGCAGATGAGTAGGGGGGGTGTTTGACCCTCACCTAGGGTGAAATTATACTCCTACATAGATGCATTGGGATTGATTTACTAAACCTGGAAAGTGTAAAATATGGTGCAGTTCTGCATAGAAACAAATCAGCTTCCAGGTTTTTTTTTTGTCAAAGCTTAATTGAACAAGCTGATTAGAAACTGATTGGCTACCATGCACAGCTGCACAAGATTTTGCATTCTCCAGTTTTATTAAATCAACCCCATTATGTTATGTGAGCATTGCTACCCTATGACAGGAAGTGTCAGGATCCCCAAGTGAAAATAAAAGAAAAAAAAGCCTGACAAAAAAGTAATAAAGCTACTTCATCAAAAGATTGTAAGATGCTATATATTAAGTTTTTGTTTTTGGACTTACAGTAGATATACTTTGATGACACTGAGACACAGAGGGGTTGATTTACTAAAGGAGTAGAACATGTTCACTTTGCAAAACCCAATCACAAGCAAGGAAAATTAAAAAAAACTGTATTTTGGCTTACATAAGATTGGGTGATGGAAGCAAGCAAAGCTTTGCCTTATTCACTACGCTAAGGGACATTTCCCTTGCAAAGTGACACTTCACTTTTCTAGGTAAAAGGCCTATTTCCTTTAGTAAATCTCACCCCATATTGTGTTGATTTAGTGGCTGCAGGCTTCCAACATTTTTTTTTTTGTTTACAAACTTTTTTTATTTGGTACAAAGAAATAGTACAAAAAGCTTATTGACATATGCCATAAAATGTACAAAGTAATTTCTACAAAAAGGAATAACAATATATATTAAGCGGTTCTTGAATAGAGTATAAATTTATATATAAATATAGCAATTCCTATTATAGATTAAACTGTATATTCATATAATACTCTTCAGTGTACTTCAGTATTTGGTAGAATTATTTGGGGTTAAAGAAGAGATTAGCATGATTAAACCATGGGTCCCATTTCTTTGTGTAGAATTGGTTAGTGTTTTGTATTGTGTGGAATATTTTTTCCATTAAATTAATATTGTTAATTCTGGTTTTCAAATGTGAAAGAGGAATTGTGGGGGATTTCCAATGGTATGCTATCAACCAGTGTACAGCAACACATATTGTGTGGATCAATCTCATATTATGTGTGGAAAGACCGATGATAGGGGAAAATAGGAGACAGTTATATTTAGTGAGGTTTATGTTGTTATTTGAGATTTTGGAGGCAAATGTTTCCAGTTGTTTCCATATCTGAGTAACTATCACAATCCCAGAAGATATGAGAAAAGGATCCTGCTGAATTGCAACCTCTGAAACATGTATGAGGGGTGTCAGGGAAAATAGCATGAATTTTAACTGGGGTTTAATACCACCTTGTGAAAAGTTTGATTGCAGTTTCTTTGATCGTGATTGATCTTGTGCATTTGTGTAAGTTAGAGATACATTTGTCCCAGTTTTCCATTGTAAATGAGAAATCACATTCTTGTTCCCACTTGAGCATATAGGGAAGTTTGGATTGTTCTGCATTATTGACTAGATTAGAGTAGATTTCAGATATCAGGCCTGCTCTCCTAGGTGTTTTTAGACAAATGTTTTCAAAAAATGATGGTGGGAGTGAGTTTACTGTTTGGAAATATGTACTAAAAAAATGTCTAATTTGAAAAAAATGTATTAAATTCGGTATTGGGGATCTGATGTCTAGATTTCAATGAAGAGAATAAAGTGAAGTTGTTGTTTTCTAAAAAATTATAGAGGGATATTAGGTTATTATTTGTCCACCATGAAAAGTCTCCTCTCTCATTGGAGATAAGGTGGAATTTTGGGTCACCAATAAAAGATGCAAGTGGAGGTGTGTTAGAGGTTAAGTTATATTTTTTGTTATGTAGTTTCCATAATTGATATGAATGTGAGACTAATTGATTAAGGTTGTCTAGGATGTGAGTTGATACTTTATTACCCCATAATATACTTGAGATAGAATATGGTTGAATGGAGTCTTTTTCAAATCTAACCCATGGGACTTTGGGGTTGGGAATGTGCCATTGTGCTATTTGTGACCATCTGGCAGCTAGGTAATAAAGCCAGAAGTCTGGGAGACCCAGACCACCGTTTTTCTGTGGATTGTGTAATACTGATCTAGATAGACGTGGACGGGAGTCTGACCAGATAAATTTATTGATTTCTGTTTGGAATTTAGTAATAGTTACTTTATTTAATCTGATTGAGAGAGCTCTAAATAGGTATAAGATTTTTGGTAAGATTGTCATCTTAATCGCTGTAATTCGGCCAAGAAACAATATTTTAAAAGATTTCCATAATTTGAGCATCAATCTCATTTTTTGTATTAATGGGGTGTAGTTTTTTGAGGAAAGGTCATTAATATTTGGTGTAAGAAATATACCAAGATAAGGGAGAGAATCCATTGACCATGAGAAGTTGAATGAGGAACGTAAGGAGTCTAATTGGGATGATGGGATGTTAATTGGCATACCTATAGATTTGGTGACATTCACTGTTAGGCCAGATAGTGAGGCAAATGTTTTAAGAGTATGTAGTAAATTTGGTAAAGCAATATTGGGTTGTGTGAGGAATAATACCATGTCGTCCGCATACATACTCAATTTATAGGTATTATTGTTAGAATTTTAACCTTTTATATCTGGGTTGTACAGTATTGCTGTAGCTAAGGGTTCAAGCGCTAATGCGAATAATAAGGGAGATAGGGGACAACCCTGTCTTGTTCCTCTGCCTAGTCTGAAAAAGTCTGAATTACAGCCTGGTAATCTAATCCTAGTAGATGGGTTATGATAAAGAGCGTGAAAGGCGTGGAGAAATTCTCCTAAGAAGCCGTATCTTTTCAGAACTAAGTCAAGGAAATCCCAGGATACACTATCGAATGCTTTATTGATATCGAGACTAGGCTTCCAACATTTTTAAGATGCTTCTGAGATGATTCAAATTTGCCAGTACAGTTGACTTGCATATGACCTGCTTAAACTGCTTTTATATTCAGTTAACTGGCAACAAAGCAGTTCTTTATTAAAAATAAAAAAAAGCTTGTCAACGCTGCTCCATTAAATGTTTACAAGAATGATTCTGGGGACCCAATGAATATAATAAAGCAAATAGTGCAAAGTCACAGACGAAGGCTAATATGAAAGATAATAGTTAGTACTTGAGATAGCATATCTAATTATTTTATAAATTGTGAGTTTTAGTGTATGTAAATTGGTAAATACTAATCAATTACCTAGTCATTAGTTATTTATAATCCTAAAATGTCTGATGTTGTGTTGTGAAAACATTTTTAATAAGTTGGTTACATGTATAGTATGGCACCATATAGCTCATAAACAATGTTTCGATCAGACTGTTTTTACTGTTTTGCAGTTTTGAACATTACTAAACATGTTTTTACAGAAAATGATTAACTACATTGTTGTTCTAGGTAAACTGGTATGCAGTGTAGACACAACAGGCATCTGCAAGGAAAGCTGTACATGGAAATTTCACACCATTTTTCTTTTCATGGGTATGTGTCAGAAATGATGCAGATCACAATGTAGAAACATCTGAACTGGGTAACTATGGTATCGAAATGCAGAAACTGCTTATTAGCATCCATATATATAACACATTGACACTACAGGGAAAGTTAGTTTAAAATCATAAATGTCAAGACATAATTAACTAAAAGGTCAAATTTAATTACAGTTGTTGAAACTGAAATGCACTAATTACTACTACTTTGTAAGAACATTTCTTGAAGCAGTCTGCAGGATTTCTAACTGCCACCACACTTTCCAAACACAGATGCTGCTTGCAAGCCTTCACTATTCTCTTTCTTACATTAGACTACATGATAATGTCCACATATAAAAGGTTTTTTTTCTCTCTACTAATTTGCAGATAGATAAAATGATAAACAAAGTATGATACATGCACAGGGCAGAAAATGCTTATTTTAAAAAATTACTAGCAGAAGTAATAATTTTAAAAAAGTGGACATGTTATTATCAGTTTTGAGTTTTGTGATACTCCTCTCTACTAAGGATGAACTTTTGTCTCGGCCGGAACATAGGTTTCGACCGATCTTTGCTTTTTCTGGCCTACCTCTACACAGGCTATCCCCCTTCAGTCTAGCATGATTGCTGCTGGCAGACTAATCCAACTTACCAACAGCTCAGTGACCTTCACCCCTCTCTTCCATCCCTTCACTGGTTTCCGATTGCCCAGTGAATAAGTACAAAATACTACCAACAACATATAAAGCAATGTACAACTCAGCCTCAAGCTACATCATCTCAATATATCACCCAAACTATCCTCTCCACTCCTCCTAGACCTTCTGCTCTCTAACTCCCTTGTCTCCTTCTCCCATGCTCCTCTTTAAGATTTTTCCAGAGCCTCTCCCACTCTCTGGAACTGTCTACCCCAATCTGTCCAGCTTTCTCTTAATCTGTACACTTTTAGGCAATCCCTGAAAACTCATATCTTCTTCTTATCTGATACTTTTATCTCTACCATAAGATCATCCCTCACAGTGATTACCTTTTGTTCCACTTACCCCTCCCTATTAGGTTTTAACAGCTCACAACTGATACTTTTATTTCTACCATAAGATCATCCCTCATAGTGATTACCGTTTGTTCCACTTACCCCTCCCTATTAGGTTTTAAGCTAGTAGCTGAGCCGTCCTAACCCTCTTTTTATAGAATCGTGTTTTTACTGTACTGTCTTGCTTTATATTGTAAAGTGCTGTGCAAACTGATGGTGATACTGTTGGTATAACTTTGTTTAAGAACAACGATAAGAACCCTATTCCCATTTTAACTCGATTTGGCTGTTCTTTCTATTGCTTGATTGGTACTTTGAACTACTGTAAGTGCATGGTGTTAATGACTAGCTATAGTATATAATCTTACTTTTTCTTTATGTAAAAAACAAAACTGTAGAGCTTCATCAGTTCCTTATTATGTTTTATTCTAATTGTGAATTCCTACTGAATCAATATACTTTTTATTGTACTTTGTTTTCACAAGTAAACAGTTTGTAAACAGAAATAAAGTGAATGCTGAATTAAGTGTGTGCCCAGGTCAGTGGGCACCCAGTAAACCTTGGTACTCTTCATTAAACATTGCAATACAACATTATTATTTATAGTCCTATAGTTCATGACTAATTAATGAAGAAAAAGTAATAATATTGTTTATCCACATTTATTATAAAAAAAATATTATTATTATTATTATACAGGATTTATATAGCGCCGACAGTTTACGCAGCACTTTACAACATTAGGGCAGACAGTACAAGTACAATACAATTCAATTCAATACAGGAGGAATCAGAGGGCCCTGCTCGTTAGAGCTTACAATCTAGGAGGGAGGGTCAAGTTATACAAAGGGTAATAGCTGTGGGGGATGAGCTAATGGAGAAAATAGTGCAGTTGTTAGATGGAGGCAGGATAGGCTTCTCTGAAGAGGAAAGTTTTCAGGGATCGCCTAAAAGTGGATAAAGTTGGAGACAGTCTGACAGATTGCGGTAGGGAATTCCAGAGGATGGGCGAGGCTCGGGAGAAGTCCTGGAGGCAGATATGGGAGGAGGTGATGAGGGAGCTAGAGAGCAGGAGATCTGGGAGGAACGGAGAGGGCGATTAGGTTGGTATTTTGAGACTAGTTTAGTGATGTAGCTGGGGGCAGAGTTGTGGATGGCTTTGTAACTTATTGTTAGTATTTTGAATTTAATTCGTTGGGCGAGTGGTAGCCAATGGAGGGATTGGCAGAGAGGGGTAGCAGACACTAAGCGGTTTGTAAGGTGGATGAGTCTGGCAGCAGCATTCATGATGGACTGAAGGGGGTAGTCTATTTAAGGGTAAGCCAATGAGGAGTGAGTTGCAGTAGTCAAGGCGAGAGATAACCAGGGAGTGAATCAGGAGCTTTGTGGTTTCATTGGTTAGGAAGGAACGTAGTTTAGAGATGTTGCGGAGGTTGAGGCGGCAAGCTTTGGAAAGTGATTGGATGTGGGGCTGAAAGGAGAGTTCAGGATCCAGGATAACACCTAGTACCCTGACATGTGGGGACGGGTGGATGGTTTTGCCATTGCTCTTGACAGAGAAGTCGGGGGAAGAGGAACGTGGGGGAGGAAATATTATAAGCTCTGTTTTGGACAAGTTGAGTTTGAGGAAGTGGTGTGACATCCATACAGATATGTCGGTTAGTAAGTTAGTGATGCGTGAGGAGACTGATGGAGTGAGTTGAGGGGTGGAGAGATAGATTTGTGTGTCATCAGCATAGAAATGATATTGAAAGCCGTGAGAGGCTATCAACTGACCCAGGGAAGAGGTGTAGATTGAAAATAAAAGAGGTCCAAGAACAGAACCTTGGGGGACCCCGACAGAGAAGGGAAGAGGAGTGGAGGAAGTAGAATTGTAAGTGACACTGAAGGTGTGTTGGGATAGGTAGGATGAGAGCCACTGAAGAGTACAGTCACGGAGACCGAGGGAGTAAAGTTTTTTGAGGAGGAGGGGGTGGTCAACCGTGTCAAAGGCAGCTGAAAGATCCAGAAGTAGGAGTACAGAATAGTGTCCATTGGTTTTTGCAGTTAGTAGGTCATTTGTGAGTTTTAAAAGAGCAGTTTCTGTGGAGTGTTGAGGGCGAAATCCAGATTGAAGGGGATCAAGAAGGTTGTTTTTAATGAGGTGGTCCCTCAGTTGGTTGTAAACCAGGCGTTCAAGGAGTTTAGAGGAAAAGGGGAGCAAGGAGATTGGGCGTAGGTTGTTAAGATTGGTGGGGTCCAAGGATGGCTTTTTAAGTATGGGGGTGACCAGTGCATGTTTTAGAGCATCGGGGAAGATGCCGGAGGTGAGGGAGAGATTGAATATGTGGGTTAGAGAGTGAAGGATGGGGTCAGAGGGTGACCATAGCATTTGAGAGGGAATAGGGTCCAGGGGACAGGTGGTTAGGTGGGCGATAGAAAGGAGTTTAGCAACTTCATCTGTAGTAGTAGATTTGAATAGGGGGAGTGTCAGTTGTACCTGTTGACATGGGGTCTTAGCTGGGGGAGATACCTGTAGAATGGAGATTTCATCACGGATTGTATCAATCTTGTTTTTGAAGTGATTAGCGATTTCCTGAGCAGTGAGTAAGTCAGTGGGTGGAGGCGGTGGAGGACAAAGTAGAGAGTTGAAGGTAGAGAAGAGTTTACGGGGATTGGATGAGAAAGTGTTAATAAGAGTTGTAAAATAGGTTTGCTTGGCAGTGTGGAGGAAAGAATAGTATATTTGGAGGGCAGATTTGTATTGGTTGAAGTCTTTAAAAGACTTAGTCTTGTGCCACAGATGCTCAAGAGCGCGACTATGTTTTTTGAGAATTTTAGTGTCATCTGTTTGCCAGGGTTGTAGGGGTCGAGGCCTGATTCTGCGTGTAGTGAGGGGAGCGAGCTTGTCCAGGGTGGAGGACAGAGATTTATTGTAGATGGACATGGCTTGGTTGGGGCAGGACAGGGGAGAGATTTTGTCATAGAGGTGGTCAGTAGCAGAATAGAGAAGACAGGAGTTGAAGTTGCGAACGCTTCTACGGGTGATGGTTAGGCGATTGGAGGGAAAGGTGGTGGAAGACAGGGTGAGAGAGAAACTAATAAGGTGGTGGTCGGAGAGAGGAAAAGGATTGTTTGAGAAGTTGCAGGGAGTGCATAGGTAGGAGAATACAAGGTCAAGGGTGTTGCCATCAGAGTGAGTAGAAGCCTGTACCCATTGCTTCAGGTCAAATGAAGAGGTTAGACTAAGAAGTTTAGAAGTAGCAGGAGTGTTTGTATTAGCAGGGATGTTGAAATCACCGAGAAGGATTGTGGGAATATCCGAAGAGAGAAAGTAGGGTAGCCAGGCAGAAAACTCATCAAGGAAAGTCGATAATGGTCCAGGGGGGCGGTAGATCACAGCAATTCTTAGGGAAGTAGGAGAGAATAGACGTATACAGTGGGCTTCGAATGATGAGAGGGAAAAAGAGGGAGGAGGGTGAATAACCTGGAAGGTGCTCTGGGGGGATATGAGGAATCCCACTCCACCTCCCTTGCGTCCATTAGGCCTAGGGGAGTGAGTTCAGTGAAGGCCACCCTGGGAGAGGGAAACAGGAGAAGGGGTGTCATATTCGTGGAGCCAGGTTTCGGTGAGAGCAAGTAGATTAAAGGAATTAGTGACAAAGAGGTCATGAACATCAGTGAGTTTGTTGCAGACAGAGCGGGCGTTCCAGAGGGCACAGGAGAGAGGGAGGCTGGCGTTGGAAAGAAGAGGAATGGAGACTAAATTGTGTAGATTAAGACTACTGCCAGAGGGTGTAGGGTGATGGTGATGGTGATGGGTGTGTTGGGCACAGTTAAATAAGGGAGGCCCAGGGTTTGGGGAAATGTCTCCAGCGATTAGGAGAAGCAGAAGAGTGAGGGAGGTAATATGAGAATATGATTTGTATGAGGGGACATGCTTTAGTATCCTGGGGGGTATGTTAGCAAGTGGGCTTAGAGTTAGAAAGAGCTGATGAGTGCAGTAGTAGGGGGAGGGGCGAAGTGAGGGTGACATGTACAGATTGTGTGGTGGAGCAGAGGGATGTAGAAAAGAGAGCTTGAGGAGAGAGGCTGCAATTGTGAAGAGGAGGAGAGGTAAAGAGAGCATGTTTCAGAGAAGGTGAGATAATATAAAAATGAGATCACCTGCAATCTGCTATGGTTAGCTTTGTGCAAATCGCTGAAGTGCAAGAGCAGAAGTGTCACTTATTTTCAGAACCCCACTTCTTTGGAAGAACCCCCTAAAAAAAATAGAACTAAAATGTTTATTATACTATGTGACTAATACATATAATCCATAAGGATATACTTTATTTAATATCAGAAAAAAGTATTGAAAATCTCTAAACAGACAGCTTACCCTCATAAAAAAATTAGAATTCCCATGTACTTTTTTCACTCTCCACCACCACTATGAAGAATAAGGAGGAGGAGAAGGAGGAGGAGAAAAAGGAGGAGGCATGCATAAAAAAAAGTTTTTAAAATTTACATAGATATACTGACATTTTTTGTTTTTTAATAATCTGTTTTATTTTATACTTTACATTTCCTTAATTGTTATCACTATAACTGTTAATACAAGTATTAATACTAGGAATAGTGGTAAAATATTAATAATTACTGTATATTGTGACCCGCCTGCTCCAATTCTAATGAGGAAGCCTGATTCCAGGCATAACATACCGGTATATAGGGACAGAGCTATGTCGGTGATGTCACATTGCAGCCATCTTAGGCTCTGGCGAGTCTATGAAGAGAATGTGATGTTGCCATATGTAACTTTTAAAGCAATGCGAGTCCCATAGCACTTTGGGTGTGCTTTATCACAAGCATAATTTTTTCTATTTGCTTCATTAAATGTTTTAAACAGAGAGCACTATTGATTAATGCACGTACACGGTACAAGTGATGGATGTATGAAGGTGATCCTGGAACCCCTCTCAGTAAAGCCCAAGAGGGGGGAGTGCATTTGACCTTGATTAATCATTAAGGTCAAATATTAGAGGTGAACATTCACTTTTCACATGAGGTGCAGCATGTGGAGCATGGGTGATATGTGATAAACAGGAAGATAATTGTTTGTATTCTGGTTGAGGCACTTTTCATTGACTAAATATTTTTTATACTTTTTTGATCTTGAGGATGTTGTGCTACATCTTTTTTGTATATTTAATTACTATATATGGTTATATATATTGTTATATTGTTAATATATTAACAAAATATATATTAATATATTTCCTAAAGTGCACCTGCTCTCGTACTATAGACATTATAGGAAGTAAAACAAGCTATCACTGAACTCTTTATTTTCAAAAATCAAAATCCTTAGCAGACACTATGAAATCCAGCTTTCATCTGTTGCTAACAGCTTACAAACGTCTACTGTGTGCTTACAGTTGAAGGCTAGCAAGCTGCAAAGATTGTGCTGTACATACAGTGTAATATACAAGAAGATGTTATTTCAGTTTACCACAATGCCAGTGGTACTCATAAACTGTGGGTTTCTTGGGTTTAGTTCAGTCCAATCCTAGCCTGTTCAAAGCTTGACAAATGTGGCAAACATACTGCCCATTTTTGGTCATCTCACCTGCTTGAACCTCCAGCTGATGTTAGAACACACACATCAGCTGGATGTCTGACATTTAGGGCAACTGCTGCTAAATGATATGACTGATCCCTCTGGTTTCTTTTTGTAAACAGACTAAAGGGGATCCTGGATGACCCTTTTGACCAAGTATGGTTCTGTATCTTGTCAAAGACATCACTAAGGATTTTTGACAACATCTTTACAAACAGAAGTCACCAGGAATCTGCCATTTATGATAAGAGTAGTGGTGTGTGAAGATCGTTGGGTGCAGTGTGTCCTCATGGCAGCAGGTTAACATGTCCATCATGATTGACATGGGGCATTGTCTGTTTTTCATTATTTTTTTTATCAGGTGGAGGACTTTATTTGATATCTGTAGTACTGCTTATTCATTCACCTGGGCTTGGGGGGGTAGCATGGGGTCCCTTTAATGCATGGGGTCCCCTTAATAACTCAAAGAGACTCTTATCCTGGGTGGGAAGGGGGACTAAACAAACCCAAGACTCCATTTCTGAATCATACAAGGCCACATGGCCTCAACACACTTAAATTTAAGTAGGACATTGACCTCATTCCCACATCATGTCCACTAAAAGTCATGTGGGAGTTCTTTGGGGGAACTTAGCAGAATCTGTAAGTCCCCTTTAGAATAGAGTCCCAAGGCATCCCAAAATGAATGAGTACAGGTGTCAGAAACCACGAACCAGACCGAGACAGAAATACAGTAAAATCACACTTGTTTATTAATAAAAATAAAAAGGTAAAAAGAGTAAACCTAGTCAAAGCATAGCCAGAGTCCAGTAACCAGATCGGGTAGTCAGCCAAGCCAGAGTTCAGTAACCAGATCGGGTAATCAGCCAAGCCAGAGTTCAGTAACTAGATCGGGTAATCAGTTGGGCTAGAAGTCAGGAATCCAAGTAGAGGAACAGCAAGCAGGATAAGGAGCCAGAAGGGATTTCAGCAAAGCCAGTCTTTAAACAGGAACGCAAGAGATGGTTTCTTGTGATGTGACCAAGGCGAAGGCAGGGATAAAGTGAGTTGGAGATCTTTAAGTAGGTGGGACAAGCAGATCCACAACAGCTGGTAACTGTGGAGAGAGATGAGAGCTGGCAATTAGCTGACAGTTGAGCGGCCAGCTCAGAGAAGGAAGGGCTGAGCCAGCCCTGACAACAGGGTATATATTACTCATGTTACTCATTTACAAAAAATGTAATGTGTAAATAAAAACACCCACACTATGACAAAAATCCTTTATTATAAAAAATAAAAAATAAATAAATAATGTTCACTAAATTCAATGTCAGAAACATTGTCCAGTAATGAAGATTCATGTAAATCACAATGACCTGCCAACATGACAATAATCTCTGCTGGCTTCTATGTGTAGACAAAGGTGTCGGGGTTGCTGGAGGAAATCATGAACTAAATGAGGTTAGTGACTTCACCCAGGATCCCCTGCTTATTTGTATACAATACAAACAGAGGCTTGATGAGATCTGTCATTTAGCAGCTGTTGTAGTGTTTCCACCATTAAATCACAGGTCCTCAGCCACTATTTGTAAAAATAAAAAGTCACTTTTGAAAAAGTATATTGTAGTGCTCTGCAACTTCAGATGAAGATGTAAGGCATCCCCAAAGTGTGCCAGAATATGTTATGTTATGTTATGTTATGTTATGTTATGTTATGTTAAGGATTTGTGTATTTTTAATGTTGCCCTTTAAGACTAATTAAAATATCTTCTCCCTGCTAAACAGTATTTTTTAAAATGTTTTTGAGTTGAAAATATCCACAATGGCAGTAGGCAGCTAACCATGCCCTTATTTTAACAAACTCTTAAAAATCAGCTCCCGTAGATTTCAATGGAGTCTGGTACTATGTGCGAGTTTTTCAGGGTTTGCTGAATGTCCTTCCAACCAAACTTTGACTGGTTAGTTTATCCCTAGCCTATATCTAGAGAAGGGAATGGGGGTTTATTTTTTAGTGCTTTTACAGCTTATTCAGAATATGTACAAAAAAAGTTGAGTACAGTTAATGTTCCAGGAGACAAGGAATAGAGCTATGCAATGGGGAACAGGAGATTCACAGAGGTGGGTATGGTTATAAAATGTTTAGTGGCGATTTAAAAAACTGAGGCCTTTACTCAGTCCATACTTTTTTTGCAACAAACACATTTATCAGTCGTAGTTCCCAGGCATACATTCTTGTGCAGCTGATGGTTGGTGATTATGTCAATGCCCATGGTATTTAAATGGTCTTGTAGCTATTTTGGGAATGCTATGACAAGAACTATTACACTGATAAAAATGATTCTGTCAGCTTGTAATTTTAATATAAAAAATGTGTAATTTTCAACATAAAAATAAATGTTAATTAATTTACTTTGATATTTTAAGTATCTTACTTAAATTTCATTAGTTCTTAAAACACACCTTTTACATTTACAGAAATAATGTATAATATTGAGTAATCTAGACAAAACTTTTAAGGTATGTGCATTTCCATATTCTAATTGTGATATATTTACTAAAAAATTAGCTTTTCATTTGACTGAAATTGCGGGACGCATATGTTTGCCAAGCGTGCAAACACACAAGTTTTGATGCTGTATATTTTAAAGAGTTTGACGTCTTTTGGAACTTTGAAAGCCAGCACAAGTCAGTTCCCATACGTTTGAGGCCCATCAGGACAAAAGAGCGCCACCAGTGACAAGAATTTTTCCAAGTCACTACAAGGCCATGCAATGCCATTAAAAGGTAAGAGTGAACATTGAACAAATTATCATTCGCATGCTTTAAATGTTGCTTAACATACCATCCAAAATGTTTATTTTATTTGCAGATTAATATATTTATAATAAATGGACATACGTCTGTTGTATACACCTATTGGGACAACTCACTTGTGCGCATGCAAAGTTGGCGCTTACTGCATGCGGCAGAACGCAACCAGGATGCAGGATGAGGGACCGCCAGCTGTTAAGCTTAAAAACAATTTTGTGCCACAAAAATTTATGTTTCAGCCAATTCGATTTTTGAGATATTGGAATTTAAATTCAGATTATGTAACACTTTGCACCCAATGTTATTATAATTTAAAAACAAAGATAGTATTCAATTGCACAGCATCTGTGCTGATTTGTGCTGCAAAACAAACGTATGTGCGGGTTTTGTTTTAGATATATTGCACATTATAGTTGATGAAACCTCTCCCACTTTGCACCACATGTTATTACATTTTAAAAACAATTATACAATTTGTTTGTGCTGCGTTTGTGCTGATTTGTACCATGAAAACAACATTTCTGTTTGTTTGGTTTTTGAGATATTGGACATCCAACATTAGATTATGTAACCTAAAGCCCTGCCCACTTTGCGCTATGTTCTTACATTTCAAAAACAAATATACCAACAAGCATATTTGTATAATGTATTTTTTTCATATAGCACTCTTATTTTGTATCAGAATGAATGATTATGGGACACATTTATGCTTTTAGCTTCAGTTACCCTGAAAACCTAAAATATACCTTTGAAGTTTTTCAGAAGTTCTTTTTCAAGCTAGATGTGGGTAATCTATGTTCAAAAGTTCATACTTTAACTGCTTGCCAACCAGCCACTGTCATTATACTGCAACAGGTCGGTTCTCCTGCGCAAAACGCTGTAGGTGTACGTTGGTCTTTGCACAGGAGATAGTGGGCGTGCACACCCCCTGCATGCTGCGGGACCGTGCCCGCGGGTCCGGCGGACTCGATGTCCGCCAGTGACCCACGATCGCGGTATACAGAGGCAAAACGGGGATAAACAAGGTGATTCCTCGTTCTGCCAGATGACATGTCAGAGATCTTCTGTTCCCAGTGATTGGGAACAGCCATCTCTCTCATGTCCCTGGTAGCTCATCCCCCCTACAGTTAGAATACACCCAGGGAACATACTTAACCCCTTGATCGCCCCCTAGTGTTAACCCCTTCCCTGCCAGTGTTATTTGTACATTGATCAGTGCATTTTTATAGCACTGATCAATGTAATAATGTCACTGGTCCCCAAAAAGTGTGATTTGAGGTCAGATTTGTCCGCCGCAATGTCGCAGTCCCGCTAAAAAATGCAGATTGCCACCATTACCAGTAAAAACAGTAGAAAAAAACAAAAGTCCCTAAATCTATCCCATAGTTTGTAGACGCAATAACGTTTGCAAAAACCAATCGATATATGCCTATTGCAATTTTTTTAACCAAAAATATTTAGAAGAATATATATCGGCCTAAACTCTTTTTTTTTATAGTTTCTTATTTTTTGGATATGTATTATAGCAAAAAGTATTTTTTTCAAAATTGTCGGTCTTTTTTAGTTTATAGCGCAAAAAATAAAAACCGAAGAGGTGATCAAATACCACCAAAAGAAAGCTCTATTTGTGGGTAAAAGGGACGTCAATTTTGTTTGGGTACAGCGTGCAATTGGGGACCGTGCAAGTGTCAGTTAAAGCGACGCAGTGCCGTATCGCAAAAAATGGCCTAGTCATAAGGGGACAAATCCTTCCGAGACTGAAGTCGTTAAAGTGCAAATTTCCTAAAAGGCTTTAAAAAAGTTAATACATTCTGTATTCTATGTTCTTTACAGATATACTGTATATACATGTGTTTTTCAGTTTGATTTGTTAGCTGAGAAAGAAGCATTTTTTTTTTTTTTTTTTAATGTTTACATTTACATTTGATGCTACTTTAATAATAATACATTTGTAACACTTTATAAATAATAAATGTTAATTTGTTTTGAAAGCCTGCTTCATGAGACTATTCATTTTTTTAAAAAACATATTCGTGTATTATTTTTATATAAAAAAACTTCAAATACAGTATATATCAAATACATTTGGAAAAAAAGTTTTACCAACTTTAAAAAATTGAGTTAATATCAAGTAGGTAAGTAATAGGGCAGCACAGTGGTGTAGTGGTTAGCACTTTTACCTAGCAGCAAAAGGGTCACTGGTTCAAATCCAGACCACGGCACTACCTATCTGCAGTTTGCATGTTCTACTCTGTGCCTGCCTAGGTTTCCTCCCACACTCCAAAGTCATGCTGGTAGGGTAATTGGCTTCTGTGTAAATTGGCCCTAGTATGTGTATGAATGTGAGTTAGGCATCTTAGATTGAAAGCTCCTGTATATGTAAAGTGCTCCGTAAATTGACAGTGCAATATATAAATAAATGAGTTAATGTATGTGTTCCTAACTTAAACTTTTCTAGAAACTGGAAAAACTGAGTTGGCTTTACTTAAACCTATGGTCTATAAACTGGAAAAATTTAGTTGGCTTTACTTAAAACTATAGTTCCAGACAAGTTAAAGTATGTATTCCTCCTAACTTAACCTCCCTGGCGGTATAAGTTATTTCAGATTTTAGGTGCTGAAAGCGGTACCATTATTTTGCACAGAAATTTGGCGTTTTATATTGTAGGCCTGTAATTCTTAGGAATAATTCTCTTAAATCTGTCCAAACCAGAGTCTAGTGGACATCCCGGGTATGATAAAGTTTGAAAAACGAAATAAAAAATTATAATATAATAAATAACTATAAATAATTATAACAAATAATAATATAATAATAATAAAAATTATTCAATAATGTAATCAAATCAAAAACACTGAAATTTGCTCAGTTGCAGAATTGTCGCTTTCGTTACTATTAGTGTTTGATGACGGATTTCCCCACAAATCACTATCACTCAATTCTGCAAATGATTCTAATTTATTATCGCTGTTTTCTAGCTGCACTTTTGATGTAAAGGGACAGTTTTGGTTGCTATGGACAATCTCCAGTTTCCTGGCAGAAAGAACAGTATTTATAATATAAAACTGCATGCAGGACACTGGACAGACCACTAGGGACAAAGGGGATGTGTAATTATTTGATACAGTACTGTAATCTGTAAGATTACAGTATACTGTATCTGTACTGTGTGTTTCACTTTTTGAATTTGCCGCCGAACTCCGTCCCCGTGCATCAGCACTGTGAATCGAGCGAGACACGGCGGAGAGACATTGCAGGATCCAGGGGACAAGGTAAGTAAACTCTTCCTGGATCCTGCGATGCGATCCCGAGTCTCGGGAATACAGCTAGGGGGGTTAAAACACTATGGTCTATAAACTGAAAAACATTGAGTTGGCTTTACTTAAAACAAGAAAGTTGAAAACATGAAAAGCCTAATGAGTCAGACAAAAAAAGTTTAGTTGACAGTACTTAAAAAGCTGATGCAAATAGTTGCCTCAATGTTTTTAAGTAGACCCATCACAATATATTTTACAGTGTACTACTGATATTATAATTGTGGGATGTGCAATTAATAACATTTAAAAATAATTTTAGGTTACTACTAAATGTAGTACAATACAGCATTCATATAGAAAATTATGAGTTTAAAGTAAAAATTGCACGTCAAAAATATTTTTATCTGCATAAAATACATGTGTTTTAGTCACACTAATAATTCAAAAGTTTGAAGAGGCTTTGTCATCTATTTTTTTATAGCCGCATTTTCCCAGGGATCTGAACTTCAAAGTATTTTTGCTTTTCGCTGCAAAACTGTTATGATGTGGAACATCAACTCTCTGAACCTGTCTATAACTGAATAGAAAATGTTTGCCTGTATAATGATGCAAACTCTAGGGAAAACCTTTTTTTTTATTCCTTCCTTCTTTCTGACTTGTAGAGGGATTAGCCACAGAAGAAAAAGAAATGTAGTGAAAATATCTGGAGGAAAAAAACTTGCATGTGTTTTATATGCAGAGCAAACAAAGAAGCTAAAAAAAAAAAAAAATCATATGCTGTTTTAAAGATCCTGAAAGGCACTTTGGAGGATCAAAAACAGTATGCAGCAATGACTTTCACTTATGCACTGTTTCCTCCTTGGAGGTATATATGACCTTGCACTGTACAGTGTGGACATTGGGTTTTACAGTTAATACTGATATATCTTACTCATAAAGTTATTTCCTTATAGTGTAAAAGGACAGGAAACTTGGATCGGTCTTTATTCTAGGTAATGTTTGGGTTTTATAGCACTGAATAAGACTATTTTTTGTTTTAGCAATGTCTCTTGGATAATTTGTCAAACATGTTTTCAGAGTGATTTGCTTGATGAATGATAAGTGAGGCTCTTAAAGAGTATCGCTGGAAACTTATTTTTTAATTTTTTTTTTCTAAATATTTCCTTCCAAGAAAAGAGGCAACTGGCATGTGTTCCCTCAGCTTTAAATACTGCAAATCACAAACCCCCAAAAATTGGTGCTACATAAATTTAGGGGTCTGTTTTTTACAAAATGTGTTTTACGAATGTACCAACATTTGTACAAGCATAAACATAATACCCTTAATGTTTGTAATACGTGTGTAACAGTCTCATTGTTGGGCAAATCTAATATTAGATCCTAAGAGAAAAAAAAGCCTTGAAGTATAACAAAAGGCAAAACCTTTTTTCCTGACAGACTCCATGGCAGCCTACGTGTGGGTTAACCCCGCCTCCTCTCCAATGCTATAGGACCCCCTACCCTATAAGATTGAGCTCACCTGTATAGACTGTGTTCCTTTTTTGTCCTCCTCCATGGACCTACATCACGATTGTTCCTGTTGGCGTCCGGTCTGAGTTTTTCCAGATTCCAGCATACCATCAAACGGTACAGCTCAGGGCCCAGCTATGAGCGGGCGAGTAGCTTTTCATGGCACTAGATTCCCCAGTCGTAGAGGGGAGGATGCCTCGGTATGCCTGAAGGTGGACGCATCAACGGCTGGCAAGGTCTGAGATTTTCTACTACTTCCATGGCAGTCGTTTCTTTGTTATGCTGTGTTTGTCTCCTGTCTCCCTGGTGCTCTCCGGTTCCTCTGTGTCCCCTCATGGCGTTTGGAACGCTTCTGCGTTCCAGGCAGCCGCGGTGCATCCGGGTTGCGGCCGCTGTCGTTCTGCGCATGCGCGGGGCCTTCGCGAAAGCGAGGCTTGGCTCGCGCGTGCGCGGAGTGGCGAATTCTCTGGCGCCGTGTGGCTGTCTCCCTCAGCGCAGGCGCGAGGTGGAGGGGCAGTGACGTCACTCAGGCGGGGGATTCGATTGTCTGCCATCTCCTGTCAAAAACGGGATTTCATGCAGACAGTGAGTGGCATCTTCCCCCAGCCTGGTCTGCATTGGTCTACTGGGTTTTCTCCCCTTAAAGGGGAAGCAAAGGCAAATAGATAACACATATATGTACATACATATTAAAAAAAAAAAAAAAGAAGAAGAAAAAGAGAGAAGAAGAAAAATGTGTGTAAATAATAATATACATGTGTATATATAAATGAGTAAATAAATAAAAGTGTGTATGTGTTTATATATGTGTATAGGTGTGTGTATGTATATATTTGTATATATATATGTATACATATATTGGGTACATAATCTTTCTGATAGGCTCGGTATGTGGAGCATTTACGGGTCATCTGCAGACCTTCCATGTCATGATGACGTTCTGTCCAGCGGTTATGGACAGGCCACTGCCTTCATACAGCCAGCCCTCATGCACAAGGTACGTGCAGATGAGGAGAGGGGCCGAGGTTGCAGTCTCAAAGGTTTGAGACTTGCCTTTGGTGTCCCCCCCCCAATCTTTTTCAGCCCTTTTCAGATCGGACCCACAAGTCGTGGTCCGGGATGGCAGAGACCTTGCCAGGCCACAAACTTCTACAAAAGGAGATGTTACCATTCCTCCTCCAACTAGAGGAGATGTTGCCATTCCTCCTCCATCTAGAGGAGATGTTGCCATTCCTCCTCCATCTAGAGGAGATGCTGCCATTCCTCCTTCAACTAGAGGAGATGCTACCATTCCTCCTCCAACTAGAGGAGATGCTGCCATTCCTCCTCCAACTAGAGGAGATGCTGCCATTCCTCCTCCAACTAGAGGAGATGTTGCCATTCCTCCTTCAACTAGAGGAGATGTTGCCATTCCTCCTCCATCCAGAGGAGATGTTGCCATTCCTCCTCCAACTAGAGGAGATGTTGCCATTCCTCCTCCAAATTGAGGAGATGTTGCCATTCCTCCTCCAAATTGAGGAGATGTTGCTATTCCTCCTTTAACTAGAGGAGATGTGGCCATTCCTCCTCCAACTAGAGGAGATGTTACCATTCCTCCTCCATCCAGAGGAGATGTTGCCATTCCTCCTGCAAATTGAGGAGATGTTGCCATTCCTCCTTCAACCAGAGGAGATGTTGCCATTCCTCCTCCATCCAGAGGAGATGTTGCCATTCCTCCTCCAACTAGAGGAGATGTTGCCATTCCTCCTCCAACTAGAGGAGATGTTGCCATTCCTCCTCCAACTAGAGGAGATGTTGCCATTCCTCCTCCAATTTGAGGAGATGTTGCCATTCCTCCTTCAACTAGAGGAGATGTTGCCATTCCTCCTCCATCTAGAGGAGATGTTGCCATTCCTCCTCCATCTAGAGGAGATGTTGCCGTTCCTCCTCCATCTAAAGGAGATGTTGCCGTTCCTCCTCCAGTCACCGCCACCGCCCTATCAGCCGCTCGGATGGCAGAGCCTGCTGGAGATGTGAGGCACGAGTCCTGGAGGGCAAGTCGTTATGTGACACTGTTATGCCTGGGCGGTTGGGGATAGAAGGGACGGGAAACAAGAATATGGAGTGTCTTGTGAAATGTGTGAGGTAATAATCTCTAAACAAATGGGACACATCCTACACATGGAGCCAATTGTCCATCCCACCCGGCTTCTTGGCCGACATAGCCCAGAGGGGATTTTTTTTGGGTCCTTCCCAGCCCTTCGCTGCTTCTCTGGATTCTTCAGACAGCAAGTTGGAAGGTGACGAATGTGTCAGAAGCCTTGTCGTATCTCTGGTTCCTCCACGATTCAAAGAGATTAGGGAAGCCCTTAAGGGGGTAGACCCTTCCACCACCCCCATCGGCTAAGCAAAGTAGTTCTAAATACCGGGGGAAAGGACGCTCTCTCTCTCTCTTCTGCTCCTCACGGATTAAATGAATGAGTAGTGCAACTGAGTGGACAAGAAAACTGCTATGTCAATCAATACCTCTAGATTGTATCCCTTCAAGGCAGAAAAAGTGAAGTGTCTGGGAAACACTCCTCTTATAGATGCAGCATTGTGGCGTCTGACAAAACAGGTTACTCTAACTTAGAAGATGCCGTGTCTCGCAGGACAGGTTTGAGAGATGTTAGATCAAGATCTCAAGGAAGCTTACGGGTTAGCCGGTATGGCTCGTAACCCTGCCCTGGATCTAGCAGCTATGTCTAAAGGTTATGGAAGCCTAGACAATGATTGTAGTCTTCGTACTCAGGGGAGCTTTGGAGGAATTCTTCACAAGTTCAGCAGTTAAGGAGCTGAAGCTGGCATCAATCTGATCCACCTGTTGGCTTGGACTAAATGGTCCTCGGTCATGGTTCATCTGGCCTTATAGTTACGCCTTCCCCAGGTTAGGCGTCTGCTCGGTCGGAAAAGTCCCCATTACGGGAGGTGCTGAACGCTCATGAGAAGCTTGCTTTTAAAGGCCTGGCTGGGACTTCAGAAAGAATTGGAGTATTCTTCCGAACTTGCTAAAAGTTAGGCGTCCGATGGCTGTGAACCAGAATCTTTTGGGTTGCGCCCGCCCAACCAGGTCGGGCGGGGAGGCTCATCTGCTCCTCTTCCGGCACGTCTAGGTGGCCCCCATCACGGATTACTGGGCTGTCGAGATGATTTTATCGAGCCACACATGGTCCTTCACTAATACTCCTTTCTCCAGATTTATTCCACTCTGCTAACTTGGTCGGAAGAGCGGGAGCAGGCGTTACTGTACATGTACCAAGGGACGAAAAATTCCAGGGGGTATACTTTCCCCTCTTCGCAATACAAAAGTAATAGTTTTGGTGACCAGTAATAGATCCAACTTACCTATACAAGTATAAAAAATTTGTACATATAATAGAAGGCTCTGTCGTCCTTCTATATGGCCGGGGGATTGGCTAATCTCAATCAACTTGAAGATGCTTACCTCCGGTCCCAAGTGGGGCAAGACCATCTACAGTTCTTCCTCCCCCTTTTCGGGCTGATAACCTCACCTAAGTCTTTAAAAAAAAAAAAAGAAAAGCACTATCAGCTCGACGGTCTACACGACCCCTATGGTGAAGTGGTTCCTGCAGAGGTTATATCCTCTCCCTTCAGGTTTTCTGCAGCAAGGGAAATCAAGGGGCAACAGTCAACCTATTCACATATCATCAATGACGTGGAGTAGCCTCTTTTGGTGTCTGCAGCGCAAAATCTGCTCATTTGCCACTCCGTTGCCCCATCTCATGGGTCAAGGTCACAACCAATGCCAGCAGTACCAGTTGGAGAGTCCTCTACAGTTCGGATCCTGCTAAAAGCAGGTTGGGTGCGCGTCTTCTTGACCTGGGCTAGAATGTCCTGGATCTTCCGGCAGCCTAGTGTGCCCTTCAGTTCTTCTCCCATCTCTGGGAGGGAGAGTCAGTATTATAAGAATGGACGTTACAACGGCGATCTTCTGAGTGAAGAGTCATAGGGGCGCTCGAATCTCCACACTATTCCGGGAGTTCAAGCCCATCATGTCTTGGGCCCAGAAGAACCTGACTGACTTTCAATGGCCTATATCCCTGGAGTCCAGTTCGTCTGATTGGATTCCTGTCACACAGACACTAACGAATGGTCTTCTCGTGTGCAGACATTCAAGTGGATTCTGTTCCTGGGAGTCAATTCCAAATCTTTTTTCTCCACAAGCAACCTCAAGCTGGTGAGGTGTTACAACGCAGAGCCATTGCAGCTAGGCCTCTCGAGTGGATGCCCTGACAGATCGATTGAGCTTTAAGAGGGCATATGCCTCTTTCATCACTCCCAATAATCCTCAGATTCTTATGAAGATCTCATGCGGAAGCAGCCAAGAGTGGTGGCTGTAGCTCCTTACTGGCCAAATGAGCCTTGACTTCCTTTCCTGAGTCAGCTCAGCTTCCGGGATCCGTTGTCTCTTCCTCTCGGGCTGGGCCTTCTTTTTCAATGGGCAGTCCTGCACCCTTGTCTGGCTCAGGTGCGCTTCAAGGATGTTTGCCACTCTTATGAACTCTACAGGGATGAGCGCAAATTAAGTCCATAGGAGAATTCAGGCCAAGTCTGTTGAGTTCTCATTCTTTGGGCAGGTCATGTAGAAATACAAAGCTCAGGATATCTTCAGCTTTTCAGCCTAGATTTATCTCTATCAATCGGCTCTCTTAGAGTCCAAGTCTCAGCCTTGTCGGCCTTCTCTGGAACTTTGTGGGCTGTTTACTCTTTAATCCACCAGTCGTTCCATGGGCAGTCAAAGCCTAGCCCTCAGAAAGGAGACCAAGATTTCCCAATTTAGACCTTCCACTTGTCATTGGCTCACTGTCTGAACTTAGTAACACGGGGTCCTCCCCGCTTCCTATTGGAGACCTTTTCAGCTAAAATCACTGTCCTCTTTCCGGACCAGATGGTCCTTATTCATATGCTCAGCTCAAATCCAAGGATTACCTCAAGGTTCTATAAGATCCAGGGATCCGTCCTATCTACATTCAGGACCCAGGAGTCCACTAAAGTTTATCCCCTGGACGTAGACGAAATTCTGAAGGTATACCTGCAAGCTACTTCCTTCCTTTAGACACTCTGTCTGCCTGCTCGTCCCGCACTTTGGCAGTAACAAACTGATTCAAGCCTCTACCAGAACGACGGCGGCCTGGATTGTCAAGTTTATCCATCAGCTTTATACAGCTAGGATCCTGACTCCCCTGGAGGCATGACGGCACGTTTCACAAGAATATAGCAGCAGCCCGGCACGCATATCCAGACGTTATCTGTAAGCGGCCTCATGGGCCCCTATTAAAACCTTAATGTCACATTACTTTTCTGAGCCTGCTTCGCTTGCCTCTGTGATCTTTGGTTTATAAATCCTGTCAGTTGACGGGTCAAATAAAATTTATTGCTGTTCAGCATACCCACCCGTGTGGAATGGCTAGTTATTTCCCACACGTAGGCTGCCATGGAGTCTGTCAGGAAAAAGGAAAATTCATTATCAAATACTTACCGTCATTTTCCTTTCCTGATGGACTCCATGGCAGACGGAGTCCCCACCCATCGGTCAAAGAGTAGGCTAAGTTACGGAACACAGTCTATACAGGTGAGCTCAATCTTATAGGGTAGGGGGTCCTATAGCATTGGAGAGGAGGCGGGGTTAACCCACACGTAGGCTGCCATGGAGTCCATCAGGAAAGGAAAATTACGGTAAGTATTTGATAATAAATTTTCCTTTTTTCTGTTTTGGATAAAGTTGAATTAGAACACCTGTCAGTTTTCATTCCTGTCTGTGCACTCTATTAGGGAGATTTACCCTCTCGGTATGTCCTGTTTACCATTATCCTCAAAAGTGGAAGTAAAAGAAAATCCCAAATTTTGGTTGTCCCCAGAACCGTTTTATGTAGAAAATTTTCCAATGGGACACTAGTTCTGGTGACCCTGGGGCCATCCTTGGATTCCCTCACTTTGGAGGAATTTTCTCTCTTTTCCTGTTTTGGTTATGAGACAGGAAGTGAAGGAAGATCTCCCCGCTGGGCCACAGTTAGCAAAAACAGACAGGGGTTACAACCCCCCTTAGTCTATCCAAAATGAAAAAAAAAAAGTTTTGCATTTAGTTGTACTTTAAGAACATTTGAGCATGTCATTGTCATTGAGTGTCAACAGTCATCAACAGAGAAAACAGCTTAACACTATAGGCTAAGAACATTCAAACAGCAAATAATATGAGGGAGACCAGATTCCTGTGCAAACAGCTGAACAAATGGATGTGCAGCCATGCGAAGCTCCAGCTGCAGCATGAAGTGAAAGATTTAGGAGTGGTATTATTACCATTGCTAAATATAACAGTTTCCATCTGGTTGTCAGGGAGCTTGCATTCACCGTTATCCTAAGAACTAGTGACTTATCCCTGGCAAGCACATTCAGCTGGGGACTCCCAACTGACCGGTAATTTAAACAAACAGCAGGGCTAATATAAAAATAATAAAAAAGGAGGTCCCTCAAAAATTTACACCTGGTGCTTTTGGTCTGGTATAGATTTTAAGGGTGACCCCCATGGGAAACAAAAAGAAATGGTGTGGGGTCTCCCCAAATCCTGAACCAGACCCTTTAGTTATGGGTTTTAAGGGGGGATTTCCCGCAAAAGAAAGTGTGGGGTTCCCCAAAATCTATACTAGACTCTTATCTGAGCATAAAACCTGGGTGGGCAGGGAAGGGGGGAAGTGTGTGCACCCCCCGACCCTTCAACAATACCATACCATGTGCCCTCATCATGGGTGTTACCTTGCCAGCAAAGTACCTTGTCTTCATGTTGATGAAGACAAGGACCTCTTCCTCATAACCCTGGTCTCGTGGTTGTGAGAGTCTTTGAGCAGGAGACTTATTGTGATTTGGAAGTCCACTTTAAAAATAAGGGGCCCCCAGATACCAGTTTCTCCCATGTGAATGAGTAAGAGGTGCATAGTACCCCTTCTCATTCAAAAAAAAGTTCAATAGTAAAAAAAACTGACCTTTCAATTAAGAAAAGTCTCATGATCTAAATCCACTGTCAATCTCGTCATCCAGCTATGCAGATCTAACTCAATTAATAAACAGGGGCTGGGTATCAGGGCTGCCAAACGGGCTTTTCATAAATGTCCGTTATGAACAGAGGCCCTTTGTAAAAAGAAACATGGCCACAGGCCAACTTTGGAACTGTGCATTTGCAGTTCCAAAGCTGGTCAGGCAAGCTTGGGCATTTTCGGCTATTCTTGGGTAGACAGACGCATGCACAGTTCAAAGCCAGTGGGCTCGGGCAAGCTCAGCGAGTTTCGGCTGTTCTTGGGACTCAGACCGACGGACTCAGAGGAAGGACTCCCCCCCAATCCATGCACTCAGACTCTCTCCAGTGCTGACAGTGATGCCAACCGAATTGAAGCGACAGTGCTACAGTGTGCACTTCGAGACCAGAACTGGGACCACTCATGTCCACAATCTCTAACCATCTATTGTATCATGTCCACAATCTCTGACCATCTCTTGTCTTGTATCATGTCTGCAGTCTCTGAGGGGGAGCCTGAAGAGGAGTCAAAAGCAGGAGCGCTGCCGGGAAAGGGGTCACGGGAAGATTTAGATGTTTGTGGAGCGAAGAAAATAGGATGAAACCAGAGCCATCAAGCTGGAGCCCAGAGAGAACTGTTTGATTGAGCCCTGCACAATGCACCTGAGAGGAGGTCAGTGACAGTGCCACCAGACCAGTGTGAGGGGGGCCGTTGAAGTAAGGGGAGAGTGAATACAGTAAGGTAAGGGAGGGGCACTGATATAAATGTTCCCCCTTGGGACCACTCATGTCCACAATCTCTAACCATCTATTGTATCATGTCCACAATCTCTGACCATCTCTTGTCTTGTATCATGTCTGCAGTCTCTGAGGGGGAGCCTGAAGAGGAGTCAAAAGCAGGAGCGCTGCCGGGAAAGGGGTCACGGGAAGATTTAGATGTTTGTGGAGCGAAGAAAATAGGATGAAACCAGAGCCATCAAGCTGGAGCCCAGAGAGAACTGTTTGATTGAGCCCTGCACAATGCACCTGAGAGGAGGTCAGTGACAGTGCCACCAGACCAGTGTGAGGGGGGCCGCTGAAGTAAGGGGAGAGTGAATACAGTAAGGTAAGGGAGGGGCACTGATATAAATGTTCCCCCTTATATCAGTAACCTCTCATTACCTTAGTGTATTCACTCTGCGGAAGGTGGTCTGTGGCCACCAGAGTCTCCCTTATATCAGATTTCCCAGCATTCACCCTTAAATCATTGTCCTCAGAGTTCCCCTTTTCATCAGAGTAGGCAGAATTTCCCCTTACAGAGCAAGGGGGAACTCTGCAGACCCTGATGTAAGTAGGAACTCTGATGTAAAGTTGAATGCTGTGGACTCTGATTTAAGTGGGGCTCTGGTGATCAGAGACCACCTTATATCAGAGTTCTCCTTTACACCAAAGTCCACAGCATTCCCCCTTACATCAGAATCCTGCAGACTCTGATGTAAGGGGAAATCTGTGCTGGGTTATATTAACCTGAACTTCATGAAAATGGAAAAATATGTTTTTTGACTTTTCTTATAACGTAATCACATTGCTAATGTGTATAGCTTATATATTGCTATTCACACAGTTTTGCACTTAAAAAAGTCATTTCATGTACTTTTTTGAAGTGAATTCATGATTTTAGTCAGTAAAAAATTGGTGCTGTTTGTACATTTTGGTTGTCCTGTCAGTAAATTTCACTTTGGGTTGGGGGTTGGCAACACTGCTGGGTTTCCAGGTGACGCCATTGACCATATATGGACACGACCGGCTCACTAGCAACCAAGAAGAAGCTGTCACATTTAGCAGCTGTTATAATATCACTGTTAAATGTTTCTCTTTGCACTGCAGCTGGAAGTTTAATCCACTGAACACCTACTCATTCAGCCATTTGCACAATCATCACCGTAGATGTACACAGTGCAAAGGTTTCCTTTATTTCCCCTGCTGGTCGAATGACAACAAAGCAACAATAAAAACATTACAAGTATTATTTGTTACTTTTGTGGGAATGAGATATTGAGAGAATCTCACAGTCCTTTAAATATGAGAAACTGCCTATTATGATAGTTATAGGTTACAATTTTAGTAAGTGGCACATGGAATATATATATTATATCTATATACAGTATATTTTATATATATATATATATATATATATATATATATATATATATATATATATATATATATATATATATATATATATATATATATATAATTATTATTATTTTATTATTATTATTATTATTATTATTATTATTATTATTATTATTTTCTGTTTTGAGCCATGTGGTAACATCCTTGCAAGTGTCTAATAAAAAATTTCAAACAGGTGAACTCTTCAGAAATAAATAAAAAAAGGGACATGGTTTAAATACTCAGTGCCAATGTTAAAGAATTGCCTGGCTTACTTAGATCAAGGGAAGCCCAAAAAGATTTCCACTCCAAATGATAAAGAAATTAGAAGTTAGATTTTACTAAAACAATTGTTTTTTGCATAGCAATAAAAAGTAGACATGTGCATGACAAAAACTTAGTTTTGTTTAGTTTCGTTTTGATTCATTAATCTAGTTATTTATTTTAGTTAAATTCGGTTGATTCGTTCAATTCGTTTTTGGAAATAGTTTTCAGAATTCATATTAGGAATTTTCAATTTTTTGTAGAATTTACCTTTTTTTTGGATTCAAACCGATCAAATCAATAAATTTTCAAATCGGTCAAAACGAAAATGTTATAATGTTTTCAATTCGAATGCAGCAAAGTGAACAAACAAAAGAAAAATCTTCATCAATTGATTACAATGGCTCTTTAACTGGTTGCCGAAGAGCCACTGCAGTTTTACTGCGGCAGAATGGCACGACTGGGCGGAACAATGTTACCTTACGACCCTTTGCCTTTGGGCCACTAGGGGCACCCACAGCTGATGCGATTGCTCATGACAGAGCGAGATCTGGGATCTGTGTGTGTAGGGGAGTAGAGACAGATTGTGTGTTCATACCAAGTATGAACACCGATCTCTCTCTCCTCCTAGACAGTCCCTTCCCCCCTACAATTAGAACACACCTAGGGAACACAGTTAACCCCTTAATTGCCCCCTAGTGTTAACCCCTTCCCTGCCAGTGACATTTATACAGTAATCAGTGCATTTTTATAGTACCGATGTATGATTGTCAATAGTCCTAAAAATGTGTCAAAAGTGTCCAATTTGTCCACCATAATATTGCAGTCCCGATAAAAATCACAGATCACCGCCATTACTAGTAAAAAAAAAAAAATAATAATAAAAATGCCATAAATCTATCCCCTATTTTGTAGACGCTATAAATTTTGCGCAAACCAATCAATATACACTTATTGCAATTTTTTTTTAGCAAAAATATGTAGAAGAATGCATTTTAGCCTAAACTGAGGAAAAAAATTTTTTTTGATAAAAAATGTGGGATATTTATTATAGCAAAAAGTAAAAGATACTCTGTTTTTTTTTCAAAAATTGTCGCTCTTCTTTTGTTTATAGCGCAAAAAATAAAAAAAAGGCAGAGGCGATCAAATTCCACCAAAAGAAAGTTCTATTTGTGGTAAAAAAGGACATCAATTTTGTTTGGGCACAGCGTCGCATGACCATTGTCAGTTAAAGCGACGCAGTGCCGTATTGCAATAAATGGCCTGGTCATTGAGCAGCCAAATCTTCCGGGGCTGAAGTGGTTAAATCACCATTGGCTTAACAAAAACAGCATTATTTTGAAATGGCACTCTAATAACACACACACAGTCTTTGATTTCAGCAATATGTGTAGTGAGAATTTGACTGGAGTTCAATGTAAAATTAGATTTGAATTTCAGTCAATATGTCCAAAATTCGGACGAATTTTGTTATGTTATTCGGAGCATTCGGTAAAATTTGTTTATATTGTATTAGGATATATCTGAATTTCCAAATAACAAAAAATTTGTCCGAATATCAATTCAGAACAAAACGAACCACACATGTCTAATAAGAAGCCCTAATTGAGCATTGGACACAGCAGAGGCAATAACACAAAAATATATCTATATATATAAAACTATAAACATAATGTAAATGTAGCTTAATGTAATGCCCAGGACCTAAAACAAACTTGCCCTGCCTATACAGTAGATGATGCACCAGGTCAACAACAGTTGCTTCAGCCTTTGGACATAGAGGCTGCACACCCCTTTTAGTTTAACAGGAAAATCTGCCTCCTCCTGGTGGGCTGCTAGACTTAATGTGAGGCTTATTCTTTACTGTTATGAGGTGCTTGGATGCACTGTAAAATGTGGTGCTTTGGTGGACTAAAAAGCACCTCAATGTTCTGTGGTGCTCTGCTGCAAGCAAAAGGATAGGCATTGTGGTGATACCAATAGATGCATACTGCTGCTGCTAATCCTGAAAAAATAAATTAAATGAAGCTCAACACAAAGAAGCATCAAAAAATTGAACCCCAAACATCCACCCTAAGATACTACAAACAAAATAAATGCTAAAGAAAAAAGAAAAGAAAATTACTATTAAAGAAAAGCAAAGAGAACAACCCAAAATAACAAAAAGGGGGAAAGCAGCAGTAGAACCTGCTGCCACACACACACACACACAAATGTACTCCTTAAAAAGACTATTGGGTCTTAGGAAATCACAGTGAATGTATTGCCTCGTTTCCACTGAGCGAATCGGTTTGGGTCAGTACAGTTTGGAAGGCCTAGAGTGGTCCGGCCTATTCAGGTGAGCGTTTCCACTGCAAGTCGGACCGCCAGGGGCCATACGTGGGTTTAGAAAAAATGACTAGCAACACTTCCGCCAGTCAGTGGAATGTATCGTAGCTCCGCCCTAACCGAACCGTACCATTTTCTATGGCCCCACATCTGAAGTAGGACCCAGAATGGTGCGGTTCGCGTTCGGTTGTATGGGCCGTTTTCATAATGGAAACACTCAAAATAGCGTACCATACCGAACCGAACCAATCCGCTCAGTGGAAACAAGGCATAAGTGGGCTTATACTTTACTTCCCTTATCAACACAGACTGCAATTTACTGCAAAGTAGTAACCAAAAGTAGTAGGCATTAGAAAATGTACAGCATTGGACAAAGTATTGTATAGTGCTGAGTATTGTATAAAGCAGAAAGCAGTAGTAGCACATTACACTACACTAATCAACTCTCTCTCCTGCAAAGCAATGTCAGCTGTCTTTCATTGATCTCCCAACAAACTGGCAAATTGCTGCTGGAAAAGCAGTCTTTTATGAGAGTTAAAAACATGCTGTTAGCCACGTTTTTGAATAAAGTTTATGGGCATTTTTAGTCGTTGCTTTGCTGGTGATACTGATGGAGTTATTGCAAACAAATTGTCAAAGGCTTTTTTTTTTCTAGTGATATCAAGACTAATATTATTATGCTATTATTATGCTTTTTTTTTTTTTTTTTTTTTTTGGGTAAGTTACCACAACACCATTATCCTGTAGTTTTTAAGATCAAATATACAACTATGTTGGTGTCCCTTGTCAATTTTACATTGTATTTTTTTAAATGTAACTGCCTACTCCCAAACTGTCATTTGAAGTACAACACATAACCAAGTATTAATCTCCACAATTTGTTATTGTGCATTAAAAAAAGAAAACAAATAAAATTAGACATGCTATCTGCCAATAGCAAAACTTAACCAAAAAGTGCATTCTATGCATCCAAAAATATAGAAAATATACCAAATCAAATCATTATTATTCAACCAAAAAATAAAATAAAAGCCTCATGCATGTGTCCTACTTCTCAATATAGGGGGTCAACAATGCAAAGAGTTGGTGAAAGCAGGGGTCCGTCAACTGGAGATAATACCATAAAACATCTGGATTATTCTCCTGGAGCTCCTGCAGCAAAGGCATGTGACATAATCGGTCACGATTAATAAAGCAACCAATTTTTGGTCCAAGAACTCCTCCTGTTCCTGGACTGGACTTAGGTCAAAGCAATAACTCCAAGGCCAATAATAAATAACAGGTTATCTCCTCTGATTCCGCAACATGGCTGGTTAACGAACAGCCATTCAGAATGGAATTGAAAAGCGCAAAATGAAAAGTGCGAAATGAAAAGTGCAAAACGGAAAGAGCGAAATGAAAAGCGCGAATCAACACTCACCAAACTTCTACTAACACGAAATTAACAGAAGGAGCCCAAAGGGTGGCGCTAAAGAGCTGAAGAACAACATAGTATGTCACTACATTCATATTTGTTGGCAAACAATTGTGTGCCATGTGTATGCAAGACAAGTTTGGGCCAAAACCCTTCGAACAAAAGCCCACGGTTTTGTTGGCCAACAATCCGATCGTGTGTATGAGGCTTTACACCTGACCAGAGATCAGATGCAAGACTTTGGCCAATGGTGGCTTTGTCATCGCATTATGTAGCATTCAGCAGAATGATTCCCATCAAATGTCCCAAAAGTTTGGGATTCAGCTGAACATTTGAGCAGGTCCAAATATTCCTACACACAACCTGACTGTCAAGGAAATGGCCATGTTGTGGGCAATTCTGCCAGTAATTGTCATGGTGGCGCCAGGCGAGTTTCCGTGTGCCTGCGCGCATGCAGATGCGCGACAGCCAGACCATGGCGGTCTGTGCACACGCACAGGCGCGCGCACGCCCTGATCTTGTGGGCACACCCCCCGGCCTATTTGAACCTGCCACTGACACTTGCAGTTTGCTGGATTATCAAACAGCTCCTGTGTTCCTGTGCCTTGTATACTCTGAAGACCCCTGCCTGACCTCTGCTTGGCTTGACCTGTGTTCCTGTTTATCTCCTCGCTCTGACCCTGGCTTGGCTGACTAGTCTCCGATCTTCTGCCATCCGTGTATGACCAGGCTTGTTCCTGTACCTCTCTCAGACTCTCTTTTGGTATCTGACCCCTGGCCTGGCTGCGGACCCTGTTCCTGGTTCACCCTGCTGTTACCACTCAAGACTTCTCTCCGCACAGCTGCCACAACATACTCTGGCTACTTACAGCCAACCAGCCAGCTTGCAGTATTCCTGGCAACCTGTGCACCTCTGTGCATCGCATTCCCTGTACCCAAATCCAGGGACAAGCTGCACTCAGCCGCAAGGCACGCCCTCTCAGCAACCCGGCCTCACACTACAGACCTGACACTGACCTAGGGTGACAACACTTACCCATTGTACTGTATGAATGGAGGAGCAGCATTGTTACCCATTAAAAGGAAATATATTAGAAATGTCAGAACACTACCTCTCCCTTCATCTCCATAACATGGGAGGAAAAGGTGTTCCATAGTCCAGAGAGCTAGGAACAATGCTTACTGGTAGCAGTATGATAACAGTCAGCAGGTGCAGAGAGCACATGACATTATTAACCCACACAATTTCTGGCAGGATAAACAAGTATTTTTAGCATGTAGTAAACAAATAAGGCAAAATGCTTTCAACAGTATGTTTAACAGACCATAAGAGAAAAAATATGGAAAAAGTTGTTTGCTAGGGTTCACATACACTTAAAGTGGTAGTAAACTCTGTACTACCACTTGTACCTACAGGTAAGCCTATAAAAAGGCTTACCTGTTGGTACTGTGAATATCTCCTAAACTTGGCGCATGTGCTCCGAAGGTCCAGCTTACAGTGCCGGACCTTCAGAGCCTGTGCCGGAAACATTGGCTCCTGCATGCATGCGCAGGAGTGATGTAATGGCAGCTCCGGCCAATCATATAGCCGGAGCTCGCAAACCCAGAAGAAAGACGGGGGAATATGTTTGCTCTCTCAGCAGTGACTTTACAGCGCTGGAGGGCTGTGTTCCAAAAACGATTATCCTTGAAAAAGGGAGTATGGAAGATCGTAAAAAAATTATTTTAACTAATTAGGAAAATAAACTTTAGAATATGAACTGTAAGTTATTTTTTTTTTTTCAGAAATAGCTCAACATCTGTCAGGTCTGGGCTCAGCCTTACCTTCTCTGAGCTGGCCGATCAGCTGTCCGCTAATTGCCAGCTCCTATCTCTTCACAGTTACTCAGATGAAGATGATATCCTGCTCATCAGTCCTGCCTACTTAAGCCGTCCAGCCCAGAGGATCTCTGCCTTCGTCTTAGTCAATATCACAGAGATGCTCCCCTGCATTCCTGTTAAAAGACTTGCTTGGCTGACATTCCTTCTGGCTCCAGATCCTGCTTGCTCATCTCCGCCTCCCTTACGTTTGGCTTGTCTGACTATCTGTTCCGGTTCCTGAACTCTGGCTATGTTTTGACTACGTTTGTTCTATTTACCTTTATTATTAAACAAGTGTGATTTAACTGAACTTCTGTCTCAGTCTGATTTCATGGTTTCTGACAACATCAAGAGGAACAGCTGGAACCTACAAGTCAAATAACTGTCGGCAACGGCTTTGTCTTCTTGTACAGAAGTGGGCTAACCATGGGTGTATCCAAATTATGGAGAGCATTTAACTAAGTAATTACTAATTTGTAAGCTGAGCTTATTATTCTTGTTAGGATTTATATAACTGTTTCCTGTTGTGCCATGTGTGCATACTTGGGTATATGTGTGAGTATGAATGGTGGGGCGAAATACATGCTAAATTCATTACATGCCACATAATTACATTTTACTGTAAAAGCAGCAGTTTGTCACCTAAATATTTTCATGTAGTGTACTGTACATGCAAATGCTATATCTCATATATTATATTTCAGCACTGTCTCATTTTCTGTATACAACAAAAATATGATATCCAATTATCAAAATCAACAGCTGAACTGAAAAGAGTACGCTGAGGCTGTTTACAGTAGCAGCATAATGGGTTGCTTTTTTCCAGGTAGGAATATTTCACTAGAATAGCAGCAGATACATTTCATTTTCATGCCTCCTTCTGGAACAAAAACAGACACAATCATTTTAATGAACAGCATCAATTAACCCGCTGAGCTGAATAAGTGTTTCAAATGTGCCTCACCCTCGGAGGCTGAAGGGATACCATGATGTACACTTAGCTCTAATGATGAGCCCCAGCAGTCTGACCCCAGCTGATAATGACACGGTTATTATTTTTTACTGTAGTGAGCATTGATTATCCTATATCTTTTTGTCTTTAGATCTTTCTTGATCTTACAGAATGTGCCAGTTGTTTATTCCAGTCAGGCTGTGGCTGATACTTCACAGTTTAAAAAGACTGCACTCTCCCTGACCTTTTAAGTTTGCTATAACCTAGACTCCTGGTAAGCCTAAGCAGTGGCATATAAATGCTTAGTGCTACGATGGGTCCTGTCGCAGGTTATTATTCAGTATCTCAAATCCTAACATTGGCTAAGAGCCAGGCACCATATTGACTTTCAAATTCTTATAATCTGCAAATAGCTGTGGACCTTATGTTCTATTGCCACTGAACTGCTGACCCCCTGGTCAAACTTTGAAATCTTGTAGTGCAGCTTGGTTGATTACTTTATAATTTCAGCTGAAGTCAAAGCAAGGTCTTTTTTTAGTTATATTTTCAATGTATTTCTAATCCATTTGCCTGTTCTCCGTTTGAATACATGAGGTTGTTTTAGCAACTGTCCCTTTGGGCTACATTAAATTATATCCTTTTTTCCATCTCGGGTATGATTTTCTGGACATTTTAAAAAGATGAAATGTTCAAAAATAAATAAAAAGTTAAACTGTTTAGAAAATCAGTGGCATTGTTAAAGAACATGGAACATTGCTCAATGGGGATTTCTATTTCATTACAAAAAATATGTATGCAGGTTGAATTATTTAGACAAAACATTTGTGGTTAGTTTAAACATTTCTCTGGTTTAAATATATGTCACAATGTTAAAAAAATTATAGTAAAACATTAATTAAAATCTAGCATACTTAATGAGTCTCAATTGTGCTACTTCATGACCATGAATTCACCAACTGACTGAGGATGCTTGTGTAGCAGATCCCTTTCCTTATTATCCTTACTTTGTTCAGAACCATGGCTTCCTTTCCAACCTTTAGACCCTGTCAGTCAAGTGAATCTGTAGCTTTGATTTTTTTTTTAACTATAGATCTAGTATCTAAGGCCATAACTGGTTTATAGTTTTGGACTGGTTGATTTCTATCAAAGTGGGATTTAAAGCAAAAAACAAATATTTCCTGACTTCTGGGGGAAGTCCTGTAGGCCTTTCTACACACTGCCGTATAGGTGGGGCCTTAACCGGTTCCCGACCGATGCACGCCGATGTACGTCGGCAGAATGGCATGGCTGGGCAAATGGGTGTACCTGTACGTCCTTTTGAATTCCCCGCCGTGCCATTGCGTGCGCGCCGCCGGCCGGGAGCTCCGTGAGTCGGGTCGCCGGTCCCGCGTACTCAATCGCCATGGGGATACCCGCAATCGCCTCACGAGGGGACAAACGTGGAGATGCTGATGTAAACAGCATCTCCCCATTCTGCCTAGTGACAAGTTTCACTGGATCTCTGCTCCCTGTCATCGGAGCAGAGATCAGTGACGTCACACACACAGCCCATCCCCCTACAGTTAGTAATCACTCCCCTAGGACACACTTAACCCCTCCCCGCCCCCTAGTGGTTAACCCCTTCACTGCCAGTGTCATTTACACAGGAATCAGTGCATTTTTAATCGCACTGATCGCTGTATAAATGACAATGGTCCCAAAAATGTGTCAAAAATGTCCGACATGTCCGCCATAACATTGAAGTCACAATAAAAATCGCTGATCGCCGCCATTACTAGTAAAAAAAAAAAAAATATTAATAAAAATGCCATAAAACTATCCCCTATTTAGTAAACGCTATAACGTTTGCGCAAAAATGTGTAGAAGAATACGATCGGCCTAAACTGAGGAAAAAAAATGTTTTTTTATATATTTTTGGGGGATATTTATTATAGCAAAATGTAAAAAATAATGCAATTTTTTCAAAATTGTCGCTCTTATTTTGTTTATAGCGCAAAAAATAAATATCGCAGAGGCGATCAAATACCACCAAAAGAAAGCTCTATTTGTGGGAAAAAAAGGACATCAATTTTGTTTGGAAGCCACGTCGCACGACCGCGCAATTGTCAGTTAAATTGACACAGTGCCGAATCGCAAAAAACGCTCTGGTCAGGAAGGAGGTAAAATCTTCCGGGGCTGAAGCGGTTAATGAAACCTAAAGCATTTTTTTTATAGTACAGGGCATGGCAATTAAACTGGGTGTAGCCCAAAGATCAATACGTTTAGTCCTTATTACAATGGATAACTAAATCAGAGGGACACAAAATGAAGTTTACAATGGTAATAAAATTTCTTATGCTAACCTTTTTTTAAGGGTTAAAATCCATGAAATGACTGACCCATTTGCTTTAACTAGAGTGGGGAAAGGGAACTAGCATGTAGTACAAACCAGTTCTACCATAACCCATGTGCCACCACCCCCTTAAAGCTATTAGAGATACTCAGAGACCAGGTGGGCTGACATTTCACCTCAGAGTTAGGCTCTTAACTCGTAGCAAGGGTGTGAACAGATAGGTACAAGTCACTTTTGGCGACTTAACAGAGAATATTCAAGCCAACAAACTCCAAGGAGAAAGGATTAGGGAACAGGATACAAATAAAACCCCAAAACAATGACCAGACCCTGAAAACCCCACTTGTAAGGGTAGTGTGAAGGGATGGTCATCATGTCTTCCATGTTTCCATCCTCTTTGAGCACCAAGCAAGGGTCACATGAGAGGCCTACCCCGGGGTGGGTTGTTCTGGGCTGCGCTAGGCACATTGGATATGCTCATTTGCCTTACACATTTACTAGAACAGTCAACTGATCTCTAAAAAGCTCTCTCAATGTTACTTTACATCACAACGATTACTTGTGCATTTAGGAGGGACACGCAAAGCCAATGCCCTCTACACCTGTCCAGCGTATCACGGCTAACTCACACCCAGTAACGATTTGAAATCCCGCTGTGCACCTAGAGCTGACTCGATGTGTGCACTGCACTTAAACTGATTGTCTCCTTTTTATATTGTAAAGCGCTGCGTAAACTGTTGGCGCTATATAAATCCTGTATAAGAATAACAATAATAATACTAAAGTCTCATTTTTTTCCGTTAAAAATAACAAATATGTTATACTTACCTTCCCTGTGCAGTGGTTTAGTGGTTTTTGCACAGAGCAGCCTGGATCCTCCTCTTCTCGGGTCCCTCACTGACTTTGATTGACAGCAGCAGGAGCCAATGGTGCTGCGCTGCTGTCTCAGCCAGTGAGGAGGGGAGTCCTGGACAGCCTCTCGTGCAACATCGCTGGATCTAGATGGGGCTCAGGTAAGTAGTAGTGGGGCTGCTGCACACAAAAGGTTTTTTTATCTTAATGTATAGAATGCATTAAGATTAAAAAAAAAAAATCTGCCTTTAACCACTTAAGGACTGAGCCTCTTTCTGAGATTTGTTGTTTACAAGTTAAAAACAGTTTTTTTTTTTGCTAGAAAATTACTTAGAACCCCCAAACATTATACATTTTTTTAACACTCTAGAGAATAAAATGGCAGTCGTTGCAATACTTTCTGTCACCCAGTATTTGCGCAGTGGTCTTATAAGCACACTTTTTTTGGAAAAAATACAGTTTTTTGAATTAAAAAATAAGACAACAGTAAAGATAGCCCATTTTTTTTTAATATTGTGAAAGACAATGTTATGCCAAGTAAATTGATACCCAATATGTCACGCTTCAAAATTGCGCCCGCTCGTGGAATGGAGACAAACTTTTACCCTTAAAAATCTCCAAAAACGACATTTAAAAAATTCTACAGGTTGCGTTTTTTGAGTTACAGAGGAGGTCTAGGGCTAGAATTATTTCTCTCGCTCTAATGATCGTGGTGATACCACACATGTGTGGTTTGAACACTGTTTTTATATGTAGGTGCTACTCACGTATGCGCTCACTTCTGCACAATGGGGAGCGTTTAAAATTTTCTTTTCTTATTTATTTTACCTTTTATTTTTTATTTTTACACTGTTCTTTTAAAAAAAATATTGTCACTTTTGTTCCTATTACAAGGAATGTAAATATCCCTTCTAATAGAAAAAAAGCATGACAGGACCTCTTAAATATGAGATCTGGGGTCAAAAAGACCTCAGATCTCATATTTACACTAAAATGCAATAAAAAAAAATGGCCCTTTAAGAGCTATGGGCAGAAGTGACGTTATGGCGTCGCTTCTGCCCTGTAATGGTATGGAGACGGATGGGGGCCATCTTCCCCTCACTCATCTCCATACCCAGGAAGGAGAAGAATCCAATCGCCTCCGCCACTACCGAAGGCTCCGGTAAGCGGCAGAGGGCAGCGGAGAGCGGCAGGAGGGGGGCCCCTATCCCGCCACTGATAAAAGTGATTTCGCTGTGAATCCGCCTCAGAGACGACTATTATCGAAAACCGGACCGCCCGCTGAAGAAGAGGATACCAAGGTTATGGCAGCTAGCTGCTGCCATAACAAAGATATCCCTCTTCAAAGTTAGGATGTATATCGGCGTGCGGTGGACCGGCAGTGGTTAAAACCACTTTAACTCTTTCTATTCCACAACTGTGTACAGACTGAGGTCCCCTGCAATGCAGAACTGCTCCCATTGCTATGGGAGATTGATTGCTGCCAAAGCAGTGCAGATAACATCTCCCTCGCTGCAAGGGGCTATCTCATCTGTCACAAGTACACTCTTAACGACATGCTATTGGAGAAACATTTGTTACCCTTGGTAACCACTGTATCTTCACACTGTATGAACTCTTGTACCATTATCTTCATACCACAAAAGTCAGAAACAACAATACACATGTTCTCCCCAAGAAAAATCTGTGAGGCAAGAGACCTTCCACCAGGTTCCCCCTAAAATGTAGACCCTTTAAAAGCATGTACCTTTGTCAGTAAGTCTCCCAGCGGTTGGATGGGAAGATATAAATATTCATTTCTCATGCTACCAGATAGCATACCATTGCCAGAGACACTTCCCAACAGCAGACAGAAGTAAGCAAGAACCTGAACTTAGGAGGATTAGATTTATCAATTCAGACTGAGATTCACTACAGCCCAGCTTCAATAAATTTAGAATAGGGACACTACTGCTTATGGTAGGATTCCCACATTTAAATGAGCTAAAATTATATATTTGACTACATAACAGTTTACATTTACATGTTGAACAGATTGATATGTGCCATTTTCTAATAGTGTCTCTGCAAAATTTCAGCACCTTGGTCTCTGCTGTGACTATGCAGCATATCAATCTGCCCAATGTGCAGGTAATTAGACACTGTGACTTACAGTCTACAGAGAGGGAGGCACTTATACCAATACATTTTACATAAAGTGAGGCAATGGTACAAATAAAACTTAAGACATGGGTACTACTACTACTAATGCTGCAGGCAGCTAAGCTAGGAGTAGGCACAATGAAGGGAATATGTAAGGGGTGCTGAGTTTTACCTATTTGTTGAGCATATTGCCACCTCTACCCATTTGTTGCTCATATATTTTCATGGTTGCCTGTGTATTGTAATGATCTTTATTTTATTTAGCACATTGGTAGTATCCTAAGGTTTACCATAACACACTATGTTCATTACCATTAAACCCTTAAATTAAAATGTTTGCTGATATAATGTGTATGTGTGAGTGTTCCTTAACCACTTGCCCTCCGGAAGATTTACTCTCCTTCCCGACCAGGCCATTTTTTGCGACACAGCACTACATTATTTTAACTGACAATTGCACGGTCATGCAACACTGTACTCAAATAAAATGTATGTCCTTTTTTCCCACAAATAGAGCTTTCGTTTGAGGTTTTTGATCACCTCTGTATTTTTTATTTTTTGAGTTATAAATGAAGAACGACTGACAATTTAAGAAAAAAAAACAAAAAACAATATTTTTTACTTTCAGCTCTAAAACACATAAAAAATGTAAAAAATTTAATTTCTTCATCAATTTAGGCCAATATTTATTCTGTTACATATTTTTGGTAAAAATAATTCCAATAAGCAGATACTGATTGGTGTATGCAAAGGTTATAGAGTCTACAACTATGGGATATTTATTTATTTATTTATTTTTTTTACTAGTAACGGCGGTGATCAGTGACTGCAATATCGCGGCAAACAAATTGGACACCTGACACTTTTGACACTTTTTTTGGGGACCAGTGACATCATTATAGTGATCAGTGCTAAAAATATGCACTGTCACTGTACTAATGACACTGGCTGGGAAGGGGTTTACATTAGGGGCGATCAAAGGGTTCACTGTGTGCCTAGCTAATGTTTCACTGTAGTGGGGAAGGTACTTTTACTAGTGAAAGACATGGATCTGTGTTTCTACTTTACAGAAACACAGGGTCCATGCCTTCTTTACTGACCAGTAGCAGCCGCCCATATGGGGCACAGGGGTGCTGCCCCCATCATCTCCATGCGCCTGGCCCCTAATCTCCATGCAGGGCGCTGGACACATGGATTTCTATGGGGTTAGTTTTTTTGGTCTTTTTTTTAAGAGCACATGATCAGAGCCAGAGGCTCTAATTGGTTTCAAAATGGGTAGGCTCAGGGCAACCCAACCCTATCAACTTGTGTGACATTAGTTAATTAATATTCGCTAATGTCTCCCGGCCAATCAGAAAGCGGGTCCTGAGACCTGATTGGTCTGGAGGAGAAGTGTCTGGATTGGCCGGTAGGAGAAGCAGTGGGGAAGCCGCCAAAGCCGCCTGGGAAACTGACGAGGAGAAGCAGCAGTGAAGAAGCCACCTAAGCCACCCAGGAAGCAGACGAGGAGGAGAAGCAGTGGGGAAGCCGTGCCCAACCTGGATGGGGTAAGTAGTCCGGGACGATCTACGCCACTGGTACTGACAGAACAGCAATCTGTCTTGTTTACATAGGCAGACTGCCATGGGCTAGCACAAAGGAGTTATTAAACAAAGAGACAACAACAAATCTTTCTTTAACCATTTATTAATTTGGTAATAAATATTGGCCATGGTGTTGTTCAAGGGTAACCTGTCAATGTTTAAATAAATACAAATAAATATGAAGCCATCTTGGCTATATAACCATCAGAATTTATACGGTGTCCATCCAGACAATGCTGGACGACTATTCCCCACTGAACAACCCATGACTAATGCATTAAATAAAGGGGTGGGGGGGTGGGAGTCCCGGTCCTGCTCCACACGGTCTGGCGGTAACGGCCGGACGGCCCTCTTTTATCACCTCCGAAATTCGCGGGCTTAAGGGGCCCGCCAGATTGCACCAATCAGCTGCTTGTTGCTACCCTGCGGAGGCTGCTGCCCACCAATTGCCATCCTGAAATACAGAACAGGGAACATGCATTCCCCTTTGGCTCTCCCATGTTGGTCCTGCATATTGCATGGACCTTTCATGGGCTAGCACAAAGGAGTTATTAAACAAAGAGACAACAACAAATCTTTCTTTAACCATTTATTAATTTGGTAATAAATATTGGCCATGGTGTTGTTCAAGGGTAACCTGTCAATGTTTAAATAAATACAAATAAATATGAAGCCATCTTGGCTATATAACCATCAGAATTTATACGGTGTCCATCCAGACAATGCTGGACGACTATTCCCCACCGACCGAGGCCAGGAGAGCAGCTGCTGGCTGAGGTCCCCCCAACACCATGGCATTCTCAATCAAACTTTGCAGACCCATATTGAAAATATCTATACCAATGTCTGATAGGTGCACCAAATCTTCCCTAAATAATCCTGGAATAAAACCCTCCAACTCTAAGTGGCGGAAGGACAAACTCCCAGATGATGCAAGGAAATTATGAATGGTCCTATTCAAACGTCTCCTAATTTTATCCACATAAAAGAAATTACCCCAGGGGGACCAAAGGAGCCTAGGGACCATTTCAGAAAAGGCCAAAATAGAACGAGGAAATAGCAGCTTGATGGCACAAAAATCGTTTTTCATCTCGCAAAGCAATTCCCACGTCCTAACCTTGCCAATATCGTTCGCTCCCAAATGAATAACCAAAACTACCGGGGCGGGCCAAATAGAAGATAAATATAGTAAATGGTCTCTAAGATTACGCCATCTCAGACCCCTAACACCAGACCACAAAATCTTAAATTTGTTAAAGTCCAGACCTAAATTGCTGGAATAGCTCCTGGATGCAGCCAGCCTTTCAGCCCAATAAACGTAGGAGTGGCCTACAATCCAAATAATGTATTTAGGAGGATCTGAAAAATAAAAATCAGACAATTAACAATTCAGGGCGAACATAAAGCTTATACCTATTACTAACCCATCTGCCAACCCTCTTTTGACTTTCAGGAGGGAAACCCAATAGGTTAGCCATAGTGGCAGCCCCAATTCTAAAAGAGTGTGATGAGAAATTCAAACCTGCTAGATTAAGGCGCTTAATGCATGAGGAAAGCACAGCAGAAAACTGATATCTGGTCAAAGGAGACAAGTCCTGATGGATAAAGAAAGAACCGTCAAAGCAGGGTCTAATCGCTATATAATTGGCCATGTGGGCAACAGGGCATAGCAACAGGTTGGGAGAGGAGGCCAGAGATAACCACTTACCATTACCCAACCCAAAAGTTTTGGACCTGCAAAGAAAAAGCCGTAAACCATCCGGTTGCATGGACACATGAGAGAACAACAGAAAAGAAAAAGATGATTTGTTTGGAGCCGTAAACTCACCCACCCGCAGGGCACCGAAAAGGGTCACCGAAAAAGCTGCCCTGAAAAGCAGGAGTTCAAAACTAGAAAAACAAACATCCTCTAAAACTGACATTAGTCTGATTAATAAAGAAACTGAAATAGGGCGCCTAGCATCCTTTGTAGGTGAGGACTTCCGAAATCCTTTAAGGATCTGACTGACCGAGAAAAAAGAGGTCAAGGCAGGTCTGCCAGAAAATTTAAGAAAAAAGGAAACCCCGGCTAAAATCTTACTAACTGAGGCAGGGCCGAGCTTGGCCTGCATCAGGTATGACACAAAAGCCAAAGCGATATAATCATTAACGTCTAAAACATCCACCACCATGTCAGAGCAAAAAGAGCACCATCTGGACCAGGCTAGGTTATAGTCTTGCCATGTCTTCTGTGCTACCGAATTCTGGAGATGAGCAGTTATCAGTCCCAAATCAAGCCCCAGAGGCAATCTGGGCAAGGGGTGCCGTGTCGATCCGCTGATGGAACCAACTCCCGGAATCTGTGAAACTGCAAACGAGAAAGAGCGTCAGCTATTGTATTATCTATACCTGCAATGTGGCGAGCTTTCAACCAGATATTGAAACGCATACAGTGCAAAACTAAAAAACGTAAGAGTTTGATAACTGGCTCTGACTTGGATGACAATGTGTTGATAGCAAAAAGTACGCCTTTGTTATCTGTATGAACCATTACCCTGCGATTCATGAACTTATCTTTCC
The DNA here is from genome assembly GCA_037952925.1 of Lithobates clamitans. Classification (NCBI taxonomy): domain Eukaryota; kingdom Metazoa; phylum Chordata; class Amphibia; order Anura; family Ranidae; genus Lithobates; species Lithobates clamitans. Next base: position 648,129 of record JBBGZY010000748.1, read on the forward strand.
AGATTACCACAGAAACTACCACAGGAAACAACTCGAGGAGGACTATATTATGCAGAATTTCTGGAAGCCGCCAACTGGAATGCCATTCGGCGGCACACCAGAGGCCATTCAGGAAGGCTCCAAATCCGGATGAACCAGCGGCATCTGTAAAGAAATTCAGCTTAAAATCGTCTATAAAAGGATGCTGCCAGGCCGTAGACCCATTAAAATTACAAAGGAAAGAATCCCATATTCTTAAGTCTTCTTTGACATTTGCAGAAATGCAAACATGAGAGTAAGGATTCTTCAAACCCCTCGTAGCCAAAGCAAAGCGTCTAGAAAAAATTCTGGCAATAGGAATGACCCGAGCTGCAAACGCGAAAAGACCTAATAGGGATTGAGCCTCTTTCAACAAAACCTTTCGTTTGGATAAAAACAACGAGATCATTGCTCTCATACGGAACAACTTTTCTCTGGGTAGCCTAAACTCCATCAGTGATGAGTCTATGATAATCCCCAGGAATTCAATAGTAGTTGACGGAAATAAAGTTTTCTCATGCGCAATTGGAATCCCAAAGGAATCACAGATATCAAAGAAAGAGTTCAATGATTCAAGACATAACTGTGAGTCCTTTGGGCCAATAAAAAGGAAATCATCTAAGTAATGTAGCAGCCCCCCATTAGGGGCACCTTCCGACAAAACCCAATGTAAAAATGTAGCGAAAGCCTCAAAATAAAAACATGATAATGAGAAGCCCATGGGCAAGCATTTGTCAAAATAAAACTTGTTTTGGAAATGAAAACCCAGGGAATTGAAACCTTGCGGGTGCACGGGTAGCAGACGGAAAGCAGATTTGATGTCTGCCTTAGCTAACAACGCCCCCTGTCCAAAACGCCTCAAAAGCATTAGAGCTTCATCAAAAGAGGAGTAAGAAACAGGGGCAAGGGTTTCTGAAACCTCGTCATTAAGTGAATTGTCAGCTGGGAAGGACAAATGGTGGATAAGTCTGAAAGTACCCTGCTCCTTCTTGGGGACAATGCCCAAAGGAGAAAGACGGAAATTAGAAAATGGTGGACTGCGGAAAGGGCCAGCTACCCGGCCTTCACTAACTTCTTTATCTATTTTTTCTTGAACAATGACAGGGTGCCTCCTAGCAGACAGTAAGTTCTTTACAAAAACGCAACCCGGCCCAGAAAATGAGGGAACCAAGAAACCAACCTGGAAACCGTCAATTAGGAGCCGTGCCATCGTGCGATCTGGGTAGAGATCTAACCACGGTCGCATTCTTAACAAACTCACTGGAGTCATGGCTTTTGCCACCAGTGTCCCTGGATAAGGATGGGAGGGAAGTTGCTGATGACTTCCGAAAGCACCTATTCGCTGGGTGGGCCCCATTGCAATAGGTGCACTCGTGTTTATACCTACAGTTTGACAGGAATTTACACTGCCCTTCATTAAAAGCGAAACAGAACCCTTTGCGAAAGGCATTCTGTGGGGGAAACGTTCGAGGTGTAAATGAGGGCTTCTGCGGCAGCATTAGGTTCAGCCATAAGCCGACATCCTTACAACCCCATTTTAAAGATGGATGAACCGCCAATTTCTGTCTGAAATTTTCATCATAGGTAAACCATGAGGTACCACCAAAATGACGAAAAGCTTCCGCAATTATGTCCACGTGCTGAAATAAGCCTGAACATTTATCTGGGGATTGTTCGCCCAGCACAGCTGCATAAATGCAGAAAGCTTGCAACCAATTTTGAAAAGTTTTGGGCACAGAACGTCTCCTATCTTCCTCAGAGCGGTCCTCTGCCTTCCTTTCAAATTTAGGTACGAAATCTTTGGAAGCGGGCAATAGTGACAATAAATCTACAAATTCCCCCCTCCAAATCTTCCCTTTAACAGCGTCAGGCAAATGAAAACCTAACGGTGAAATTTCACACGGCATAGGGATCTTAAAGGAGGACTCCGCCACTACAGGGTGGATGGCGCGCTGAGAAGGGTTAATAGAATGAGGTATTTGAAAAGGTTTTTGCACTGGTGCACTTGTATTGGTAGCAAAGGGCACCTCCGACAAATTGCGCCATATAGGGCTGACATCATCCAGACTATGCTGTGACATACCATCATTTGTATTCATAGCACCAGATAGCTGTGCCCCTTGTAAAGCATCATTAACAGTGACATGCAAAGCACCAGAGCACTGTGCACCTAATGCTGTACTAACATTCGCACCAACTGTGTGTGCCCCTTTAATTTCTCTCACAATACTAGCTAACGTATCAGCCAAACTATTTATATCAGTGACATTACTAAAATTGCGAGTCTCACCCATAGGCAGACTCCTTGTCTGCTCATTGCTTGTTGCAACAGCTGGCTGAGCTCTTTCCTGACGTGGGGAGGTCTTCATATAGGGGGCACTGCGGGCTCGCCCTCTGCCGGCATGGCACTGTAAAGCCTCTTCTCTGTCTTTCTTGTTTGCCCTCTTCGGCTGTCGGCGCGGACTGCGCATGTCTGCTGCGGACTCCTCCATTTTCTCCTGGGCTGTGCTAAAAGACGGCTCGGGCGGAGCTTCGGACTGACCAGCCTCCAGGCAGTGAAGGAGCCACTCCTCCCCTCCGGCACTCTCCGCCTTCTCAATTAGGCGGCGAAGAAGGCTCTCTCTTCCCACAGGCGAACGGTCCATCCTTGACGCTGCGGTGTGAGTCCCGGTCCTGCTCCACACGGTCTGGCGGTAACGGCCGGACGGCCCCCTTTTATCACCTCCGAAATTCGCGGGCTTAAGGGGCCCGCCAGATTGCACCAATCAGCTGCTTGTTGCTACCCTGCGGAGGCTGCTGCCCACCAATTGCCATCCTGAAATACAGAACAGGGAACATGCATTCCCCTTTGGCTCTCCCATGTTGGTCCTGCATATTGCATGGACCTTTCATTCTGTCAGTGTACCAAATGATCTGATACTTCTAGGGGTGGGATAAATATAATCTCTGGTGATCATTAGGGGGACACTTGCATCTGCTGCATCCCCCAGAACAGTGTGTGTGGAAAATCAGTTTATTCTGCATGGTACTGTACATTCAGGGGAAAACTTTTAAGCCACAGTAATGCCCCGTACACACGGTCGGACATTGGTCGGACATTCCGACAACAAAATCCTAGGATTTTTTCCGACGGATGTTGGCTCAAACTTGTCTTGCATACACATGGTCACACAAAGTTGTCGGAAAATCCGATCATTCTGAACGCGGTGACATAAAACACGTACGTCGGGACTATAAACGGGGTAGTAGCCAATAGCTTTCATCTCTTTATTTATTCTGAGCATGTGTGGCACTTTGTGCGTCGGATTTGTGTACACATGATTGGAAATTCAGACAACGGATTTTGTTGTTGGAAAATTTTATAGCCTGCTCTCAAACTTTGTGTGTTGGAAAATCCGATGGAGCCCACACACGGTCCGAATTTCCGACAAGGTCCTATCACACATTTTCCGTTGGAAAATCCAACCGCGTGTATGGGGCATAAGTGTAATTGATTACACACATCAGCTAGGGCTGCCCTTAGCAATCAAGCAAACTTTAGCTCTCATTCTTATAGCAAAGATTTGCACTTTAAGATAAAGATCGGTTTGTTTGATATTCATTCAAAACAGATTTACAAAATATGTTTCTATATTGTAAATCTGTCCAATATGCAGAGTTTGCACACAATCCCATTATAAGAAGTAAAAAAAGTCTTATCTATCACCAAATATACTAATATGCATGCATCATCATTAAATTTGCTAAATAATGTGTATTTTGGCAAGAATAATCTGAACAAGAAATGAGCAATAAGAATCTGTATATTGGACTAGAAAACTAATTTCTTTAGAAACAAATAGATTTAACATGGCATTCACTAGGAAACAATGTAAAAGGAACCACCATAATGAATCAATTAACATTTACATCAAAACATTTTAAACACAAAATCCTATCAGGAAGACAACAAGTGACTCTAGTTAATATGTTAAACTAAACACAAAAATAACAACCATTTCATGAATTTATAATTGAAACCACCTTATAGCATTGCAAAGCCAATTAGGCAAGCAAACACACTGACATTAAAGGAATGAAAACCTTCCGTATAATTTAGTATCAAAGTTCTAACTTCCTTTGATTGTTTAATTCAACCTTATCAATAAAAACAAACATACAGAGGTATGATGACTTAATTCAAAGGACATTTCTTCTTCAAAGATCCTATATTGAACCCCTTTCACATGCAGGTTCAAACATACAGAACTTAAGACTACTTTTTGCTATTTCATTCATTTTTTCAAGTAGCTGGAAATATAACAGTCTTTTAAATATATTTTATTATTTTGCCGCATCTTTTCACAAATTCATTTATTTTTATTCAACATAATTCCCAAGCCAATTAAAAATGACAAAACATAAAAGCTGTCTGGCAATAGCGAAATGCTTAAAAATGTTTAATATAAAATCATCACAACAGCTGTATAATAAATCAGATTTATTGGTAATCTAGAAATAATTTCAGTAATTTACAGTGATTAAATTGTGTGTGTTTGTTTATTTTGAGTTGTTTTTTAAAGATACTTCCACTGAATTCTAAAAATTCATTATTGGGTAGACTTTGGTCTGCCAATCGTTCCGCTTAAGGGTCAATATAGAATAATATTGTACTATTTTCTCCTGGCCACCAATAGCATGTAAGCACTAGGGAGTCATTCACCAAACCCGTTGCAGAGCCCAAAATTTAAAAACTTTAATGTAAATCCTATTGAAGTCAATTAGGGAGTGCATCTTGAAAATCAATACTGGCCATTTTCAAGGATAAAAGTCAAGGGATAATCAAACAAATGGCATGGGGAGCTATGCACTACCATAGGCAACATGTACTCTCCGGGTACTTCGGTTTCCTCCCACACTCCAAAGACATGCTGGTAGGTTAATTGGATCCTGTCTAAATTGTCCTTAGTATGTATGAATGTGAGTTAGGGACCTTAGATTGTAAGCTCCTTGAGGGTAGGGACTGATGTGAATGCACAATGTATATGCAAAGCGCTGCGTAAATTGACGGCCCTATATAAGTACCTGAAATAAATAAATAAATAAATAAATAAATAAATGTACCAGGGCAAGAAAGACATTTTAAAATGGCATACAGCATGGAGAGTGTCTTCTTTTTAATGTGGCTTTAAGGACAACATTGGCAAAACACAAATCCTTTAAAGCAGTGATTCTCAACCTCAGTCCTCAAGTACCCCCAATGGGCCATGTTTTCAGGTTTTCCTTTACTTTGCACAGCTGCTTTAAATCAATATAAATGACATAGTATTGAAAAAAGCTATTTTATCTAAGGGAAGTTCCCAAAACATGGCCCATTGGGGGTACTTGAGGACCGAGGTTGAGAACCACTGCTTTAAAGTATATATTTGGGAGATGCTTTCATGTGATTTATACAACTGTATGTGTTGTTATAGAACAGTAATATTAGTATGAAGGCATCATCGACACCATATTCTGGCATTACATTATTTGCAGTGTTTAATTGATTTCTTTACTTATAAATTAATGCATTATTGGTTATCTTAAAATGGACATTCTCATCAATATCCAAATTAAAATAAAGACACTATTAGAAATGTTGTAAAATAATGATATCCCTTACTTCCTGGAATTTGTTGCCACTACTCCTCTGATGACATGTGCTCTGCATGTTCTTGTAAGATTTCATGAATCCTGTAAGATATTTCATTTTTATATGAGACCTTCCTCAAAGGCACTGGTGAAGTAGCCTTACCTGGGCACAAACAATCCAATGAGAGGATCAAACAAAAGTCCAAGAGTTCAACGTAATTTAATAATAAAATGTATTCACAGCAGACTAGAGCCAATGCATTTCAGGGCCAAACACACTCCCCCTCATCTGGGCTACAAAACAAGTACCAATACAAAGATCATTCATTTAAAGGTAAAGGTCATAAATATACAAATTATAATATATTTAAAAAATAAAAATATAATGACTATAAAGTCAGACGGTATATACCCGTTTGTATATACTATCTGGCTCCAGTAAGTAGCAGACTCAAAGATAATAATATCTTACATACATAAGATCCTATTATCTTTGAGACTGCTACTTACTGGAATCAGATAATACATACACTCACCGGCCACTTTATTAGGTACACCTTGCTAGTACCGGGTTGGAACCCCTTTTTCCTTCAGAACTGCCTTAATTCCAAGTGGCATAGATTCACTAAGGTGTTGGAAACATTTCTCAGAGATTTTGGTCCATATTGACATGATAGCATCATGCAGTTGCTGCAGATTTGTGGGCTGCACATCCATGATGCAAATCTCCCGTTCCACCACATCCCAAAGGTGCTCTATTGGATTGAGATCTGGTGACTGTGGAGGCCATTGATTACAGTGAATTAATTGTCATGTTCGAGAAACCCGTTTGAGATTATTTGAGCTTCGTGGCATGGTGCATTATCCTGCTGGAAGTAGCCATCAGAAGATGGGTACACTGTAGTCCTAAAAGGATGTTCAGCAACAATATTCAGGTAGGCTGTGGCATTTAAACAATGCTTAATTGGTACTAAGGGGCCCAAAGTGTATCCCCCATGCAGGGGCGTAGCTAAAAAACACAGGGCCCCATAGCAAAATGTTGTATGGGCCCCCCACAAAAAATGAACAATGAATGTTGGCGCTTCAATTATCACGGAACCATGGTTGGTATGGTGTCAGGATGATTGAAACACATTTTTTCTATTATTACATCGTTATATAAAATGAAATAGTTCAACTCACCATAATGCAGAATCAGTGGGAGCCCTGAGCGTGTCACTTGCCAACATCACCTACCACAAGTTGCGGATTGTCACTTGCTACATGTTGCGGATTGTCCACTTGCCATGTCACCTGCCACACATTGCGGATTGTCCACTTGCCACATCACGTGCCACACATTGCGGATTGTCCACTTGCCACATCACCTGCCACACGTTGCAAATTGCCACTTGCCACGTCACCTGCTGCAAGTTGTAGATTGTCACTTGCCACGTCACCTGCCACATGTTGCAAATTGTCCATTTGCCATGTCACCTGCCACAAGTTGCGGATTGTCACAAGTTGCGAATTGTCACTTGCCACGTCACCTGCCACACGTTGCAAATTGCCTACTTGCCACATCACCTGCCACACATTGCGGATTGTCCACTTGCCACTTCACCTGCCACACATTGTGGATTGTCCACTTGCCACGTCACTTGCCACAAGTTGCGGATTGTCACTTGCCACCTCACCTGCCACACGTTGCAAATTGTCCACTTATCACGTCACCTGCCACACATTGCGGATTGTCCACTTGCCACGTCACCTGCCACATGTTGCAAATTATCCACTTGCCATATCACCTGCCACACATTGCGGATTGTCCACTTGCCACATCACCTGCCATACATTGCGGATTGTCAACTTGCCACAAGTTGCGGATTGTCACTTGCCACGTCACCTGCCACACATTGCAAATTGTAGAAAATAATAGAAACCTTCGCGCCAGTGGTGTCGATAGCAGATACTATATATGAATTACATATACTGGTGGTACATCTAGTAAGAAAACATTCCCAACAATAAAGAAAATTTGTGGAAATATATAAACAATCAGTGTAAGCTGCTCCCCAATTTTTGAATAATCAAAAAAATAGATAATCAAAAAAAGGAATGTAAGAAAGAAAGGGGGCGCTAGATACCATAATAATCAAGTGCTCTAAATAAATATATCTCCTGCATTACCAAGAAAATGGAAATGTAAGAAAGCTAGGGGGCGCTAGATACCATACTATTCAAGTGCTCTAAATAAATATATCTCCTGCATTACCAAAAAAATGAAAATCATAATAATGACAAATCATAATTAGATTACACATTGAAGTGCCCACAATAGTGAAAAAAAAATATATAGTAATTGATTGTCCACATAAAAAAGTGATTGAAGTAGTTGAAGTGATATCTTTCAATATTATCCCAATCTTGTTGCTGAAAACAAAAGGTTTTCCATCACCAAAGGAAAATAAGAAAAGGAAAACACCTCGAAGTAGTAGATATCTGCTTACCAGATACCAATGACTCTTTTAGTTAAAAAGAGAGTCACTAGCGCTTGTGCAGGGTTGTGCCTGCTCACATGGATGGCCGGACTGTAGTTGGTATTATAGGCATGGATCATTCCCGTCAAGCTCATTCAAGATAGGATAAGGATACATAGGAAACAAAAACAGTCTCCATAGCGTAAAACCATTTATTAAAAAAGTAAACAAATTAAAAAGCCAAATGGCAGCTTACATTGGTGGGTGCCTACCCGGCACTGGGGCTGCTTGCATGTCAGGGTGACTTTGCAGTCAGAAAATCCCTGAAGACGTTTTACTACGAAACGTACGTCGGAGCGGTACGTGGTCACATGTCCTATCACCCAACAACATCCGGATCCTTTGGCTGCCCCCCTGTGTAAGCTGGAACGCACGCCAGCGTGGAGGAGACATGAAAGGCTTTTTCTGCACAACCCTGCACAAGCGCTAGTGACTCTCGTTTTAACTAAAGGAGTCATTGGTATCTGGTAAGCAGATATCTACTACTTCGAGGTGTTTTCCTTTTCTTATTTTCCTTTGGTGATGGAAAACCTTTTGTTTTCAGCAACAAGATTGGGATAATATTGAAAGATATCACTTCAACTACTTCAATCACTTTTTTATGTGGACAATCAATCACTATATATATTTTTTTCACTATTGTGGGCACTTCAATGTGTAATCTAATTATGATTTGTCATTATTATGATTTTCATTTTTTTGGTAATGCAGGAGATATATTTATTTAGAGCACTTGAATAGTATGGTATCTAGCGCCCCCTAGCTTTCTTACATTTCCATTTTCTTGGTAATGCAGGAGATATATTTATTTAGAGCACTTGATTATTATGGTATCTAGCGCCCCCTATCTTTCTTACACACATTGCAAATTGCCCAGTTGCCATGTCACCTGCCACACATTGCAGATTGTCCACTTGCCACATCACCTGCCGCAAGTTGCGGAATGTCCATTTGCCACAAGTTGCAGATTGCCACTTCACTTGCCACAAGTTGCAGATTGTCACTTTCCTGCTAAGGTGGGGAATGGGGATTGACACTTCCTGTTTCCCAGGCTGAGTCAGGCAGCAGAGAGATGATGTAATCTCTCTGCTGCCTACACAGTGAGTGAGGGCGGAACTGCCATGATAAAGGGCAGGCCCTGGGCAGTCAGAGATGATGTCATCTCTCTGCTCCGCCACCCGCTAATTGGCCAGTCCACCCACCGAACCTCCCAGCTGGCAGTGTTCCGTACGTTCCCTCACCCGCCCGCCAAGCCGCCCAGCTGCGTCCGCTCACACAGTCAGTGTGACTGTACAAGCGCCGAACGGACGGGCAGCTCGGCGGCTCACCCGATGCCTGGTCACTTGCACGCTGACTCACGGGGCCCTACGCGGCTGCAGGGCCCCATAGCGCCCGCGTGGGTCACTATGGCGTTAGTTCCGCCACTGCCCCCATGCAATTACACCATCAGCAGTAGCCTGAACCATTGATACAAGGCAGGAGGGATCCATGCTTTCATGTTGTTTACACCAAATTCTAACCCTACCACCTAAATGTTGCAGCTGAAACTGAGACTCATCAGACCAGGCAACCTTTTTTCAGTCATCAAATCGTGCTCTCATTGGATTGTCTATGTCTGGATTTTCAACTCTGGGTCCTTTCCCTTCCCCCTAAGGAGGATGTGTGTCTTGTGGAGTGCTGCCATGGAGCCCAGTGACATGTCAGTGACTCCTAGAAAATCTGACTCCAATGTCCTGTTTGTTCTGGTGTTGTAGTTTTTCCTGAGAGCAGCTGTGAGGTCCTAGATATATAAGAATTGGACTACAATGAAAGGTAAGTATGAAAGGAACCTGAATTTATTTGAGCAATGGAAGTAGCAGCCACAATATATGTAAACGCTATGGGAAACAATAGGGCAGTGGCAAAATTGTTTCATAGTATAATCTGTCAGCTTCCTTTTTTTACAGTACCACACTGTATTGTCACAAAAGTTTAATAAAATGTCAAAATATAGATAAAAAAACTACAAAATGACAACTCAACATTCCCTGAACCCCCTTTTGAACTCATCTGCTACTGTGAGCAGCTTAGTAATCTTCAGCCTGTGCCCACAGTTAATCAAGCATGGTAAAAAACTGGCATTTGGGTATCATGTGCATGGGGAAACACATGACTCTGCAGCAAAGAGCTTGGTGGGAGAATCACCCCAATGAGATAAGGGTGTCTAGCAGCCATTTTTTGGGGGCTTATTACTTACTACTCAAGGGTGCATAGCAGCTATTTTTTTATTTCTTGCACAGCAACTCTTCCCATATAATCTAGTGGAAGGTTCTTGGGGATTTTTATCCTCCTTATCCTCCTCCCGCTTCAGAATGCATACCAACACTTTCTTTGCACCTGCTAATGCACCCTTATTTCTTCCTTCTTCTCCTCTTCGACAGTGCACATCAGCCTTTTTTATGGACTCCTAATACTGCCTACACTTCCTCAATAGCGTATATCAGCCACTTTAGGTGCTGCTAATGTGCCCTTTCTGTACTTTTCTACAGGCATGTGGCCTTTTCCTCATGGGACCGTATGCAGAACAATTACATTTACAATTATAATAATTAATCAATAATAAACCAATACTACAATGGATTTGAATGGCCGGGGCCCTTTATTATTGGTATTATAATTTATTTACCAACTTATAACAATAATAAACATGTCCATTTTCTTTAAAACATAACACTCATTTATTTATATTGTAAACCATCACTATAACTCAGCCATGACAGCTCGAGTTAATACCAAGACATGTTAAACAGTTCCATAACTGTCCCTTTTCTTGAGAAAAGGACCAAACCACATAACAAGGGCCTCGACGATGGGAGGGAGGGTGGGATGCTTCTTCTTCTCAGCTGATCCTCCGCTGTCTGTTGTTCCTACGCAGTATTAATTCCTTATATAAGGGTTAGCTCGTGCCACCTTAACATGTGACCTGCCTTTTTAGCCAATAATATTTAAATTATTTATTTAAAAAATTTACTAAATAACTGTCATTTTTACATGTAGTCTGCCCCGGCCCCATAGGTGGGCGGAGCAAATTCTTTTGCTCCTCCCTTTTCCATGGGACCGTATGCAGAACAATTACATTTACAATTATAATAATTAATCAATAATAAACCAATACTACAATGGATTTGAATGGCCGGGGCCCTTTATTATTGGTATTATAATTTATTTACCAACTTATAACAATAATAAACATGTCCATTTTCTTTAAAACATAACACTCATTTATTTATATTGTAAACCATCACTATAACTCAGCCATGACAGCTCGAGTTAATACCAAGACATGTTAAACAGTTCCATAACTGTCCCATACGCCAGGCTTATCAAAGATGAGCCTGGCACCCCACCTGCCCCACGGCCAATTCAACACAGTTTTGAATGCCTACATTAAAAACATCTAAAGCGATATCTGACAAATGAACAGCGTCAGACCTATAAAAACCAACCAGACCTCCTTCCAGATCGATATGTCGATAAGACAAACCATTGACGTAAGGCATAAATTTTGCCATGGCTCTATTGATTTTTTTGCAAATTTTTTCACAATGTTTAAGTTCAGGGTTAAGTAGCCATGTCAAACGTGGGACAATTGCAGAAAATACAAGAATGGAATGAGGCAAAACGGAATGTAATTGAATAAAATCAAATTTTAATTGTGAAATGATGTCTAAAGTATGGCAATTGCCAATATCATTACCGGAAATATGAATTATGACAATTTGAGGAGGAGGCCAGGAGGCATACAATGAATATAAAGTCTGTCGCATATCATTTAGGCGCATTCCACGCAAAGCATACCACCATAAATGAAAATTGTCAAAAGGAAAACTTAAGTTAACACCATATGTTCTAACCATAGCTCTACGAAAAGCCCAATATATGAACGAATGTCCGACGATCCAGACGTTATAGAACTGACCTGAAATTAAACAGAAAAATTAGGACGTATGTAAGAACGATAACAACTCGATCTCCATCCACCTATATTCTTAACAACATCTGCAGATAAACCCAGTTCGGAAGCAGTAGTAGCAGCCCCAATCCGAAAAGAATGAGAAGTAATAGGTAGGTGACCTAAACCTAAATGAATCAAACATTTTTTTAAAACTGAGCAAAATTGATAACGTGTGAGCGGTAGGCCAGAACAATGGATCAAAAGACAACCAGGACCAACCGGGCGGACTGTTAAATATTGATGAATCAATAAAATGGGACAAATTGGAGAAGAGTTTAGTGGACGTAACGTGACCCAGCGCCCAAGACCCAATTGATCCGTTTTGCTTCTTTTAATCTTAATTTTTATAAAATCACTACCTAAAACTAAATCCGAAAAAAAAATACCAGAACAGCCCTTAACATTGTTAGGTAAAAGTTCAGAAATTCTAAAAGCTCCAAAGAAAAATAAACTAAAGGCCAATTGAAACAATAAAGCTTCGTAAATGGAAAAACAGACTGTTTTAGTTGAAATACAGAGTTTTTTCAAAATATCAACGGAAATAGGCAAACGAGAATCAGGTGTCACAGATGATTTACGATAACCTTTCAAGACTTGCTTCACAGAGAAAAAACTCATACAAGATGGGAAACCCAGCAACTTTGCAAAAAAGGAAATTCCAGCTAATTGTTTCAATATATGCGAATAAGAATAACCTTGAAGCATTAGTCGTTCCAAAAAAGACAATAGTAAATGTTCAGAAATAAGAGTGCTAGCCTGACCGATAGTATCCAGGTAAGCACACCAAGAATTCCACGCGGCTTTATACTCCACCCACGTGGAAGGGGCTAACGAATTACCGATGGCCAAACCAACCTTCAAGAAACCAGATCCCACAGCCGAGAAGGGCATTGCACTCCGTATGCGTCCGCATCCGGAACCAACATTCGAAAACGTTCCAACTGTAGACGTGACAAAGAATCAGCGACAGAATTATCAATTCCGGGAACATATTTAGCTTTCAACCAAATGTTTAATTCCAAGCATTTTAAAACTAAAAGACGAAGAACGGCCAAGACTGGTAAAGATTTAGATGAAAGACAGTTAACAGCATATACAACAGCCTTATTATCAGAATATAACAGTATTCTTCGATTAGCGAAACAAGAACCCCAAATTTCAAAGGAAATCAGCACAGGGAACAGTTCTAAAAGGGTAATATTAGCCGTCAAACCACTGTCAACCCAGGAATGGGGCCATTCACCCGCTGACCAATGACCTTGCCAATAAGCGCCATAACCGACGGAGCCAGCAGCATCTGTAAATAGATCAAGGGCCACTGAAGAACAAAAAGGATCTTGCCAAAAAGGACAACCATTGAAAGAGGACAAAAATTGCTTCCAAACTAGCAAATCAGCACGCAAAGAAGCAGTAATCCTAATAAAATGATAAGGAGACTTAACGCCCGAAATAGACCGATATAATCGTTTAGAAAACACCCTGCCCATAGGAATGACCCTGGAAGCGAAAGCCAACAAACCCAATAATGATTGCAACGTTCGCAAAACCACTTTCTATCTAGAGAGAACAAAATCAACCAGAAAAAGAAGCTTGGCAATCTTCTGTTGAGGTAAGCGAAATTGCATTAAATCCGTATCTAGAGTTACACCCAAAAATTCTAAACAAGTAGTTGGAAGGACAGATTTTTCATGTGCAAGCGGTACGCCAAAAAACCGACAAATACATTGAAATTCCGTAAAAAGATACATACATTCCTCAGAATCAGAAGGACCCATAAAAAGAAAATCGTCCAAATAATGCAATAAATTGGTCGAACCGGATTGATAAGAGACTACCCACTCCAAAAACGATGAAAACATCTCAAAATAACGACAAGAAAGTGAGCAGCCCATTGGAAGGCATTTGTCAAAATAATAGGCGTCATTAAAATAAAAACCTAATGAGTTAAACGCCAAAGGATGAATAGGTAAAAGTCTAAATGCAGACTTAATATCCGCTTTAGCTAATAATGCTTTATGACCCAATCTCCTAATTTTTACCAAGGCGTCATCAAAAGAAGAATAAGAGACACTGCATAGTGTAGCATCAATGTCATCATTCAGGGAATAACCAAAGGGATAGGAAAGATGATGTATCATCCTGAATGAATTTGGTTCCTTTTTAGGAATAATACCCAATGGGGAAATTCTAAAATTGGCAAACGGGGGGGAAAGAAAAGGGCCAGCAACTCTACCATCTTGTATTTCTTTTGAAATTTTTTCAGCAACTATAGGAAAATGTCGATCAACCGAAGGTAAATTTTTTACGATCGAACAACCAAAACCTTGATAACTGGGCAAAGGGAAGCCATCTTTAAAACCTTTAAACAGCATGACTGCTATCTGCTGATTTGGCCACAGTTGAAGCCACGGAACCATGCTTATAAGCTTCACCGGTGTGTCCGCTTTTAAGAAAAAGATCACGAGAGGAAGGTGTTGTAGAAGAAGAAACTTTCTTAAAACACCGTGAAGCAGGGTGATTACCAGTGCAAAAAGCACATTCATGCTTATATTTACAAGAATGAGGCCATTTGCAATGGCCTTCATTAAAACCAAAGCACACCCCGCGACGGAAACTAGAAGTAGCAGGAGGCGTAGCTTTCACAAATTGCTTCTGTGGTAACAATAAGTTCAACCACAATCCTACATCTTTTTCCCCCCATTTTAGGGATTTATGCACAGAGAGTTTCTGTCGAAATGCTTCATCATAATAGAACCACGCGAGGCCATTAAAGTTCTTATATGCTTCTAAAATGATGTCGACATGCTGAAAAAGGCTGCAGCATAGCTCCGGATGTCTCTCACCTAAAACACTTGCATATATGCAGAAAGCATGAAGCCAATTAGAAAAATTTCTAGGATTAGACTTAGATTTATCATCAGCAAATTTTTCCAAATCTTTCTTATCAAAACGGTTATCTTTTGATGAAGGAATTAAAGACATAATGTCAACATAGTCGCCATTCTGTATTTTTTCTTTTACTGCAACAGGCAAATGAAATCCAAGTGGCGATAACCCACAAGGTAACACTTCTTTAAAAGTACTTTCAGGGACAGCAGTAGAAACAGGCAGAACAGGAGGGACAGACAATACGGTAGGTATGGCAACAGAAGAAGCAGAGGAAGTAGTGTCCATATTAGCATTATTATTTAACCAAACATGTGCTACACCAGAGTCAGTATTAGATAGAGGAGATACAGTTTTGTTCAAATGTTCCATAAAGGAACCAAAATTACGAGCAAAATCACAAAACATTTGATAGTTTTGTAACTCACCATTATTTGGCATAGATGGTACTTGTACAGGAAGTAAAGGGTTAACATTCTGCAAGCCTGCAGCAATATTAAGACGTCATCAGCTTGAAGTGAAACCTGTGACTGACCAGCTGAAGAGGACTCTGTAGCTTGCAAAGGGGGAGAAGTCTGAAAGCATTCTGAATTAATAGTTAATTGTTCAGGAAAGACAGCACCAGATAAGACATTAGCAGTGTTAGAATTGTCAGAAACAAGAGGAGTAGAAATCCCCGAGAATTTAGTCTTTTTAGCAGAGGAGAGATGCTTACCCTGCTGTTTGTGTGTAGAAGGAGATGAAATACGACCTGTCTTTTGAATTCTTCCTCTAGAAGAAACAGCTGAGTGAGATAAGGAGGAGACAGGACGAGATGAAGAGCGTCCTGAAGTACGAGGAGACTTTCTATGTTGATTGACAGATTGCTGGGTAGAGGAAGAGTTGGTCAGCTGCTGAACGAGAACAGCTGATAGAGCTGCGTCATTTGTGCCTGTGAGAGAATCGGAGGGAGGATCCATTCGTCCACCATAGGCAGAAACGTCAGAGATGGGAAGTGCAGAGGGAGGAGAAAACACAGCAGATGAACTGGCAGAAGCAAAGCTGTCACGCAGGGGGATTTGTAGATGATCAGATGAAGAGAAGGCAGGAGCGGAAAACGGAGGAGGAATATTAGATGGATGAGTGGGGGGGAGAGACGATCATAGGCATAGTAGGAGGCAATGACAAGCATTGCTGCATCCATGCATCCCCACCAGGACCGCTGGCTCTTTCCATCAGCTGAAGTAGCAGAGTTTTCATGTTGATTGATGATGCTTCTTCTTCTCAGCTGATCCTCCGCTGTCTGTTGTTCCTACGCAGTATTAATTCCTTATATAAGGGTTAGCTCGTGCCACCTTAACATGTGACCTGCCTTTTTAGCCAATAATATTTAAATTATTTATTTAAAAAATTTACTAAATAACTGTCATTTTTACATGTAGTCTGCCCCGGCCCCATAGGTGGGCGGAGCAAATTCTTTTGCTCCTCCCTTTTCCATCTTCCTTTCCTGGGGCACATAGCAAGCTATGTTTTCTTGGAATGCTAATATGCCATTTTCTTCCTGGGATGTGGACAGTAAAGAGGAGAACATCTCTGGTGCTGGCATCGAGAAGTTTATCAAACATAAAAAAGGCTGCCCACCCTTCCACAGCACAGAAGGAAGGGCAAGTAGCATGAAGAGGGGAAATTCTACAGCCAGGGGGAAGGACAAGTAGCAGCAAAGATTAAGAGTCTAATCCAATGGCCATAGGCAGGAATGAGCCAAACTGCCTTGGGTTTGGTTAGAGCAGAGTTCAGTGCACTTCAAAAAAGCAGGGTTTTCAGCAGGGTTTAGTGCACTTTCTTCAATCTGCCTGACCTAAATCCTATGCATTTTCAGTATTTTGCAAATTTTTATAGTTAACTTGGCAGCTTGGATGTATTGATCTCTGGCACCATTTTCTGTTAGCATACTTTTTTGCAGACATTCTCTGCTTTGTCTTCTTCACTCTGGCTCTCACACCGCCACACATTGCTTCACACATCCTCTCTGCTCACTGCTGCTTGCTGTCCACTCTGGGCCTGGAGATGCATGTCACAGGTCTGTGGATATTCTTCTCCTTATCATTTCTATATATGTTTCTGCTGCCTGTGGGACCATTTTGCTAAGGGTGTTGGCACCTTCTATGTTCTCCCTGTTCTGAGTTTAATCTTTCTGCTGTTTTTAATGTATCACAGTTCTGTTTATATTCACTTTCAGCATATTTATCCAGTGATTTGTACAATGGGTTCATGTTTGTGTTTGGACTTGTCTTTTGATCTACATCTCTGGTGCTGCGGGTTGCTCTGCGGTGCCACTCTTTCTGATTTGTCCAACATTTTCTCTTATACCTGCCCTAATTCAGCTTGTGCAGCCATCTTGCCTAGGCAGCATGAAGCTTTGTCATGCCATTTTCTTGTCTATCGCACTTTCCATTTAGATTACTTAATTTTTATATACACTTTTTATTTTAAAAGGTTTTCCTTTAGAATAAGCTTCCAAATATAGGATGTATTCCTTTAGTGGGTTTTAGTATGTTTGACAAATGTTACACTCCCCTATATTGATACATGCTACTTAGAGGTCTAGTAATGATAGGGGGACCTCTATGGACCTCTACGAATTCATTAGGATTAAACACCTGAGGGTGGCTACCTTTTATAGCCTCCTCAAACTACATAAGAACTCTAGAAATCCTACAGGAAGTCCCATAGTTTCCCGAAATGGAAGCATCTCTGAGAATCTCAGTAGAGTATTAGATACATATTTACAACCATAAGTCCTAACCATGCCTTCAATCATTAAAGACACCATTCATTTTCTACAAACAATTGATGAACTAACCATTTCAGATGAGAATATCCTTGTTGCCATAGATGTAGAGGCCCTGTACTGCTCAATCCCCCATGACAAGGGCTTGGCTGCTGTACATAGGGTCCTCCAACAAGGTTCTCATCATGATAGGGCCTTGGATGAATTCATACTTAATGACCTTGAATACATTCTTAATTTTTTATGTTTGATGGTTCCCACTACCTCCAGGTACAAGGCGTAGTGATGGGAAAATGCTGTGCCCCATCCTAAGCCAACTTGTACCTGGGGGAGTGGGAACGATCCCTTCTCAGCAGCAAAGACCTTGTAGAGTATACAAGCCATGTCATGGCTTCAATACATCGACAACGTCTTTGTTGTTTGGGAAGGGCCAGAAGAAACCCTGATGGAGTTCTTCCATGAGATCAACATAAATTTAAAATTAACAATGGTACATGACAAGAATACCATCACATTCTTGGATGTTCAAATATTTTATAACCTTGAAAGAAAACTTTGCAGCACTCTGTTCCGGAAGAACACGGCCGGGAACACCATGCTGCATGCTGATAGTTTTCACCCTACCTCATTGAAAAATTCCATTCCGTATGGACAATATCTGTGACTCTGCAGAAATCGTTTTAACCACATCCTCTTTAAAGAAGAAGCAGGTAAACTCCAAGAAAGGCTGTTAGAGAGAGGCTTCAGCTGTTCCTGCTTACGTACAGCAGACAATAGAACGGCTGCAAAGTCTCAAAACTTCTCTTCAAATCTAACCCCAAAAAAGGTTCAGACTGTGACCCAACCAAGATAATTTTGCGTTTTTCAAAACAACACAAGCAAATTCGAGAAATCATTCAACGCCACTGGACAATACTTACGAACGATTCAACAGTCCAGAAGTTTATATCCAATGTCCCCTCTATCACATTCAAGAGAGCCATATCGGTAAAGGACAGACTAGTTCAAAGTGAATACAAGGGGGAGTCCGGGAAGGAGCACTGCCCAGAACTGGGTTCTTTTCCGTGTGGCCACTGCTCCCACTGCCCCCTCATTAGGAAAGAGAAGATGTTTCTTCTCCCCAATGGGGAAACCTTTCTGCCTACCCACCTTGCTAATTGCCAGACTCACGGACTGGTCTACATGATGGTATGTGAATGCGGTGCATTCTACATAGGAAAAACAAAACAAGAGTTTTGGCGCTGCATCACTAAACACATAAACAGCATGCAGATAGAAAGTTGATATTTACCACTTGGTAGACATGTAGTCTTTAAACACAACTATAAAATGCCAAAAGTTTCCTTCACTGCCCTTGATCGAGTACACATTCCTGTCAGGGGTGGCGATTGTTGCAACGAGAGCAGAGATGGATCTTCAGGTTACAGGCCACTATGTATCCTGGCCTGAATGAGTCCATCTCTTTTGCTCCATTCTTGCAGGGTTTTATATTAGGCAAGATACAATAATGACCATGATAAAGTAGAACATATAGGATACTATACCTCTCAAAAAAATATTGTGTAGGTCACGGAGAGATATACACATCATTTAACGTATACACAGCTCAAAATGTATAATGTATACTTAACTTATCCCAAAAATACTGTACATAATGTTTGCTAATCATTTTAACTGTATTAATGGGAAGTTACTAATTATTGCATATGCTTAATTGCAGATGTTGGCAGCAATATGGCACACCCCTCGGCTCACATGGAGTGGAGTTCACAGCAGGAAAGGGGGAAATGCGGTTCCCCGTCTTACCCACAATATACTCCATGTGGCAGCCATGCCTAGTTTTTGCCACTAGGGTGAGCATTATCCTGCCGGCGGCGTCCTGAGATCACTCCAGACATTCGTGACTGGCCGCGCATGCATGCTAGATCGGCCTGTGCAGCACGTCATGATGTCACACGCTTTTGCGGCGGAAGTAATGACAGTAGTCGGAGGTAGTGGGGAAGCCACACAGTGGCCGAACAGCAGCGGCTAGAGTGCCTTCACCTAGGGGGGAGGGAGGAGGAGAGGACATTGACCAATCGGGCAACATACAGGAACCACAGGTAACATTCATAAGCTAGATGGCATGAGGATCTCATTAAGATCCCATGCAACAACTAAGACGGACAGATACCATTACAGCTTGGCTAAAGTGAGTAACAATTCAACCTGATTGCTGTGCTTAAATACTTAGGCAGTCAGGATAGGTTACCCTTACCAATATTCAACCAAACCTATTCTACATACATCTTTTTGATCATTAGGTTCTTCTGGCTTCTTTCCATAAGAACCTATGTCCTTTTTGTTTTTTCAAGCTTGATATTATCCTTCTTTACAATCTGAAAGCTCACTCTAACTATATAAAAAATTCTAAGTAAATTATGTGACTTGCAATTTTTTTCACCTTAATTTACTTTTTTTTTTTTTACACACGATTTTTATTTTGTTGAAAAGTAAAACATACATACTGCATACAAATTTTCTTCATGAACATAGCATTTGTATTCAATTACAAGATCAACAGGTGTAAAATTCAACTTAAAGGTAAGTGATTACAACTGGCAAAAGACTTCACAACCAGAATTTTACATTGCCCTAACTGGTATCAAGGATTATATATAATGTATATAAGGAAGCACAAAAATCCTAAGGGCACCGTATGCAAAAACTGTAATAAAGGAAAAAACATAAAACAAATAATAAAAGGAAAAAAAGAAGAAAAAGAAAAAAAAGAGGGGGGGGGGGCTCTGACCTGTTTAGCAGTAAGGCACCTAACATATGTGAATTTGCCTTTCAAGTATCTCATATATCATATGATAACCAGGGGGCCCATTTCTTGTTGAACACCTGCATGATGTCAATCAGGGTGTGGTTAATTCTTTCCATAAGACGGATCGCCTCTATGCGACATAATAGTTGGTCCCAGGAACTGCCGGTGATCTCCAGTGCAGGGCTATGGCCCAGTGTACCGCTCTGAAGAGTGCGTGGGCTAGTTTTTGGGCTGGGGGGGTGTCTCAGGGAGGTCTGCAAAAAGTAAGCCCATCTGAAATGTTAGATTATAACGTATTCCAGTGATCTGGGCTACCTTGTTGGATACTTTCAGCCATAGAGGTTGAAGGACATTGCAGCTTCAAAAAATGTGAAGGTGTGTACCCCTATCTGGGCAACCCCTGAAGCAGTTCCCCGGGACCAAGGGACTAAATTTATTCAGTCTGGAGGGGGTATAATACCATCTTGTGTGAAGTTTCAATACCGTTTCTCTAACCGCCATTGATTTTGTGCATTTTCTCATGTTGGAAACCATATCCATCCAACTTTCTGGGGCTATTTCCAGTCCAGCTTCAGCCTCCCAACTAATCATCGCTTGTGATTTGAAGGGAAGATCCCGTTCATTTAGATATTGATACAAAGTCGGTATAGTACCCTTATTTCTGGAAGAGAACATGCATATGTGTTCAAAAGTATTTGTAGCAGGAGACCCCTCTTTCTGGAGATGGGTGGCATAGAAATGCCTAATCTGCAGATATTTATAAAATTCCACCCTTGGAAGTTCATGCCTCTCCTGTAGGATGGTGAATGAGCTAAAGGGGGGTTCTTGTGTTAAGGCCTTGAGGGAGGTCAAGCCCTTCTGTGTCCATTGAGAAAACTTAGCGGGAGTTTTGAAAGGTGCTGGGAATCTAGGGTCTCCAAGGAATGAGGCCAGGCTAGGACAGTGTGGAACTAAGGCATATGTAGTTTTATACAGTGACCACAAATGTATTGCTTGGCCTACCACTCCATTGAATGGCGTAAGGTCTTTAGGCCTGACTCCTTATTTCAACCAGAGGAGGCCCGGGAGGTAATAAGGACCCACCAAGGATTGCTCAAACTGGATCCAAGGGACTTCCATCATGGGGGAGTGCCATTGTGCCATCTGTATCAGCCTAGCTGAGGCATAATACAGCCATAAATGTGGTAGCCCCATACCTCCCAGGCTCGCCGAGCGGTAAAGTAATTTTTTATTCAGCCGGGGTTTTTTAGATAGCCACACAAAGGCATTTACCTCTTTCTGTATCTGCTCTATGGTCTGCCGAGAGACATATAGAGGTAGGGATCTAAAGAAAAACAGAAGTTTGGGAAGTATGGACATTTTGATGGCTTGAATTCTACCTAAGAATAAATTATGGTACGCAGACGATATACGTAGCAATTGTGAGTAATGCGAGTAAATACCTGAGGGTAATTTGTGAAGTATAGGTTTCGGAGAGAAGTGGCCAGTTTTATCCCCAGGTATGGCAAAGTTTCTTTACATATTGTGAAACCAAAACTGGACCGGATACCCAGCAACGTAGGTCGCAGGATATTAATTGGAAGTGCAGCACATTTAGAGAGGTTAACCCCCAAGCCCGATATTTCTTGGAAGGTGTTTAAAATGGAGATCAAGTTTGGCAAAGAGACGACAGGGTCAGATAGGAAGAGGAGTACGTCGTCTGCGTACATACTTAGCTTAAATTCCCGTTCCCACTTCTCGTAGCCCTTAATATTTGGATTCATAAAAATTGATCTGGCTAGCGGTTCAATCGCCAAAGCGAAATGCAGAGGGGAAAGGGGACATCCCTGCCTGGTTCCTCAGCCCAGCATGAAGTACTCCGAGGTGCTGCCTGGAAGCTTGATGCGTGTGCGAGGATGGTGGTATAGAGCCCCAAATCCGTGCAAAAACTCCCCCCTGAAACCCAAATTTGAACAAGGCAGATTATAAATAAGGCCATTTCACACTATCAAAAGCCTTATGTATGTCAAGGCTCAACATAAGGACTTGATTAGAGAATAGGTCTGCGTCTTGGATTATATTAGAGGCTAGTCGTACATTATCCGTAATTTGCCTATCGGGATGAAACCTGTTTGATACGGGGAGATCAATGCAGGAATTATGGTCGACAGCCTATTTGCCAGGAGGCAGCCAAAAAGCTTCAGATCGTTGTTTATGACCGAAAAAGGTCTGTAATTTTGGGGGAGGGAGTGATCTTTATTCGGTTTGGGTATCAGAGACATGTTGGCCAGCAACATGTCTTCTGGGAAGATATGTCCTTTTAGGATGTAGTTGAAGAGCTTCACTAAATGTGAGACCAATTGACCTGAAAATTTTTTGTAGTAAGTAGCTGAGAATCCGTCTGGACCTGGGGCCTTAGAAGGCTTTAGGGATTTAAAAATTGTCAGTATCTCCTCTGTATTACAAGGGGCATTCAGGTCATTGCGTTGTTCTGTTATTAGAGAAGGGAGGGTCAGACTATCTAACCACGAGTTGACTGTGGGACCAGGCAGGGAGGATGGGGAAGCCAGAAGGTCTTCGTAAAATTTCGAGAAAATCTTGAGTACATCTGTGGGATGTGTGGCCATATCCCCTCTGTCATTTTTAAGTTTATACGAATGTGGAGGTTAGATAGTGGAGTTCAATTTTCTAGCAAACGTAGCTGAAGCCGGGTTGCTGTGTAATAAGAATTTAGCCACCTTAATTTACTTTTTGTTGCACTTATAATTCTTTTTTTGTTTTGATTGCTTTTATTAGCACATTTAAATTATCTTAATATTATTTACTTTTTTACACAATCTCATTAGCATGATTCATGCCATCCTTTCCTCCCATCTTCTCACTTTTGTAGCATTCACATATTTATATGTCACTTATTGAGTTTGCTTGTAATTAAGCAAAACAATCCCTTTCACAATACACAATGATCTTGCCAATATGGGTTTTTTATGTTTATCCTGTATGTCTTTACCACATTCAAAACATTTTTATGTAATACTCATGTATAGTTTACACATTATGATATAGAAATTCACATACCACTCATCTAATACCTATTATTCGAATCTATCACCTCTCTAGCAAACTGGGGGGGGGGGCGTGACGACCGAATTCTAACATGGGCGCTTGATCTGAGAGCTCCGCTCGGCCGCCGGAGAGAATCCGACACCATCCGCGACCACCGGTGACATCTACACCTTAAAAAGCACCTCCTGCCTCCATGGGACCAGTGGCATCGGAGGAGATGACCCACTATCGAAAAAATCCACAAAATCGTCAAAATCTGCAGGATTTCTTTAGGGTGCGCGAGCTCCCGCAAAATGGCGCCGGCGCCTCAGAGAGACAGGCAGAGCAGCGGGCCGCGATCGTATCTAATGGCCGCTCCGGCCCAGCACAGCAAACTCATGGAGCCCTCCTACACAGCGGATCCTCTCCTGGGACCTCTAGTCCATCTACCAGAAGCCCAGCTAAACAAAAAAAGAGGATGACCTCACCAGACAGGTCACTGAAAGACCCAGCTATGGAGGTAAGCAGGCCTGCTAATGATGGGGAATCAGGAGTGCACAATACACAGGATACCATAGCAGCTTTTCCCACCTCTGACAGGCCAGTATCAGACACTGTTCTTAAGGACATGCTGATGTCTCTGAAAGCCTCACTACACGCAGATATGACTGCAGGGATAAATCACTGTCACAGAGAAGTACAGGCCTTGGGCAACAGGGTGGATCATGTAGAACAACGCATGAGTGACCTAACCTCTCTAGCAAACTAATAAAAACAAGTTGATACATCCTTACAATTTCTCTTATTATTATTCTTTGAATCGTATAAACACATATATATGATGTTTCTAAACTCTAATAGCATTATACTAATGCAATCTTCTTTTGATATATTGTAAGAGTTGGGAAGTGGTATATTGGTGCCGTCCTCTGTCCTCCCCTTGCTCCTTTGTGTGGGCAGCACAAAACATGGCTTCTCATAAGCCTTCTAGGCCGTTTCTTTCCCCATTCCCTATTGGGTGGTGAAGTGGAGGTGTCTGCCAAGTCCGCCGGATCTTTTCAATCAATTTTAGACTCACCAATCATGAGGTTATCCATTTCAGCTTTCAGTGGTAAATACAATAATGCTCATGTACATAGAAATGATTGCATGTTTTTGTTTTTTTTTAAATATTTTGAAAAAAATCTAAACTTGAATGCATCTAAAGCAATTTGTCCCCCAGAAGAAGATCACAACCGACTAGGTTGAAACGCGTTGGAACTTCTAGCATGTGTATCATTGTAATGTAATTTTCAATAAATCCATGTTCACATCACTGTATTATGGTATATTTACTTTAGCCTCATGACCAGAGCTCATGTTTTAATGCCAATAAGTGTTTAAATTTTTTTCTTAGTAAAGAGCCTTTTATACACTTAACAAGCTGTGATATTTTTGCTGCTTGAAAACCCAGTAATTGAGGTACCCAATAATAGGGTACCCCAATCATTTGTTAATATCATTCGGCAACATACACATATTGCCTAGTGTATATCCACTCTTTCAGGCATGAGATCATATAGATCGTGCACACATATACTCCAATGTGAAGGTCCTTTTATGCTAGTATGGTTGTGAACATTAGGTGAGAGCCATGTAGCCCTGGTTCACTTAGAAAAAGTACTGATTTGACTTAGCATGACGCAGAGGGCCCTCACTAAACCTTGAGTGCATAGGGGTTAATTTGTGTTTCCCTACGCCTCCACTGTACCCATGTGACATCTGTGTTTTACTCTTTGTTTTCCCGAGAATGCAAAGCTTTTACCTCTACAATTGGAAATTCACCAAGATGGCGACAGCCTGTGGAGGGGAAATGACGTGTATAAGGGCAGGAAGTGCTTGCTGGAACGCATTTCCAGCTCCACTTCTGGGTTTTTTGATAAGGCATGTTGTCCACACAGCAGAACCACGCTGTGCTACTCCAGCGAACACCCCAGTGATTTCCACACTTGAATCCTACAGCTAACGAGCGTTCCACATCATTCCTTCTCCATTTGGCGACTTGCATCGTTGTGGTAAGTGCACATACAGGGACACTATGTTTACAATACAGCTAACATCTCTGGATCTCCAAGCTCTTTGCTATTTATTTATGTAGTCACACATCGCTGGCGTTTGGAGTGTAGTACAGGTGAGATTATCTTGACTGTTGGCAATCCTGTATTATAGTGTAGCATGTATATCTGTCCTTCATTTGGGCAGCTGCAGATCTGCCTTGTGCGTTTTTGTGCCTTTCGTGGTGTTTATATGGTTGGTGCATTGGTTCATTTCACTTCACTCCTTAGCCCTCCCCCATTCCATCCCATGGGAGGGGGCATTACTCTCACTTCGTGGGTGTGTCTGTAGGGTATAAGTACTGTGAATTAAGCCCTTTCAAGCTACGCTTTAAAGAAGAAGACCAGTCCTTTGAAATGCATCCAGAACCCCCCATTCCCAGGTTCATTGATTCGAGCAACCGATGAGAGATAGCCACTGTGAGGGGGTTAGCTCGGCAGCGGGTGTGTGTGACCCCCTGGATGGGTTCACCACACAAAATCAGGCACAGCAGACAGCTTTGTAGGTGAAACAAAAACAAAGGTGCAGTTTATTTAGACTAGATGCATTGAAAAATAACAGAAAAACAAAAAGAAACATGAAAAGAAATCCTGGTCAGCTTGACCGCTTACTACACACGTAGATTCCCTAACTAACAACTGGGTGCAGCCTTGTGCTGCCCCAGTCCCTATCTCTCTTTGAGAAGTTTTGCCACACAGGCGTTAACTCACCGCAAAGCTCAGATACCACACTCCCCAGTCTACACAATCACAGAACTGGTTCCAGGATGGAGCATCTCCCTAAGGATGCTGGGGTGTTTTCTATAGGTCTTAATGAGCCCACTTACTTCAGCTGGGCTCATTAACTCTTCCCCTGCAGGACTCCCAGCACTCCCCCTAGTGGTATAAGTCAGCATAAAGCCTGAATCTAGGGCATACATATTTTCCATCCAGGATGCAACCAGGTGTATTTACCTGCCTGCTGTCACATACCCCCCCCTCTTGTTTCAACCTTGGGGTTGGAACACACGCAGTCAGGCACGCATGTACTCGAGACAAAGCATCCACATTCCCCATTTTAACACCGGGGCGATGCTTTACTGTAAAGTTGAATTCCTGTAGGGCCAGGAACCACCTATTTATCCTTCTATTGGTCTCCTTGTTTTGAGCCATCCACTTTAAAGGAGCGTGATCAGTTACCAGGTCAAAGTGCCTACCTAATAGATAGTACCGAAGGGAATCTAGAGCCCACTTCACCGCTAAACACTCCTTCTCAATTGTGGCGTAATTTACCTCATGGGACTTCAATTTCCTGCTGAGGTAAATGACTGGGTGCTCTTCCCCGTTCCAGACCTGGGACAACACTGCTCCCAACCCAACGTCTGATGCATCAGTTTGTACAACAAAGTCCTTAGAGAAGTCTGGTGAGTACAACACTGGCTGGCTACATAAGGCAGTTTTTAATGACTGGAATGCTGCTTCAGCCTCTGGGGACCATTTGATCATGACAGACTCTTTCCCTTTTGTCAGGTTGGTGAGGGGCACAGCCTGAGAAGCAAAATGGGGGATGAATCGCCGATAATAGCCAGCGATTCCCAGAAAGGCTCGTACCTGTTTCTTGCTGTTGGGACGTGGCCAACTCTGTATGGCCTCGACTTTATTGACTTGAGGCTTTATCACTCCCCTCCCAATAGTGTACCCCAGATATTTGGCCTCCTCCTGTCCAATGGTACACTTCTTTGGATTGGCCGTAAACCCAGCTTCCCGGATGGAGTCTAAGACTGCTTGCACTTTTGGCAGATGTGAGACCCAATCTGTGCTATGGATAATCACATCATCCAGGTAAGCTGCAGCATACTTCTGATGGGGCCTCAGAATCTTGTCCATTTTCCGCTGGAATGTTGCAGGTGCATTCTGTAACCCAAACGGCATTCTCTTGTATTGGAACGCCCCATCTGGGGTTATAAACGCAGTTTTCTCCTTGGCCGACTCGGCCAGGGGAATTTGCCAATACCCTTTGGTGAGATCGAGAGTTGTCATGTATCGGGCTGTTCCCAGCCGGTCGATCAACTCATCTATACGCGGCATGGGGTAGGTGTCAAATTTTGTAACTTTATTCAATTGTCGAAAATCGTTACAAAACCGCCAGCTCCCATCAGGTTTGGGCACTAGTACGATAGGACTGGACCAGTCACTCTGGGACTCCTCTATCACACCCAATTCCAGCATCCTTTGAACCTCCCCACGTATTGCCTCCCGTCGGGCCTCTGGTATTCTATAAGGTTTTAGTTTTACCCTTTCTCCTGGCGGGGTAATAATATCATGCTCTACGCCAGATGTTTCTCCCGGCAGCTCAGAGAAAATCTCTTTGTTGCGAAGTACAAACTCTTTAACCTCCTGTTTTTGGGGTTTCGATAAGGTGACTGCGATTCCAACCTCAGGAACAAAGCAATCAGACTGGACCGGTAACAAAGTCTCTGCGACTAGGGATTCCCTATCCCTCCAGGCTTTCAGCAGATTGACGTGATATACCTGTTCCGGCTTTCGCCTTCCTGGCTGTCTGACCCTATAGTTCACCTCACTCACTTTTTCAAGAACTTCGTATGGACCTTGCCATTTGGCCATGAATTTGCTTTCAACCGTAGGGACTAGCACCAATACCTTATCCCCTGGGGAAAAAGTACGGGTCTTGGCCCCACGGTTGTACACTCTCTGCTGTGCTAACTGCGATTGGGCCAAATGTTCCTTTACGATTGGCATTACCTGTGCAATTCTATCTTGCATCAGGGCGACATGCTCAATCACACTCCTGTGGGGAGAACTCTCATTTTCCCAAGTTTCCTTGGCGATATCCAGCAGTCCTCTTGGGTGTCTCCCATAGAGTAACTCGAAGGGTGAGAAACCCGTAGAGGATTGGGGTACCTCCCTAATGGCAAACATCAAATAGGGTATTAGACAGTCCCAATTCTTTCCATCTCTATCCACCACCTTCTTTAACATTTGTTTTAGGGTTTTGTTGAATCTTTCAACTAACCCATCTGTTTGGGGGTGATACACAGACGTACGTAATTGTGTCACTTTGAACAACTTGCATAGTTCTTTCATAACCCGGGACATAAAAGGTGTACCTTGGTCCGTAAGCAGTTCCTTACAAATACCCACACGGCTAAAAACAAGTGATAGTTCTTTGGCTATGGTTTTGGCCGAGGTATTTCGAAGAGGAATCGCTTCCGGATAACGGGTGGCATAGTCCATTATAACCAAAATGTACTGATGCCCCCTAGCGGACTTCATTATCGGACCTACCAAATCCATTGCGATCCTCTCAAAGGGGATCTCAATGATAGGAAGAGGTACCAGCGGGTTACGGAAATGTGGCATAGGTGCCGACTTCTGACACACAGGGCAGGAGGAACAATAATTTTCTGTTTCCTTCATGACCCCAGGCCAATAGAATCTCTGCAATACTCTCTCTCTGGTTTTCTCTGTCCCCAGATGACCTCCAAGAATGTGCCCATGGGCCAATTCCAACACCAACTTCCTGTAAGGTTTGGGCACCACAAGTTGCTCAACGGTTTCTTCTGCCCTTTGAGCCACTCGATACAGTAGGTCCCTTTCCACAGTGAAGTACGGGTAAGTGCAAGTTTTTTCTGGGTTCACTAACTCGCCATCTATTTTCACCACATTTTCCCGTGCCTTTATTAGGGTGGGGTCTTTTAACTGTTCTGTGGCAAAATTTTCCCTGTGAACCTCAAGATCCGAAAATTCCACAGACGGCATGTTTTCATCTGAGGATGTTGGCTCCTCCCCATTTTCTCGAGTTTCCCCTGCCAATACCGACAAGGGAAATTCAGGAGAGTCCTCACCACTCTCAGAGGAATTCTGGTCATCATCTTTCTGGTCTATAGGGGCACCAGTGGGGGGCTCAGGACAATCCCAGAGTTCCCAGAACATTGGAAAATCCCTTCCCACAATGGCATCATGTGGTAAGTGAGACACTAACCCCACCTGATGAGAGAGGTTACCTTTGTGGGTCTCAAAAAACACTGATGTTACAGGATACTCTCGGGTGTCCCCATGCACACAAATAACAGCCACCTTGTTATTCCCAGAGACCACTGTAGTAACTAATTCAGCCTTTATCAATGTCACCAGGCTACCTGAATCCAGCAACACATCAACATTTCTACCATTAATACACATTTTACATAAATGTTTCTCAGGTCCCCGAATGGCAGTACATGCGACTGTCGCAAACAGCGACTGACGTCTGTCCCTTATAAAGTCACATTGCATAGGTTCATCCACAACTGGGCAATTAGCTGAAATATGTCCCTCTTGCCGGCAGCGGTAGCAAATAATCTTTTTCGCTGCCTCTTGCGGCCTGGGCTTCCCGGGCTGCTCCCGCCAGACATTAGGTTGAACCCCCACCCTCTCACTCTCTCCACCCTCACCCCTTGGAGTCATCTTACCCGCCACTGGGGATGGTCTGGTCTTAGGGTGGAAAGTCCGTGAGTCCCTGGAAGAGGTGGTCAGGTTCTCTGTAGCCAAGTACCTCTCAACCAGATCCACAAGCTTATCTGCAGTTTCTGGGTCTCCATGGCTTACCCACTTTTGGATGGCAGTAGGAAGAGCTCTCAGAAAACGATCCATAACAACACGTTCCACAATGTTTGGTGCAGTCAAAGTCTCTGGCTGCAGCCACCTCCTGCTCAGGTGAATGAGATCATACATTTGAGACCTGGGGGGTTTTCCAAGCCGGAAAGTCCAGTTATGTACACGCTGAGCCCGGACGGCCAGGGTGACACCCAGCCGTGCCAATATTTCTGTTTTTAGCACCACATAGTCTTTTGCTTGGTCCGGCTCTAGGTCATAATAGGCTTTCTGCGATTCCCCCGTTAACAGAGGGGCCACAAGTCCAGCCCAATGCTCCTTAGGCCACTTTTCCCTTTCAGCAGTCCTTTCAAATGTGGTCAAAAACACCTCCGGATCATCCTCTCCAGTCATTTTTGTCAGTAAACGGCTCACACCAAAGGATGCAATATTAGTGGAACCACTTGCCTCACTGGTCTGCGGCCGTTGCTGCATTAATGTCTCGATTTGTTGTTGAAGTCTCTGCTCTTGCTTTTGTAACAGCTCTATGAAGCGGGCCTCAGATTGCTGCTGGGCTTGTTGCTGAGCGTCCAGACTCTGCAGTTGAGCTTTCTGCTGAGCTTCCAGACTCTGCTGGTGAGCTTTCTGCTGAGCTTCCAGACTCTGCTGCAAAGTTGCATTTGTCCGCTGCTGATTTGCATTTGCTAGAGCCAGCTGTCTCAGTATCTCCTCCATGCTGGCCTTAAAAAAAAAAAACTGCCCCTGCTTCTCCACCAACTGTGAGGGGGTTAGCTCGGCAGCGGGTGTGTGTGACCCCCTGGATGGGTTCACCACACAAAATCAGGCACAGCAGACAGCTTTGTAGGTGAAACAAAAACAAAGGTGCAGTTTATTTAGACTAGATGCATTGAAAAATAACAGAAAAACAAAAAGAAACATGAAAAGAAATCCTGGTCAGCTTGACCGCTTACTACACACGTAGATTCCCTAACTAACAACTGGGTGCAGCCTTGTGCTGCCCCAGTCCCTATCTCTCTTTGAGAAGTTTTGCCACACAGGCGTTAACTCACCGCAAAGCTCAGATACCACACTCCCCAGTCTACACAATCACAGAACTGGTTCCAGGATGGAGCATCTCCCTAAGGATGCTGGGGTGTTTTCTATAGGTCTTAATGAGCCCACTTACTTCAGCTGGGCTCATTAACTCTTCCCCTGCAGGACTCCCAGCACTCCCCCTAGTGGTATAAGTCAGCATAAAGCCTGAATCTAGGGCATACATATTTTCCATCCAGGATGCAACCAGGTGTATTTACCTGCCTGCTGTCACACCACATATGTGGCCTGATGAGCGTGTCTTTAAATTATGTTTGTGAGTAGACAGCTTTATGATTTTATTCTTATTTTTTCATAAATCTGTTGGATAATGCTCTAGGCCAGTGCACCGTTTTTTTTTTCTTTTTCTATTCTCACAGTACTTTCAGGACGACACCAGTCCTAGAAGGCAGCAAGGCTCCTATGAGATTATCCATTGTTCGATCAGGCACCTGTGACACCACGCAGTCAGCTGACTCTAGCGCAGGAGTGTGTTGTTCGCTTTCCATTAGTACCTGGCTCTATTCTTCACTGCCCATTTTGTATGTACTACTTTGTTGTTTTGTTTTTGTGCTTTCTATTTGGACATTTTTCTGTAAATTTTTAGCTGGAACTTTGACCTTTGCATTTGATGATGTCATCTCATGTGGGAGCAAAGATGGGAGGGTTTTTTGGGGTATCATTGAAATGTCAAAATACATCTATCACTATCTTTCAAGCCCCCTGAGTGCCCACCAAATTTGATTTTCTCCCTACAAACTTAAAGTGTTACTAAACCCAGGACCATGCATTCATTACATCTGGTCTCCCACAGTACACAGAACATGGAAATGCAATTATTTTAGTAAATATAAACAACTAAATACCTTTTCTCATCAGCAGTACTGTACTGTATATAGCAGTCTTGTGATTTCTATCAGTTCCTGGTAAAACTTGTAGGAGGAGTTTTCATACTACACTGAACTGTCCCATGAGACTTCAGGGCTCCTGACCCTCTGTCTGGACATGTTTGGACAGTGCTGATTGGCCCTGTGCTGATCACATGCACACTCCCAAGGAATAAAAAAAACCTCTATAGCAATACACTCCAAAGCCTCTATCTTATCCGGACATGTCCAGGGGGACAGTACAGGGAAGCGAGGATCTGTGCATACAAGATCAAGCAATCTTTTTACACAATGCAGAGGATTAACCCCTTAGGTTCCACAATTAGTATAACAAGCATGCTTTACTGCATATACAAACTATTTTTACTGTTGTGGGTTTAGTAACACTTTAATTGATATGTCACCTACTGTGTGGTGGCCCCTTTAATCCACCTGTCAGACTAATATCCTCCAGCATGTTGCTCCTTTCCCTGGTACTGCAGGGAGGGGGAGTAGGAATGAATCTAAATGCCTGATATTTCCGCCAAAGAAGGGGACTTGCAATTGACCTCCATGGCTAGCATTGATGCTATTGGGTGCCATGGTGGCTGTGCCAGAGACCTACTTACCTTCAGCATGTTGAGGCTTTTGTTGTTAAGTATATGTGAACCATCACCTTGTAAAACAACCCATTCAGTTTAAAATAGAAATGGAAGGCAAAATATTTCTGTATACATATAAAAAATTATAAATACTTATTTTTCTTATAACTGAATACATACCTGTTCTCAGCTGCATAGTGAGCTTAGAGAGCTGGGGGAGGAGAAACAAAAGCCACTGGTCTTTCCAGTGAATGGCTGTGTGTGTGTGTGTGTGTGTGTGTGTGTGTGTGTGTGTGTGTGTGTGTGTGTGTGGGGGGGGGGGGGTGATGGTTCATGTCAGTGCAAGTCTGATCCTTGGAGAAAACCATGCTATGCTCTCATGCCTATTGTGGTCAGTTTTTAATAGGAAAGCAGAGAGACTGGCAGGAACACCAGGTATTTTACACAAAGGAAGCAATACAAAGAGAACAGGATACTTTTTTATACAAGTAAATTCTACTGCAGGCACATATCAAGAATATGACATTTGGGGGTAACATATTCTTTAAAAAAGTCCATTTAACCCTTTTGCTGCCACCACCATATGCCATGCCTTGGCAGCAGCAGGGGGTTCTACACACTCAATTTCTGTAAATCTAACAAACAACCTGTTGACTGTCAGATAGAAGCGATTGGGTCCAATTACACCACCCCATCATGTTTCCTGGAGATCACACTTCCATCAGTGGACCAGGGACCGGCATGGCAGGTGCTGCTAGGTAAAATTTATCATCAAACTCCCTGTTAGCTTCTTACCTGGCCAGAGCGGCTGAGGAAGTGACAGCCCGACCTAGAAGTGACAATTTACATGTCACTTTTGGGTTCTTAGTAGAGAGTTGAGATCAGCGAATGTCTGTTTGCTTATATCTCCTTCCTACCAAGAACTCAAAAGCAATGTGTAAAATTTCACTTTTGGGTCCCTCTGTCATTTCCCTAAGCCACTTTGTTTGAGAAAGAACCTAATGGAGTACTCCAATAACGTCAATAGAGAGCAGTTGGACACCAGTGATCTAAAAGACATCTGTAGTCCCATTAAAGAGAACCTGTCACCAAAAAAGGCATCACATAAGGGACTTTTTGTCCCTTACGTCATACAAAATAGTTTATTTAAAAACAAAAAAATTATGTTAATTAAAAAAACTGAAAAAATTACCCTCAAGCACTTAAAACCCCTCCGGAAAAGATTTTTGATCTCCCTCAACCCCACAAACACGGCTGATAGTCGATGGAAAAGTCAGGGTGAGGAAGTATTATGAGCCCATTTTTGGAAAGATTGGGTTTGAGGAAGTGGTGTAACATCTATACTCATATGTCAGTTAGTAAATTAGTGATCCACAAGGAGACTGATGGAGAAATTGAACAGATGTGCATTTGTAACAGTGGCCACAGGAGATTTCTGGGTCTTGTCCTAAATTGCTGCAAAAAGCAATAATCCTCCTATATACATGTAATGTTAGGGATACTAACAAAATGAGAGAGTTTTTTTTTCCCAATATGTAACTTTAGTTAAGGAAATAGTTCATAATATTTGGTTTGAAGATGGAAACGAGGAACAAGTCTGCATAATTATTATACTATATTCTACTTTACAGGCATTATTTTATTAACAGGAATGAAACACTGATTCCTAACCACATTTTGCTAATGGAGTAGATAATGCAATTGTATCTGGAATAGCAGACTTTGCTTGAAAATTTACCACTATAGGCGTATACATACATTTATGCAGGGCAATGTCAAAACCAAATATCTACTTTCTCTATATAACAAAATATTCATTTAATTATTTGAATTTAATTGTTTCAGTTTTCTTAATATATTTAGAGAAGTTCATGGAAAGTACAGATGACACAATCAGGAGGTAATGTAAAAACCTGTAAGCAAATAATTCATATATAACATTTTTATTTCCTCCTTTTAATTAAGTGAAAGCTTCTCATTGACACTGAGAATTATAAACTTTCATTTGATCTTTCAGACTCTGCACTGGCAACTGCTCGCACACTTCCAGGCTTTATAGAGGATATTAAAAGAGAAGTATGGGATTTAGAAAACAAAAACAGTTATATTCCTATATATATATATATATATATATATATATATATATATATATATATATGCAGTATATACCTGAATAACAAACCCCATTAAAGTCAATAGGACTTGAGTGCCAAACAGCTTCAGCAACAGCTGGGGAGCCAGTGTGTATGATGAGGCCACAATGTAGAGCACTGGTAACAAGATTAGAGATCTTTTGGATACATTCTGGTGTCACTTTGACTTTGGATAGAAGTAACGGGTGCGTAAAAATTGGTCTTTGGGTGTTGGTGGTGCCTTCCCACCGTAACTCTATAGAGGTAATCTTAAAGAAAGCAAGAATTGGCCTTGCTGTAAAAAATTGCAATTATATGCACCTGTCAAACAGGTGCAGAAAAATTGGTCTTTGGGTGTTGGGGGCACCTTCCCACCGTAACCCTATAGAGGTACTCTTGATGAAAGCAAGAACTGGCCTTGCTGTAAAAAATTGCAATGATATGCACCTGTCAAACAGGTGCAGAAAAATTACTCTTTGGGTGTTGGGGGCACCTTCCCACTGTAACCCTATAGAGGTAATCTTGATGAAAGCAAGAATTGGCCTTGCTTTAAAAAATTGCAATGATATGCACCTGTCAAACAGGTGCTGAAAAATTGGTCTCTGGATTTTAATTGGGCCCATGAAACCTATACCAAAAACATTCTTTCAGTTGAATTGATTGAATACTCAACGCTAAGTAGCCTCGAAGTCCTGCAGAGATTCCACATACCAAAAAGACTTAATCAGTGAAATCTGCATCAGGGGCTTCATAGCTGGTAATTCAGGACTGATTCATTTTTATAAAAGTCAAACGGTCCACGGAGTCTGTGGACAGACACGTTCTATGATCAGTAACGAAACCTCCTGCAGCACTGAATGCCCATTCTGATAGCAGGCTGGATGCAGGGCAGCCCAGCAATTCAATAGCATACTGGGCAAGTTCTAGCCAGCGGTCTATTCTCATGACCCAGTAAGTCAGTGGATCGTCAGCTGGAAAGCTCTCCATCTCTGTTTTGGACCCGAGGTAATCGTCCATCATGTGATGCAGACGCTGCCGATGGGATGTGGAACCTGACAGCCCTGGGCGGCGAGGACTAAAAAATTCCAAAATGCCTCACTTAGGCAGATGTCTTCTCTTACGCTCCTCTCTTGACCAACAGAAGACTCAAAACTACGTTTTCTACCACACTGTAACCTGGAGTCAGGAAAAATGTTCAATAAAATCCTCTTTAACGTGTCCTAAAGAGATTTTATCTTCTGCACTCTCTGTTGGGACGGGATGAGTTCTGAGACCTTCACCTTATAACGGTGGTCAAGGAGGGTTGCCAACCAGTAATCATCCTTCTCCTTTATGCCACATATTCTTGGGTCCTTTTGCAGGCTTTGAAGCATGAGGTTGCCCATTTGCCTCAAATTTGCTGAGGCTTGAGAAGCAGACTCCTCGGGGTCACTTAGGATGACAGCATCTGGAACTTCCTCCTCCCAGCCATGTACTACTCCCAAGGGTCCTAGGGTTGGAAACCATCACTTACAGATTGACGCATGTCTTCCTCTTCTTCGAAGCCTATGAAAATGCCAGAATCCTCCTCCTCATCCTCCTTCCCTCTCTCCTCCTATGTGTTCTGTGACATATAGTAGGTGACCGTGATATTGTGTCAATCTCGCCGCTGTTATCGGCGAGATTTGACACCTGCGAGCCCCATCGCGGGAGCCAGCACCGTGCTGGCTCACTCATCGGGAAAGGAAAACTGTGTTTTTTCCTTTCACGATGAGCGACAAGCATTGCTGACAGGTGTCTGGTATGAATCATGAGGGGGAACACCGCGCCAAATTTTAAATAAAAAACCGACATGGGTTCCCTTCCAGGGGCATACCAGGCCCTTAGGTCAGGTATGGATTTTAAGGGGAACGGCAAAAAAACGGTCTGGGGTCCCCCCAAAATCCATACCAGACCCTTATCCGAGCATGCAGCCCGGCCGGTCAGCAAAGGAGGTGGGGACGAGCGAGCGCTCCCCCTCCTGAACCATACCAGGCCACATGCCCTCAACATGGGGGTGGGCGCTTTGGGGCAAAGGGCGCCCTGCGCCCCCCCACTTCAAAGCACCTTGTCCCCATGTTGATGAGGACAAGGGCCTCTTCCTGACAACCCTGGCTGTTGGTTGTTGGGGTCTGCGGGAGGAGGGCTTATCGGAATCTGGGAGCCCCCTTTAATAAGGGGGCCCCAAAATCCCTGCCCCCACCCTATGTGAATTAGTATAGGGGACATCGTACCCCTACCCATTCACCTGGGGGGAAAAGTGTCAATAAAAAAACACACTAGACAGGTTTTTAAAGTAATTTATTAGGCAGCTCCGGGGGTCTTCTTCCAACTTTGGGGGTCTTCTTCTGACTTCTCTGCTCTCTCCGGCCTCTTCTCCCAGTGTCGGGTTCTTCTCCCGCTCTCTGTCCTCTTCTCCCAGTGTCCAGTTCTTCTTCCGCTCTCCGGTTCTTCTGCTCTTTTGCCGCTCTTTTGCTAGCGGTGGCTCGGTCTTCTCCGTCGTCTTGTTCCCTCTTCTCCTCTTCTGATGTTGACACGACACTGTAATGCCATGTGCGAGGTAGGCAAAGACTTATATAGGCATGGGGTGTGGTCACCGGGTGATGTCACCCGGTGACCCTACCCCTTATGACGTCACAGTCCTGGGGCATGATGAAGCATGCATGTTACCTTTTAGCCTAACTCTGGGAATAGCCCTTTGAATGCTTAAGGGGTACCTGATGTTCATAGGACAATTCCACAGAGGAGGGCATGGAGGTGGTGGAGGAGGAGGAGGAGGAGGAGGAGGAGGAGGGGGTAGAGCTTACAGGTCTGGTATCCTCAACACCAGCTGTATGGAGACATGGGGGCACAACAAGCTGCAGCACCGAGCCCTGTCTTGCATCCTTTCGAGTTGCAAGCAGCGTTACTCAGTGTACTGTGAACAAAATATATCATCCCTGTCCATGCTTGCTGGGCCACGTGTCAGCAGTAAGGTGGATTTTATGGCTGATTGCCTTGCCCAACGATGCCAGAACATTCTCTTCCATGTGATGGTAGAGCGATGGAACAGCCTTACGTGAAAAGTTGTTGCGACTGGGAACCTGCCATTGTGGTACAGCACATTGTGTGAATTCACAGAAGGGGTCAGAATCCACCAGGCTGAAAGGCAGAAGTTGGAGAGCCAACAGCTTTGACAAGCTTGCATTTAGACGCTGGGCATGTGGGTGGGAGGGACTGTATTTTTTTTACCGCTGCAGCAAATGGTTCAGAGAAATTTGCCGGCTACAGTCTACAGCTGGTGGTGTGCTGCTAGCAGATGTGCTGCTAGGACCTGGGACACCTTGTGCTATACCATCATCCCTGTCAGTGGAGGCTGCTCCGAGGTAATGACTCGGTATAGCAGGGGCAGACTGAAGTGGGTAAGGTGTGGCGCTTTTTTTGTGGCTTTTAGGTGCTCTTGCCAACGGGCTGAGTGGTTGGACATTAAATGCCTTGTTAGGCATGTAGTTTTTACCATGTTTGATGTGCCTGAGACACAGTTTGCAGATAGCAACAGTGTAATCTGCTGCAGATGTGCTGAAAAAGGCCCAGACAGCTGAGCTTTGGGGAGTGGGCCCGGAGATAACAACTGCAGAATGTGATGGATCAGGGTGGCTGCTCTCTACTCTTTCTTGATGTTGGCCTCCTTGGGGTTGTGCCGCCTCACCTTCAGTTTACTCCTCTGCTCTATCTGACACCCAAGTCGCATCAGTGACCTCATCATCATCATCATCTCCATCTCCTCCATCTTCATAATTACCACTGGAGACAACTTGGCAATACGCTGCGGCTTGGGGAACATGAATGCTAATTTGTCTACCAGTTTTCCTCCCTCTCTCTAGGCTCATGTTCCTGTCATCCTCAACCTCAGAAACAACATCTGAATCCAGTAATAGCTGGGCATCATCAAGGAGCAAGTGAATAAATAACTTGATTCCTCAATGGCTGATGTTGGGGCTATGGCAGGAATAGATGTGGACAAGGAGGCAGGTTTATCCACTCTGGCAACTGCAGGGTACTGCACACTTGTCTCTGCTTGCATGACAGAGGATGAGGAGGATGAGGAAGGTTTAGTAAGCCAGTTCACCACCTCCTCTGCATGCTGTGGCTGGATAGCATGGGCAAACTCACTAAACAGATGAAATGATGCCCTGCCTGAGGACTGACCATCACGTCCACCTTTGCCTGTGGACACATTTGTTGCTGGCCCCCTTACAGTGCCAAGGGAGCGTCTGCCTCTTTTTGTTGTCCTCCCAGACATTATTGGGAGGGAGGGGGCGGTGCTTATAAGCAAATGTAAAGAAGAAGTTGAAATCTGTACGTAGATGCACTTTAATCAATGTAAAGGTGTTTGGTGCACTTTAATTTGAGTACTCACACTACACAGACACACTCCACGGATACACTATAATATACTGCAATATAATGCGCCAAACATACAGTGATTCACAGAACTATATGGAATTAAACTGGCAGTAACACACACAAAACTATATGGCGTTGAACTGGCAGTAACACACATAGAATGAAATAATTATATGTCCGCAATTTTATCTATCAAAGGATTTGATTCTGTACAATCTGTCCTGAGCTATGCACAGCTCTGCCACTGCCTAAGGCCCTGTTCACATGGAGCATTTAAGCCTGTGCCCATGGAGTGCCATGTTTACCCGCATGGGGATGCACAGGCGTTGCGTGCATCCCTATGCCGGCAGTCCCACCGCTGTTAAATTGGGATGCAGCGGTTGTATGAACTCAGCTGCTGTTGCCAATATGATATGTGTGCATTCCTGCTAGACAGAAGCCAATCATTAGATTGACTTCTGTCAAAAAGGATTGCTGTAAAACCTTGTTCAGTCAGTAGCTTGCAGCCAATTGGCTGCAGTGCTGAGCAGTGTATTCTGAACTGCTGTCAGAACACAATGTTTCAGTGGGAAGGATTCTGTTAACCACTTAAAGACTGGCTCACGCCGATATAAGTCGGCAGAATGGCATGGCTGGGCAAAGTAACGTACCTGTACGTCACTTTAAATTCCCCACCGTGCGCGCGCGCCTGATGCAAGCTCTGTGAATGTGCCCGTGGGACCCGTGGACTCGATGTCCACCGGGTGCTCGGGATCGTGTCACGGAGCTGAAGAATGGGTAGATGCCAGTGTAAACACAGCATCTCCCCGTTCTGCCTAGTGACAAGACACTGATCGCCTGCTCCCTCTCATTGAGAGCAGCGATCAGTGTCGTGTCACTACTAGTCCATCCCCTAGATAGTTAA
Organism: Lithobates clamitans; assembly: GCA_037952925.1. NCBI lineage: Eukaryota > Metazoa > Chordata > Amphibia > Anura > Ranidae > Lithobates > Lithobates clamitans. The sequence continues at coordinate 688,424 of JBBGZY010000748.1, forward strand.
AATCACTCCCTAGGACACACTTAACCCCTTCCCCGCCCCCTAGTGGTTAACCCCTTCACTGCCAGTAACATTTTTACAGTAATCGATGCAATTTTATAGCATTGATCGCTTTATTAATGCCAATGGTTCCAATGCTGATCGCCACCATTACTAGTAAAAAAATAAAATTGTTAATAAAAATGCCATAAAACCATCCCCTATTTTGAATACGCTATAACTTTTGCGCAAACCAATCAATAAATGCTTATTGCAATTTTTTTACCAAAAATATGTAGAAGAATACGCATCGGCCTAAACTGAGGGAAAAAAATATATATATTTTTTGGGGATATTTATTATAGCAAAAAGTAAAAAATATTGCCTTTTTTTCAAAATTGTCGCTCTATTTTTTTTTATAGCACAAAAAATAAAAACCGCAGAGGTGATCAAATACCACCAAAAGAAAGCTCTATTTGTGTGGAAAAAAAAGACATTGATTCTGTTTGGGAGCCACATCGCACGATCGCGCAATTGTCAGTTAAAGCGTTGCAGTGCCAAATCGCAAAAAGTGGCCTGGTCATTTGAACAAAAAAAAATTATAGTGTGTACCCAACTTTACAGATCTCATCCCTTTCTCCATCCTGTTCCTGGACAGCAAATGGAGGATCAGCAGACTCCTGCCCCCCCCCCCCCCTTTATCTCTCCTCTCCCCTTCTCTCTTACACTCTGTTGGAGTTTACAGTACCAATATAGAAGGTGGAAGAGCTTACAACTTGCTAAGGCATAACAAAGTGATACAGAAAATGAAAGAGCATGCAATCCATTACAATATGTAGAAATAATACTGAAGGTGAACATTTTTATAGCTGATTGAGGTTTAAGAGAGTAATATAGAAAGTTAAATTCAGCAGATATTAGACAGTAATATAGAAAAAGGTCTTTCTTTGAGGTAAAAACATTTGTGTGGCTTTTACATTATATAATTGGAATATGTGAACAGGGCACACATAGGGGATGTGAATTGGAAAGGCCAAAGCTGTTAAACTGCCTAGGGACCTATTTGGTCTTAAAGCAGAGTTCCACCCACTTGTTAAACTTTGCACCCCCCCCCGTGTTTATGATCACTGTACAATTTCTCCTTGGACCCTTTTTTTCTTTCCCTGTAATCTATATACCTTACTTTAAAGGGAAATGCTCTGCATCCACTGTACCTTGCCGCAGTAAGGTATGTCATTTCCGCCCGCCCATTGTCTCCTGGGATATGAGTGTCATCAATCCCAAGAGTCAATGGGCATCCTCTGCTGGTAGCATTGCGCTGCAGTTTGTATGATATGCGCATGCACAAGATCGGAAGGTGCATGCTGGGTAGCCAGCAGTGCCGTAACCTGGAATGAGTGGGCTTCAGATGCCCACACTGAAGATGACAGAGTGAGTTTTTTAAAAAGAAAATGAATCAGAAAACATACATTTTTTGCTAAATCTGTTATGCATAGGATTAGTTGAGACTAGGGTGTTTTTTGAAAAAAACAAAACAAGCTGGAACTCCGTTTTAATCTGCTCTGCAGCCAGTTCATCATTGTCATCACCTGGCTCAAAGTCGAATGCAAAGTATTGTCACAGATAGTATCAGATTCTGTGCTATGAGTTGATCCTTCTTTTTTCACTCTACTCTGTGATATAGTTTCCTCTTTCATTGTATTAGATAATGTAATCAATCATTTATTTGGTCAGCTTGGGTGTTGTGCCACCTGCTTTCTCTTATGCTTCTTTTTTTCAGATTTGTTTGTTATTGTCTGGCTTTCTTGGTGGCAGATGTATGGCAGGAAACTGGGGCTTGTGGAGTCATGACAGTTTGGCTCCCGTATACTGAGATCAAAGCCCAAAGTGAGTTTATTTCCTTTAATTAGATGGGTGTTTTGTTATTTGAGTATCCAGTGAGTTATCCTTTGTTTCAAAGTTATTTTCTGCAGAGCCTGGCAAGCATACAGTGCTATTTAATTTTCTCTGTTAAAATGCTACTGTTAGGGCATTTGCGGCTTGATATGCCAGGCACATCTATTATCCTCAGAGGAGTTATAAATATGAAGATAAAATTACTTCAATTTTGCCATCTAATGTCTTGGTATTGGTAAGCAGTCCTCTCTTTAGCTCTTCAGAATAAAGTTTCAGTACAAATGATTGTTAACCTAAAGTGTATCTAAACCTAAAAACAGAAATGACATATATTGCAGCTTACCAGTCCTTAGATGTGGTGACTGCATTCCTAAAACTTTTTTCCCTTTTTGCAACTGGTAATTCTGCCAGTAACACATTTGCAGCTCTAGGATGACAACACTTTTTCACCCTTCTCTATCAGGATAATAGTAAGTCTCGGTTCACACTGGGGCAGCCTCAAACTCGCCCGACTCTGAAGCCGCCCCACACTGCACGACTTTAGCATGGCTTGCAAATGACTTCTTTAACCACTTCCGGATCGCCGCACGCCGATATACATCCTAACTTTGAAGAGGGATATCTTTGTTATGGCAGCAGCTAGCTGCCATAACCCTGGTATCTTCTTCTTCGGCGGGAGGTCCAGTTTCCGATAACAGTGGTCTCTGCGGCACTCCGGTGCCCTCCGCCGCTGACCGGAGCTGTCGGCATTCTTCTTCCTGCTACACATGGAGATGAGTGAGAAGATGGCCCCCACCCGTCTCCATACCATTGCAGGGCGGAAGCAATGTCAAAACAAAAAGGGAAATTTTTTTTTTTCAAATGACAATTTTTATTTTTATTTTATTTTGTATTGCATTTTAGTGTAAATATGAGATCTGAGGTCTTTTTGACCCCAGATCTCATATTTAGGAGGTCCTGTCATGCATTTTTTCTATTACAAGGGATGTTTACATTGTAATAGGAATAAAAGTGGCACATTTTTTTTTTAAAAGAACAGTGTAAAAATAAAAAAATAAAAGGTAAAATAAGAAAAAGAAAAAAGTGCAGAAGCAAACGCATACGTGAGTAGCGCCCGCATATGAAAACCACAGGTGAGGTATTGCTGCGATCGGTAGAGCGAGACCAATAATTCTAGCCCTTGACCTCCTCTGTAACTCAAAACAAGCAACCTGAAATTTTTTTTTTAATTTTGTTGAATTTGTTAAATGTTTGTTGCCAGTCCACGAGCGGGCGTAATTTTGAAGCATGACATGTTGGGTATCAATTTACTCAGCGTAATATTATCTTTCACAATATAAAAAAATTGGGCTAACTTTACTGTTTTCTTATTTTTTATTTCAAAAAAATGTATTTTTTCCAAAAAAAAAGTGCGCTTGTAAGACCGCTGCCCAAATACGGTGTGACAGAAAGTATTGCAACAACCGCCATTTTATTCTCTAGGGTGTTAGAAAAAAATGTATAATGTTTGAGCAAATGTAAAACTGTTTTTAACTTGTAAACAACAAATCTCAGAAAGAGGCTCGGTCCTTAAGTGCTTAAAAGAAGTCAATGCAAGCTGCTCTAAAGTCACCCCTAAGTAGTACAGGAACCTTCTTCTAAGTCGGAGTGACTTGAGCCGCTCCGATTAGAACGGTTTTATGGCACTGAATGGAGCGCGACTTGTCAGGCGACTAGTGTGTACGGAGACTAACAAGATATGAACCCCCTTCGATACCATAAAAGTGGTCCTGTGGATCTCAGAGATAACTGGGAACAATGAATACCGATAGAAGTCAGCACAGGCAAATAGCACACGGGGGGGGGGGGTTATTTACTAAAGGCAAATTCACTTTGCACTACAAGTGCACTTGGAAGTGCAGTCACTGTAGATCTGAGGGGAACATGTAAGGAGAATAAAAAACAGCATTTTTGCTTGTACATGATTGGATAATAAAATCAGCAGAGCTTGCCATCATTTCAGAATCTTCCCTTCAGATCTACAGCGACTAGACTTCCAAGTGCACTTGTAGTGCAGAGTGGATTTGCCTTTAGTAAATCAACCCAATAGTTATCTACTTACAAGATTTCTGGAAAGATCAACATCAGCACTTCTAAAATAGATTTCTTTACAAAGCCCTTAATAGATTTTTTTAATAAATAGCTAGATAGAATATGCGTGAAACAATAATTTAATGCCCTGTAAATTTTGTATAGGAATTATATGATAACTGAAGCTCAACTAGAAAGCCAAGCTCAGTTTATTACTGCAAGAATGGAAGTGCGAAAAAAAACCCCGGAATGTCTAGAATGGAATCATATCCTGTCCCACACCACCTTCAAGAGAGAAATCTGTTTTAGGTTGATTTGCTCTTTAAGAGTGCACATTGATGGGGGGTGTGGCTAGCCAGCGGAGCGGATGGAAGCACACTGAGAAGGCTCTGACAATCAAAGGCTGTACAGGGGTATACCAGCGACCACAAGCCTCTTTTTTCACTACCACCTAGCAGACACAGAGCGGGCACACTCTCCGATGCCATCCAGCAAAAGAAAGGAGTGCACCAGACCGGGGAGAATGAAAGACTTTTTTACATTGCCGTGCCGGCCCTATAGCCAGAATGGCACCGGCGAACACAGAGGAGACGCACGCGGCCCGCACAAACAACATGGAGTGGCTTCTAAGCTGCACAGGAGCCATGGCAACAACAACAATCCTAACCAGGAGTATAGATATAATCCGCCGCCTCCCTCAGCCTCCTCAAGCCCAGCGAAAAGCAAACAAAATACATCCAGTATGCCGGCAGACTAGGAGGAGGTAAGAGATTTACATTTTTCTCTGGATGATACAAGGGAGCTGCAAGACTCCATTAGTGATTTCCCCATGCTAAACCAGCCAGTAATGGACACCACCCTAAAAGATATGCTGGTGTCACTCCGCTCCACTCTGCATGCGGATATGTTGTCCTTTCAGCAATTCAAATCCGAGATGTCAGCAGTATCTAATAGAATTTTCCATATCAAATCTTAAATGGGAGAATTTACAACAAATTCAGTGTTATGGTTGATGCCCATAATGATAGAGACGACGAGATTATGAATATCAAAACAAAAATGGCCGATTTGGAAGATAGATCGAGACGTAACAATATTAAAATACGTGGAATCCCCGAATCAACCACCAGACCTGAAAGATTACTTTATTAACATCATGAAGGCCACACTCCTGGAGGCGCCATTGGAGGACCTGGTGATTGATCGCATTCATCACCTACCAAGGCCCAAAAATATCCCATCTCATCTCCCCAGGGACACTATAGTTCGGGTCCATTTCTATCACATTAAAGACCAATTTATGATGGCGGCAAGACGCAGAGAAGATCTGCCCCCAGAACTGCAGGATTTGTCTTTCTTTGCAGACCTGTCTGTTTTTACTATACAGCAATGAAGGCAACTTGCTACCATTGCTAAACCATTGAATAACCATCACATTCCATACAGATGATTATACCCAGCTAAATTGCTGATCACCAAAGATGACAAGTCACATGTGATTACAAATATCAAAGATGGCCTCCGACGAAGAGGACATGCAGCACTCACCTCCATCTACCCGGCTAGCTCTGACACCAAAACAGGCTGAAGCATATTAATTATCCACCAAATCCCTGAAATCCCCTGTTGGTCCAGGAGAATGCCACAGAGTTAATTTTCTCCTTCCCCCCAAGTTATAGCGGTCGTTTACCTGCACAGATTCATCTTAGAATCGCTCATTTTTATTACCTTTGAACACTGTTCCCCCTGGTTGTTTCCCCTTGTTTATCCTTACAGGACTAGTATCTCGGGACTTCTACAGTGGACAATAGCCACCTGTGCACTTGGCTTCCAACATCTCTTTCCCACCTATCACAGGATTGAGATCAGCAACACCAACATCAGGTGAAATCTGAATCCTCCAACCCAACTCACACAGCTAAGAGGTACGTACTTTTCAAACCCTCAAAATGGCAATAAACATTTCCTCGCTTAATGTAAAAGGCCTAAACAGTCCCCATAAATGGCAAATGGCTTGGAAGGAAGCAATCAAGCTCAAAAGTGATATTATATGCTTTCAAGAGACTCACTTTCACCCAATCCACCATCTTTCAGCCATCGCAAATTCCCTCACGTATTCATGGCAAATGGCCCAAAAAAGAAGGAAGGAGTCACAATAGCAATCAGGGATTCCATCCCCTTCACACACATTGAGTCTCACTTAGACCCTTTGGGAAGATTCTTGACATTCTTGTCTACGAGATATCCAAAATCAAATACACACTGTGAACTTATACCTACCAAATACAAATCAATTGAGATACTTAAAGAAGATCTGGAAAAAAGTGGAGTCTATAAAGCAGGGTCATATAATTCTGTGCAGAGACTTTAATGCAATTCCGGACGATTTGGACTTATCTACGGTAATTCAAAGCGCCAACATCTCCGACGGCCAACTTTAGCCCAATTTATTACATCCTCAGGTCTTTTTGATGTGTGGAGGTGCCAGCATTCTTCCGAGAAGGATTTTACTTTTTTTCAAATGTGCATCATACGTACTCACGTATAGACATGTTTTTAGTAGACAAATTTCCATTGCAAAAGATTGTGAAATCTGACATACATGTCATATCCTGGTCTGATCACGCTCCCATTTCCAGTGGGGGATCGCAATGCCGAAACGAGAGCAAATAGATGGAGGAATAATATTTTCACTATCTCTCAACCTGAGAATCTAAAATCACTTAGATCTGCTCTGAAAGAATTTTTTGAAATAAACGCTTCCTCTGCAAGGGATCCCTTCACGCTCTGGAATACCCATAAGGTATATATAAGAGGTCTGCTCATACAAATGAGCACTAAGTTCAGAAGGCAACGGACAAAGCGACTTAATGACCTGTTAGCTAAAATACAAAATTTAGAATCCATAAACAAACAGCATACCACACAAAAAATAAGAGACACACTGTTCTATACCAGACAAGAATTACATACACATCTGATTTCACAGCAGGAGAACCGCTTCCGCAATCTGAAGGCAAACACCTACCGCTATAGCAACAAAGCGGAATAACTGCTGGCAAAGCAGTTGAAAGACAAAATAATAAAACAAAAAATACACCATTTGACAAATCCCAAATCAAGGAACGTAGTGACAAACCCCAAAGAGGTAGCAGATGCCTTTAGCGACTACTATGAGGCATTATACAACCTTAAGGAAGACTCAGACACCTTTCAACCATCTAATAGTTTAATATCTGAATTCCTAGCATTGATTCACCTTCCTAAGATTTCTCAAACAGAACTATCCACACTCAATGCACCTTTCACAGTCACCAAAATTGAAAAGAAAATCAGTTATATGCCACACAATAAGTCACCTGGCCCTGATGGATACTCATCTGAGTATTACCAGTTGTTCCAACCAGAACTATCCCCATATTTAAAGCAGGTCTTTGCTGTCGCAATGTCCAAAGCCAAATTTCCACCAGAAATGCTGACAGCAACCATTGTAACCCTGTCAAAATGGGTAAAGAACCATCATCCCCACAAAAATTTAGACCCATTTCTTTACTGAATGTTGTTATCAAGCTATATGCTAAAATACTCGCTAACAGGTTATCCTCCCTACTTCCTAATCTTATTAACCACAACCAGGTGGGCTTTGTGTCCGGTCGCCAAGCAAATGACGCAACCAGAAGAATGATAAACATTCTGCACCTAGCTGAAAAAACTAAAAGGCCTTCTCTGCTTCTCACCCTGGACACAGAGAAGGCCTTTGATAGAGTGCATTGGGGATATCTATCTAAAGTCTTGTAAAAATTTGGTATTATTGGCCCAATTCAAAAGGCTATACTAACACTGTATTCTTCCCCATCTGCATATGTGTTCACAGAGGGCATGTTCTCTAAAAATTTTCAAATAACCAACGGGACGAGACAGGGGTATCCGTTATCTCCTTAATTTTCGCAATGGTTATGGAACCCTTAGCGGAAAAAATCAGAACACATCCCTCGATACAGGGCATCCCATCTCTAAATAAACAACACAAAATTCCCCTCTTTGCAGATGAAGTCATACTGACTCTGTCTGACCCCTACAATTCTCTCACCGCAGCTCACGAAACCCTTTCATTATTTAGCAAAGTAGCCTACTATAAGGTCAATGCATCCAAATCTAGTATTTTAGGCATAGCAATTGACAAATCCATTAAAACCAACCATTCAAAAGGACCTCCCATACCCATGGTCCCTGAAATCTATATCATATTTAGGAATCCAGCTAACCCCAACTGTCAAAGATCTGTTCCAAACTAACTTCATTCCCTTATGGAATACATTTCATCAGGAAATGACCAGAATCCAAAAACATTTTATCTCATAGAGTGGTCGCCTAGCAGCGTACAAGATGCTACTGCTACCAAAATTACATACCTTTTTAGGGCGCTCCCAATTCCCATCCCATCGTCCCTCTTTACATCTATGCAGAAGCAATTATCCCATTTTGTTTGGACGGGGAAAAGAGTAAGATTCCCCTCTCAAATGCTAGGGAAACACAAATCAGTAGGAGGGATTGGCATCCCAATCTTAAAAGACTACTATATGGCAGCAATTCTAGATCAACTCAGGGGTTGGTTAGACACATCTGAAACTAAACCATGGTGCCAACTAGAGCAAGCATGGCTACACCCTAAAACGCCACTGTCCCTACTGCTGGCACACAATAAACATCTTACAAATATTTCTATTGATCACCCTACTATACAAGCTTCACTCAATGCATGGACATACTTAAAAGAAACATAACATCCAAGCGCCCAAACTACAAGTGTTCCCGTCCCTATGGAATCTCTGCACTGGTTAATCCCTAACATATCCTTGACTCACTGGCTGAGAAAATATATAATTCTTTTGAAAGACCTTCAGAAGGAGGGCACACTTACATCATTCCAGGATGTCCAATCCAGATTTAATATACCTTCATCAGAGTTCCTGACATACATCCAGATATCTTCCCTCTTTTATCGGTTAGATACAACATATGTCCAAATCCCCACTCAACTATGAAAACATCTAAATTCCTCTACCCCAAAGTGAAAGGAATATCGTTAATATACGACCTACTTAACTCCAAGTCAACATTTCTTAAACTAAATCCAATTATCAAATGGGAAAAAGACCTAGGCAAGACCTTCACAGACAAACAATGGCTCTTAGCGATTAAAAATACTAATCAGTTTTCGAGGTGCTCGAATTATGAAGAGATGGTGGTGAAGCTTGTAGCAAGATGGCACTTTACCCCATATATAGTTGCCAAACTCTCATCAGACAACTCAAACCTCGTCTGGAGGGGCTGTGGACAGGTGGGGACATTGGCTCATATGGTGTGGGCATGCCCTCACCTTTGAGGCTTTTGGATTGAAACTTTTAAGTTAATTGCGAAAATTACAGGGGTTTTTACTCAACCCTCTATTGAGAAAGCAATCCTGAGCATTAACATGTCAGAATATCCAATCTCAATTAGCTCAATAGCAATGCACTTTATATTTGCTGCCAGATCTCTGGTGCTGAGCAGATGGAAAACTGACTAGATCCAAGTAGACGAGAATTAATCACAAAAGTTAATGTTGTGTCAGAATACGGAAGGATTCAGGCATATAAGGATGGCTCACAAGCAAGATACATTGCCAACTGGTCAGCTTGGCAAGCCATATCCTATCCCAAGATGTAGTCCTGTATCCGGCTAACCGCATGATAGCACTGATCTCCCTTTCCCTTTTTTCCCTTCCCTTCTTGTTTTTCTTATATTATTGATTATTGGTTTATTTTTGCTACTAAAGGTTGTTTTACATTGTACTTATAATAACGTAAAAGACAATAAAATCTAATTGTACAAGCTATCGATACATACTTTAGTACACCCATTATAGTCAATAGTTCATAGTATGTTAATTGAGAACAGTGAGACTCATAAGAATTTTATGCAGGCACAGTACAATTTGAATATATTCTGTAAGTGCATTAATGTTTGCTCTAAAACTTCCATACTGTTCTATCTCTTGTACATTGGAATAACTTAATAAAACATATTTGGGAAAAAAAGAGTGCACATTGATATAACATTTTCTCAAGAAAGAAGAATACAACTATTTGTGCAACTGGTGGAGATCAAATAAGGATTGCTATGGAAAAAAAGAAAAGGAAGGGAAAGTCAAGAAAAACTATTTAACATTTAAACAAAGGAAAGCATTGGAAGATTTGAAATACAATTGCAAAAGTATTGAAAAACCAATGAACTGGTGATTAAACCAGTGGAAAAAGGTGAACACATAGTTCTGCTGGATATACATCAGTATTTGAAGATGTGCTTAGATATCTTAAGTAACATGAAAACATTTGAACTTAAAAAAAATATTAATACAGATTCAACAAAGTTTATCAAAAATAATGTCATACAATTTTAAATAGGGAGATGGAATCAAAGTTGTTGTCAAAAGAGGAATATAAATTTTAATAAACAGTTATCCAACCATGGAAACTTTTTACTGTATGCCCAAGATACATACTTTAATCAAGTATACCAGATTGTTTCAAGGGATCAAAATCTTACTGAGAGGGCACTGAAATATATTGATACAATCTTACAACCTTTTGTACAAACCATTTCATCATATAATAAAGAGGAAAGAAATTGAAATATCTCCTAGTATCTGTTGACTTATTACTTGCAAGTTTTGATGTTGAAACTCTGTATTGCAGCATATAATATGACCTGGTTACAAAAGCATGTAAATATTTCCTCAAAACAAAAGGAGAAATGTTTTTAAAACACAAACATTCTGCTTTGAAATTATTACCTACTTGCCTACTGGGCCAATTCTGACACTTCTCTTACATGTAAATATCATAATATGTTTGCTAGAAAATTACTCAGAACTCCCAAACATTATATATGTTTTATTTAGCAGAGACCCTAGGGAATAAAATAGCGGTTGTTGCAACTTTTTATCTCACACGGTATTTGTGTAGCAATTCTTCAAACGCTTTCTTTTGGAAAATAAAAAAGTTTCATGCATTAAAAAAAACAAAACAGTAAAGTTAGCCCAATATTGCATAATGTGAAAGATGATGTTGTGCCAAGTAAATAGATACCTAACATGTCATGCTTTAAAATTGCGCACACTCGTGGAATGGTGCCAAACTTTGGTACTTAAAAAACCCCATAGGCGATGCTTTACATTTTTTTGCAGGTTACCTGTTTAGAGGTACAGAGGAGGTCTTGCACTAGAAATATTGCTCTCACTCTAACGTTTGCGCCGATACCTCACATGTGTGATTTGAACGCCATTTACATATGCGGGCGCAACCTATGTATGCATGCGCTTCTGCGAGTTAGCACGCGGGGACGGGGTGCTGTAAATTCTTTTTTTTTAGTGTTTATTTTACTTTTATTTTTATATTTTAATGCTTTCATTTTACATCTTTTTCTATCACTCTTATTCCTATTACAAGGAATGTAAACATCCCTTGTAATAGCAATAGGGCATGACGGGTCCTCTTTACAGCGAGATCTGGGGTCTATAAGGCCCCAGATCTCGCCTCTAGGCTGGGAAGCCTGAAAGAAAAAAAAGAGCGGTCTCAGCTTCCCAGTTTCAAACGCAGAGGCCGGGCGTGGCATCATAATATCACGTCCAGCCTCTGAACGATCATAGAGACTTCGGGGACCACCTGGCCCACCAGAAATCTCTATGATCAACATTCAGCGGTGGGCGATTACTTCTTCGGCTCTCCGATCACACGGGCGAGCCAGTAGAAGCACTAGAGGGAGGTGAGAGTGGTGTAATGTCCCCTCCCGTCGCCTGTAAGAATGATCAAGTGGCTGAACAGCCGCTATGATTGTTCTTATTGTGAAGGGAATCACTGGCTGTAAAAGAAGATATCTGAATGATGTCTGTAACTGCAGGCATCCTTCAGAAATCCCCACTCAATATCTGCAACATAATATAATGTTGGGCTGGCAGGAAGTGGTTAAGATTAATTCTTGAACATAACTTTTTTGTTTGATGGAAAAATCTAGACAACTTACTAAAACAGCAATGGTAGTGTTATACACTTCAATCCTTATTTGGGTGGTGGAGGGATGCAGTAGTGTTTAGGAAATGCCCAGATACACTTCCACAGTTTCACTTTTTACCAAATGTATCAATGTTGTTTTTTATTTTGTGCCATTGAACAAAAACAGACCTTGCCATGAAATTTAACAAGAATTTACTGTGGTTGTATTTTACCAGTGGGATTCATAAGTATTTTACATATTTCCTGAATCTTTCGTTTGTGAAAGATGAAGAAAGAAAAATACATTCTACCACAGTCAGAAAACCAATTTTTTTTTATAATCTCTTTAAAACGATAGTAAAGTTTCAATAATAATAATAAAAAATCCTAATGTGCTAGTATTTATTGCGTACTAGCACATTATGAAAAATGTACCTTAAAACAAAGCCCTCCAGAAGCACGCTGTCACAGCTTACAGGGCTTTCATCTTCACCTAGTCTCTTCCAGGTTCACAGGATCCAGCCATTTGAAAGGTCAAGCTGCAGTGACGTCACTCCCGTGCATGTGTGTGGGAGTCAAGGCCTCAGCATAGAGCTCCGAAGGGACAGCATGGCATATGCCATCCCTTCAGAGCGCATGTGCCGGTGACATTACCTGCTGCAGAAACAGTGAATATCTTCTAAATGGGCACGGTTTAGGAGATATTCACCTTTTCTACAGATTTATTATAAGCTTACCTGTAGGTGTAAGTGTCCAAGCAGTGTTTAATGCTTTAATAAGCTGTTTTTGATGCTTTATTTTAAGCTTACCTGAAGGTACAAGTGTCCAAGCGGTATTTACTACTACTTTAACCACTTGCCGACCGGCTCACACGGATATATGTCGGCAGAATGGCTCTCCTGCGCAAACTTACGTACCTGTACATCAGTCGGTAAAGCAGGATAGTGGGCACACCGTAGGAGTGTGCCCAGGGGTCCCACAGACTCAATGTCTGCCAGCGGCCTGTGATTGCAGCAAGGAGAGGCAGAACAAGGAACTGCCTGTGTAAACAAGGCAGTTCCCCATTCTGCCTAGTGACATGACAGGGATCAGGAACAGGGATCTCTGTCATGTTTCATTAAGCCCATCCCCCTATAGTTAGAACACGCTGAGGGAACACACTTAACCCCTTGATCGCCCCCAAGTGTTAACCCATTCCCTGCCAGTGTCACTTTTACATTGATCAGTGCATTTTATAGCACTGATCAATGTAATAATGTCACTGGTCCCCAAAAAGTGTAATTTGGGGTCAGATTTGTCTGCCGCAATGTCGCAGTCCTGCTAAAAATTGCAGATTGCCGCTATTACCAGTAAAAACAATAAAAAATAAATCGATCCCATAAACCCATAAATTTTTTTGGGATATTTATCATAACAGTAAGTAAAAAATGTTGCTTTTTTCAAAATTGTCACACTTTTTTTGTTTATAGCGCAAAAAATAAAAACCACAGAGGTGATCAAATACCACCAAAAGAAAGCTCTATTTGTGGGAAAAAAAGAAGGTAAATTTTGTCTGGGTACAGTGTCACATGTTCGTGCAATTGTCAGTTAAAGCGACACAGTGCCGTATCGCAAAAAATGCTCTAGTCATTAAGGGGGCAAATTCTTCCAGGGCTGAAGTGGTTAATAAGCAGTTTAAGATCTAGAACTTTCCCCGGATGAATACACTTTGGAGTGAGGAGACAGACTTGAGAGCCTACAATGATTTAAAAAAAGAAGACATAAAGTCATAAACTTGAGAAGGAAACTGAAATTTCTCATGTTAGCCTGTTAGTTAATGGAATATATATATATATATATATATATATATATATATATATACATACATATACACACACATACACATACATACATACACACACACACACGGGGGCCCTCAGATCACAGCCCCCCAATGTGAATGAGTAAGAGTACATTGTACCCCTACCCATTCACCAAAAAAGTGTCAAAAATAAATAAAATAAGTACAGTCCTTTATTAAAAATGAAGAATGTCCCCCGTCGTAGCTCCAACGTGTCTTCTTTCTCCAGTGATGTCTTCTCCCTCCGCTACTGATGTCTTCTTTCTCTGGATCTTCTACCTCCGCTGCTGATTTCTTCTTCCTTCAGTTCTTTTGCTGGTTCTTTTCTCAACGCTAGCTCCCACAGTTGTGCCAGCTCTGTTCTCTGGTTTTTATATAGACATGGGGTGTGGCCATGTGGTGATGTCTACCAGAGACTCCACCAACTTATGACGTGACCTCCCCATCATGCCCCCGGTAGTGACATCATAAGGGGGCGGGGTGGCCTGGTATGGGGACAAAGTGCTTTGAAAGGGAACCCCCTACCCAAAACACCCCCCCATGTTGAGGGCATGTGGCCTGGTATGGTTCAGGAGGGCTGGTGCTTGTCCCCTTCTTTTCCTGCCCTGCCAGGCTGATGACTCAATGGTTGTTAAGAAGGCATGGAAATGCAATTATTTTAGTAAATATAAACTGTTCAATACCTTTTCTTATCAGCAGTTTATAGCAATCATGTGACTTCTATCAGTGTCAAGCTGAGCACTTGTAGGAGATGTTTCCATTCTCCTCTGACTGTCCTATGAGGCTGCATGACCCCTGCCCTGACCCTCTGTCTGGATAGTGCTGATTGGCCCTGTGCCAATTACATGCACCCTCTGAAAAAAAAAATCTGTAGCAATACACACCAAACTGAGCATATGCAGAGTGCCCCCAAGGCTATGTACTATCAGGGAATATATTGGAGACTGTGGAATAAGGGGAGGATCAGAGAAGAGAGGATCAAACAACCTTTTTACACAATGCAGAGAATTAACCCTTTGGGTTTCACAGTAAGTATAACAAGCATGCTTTACTACAAGGGTCTTCAAACTATGGCCCTCCAGTTGTTCAAGAACTACAATTCCCATCTTGCCTAGCCATGTCTGTGAATGTCAGAGTTTTACAATGCCTCATGGGATGTGTAGTTCCGCAACAGCTGGAGGGCCATAGTTTGAGGATCCCTGCTTTACTACATATACAGATTTTACTGTCTTGGGTTTAGTAACACTTTAAGGACACCAGTGGCCACCCATTCCTTGACAGTATAGTCAGTGTTTATCTGGCGCTCCAGATGGAGTAATCCTTAGGTGTATAGTCTATGGCTGTAATAGCTGGATGGTGATGTTTCCATAGAAAGGGGTATTAAGGGTTAAAAAGGAAGGCAGCCATCCTTCAGAGTGTGTTAAGAACTCTGCAAGACATGTAAAGAAAAAACAGGGAGGGGGAGGTGCCGACCTGAGTGTAGTATTAAAATGATGACTTTAATAGGATAAGATTAAAAACACTTACAGATGATAGAAGATGCATGCTTGTCATACTTTTACTTTAGCAAAGTGCAGTTCTGGCATTCCACATGGCTCTGTAGGTCCCACCACTGTTCCGAATAGCTGGAATGGATTGAGCAGCTGGCTGGAATGGATCACGCTGTTTCTCCAGGAGCAAAGGAACCAAGAAGCTCCACACTGACCAGCATGGGCTGTGGAACAGGAAGTGATGTCATCGGCGTCTGATTGGAACTAAGCAGGGCTGGAATCTTATCAATCAGGGCTGCAGTGGTGAAAGGCTACGTGCTCTGAGCTGGCTGCTCCTTCTATTCGCCTGCTGCCCTCTAGAGGAGGACAGCTATATATACACAATGGAGAGCATGTAGGTGTGGCCGTGGAACTAGAACTTCCAGCAGACCAATCAGTAAACAATTTAGGGAAAAATAAATTTAAAGCAAGGGGCAAGGTGAAGCAGGGGATAACAGTCTTGGATTGACAAAAAAAATGTAAAAACTGATACACGTGGAAATATTTAAAGTATAATTCTCTTCTATATGTATAGAAGCCTATGGAAGAGGTTAACGATGTATGAAGGGCCAGGCAAGTAAAATAGAAAAAAGGGGGGTTAGTATGCATGTAAACATGAAGAGGCGATGGAGGGAGAACAGGCTGTAGTGTAAAGAATTAATAATAATAATGGACGGTAATGATAACATTGGTGCTGTGTTCCCCCTAACTGGTAAACAAGGGATGTATACAGTGGGGACAGAAAGTATTCAGACCCCCTTAAATTTTTCACTCTTTGTTATATTGCAGCCATTTGCTAAAATCATTTGAGTTCATTTTTTTTCCTCATTAACCACTTGCCGACCGCCTCACGATGATATAAGTCGGCAGAATGGCACAGGCAGGCAGAATCACGTACCTGTACGTGATCTGCCTCCTGCGGGCGGGGGCTCCGATGGGACCCCCCGGTGCCCGAGGCGGTCGGCGTTTGTCCCCCGGCGAACGGAGGTGAGGGGGAGGCCATCCATTCATGCCCCCCCTCGCGATCGCTCCCGGCCAATCAGATCATTCCTCTGCTGCTGTATGCTAAACAGCAGCAGAGGAAATGATGTCATCTGTCCTCGGCTTGGTATTTTCTGTTCCGGTGCCAAGGAGAGAAGACTTCAATGTGAGTGCACAAACACTAAACATACAGTAGAACATGCCAGGCATACAATACACCCCCCTTTACCCCCCGATCACCCCCTAATCACCCCTCCCCCCATCACACTGACACCAAGCAGTTTTTTTTTGATTACTGCATTGGTGTCAGTTTGTGACAGTTAGTGTGTTAGGGCAGTTAGTGTTAGCCCCCTTTAGGTCTAGGATACCCCCCTAACCCCCCCAATAAAGTTTTAACCCCTTGATCCCCCCGTCGCCAGTGTCAATAAGCGATCGTTTTTCTGATCGCTGTATTAGTGTCACTGGTGACGCTAGTTAGGGAGGTAAATATATAGGTTCGCCGTCAGCGTTTTATAGCATCAGGGACCCCCATATACTACCTAATAAAGGTTTTAACCCCTAATTGCCCCATAGTTAACCCTTTCACCAGTGATCACCATATAACTGTTACGGGTGGTTAGTTAGTTTATTTTTTATAGTGTCAGGGCACCCGCCGTTTATTACCTAATAAAGGTTTAGCCCCCTGATCGCCTGACAGTGATATGCGTCGCCCCAGGCAGCGTTAGGTTAGTGCTATTACCGCTAACACTCACTCACGCCTTAGTGGTATTTTATCTGAACGGATCAATATCTGATCAGATCTATACTAGCGTCTCCAGCAGTTTAGGGTTCCCAAAACCGCAGTGTTAGCGGGATCAGCCCAGATACCTGCTAGCACCTGCATTTTGCCCCTCCGCCCGGCCCAGCGCAGCCCACCCAAGTGCAGTATCGATCGATCACTGTCACTTACAAAACACTAAACGCATAACTGCAGTGTTCGCAGAGTCAGGCCTGATCCCTGCGATCACTAACAGTTTTTTTGGTGGCGTTTTAGTGAACTGGCAAGCACCAGCGGCCTAGTACACCCCGGTCATAGTCAAACCAGTACTGCAGTAACACTTGGTGACGTGGCGAGTCCCATACATGCAGTTCAAGCTGGTGAGGTGGCAAGCACAAGTAGTGTCCCGCTGCCACCAAGAAGAAGACAAACAGGCCCGTCGTGCCCATAGTTCCCTTCCTGCAGCATTCGCCAATCCTAATTGGGAACCCACCACTTCTGCAGCGCCCGTACTTCCCCCATTCACATCCCCAACCAAATGCAGTCGGCTGCATAAGAGGCATTTTTATGTCCTCCTGAGTACCCCTACCCAACGAATCCCCCCAAAAAAGATGTTGTGTCTGCAGCAAGCGTGGATATAGGCATGACACCCGCTATTATTGTCCCTCCTGTCCTGACAATCCTGGTCTTTGCATTGGTGAATGTTTTGAACGCTGCCATACACTAGTTGAGTATTAGCGTATAGCATTGCACAGACTAGGCACACTTTCACAGGGTCTCCCAAGATGCCATCGCATTTTGAGAGACCCGAACCTGGAACCGGTTACCTTTATAAAAGTTACAGTTACAAAAAAAATTGTAAAAAAAAAATAAAATAAAAAAAAATATAGTTGTTGTTTCATTGTTCTCTCTCTCTCTATTCTCTCTCTATTGTTCTGCTCTTTTTTACTGTATTCTATTCTGCAATGTTTTATTGTTATTATGATTTATCATGTTTGCTTTTCAGGTATGCAATTTTTTATACTTTACCGTTTACTGTGTTTTATTGTTAACCATTTTTTTGTCTTCAGGTACGCAATTCACGACTTTGAGTGGTTATATCAGAATGATGCCTGCAGGTTTAGGTATCATCTTGGTATAATTCTTTTCAGCCAGCAGTCGGCTTTCATGTAAAAGCAATCCTAGTGGCTAATTAGCCTCTAGACTGCTTTTACAAGCAGTGGGAGGGAATGCCCCCCCCACCGTCTTCCGTGTATTTCTTTGGCTCTCCTGTCTCAACAGGGAACCTGAGAATGCAGCCGGTGATTCAGCCAGCTGACCATAGAGCTGATCAGAGACCAGAGTGGCTCCAAACATCTCTATGGCCTAAGAAACCGGAAGCTACGAGCATTTCATGACTTAGATTTCGCCGGATGTAAACAGCACCATTGGGAAATTGGGAAAGCATTTTATCACATGATCTTGGTGTGGTCACATGCTTTGAGGGCAGAGGAGAGATCTAGGGTCTAATAGACCCCAATTTTTTCAAAAAAGAGTACCTGTCACTACCTATTGCTATCATAGGGAATATTTACATTCCCTGAGATAACAATAAAAATGATTAAAAAAATTAAAGGAACAGTTTAAAAATAAGATAAAAAAGCAAAAAAATAATAAAAAAAAGCACCCCTGTCCCCCCCTCTTCACTGCCTATCACAGTTTTGGAGGCCATGGAATGCCCAGGTGGCACAAAACCCCCCAAAATTACTCTATTTTGGAAAGTAAACACCCCAAGCTATTTGCTGAGAGGTATAGTGAGTATTTTGCAGGCCTCACTTTTTGTCACAAAGTTTTGAAATTTGAAAAAGAAAAAAAATGTTTTTTTCTTGTCTTTCTTCATTTTCAAAAACAAATGAGAGCTGCAAAATACTCACCATGCCTCTCAGCAAATAGCTTGGGGTGTCTACTTTCCAAAATGGGGTCATTTGGGGGGGTTTGTGCCACCTGGGCATTCCATGGCCTCCGAAACTGTGATAGGCAGTGAAGAGTGAAATCAAAAATTTACACCCTTAGAAATCCTGAAGGCGGTGATTGGTTTTCGGGGCTCCGTACGCGGCTAGGCTCCCAAAAAGTCCCACACATGTGGTATCCCCATACTCAGGAGAAGCAGCAGAATGTATTTTGGGGTGAAATTCCACATATGCCCATGGCCTGTGTGAGCAATATATCATTTAGTGACAACTTTGTGCAAAAATAAAAAAAATTGTCACTTTCCCGCAACTTGTGTCAACATATAAAATATTCCATGGACTCAACATGCCTCTCAGCAAATAGCTTGGGGTGTCTACTTTACAAAATGGGGTCATTTGCGGGGGTTTTGTGCCATCTGGGCATTTTATGGCCTTCAAAGCTGTGATAGGTAGTGAGGAGTGAAATAAAAAATTTACGCCCTTAGAAATCCTGAAGGTGGTGATTGGTTTTTGGGGCCCCGTACGCGGCTAGGCTCCCAAAAAGTCCCACACATGTGGTATCCCCGTACTCAGGAGAAGCAGCTGAATGTATTTTGGGGTGCAATTCCACATATGCCCATGGCCTGTGTGAGCAATATATCATTTAGTGACAACTTTTTGTAATTTTTTTTTCTGTCATTATTCAATCACTTAGGACAAAAAAAAATATTCAATGGGCTCAACATGCCTCTTAGCAATTTCCTTGGGGTGTCTACTTTCCAAAATGGGGTCATTTGGGGGGGTTTGTACTGCCCTGCCATTTTAGCACCTCAAGAAATGACATAGGCAGTCATAAACTAAAAGTTGTGTAAATTCCAGAAAATGTACCCTAGTTTGTAGACGCTATAACTTTTGCACAAACCAATAAATATACACTTATTGACATTTTTTTTACCAAAGACATGTGGCCGAATACATTTTGGCCTAAATGTATGACTAAAATTGAGTTTATTGGATTTTTTTTATAACAAAAATTAGAAAATATCATTTTTTTTCAAAATTTTTGGTCTTTTTCCGTTTATAGCGCAAAAAATAAAAGCTGCAGAGGTGATCAAATAACATCAAAAGAAAGCTCTATTTGTGGGAAGAAAAGGACGCAAATTTTGTTTGGGTACAGCATTGCATGACCGCGCAATTAGCAGTTAAAGCGACGCAGTACCAAATTGTAAAAAGTGCTCTGGTCAGGAAGGGGGTAAATCCTTCCGGGGCTGAAGTGATTAATGTACACACAGCACCCTATATTAACATAAAAACACAGAATTGTTGACATTTTTGCAGATTTATAAAAAAGAAAAAGTGAAATATCACATGGTCCTAAGTATTCAGACCCTTTGCTGTGACATTCATATATTTAACTCAGGTGCTGTCCATTTCTTCTGATCATCCTTGAGATGGTTCTACACCTTCATTTGAATCCAGCTGTGTTTGATTATACTGATTGGACTTGATTAGGAAAGCCACACACCTGTCTATAGAAGACCTTACAGCTCACAGTGCATGTCAGAGCAAATGAGAATCATGAGGTCAAAGGAACTGCCTGAAGAGCTCAGAGACAGAATTGTGGCAAGGCACAGATCTAGCCGAGGTTACAAAAAAATTTCTGCTGCACTTAAGGTTCCTAAGAGCACAGTGGCCTCCATAATCCTTAAATGGAAGACGTTTGGGACGACCGGAACCCTTCCTAGAGCTGGCCGTCCGGTCAAACTGAGCTATCGGGGGATAAGAGCCTTGGTGAGAGAGGTAAAGAAGAACCCAAAGATCACTGTGGCTGAGCTCCAGAGATGCAGTCGGGAGATGGGAGAAAGTTGTAGAAAGTCAACCATCACTGCAGCCCTCCATCAGTCTGGGTTTTATAGCAGAGTGGCCCAATGGAAGCCTCTCCTCAGTGCAAGACACAAGAAAGCCCGCATGGAGTTTGCTAAAAAACACCTGAAGGACTCCAAGATGGTGAGCAATAAGATTCTTTGGTCTGATGAGACCAAGATAGACCTTCTTGGCCTTAATTCTAAGCGGTATGTGTGGAGAAAAACAGGCACTGCTCATCACCTGTCCAATACAGTCCCAACAGTGAAGCATGGTGGTGGCAGCATCATGCTGTGGGGGTGTTTTTCAGCTGCAGGAACAGGACGACTGGTTGCAATCGATGGAAAGATGAATGCGGCCAAGTACAGGGATATTCTGGAAGAAAACCTTCTCCAGAGTGCTCAGGACCTCAGACTGGGCTGAAGGTTTACCTTCCAACAAGACAATGACCCTAAGCACACAGCTAAAATAACAAAGGAGTGGCTTCACAACAACTCCGTGACTGTTCTTGAATGGCCCAGCCAGAGCCCTGACTTAAACCCAATTGAGCATCTCTGGAGAGACCTAAAAATGGCTGTCCACCAACATTTACCATCCAACCTGACAGAACTGGAGAGGGTCTGCAAAGAGGAATCGCAGAGGATCCCCAAATCCAGGTGTGAAAAACTTGTTCCATCTTTCCCAAAAAGACTCATGGCTGTATTAGATCAAAAGGGTGCTTCTACTAAATACTGAACAAAGGGTCTGAATACTTAAGACCATGTGATATTTCAGTTTTTCTTTTTTAATAAATCTGCATAAATGTCAACAATTCTGTGTTTTTCTGTCAATATGGGGTGCTGTGTGTACATTAATGAGGAAAAAAATGAACTTAAATGATTTTAGCAAATGGCTGCAATATAACAAAATAACAAAGAGTGAATAATGTAAGGGGGTCTGAATACTTTCCGTCCCCACTGTATATTATATATACAGTATATTTATTTATCTATTTCATTTTCTATATTTTTTTCTCATGTAAGTGGAGTTACCCTTTAGGTAAACACACATCTTTCTTTATTTATTTCCTTAAACTGAACTATCATCTGCCCTGTAACAGAATGAGCTCTGTAAAAGCATTACTGTTGAGATAAGAATGAGAGAGCAGAACACAGGATGTACTTTAAGTAGATTTAGCTTATTTTTTTCTCTTTTTGTTATTCTTTGAAGTTTATTTTCTTATTTGCTGTACGAGGATATAAAATCCATCATCTCATAACAAAGGAAGTATTTAAAAACTCAGGCACTGTGAATATTGCTTTTGGTGTATATAATTTAAAGTTTCTGTACGCTCTTATGTCATAGTATAATGTATTCTAAGCCATTAAATTCCTATTATTGTGAAATAAATTACAGTTCATAAAATCAGATGCAAGTTTTAATATTTTGCTTGTCCATATCCAATTGATTCTGCCATTGTAAATCAGTTAAAATAGGGTAAACTCTGCTTTAGACTAATATGGAATGAAGCATTTCAGAGGATTCTAGCTGGATACAGCATCTCTATATTTGGTAAACAATAAGCTTCATTTTATTATCTAAGCACCAGTCAAAACAGAACATATACTTATTACCACTAGGTATTGCTCTGACCACAAAGCATTAGTTACTTATGATAAATATAACATAGCTGCATTTAGCTGCATGAGCTTTACTTTTATTATAGTTTAACTTTTTTTTTTTCTCTTTTGTTTTCTGTATTTCTTAAAAGTACTTTCTTCTAGCAGTGGATTTATCTTTCTGCAGGGCGCACGCTCTCGGCACAGCTCTGTTTACATTCTGGTACGCACATATGTGGCCGCTCGGCATTAAGGTCCACCCGCTGAGAGGCCGCATATATGCATGTGGCCAGCGTGAAGAGGTTAAGAACCTTTCACCCAAGCTTTCCAATTAGGGCTGCCTGTGAGTTTTTAATGTGGACCTAATTAAAAGTGCTACGTAGGTCTACGCCTACCTCCATGTCTTTTCAGGTCCAGTAAAAAAAAAAAAAAATGGAAAAGGACTGAGTCTTTTTCTGTTTTTCCAGACCAGACCAGAGTCCGTTTACATCTGGTCACCCATAGAGCAATCACAATTCCACCCTCTCCGCTGTATGGTGCATGCGGACACAAACTGAACAGGTGGGGTCAGGGAAGGGACCAGGGGCAGGGCCAATGCTGGGGTCAAGGGTGGGGTCAAAGAGGCCTGCTGGAGATGCCATCAGAGGACAGAAAGCATCCAGGTGGACAGTTGTTGGATCAAATTGAGGGACGCCTTTGTGCTAGTGGGGTTTCCAGGTCTCATTTCCAGCCAGTCCACCTGCTGTTTGGTACAACACACAGAGTGACGCTGCAGATCCATGTCCATCTGACCTCTGGTTTATTTGATCAAGCTCATTTAGCTTACTATTTGGTAAGCGTGCACTTCAGGTGGAGGAGGATCACTATAATGGGTGTTTTCCTACTCTTTCTCTCTACACATGATCTCTATGAACAGCGATCGGGGACTTCCTCCCATTGCCTAGTGGACTACCTGTTCAATTGATTTATGGATATATTTACATTCTTTTGAGCGCGGTGTTTTTTACGTTTCCACCCATAGAGCAATCACAATTCCACCCCCTCCGCTGTATGGTGCATGCGGACACAAACTGAACAGGTGGGGTCAGGGAAGGGACCAGGGGCAGTGAGAATCTCCTGTTTACTTGGCAGCCTCTGTAATAGGAACTCCTGTCTCCTGGGCCTCCATTGGACCACTGTTCTGTCTATCATAGGAGATTCTCACTGTATGTAATCTGTCGGCACTCGTCCTGCCCCCCTCCCTGTCCCCTCTGGGCTGCAGATGGGCACCGATCAGGCTGCACTGATGGCAATGGTGAGGCTGCTGCATTGATGGCAATGGTGAGGCTGCATTGATGTGGACTGATGAGGCTGCATTGATGGCACTTGTGAGTCTGCAGATGGGCATTGATCAGGCTGCATTGATGGCAATGGTGAGGCTGCAGATGGGCACTGACCCTTATTTTGCTTCAAAGTTCCTTATTTAAAATTTAAGTTTTTTTCCTGAAACTTCCCTCCTAAAATGAAGGTGCGTGTTATACGCCTGTGGGTGTTATATGCCGATAAATACAGTAGTTACATATTAAGTTTCACTTATTAAGAAGCGCAGTGAAGGTATCACAGGGTGAGGGGCATTAGCTTGTGAAATATTAGGTGTCTATAGTATGCCTGTAAAGTGGCGCATTTTTCCCGTGTTTAGAACAGTCCCTGCACAAAATGACATTTCTAAAGGACAACAGTCATTTAAAAGTACTATAATGGCTATAATGAATTGTCGGGTCTGGCAATACAGATAAAAGTCATTGAAAAAAAAACGGTATGGGATCCCCCCAGTCCATTACCAAGCCCTTTGGGTCTGGTATGAATATTAAGGGGAACCCCGAACCAAAAAAAAAAATTGCGTTGGGGTCCCCCCAAATTCCATACCAGGCCCTTCAGGTCTGCTATGGATATTAAGGGGAACCCACATTTAAAAAAAATTTGGTGCAGGGTTCCCCTTAATATCCATACCAGACCTGAAGGGCCTGGTAATGGACTGGGGGATCCCATGCCATTTTTTTCAATGACTTTTATCTGTATTGCCGGACCCGCGAGTACTTTTAAATTACTTTTTTTCCTTTAGAAATGGAACTTTGTGCAGGGACTGTTCTAAACATGGGAAAAATGCACCATTTTACAGGCTTACTATAGACACCCCCCAGGTACGAAATTTAAAGGAATATTTCACTTTTATTGTTTCACCTTAAGCATTATTAAAATCACTGCTCCCAAAAAAAGTCAGTTTTTAAAACTTTTTTTTCAATTGATACGTGTCCCCTGGGGCAGGACCCAGGTCCCCAAACACTTTTTATGACAATACCAAGCATATAAGCCTTTAAAATTAGCACTTTTGTTTTTTCCCATAGATTCTCAAAGGGTGTTCCGCGACTTTCAAATTTGCCGCGAACACCCCAAATTGTTCACTATTCGGCGAACACCCAATGTTCGAGTCGAACTCACATTTGACTCGAACATCGGGCTCATCCCTAATATTGACATGATAGCATCATGCAGTTGCTGCAGATTTGTCGACTGCACATCCATGATGCGAATCTCCCATTCCACCACATCCCAAAGGTGCTCTACTGTATTGAGATCTGGTGACTGTGGAGGCCATTTGAGCACAGTGAACTCATTGTCATGTTCAAGAAATCAGTTTGAGATGATTTGAGCTTTGTGACAAGGTGGATTATTCTGCTAGAAGTAGCCATCAGAAGATGGGTACGCTGTAGTCATAAAGGGATGGACATGGTAAGCAACAATACTCAAGTAGGCCATGGCATTTAAACGATGATCAATTGGTGCTAAGGGGCCCAAAGTGTGCCAAGAAAATATCCCCCACACCATTGCACCACCAGCCTGAACCGTTAATACAAGGCAGGATGGATCCATATTTTCATGTTGTTTTCTCCAAATTCTGACCCTACCGTCTGAATGTCACAGCTGAAATCTAGACTCATCAGACCAGGCAACGTTTTTTCCAATCTTCTGAAACAAAGATGAGTATCATCTGCAAAGAATTGATATTAAATAAAAATAACAATTATTAGACATGTGCACACTGAAATATTTTGTTTCAGAATTTCGTTTTCGTCCGAAAAATATATGTATTTAGTTACTCCCGAAATTCGTTTTTATTTATTTCATTTTTCGTAAAAAATTGCATTCGTCTGAAAATCAAAATTAATTAAGGTTGAATCTGTCATTGAAGGCTTATGGTGTCTGTCGAATGTTCAAAGAAGATTCGACGGAGCAGCTAAACTGTACGACGCCGCAATTGTACATTTCCGGTCGAATTTTCCACCTACAAGCTATCTGTAGTAGAATTCTAATATTGTATGACTAGTAATAATTATGTGTATTAATTATTTTACTAGTCAATCAACATTAGAATTTTTCTATAGCCTATGGGCGGATGCATTTGACTGGAAATGTATGATTGCAGCGTCGTACAGTTTAGCTGCTCCGTTGAATCTTCTTAGAACTTTCAACAGACACCATAAGCCAAAGATTCCACGTTTGTATGTTTTTCGTTGCTTTGTCGAATCATGTTGAATGTTCTACTCTACCCCAACAGTCAGCCAACTTTCACATTAGTTTCTCAATCTCCAAGTCCAATGGCAGGTGCGGCATCCGACATTGTGTCAGATATTGATATGGCATTATAATATAGAATCTATAATAATAAATCCCCCCCACAACACGGGCAGCCTCTGAGGCTATCACAACACTAGCAACACTAGTATCACTATCAAGTTCACAACCCTAATGCCCCGTACACACGATCGGATTTTCCAACGGAAAATGTGTGATAGGACCTTGTTGTCGGAAATTCCGACCATGTGTAGGCTCCATCACACATTTTCCATTGGATTTTCCAACACACAAAGTTTGAGAGCAGGCTATAAAATTTTCCGACAACAAAATCCGTTGTCAGAAATTCTGATCATGTGTACACAAATCCGACGGACAAAGTGCCACACATGCTCAGAATAAATAAAGAGATGAAAGCTATTGGCCACTGCCCCATTTATAGTCCCGACGTACATGTTTTACGTCACCGCGTTTAGAACGATTGGATTTTCCGACAACTTTGTGTGACCGTGTGTATGCAAGACAAGTTTGAGCCAACATCCGTCGGAAAAAATCCTGGGATTTTGTTGTCGGAATGTTCGAACAAAGTCCGACCGTGTGTACGGGGCATTACACAATAGCAGCAAATTATTATGAAAAAGTTAAGTTGAACTGTAGCTTGCTTCACTGTTCTGCTGCTGTGCTTATGCTTAATTGCGAAATAATTCAGGTTCTCTGACAAACGGACCAGCTGAGATTGACTGTCTTCTGAAATGATTCAGTGTGTGTGTCTCTCTCTGCTAGCAAATCGTAAGTGAAAGTAAGTTGGCTGTATGTGTGTACTTAGTTCTAGCTATTTTACGGCCCCTCCTCTTTGGTTAAAATCGGCCAATAACATACATCATCATCATTATTTTTATTTTACATCCCCCACCCAATTCCAGCAGCGATATCTTCTCTCTATGTCAAATCTTTTCTCTCTATGTCAAATCTTTTCTCTCTATGTAGAATAATCTTGCAGTAATAGAGTTAAGGTTAGGCACATTCGACCACAGGTTCGATAGACACAGATTGTTATTGTCAGCGTCATGTCGAATCTCCTATCTATATCGAACTGTTGCCGCAAGAAAATGAAAATAAAGCATTTGTTTATGTCGGATCTTTCCGTTTTCGTATCCTGCGCTTTTGAAATTTTAAAATGATAACGAAAATACCTGAAATTCGGACAAAAATGCATTAGGACAAAAACGAATGCACATGTCTAACAATTATAATAATCTAGCCAAGACCATGGGTATACACTAAAAAGCAAGAGGTGTTGCGTAATGTTAATCTATTACTGCCTCCCCACTACCACTAAATGTTCCTCATAGCCCTTGCTGACAACCAAAAAAGTTTGCTTATGCATTATAGGCTTATTTGTACATATTTGTGTCATATCACGTACAGTATCTCACAAAAGAGAGTACACTCCTCACATTTTTGTAAATATTTTATTATATCTTTTCATGTGACAATACTGAAGAAATGACACTTTGCTACAATGTAAAGTAGTGAGTGTACAGCTTGCATAATAGTGTAAATTTGCTGTCCTCTCAAAATAACTCAACACACAGCTATTATTGTCTAAACCGCTGGGAACAAAAGTGAGTACACCCCTAAGTGAAAATGTCCAAATTGGGCCCAAAGTGTGAATATTTTGTATGGCCAGCATTATTTTGAATGGAGAGCAGGTTTGTTAAATTTGGTTATCGCTCTCTCTCTCATACTGGTCACTGGAGGTTCAACATAGCACCTCATGACAAAGAACTCTCTGAGGATCTGAAAAAAAGAATTGTTGCGTTACATAAAGATGGCCCAGGCTATAAGAAGATTGCCAAGACCCTGAAACTGAGCTGCAGCACGGTGGCCAAAATCATACAGCGGTTTAGCAGGACAGGTTCCACTCAGAACAGGCCTCGCCATGGTCGACCAAAGAAGTTGAGTGCACATGCTCAGCATCATATCCAGAGGTTGTCTTTGGGAATTAGACGTATGAGCGCTGCCAGCATTTCTGCAGAGGTTGAAGGGGTGGGGGGGTTAGCTTGTGAGTTTTTAGACCACACGCCACACACTGCATCAAATCGGTCTGCATGGCTGTCGTCCCAGAAGGAAGCCTCTTCTAAAGATGATGCATAAGAAAGCCTGCAAACAGTTTGCTGAAGACAAGCAGACTAAGGACATGGATTACTGGAACCATGTCCTGTGGTCTGATGAGACCAAGATAAACGTATTTGTTTCAGATGGTGTCAAGCTTGTGTGGCAGAAACCAGGTGAGGAGTACAAAGACAAGTGTGTCTTGCCTACAGTCAAGCATGGTGGTGGGAGTGTCATGGTCTGGGGCTGCATGAGTGCTTCCGGCACTGGGGAGCCATTGAGGAAACCATGAATGCCAACATGTACTGTGAGATACTGAAGCAGAGCATTATTCCTTGCCTTCAGAGACTGGGCCACAGGGCAGTATTCCAATATGATAACAACCCCAAACACACCTCCAAGATGACCACTGCCTTGCTAAAGAAGCTGAGGGTAAAGGTGATGGACCAGGCAAGCATGTCTCCAGACCTAAACTCTATTGAGCATCTGTGGGGCATCCTCGAACGGAAGGTGGAGGAGCACAAGGTCTCTACCATCCACCAGCTCCGTGATGTTGTCATAGAGGAGTGGATGAGGACTCCAGATGCAACCTGTGAAGCTCTGGTGAACTCTATGCCTAAGAGGGTTAAGGCAGTGCTGGAAAATAATGGTGGCCACACAAAATATTAACACTGTGGGCCCAATTTGGACATTTTCACTCATGGGTGTACTCACTTTTGTTGCCAGAGGTTAAGACATTAATGGCTGTGTGTTGAGTTATTTTGAGAGGACAGCAAATTTACACTGTTATACAAGCTGTACACTCACTAATTTACATTGTAGCAAAGTGTAATTTCTTCAGTGTTGTCACATGAAAAGATATAATAAAATATTTACAAAAACGTGAGGGGTGTACTCACTTTTGTGAGATACTGTATAGTTCAGATTCATAATGATGCACTGAATTAAATAAGGTTTCTAAGAAGTAAGAAAGTAACTTGGCAACTAATAAAATATGCTGATATCAGTGTAGAACAAGTTGTAAGGTAACGCTTGTTTATGTATTATATAAATAGAAAAAGTCACAAAAGGTCTCCTGCTATTTGGATCCCCCCCCCCCCCAGATCAACTGAAATTCAAGAATAAGTGAAAATATACAGAATATAATTCATTGAATATTGTTCCTTCAACACCACCTTAAAAAAATATCCTTAAAATAGTTTTAAGGATAAAAAAATAAAAAAATAAAATATTTACAAAAATGTCAGGGGTATATTCACTTTTGTGAGATACTGTATATATTTATAATAAATGAGCAGTAAATAAATAAGGGCAGCCAATCAGGTGCACTTAGTTTAAAGGCTGCTCAGGCATATAACTTTGATCTTGAATGAGTAACAATAAAACTTTGCTCTTCCAGCACTGTATGTTGCATTACATCTCACCTTAAGCCCCTGTATTTTAAAAATTGTAACCATACTCCTGCTGTCTATCGTTAAATGGATTATGGTACTTACATGTATCTATACTGTAATTTTAGAATCTTTCTTTTTATAACTGTATTGACAACACTTTGCGATTTAACAATTTTAGATGTTCAAAACTCCCATACAATTACTGTACTTAATTTGGGACGTAAAATATCAATTTCTGTAGCGATCAAATAACATTTCTATTAATACTGTAATTATCTCTTATTGAAGGCACTTAAAGATTTATCTTTCAGAAAGCCAAGTTTCCTAAGAAAATGTTTATATCATGCCTGGCTTTTACTTCAATAATAGCCACATACATTTTTAAAAAAAATTATGACTTTTCTTTTGTCACAGTTATTCTTTTATGCAAAACCTTCTTAGCCATTAAGTCCCACTTGTTTTCATTAAAACATAACTCCCATTAAATTATGTGTAATGTCTCTTAAAGGGGTTGCAAACCCTTGTTTTTTTTCACCTTAATGCATCCTATGCATTAAGATGAAAAAACGCCTGGCAGTCACCGGCCCCCAGCCCCCCCCCCCCCGTTTTACTTACCTGAGTCCTTTCATCTCCTCGGCAGGGACGCGCTGTCCCTCTTGCCATGGGGTCCCGGCTCTTGATTGGATAGATTGATAGCAGCGCAGCCATTGGCCTCCCGCTGCTGTCAATCAAATCCAATGACGCAGGCACCGGGTGGTGGTTCCGAGTCCGGCATTCGTGTTTGTGGACACAAATGCTGGACTTGGGAGCGCACCCGCAGGATAACCCCCTCAGGAGTGCGCTTCTCCTAGGGGGTTATCTGATGTGGGGAGGAGCCATGAGAGCTGCCAGGGGATCCCAGAAGAGGATGTTCAGGGCCACTCTGTGCAAAACAAGCTGCACAGTGGAGGTATGACATGTTTGTTATTTTAAAAAAAAAATAAAAAACGATACTTTACAATCCCTTTAAGCCATCTGTCACCAAGAAATACGATAAAGCATTAAGATATGCTCCCAATCGGGGTGCTGTGACGGGAGAGAGAACCCTTTATTTTTATCTTTACCTCCTTTATTTGTATTTCTGGCAAACTGTTGGTTATTAATGAAGGGTTATTAATGAATAGTTAATGAGTTCCTTATGTTCCATATGTGATCACAATGTCGTTGCACGACGTACAATATCTTAAATGTATCCTGTATTTACTTGCTTAAAATTAATAAACAATTTGAAAGAGAAAAAAAGCATTAAGATATGATACATATTATGAGGTAGTGGCAGGCACATTCCTATGATGTTCAACTCCAAATACAAAATGCTAATCTCTAAAATTAGGATCTTCCAAAATATAGAATAACTAGATTTGCTTTCGAAGTGTACCTGTGATGTATACATACAGGAAATAAACATTTCCACTTTCCATAAGCAATCTTTTTTAAGTCTGCATACATACACCAATTAGTAACAGAAATTCTTTCTTTTTCAAGAGGATTATTGAACATTTTTAGTTGGCAGAAAAAGTAGAATTAACAAGGGCACTAATTACACAGCAATAACAATTGGGGAATATCCTCTAGAGCACAGGTGTTAAACTGGCGGCACTCCAGCTGTTGCAGAACTACAACTCCCATGAGGCACTACAGGGCTGACAGTTACAAGAATGACTCCCACAGGCAGAGGCATGAAGGGCTGCCACTTTTACACCCCTGCTCTAGACCGAATCAAACTCTGAGTGTAGCATTAGGAGGTGCACAACTTAACCCTTTCATGCCTAAGCCTATTTCTGACATTTGTTGCTTACAAGTTAAAATCTGTATTTTTGCTAGAAAATTACTTAGAACCCCAAACATTATATATATTTTTTTTAGCAGAGACCCTAGAGAAAATGGCGATCGTTGTAATTTTTTTCTAATATTCTAATACACAGCAAGCAGTAGAAACACAGAGCTTCTGGGTTCGGCCGTACCCAGGAAGCGTCGGCACCTGGCTCCTCCTACCCCGGAAGCTCTGTGTTTCTACTGCTTGCTGTGTATTAGAATGTAAGTTGCTACAGTTTTACAATAAACGCTATTGGAAATATTACACTATGGAGGCTATTCTTTTCTTCCCCACTATTATCCTGGGACCATTGTGAGCGACGGCGATTCTTTGCAGGAGAACCAGCTCCACGGATATCCTCCCGGGAAGTGGGATTGTCTGAAGAGATCCATCCTCTCCACAAGAGTACCATCTATTGTGTGCATTGCCGCTTGACTTGGCCCACTGGGGGCCGCCACTGCAGGTGAGAGGCTGGGGGATACAACTGTGCTCGTATTAGAACTGAAGTGAAAGAATTGATCACAAGTCACCCTTTTCCCTGCACTCTTCAATAGACTTTTCCTTTTTGCGGACACTAAGAATCTTATTGCACAAAATAGCGCATGTGTGGATATTATTGCACAACTGTCACCTTTTATTTTACTCATTGCCTATATGTGGATGTGGGACCTGTAGTCGCATCTTCTGTCGCATATATGCAATTTTGAATATTTTTTGCACATTGTGGCACTTTATATTTCAGCTTTATTAATTGCAACAGGAGATGCATTTTGCAAGAAGCACTTTATGTATGGTCATTAGCACGAGGAATTTATTTGATGTAGTATGTACATAATTTTTGGTTATAAATGTTTTTGGTTATTTTTCTGGACTTGAGGCTAAGTAATGAATCATATATACATTTTCTAGTTGCACGGATGCAATTTAGGGTATTTTGCACATAGTGTAATTTCTATTATCGCAACAGGAGTTGCATTTTGTACGAAGCACTTTTATCTAATTTGGATGTCTATAAGCACGAGGAATCACATCACAACAATTTTGATGCACTGGTTGTTATAGGGCATTTTCATCATATATGCACATTGCACTTTAAATAAGAAGTCAGTTTAATTTATAGTATTGCAGTATTTTGCAATTGGAAGCTATATTTATTTATTTATATATTGTTGCAGCATTCTGTGGCTTTTCCCGTACTTGGAAATTGGTAAATTAGGATTGATTAGCACCACATACCGTATTTATCTTTATAATGTCAAAGATGATGTTACGCTGAGTAAACAGGTAACTAACGTGGCATGCCTTGAAATTGTGCACACTTGTGGAATGGCGACAAACTACGGCACTTAAAAATCTCCATAGGCAACGCTTTAAAAAAAAATTGTAACCCCAAGCGACCAGCTTTACATTGGAGACCTGATCGAAGCCAAATCTGGCTTTGTGCGGGTCTCAGCCTAGGCAGTGGATGCGCTGAATGGTGGCTCAAGTCTCCCGGTGGCAGAAGGCGGCGGGAGGGGGTGCCCCCTCCCGCTCCTTTAAGATAAAAGCCAAGCGGCTTTTAGTCGCATTGGCTATTATCACTAAAAAGCCAACCGCTGGCTCTAAAAAAACGGTACTGGGGTAATGCCTGCACTTGCAGGCATCACCTCAGTATTACCCCTTCAAGTTGAGCGCACATATTTGCGTATGGTCAGCGTGACGGGGTTAAGAAAGTGGTCAAAGTAAAAGTAGTTACACAGAAATGCACTTACAAATAAGGTAAGCAAATATGGAGCAGAGAGTCTGAGGATTTCCGAGTGGTTATGAGCACTAAGTCCTCTATTACATATAACGCTTCATTCACGTGTGTGCCCATGAAACCTATACCAAAAACATTCTTCCAGATGAAATGATTGAACACCCTCAAAGCTAGGCAGCCTCGAATTCCTGCAGAGATTCCACATCCCAAAAAGATTTCATCGGTGATATCGGTATCAGGGGCTTCATAGTTGGTAATCCAGGACTGATTCATTTTTATAAAAGTTGAACGGTCCATGGAGTCTGTGGACAGATGTTTCCTATGATCAGTAACGAAACCTCCTGCAGCACTGAATGCCCGTTCTGAAAGTACACTGGATGCAGGGCAGCCCAACAACTCAGTAGCATACTGGGCAAGTTCTGGCCAGTGGTCTATTCTCATGACCCAGTAAGTCAGTGGATAGTCAGTTGGAAAGCTCTCCATCTCTGTTTTTGGCCCGGTGGCAATCGTCCACCATGTGATGCAGACGCTGCCGATGGGATGTGAAAGCTGACAGCCCTGGGCGGTGAGGACTAAAAAAATTCCAAAATGCCTCACTTAGGTGAACCCCTTCTCCAACGCTCCTCTCTTGACCAACAGAAGACTCAAAATTACGTTTTCCACCACTCTGTAATCTACTGGAGTCAGGAAAAACATTCAATAAAATCCTCTTTAATGTGTCCTTAAGAGATTTTATCTTCTGCTTTCTCTATGGGGATGGGATGAGTTCTGAGACCATCCCCTTATAATGGTGGTCAAGGATGGTAATCATCCTTCTTCTTTATGCCACGTATTCTTGGGTCCTTTTGCAGGCTTTGAAGCATGAGGTTGCCCGTGCAACCCAAATTTGCTGAGGCTTGAGAAGCAAACTCCTCGGAGTCACTCAGGATGACAGCATCTGGAACTTTCTCCTCCCAACCATGTACTACTCCCAACGGTCCTGGGGTTGGAAAGCCATCGCTTACAGATTGACGCATGTCTTCCTTTTCTTCGAAGCCATGAAAGTGGCAGAATCCTACTCCTCATTCTCCTCCCCTCTCTCCTCCTGTGTGTTCTGTGACATAGGAATGATGGTGTCTGGATAAAGTGGGCCTTGGGAAGAAAGGAAGTCCTCCTTTTCCTCCTGCTGCTCTGCCTCCAGTGCCCTGTCCACAATGCCACGCAGAGTCTGCTCCAGCAGGAACACAACAGGGATTGTGTCACTGATGCATGCACTGTCACTGCTCACCGTCGTTGTGGCCTCCTCAAATGGTGACAATACCGTGCTTGCATCCTTAATGATCAACCATTGGCGTGGGGAAAAAAAGCTGAGGCTGCCTGAGCCCGTCGTCATGCTGTACTGGCACAGATACTCGTTGACGGCCCTCTGCTGCATAATAACATGCATGCAGCATTCCCAAAGTTGAGTTCCACCTGGTGGGCATGTCACAAATCAGGCGGTTTACGGGCAGGTGGAATTCCCTCTGAATTTCAGCCAACCGAGCACTAGCTGTGTATGACCGCCTGAAATGGCTACAGACTCTTCTGGCCTGCTTTAGTACATCTTGCAACCCTGGGTATGTACTTAGCAAATGCTGCACCACCAAATTGAGGACACCACCAGATTGAGGACATGAGGGCACGTGCCAGGCATGGCACATGTGTCAACTTTCCCTGTCTAAGGGCAGACAGGAGGTTTGAGCCATTATCGGACACCACCATTTCTGGCTCCAGCTGGCATGATGAGAACCACCTCTGGGCCTGTCCCTGCAGAGCTGCAAGAATTTCTGTTGCAGTGTGGTTCCTGTCCCCTAAACACACCAGCTGAAGCACTGCATGGCACCTTTTAGCCTGGCTCTGGGAATAGCCCTTTGAACCCTTAGGGGGTAACTGATGTTCAAAGGACAGTTTTGCAGAGGAGTGCATGGAGGTGGTGGAGGAGGAGGAGGGGGGAGTAGAGCTCACAGGTCTAGCATCATTACCACCAGCTGTATGGAGATGTAGGGGCACAGCAAGCTGCAGCACCGAGCCCTGTCCTGTATCATTTCAAGTTGCAAGCAGCGTTACCCAGTGTGCTGTGAACGAAATATATCATCCCTGCCAATACTTGCTGGACCACGTGTCAGCAGTAAGGTGGATTTTACACTGACTGCCTTGCCTAACGATGCCAGAACATTCCCTTCCACGTCTGACTGCCTTGCCCAATGATGCCAGAACATTCCCTTTCACGTGATGGTAGAGAGATGGAACGGCCTTACGTGAAAAGTAGTAGCCACTGGGAACCTGCCATTGTGGTACAAAACATTGTGCGAATTCAAAGAAGGGGCAGAATCCACCAGGCTGAAAGGCAGAAGTTGGAGAGCCAACAGCTTTGACAAGCTTGCATTCAGACACTGGGCATGTGGTTGGCAGGGACTGTATTTTTTTTCCACTTCAGCAGATGGGCCAGAGAAATTTGCCAGCTACAGTCTACAGCTGGTGGTGTGCTGCTGGCAGATGTGCTGCTAGGACCTGGGACACCCTGTGTTATACCATCATCCTTGTCAGTGGAGGCTGCTGAAAGGTAATGACTCAGTATCGCAAGGGCAGATTGAAGTGGGTAAGTAGGAGGAGGGACAGATTTGTGCCCCTTTTGTGTGGCTTTTAGGTGCTCTTGCCAACGGGCTGAATTGTTGGACGTTAAATGCCTTGTTAGGCATGTGGTTTTTACCATGTTTGATGTGCCTGAGACACAGTTTGCAGATAGCAACAGTGTAATCTGCTGCAGATGTGCTGAAAAAGGCCCAGACAGCTGAGCTTTGGGGAGTGGGCCCGGAGATAACAACTGCAGAATGTGATTGAATAGGGTGGCTGCTCTCTACTCTTTCTTGATGTTGGCCTCCTTGGGGTTGTGCCGCCTCACCTTCAGTTTACTCCTCTGCTCTATCTGACACCCAAGTCGCATCAGTGACCTCATCATCATCATCATCTCCATCTCCTCCATCTTCATAATTACCACTGGAGACAACTTGGCAATACGCTGTGGCTTGGGGAACATGAATGCTAATTTGTCTACCAGTTTTCCTCCCTCTCTCTAGGCTCATGTTCCTGTCATCCTCAACCTCAGAAACAACATCTGAATCCAGTAATAGCTGGGCATCATCAAGGAGCAAGTGAATAAATAACTTGATTCCTCAATGGCTGATGTTGGGGCTATGGCAGGAATAGATGTGGACAAGGAGGCAGGTTTATCCACTCTGGCAACTGCAGGGTACTGCACACTTGTCTCTGCTTGCATGACAGAGGATGAGGAGGATGAGGAAGGTTTATTAGTCAGGTGGTACCCAAATGGTTGGTGTTTTTGCCACGTTTAATGTGCCTGAAACACAGTTTGCAGATAGCAACAGGGCGATCTGCTGCAGATGTGCTGAAAAACCCCCAGACAGCTGAGCTTTGGGAAGTGGG
The DNA here is from genome assembly GCA_037952925.1 of Lithobates clamitans. Lineage (NCBI taxonomy): Eukaryota > Metazoa > Chordata > Amphibia > Anura > Ranidae > Lithobates > Lithobates clamitans. The sequence continues at coordinate 725,071 of JBBGZY010000748.1, forward strand.
CCGGGAGATACCAGCTGCAGAATATGATGGAATACGGCACCCAAGTCGCATCAGTGACCTCATCATTATCATCATCATCTCCATCTCCTCCATCTTCATCATTACTACTGGAGACAACTTGGCAATACGCTGCGGCTTGGGGAACATGAATGGCAATTTTTCTACCAGTGTTTGTCCCTCTCTCTAGGCTTATGTTCCTGTCATCCTCAACCTCAGAACCAATATCTGAATCCAATAATGGCTGGGCATCATTAAGGAGCAAGTGGCTGACACTGTGGTCAAATAATACAGCTGCCTCCTCAATGGCTGGTGATGGGGCTATGGCAGGAATAGATGTGGACAAGGAGGCAGGTTTATCCACTCTGGCAACTGCAGGGGACTGCACACTTGTCTCTACTTCAGTTACAGAGGATGAGGAGGATGAGGAAAGTTTAGTAAGCCAGTCCACCACCTCCTCTGCATGCTGTGGCTGGATAGCACGTGTAAACTCACTAAACAGAGCAAATTATGCCCTGCCTGAGGACTGACCACCAGATCCACCTTTGCCTGTGGACACAGGTTGTTACTGGCCCCCTTACAGTGCCAAGGGAATGTCTGCCTCTCCTTGTTGTCCTTTCAGACATTATTAGGAGGGAGGGGGTGGTGCTTATAATCAAATGTAAAGAAGAAGTTGAAATCTGTACTTAGATGCACTTTAATCAATGTAAAGAGGTGTTTGGTGCACTTTAATCAGTTGCCGACTGCCGCACGCCGATATATACATCGGCACAATGGTAGCGGTGGGCAAATGGGCTTACCTGTACGTCCCCTTTAAGAGCTGGGAATAGCAGGCGCGCGCGTGCCGCGTACAGTGTGACCTTGCCCGTGGGACTGGCGGTCTCGATGTCCACCGGTCTCCCGGTGATCTATCATGGAGCCTCAGAACGAGGAAGTGCCTATGTAAACAAGGCACTTCCCCATTCTGGCTTGTGTCATGATAGAGATCACTGCTCTCTGTCATCGAGAGCAGTGATCATTGTTATGTGACTAGTAGCCCATCCACCCCACAGTTAGAATCACTCCGTAGGACACATTTAACCCCTTCATCGTCCCCTAGTGTTTAACCCTTTAACTGCGAGTGTCATTTACACAGTAATCAATGTATTTTTATAGCACTAATCGTTGTATAAATCACAATGGTCCCAAAATAGTGTCAAAAATGTCCAATGTGTTCGCCATAATGTCGCAGTCCCAATAAAAATCACAGATCGTCACCATTACTAAAAAAAAAAATGAATAATAAAAATGCCATAAAACTAACCCCTATTTTGTAGACGCTATAACTTTTGCGCAAACCAATCTATAAACGCTTATTGTGATTTTTTTTTTTTTTACTAAAAATATGTAGAAGAATACATATCGGCCTAAACTGAGGAAAATGTTTTTTTATATATTTTTGGGGGATGTTTATTATAGCAAAAATAATGTGTTTTTTTTTTCAAAATTGTCGCTCTTTTTTTGTTTATAGCGCAAAATAAAAAAACCACAGAGGTGATGAAATACCACCAAAAGAAAGATCTATTTGAGGGAAAAAAAGGACGTCAATTTTGTTTGGGTGCAACATCGCACGACTGTGCAATTGTCAGTTAAATTGACGCAGTGCCGAATCACAAAAAGTGCTCTGGTCAGGAAGGGGGTAAAATATTCTGGGGCTGAAGTGGTTGATTTGAGTACTCACACAACACAGACACACTCCATGGATACACTATAATATACTGCAATATAATGCGCCAAACGTACGGTGATGCACAGAACTATATGGCGTTAAACTGGCAGTAACAAGCACAAAACTATATAGCGTTAAACTGGCAGTAATGCCGCGTAAACAAGACTGGACTTCCCGACAGAAAAAGTCCGATGGGAGCTTTCGGTCGGACATTCCGATCGCATGTAAGCCCCATCTTTTTCTGTCGGCATTTCCGACAAACTCAGATATTGAACATGTTCTAAATCTTTCCGTCGGAAATGCCGACGGAGTTTAGCCCATTGGCAAGTCCGGCCTTGTGTACGCAGCATAACTCACACAGAACTATATGGCGCTAAAATGGCAGTAATGTACACAAAATGCTATGACACTAAACTGGCAGTAACGCACACAGAACTATATGGTGTTAAACTGGCAGTAACCCACGCAGAAGTAAATGCGTTAAACTGCCGAGAGTCGAGCGAGTGATCGGCGTTGGCTGCCAACATCGCTGGACTCCTGCACAGGTAAGTGGCCATTTATTAAAAGTCAGCAGCTGCAGTATTTGTAGCTGCTGGATTTAATTTTTATTTTTTTTTAGGTGGACTCCCTCTTTAATTCCACACAAAGTTCTTTTTTTTTTTCAGATCCTTGATATGCACTGATACATCTATTTTGCTTTGTCCTTTCTTTATTAGAAAAATCTTTCTGTTTAGGCACAGTGTAAAATCATTTTTACAAGTAGAACTAAAACTAGTCACATAATTGACTGCTCTTTTAAAGGAGGCTATAGTCTTTTCTGTTGGTGACTGCATCTTAATACTTGCAACTAGATAATTCAAAACTGCTGCCTGAATTAAAATATCTCTCTTTTAAGGAAATTGTCTCTCTAAAAGAAAAATTATTAGCAAAGACCAAGTGTTTTATTTTGTTATCTTTACTATTCTTGAATGGTGTAAAATGAAGCTCTTACTGATTTTACACTTCATTTAACTATGCAATTAGACACTTCAATAGATATGAAAGATTTTAAATTGAATATCGCTATCTTCTACGTTTAGGATTTTTTCTTTTGTAGCGTATTTTTGTTTTTAAAACCTAGTCATTCTTGAGTCATCCTTTTTATGTATTAACAAATGATTTAAATATAATTATAGACCACTAAGACCACAATAAATATTTTGCAATGTCATATTGAATAACCCGAGAAAAGAATTATTAAATTAAACATTTATATTTTTTACTATTTTCCAGTGCAATTACATTTCTAAAAGAGATGGTATATTGTTAATGAGCATCCAGAGGAGTTGTCATTAGTTATGACCTTTGGGTCTATCATGGGTTTGAGGCAAACCTTTCTCATTTGCAGTACTCAGACCAGCCAAACTGATTTGGCATTATACTACCATATTAATCAAAATGCACTTTCTAGGGGACGTGGTGTCCAAGCTCCAAGATGGCAGCTTAGCCAGTGAGCTCTGCCAGACCGCCCGGGATTATAACAGGCATCGGAGTTTAATCGCCTCTCACTTAGCCTCATTCAGGGCGGGGAGACCTGGGAAACCCGCAGGCATGACACGGAGGAGAAAGGGGTCACTGATCATCCCCCGCAAGCTGACCACCTTCTTCCCCTCTGCACAGAGGGGACTACAACAAAATGGCAGCACTGGTGCCTTGCGGCTGAACAAGCAGGCCGCAGCCTAACAATTCTGCTCCACTGAACACCAATGCAGGCCCCCAGCTCCCTCAGGGCAGTGGGTCATTCTCAGCAGCCTCCACTCCTACTACCAGAAGCCCTGCTAAATCCAGGCAACATGCAACATCTCCAAGAAGGAGACTCCAGAAAAGGAAGTGAGTAGATCGCAGCCCCCACAAGGGCCCAACACCTCTGCTACAGCTGACCCCTTTGCAGTCTTTCCCACATTTGGCCAACCAGTTTCAAACACAGTACTGAAAGACTAGGAGAAACAACTTAAAAAATAGAGGCATACCTGAAACAGTTAATGCTACCCAGCTTCCCTTATATGTGCAAGAAATGTTTTCAGTTATCGCATTTGCAATATCGACCCTAGAACTCACAGGTAGACAGAGTTCACAGGGTGCCAAAACCATCATTCTTAGCAGACGATGTACCCAGGGAAGTTCTGCTCAGGATGCATTTCTATCACACAAAAGAAATTCTTCTGGATACCTTCTGTAAACCTGAGCAACGTCCTGCCTCTTTTGCATCCTTGCAATTACTCCTGGACCTATCCAGTCACACTCATCAGTGCAGATGTAATTTGGCCATCATCACCAAAGCTCTGCGCAATCATTAAATTCTACAGTAGTAGAAGTACCCAGCATTACTGTCAATTACCCATAATGGCAGAAACACCACTGTGTCCTCTCTGGAAGAAGGGCTGACTGTTCTTTGGCAATAGGGTATCATTCTGGAAGGTCACCCAGATCCCATTCAGGTCGACAGAGCCCCAAACAACCAAGCAGAATGGCAGGTTGTTACCCAAAATGAGGCTCCTAAATAGCTGCTCACTGATCTACCATATCCCTATTTCCGGCTATGGTCAAACATGGATATGTATCTAATACCCTCCAGATCTTATGAACAATGCGTAATGTTCATGTATCCCATCAAGGATTCTCTTTTTACCATTTTGCTTTGTTTGTTCCTTTTTCAGTATGTTTTGTTTTGTTTCCCTATGTGCCCTACCGGTACACTAGCTACAACCAGAGACAATTTCAAGTTTTTCATTACTGAAGCATAGTTACATAGTTAGTCAGGTTGAAAAAAGACACAAGTCCATCTAGTACAACCCCATATACACAATCCTTCACCCACAGTTGATCCAGAGGAAGGTAAAAAAACCCCAGCCAAGCATGCTCCAATTTACTACAGCAGGGGAAAAAATTCCTTCCTGATCCCCGAGAGGCAATCAGATTTTCCCTGGAACAACTTTACCTATAAGGTTCCTTTCACACTGAGGCTCTTTTCAGGCATTTTAGCATTTTGTAAAGTGTCTGAAAAGCGCCTCTCAAGCCACTTCAGTGTGAAAGCCCGAGTGCTATCACACTGGGGTGGTGCGCTTGCAGGACGGGAAAAAAAGTCCTGCAAGCAGCATCTTTGGGGTGGTACACACCGCTCCTAAAACGCCCCTGCCATTGAAATCAAAAGGCAGCACTGCCGAAGTGCCTGCAAAGCGATTAGGCAGTGGCACTTTGTGGGCACTTTCAACTCTTTTTCAGCCACTAGCGGGGGTTAAAAGTAGCCTAAATGTTAGTACCCAGTTATATTATGTACATTTAGGAAAGAATTCAGGACTTTTTTAAAGAAATCCACCACCTATAGAGGAAGTCTATTCCCCATTTTCACAGCTCTTATTGTGAAGAAACCTTTCCGTGTTTGGAGATGACATCTTTTTTCCTCTTAAAGTGAATAACTCAACACCAAGTACAGTATATGGACCACGTATGTATTTGTACATGTTGATCATATCCCCCCTTAATCTCCTCTTCTCAAGATAAAATAAATTCAGTTCCTCTAATCTTTTCTCATAGCTAAACTTCTCCATGCCTCTTATCAGTTTGGTTGCCCTCCTCTGCCCTTTCTCCAGTTCTCCGATATCCTTTTTAAGATCTGGTGCCCAAAACTGAACTGCATACCTCTCATAATACAAGAAAGGACTTTGCTTGCATGGGAAACCGCAGCTTTGCATTGCATGCTATCATTGAGCTTATGATCTACCAAAACCCCCATATCCTTATCCACTATGAATTCCCCTAGTTGTACTCCCCCTAGTATATGATGCATGAATATTCTTAGCCCCCAAGTGCATAATTTTAAATTTATCAACATTAAACCTCATTTGCCACTCAGTTGCCCAATTAGACAGTGCATTAAGGTTGGCTTGTAAATTGGAGACATCCTGTGAGGATGTTAATCCACTGCATAGCTTAGTCATCTGCAAAGACAGAAATGTTACTTTTAATCCCAGACCCTATATATTTATAAAGATATTGAAAAGTAAGGGTCCCAATGCTGAACCTTGGGGTACACCACTGATAACCTTAGATCATTCAGAGTTAGAATCAGTAACCATTATTCTCTGAATTTGTTTTTTTAGCCAGTTTTCTATCCATTTGCAAACTGATCTTTTCAAGCCTGCAGACTTTACCTTACACATGAACTGTGTGTGGGGAACTGTGTCAAATGCTTTGCAAAATCCAAGTATGCCACGTCCACAGCCACCCCTCTGTCCAAAGTATTACTTACCTCCTCATAAAAAGAAATGAGGTTTGTTTGACAACTTCTATTTTCCATGAATCCATTCTGTCTGTTGCTTAACCGGTTCAATACCGGGCATTTTCACCCCTTTCCTTCCCAGACCAATTTTTAGTTTTCAGTACTGTCGCACTTTAAACGACAATTGTGCGGTCGTGCAACGTTATAACCAAACAAAATTGACGTCCTTTTTTCCCCACAAGTAGAGCTTTCTTTTGGTGGTATTTGATCACCTCTGCGGTTTTTATTTTTTGGGCTATAAACAAAAGAAGAGCGACAATTTTGAAAAAAACACAATATTTTTTACTTTTTGCTATAATAAATATCCCAATTTAAAAAAAAAAAAAAAAAAAAAATTTCCTCAGTTTCAGCCGATACGTATTCTTCTACATATTTTTGGTAAAAAAAATCACAATAAGCGTATATTGATTGGTTTGCGCAAAAGTTATAGCGTCTATAAAATACAGGATAGATTTATGGCATTTTTAAAAAAAATATATTTATTTATTTTTTTTACTAGTAATAGCGGCGATCGCGATTTTTTTTCGTGACTGCGACATTATGGCGGACACATCGGCCACTTTTGACACATTTTTGGGACCATTCACATTTATACAGCGATCAATGCTATAAAATTGCATTGATTACTGTATAAATGTGACAGGCAGTGAAGGGGTTAACCACTAGGGAGACACAAGGGGTTAACTATGTTTCCTAAGGGAGTGATTCTAACTGTAGGGGGCGGGGACGTACAAGGGGAGGAGACCAATCAGTGTTCAACAGTACTGGGAACACAGATCGGTCTCCTCTCAACTGACAGGACGTGGATCTGTGTGTTTACACACACAGATCCACGGTCCGGCTCCGGTTAATGGGCAATCACGGGTGCCCGGCAGACATCGTGGCCGCCGGGCACACGCACCGGGTCCCGAGCAACGCGGCGGGCGCACATGCGCCCCCTAGGCGGCCGGGAAGCCCAGGATGGGAGATCCCATCTGTGGACGTCATTTGTCTATGGCCGGGTAGGGAAGTGGTTAAAATATTTTTTTCCAGCAAAAACTTGTCTATGTGGTCTTTTATTAAACACTCCAGTATCTTTCCTACTATAGAAGTTAAGCTAACAGGTCTATAGTTACTTGGTAAAGACTTTGATCCCTTTTTAAATATGGGTGCCACATTGGCCCTATGCCAATCCAGTGGTACCATTCCAGTCATTAACAAGTCCCTAAATATTAAAAACAGTGGCTTGGAAATGAGAGAGCTCAATTCTTTTAGGATCCATGGATGGATGCCATCTGGTTCAGGTGCTTTATCCACCTTTATTCTGTCTAAATATTTCTGGACCAGATCACTCTTGAGCCATTGTGGATCATCTGGGGCTGTGTCAATACCACTCCAATAATGGACATGAGCTCCCCCATGCTCCTTTGTATACACAAAGAAAGTTTTTAATAAATTTGCCTTCTCTTTGTCCCCAGTCACCCGCTCTAGATTATTTTGTAAAGGGCCTACATGCTCAGACCTTTCCTTTTTACTATTAATATATTTGAAGATTTTTTGGGGGTTTGTCCTACCATCTTGAATCAGTCCTGGATTAGCAGCAGCTATCAATCCCCTGATGCCAATGTCACTGATTAAGTGCTTTCTGGGACTGGAATCTTTGAAAGACTGTCTAGGCTGCTTAGGTTTGTGAGTGTCGATTTCATCTAGAAGAAATTTTTTCATGTAAGTTTCATGGGCACAATTAACACCAATGACCAATTTTTACACACCTGTTTGACAGGTGTATATCATTACAATTTTTGACAGCAAAGCCAATACTTGCTTTCATCAAGAGTGCCTGTATAGGGTTACGGTGTGAAGGCACCACTCTCACACAAAGACCAATTTTTTCACATCTGTCTGACAGGTGCATATCATTACAATTTTTGACAGCAAGTCCAATTCTTGTTTTCATCAAGAGTACCTCTATAGGGTTACGGTGTGAAGGCAGGACAGACACCCAAAGCCCAATTTTACCGCACCTGTTACTTCTATTCGAAGTCTGCGAAAGAGACACAAGAATGTGCACTAAATTGTGGCCTCATCATACAGACAGGCTCCTCAAGCCATTGTTCATAAAATAAAGAAAGCTTGAGTTGAAAATGTCATTTTTATCGCTTTATAAATGTCATTATTGCTGCAGCATGTTTTATACACGTTACATATGTGCCACTTTACAGGCAAACTAAGGGGACCGCCCAGGCATTAAATTTAAAGAAAAACAATCATTCAAAATACAAAAAGTGATTTATACAAACAAAACCGTGTATAAATGTATATTAGTGAATGACTTCACTTATATATGTACACAAATATTAAAAAAAAAAAATAGTATATTAATATATTTATGATTGCTCAAACAAATACATCATAGGATGAGTTGATTACTCCACGATGGTCTCAAATTTGCACCAGCCAAGTTTTTGAATAAATTTGATACCATGATCGATGTAGAAAAATTTTCCAGGAAGCTGAATATAAAAAAATTCTTCTTGGAGGCCAAATCAAAGGAAGTCAAGGTTGAACAAACTATTTTTGAACATAGTGGATTAAAAAACAAGTCCACTTTCAACCCCAGGCCTTATAGTCATAAATTCATTGATGTTTTTAAGAATATGGTACAGGAGGACATAAGGGAAATTAAAAGTAATAAGAATAGGAAAACCAAAGCAGTATGGGAAGCCATCAAACAATTAGAAATAAAAGAAGGGTATAGTCATTCGACCTGCCGATAAAGGCGGAGGACTGGTAGTGCTCAAGAAATCAGATTATACAGAAGAAATGAATAGAATAGTGAATGATAGGGATACCTATAAAAAAACTTGGGAAATCCCACATGTAAATTAAAAAAGAAATTGAAGGATTGGCTGAAAAGGGGCATTAAGAAAGAAAATTTAGATAAAAAGGAAGCCAGATATTTAAATTTGAGAGCCTCAAAAATCCCGGTTATATTAATTGCCCAAAATGCACAAAAACCCGGTCTCACCACTGGGTAGACCCATTATCAGTGGTATCAATTCTCTATATTCTCGGATTGGAGAATATCTTGATACTTTTTTTCAACCCTTGGCAGCCAGAGGGGAAGCTTTCCTAAAGGATGGCAAGGAACTAAATAAACTATTAAAAGATGTTGGTGTAGATGGGTCACCCTTTCTGGTGACAGCAGACGTGGAGTCCCTCTACACTCACATCAGGCAAGGTGATGCATTGGATGCAGTTAAATGGTCCCTGCAAAAACATACCAATCCTAGATCTTCCCAGATCAAGTTCTTGGTGAAGGGGCTAGAGATGGCCATGTCCAAAAATTTCTTTGGTATGGTGGAGATTTTTTCAATCAAGTGAAGGGTTTCGCCATGGGGACAAAATATACCCCCAGTGTGGATAACATCTTTCTAAATAAATGGGAGGATGAAGACGGGGGAGTGGCCACAATTAAAACACTACAAAAGATACATTGACAATGTGTTTTTCATATGGGAGGGCACCCTGGAGGAGTTCATGTCCCATATGAACAGCAATCGTTATAACATCAAACTGACAAAAAAATGGAGCTATGAGAGGATTCAATATTTGGATTTGGAGATATTCAAGAAGGAGAATAGGATATATACAAAAACTTTTTTTAAAGAGGTGGATAAAAATGGGTACATCTCTACTAGAACTTGCCACCATCCAGGATGGATTAAGGCCATCCCTAAGGGCCAATTTGTTAGAATTAGAAGAAACTGTGACTTAGATGATGACTATTGGGTCCAATCAGAAACCATATTGAATAGTTTCCTGAGAAAGGATACAGACAGTTGGACCTAGAGAAGGTCAGAATGGATGTATTATACAAGAATAGAGAAGAACTAGAATAGAGAAGAGCTGGATAACAAAAATAAAAAGGAAATCAAATATGAGTCAGCCTTTGTTACTGGATTTAATCTAGATTACAAACAGGTGGAAAAATCCTTCAAAAAATTTTGGCCTATCCTCCTAAAAGATGTCACCTTAAAGAAAATTTTGCCACAAAAGCCTTCCTTTAATTATAGGAGAGCGCCTGGTCTCAGGAACATGATTGCTAAAAACATAGTGGACCCCCCTAAAATGAGAAAGAAAACTTTTTTGGACACCATTGGGTTTTATAGGTGTGGGAGATGCATCTCTTGCCAAACTACAGCAGATAACAAAAGAAAAACTGAAACATTTTTTGGTCATAATGGAAAAGAGTACACCGTGGATAAATTTATTTCTTGCAATACAAAATAGGTGGTGTATCTTCTATCCTGCCCATGTGGTTTACTCCATGTGGGCAGGACTATAAGATGTCTTTATAAAAGGATTAACGAGCATGTAAACCATATTAAGATCGGATTTAGAAAGCATAGCGTTTCCAATCACTTTAGGACCCACCATAATCAAAATCCAGCCCTTTTAAAATTCTATGGGATTGTCAAGATTCTACCACACTGGAGAGGTGGGGATCTGAAAATTCAGGTGTCGCAAGCTAAAACCAGGTGGATTTTTTAAATAGGCTCTCTTGCGCCAGTTGGCCTCAACATAGATATAGACCTCAATTGTTTTCTTACGGATTATTAGTAGAGAGATCTATTGAATTTATGCACTTTACTGTACTTTTTTTGTAAGTAAATGGTTACATCCATTCAGCTAATTATTTGTTTTTTCTATTATCTTATTAATTCATTTTTTACATTTTTTTGGATGTATGATCATATATAGCCATAAGCCGGTAGGGCATAGGTTCTGCTGAAGATACATGTGTTTTGTAGAAGGCATGTCTGCCTTGGCAATGGAAGGACAATGGAAGGTTCTGTTTCCTCTCTTGTTCACATAGTTCTTGCAGACGCAAGTCTGTCCACTAGATGTCCCCCTATGTCTTTTATTATTCTGATAAAGTTTAGGCAGGGGTTTTTTGTGTGTTTTTTTTGTGTGTTTTATAAACGTATACCCTACTGTATCAATAAGTTTTTGATTGATTCTCATTTGTAGAGCTTTAATTCTCAGATTGTAGATGGTATTGGGAGATGACGGTTTTTATTTCATTTTCCCATAAGAAAAGGTCCAGAAAATAAGTATTTTTTTTCAGGTAGCCGTCCTTTGTTAATGCCATTGCCCCCAATGATATTTTAAATGATATTTTAAATGTACGTTATTGTACTATATCTGTTACTAAATGGGATTCCCTAGCAGCTGTGGAAGTTAGTTGTTTACAATAGAAAATATTTTAGGTTTTAAGAGGAATTTTAGGTTTTAGCCAATGTTTTGTTCTGGACCAATCACGTTGGCTGGTCCGCTATTTAAAAGCTAATTAAATCTGTGTCAGACCCACTTCCTGATGATGCTTGCTGGAACGCAAAATGCATACAAGTTAGGTCTGACACGCACTTTACGTCACTTCTGCTGGGGGTTGCCTAATGCATAGCATACACTCCTGGTCAGATAGATGTCTGAACGGACTTCCACCGCACTAGGTGTTTCCGATATACTGATGCACTCCCCTGCTGGAAATATTGTAAGTGACATTTTTTAACAATAAACAAACAATACTACACTATATCTGCCTTCCCCGGCTCTTTTTGGCGGAGCTTGATTTTCAGATGTGGGAGATTGGAGCGGAGGATAGATAATTAAGATTTGATCTGGCTGTTCCCGGGCTCATTCGACCAAGTTACCATACATGTGAACGATTGATTGGAAAAAGATCGTTGAATGGTTTCCAGGATTTAAGGAGGTACTTCATGTCTTATGTTCACTTGCTGGCCAGGGCCATCTGGTGAGCACAATTTGTTGTCACTTTGGGTGAAAAGTCACCAATATTATTTGGAACACGGATTTTATTTCTCACATGGTGTTGGAGTGGAATCATCTAGAAATAATTTTGGAGCTATTTTGAACTTTTTTATGATATATTTGTTTGAGCAATCACAACTATATTAAAATAATAACTTTTTTTAAATATTTGTGCACATATATAAAGTGAAGTCATTCACTAATATATGTTTATACACGGTTTCGTTTGTATAAATCACTTTTTGTATTTTTAATGATTGTATTTTGTACTAGCGTTTATGCACGTTTTTAGCGTTAGCGTTTTTGAGCGTTTTTAATAAAAATAGACAGAGGACACTCCAAAAATCCCACAATACATTCCAAAACTCCCACAATGCATTAAAAAAGAAAACGCTGGATGCTAAGTAACACGCGTTTATGTGCGTTAATCTGCATTTTTTAGTTTTTTTGTGGTCAGAAAAGTTAAAAAATTTGTGCATGGACACATAGAATAACATAGAGTGGAGTTTATGAGCTGTTAAAAAAAATACCCAGTCTCCCAAAAACAGACGTTTATGAGCTCCAGTGTGCATGGAGCCTAATGCCGTGTACACACGAGCGGACTTTACGGCAGACTTTGCCCGGCGGACTTTTCAACGTACTTTACGACGGACTTTCTGAATGAACGGACTTGCCTACACACAATCCACCAAAGTCTGACGAATTTGTACGTGATGACGTACGACCGGACTAAAACAAGGAAGATCATAGCCAGTAGCCAATAGCTGCCCTAGCGTGGCTTTTTGTCCGTCGAACTAGCATACAGACGAGCGGACTTTTCGACCAGACTCGATTTCAACGGATTGATTTAAAACATGTTTCAAATCTAAGTCCGTCCAACTTTTAAGCAAACAAAGTCCGCTGGAGCCCACACACAATCAAATTGTCCGACGAAATCCAATTCCCCCGGGCAAAGTCTGCCGTAAAGTCCGCTCGTGTGTATGCGACATTAGTCTTCACTAATTTCAGGTGCAGCAACCCTTCTTTCCTTTTTGTTTCATTATTGGCGCCAGTTCTATTTATTTATTATTTACTATATTTAAAGGAATTTTTCATTTTTATTGTTATTTCTCATTTTGATGGTTTCACTTTAGGAATCAGTAAATCACTGCTCATTTAAAAATTATGTTTTTTACAAATTTTCTTTCATTGATACATGTCCCCCAGGGCAGTACGCGGACCCCCATACCCTTTGTATGGTTTCATCTAAACCATCCCATTGTAGCTCTGGTTGTATGTTTAAGGTCATTGTCCCCTGGTAGGTGAACCTCTTCCCCAGTCTCAAATCTTTTTTAGACTTTTTTAGAACCTCTTCCCCAGTCTTAAATCTTTTTTAGACTCTAATGCTGCGTAAGCATGGGCGGACTTTTCGACCGGACTGGTCCAACAGACTTTCCAGTGGACTTTTGATGGACTTTTGATGGACTTCCGATAGACTTTCTCACGAACGGACTTGCCTACACATGATCACACCAAAGTCAGACGGATTTGTACGTGATGACCTACACCGGACTAAAATAAGGAAGTTGATAGCCAGTAGCCAATAGCTGCCCAAGCATTGTTTTTTGTCCGTTGGACTAGCATACAGACGAGTGGATTTCTGGGTCCGGCGGAGTTACGACGTAAAGATTTGAAGCCTGTTCCAAATCTAAAGTTCCGTCAGATTTGCGACTGGAAAAGTCTGCTGAAGGTCCGATGAAGCCCACACACGATCGGATTGTCCGCCGGATTTGGTCTGTCGGCGTCCATCAGACTAGTCCGCTCGAAGAGTCCGACCGTGTTTATGCCCCATTACAGTTTTTCTTCTAATGCCGCATACACACGGGCGGACTTTTCGACCGGACTGGTCCGACATACTTTCTAGCGGACTTTCGACGGACTTTTGACAGACTTCCGATGGACTTTCTAATGAACTGACTTGCCTACACACGATCACACCAAAGTCCGACGGATTTGTACGTGATAACGTACACCGGACTAAAATAAGGAAGTTGATAGCCAGTAGCCAATAGCTGCCCTAGCGTCGGTTTTTGTCCGTCGGACTAGCATACAGACAAAAGGATTTCTGGGTCCGGCGGAGTTACGACGTAAAGATTTGAAGCCTGTTCCAAATCTAAAGTCAGTCAGATTTGCGACTGGGAAATGTCTGCTGAAGGTCCGCTGAAGCCCACACACAATCGGATTGTCCACCGGATTTGGTCTGTCGGCGTCCGTCAGACCAGTCCGGTCGAAAAGTCCGACCGTGTGTACGCCCCATTAGATTTGGCTCCATCCATCTTTCTATCAACTCTGACCAGCTTCCTGTCCCTGCTGAAGAAAAGCATCCCCACAACATGATGCTGCCACCACCATGTTTCACAGTGGGGATGGTGTGTTCAGGGTGATGTGCAGTGTTAGTTTTCCGTCATACATAGCATTTTGCTTTTAGGCCAAAAAGTTACATTTTGGTCTCATCTGACCAAAGCACCTTTTACACATGTTTGCTGTATCCCCAACATGGCTTCTTGCAAACTGCAAACAGGGCTTCTTATGGCTTTCTTCCAACAATTTCTTCTTGTCACACTTCCATAAAGGCCAGGTTTGTGGAGTGCATGACTAATAGTTGTCATGTGGACAGATTCTCCCACCTGATCTGTGGATCTCTGCAGCTCCTTCAGAATTACCATGGGCCTCTTGGCTGCTTCTCTGATTAATGCTCTCTTGCCCGGCCTGTCAGTTTGGGTGGATGGCCATGTCTTGGTAGGTTTGTAGTTGCCCCATACGCTTTTCATTTGCAGATGATGGATTGGACAGTGCTCGGTGAGATGTTCAAAGCTTGGGATAGCTTTTTAGAACGTAACCCTGCTTTAAACTTCTCCACACCTTTACTCCTGACCTGTCTGGTGTGTTCCTTGGCCTCTATGATGCCGTTTGCTCAGTAAGGTTCTCTAACAAACCTCTGAAGGCTTTATAGAATAGCTGTATTTATACTGAGATTGAATTACACACAGGTGGGTTCTATTTACCAATTAGGTGTTTTCTGAAGGCAATTGGTTCCACTAGATTTTAGGGGTATCAAAGTAGAGGGGGCTGAATACAAATGCACGCCACAATTTTCACATATTTGTTTGTAAAAAAATTTGAAAACCATTTATCATTTTCCTTTCACTTCATAATTATGTGCCACTTTGAGTTGGTCTAATACATAAAATCCCAATACAATACATTTGTGTTTTTGGTTGGAACACGACATAATGTGGAAAATTTCAAGCTGTATGAATACTTTTTCAAGGCACTATATATATATATATATATATATATATATATATATATATATATATATATATATGAATATATCGGTATGTATAAAGAGAGAGAAAGAGTGAACAGCATGTAACCTGGTGTTTACCAAAAAATGACCAAAATAAACTAAATACAAGGGGGTTACTTTATTGCTCCATTAAAGAAAAATCCAAAAACTTGACATCCCTGCCCTTATTCCTACTATTAAATCGACCAAGTCTGGAGGTAAGAGAATTCAAAAGAAAAAAACACCAAACAAAACTAAATACAAGGGGGTTACAGCACAGGGAGTTTCATTTATTGTTTTGTTAACCGCTTGCCGTCCGCGCTATAGCCAAATGATGGCTGCAGTGCGGTCGTATAACTCTGGGAGGGTGTACTATGACGTCCTCCCAAAATCGCGCTCCCACGCGCCCCCTGGAGCGCGCACCTGGGAATATCCATGACTGCTGGGTCCATAGGACCCAGCGCATCACGGATCACGGTAAGTGGCCGCTGACAGCGGCCGTTTAGCACGTGATCGCTCCATCAAATGACGAAGCGATCACTTGTAGACAAACCGGCATCACGTCCGGTTCCTCTCTCCCCTTTGTATTAATCAGTAAGGAGAGGAGAGAGATAAGAGGTAGCAGATATGTGACAATTCCAGCCATCCATCCATTCATGCTCAGCCATCCATCCTCATCAATACTCAGTCATCCATCCTCATTAATACTCAGCCATCCATCCTCATTAATACTCAGCCATCCATCCTCATCAATACTCAGCCATCCATCCTCATCAATACTCATCCATCCATGCTCAGCCATCCATCCATCCATCCTCAGCAATACTCATCCATCCATCCTCAGCAATACTCTTAAATCCATCCTCAGCAAAACTTATCCATCCATCCATACTCATCAATACTCATTCATGCTCAGCCATCCATCCATACTCAGCAATACTCATCCATCCATCCATGCTCAGCCATCCCATCCATACCCAGCCGTACTCAGCCATACTCAGCCGTACCCAGCCTTACCCAGCCGCACTCAGCCGTACCCAGCCGCACTCAGCCGTACCCAGCCGCACTCAGTCGCACTCAGCCGTACCAACCGCACTCAGCCATGCCACATCAGTTCTCATCCATTCCACATCCATGCCACTACAGTTCCTCACAAAAGTGTAATAGATAGTCAAATTAGATTTGCAACTTATGCCCCTAGAACACCTGACTGTGTCCCCTGCATGTTGGGCCTCTCTATGTGGCCAGGCTGTGTAAAAGTCTCACACATCTGGTATCGCCGTACTCAGGAGGAGTAGGAGAATCTATTTTGGGGTGTAATTTTTGGCATGTACATGCTATTTGTTAGAAATATTGTATAAATGGACAGCTTTGTGTAAAAAAAAAAAAAAAACGGAAAATTGTATCAAATACTTACTGTAATTTTCCTTTCCTGAAGCCAAACCATTGCAGCATACTAGTGAGAGCTCCGCCTCTTGACCACTCCCTGAGGACCAGTGAATAGCATAAATGAAAGGCCTTGTTAGACCCCACCCCATTCTCTGTGATTAGCTACATACCGAAACGTACAAGGGTGGAACCGTATGCTGCCATGGTTTGTCATCAGGAAGGGAAAATTACAGTAAGTATTTAATACAATTTTCCGTTTTCCTGACGCCAACATGGCAGCATACTAGTGATAAATAACTAGCTGACAGGGTGGGATCTACTTGTCAAACCAATCTTCTAATTGAATCTTCTAATAGATGAGACAGAGGATTGAATAGTCCTTCCTACAAAGTCCCCTGATAACAAGGCGAATGAGGTGGGGCATAACTAGGCCTTTCATTTATGCTATTCACTGGTCCTCAGGGAGTGGTCAAGAGGCGGAGCTCTCACTAGTATGCTGCCATGTTGGCGTCTGGAAATGTGTTTTCACTTTCTTTACACATTTTCCAAAAACTTGTATAAAAACATGACATGTTCAAAAGACTCATTAGGCCTCATAGATTATACGTTGGGTTGTTTTCTTTCCAAAATGAGGTCATTTTTGGGGTGTTTCCATTGTCCTGGTGCTCCAGGGCCTTCAAAAGTGTAAGAGGTAGTCAAGAAATTATATGTGTAATTTATGCTCCAAGAACACCTGACAATGCTCCTTGCATGTTGGGCTTCTGTATGTGGCCACGGTGTGTAAAAGTCTCACATATGTGGTATCGCCATACTCAGGAGGAGTAGCAGAATGTGTTTTGGGGTGTAATTTGTGCTATGCATATGCTGTGTGTGAGAAATAACCTTGCAAAGAATTGTGGGAACAAAATTACAACTTCAAAAAAACTCACCATGCCTCTTACGAAATACCTTGGAATGTCTACTTTCCAAAAAGGGGTCATTTGTGGGGTATTTGTACTTTCCTGGCTTGTTAGTGTCTCAAGAAATGAGATAGGCCGTCAGTGCATCAGGTGTGATCAATTTTCAGAGAACGGTACCATAGCTTGTGGACTCTATAACTTTCACAAAGACCAAATAATATACACCGATTTGGGTTATGTTTACCAAAGATATGTAGCAGTATACATTTTACCCATGAAGAAAAATTACTAATTTTCAAAATTTTATAACAGAAACCAAGAAAAATGCATTTTTTACAGAATTGTTAGGCTTTTTTCTTTTATAGAGCAAAAAAAAAAACAGCAGTGATTAAATACCACCAAAAGAAAGCTCTATGTATGTGAAAAAAGAACAAAAATTTCATATAGGTACAGTGTTGCATGACTGAGTAATTGTCATTCAAAATGTGAGAGCACCGAAAACTGAAAATTGGTCTGGTTAGGAAGGGGTTTAAGTGCCCAGTGGGTAAGTGGTTAAAGAAAAATCCAGCAACTTCAGACATCTCTGGCCTTATACCTACTGTTCAAACGAACAAGTCTGGAGGTAAGAGAACTAAATAAAAGATGTAGATTTCTCAGTACTTTAGAGCAGTATTTGATTAACAGTTTGCATTGTGAAGTGAATAAAAACCTGTAAATCACACTGAGAGCAAACTGGCATACTTTGCCCAAGGGAAACATAAACAATTGCAGTCCATTATGCAATATGGCTGTGGGTGTTCTGTTTACCATTTGGCAGAAAATCACCTGGTGATAGTCAAAATGACTATTTTTTACAGCCAAATCAGTGTAGCGTGTTGGACATGTACGTATTTGCAGAACATACCTTTCTTTTCATTTGTTGTCATTTTTTGCCAGTAATATGCCAAAAAACCCATCACATAGGTTTGTCAACATATACCAAGCCCATTTTTGTAATGATATTTTTTTGCTTTAATTTGCAAAAAGAAAAAAAAAGGTTGGTATTCATATTTACACCATGTTACTGCTAGGAAGGTTCATCACATTAATTAAACATACATAATTTTTGATCCTGGGACACATCACTGACTCTATGTACTTCTCTATGTAGTGAAGGAACATTATGGCAGATATGAAGGGCCAGCAAGGTGATGTACATAGCTTCAATGACCTGCCTATGATAAATTATTATTTGCATAAGAAGTATGACATTTGGACATTATACTCAAAAATTTCTGAAGATAGCATATCAATGTTGAACAAATCAATATTGTAGGGGTTTAAATATTTCTGAGATATGACTTATCTGAAATGATTTGGGGAAAAAGTAAATATCTAATTTTTAAAAGACCACAATAAAGGGTGTTGCCATTGCTTGTTTCCCTAAATTGCTTCTATACTGTGTGTGGTACATATGATGAATTAGTGCCAAAGTATACAAATAAAAGATAACCAAGCTTTGGCTAAAAAATGCAATACTGAAAGCCCCTAGTAATTGCTAAGGACAGTGTGCGCCTCCAGCGGCGATAGCCTCAGCTTGTGCTCCAGAATGTTAATCTGTCACACTGCGGTCCACAAAAAGATTTTCATCACAGGATTCAGACTGTACAGCACTTTTAAGCCAAACCCAAGCACTAAAAACCAGATAGTATTCCTACACGTAGCTAATATCCCCTCTTCCTTTTGGCATCTCTTCTGATTCAGGTATATAATTTATGTTTTCAGCATGTATGTTTATTTATTTCATTTTTTTCAGATTTAAGCCATCTTGCACACTATATAGATATCAATCTTTTGTGTGAAAACACACAGGTCTGCATGCTAAATCATTTTTAAACTGTGGCTCACCACTACATTGCAAATTGATCTCTGTAAGTTTCAGGCACACTCCGAAACACCATTGTGACTCTGGCATTATAATACTGAACTGTTCTGGCAGTTTAATGACAATCTTCCACAGTTTCATAAATGCTATGTAACGTCTATTTTGACATTTGCAAGTTAGCAAGTCACTGATACATTTGCAATAGCCATTGTAAATCAGCTTGTATGGCTTAGTTGAAATGAGTCAATGTGATCATCAATATCAGTTACCTCTTGGTTAGATGATTTGCCACGTATTGCTGGACATTTTTCAAATTTGAGTAAGCAGGAGATGTAAAGCTAGGAATGTGATCAGTGTATTGTGCACATTTAACAGCACCATAGGATAGTCAGATTAATTTATGATCAGATGGACTATTGAATGATATGGATGTGAAGCAAGCACTTATTTGTTTGGGAACGCTGTTGTGCTATGTGCATGAAGTACAAAATAAGAGCAAGCTTTTGGAATACGTACTACTGTATAAAAGTTTAAGTTTGTTTTTGGCAATTTTAAAATACCTCAGGGAGGGATTTTTCTTTTCTGTAAAATATTAGCAAAAGAAGGGAATGCTGACCTAGCGCATTACCAAAAATAAATTTTATTCTAAACAAAAACGACAATGGTTGTATTTACATACAAACGTTGTGTATAAGCATATCACAGCAAAGTTAGATGCAAACAGTCACCCTCAAGTCTAATGCAGAGAACCAGTGATGCAGGAAGACCAGGGGATGTTTGAAGTGTCTAACGTGTTTCGAGGGAGAACCCTCTTCCTCAGAGCCAAAATGGTGAAATGCTTTGAGGATTCTCCCTCAAAATGCATTAGCCACTTCAAACACCGCCTGGTCTTCCTGCATTACCGGTGTTCCTTATTAGACATGACGGTGACTGTTCGTATCTGCCTTTGCTGTGATATGCTTGTACACAACGTTATTTTGAATAAAATGCGCTGGTAATGCGCTAGGTCGTGCTCCCTTCTTTTGCTAATATTTTACAGTTCTAGGAATACCCATTGTCCTAAGGAGGGCAGAAAGGCCATTGGCATTGAAAAGAGTTTCTTGCACTACACATCCCTAGACCTACCACCCGAACGGAGGAGATTTTGTTTTTGTCCCTGCCAATATTATGGCTTTAAGTGATCACCTCTCTGCTGGATTCCAAGATAAAGTTTTTTTACTGATACACATTATGAATATTTTTGATGAGATCTCATGTGATTAGGATTAACATATGGTGTGGGGAAGGTTAATCGGTCAATGCAGAGTTTAATAATTTAACATTCCATATCACAACAATGGGAAGAATGTTTCTTTCTGGATAGGTTCCAAAAAATATCATTCAATTTGCCATAAAGCAATTATGGCATGAAGGTGCTGGTTAGCCTGAAGTGTTTTTTATGCAACAGATCTGTAATTTTTTACAGGGGGTGGGTTGCTAGAGGGTAATATTTTTGAAACCATGTATTTTAACGTTTTTGTATTGTTATAATTACAAATCTTGTAAGTGAATCAGTACTTATTTTCTTTTCTTTAGGTGTTTACTAACTTACATGTGGAGAAATCAAGTAAAAACTAACCAAGACTTGAAGGAAGAATGAATAGAATAAAATTAGGATAAAATGGGAAGGGGACAAGTGACAACTGAACAAACCTCAGAGAACGAGTGAGAAGAACAAGTGAAAATGATCAATACCTGGAGGAGAAATAATTGGTAACAACTGACCCAGACCCAGAGAAGGATATGTGAGGAGGGCAGGTGACAAATGCACAAGACCTAGAAGAGGAATTAGAACATATGAGGAGAACAGGTGAAAACTGACCTGACTGAGGCAGAATTTTAGAGTAGAGGCATCAAGGTTTGGAGGATGAGTAAGAAGCATGTTGTAGAATTTCCTAACAGGAAATTTAATTAAATCATCATGATAGAACCTATGTCAACTTCAGGATGTCCATTCCACAATATTCCGTGTTTTGCATACAAAGAGAGCTTGATTGTTTCCCCCCTGCCTCTGAAAGAAGCTTCCTGAACATGTGGAGGGAGATTCAAAGGACTGGCCTGAATATTTATCATTGCCTGGACAATCCCTGAAGTGTTCAGAAGGTGGCTGTGGAGGTAAAAAATAGTATGAAGCTCTGAAGATATTGTTCCTTCTCCCCAGGAGGGTTCCAAAGCCTCAGGGGCTTCTGTCCTTAGACAGCCTGTGGACTGTATAGCTGTTCTTGAGGCCTCAGCATGTCAGGGTTGAGGGCCTGGATTTATCTCCTGAGGGGCTGGCTGTAGGACTTCACCACAAAGGATTTGGTTTGGATAAGGATTGTCTCCCTCACTGGACCATGTCTGGAGGAAGCTGTAAGGTGACAGCTGTCCTGAGAACTTGTTAATAAAGACCCTGAGTTGACTCTTGGTGACTGTGTACTTATGGGATATAAGTGCCCGAGATAGCTTGGACTGAGGCGGCTCTCATAGGGTCTCAGAATACTCCCAATTCCCCTGTCCTCAGCAGAATCATGGAGAGTCCAGAGGAAAGTGTCCCTTTGTTACTATGCAGCCTCCTGGAAACTGCATTGGCTACCAATCGTTGTACAGTGGTGCAAGGTAAAGAGATGCCAAAGAGAATTGCCTTATGGTCTACAATTGTGAAGTCTTAGATTGTTTGTCATCACCAATTACTTCCACAGAAAGACTAGGGGAAATATTTTCCTCTCATTGCATTGCTGTTCTTTGGAGTATCCCATGCCCTAACCCCTCTCCTGTTTAAAGTTCTCCAAGCAGTACATTTCAGAAAGACATCCCCTAGACTGAGTTATTGGTGTTGGAGTGTATGGACTGGTGCTTGTGGTGGTGAACAGCCTCAGTACTATTAGGGAAAAAACAGCTATCACCAGTAGCTCCTATGAGGGAAGCACTACCTTTACTTTATAGTTATGAGTTTGCTTGAATGTGATTATGTGTACTAATAGCAAATGATTCCTATCCTTTAATTTTTGGAGATTAACAGTGAAATGAAAAAAATGTATATTTGATTACACTGCATAGGGTAATTTTAAAATGTACTTAAAATATAAAGCAGAAATGTAAATAATATTTCAGTACAATGTTGAAAGTGCGAACAGAATACAAGAAACAAAGTGACCATTGAAACTGTAAAATCATTTGAATCCCAGAATTTAAATGTTTCTAAAGAAGGTATAATAAAATGGTGATCTATACAGTGGTGGTCAGCAATTACGATATTGCATTATTATATAAATGCTTTTAATAAATATTACAATAAATATGATATGCCAGAAGTGTTTTTCTTGGTGTATACACACACACGATATCCAGGCTGATATTCATGTCATTTCCATTTTGTGTTTGGATGCCATACAGTAACATTTGTGTGGGGGTGTCATGCAATAACCAAAATAAAATAAAAATGTAAGTTTTGTGCATAGAAATCAGTGTGTGTGTGTGTGTGTGGAGGGGGGGGGGGGTGATTGTCAATTCTGGCCATTTAAGAGGGCTACTAGGTAAGCTGTTATCACACAAATAGCATTGGAAGCTGGGCACAGCCACGAAGAACATTTGATAATGCAAAACAAAAGACAGCAAAGGGTGGAAAATACTTTTGCCAGGTTATGGTGAATGCAAATTTCTGATATTTGACACATATACCGTACTGTCACAAATTTTGTAAGTCTATACAGTGCCTGCTTAAATCAGTGAGAGCTGTAGTGTTCACTCACACAAAGAAATCTTTAGTTTTTTGCACTGCCTTCTTTTTAAACAATATATATTTAAAGTAAAAAGGCAAGACTTTTTTTGTTTTGGATAAAGTGGAGAGGGATTAGAACACCTGTCAGCATTTGTCGTTGTCTGTGCCTCCTATGGGGAGATTCACCCTATTAGTCCTGTTTACTGTTATCATCAAAATTGAATGTAAAAGAAAATCTAAATTTTGGGCTGTCCCCAGAAAAGTAATAGAGGAGGAATCTTCTAATGGGGACACCAGTTTTGGTGACCCGGGGGCCCCAAGGAATTCCCTTAATTTACAGGGATTTCTTCTCACTTGCTGCTTTGGCTATGGGACAGGAAGTAAAAGTAAATCGCCCCACTGGAACACAGATTGCAAATAAAATACTAACAGGGGTTATAACCATCACTTGCCCTGTCCAAAATGAAAAAAAAAGGTTTGCCTATAGTTCTACGTTAAAAACTGTAAATATTTATTTTTCACTTATAGCACAACACTGAAAAGCAAGGAGTTAATATTTTGAGGACAGCGTTAAGAGCCAAGAAAATCACTCCCTTTACCTATACATTTGGACTCATGGATGTATTTGTAGTTTAGTCTGTATCTGTGCTATAAAAGGGTAGTTTGGGTGCATATTTGGCCATGGGTTGATTTGCATGGCTCAATCAATTACTCTGAATGCAATTTTTTTTTGGATTTGTTTAGTCATAACAATTTTAGGAAGGTGGTTCTGTACATTATAGTGCTTTAGTGACAGACTATTGATTGACCAGTCATTTGTGTACTTAGACAAAAACTGCACAAACTCTAGGGTTTATGTTATTGTGTCGTCTCTGAGCAAGTATTTTATTTTCAAATATTTTATTTCTTAACTATCAAAGGTGAGTCTAGGTTCTCACAACAGTCACATCTACACAATAACTTTAACAGATATATTTAAGGAAATAGAACAATAGTCCAAAAATAGAAATTAGATCATTCATAGCACCCTCAATATACATCCAGTGAGAATTAATGCCGATATTTTAACCACCACAGGGAACACCCCGAGTCCCCATACCCGGGGTCGACCTATCTGTTTTCCATTTTCTAAATCACAAAAACTAAAACAAAAACAAAAATTAATTTTTAAAAAAGGGGAGCAGGGGGGGAAAAGGGTAGGGAAGGTACCACTTTGTCAATATTTTGTAATTAGCCTCCTGGATCTTAGTACAGATAGATGATTTCAGCGAGAGTCTAATCATGTTTTGTCTTTGACTAGTTGTGAACTTACAGTTCATCTCTCTCTCCCATCTCTCTATCCAAGATAGATATGGTTGTTCCATAATCAGTAGACCATACATCCCTGAGAGTGTTTGTGTCAAAGTCCCATCGTTCGAGCAGCACTCTTCAAATGTGGATAATTGATGACCGAACCTCTCCGGAGACTTTAGTGAGCAAAGAAAGTGATGTAACTAGAGAGCATTCCAAAACGGCAGATGGAAGGAGCCCAAGGGCTCCTTTAATGCAGCTATAGATGGCCAGCTGTCCGGTAGTAAAAAATGCGATGCTCGAAAGCAGTTAGTTTGTTAAAGGATGGAGAAATGGTGATCTCTCAAGCCTGGAGGAAATCTTGGGTTTCCAAGAATAGGCATCAAAAGCAAGCCCATTGATGAAAGAGAGGTTTTGACGATCACTTGTGAGCAGGTACGTACTGTGGGGCCTATCAGAGGGTGTATTGTTAAATAAGACGGGAGATTATCATAGCACCATGGTGCCCCTTTCAGTAAAACGTCAGTTTGAGCTTGCTCAACCTGAACCCAGAGTTTATCCCTTGAGCGGCAACTCCAGTCTATGAGTCACCTCAGATGTACAGCCTGATAGTATTTAAGTACGTCTGGGAGTGCGATACCTCCACTATGTTTAGATAGTTGGGATCTGGGAATGCATGCCCATATGTGCCCATATAAATTTGATAAATAAAGAATGGACCTGTTTATGGATGGTATCTTAATTGGTAAGGTTTGAAGTACATATAAGTACTTGGGTAGGATACTCATCTTTAAAAGATTACATCTACCAAACCATGAATGCAGTCCCCGATTCTACATTTCCAGAGAAATACGTGTTCTAGTCAAAAGAGGGGGGAAATTGAGTTCAAAGACTCGAGTTAGGTTGGAGGGAATATACGTTCCCAGATACTTCAAAGCTGTATCTGTCCACCTAAACTTGAAATTTTATCTGTAGGGTCTGAAGCAGTGCAGTAGAAATGCCAACCCCCATAGCCTCCGATTTATTGAAATTGATCTGTAAATTAGACAATCTGCCATGAATTTCAAATTCACAAATAAGGTTAGGAAGCAAAATTAAAGGGTTAGTGAGAGAAGTGAGTGAGAGAAAAGAGCAAGTCTTCCGCGTACGCTGAAATTTTGTGTTGTCCCTTTCCCACTCTAACTCCAGTGATATCTGGATTCCGCCGTATCATACAAAGGAAAGGTTTCAGGGAGAGAACATAAAGCAAGGGGGACAGAGGACACCCCTGCCTCATCCCATTTGAGATAGGGAAGGGGTCTGATAGGGTTCCGTTAACTTTGACTTGGGCTGTCGGATGTGAGTAAATCTTAGATATCCACTGCAGCATGTGTCCCCCCAGACCTATGTGACGTAAGACCGTAATCATAAAATTCCAGTTAACGCGGTCAAATGCCTTTTCAGCATCTGTGCCTATTATAACGCATGGATTACGCATCTCCTGTGCAGTGTGAAAAAGGTTTAACACTTTAATTGTATTATCCCAAGCTTCTCTAGTAGGGATAAATCCCATGTGGTCAAGATGAATCCTGAAGAAGTGGGTGAGTTTTTCCATCCGTTGCCACTTAAGCCATGCTCCATGTTTGATAAGAACACCTCTTATAACAGCCTTATGGGCTTCCCATAGGATCCCTATGTCAGTGTCAGGTTGTTTATTGGTTTGGAAGTTCTGAGCTATCTCATGTTGTACATCTTCCTATATCTCTGGGATCTGCAAGAGGCTTTAATTCAGTCTCCAGAACCTAGTCCTGGAAGCTGAGAGCTCTGATAGTTGATACGTCAACTCAATCGGTGGGTGATCTGACCATGTAATTATGCTGATTGCTGTACTATAAACAACCTGTAGTTGTGCATGTGGGATCAGAAAATAGTCTATGCGCAAATAGAGTTTATGAGGAGTAGAATAGAACGTATAGTATCTCTCACCTGAGTGGTGTAAGCGCCAGATGTCGATCAGTTGAGCCTTGTGGATAGTTTGTGCCACTTGCTTACGGGTACCAAGAGTAACAGGGGATGAGCCAGAAGAGGAGTCCATATTGGGAAGTAACGGAACATTAAAATTGCCTCCTAAAATCAACTGACCTTCAGAAAATTCTATAAGGCGATCTATTGTACAGCTAAGAAAAAGATCTTGATGGTCATTTGGGGCATATGTGGAAGCAAAGGTCATTTTCACCTCTCCTATCAGACCTTTGACAAACATAAAGCGTCCTTTCGGATCTGCCAGGATATCCTGACAAGACCATGGGAGACGGCTAGATAGTAATATAGATACACCCTTAGTTTTAGCTAGGCTGTTCGTGGAATGGTAAGCAACTGGATAATACCTATTCTTTAAAAGAGGAAGTTTATCGTCTCTGAAGTGTGTTTCTTGAATAAACGTTGCATCTATATGTGAGGGTTTCAGGTCGTTCAATAGTATAAGTCTCTTTTTGGGCATATTTAGCCCCTTGGCATTTAACAAGAGTATCTTGACAGCATCCATCTCAGGGTAGGGGGCGGGATTTGCAAAGGAAGAGGAGGGAAAGGAAGAAGGAAGAGGGAAGAAAAAAAAAAAGGAAAAAGCCCCCAAAATCCCAAAACCTTTTTGGGGGCCTATTTACTATGACCACTAGGGATGGGCACTTTCCGATGACCTCCCTAGGGGCCACTAAGCCGTTACTTTGTGCACTCAGCTTCTTGAACTATGTGAGTGCTGTCCTGGGGGGAAGTGGTTGAACACAGCCAAAAAGGAGGAGCTCCCAGCATTCTCTGCTAGCCCCTTTATATAATTAATTGAAAAAGAGAGAGAACATACCATAAACAACACTTTTATCTAGTTGCCTTGTTATGTTCTGCCTCATCTTCTCTGAAGATCATCTCTTAATATCAAACTTATAGCAAAAAAAAAAAAAGGAGGGGAAGAGTTTGGATATTTTACTTCAATAGGTAACTCTATTGGTACAGGAGTGGAATCCCTGGTTACTAACTATACTTTTTATTGTATATAGGGCGAGATTTGGGGGGAGGAGAGGGAGAGGGAAAAGAGAGAGAAAAGAAAACAATTCCCTGCCTTCAAGGGGGAGGAGACCTATTTCCTCCAATCTCCACTCTCCATTTAAAATATCTTTCCAAGTGACTCCCCTCTATCCTTCATCCCCTAGTGACTCAAATATTATCAAATATCATCTAAATACAAGATTTATCTTGTATAATGTGAAAAAGTTACCTAACACCTTTGTGTGGTTATTGGTGTAATTATAATTGTGAGAAATACCCCAAGTGTCTATATTTATTCACTTTGTATCTTGTGTCCCTATTCTTTACCTCGTCTCCCCATTTTCCCCTCCACGTGTCTTATTATGTGTATATGGTCGTGTATCAAAATCTTTCTTTGTGTCCAGCAAAAAAAGAAAAAAAGAAAAAACAAACCACCCCTATATAGGAGGGGGGAGGTTACACCTCTCTCTCCTTTCTTCACCTCCCTCTCCCCTCCCGCCTATATCTGGTAATATCTGGAAGTGATTATCTCATCTCTTCAATCCATATTTATCCAACACTTTATTAATATTTCCCTTCATTTTGTAACAATCTGTTATGCAAAATCCTCCCTCCTCCCCTTAGATCTCCCCCCTCGGTAAGCCATTTAACCAGAGCAACAAAGATTTAAAACTACTTAGAGTAATGTCCAAACCATATAATCTAACCCTTACTTTGTCTAATATCTATATCTTGATTTCCATAGCAGTCTCGAGAAAGAGAGGAAAAATAAAAACCCCAGGGGGCAAACACAAAAAACAACAACACAGGGGTCAAGAAAAAAATAAAAAAAACCCACAGGGGGCAAAGAGAGGAGAAAAAAAAACAAAAAAATGTTTTGCCACACGGAGGGGGGGGGGGGGGCAAAAACTGGAAATTAAATAAATGGGGGTAAACACAAAAAAGAAAATTAAATAAAAACCCTACAGGGGGCTAACAGAAAAAATAAAGAATGGCTTTTAAAATTAACACATTGGAGGTCATTCACTATAGAGCGACGGCGCTAATTAGCGCTAATTGCCACTAATTAGTGCTAATTAGCTCTAATTAGCACTAAAACGTATTCACTATAGTGCTGGTGAGAAAATACTCCCAAAATCGAATTTACTATAGTTCCCTGAAACCAAATAGCGCCCAAACCCTTATGCCCGGACTTTGTTCGGACATTCCGACAACAAAATCCTAGGATTTTTTCCGACGGATGTTGGTCTCAAACTTGTTTTGCGTACACACGGTCGCACAAATTTGTCGGAATTTCCGATCGCCAAGAACGCGGTGACATCAAGCACGTACGACGAGACTAGAAAAGGCCATTTCAGAACCAAGCGCGGCACCCTTTGGGCTCCTTTTGCTAATCGCGTGTTAGTAAAAGTTTGGTGAGAGACGATTCGCGCTTTTTCAGACTCGTGGTTTTCAGATCGTTTTCTGCCGTTCAGTTTGTGCTTGTGGGTTTGTATCTGCTCTTCAGTGCGTGCAAGCAAGTTCCGCGTGACTTTAATTAGTCATTGTGTTCTTGTGCGTTCGTTACTGTTTTTCAAGTCACTCTTCACAGGCCTTGCTGTTCTTCAGTGCATTCTGTTACTTCGTTCCGAACAGCCGAACGTTTTCTAGCCATGTTTCGTATACGTACTCCTCGTAGAGTTCGTGCTGTGCGGGGGCTTGGTGTTGGGGTCCTGACCTTGACACAAGTCCAGTCCATGAACAGGGAGGGGAGGAGTTCATGGACCAAGAATTGGTTGCTTCAGCCTGACCAGTTCTGTCATATGCCTTTGCTCCGTGAGATCCGTGAGAATAATCCTGATGATTTCAGGAACTTTCTCCTTTGTTGGCTTCGCTGCCCCCTATATCAGCAGGCAGGATACCTGCATGAGGCAAGCCATCACTCCGGAGCAGAGGCTGGTCACTACCCTGCGGTACTTGGCAACAGGGAGAAGCCTGCAGGACCTCAAGTTCTTGACAGGCATCTCCCCCCAGGCTCTGGGGATCATTATCCTAGAGACCTGTTCTGCCATCATCCAGGTCCTGCAGAAGGAGTATATGAAGGTAAGATTTATCCTTTAATATCACATTTTATTGTATTTAATGTATTTAATGTTTGATAATATCTTGTATTTCTTTCCTCATTC
Organism: Lithobates clamitans; assembly: GCA_037952925.1. Taxonomy (NCBI): domain Eukaryota; kingdom Metazoa; phylum Chordata; class Amphibia; order Anura; family Ranidae; genus Lithobates; species Lithobates clamitans. The sequence goes on from JBBGZY010000748.1 coordinate 754,600, forward strand.
CCTAATTACCATGATTGGAATATGCTGTGAATGTCCCCTTTGTTCTCATGCATGCTGTTTTTTTATGTAATTATTTTTTAAGTCCTTCATACATATTTGCCTTCACTTACCTCCCCAACATGGTCTCCTAGCCCTATATTCACCTCATGTAGTCACTTAACAATGTATTTTATCAGCTCCATAGTAGTGCTTTACCCCAAACACCCCCTAAAATGTTTGGAAATGTGATTTGTGCTTTAAATTCAGGCAGAGTGCCAGAGGCTTTTTTTTGTAGTGTCCCCAAATCAGTTTTATAAAACCTCCCTCCCCCCAACTGCTAAGTCAGCTGATCACAAATCTCTATCGATCCTCAATCATCTATCTGCTGACTTTGCCAAACCCATACACACTATACCCATCTATTTTGTGGTCAGATTTATGGATGAATTCCCCAAAGCATGTAGTGCAAGGGCCTGCCTGTATACTTTCAAATGGTAATGTTTAAAGTTTTTGGATTTGATTATTATCTTGATAGGTAATATCAGAATGTCCAAATGTCCTCAAATGTGTACAGTGTGTATTTATATCTTTGTATTATGACACTTCTTACCTGTCCAGTGGGCTGCCAATAGTGTAACTAAGGAGGGGCTGTTACAAGTAATACCCATTATTTAGGCATTCATCTCTCAATGAAGTGAAGAGGGTTACCTGTCCCCCCCCTATAATGTTAGAAATGGCCCATGAGAGGGGGGGGAGGTTGAATATGATAGTTGTACCTTATACTTTGGTGTTAATTTCCCCTTAATAAATGCTATCTGGAGGTTGTCCAAGAATGTTTGTGCCTAATCTGCTTGCCATGTTTATGTGCAAAAATAGTAAATTATTTTTGTTTTCCTCAACAGTTTCCTTCCACGCCACAGGAATGGCAGACTGTGGCCTCCCACTTTGCCCAGCGGTGGGACTTTCCTAACTGCGGAGGGGCAATTGATGGCAAACACGTCCACATCGTCCCACCACCCAACTCGGGGTCGTACTATTTCAACTATAAGGGGTTCAATAGTATTGTGATGTTGGCGGTGGTGTCGGCTAATTCCCACTTCTTGTATGTGGATGTGGGGAAGAATGGCCGGATGTCCGAAGGTGGAGTCATCGCCCAGACGGAGTTCTACAGGCGTCTCCAGAATGGCAGCTTGGACTTGCTACCTCCAGAGGACAAGGTGGAAGGACTCCCATTCATTGCTGATGAAGCATTTGCGCTGGGGGACCATCTTATGCGGCCATTCCCGATGAGGACCCTCACCCTCACAGAGGGTTTTTAATTACCAGCTGGCCAGAGCCAGAAGAGTGGTGGAGAACACATTTGGAATCATGGCCAGCCGGTTCCGCCTATTTCTGACACCCATCCATATGGCGGAGTATAAACTTAATCATCTAATCCTGGCATGCTGTGTTCTCCATAACTTTTTACGCAAACATTCTGCCAACTATGCTGGCTCAGTTGGGCCTGAGGCCGGAATTATACATGATCCAACCCTGACGGCGCTTAAAAGTGGCCGTCCTGGCTTGCCCTCCCTGAGTGCCCGTGATGTGCGGTTAAGATACCTTGAGTTCTTTGCAGGTAGGGGGGCCATCAATATGCCAGACAATTTGTGAAGCATTTATCAAATAAAAAAGAAAAAGCTAATGTTTGTTGACATTTACTGCTTGTGTTTGTTTTAGCTGACCATGACAGCAATGTGGGGAGTCCTGAAAATGGCGTGATTGTGTAACCCTATACAAAGCACTGTTGGGTGTTATTAACTAAAGGCCAAGACACTTTTTATACTACAAGTGCATTTGAAACTGCACTGAAACTGCACTTGTAGTGCAAAGAGGATTTGCCCTTAGGAAATAACCTCCATTTTCTCACAAAACAGCAATTACATCACCACAAAAGTGTTGTAGCGTTAAGACAATAATCCACACATTCTTGATTAACAATCTTTTTAATACCTGTACAATCACATGTGCATTTACCAAAGGTTTTTTAAACAAACCAACATGTTTGTTGTCTAACATTTTTGGGGGTGGCATTAGCAAAAATAGAAATGTCCATTTACAATAAAACAGGCCTGTGTAAAACCAACAAGAAATACAAAAATCTTGAACTTACAAAGTTCACATTTGGAAAAACTTGAAGGCAATATCAGACATGAGTATTTAGGAACTGTGTTTGATATTGCGTTCAGATGGTGTGAAGTCACCCCTTGAAAAGCCAAATTTGGAAGATGCACACCAATTTATGAATGTCAACATGTGCTAGCTGCCATCACGGGGGATCAAGGGACGTGTTTTGTGGGAGAAACCCCTTCCTCACAGCTACTTTATTATTGAGGAAGGGGTTGCACCCCCAAAACACGTCCATTGATCTCCCGTGATGGCAGATAGCACATGTTGGCACACTGTGTGCATCCTAGAAATTGGTAATTTCAAAATATTGCTCTAAAGTTTTTCCTATTGTAGCACACAATAAAATAAAGTGATTTTGTGGGGTTTTAAATTTGCCCCAAAATATCAATGATGTTATTATTTTTTTGAATAACATCATTGATTTTTTTCTTGAGGTTTTCCAATTCAAAATTACACCCCATGATCTCCCCGATCAGGATCTGTGCACTTTCTGATGTGAAAGGATCTTGATCCATAACATCACGATCACCTAAAAAGAGAGTAACCAAACAAAAACAGGTATCAAAAATCTGCCAGCATCCATCTCTTACCTGGGCCTGTGGTCGCAGACACTCACCTGTTGTGGTGCCAATTTCCACCATATCTTCTTCCTCCTCCTGCTCAGCTTGTTTTGGGGTATTTCCCCTTCTTCCAGAGGTGGGGGGGTCTCTGGTCTCCTCGGATGAGGGGTGTCCTCCAAGTCTTTTCTCCCCTATGTTAAACAAAAATGGTATAATTAGCACACAGATATTTGATGGCAGAACTATAAATAGGAAACATTGCTTGGAATTGGGGTACAATTGTCAATTTTAGCTGAGTTCAAAGATGTATCTTTTTTACTGGCCTTTGTCAACCTGCAATTCTTTACCTGTTTTGTACAAGCTTCACAGATGGAGACCCCCCCATAGTATACACCGGAGCCCCTGTGTGCTCACCCTAATCAAAATTGTGTTCTTGTGTCCCACACTATAGTGCTCCAGTGTCCAGATGTGAAAACAGCTGCTGAGTGTCCTCTCCTTACTCAGAATCTAGTTTGCATTTCATTCTAGTAACAAAGTCATCTACACAGCCAAATTTTTTTCAGACAAGTAGGCCCTAAAAAAATTTGGAAAATGCATAGGGCCTAAACAATGGTGTTTTAGAGGCCGAAAGAAAAATGTTGGATACAAACGATTCAAATGGTCCCATGAACATTAAAATTTCCATTTTAAACTGTACAACAATTAAGAAAACAATATGGAGCAGCACGAACGTAATAAAGAAAAGAATGAATCTGAACACAGCACAACTACTTACTTTTTTGCAGCACTCTCCGGATCTTTCTGTACTGCTTGGGCTCTCTTAATTTCAGGTCCGACCACTGCTTCCTGAGCTGATCTTTCGATCATCGTACCCTGAAATTCCGGTGCAGACTTTTAACCACTTTCGCAATGATCTTGGCCTTTCTGATATTGGGGTTGGGGTAAGGCCCATACTTTCCATCATAGTCGGCCTTCTTCAGGATGTCCACCATCTCCAACATCTCCCCAAAGGACATATTTGAGGCCTTAAATCTGCTCCTTCTGGATTGGGACGTGTCCGGATCCGGGCTTTCCTCCTCCTCCTCCTCGTTCCTGTAATTAGCACGCACCTGCTGTGTCTCCGCCATGTGCTCCTCCCCCACTGCGCAGAATGAAAAGGGGCGGGGAATAGACTAGAAAGAACGTCAGGGGCGGGCGGAGTTACACGCATGCGCAGTGTTATAAAGCGTAACACACGTGCGTATTACGTACGATCTGTGAGCGGGCGAAGGCGCATTGGACGTGCCGATCGTAAGAACGAAGCTAAGAGACATACTTGTGCCTATACTGCTTCTAGATTGAGGCCTATATTGTAACAAGATTAGTACAGTTTGGTCTGACATTAGGCTTGGTCTTGTGTTGTGTCTTGCAGTGAACATGGATATCTTATTAAAAGATAATGACTTCATGTCAATATTCATTGATATGTTAAGGGAGCTGCCATGTCTGTGGGAGATCAACCACCCACATTACAAGAACCAAACAAAGAGGAAGGCAGCGCTGGATCAATTGTTGGAAATTGTGAAGCAGGTGATCCCCACGACAGACATCACATATTTGAAGATCTTAATTGGTGGCCTGAGGAGCACATATGTAAGGGAGCGCCAGAAAGTCCAGTATTCGCAGAGATCCGGAGCAGCAGATGACATCTATGTCCCCAGGATGTGGTACTATGACAGGCTGCATTTTCTGGTAGGCCAGACTGAACCCAGGTCATCACTCTCCAGTCTTCCTTCCACGCTTCCTTCCCCCCCAGCTGAGGCTTCTGACGCCCAACCTGGGCCTTCCAGGCAACAACATGTGGAGGAGCCCAGATTGAGCCAGGTATAGCATTCCTATAAATATTTCTGCTTGTCCAATCAATGATGTTAACTAGATGTTAGTTGGGAGTACTAATTTAGGATTGTGATCGATGAAGCAAAAACTAAAACCATGTTCCTTTTTCATACACAGGGAAGTCTCAGCCAGGAGGTGGCCGGGCCGAGCCGGCTGCCTGATCTGCAGGTCCCTCTACTCCCCCTGGAAAGAGAAAGTGGCAGGAGGAGGAGTGCCCTAGAGGAGGCTGCCATAGGACTCTTTTGGAGGGCTACAGAGGCCCTGGGAGCACCACAGACCGTGGAGGACGACTTCGCTGCCATCATTGCCTCAAAAATGCAGAGGATGGAGGAGGAACAACAACTCATGTGTGAGTTGCTCATATTGGAGGCTCTTAATAAAGGTATGAGGGGCCAAATTACATCTCAGACACAACTTTGCGAACTCACACATGGTCCTCCTCCTCCTCCTGCAGGTCCTCCTCCTCCTCCTCCTTCTCCTCCGGGTCCTCCCAGTCCTCCTCCTCCTCCAAGTCCTACTCCTCCTCCTGCCACATCTCCAACAGAAGAGCCACAGCCAGGAAGGAAGCGTGGAAGGAAGACCAGAAAGTGAGGACCCTGGATCCAGTCTGGTCGCCCAAAAGATGCAGCCTCTTGTGGTACCACAGCCTGGGGACACAGATGTCATCTGCTGCTTTCCGGATCTCTGGGACTTCTGGACCAGACTGCCCTCCCTTACATATGGACTCCTCAGGCCACCAATTTTGATGTTCAAGAATTGTTGTCTGCCCTGGGGGTCCCAGGCTTTGCTAATTTCTCCTGTTGATCCAGCGTTGCCTCCCTCTTTGTTTGGTTCTGAGCCCTAATAAAGGATTTTTGGTTTGAATTATACTTGCCTATGTGTGTTTTACTTCAAAAAGGACAGTTGGTTTGTGAGGATTCAGGTACATTTCAAAAATACAATGTGAAATTAACAAAGGACACCAACAACAAACAATCTCCTTGAGATTAAATAACAAAAGATATCAATGGTGTTGTGGTAACTTGACACACAAAACACACACAAAAATAGTCTGGAGTAAAAATAAAAATAAGATTAAACAAAGATCAGCCTTGGAAAAAATACAAACATAAAATCTAAAGGAAAAATGGCTTGAAAGCACAAAAAACTAAAAGCAAAAAAAAGATGTGACAAATAACAATATATTCAGGGAATCCCAAGAAAAAAACAACAAATTAAGTTTGTGAGAAGTCTGTGTGAATATGAGCAGCAAAACTACTTAATTCTTGTCACATTAGAAAGAAGAAGAGAATGAATATGAGCAGCAAAACTACTTAATTCTTGTCACATTAGAAAGAAGAAGAGAGTGCCCTGTATTAAACCTTTTTTAACATTGTACCGTGACGAAAGTGCTGTATCCATTGCGAACGCTCATTTTACCAGACCGAGCTGTTCCGTGTCGAAATTTCTTCTGAGCATGCGTGGCACTTTGTGTGTCGGAACAGGCCACACACGGTCGGAATTGATGCGATCGGATTTTGTTGTCAGAAAATTTTATCTCCTGCTCTCAAACTTTGTGTGTCGGAAAATCCGATGGAAAATGTCCGATGGAGCCCACACGGACATTTTCCATCGGAAAATCCGACCGTGTGTACGGGGCATTACTCTGCTAAAACCTGGAGTAGTGTACATGGAAATAATGTTTAGAGCATGATATAATTGCCTAAATGGTACTAAAATATGCGGTATATTATTCAAAGATAATCTGCTTTTAAACTGTGTGAAAAAGTGATTTCTACACTGAAATATCTTTAAAAGTCTGAGAAGTGAAAAATTCCCCGTTTTGGACAACTAGGTGCCAACACAACTGAGCATGCTCAGACCTGAAAATAGCTCTCATTTTAACTCAAGTGTCTTTTTTACCCGGCGCTATAGTAAATACCAAAATGAGAGCAAATTAGAGAGCATTTTTTTGAAGTGAAAATCTGCTCTATTCTAGTCCAAATCAAGTTTCAGCCATTGATTCTAATGGAACAATTCTAACTTTCACAAAAAAACCTTTTAATGTTGAGATGAAATGTATCTTTCTCTGAAATAAATTTTCCGTTGCAACATTGTTGCTTCTACTTAAAATATTTTGCTTTTAAGAATGCTAGAATGTGGAATGTTTTGATGTTTTGGTAAAATATATTTTTCTCTGTCGCTTTCACTTGTTACTCTCCATCTCACAACAATCTTTACCCAAATTCACACAGGTGTCTTTACAATCCACAAACAATACCATTGCTGATGCAAATTTAAAATGAATCACCATTTTTTGTGCTTTTTATCATTTCCAAATATTCATAATTTGAGCCCAAAAAATGTGATATGTGTACCAACATCAGAAAGCAAAATGTAATTCCCCAAAATTTGAGGGTAATATTCTACTCTCACCCACAAAAAAACAAATATCACAGAATAAATCAAGAAGAATAACTCTTGAGTAATGTAATTCCATCACCTGTATGTCCAAAGAAATGCAGTATTTATTTGTAGTTATGTGTAGGAAGTTCTCACATGTGGCAGCTCTGTGGCTTAGAGGTTAGAACTTCTGCTTAGTATCCCTGAGTTGAAGGTCATGCCCCTGTTGAAGGTCTATTGATCGAAACGCGTAGGGCGGCTTTAACTCTATACATTGCCACTCTGTTTAATTTTTATATCTGTGATCACTTTTATGTACCATAGTTTTTTAGTAATAAACAACCCTGATTTGCACTATGTGGAGGCATTCCCCTTTTTTTCCACATACCTCCTGGATATGAGAAAATGTTTGAACCTTGGAACCGGTCCTGGCTTCCTTCCTGGTGACATCTTGGCTTGCAGACGTCCCATCGGTCCTTGGCCATTCATACATCTGCCCTTGGTGGCATACTGCTTGATTGACTCTATGCTGATGGCAGTAGAGTCCAACAGTTCCGATAAGTGCACTTATATCCACCTATTGCTTTGATGACATCCGAGCTGATATTTGGAAAGCTGATGGAATTTCTATCCTGATTTTACTGCATTTGTCATAGACTTTTGTTTTTTTGACAACACTCCCCCAGTGGGATATTTATATATGTTTGCAGAGACATTTACTTTATACCACCCATGGTGTTTTTTTCCCCTTTTAGCGCTGCAATTTATTTATTTTATTAGTAACCCTGAGTGTCTGGGTTCAAATCCCAACCATGTTATTTCGTGTAGAGAAGTTGTCTCATCTCCCAGGTCCTATAACTATGTCTAAATGTAGTATTTATGTGTAGGAGTGTTCCACCACCATTGTAAGTCTTTTCCAGGTACACTATTTAGCCAAAAGTATTGGGACGCCTGCCTTTACACACACATGAACTTTAATTGCAGCCCAGTCTTAGTCTGTAGGGTTAAAATTTGATTTGGCCCACCTATTACAGCTAGAACAGCTTCTGGGAAGGCTATCCACAAGGTTTAATGTGTCTATGGGAATGTTTGATCATTCTTCCAGAAGTGCATTTGTGAGGCCAGGCACTGGTGTTGGATGAGAAGGCCTGGCTCGCAGTCTTTACTCTAATTCAGCCAAAGGGTGTTCTATCGGGTTGAGGCCAAGACTCTGTGCAGGCCAGTCAAGTTTCTCCACCCCAAACTTGCTCATCCATGTCTTTATGGACCTTTCTTTGTGCACTGGTGTGCAGTCATGTTGGAACAGGAAGGGGGTTTCCCCAAACTGTTCCCACAAAGTTGGAAGCATGAAATTGTTCAAAATGTCTTGGTATGGTGATGCCTTAAGAGTTCCCTTAACTGGAACTAAGAGGCCAAGCCCAACCCCTGAAAAACAACCCCACATCATAATCCCCCCTCCACCAAATCATTCGGACCAGTGCATAAAGCAAGGTCCATAAAGACATGGATGAGTGATTTTGGGGTGGAGGAACTTGATTGGCCTGGACAGAGTCCTGACCTCAACACAACAGAACACCTTGGGGATGAATTAGAGAGGAGACTGTAGGTCAGGCCTTCTCGTCCAACATCAGTGCCTGACCTCACAAATGCACTTGGAAGAATGGTCAAACATTCCCATAGACACACTCCTAAACCTTGTGGACAGCCTTCCCAGAAGAGTTGAAGCTGTTATAGCTGCAAAGGGTGGATCAAATGAGTTTTGAACCCAATACTAATACTGGGATGCCATTACAGTTCATGTGCATTTAAAGGCAGGGTCCCAATACTTAGGCCAATATATTGTATATTGCTTGTGACATTGAGCATGGCTATGGACTTAGGGCTGGTTCACATCACAGAGATGCAGAGAACATGTGTGAGGCTGCCTTGTGGCTAAGTGGGTAGCAGTTCTGTCTAGCAGCACCTGGGATGTTGGTTCAATTCCCCATCAATCCTTGTGTTGAAGTTTAAATGTTCTCCCTGTGTGGGTTTCTCACCACAATCCAAAGATATGCTGGCACGTTATTTGTCTCCTGTCAAAACAGGTTCTAATGTAAGAAAGTTAATTTTGAACTTCATATTGGAATCTCATTGCAGCCAGGGACTGATGTTAATGTTTATTAGCACTAATCATGCCCAGGGACTTGGACATTTAAAATTTTAGGGTTTACACTGCACAGGTACATATGCTTAGAAAACTGTTGCTTTGTTTATGTGGATGCAAATGGACTTTGATCTTTGTCCTGTAGTTGGAGATTTGATGCACAAAAGCCAAGGCTAACACAGTTGCGAATAGTATTATGTGTTCCTGCTCATCAGGTGCGATCACTTTAGACATACATGAAGAGATAGATTGAAAGATACTGGTGGGCCTGTACTTCCATTGGGTGCGTCAGTGTGCTAACAATACAACCTCTCTTATATAAAGGCCTGCAGTAGGGGGGTTCGTTTGGCCTGAGAAGGTCAGGTTTTTTGCTGTGATTTGTGGGGGGAGAAGGAATGATAGTGTGCATATTGACAAATGCCCAACTAGGGATATTTGATGAAATTCTTGTGCATTTTTTGAATCAAAAGTGGGTTTATGTGGCCATGCTGTCAATGTTGTGTGTGTATTGTTCCTGTCTGATCGTGCAAACATTGTTTGGAAGCATCTGCTGACTTTCTACCCTTTTTGATCTTGTTTAACCGTGTACACCAAAATGCAGCTTCCAGCAGAACATGGTCACCAATGTATGTATGTGTGGATTGTGGGCTGGTGGTGGGTGTTTTGAATAAGTCTTTTGTAATATTATGTTGGAATGCTTTGTAAGAATGACTTAAGTATGTTTCTATAATCTTGCAGATAAAAATGTGATGTGTTGCCCGTTATACACTGAACTTAAAGCTGTGTCCACTCTAAGGTTTTGTCAAATCTTAGATTGCAAGCTCCTATGAGCAGGGCCCTTAAAATCCCATTGCTAAATGTAGCACCATATATCCTGTCCAAATTTTTTTGAAGCTAGTAAATGAATGTCAATTTTTTTTTTCTGCTGGTAAAATAAAAGTACATTATTGAGCTTTGTTGTGGTGTTTTTTTTCCTTCTACTTTTCTTTCTTTTTAGTTTTTGTGGGTGGTGGTTTTGGGAAAGTGCAATATCTCTTATATTTTATTTCAATATGTATTTGTGCACCAAAAACGAATCTCTTTGCCCTGGTTCACATTGATACTACTTTGAAATCACTCTACTTCACTTGAAGTAGTGCGATTTCAAAGTAGCAAGGTCAGTGTGATTTCAGGTGCTACTTGATAGACATCCGTGTGGCTTCATACACAAATATCTATTGAAGTCGCACCTGAAATCGGCAAAAGTAGTGAAGGAACTACTTTAGCAAATTGGTGCGGCGCCACAAAATCGTTGTCGCATCGATTGGAACAGTCTCTCAAATCGCATGACAAATCGCTCCAATGTAAACCTAGGCTTCTGCACACCTGCAAGTAAATGATAAAGGTGAAATCTTTATATACTGTATAACAGCTGTGGAGAATTGCAGGTAATGAATTCAGCTGGTGGATAGGCAGTGTTGTCTGTGTCAGCTTTAGTTCACATTGGTGCGATTTGACATGTCAAAGCGGTAGCAATTGCACTGTTTTAATTGGTGCGACTTTGGGGTGCAATTTGTATTGCTATCAGTGCAGAAACCTGCACAGATGACATGCGGGAATGAAATTGTGTGATTTCAGCTGAACAATTTCCTCCCTCTGTCAGTGTGAACTAGGGCTCAAACTGGACCTTTTGTTTTTGTCATTCACCTGCTGCTAACCCAAAGACACCATTTCTTATCGAACGCCTTTAAATATCATAAGTAGAAATACAAATTTGCATATCTGCAAATAAACAGAAATAAAAAAAATTCTGATTGTGGTTGCGATCAAATATTTGCAGCAGCGATCAAAAGAGTGTGGTTTTGCCCTCTGACCCAGATATAAGTCATTGTAATCACCCAGAAGTTCCTGTGCTGGTCAGGAGCTCCATCTAGGTGGACATGGCGAGGTCCCTCTTTAGCAAAGAGGAGGTGCTGCTCATTTTCTGGAAAAAGGTATGATATGTACTTGTGCTTAATCAATGTGGGGTGGATGTGGTAGTTAGATTTGGTATAGGTGGGGTTCATTGATTTGTTTGGCATCCCCACACATTTGCTTCTGGCCCATTTACACCAGGGATGAGCCAAACACCCCCCGGTTCGGTTCGCACCAGAACATGCGAACAGGCAAAAAATGTGTGCGAACACTGTTAAAGTCTATAGGACTCGAACATGAATAATCAAAAGTGCTAATTTTAAAGGCTTATATGCAAGTTATTGTCATAAAGTCATTTAAAAGTACTCGCGGCTATATGAATTGTCGGTCTGACAATACACATAAAAGTTCATTGATAAAAACGACATGGGATTTCCCCACAGGAGAACCCCCGAAACAAAATTTAAAAAAAAAATGGCGTGGGGATCCCCCTAAATTCCATACCAGGCCCTTCAGGTCTAGTATGGATATTAAGGGTAACCCCGCGCCAAAAAAAAAAAAAGGCACGGGGGTCCCCCTCAGAATATATACCAGACCCTTTAGGTCTGGTATGGATTTTAAGGGGAACCCCGCTACAAAATTTTTTAAAAAATGGCGTGGGATCCCCCAAAAAACCATACCGGACTCTTATCCGAGCACGCAACCTGGCAGGCCGCAGGAAAAGAGGGGGGATGAGAGAGCGGCTCCCCTCCTGAACTGTACCAGGCCACATGCCTTCATGTGGCCTGGTACAGACCCCCACAACCACCGGGCAAGGGTTGTGGGGATGAGGCCCTTGTCCTCCAATCGGGTGGCCTCGCCCTCCGTTATTTAAGAACCGTCAGAAGACGAGAAGCGTCACGCAGTGGAAGCCTCCCATCATGGATGTGGAGCGGCCCGAGCACGAAGAAGGGAAGAAGACGCCGCGGAGGAAGATGCCGGACGAGAACACCGGAGCAAGAAGCAGAGGATCGGAGGAAGAAGAAGAATAAGATGGAGGAAGAAACTGAAGGAAGATAGAAGATAGAAGAAAGAAGATAGAAGAAAGAAGAAGCATTTAAATAAAGGAATTGTCAAAAACTTTCTCTTGTCATTTTTAACATTTTTGACACTTTTTTTGTGAAATGGTAGGGGTACTTTTGTACCCCCTTACCATTTCACACAGGGGGGCCGGGATCTGGGGGTTCCCTTGTTAAAGGGGGCTTCCAGATTCCGATAAGCCCCCCGCCCACAGACCCCCACAACCACCGGGCAAGGGTTTTGGGGATGAGGCCCTTGTCCTCATCAACATGGGGACAAGGTGCTTTGGGGGGGACCCTCCCAATGTTGAGGGCATGTGGCCTGGTAAAGTAAAGGAGGGGGGGCCGCTCTCTCATCCCCCCTCTTTTTCTGCGGCCTGCCAGGTTGCGTGCTCAGATAAGGGTCTGATATGGATTTTTGGGGGGACTCCGCACCATTTTTTAAAAAATTTTGTAGCGGGGTTCCCCTTAAAATCCATACCAGACCTGAAGGGTCTGGTATGGATTTTGAGGGGGACCCCCACACCTTTTTTTTTTGGCGCGGGGTTCCCCTTAATATCCATACCAGACCTGAAGGGCCTGGTATGGAATTTAGGGGGACCCCCACGCCATTTTTAAAAAAAATTTTGGTTCGGGGTTCCCCTGTGTTCGGGGTTCCCATGAACTTTTATGTGTATTGTCGGACGGACAATTCATTATAGCCGCGAGTACTTTTAAATTACTTTTTTTTCCTTTGAAATGTCATTTTGCTGTCAGACTGTTCTAAACACGGAAACATGTGCCCTTTTACAGGCATACTATAGACACCCCTAGGTACGAAATTTAAAGGAATATAACACTTTTATTGTTTCACTTTAAGCATTATTAAAATCACTGCTACACTGATACATGTCCTTTGGGGCACTTTTTATGGGAAAAAACTTGCATATAAGCCTTCAGTGAGAACTTTGGATTTTGCAGGTTCGAGCCCCATTGACTTCCACTATTCCAGCATATGTGGTCTGACAGGCATTATTGCCGGCAATAGCGCTGCTTTCCATTTGCATTAGCGCTGACTTTCTGAGAGTTGAAGACTTTCTGATCAATTTTGAGAGCTATTTGTTGGTAATTTTTTGGTGCTATATTAAATTACTCCCATTATGTTTATGGAGACGTATCTCCCGATCTTTAATGCTTCGGAGCAAAGTATAGTCTTCAGAGTCCTTGTAAACTCAAAAAAAAATTATTTTGTCTTTTCTCCTAAAGTGTATTGGTCTATCTAATCTAGGAAGACCTCTCTGTGAAATTTCAGTTCTGCTTGAATGCTATTCTCTTTCGGCTATCTGTCTGTGGGAATATCTGCCACCAATCCGGTACATGAAAAGGTTCTATCTCCAGAAAAATAAAATGTCCCGGGAGATCCGCCTGTGATCTCAGCGTGAAAAATGATGAGTTTTTTCATATTGTGAATGCAAATGGCAACCTCCAGCGGTATTAACAGCCAGCCTGTCTTATCTGGTCTAAAACCGGGCGAAGTAAGGCTCTACGTTGTAGGGTAGCCTTTGACACGTCAGGTAATATTTTGCTCCCTGCGCCGTCCAGCTCTGTTATGCCAGCCTCCCACGCTTTTCTAAGTATAGTCTCCTTCTGCAAGAAATAATGGAGGCGGCAGATCACATCTCTTGGGTGGTTGGGATCTGTAGGTTTAGGGCCCTGGGCTCTTTGGACCCTATCAAGTTCCACATTACCTGGAACATCATCCCCTTATAACTCCTGGAAAATGCCTTTTACGTTGTCGCTGAGGTTCCCTTGGTCTACACTTTCTGGGATGCCATGGAGTCACACATTATTCCTGCAACTCCGGTCTTCCAAACCTTCCAGTTGTAGCTGGAATACTTTTGCTGTTTCTGTATGGGAGATCTTATTATTCTCTAATGTGGTCACGTGAGCAAGTATTTTAATCCAGGAAGCAAATACTGACCCTTGGTAATGCAAGAAGATGGCTTCATCTTTCCAACAAGAAAATCAGATAAAGGCATTGTTGGATGGAGTACTGCAATTTCTGTTACACTTACATGTTAGCATGTATGCTAACATATCTGATGCTAGGTCCACATTTACTGATCAATTACTTTAATATCTTAATAGGAATCATGTAAAAAGTGTTATTAATGATGACAGTGTGGGGACTTGAGTGTGAGCAAATCTTAGTATCTTACTATCAAGCTTCCACAAATTTAGCCCTAGATGGCTTTACTTAAAGATATCCTGTCAGGTGTCTAAATGATTTATTCCAGCAGGTCCCTGCAATAGAAGAGAATGTATATACCTCTCTGGTGGCCTATTTCCCCTACTTCTCCTCTAGGGATGAGCTTCGTGTTCGAGTCGAACCCATGTTCGACTCGAACATCGGCTGTTCGCCCGTTCTCCGAATTGCGAACGATATGGGCCGTTCGCGCCAAATTCGTGTGGCGCGTCATGGCCCATAATTCACTGCGGCATCGCAGTGCATTGCTGGCTGATGATTGGCCAAGCATGCACTATGACCCGCATGCTTGGCCAATCACAGCGCCGTCAGTAGAGAGAGCTGTAATTGGCCAAAGCCAGGGTGGCTTTGGCCAATTATGGCTCAGGGGATTTAGTACACGCCCCACACTATATAAGGCCGCCTGCACGGCGGCCCTGTGTAGTGTGTGTTCCGGTGTGCTAAGAGATAGAGAGAGAGACAGTGTCATTTGATTTGAGTTAGATAGATTAGGCAGAACAGTCAGTCAGTTAGCTGCACTTACAGTGTATTGTGTATATATATGCATCCCAGGTGTTGCATATATATATATATACACTGTATTCAGTTAAGCTAGATCCGTTCCTGTTATCTTCTATCTAGACTATTTACATTTAGTGCAGTGCGTCCTGCTCACAGTGTTCAGCTAGATCCGTTCCTGTTATTTACATTTAGTGCAGTGCGTCCTGCTCACAGTGTTCAGCTAGATCCGTTCCTGCTATTTACATTTAGTGCAGTGCGTCCTGCTCACAGTGTTCAGCTAGATCCGTTCCTGCTATTTACATTTAGTGCAGTGCGTCCTGCTCACAGTGTTCAGCTAGATCCGTTCCTGCTATTTACATTTAGTGCAGTGCGTCCTGCTCACAGTGTTCAGCTAGATCCGTTCCTGCTATTTACATTTAGTGCAGTGCGTCCTGCTCACAGTGTTCAGCTAGATCCGTTCCTGCTATTTACATTTAGTGCAGTGCGTCCTGCTCACAGTGTTCAGCTAGATCCGTTCCTGTTATCTTCTAGACTATTTACATTTAGTGCAGTGCGTCCTGCTCACAGTGTTCAGCTAGATCCGTTCCTGCTATTTACATTTAGTGCAGTGCGTCCTGCTCACAGTGTTCAACTAGATCCGTTCCTGCCATTTACATTTAGTGCAGTGCGTCCTGCTCACAGTGTTCAGCTAGATCCGTTCCTGCTATTTACATTTAGTGCAGTGCGTCCTGCTCACAGTGTTCAGCTAGATCCGTTCCTGTTATTTACATTTAGTGCAGTGCGTCCTGCTCACAGTGTTCAGCTAGATCCGTTCCTGCTATTTACATTTAGTGCAGTGCGTCCTGCTCACAGTGTTCAGCTAGATCCGTTCCTGTTATCTTCTAGACTGTTTACATTTAGTGCAGTGCGTCCTGCTCACAGTGTTCAGCTAGATCCGTTCCTGCTATTTACATTTAGTGCAGTGCGTCCTGCTCACAGTGTTCAGCTAGATCCGTTCCTGTTATTTACATTTAGTGCAGTGTGTCCTGCTCACAGTGTTCAGCTAGATCCGTTCCTGCTATTTACATTTAGTGCAGTGCGTCCTGCTCACAGTGTTCAGCTAGATCCGTTCCTGTTATCTTCTAGACTATTTACATTTAGTGCAGTGCGTCCTGCTCACAGTGTTCAGCTAGATCCGTTCCTGCTATTTACATTTAGTGCAGTGCGTCCTGCTCACAGTGTTCAGCTAGATCCGTTCCTGCCATTTACATTTAGTGCAGTGCGCCCTGCTCACAGTGTTCAGCTAGATCCGTTCCTGCTATTTACATTTAGTGCAGTGCGTCCTGCTCACAGTGTTCAGCTAGATCCGTTCCTGTTATTTACATTTAGTGCAGTGCGTCCTGCTCACAGTGTTCAGCTAGATCCGTTCCTGCTATTTACATTTAGTGCAGTGCGTCCTGCTCACATTGTTCAGCTAGATCCGTTCCTGTTATCTTCTAGACTATTTACATTTAGTGCAGTGCGTCCTGCTCACAGTGTTCAGCTAGATCCGTTCCTGCTATTTACATTTAGTGCAGTGCGTCCTGCTCACAGTGTTCAGCTAGATCCGTTCCTGCCATTTACATTTAGTGCAGTGCGCCCTGCTCACAGTGTTCAGCTAGATCCGTTCCTGCTATTTACATTTAGTGCAGTGCGTCCTGCTCACAGTGTTCAGCTAGATCCGTTCCTGTTATTTACATTTAGTGCAGTGCGTCCTGCTCACAGTGTTCAGCTAGATCCGTTCCTGCTATTTACATTTAGTGCAGTGCGTCCTGCTCACAGTGTTCAGCTAGATCCGTTCCTGTTATCTTCTAGACTATTTACATTTAGTGCAGTGCGTCCTGCTCACAGTGTTCAGCTAGATCCGTTCCTGCTATTTACATTTAGTGCAGTGCGTCCTGCTCACAGTGTTCAGCTAGATCCGTTCCTGCCATTTACATTTAGTGCAGTGCGTCCTGCTCACAGTGTTCAGCTAGATCCGTTCCTGCCATTTACATTTAGTGCAGTGCGTCCTGCTCACAGTGTTCAGCTAGATCCGTTCCTGCTATTTACATTTAGTGCAGTGCGTCCTGCTCACAGTGTTCAGCTAGATCCGTTCCTGTTATTTACATTTAGTGCAGTGCGTCCTGCTCACAGTGTTCAGCTAGATCCGTTCCTGCTATTTACATTTAGTGCAGTGCGTTCTGCTCACAGTGTTCAGCTAGATCCGATCCTGTTATCTTCTAGACTATTTACATTTAGTGCAGTGCGTCCTGCTCACAGTGTTCAGCTAGATCCGTTCCTGCTATTTGCATTTAGTGCAGTGCGTCCTGCTCACAGTGTTCAGCTAGATCCGTTCCTGTTATTTACATTTAGTGCAGTGCGTCCTGCTCACAGTGTTCAGCTAGATCCGTTCCTGTTATTTACATTTAGTGCAGTGCGTCCTGCTCACAGTGTTCAGCTAGATCCGTTCCTGCTATTTACATTTAGTGCAGTGCGTCCTGCTCACAGTGTTCAGCTAGATCCGTTCCTGTTAATTTCTAGACTATTTACATTTAGTGCAGTGCGTCCTGCTCACAGTGTTCAGCTAGATCCGTTCCTGCTATTTACATTTAGTGCAGTGCGTCCTGCTCACAGTGTTCAGCTAGATCCGTTCCTGCCATTTACATTTAGTGCAGTGCGTCCTGCTCACAGTGTTCAGCTAGATCCGTTCCTGCTATTTACATTTAGTGCAGTGCGTCCTGCTCACAGTGTTCAGCTAGATCCGTTCCTGTTATCTTCCTACTGACAGGCAGGCTTGTCTGGTTACAGTATATAAAGCTACCTGAAGAAAATTACAGGTGTTCTATTTGATCCTATTAGTACCACGGTCAGGCAGCTAGACTATTTACATTTAGTACAGTGCGTCCTGCTTACAGTGTTCAGTTAGATCCGTTCCTGTTATCTTCCTACTGACAGGCAGGCTTGTCTGGTTACAGTATATAAAGCTACCTGAAGAAAATTACAGGTGTTCTATCCCAGCTTAGTGCAGCTACAGGCCATTAGTATGTCTGGAAGGCCAAGAAGGAGAGGCAGACAGTCACAAGCCAATAAGAGAGGGCAAGCAGGCTCCGTGTCTAGTGCTGGTCGTGGAGACGGTGCATCCTCATCAGCACGTGGCCACACGCTTGGCCTTTTTTTCGGCAGCTGGCCGTGTTGAGCCGCAACATGCGGAAGACTTGGTCGAGTGGATGACCAAGCCGTCCTCATCCTCCTCATCCTCTCTCACCCATGCCCAGGGTGCTTTGTCTGGCAAAGCAGCGGCCTCTTCCCTCAGCTCAATGTCATCAGTGACTCCTTCCCTAGCTCCACCATGTCCTCATGAGGATTCCCTCGAACTGTTTGACCACAGTGTTGGGTACATGCTCCAGGAGGATGCCAAGCGTTTGGAAGGCTCTGATGATGATACTGAGCTCGATGAAGGCAGTAACATGAGCACGGACAGAGGGGGTGCCCAAGAAGGACAGCAATCTGGCAGTCATGCTCCCCCTGCTGCAGCATACTGCCAGGTTTGCTCCAGTGATGAGGAGGCAGGGGATGATGAGGTTACTGACTCAACGTGGGTGCCTGATAGGAGAGAGGAGGAGGAGGAGGAGGAGGAGGAGGAGGAGGCGGCACATCACCAACGAGGCAGGATGCCCTCCAGGGGCCAGCCTAAGGGCAGCACATTGACTGCATCACACCCCAAAGCTCCACATGTGCAGGGCGCTGCAGTCTCTGCGCGTTATTCAAAAAGTTCTTTGGTGTGGGCCTTTTTTGAGACGAGTGCATCAGATCGCACCGCTGCTATTTGCAACATATGTCTCAAGCGTATCTCGCGTGGCCAAAACATCTCCCGCTTGGGTACCACATGCTTGACCAGACATATGTTGACCTGCCATGCAGTTCGTTGGCAAGCGTATCTAAAAGACCCACACCAAAGAACAAAGAGGATCTCTCCTTGCTCCTCATCAGCTGAGATTTCCAACCCCACTAGACCTTCAGTCCTCTCTGAGACCTGCAGTGAGAGGAATGAAGGTGTAGAATTACGTGTGTCACAGCCAAGTACTTGTGGGCAATCTGCTTTTGGTACACCGACGTCAGATTGTACCAGGCAAATTTCCCTGCCCCAGCTGCTGCACCGCCGAAAGAAGTTTGCTCCCAACCATCCACATGCCCAGCGGTTGAATGCTAGCTTGGCAAAATTGCTAGCACTTCAACTGCTGCCTTTTCAGTTGGTAGACTCTGCCCCCTTCCGTGAGTTTGTGGAATGTGCGGTTCCTCAGTGGCAGGTACCCAAACGCCACTTTTTCTCACGGAAGGCGATTCCGGCTCTCTACCGGCATGTGGAAGGCAATGTCCATGCCTCGCTGGACAGGGCGGTCAGCGGTAAGGTGCATATTACCGCTGACTCATGGTCCAGCAGGCATGGACAGGGACGTTACCTAAGTTTCACGGCGCATTGGGTGACTCTGCTGGCAGCTGGGAAGGATGCAGGACAAGGTGCAGTAGTGTTGGAGGTTGTTCCGCCACCACGCCTCCAAAATGCTGATTGTGACACACCTCTCTCCTCCACCCCCTCCTCTTCTTCTTCCTCCATGGCCTCTTCCTCGGAACCAGCGGTGCTCCGTAGGCGTTCAAGGGGCTATGCAAGTACGCAGGCCAAAAGATGCCATGCGGTGCTTGAGCTGGTGTGGTTGGGGGACAGGAGCCACACTGGGGCAGAGGTTCTGTCAGCTCTGCAGGGGCAGATTCAGAGGTGGTTGACGCCACGCCAACTTAAGGCAGGAATGGTGGTTTGCGACAATGGCACCAACCTCCTCTCTGCCCTCCGACAGGGACAAATGACCCATGTGCCCTGTTTGGCTCACGTCCTTAACTTGGTGGTGCAGCGGTTCTTGGGCAGGTACCCGGGCTTACAGGATGTCCTGAGGCAGGCCAGGAAAGTCTGTGTGCATTTCCGCCGGTCATATAATGCCAGTGCTCGGCTGACGGACCTCCAAAAGGAGTTTAACCTGCCCAAGAACCGCCTAATCTGTGACATGCCCACCAGGTGGAACTCAACGTTGGCCATGCTGCAGCGGCTGCACACGCAGCGGAGGGCCATCAATGAGTACCTGTGCGACTATGGCACCAGGACAGGGTCAGGCGAGCTTGGTTTTTTTTCCCCACGCCAGTGGGCCATGATCAGGGATGCATGCACTGTCCTGTCACCATTCGAGGAGGCCACGAGGATGGTGAGCACTGACAGTGCATGCATCAGTGACACTGTCCCCCTTGTCCACCTGTTGGAGCACACGCTGCGTGGAATAATGGACAGGGCACTTGAGGCAGAACAGAGGCAGGAAGAGGAGGAATTCCTTAGCTCTCAAGGCCCCCTTTATGCAGACAGTGTTCATGCGTGCCCGCCGATCACACAGGAAGAGGACGAGGAGGAGGAGGAGGAGGAGGAGGAGGAAGATTGTGTCAGTATGGTGGTGGAGCCTGGCACTCAGCATCAGCAGCAGTCTTTAAGGGATCAGTCCCAAGGAACACATGGACTTGTACGTGGCTGGGAGGAGGTGGCTGCGGACGTTGTTGTCCTTAGTGACCCAGAGGACTCCGGACCGAATGCCTCAGCAAACCTACGCTGCATGGCCTCCCTGATCCTGCAAAGCCTGCGTAAGGATCCTCGTATTTGTGGTATCAAGGAGAAGGACCAATACTGGCTGGCAACCCTCCTTGATCCACGTTACAAGGGTAAGGTTGCGGACCTTATCTTGCCATCGCAGAGGGAGCAGAGGATGAAACATCTTCGGGAGGCCTTGCAGAAAGGTCTGTGCAACGCGTTCCCAGAGACTGGGAGGTTACAAACTCCTGTTTCTGGACAACGTGTTGCTGAGGCTTCGGTCAGTCAAAGAAGGAGCGGTGGAGAAGGTGGCCGTCTGACCGATGCGTTCAGACAATTTTTTGGTCCGCAGCCCCAAGGTTTGATCGGTTCCAGCAACCATCGCCAGCGTCTGTTTTACATGGTGCAGGAATACCTAGGGGCAAGATCAGACTTGGACACCTTTCCCACCGAAAATCCTCTGGGTTACTGGGTCTTGAGGATGGATCACTGGCCAGAGCTTGCACAGTATGCAATTGAGCTACTGGCCTGTCCTGCATCCAGCGTTCTTTCGGAACGCACATTCAGTGCTGCTGGAGGCGTGGTAACCGATCACAGGGTGCGTCTGTCCACCGACTCGGTCGATTGGCTGACCTTCATAAAAATGAATCAGTCTTGGATCACCACCAGCTACCAAGCACCTGATGCTGATGTAACCGAATAATTTTTTTTGAAATCTCAGATCCCTTCAAAGACTGCCTATGCTGATGCTGAGTGACTATCCCTGAGTAATTATCCTCTTCCTCCTCAATCATCACGCTGATAGCTTGTAAGAACATTTTTGGTTCTGGGCGCCACCACCAGTGCCTAAGGCACAATTTTTCAGCCCCTGTTTAACAGGGGCGTGTAATTACAATTTTTGATGTAATACTTTGCAGCAGGGCTCGTTCCTGCATTCCAACTAGAGTGTCTGTGAGGGGTTGCAGTGTTGTGGCACCAGCACCAGTGCCTAAGGCCCAATTTTTCTGCCCCTGTCTAACAGGGGCGTGTAATTACAATTTTTGATGCAATACTTTGCAGCAGGGCTCGTTCTTGCGTTCCAACTAGAGTGTCTGTGAGGGGTTGCAGTGTTGTGGCACCAGCACCAGTGCCTAAGGCCCAATTTTTCTGCTCCTGTCTAACAGGGGCGTGTAATTACAATTTTTGATGCAATACTTTGCAGCAGGGCTCGTTCCTGCGTTCCAACTAGAGTGTCTGTGAGGGGTTGCAGTGTTGTGGCACCAGCACCAGTGCCTAAGGCCCAATTTTTCTGCCCCTGTCTAACAGGGGCGTGTAATTACAATTTTTGAAGCAATACTTTGCAGCAGGGCTCGTTCCTGCGTTCCAACTAGAGTGTCTGTGAGGGGTTGCAGTGTTGTGGCACCAGCACCAGTGCCTAAGGCCTAATTTTTCAGCTCCTGTTCAACAGGGGCATGTAATTACAATTCTTGATCTAATATTTCACAGCAGGGCCCTTTGAGGGCTTACAGTGTTGTGGCCACAGCAACACCTAAGGCCCAAATTTCTGCTGAGTATATAGGGCAGGACCCTACTTTCAAACATCTAACTTACAAACGACTCCTACTTGCAAACGGAAGGAGACAACAGGAAGTGAGATGAAATCTACCCCTAGGAAGGGAAATTCTCTCCTGTAAGAGTTAATATGGGAAAACAATTTCTCCTTTCCACTGATGCTTTCCTATCCTTGTTCCACAAAAAAACCCAAATTTTCAAAAAACATTTTTCATTGGGACAAAAAAGTGAGGTGAAATCTTCTGAAGAGGAGGAAAGACAGCAAAACAAATGTCACAGGGGTGATAACCCTTCCCTATGTTTTCCAAA
The DNA here is from genome assembly GCA_037952925.1 of Lithobates clamitans. Lineage (NCBI taxonomy): Eukaryota > Metazoa > Chordata > Amphibia > Anura > Ranidae > Lithobates > Lithobates clamitans. Next base: position 776,888 of record JBBGZY010000748.1, read on the forward strand.
AAGCTTAAAAAAGAGTTTTTGGCTGGAGCTAAACACGTTAAAAATGTACCCGTTCAAAATTACAAACAGATTCTACTTAACAACAAACCTACAGTCCCTGTCTTGTTTGCACCGCCTGTATACTGCTGTTCAGAGTATATAGGGCCTGGTGGCCCCACACCTTTCCTTATTTTAATTTGGGTGCGGGGTTCCCCTTAATATCCATACAAGACCCAAAGGGCCTGGTAATGGACTGGGGGGTACCCATGCCGTTTGTCTCACTGATTTTCATCCATATTGCCATGACCCGACATGACATTAAACCCGCAAGCAGTTTTAAATGAGATTTTTTCCTTTAAAAATGACATTTGGTGCAGGGACTGTTCTAAACATGGGAAACACGCGTCACTTTACAGGCATACTATAGACACCCCCCAAGTACGATATTTAAAGGAATATTTCACTTTTTTTTTTTTTACTTTAAGCATCATTAAAATCACTGCTCCCGAAAAAACGGCCGTTTTTAAAAGTTTTTTTTGCATTGATACATGTCCCCTGGGGTAGGACCCGGGTCCCCAAACCCTTTTTAGGACAATACCATGCAAATTAGCCTTTAAAATGAGCACTTTTGATTTCGAACGTTCGAGTCCCATAGACGTCAATGGGGTTCTAACGTTCGTGCGAACTTTCGGTAAGTTCGCGGGTTCTGGTGCGAACCGAACCGGGGGGTGTTCGGCTCATCCCTATTCTCCTCTGATATAGCATTGCATACTCAAAAGGCCTCTTTGGAAATTGACCCTTCAGGGTGTGTTGGATGTCTGTGTTCTCCAACACACACTGGTAATCAAATGCACCAGCCAATGTACTCTGAATGATCTCAGAAATGTCTCTGGCTGACATCAAAAGCAAGCTGCATTTGCCCATCGACACAAGCCCAAAGACCATCCACCATACATGCTCAAGCAGGATGGAATCAAGTCTGAATCATAATGGCCTGCGCAAAGATATATATGCTTTGCTAATTCAAATATTCATACAAACACCAATTTTTTATGAACATTGATTGAGCATTTTTGTCACCATAATGTTCTAAACACAGGAGCTTAGCTTGTAAGGCTAGTCTAAAAACATCCACAAGCATATAAAAAACATTTTCCAAGCTTCAGGCAACTTTCCTGAAGCTCTTGAAGTTTAACTATACTTGCATTAAACATGTTGCATGTGTACATGTTTTCAAAAATTCACTGTTATGTATTACCTTTACTAAAGATAAATCCTGTTTCCAGCAGTATAGCCTGGCCCTTAACTTTCATCCACATACTGTATGCTGAAGCTAAGCTATTCCTAGTTACGACTAAAATAAGCTGTTTAGACACAGGAAAGGTGCTCTGTAGTGTGCTGAATGGGCAACCTATTTTTAGGAGCACAACAAGTTATATCCAGAGCCAGGAGGCTGCAGACAGCATTGCAGGATACAGAACATCTAAAATTATTATTTAAAACATTACTCAGCTCAAATCTGAGAAAACAGAACACAGATCTGTAGTAGCTATCCGTTTGAAGTGATTTTAAAATAATAATCAAAAAAGTAAATAGGAAAAGAGTTGTGACCTGAAGCACCCACCGCGGCATGCCTCCACCCCTAATTGTACATACAAACAAAATTGTAATGGTTATGGGACTTTAAATGAGGCAAGTCACTTCAAAAATAATGCATACAGTACATATAGTTTCAAATGTATTAAAAAAATCATAATTGAACATTCCATGATCATAAAAGTATATGATGACAATTTGCAACTGTGATAAAAACATATGTTGAAAAGAGCTGGTCCCTGCCCCGCGTCATGCAAGCGCCGAGCGAAAAAAGGGGAGGCGGCAAGTACAGGTCCCCCATCCGGCACATACGGCGGAAGTGGATCCACGCCAACCCACCCTCAGGTGTTAGATGGACAAAGACCACCCCTTTTAGATGATGGGTTCACTCCTTGAGCTGATTTGTAAGTATCAAGGCTTTTTGCCACCCAAAATCTCCTTCTTTTTCCTCCATTTGTAGGGAGCCATTTATTATTATTTTTATACATGAAATTTCTCGTATACTTACCTACATTTATAGATACCTTCTTGCATCAAACTCCTCATGAAGTGGACAGGGATCCACGAAATGCATAGAATCTAATGCCACGCCCACGCGTTCAGATTTTATGACGGGAAATGTTCGATGGGAGCTTGTTTTGGAAATTCTGCCATTTTCCGTTGGTATTTCTGACAAACAAAATTTGACATCTAGATCTCAAATTTTCCGACAACAAAATCTGTTGTGTCGTAAATTCTGATCGTGTGTACACAATTCCGGTGCACAAAGTTCCACGCATGCTCGGAATCAAGCAGAAGAGCCGCACTGGCTATTGAACTTCATTTTTCTCAGCTCGTCGTACATGTTGTACGTCACCGTGTTCTTGGCGATCGGAATTTCTGACAAGATTTGTGTGACCGTGTGTATGCAAGACAAGTTTAAGCCAACATCTGTCTGAAAAAGAAACATGGATTTTTTTGTCGGAATGTGCGATCGTGTGTAGTCGGCATTAGTCTGGCTGAAAAAACTCCATTTAGTTCATCTCCTCGTTCTGCCTCTCTATGCCACGATCGCAGGCTACCGACAGACATCGAGTCCGCGGGACCCGTGGGCATTTTGTCGCAGTGCCGCCTGCGTGAGTGCGCCCACTATTTAAGGATGATGCAGCGACATACGGGTACGTTGTTTTGTGCACCCGCACCACTTTGCTGACATATATCAGCATGTGCCAGACGGCAAGTGGTTAAAGTGTCAGTTTTTCAGCAGACTTAAAAGAAAGTTTTCTCTTCAATTGAGCAACTTTTTTAAAGTTTATAAATTTTTTTAAACTTACAGTTTACACCTTTTTATACTATATATAAAACTAGTTTTTACAAATTAAAATGTAATACAAAGTACACCCATGATTCTGTATTCACAGAACACAGGGGGGTTGATTTACTAAAACTAGAAGACACAAAATCTGGTGCAGCTGTGCATAGAAAAAAAATCAGTTCCAGGTTTTATTGCCAACGCTTAATTGAATAAGCTAAAGTTAGAAGCTGATTGGCTACCATGCACAGCTGCACAAGATTTTGCACTCTCCAGTTTTAGTAAATCAACCCTAGAGTCTATTTATACAGCATATTCTTCCACATTCTCTGATGGAGAATCTATCACTGTCATAAAAAAAACATATGGGCCTGGAAGATTTTCCTTGCTGAGAAAGTTTGTTCAATGTCAGAGTCACTGTTTTATAAATATGCCCAGGTGTGATTTTTTCAACGTGGTTGCAAAGCGTTGTTTTTTTTTTCAAAATAACAAAGACGTTACTACTGTTCTGTACAATGGAATTGCACAGAGTGGCCCCAAACCTCCTCTTCTCGGGTCCCCTGTAGGTGCTCCTGGCCTCCGATGAGTGCCCCTATACAAAGCTGCTTTTGCTTTAGGCAACATTGGTTTTAAGGGTTTGATAAGCTGGGGGGGTTGTTGGGTTTTATGGGTGGGTTTTTTCCCCTTTCCTTTGCTTGGTTGGAGAGAAATTGGGAGCTATAGGTATATTAAGGGGTAGATTAAAGGATGTGTGATATGCAAACTCAAGGAGTATTACATGTATTTGGTAAATGTAAAAGTAATGTACAGTGGGGACGGAAAGTATTCAGACCCCCTTAAATTTTTCACTCTTTATTATATTGCAGCCATTTGCTAAAATCATTTAAGTTAATTTTTTTTACTCATTAAAGTGGATGTAAACCCAATGCTATCCTTTCTAAACTATTGCCATAGGGGTTATCTATAAGCATATACATGCTTCCTGCATGTATCTTTACCTGTCAAATGTCTCCCCTTTGTCTGTTATTAGACCCGAAAAACTGCATATTCTGTGGGTGGGTCTGTTGTCTGGAGCTCGGTGGGTGGAGTCGTGATGTCAGTAGACTCCATTTTAATTAACAAGCTGACATTTTAATTAACAAGTTTCAAGAAAAAGGGTATGACAGGGAGAAACTTTTGAAACTAAAAGAAGATATCATGAAGGTGGACAGAACTTCCCTGTTTCACAAACAGAAAAAGAAAGCTGAGAAGGTGTCAGAAGTAGCGTTCATCACAGGGTTCAACAGCCAATACAGAGACTTTGAGAAAATAATAAAAAAGTACTGGCCCATACTCAAGGAGGATCTCACCCTAACAAAACTACTACCGGTTAAACCTAAATTTATATACAGAAAAGCACCTAGTTTAAGGGATGATCTGGTGAAGAACGTCACTGACCCCCCGAGACCTATTAAAATATGTCCAGAATTGAAGGGTTTCTTCAGGTGTCAGAGATGCCTACCGTGCAAAGTAGCTAAAAAACAACCTAGGAGAAAGAACACATTCAAATCATGCACAGATCATAAAGAATACAAAATTAACCAGTTAATTACTTGCAGAAGCACACATGTCACATATGTGGTAGAGTGCCCATGCCACCTCCAATATGTGGGAAGAACTACCCGTCAGTTATTCGTCCGGATTCGGGAACATATCAAAAACATTAGAAAGGGGTTCCCCAATCATAGTCTATCCAGACACCTTGATGAGGTCCATCATAGGGATCCAAGTGTACTCACTTTTTATGGTATTGACTCTGTCCAGGAACATTGGCGTGGAGGCAACAGAGAAACTACAGTATCTAGAAACGAAACTAGTTGGATATACCGTTTGGGCTCCCTTGCCCCTAGAGGGCTTAATCTGGATATAGATTTGAATTGTTATATAGCTAACCCCTAGACCATAGTCCGATCCAATCCTGACCATATATAACAACTAGAAAGACGATATCTGAAATCTATACTAACCCCCATCATTTTATGACTCTACTACTTACTTGTTTTTTTCCCCTCTGGCTCTACTAACATCTGTTTACAGTCCTATCTGGTTTATGAGTCTGTCCCGATACTTTTGAATCGGGTATAGAAAGATAATACGACATCAAGGGATCATTTTATGACTCCACTACTTACTTGTTTTTTTTCCCCTCTGGCTCTACTAACATCTGGTTACAGTCATATCTGGTTTATGAGTCTGTCCCGATACTTCTGAATCGGGTATAGAAAGATAATACGACATCAAGGGATCTATCCACAGTTTGTAATATGGGTGGATCACCCATGAAGGTCCTCTACTCACATAATAATATTTTTATAAATTAATTCTAAGTATACACTCATTCACCAGATCACTACTACCTCTTCCATATATATATTCTCATATATATTTTTTAATTTTTTAACCACTTGACGACCGCCTCACGCCGATGTACGTCGGCAAAGTGGCACGGACAGGCAAAATCACGTACAGGGTACGTGATTTGCCTTCCGCGGGTGGGGGGTCCGATCGGACCCCCCCCGTTGCCCGAGGCGGTCGTCTTTTGTCCAGCGGCGATCTGTGATGAGGGGGAGACCATCCGTTCGTGGCCCCCCCCTCGCGATCGCCGCCGGCCAATCGAATCATTCCTTTGCTGCTGTATGCTAAACAGCAGCAAAGGAAATGATGTCATCTCTCCTCGGCTCGGTAATTTCCGTTCCGGCCCGAGGAGAGAAGACTTCACTGTGAGTGCACCAACACTCCACACACAGTAGAACATGCCAGGCATACAAAACACCCCGATCCCCCCCCCCCGATCGCCCCCCGATCCCCCCCCAATCACCCCCCCCTGTCACAAACTGACACCAGCAGTTTTTTTTTTTTTTTTTTTTTTTTTTTTCTGATTACTGCATTGTGTCAGTTTGTGACAGTTACAGTGTTGGGACAGTTACTGTTACCCCCCTTTAGGTCTAGGGTACCCCCCTAACCCCCCCTAATAAAGTTTTAACCCCTTGATCACCCCCTGTCACCAGTGTCACTAAGCGATCATTTTTCTGATCGCTGTATTAGTGTCGCTGGTGACGCTAGTTAGTGAGGTAAATATTTAGGTTCGCCGTCAGCGTTTTATAGCGTCAGGGACCCCCATATACTACCTAATAAATGTTTTAACCCCTTGATTGCCCCCTAGTTAACCCTTTCACCACTGATCACCGTATAACCGTTACGGTTGACGCTGGTTAGTTTGTTTATTTTTTATAGTGTCAGGGCACCCGCCGTTTATTACCGAATAAAGGTTTAGCCCCCCGATCGCCCGGCGGTGATATGCGTCGCCCCAGGCAGCGTCAGATTAGCGCCAGTACCGCTAACACCCACGCACGCAGCATGCGCCTCCCTTAGTGGTATAGTATCTGATCGGATCAATATCTGATCCGATCAGATCTATACTAGCGTCCCCAGCAGTTTAGGGTTCCCAAAAACGCAGTGTTAGCGGGATCAGCCCAGATACCTGCTAGCACCTGCGTTTTGTGCCTCCGCCCAGCCCAACCAAGTGCAGTATCGATCGATCACTGTCACTTACAAAACACTAAACGCATAACTGCAGTGTTCGCAGAGTCAGGCCTGATCCCTGCGATTGCTAACAGTTTTTTTGGTAGCATTTTGGTGAACTGGCAAGCACCAGCCCCAGGCGTCAGGTTAGCGCCAGTACCGCTAACACCCACGCACGCAGCATACGCCTCCCTTAGTGGTATAGTATCTGAACGGATCAATATCTGATCCGATCAGATCTATACTAGCGTCCCCAGCAGTTTAGGGTTCCCAAAAACGCAGTGTTAGCGGGATCAGCCCAGATACCTGCTAGCACCTGCGTTTTGCCCCTCCGCCCAGGCGAGCCCAGCCCACCCAAGTGCAGTATCGATCGATCACTGACACTTACAAAACACTAAACGCATAACTGCAGCGTTCACAGAGTCAGGCCTGATCCCTGCGATCGCTAACAGTTTTTTTGGTAGTATTTTGGTGAACTGGCAAGCACCAGCCCCAGGCAGCGTCAGATTAGCGCCAGTACCGCTAACACCCACGCACGCACCGTACACCTCCCTTAGTGGTATAGTATCTGATCGCATCAATATCTGATCCGATCAGATCTATACTAGCGTCACCAGCAGTTTAGGGTTCCCAAAAACGCAGTGTTAGCGGGATCAGCCCAGATACCTGCTAGCACCTGCGTTTTGCCCCTCCGCCCGGCCCGGCCCAGCCCACCCAAGTGCAGTATCGATCGATCACTGTCACTTACAAAACACTAAACGCATAACTGCAGCGTTCGCAGAGTCAGGCCTGATCCCTGCAATCGCTAACAGTTTTTTGGTAGCGTTTTGGTGAACTGGCAAGCGCCAGCGGCCTAGTACACCCCGGTCGTAGTCAAACCAGCACTGCAGTAACACGTGGTGACGTGGCGAGTCCCATAAGTGCAGTTGAAGCTGGTGAGGTGGCAAGCACAAGTAGTGTCCCGCTGCCACCAAAAAGACAAACACAGGCCCGTCGTGCCCATAGTGCCCTTCCTGCTGCATTCGCCAATCCTAATTGGGAACCCACCGCTTCTGCAGCGCCCGTACTTCCCCCATTCACATCCCCAACCAAATGCAGTCGGCTGCATGAGAGGCATTTTTATGTCCTCCCGAGTACCCCTACCCAACGAACTCCCCAAAAAAGATGTTGTGTCTGCAGCAAGCGCGGATATAGGCGTGACACCCGCTATTATTGTCCCTCCTGTCCTGACAATCCTGGTCTTTGCATTGGTGAATGTTTTGAACGCTACCAGGCACTAGTTGCGTATTAGCGTAGGGTACAGCATTGCACAGACTAGGCGCCATTTCACAGGGTCTCCCAAGATGCCATCGCATTTTGAGAGACCCGAACCTGGAACCGGTTACCGTTATAAAAGTTAGTTACAAAAAAAGTGTAAAAAAAAAAAAAAAAATGAAATAAAAAAAAATAGTTGTTGTTTTATTGTTCTCTCTCTCTCTATTCTCTCTCTCTATTGTTCTGCTCTTTTTTACTGTATTCTATTCTGCAATGTTTTATTGTTATTGTTATTGTTATTATGTTTTATCATGTTTGTTTTTCAGGTGTGTAATTATTTACACTTTACTGTGCTTTATTGTTAACCATTGTTAACCATTTTTTTGTCTTCAGGTACGCCATTCACGACTTTGAGTGGTTATACCAGAATGATGCCTGCAGGTTTAGGTATCATCTTGGTATCATTCTTTTCAGCCAGCGGTCGGCTTTCATGTAAAAGCAATCCTAGCGGCTAATTAGCCTCTAGACTGCTTTTACAAGCCGTGGGAGGGCATGCCCCCCCCCCCCCACCGTCTTCCGTGTTTTTCTCTGGCTCTCCTGTCTCAACAGGGAACCTGAGAATGCAGCCGGTGATTCAGCCAGCTGACCATAGAGCTGATCAGAGACCAGAGTGGCTCCAAACATCTCTATGGCCTAAGAAACCGGAAGCTACGAGTATTTCATGACTTAGATTTCGCCGGATGTAAATAGCGCCATTGGGAAATTGGTGAAGCATTTTATCACACCGATCTTGGTGTGGTCAGATGCTTTGAGGGCAGAGGAGAGATCTAGGGTCTAATAGACCACAATTTTTTCAAAAAAGAGTACCTGTCGCTACCTATTGCTATCATAGGGGATATTTACATTCCCTGAGATAACAATAAAAATGATTAAAAAAAAAAATATGAAAGGAACAGTTTAAAAGTAAGATTAAAAAAGCAAAAAAATAATAAAGAAAAAAAAAAACAAAAAAAAAAAACACCCCTGTCGCCCCCTGCTCTCGCGCTAAGGCGAACGCAAGCGGCGGTCTGTCGTCAAACGTAAACAGCAATTGCACCATGCATGTGAGGTATCACCGCGAAGGCCAGATCGAGTGCAGTAATTTTTCCAGTAGACCTCCTCTGTAAATCTAAAGTGGTAACCTGTAAAGGCTTTTGAAGGCTTTTAAACATGAATTTATTTTGTTGCCACTGCACGTTTGTGCGCAATTTTAAAGCATGTCATGTTTGGTATCCATGTACTCGGCCTAAGATCATCTTTTTTATTTCATCAAACAATTGGGCAATATAGCGTGTTTTAGTGCATTAAAATTAAAAAAAGTGTGTTTTTTCCCCAAAAAATGCGTTTGAAAAATCGCTGCGCAATTACTGTGTGAAAAAAAAAAATGAAACACCCACCATTTTAATCTGTAGGGCATTTGCTTTAAAAAAATATATAATGTTTGGGGGTTCAAAGTAATTTTTTTGCAAAAAAAAAAAACTTTTTCATGTAAACAATAAGTGTCAGAAAGGGCTTTGTCTTCAAGTGGTTAGAAGAGTGGGTGATGTGTGACATAAGCTTCTAAATGTTGTGCATAAAATGCCAGGACAGTTCAAAACCCCCCCAAATGACCCCATTTTGGAAAGTAGACACCCCAAGCTATTTGCTGAGAGGCATGTCGAGTCCATGGAATATTTTATATTGCGACACAAGTTGCGGGAAAGAGACAAATTTTTTTTTTTTTTTTTTTTGCACAAAGTTGTCACTAAATGATATATTGCTCAAACATGCCATGGAAATATGTGAAATTACACCCCAAAATACATTCTGCTGCTTCTCCTGAGTACGGGGATACCACATGTGTGAGACTTTTTGGGAGCCTAGCCGCGTACGGGACCCCGAAAACCAAGCACCGCCTTCAGGCTTTCTAAGGGCGTGAATTTTTGATTTCACTCTTCACTGCCTATCACAGTTTCGGAGGCCATGGAATGCCCAGGTGGCACAAAACCCCCCCAAATGACCCCATTTTGGAAAGTAGACACCCCAAGCTATTTGCTGAGAGGTATAGTGAGTATTTTGCAGACCTCACTTTTTGTCACAAAGTTTTGAAAATTGAAAAAAGAAAAAAAAAATGTTTTTTCTTGTCTTTCTTCATTTTCAAAAACAAATGAGAGCTGCAAAATACTCACCATGCCTTTCAGCAAATAGCTTGGGGTGTCTACTTTCCAAAATGGGGTCATTTGGGGGGGTTTTGTGCCACCTGGGCATTCCATGGCCTCCGAAACTGTGATAGGCAGTAAAGAGTGAAATCAAAAATTTTCACCCTTAGAAATCCTGAAGGCAGTGATTGGTTTTCGGGGTCCAGTACGCGGCTAGGCTCCCAAAAAGTCCCACACATGTGGTATCCCCATACTCAGGAGAAGCAGCTAAATGTATTTTGGGGTGCAATTCCACATATGCCCATGGCCTGTGTGAGCAATATATCATTTAGTGGAACTTTATGGAAAAAAAAAAAAAAAAAAAAGTGTCACTTTCCCGCAACTTGTGTCAAAATATAAAATATTCCATGGACTCAATATGCCTCTCAGCAAATAGCTTGGGGTGTCTACTTTCCAAAATGGGGTCATTTTGGGGGGTTTTGTGCCACCTGGGCATTCCATGGCCTCCGAAACTGTGATAGGCAGTGAAGAGTGAAAGCAAAAATTTACACCCTTAGAAATCCTGAAGGCGGTGATTGGTTTTCGGGGCCCCGTACGCGGCTAGGCTCCCAAAAAGTCCCACACATGTGGTATCCCCATACTCAGGAGAAACAGCTAAATGTATTTTGGGGTGCAATTCCACATAGGCCCATGGCCTGTGTGAGCAATATATCATTTAGTGACGACTTTTTGTAAATATTTTTTTTTTTTTTTTTGTCATTTTTCAATCACTTGGGACAAAAAAAATAAATATTCAATGGGTTCAACATGCCTCTCAGCAATTTCCTTGGGGTGTCTACTTTCCAAAATGGGGTCATTTGGGGGGGTTTTGTACTGCCCTGCCATTTTAGCACCTCAAGAAATGACATAGGCAGTCATAAACTAAAAGCTGTGTAAATTCCAGAAAATGTACCCTAGTTTGTAGACGCTATAACTTTTGCGCAAACCAATAAATATACGCTTATTGACATTTTTTTTACCAAAGACATGTGGCCGAATACATTTTGGCCTAAATGTATGACTAAAATTTAGTTTATTGGATTTTTTTTATAACAAAAAGTAGAAAATATCATTTTTTTTCAAAATTTTCGGTCTTTTTCCGTTTATAGTGCAAAAAATAAAAACCGCAGAGGTGATCAAATACCATCAAAAGAAAGCTCTATTTGTGGGAAGAAAAGGACGCAAATTTCGTTTGGGTACAGCATTGCATGACCGCGCAATTAGCAGTTAAAGCGACGCAGTGCCAAATTGGAAAAAGACCTCTGGTCCTTAGGCAGCATAATGGTCCAGGGCTCAAGTGGTTAAATAAAAAATTTTTACTATATATTTTAAGTAATTATAATTTTTAATTATTATTCATGCTGGTAGATGGGTACATACCGAACATGGGTTGATATAATATAGAGATTTTAATTTTTTATATATGTCTAATAAATTTGGTGGATCGCAAGATAAATGCATGTAGTTGTAATAACAATTTGCGTTCTAGCTATTAGGAGTTTTATATTATGTTATGTCTGTTTAATTTTGAGGACCTCATTAGGTTACGTCCTATGTGCAGTTTTTATATATATACATGGATTTTAACTTTAATTTTAATAACAAGAATATAGTTCCACAAAGGCGGACCAAAATTATACTTTTATCTATGTCTCAATATTTATTTTTAATATAAAATAGTCACTGCCAGCGGCCTCAACATACACACATATGTTAAGGGATGTATTCCCCTTTAGACCATATATCACTGGTCTATGTGTAGTAGTATGTGTTGGGGGCTGATGCAGCAGTGCATGTCTGGATTGTCAACAGCGGTGAATGGTTAGGCAAACAATAGGTTACTACCTCATCCTGCCTTGACATGAATACACAATTGAAGTCTATTGGCCGGATTATACCCTCCCCCCGAGCGACATTACCATAACAAGGGGAGTGGTTATGCGTACTGTGGAACTATATTAGAGTGTGAAGCGTAGGCGTCGGCACCGTCTTTGAAAACGTCCTATGACGAAACGCGTAAGGCGGGGCCACGCTCACACGTCGTACCCGAAAGTGCTGGCTGGAACGCACGGTGGAACGCATGCGCTGAGTTCGCTGCTGGTACAACCCTGCACACAGCGGCGCTTGTTTTAAAACTTGCATTTCGGTTTTTAGCTTGTACATTTGTGGTTATGTGCAATGGGACTCTTTTTATAATATACTTTTTGCAATAAATTGGACACAACGTACTTCACCAAAGAGGCCCCCTTGTGTTTCTTTTCCTCTGGTACACTGGAGAGCTGAAGGTGGTAATACGTTGCAGTATCCTGATCACATGAGAATACACCCGTCCCCTGGAGTAGCAGTGAGGATTGAATGCTGCAGAGGAACGTAAGGAGACTTGGAGTGAATACCACCTGCCCCGGGAAACCCACTCTGTCGCTCGGTACCCCTGTAGGGGTGTTCATCTCTGGTGAGTGGGGTATCATTGGGGGGTGAGCACCTGAAAGTCACTCCTGGAGTGTAAAGCACGGAAGTCACTGCAGTGTGTCCCCAAGGACATAATTAACAGCATACATAGTGTTGAACTTTGTCTTCTCTATATGGTCGTTAATGGATGACCCCCTGCATGAATTTTTAGGAACTAATGATTAGTGTATATGTGGTTTTATGGCTGCTGTATGCTCTTTTATATAACTGACAGCTAACCCATGAGGAGGGTGTCAACAGGGTGTCACTAAAAGGTTTTTTATGGTTCACAATAAGCTGTTGGGGTTCACATATGCTATGGTGTCCCAATACTTTTGGAGATTGTAGAAATCATTTTATACACATATGATAATGTTACACGGAGATCATATTAATACTTTATACACTTGTAATTAATTATTTTTTAGCACAACACTTTATTATCACCCCTGGCGCCATTTTGTCCCAAAACTTTTGAGTTCTGAGGAAATATATATCTAATTCTGTTTTGCTATATCACTGATACTTTTTCACTTTATTTCTATTATTACATTTAATTCACTGGGAGCACTCTATTTAAACTTTATTTTCCACTCTAGCAGCAGTGTCGTATGCACTGAGATTACGGCATCTGCTCTTTGCTACTGATCTGTTTGGATCTTTTCGGGTCACTTTTGCATAATCAGTGAAATTGCACCATGTATACATAGTTTGGGTTCACTTATTATTTAGTATATTTCACCCAATCACACTGAGGGCAGCGCCGTTTCTATTCCCTTATCATCTTATTTATTATCAGTAGACTCCCTGCCCACCTCTACACTCCCCTTGTCAATATGCATTTCTCCTGTGTATTTCTAACACTGAACTTCTGCTATGATCTCTAACATCCAGTGAAAAGACAGGAAAGTAACCACATGCCTTCAACATGCCAAATTATGCTGAGGTGTGGAACAGCCAATCCTTGCAGAGCTGCTGAAGAAAGGAGTGGGGGAGGGAATTAAAAAATACTGCATGTCTTAGGCTAGGGCAGGAGATATGTAAATCACATGGTACTCACAGCAAGGGGGAGTATTTGACAAAGTTTTTTTCAGTTTGTCAAGATTTATCACACCGAGCAATAAAAGAGGATTGCTCAGAGATGGATTAACTCTGTGTGGCAAGACTGGGCTCAAATGATAGGACATCGTATACTCTACAGCATGAAAAAAAAATTGGGTTTACATCCACTTTAATGTACACACAGCACCCCATATTGACAGACAAACACATAATTGTTGACATTTTTGCAGATTTATTAAAAAAAAAAACTGAAATATCACATGGTTCTAAGTATTCAGACCCTCAGTCCAGCTGTGTTTGATTATACTGATTGGACTTGATTAGGAAAGCCACGCACCTGTCTATATAAGACCTTACAGCTCACAGTGCATGTCAGAGCAAATGAGAATCATGAGGTCAAAGGAACTGCCTGAAGAGCTCAGAGACAGAATTGTGGCAAGGCACAGATCTGGCCAAGGTTACAAAAAAATTTCTGCTGCACTTAAGGCTCCTAAGAGCACAGTGGCCTCCATAATCCTTAAATGGAAGACGTTTGGGATGACCAGAACCCTTCCTAGAGCTGGCCGTCTGGCCAAACTGAGCTATCGGGGGAGAAAAGCCTTGGTGAGAGAGGTAAAGAAGAACCCAAAGATCACTGTGGCTGAGCTCCAGAGATGCAGTCGGGAGATGGGAGAAAGTTGTAGAAAGTCAACCATCACTGCAGCCCTCCACCAGTCGGGGCTTTATGGCAGAGTGGCCCAACGGAAGCCTCTCCTCAGTGCAAGACACATGAAAGCCCGCATGGAGTTTGGTAAAAAAACACCTGAAGGACTCCAAAATGGTGAGAAATAAGATTCTTTGGTCTGATGAGACCAAGATAGAACTTTTTGGCCTTAATTCTAAGCGGTATGTGTGGAGAAAACCAGGCACTGCTCATCACCTGTCCAATACAGTCCCAACAGTGAAGCATGGTGGTGGCAGCATCATGCTGTGAGGGTGTTTTTTAGCTGCAGGGACAGGATGGTTGCATTTAAGGGAAAGATGAATACGGCCAAGTACAGGGATATCCTGGACAAAAACCTTCCCCAGAGTGCTCAGGACCTCAGACTGGGCCAAAAGTTTACCTTCCAACAAGACAATGACCCTAAGCACACAGCTAAAATAACAAAGGAGTGGCTTCACAACAACTCTGTGACTGTTCTTGAATGGCCCAGCCAGAGCCCTGACTTAGACCCAATTGAGTATCTCTGGAAAGACCTAAAAATGGCTGTCCACCAACATTTACCATCCAACCTGACAGAACTGGAGAGGATCTGCAAGGAGGGTGCTGTGTGTACATTAATGAGGAAAAAAATTAACCTAAATGATTTTAGCAAATGGCTGCAATATAACAAAGAGTGAAAAATTTAAGGGGGTCTGAATACTTTCCGTCCCCACTGTAATGTTATGTAATGTATTTTTTATAAAAAGCTAATAAAAAAACAAACAACAAAACAAACACAGAGACAGGGGGACTCAGCCCTGCCCCCCACTCCCTCGTTACTGGCATTGATAGAGAACAGTGGGATCCAATGGCCCATGCAGCTTTAGCAAAGTCAGTGAGACCAGGAAGGGAGGGAGGAGAAGAGCTGCAAACTTGCACAGTACTGGATTGCCTAAATATTTTCTACCTTAGTAAAAGGAATACATTAAGGGAATAAATATTTAGGCTTTAAAACCATTTTGAAGAGTGAGCAAAGCAAAATTTTCAGATGATCTGTCTGTGATTGATTCTTTATATGGAGAAGTCTGACAATGCAGGCAGGGAGGAGGAGTTTGGCTAACAATTCAATTTTTGATTCCAAACATCCCTTTTAAACACCCTTCTTTTAGGCTTTAATCAATACCAAAGTTTTCAAAAGCCTGTTACCCCATGTTTAAACCCACAGCACTTCTATTAGCAGCTGTAATCAACACCCCAAACTGGAACTATCTATATATATAGGTATATATATATATATATACACAATCCTATATATACACTCCTATACCCACAGATGATCCAGAGGAAGCCAAAAAAAAAACAATAAAGTATGATCCAATTTGCTCCAGCAGGGGAAAAAAAATTCTTCCTGATCCCCCAAGAGGCAATCGGATATTCCCTGGATCAACTTCATCTATAACTAGTGGTACAAGTTATATTATGTGTATCTAGGAAAAAATCCAGGCCTTTCTTAAAACAATCTACTGAGCTGGCCAGAACCAGCTCTTTAGGGAGTCTATTTTCACAGCTCTTACTGTGAAGAAGCCTTTCCGTATTTGGAGATGACATCTCTTTTCCTCCAGATGTAAAGAGTGCCCCCTTGTCCTCTGGGATGAACCTAAAGTGAATAAATCAACACCAAGTTCACTCTATGGGCCACTTATGTATTTATACATGTTGATCATATCCCTCTTAATCTCCTTTTCTCAGGAGACAATAATTTTAGCTCAGCTAATCTATCCCCATGCAAAGAAAAAATTGTGCGCTTGCATTAGATATTTAAATCTATATTACTACATGATTATAATAAGTAGATAAACAAATAAATAAAAATATAAATAAAAAACACCATCAAAGTTAATTGTGAGTGAATTAGAAAGTCGCTATGCTACAGAGCAAACAGCGACATGTAAGTCAAATACCGTATATACTCGAGTATAAGTCGAATTTTTCAGCCCTTTTTTTTGGGCTGAAAGTTTCCCTTCGACTTATACTCGAGTCCGCGCCATCTGTCTGCATGATCAGCGTGTCATGCAGGCAGACGGCGGCCGGCGTGTGATGATAATGCACGGAGGCTATTCCAGCTTTCAAAAGCCTCGCCTCCTGCTCTTCGGTGATAGGCTGAACAGCTGTCAGTGTACAGCCTATCACGGACATTCTCTCATCCTCGTCCGTGGTATGAGAATGAGAGAATGTCCGTGATAGGCAGTCAGCGGTCAGCCTATCACAGACGAGGAGGAGGCGCGGCTTTTGAACTGTGGAATGGCCGCCGAACAGTATCATCACACGGCCGCTGTCTGAGGATGGAGATCGCCACAGGGAGGAAGGAGATCGCCACAGGAAGGCTACACAGGACACAGGTAGGCTGCACATGCACACAGGACACACATGCACACAGGACACACATGCACACAGGACACACATACACACATGTACAGGACACACATGTACAGGACACACATGTACAGGACACACATGTACAGGACACACATGTACAGGGTACAGGTAGGCTGCACAGGACACAGGGAGGCATGCAGCTGCAGATGGACATTATTGACCCTCTGCCATTTCTCACCCTCGTCTTATACTCGGGTCAATAAGTTTTTCCCAGTTTTTTGTGGTAAATTAGGGGTCTCGACTTATACTCGGAACGACTTATACTCGAGTATATACGGTACTAATATTGACCATTGCATACATATAAACCAACAATAAAGTTATAAACTGGTGTGCAAAAAAGAAAAAACAAAGGTTATTCCACCCAAGTGCAAAGTCATAAGTGAAAAAGTTCAAAATTGCATCCTGAGTCGCAGGAAAAAGGCATATCCAAAGTTCATGAATTGTATTCCTTAGTGTGTATAAAGGAATAAGGGGACGTGAAGGGACCTCCAACCACCAGTGGATCCGAAGGTTGATAATAGATGTATCCTTACCAGACACGTTGGACCTCCTTTATAGCAAGGTCTTAGAAGCATGCAGATTTAGCCCTCTGCAGGGACAGTAGATGTCAGCTCACCACACAGCTGGAGATGGTTCGGACACTTCCGCATTGATGTAAACACTCCCTCGTTTGGACTCGTAGGTAAAGAAGGGGAGAAAGAAAAAGCTCCAATGGTATAGTATGTAAAAAAGGGGAATTTTATTGCCTCAGACAACTAGGCATCTTTAAAACATCCAAAACATAAAAGCCGGCAAAATATAAAAACAACAGAGACGCCCGTGCTAGGTTACATGGGGCTCTATGGCGATCTGGCGTACACTGCGTAGCCACGCCCTACATGTTTCATGATAGGTCACGTCTTCAAAGGGGCACCTTTTTTACATACTATACCATTGGAGCCCCATGTAACCTAGCACGGGCGTCTCTGTTGTTTTTATATTTTGCCGGTCAAACGTTTTGGCAGAATCTAAATATACTACAACCACCACTCTGTCCAAGGTTATACTTACCTCCTCATGAAAAAAGAAATCAGATTTGTCTGACAACTTTTGTCTTTCATGAATCCATGCTGTCTGTTGCTTAGAATATTTTTTAGTCCAGCAAGAACTTATCTATACGGTCTTTTATTAAACTCTCCAGTATCTTCCCAACTATAGAAGTTAAACTTTTGCAAATGCTAAAGCTAATGTATTTTAGACTAACATTAATAAGCCATGATTAAACAACTCCTTTGTGCACAGAGCCTCAAGGAAAACCACAACCAACCTGCATTTGCTAAATACTGTTACTTTAAACATGTTTGCCAAATCTGGACTGAAGAAAGATGAATTATTTTAACTATGGAACAGTTTTCATTGTAACGTGTAGCCTTAAATAGGCAATATGACGTTATTATATTAAACAACTTTTTTAAGCATTATGTGGGGTAAATGTGATATGATGAGTCTCCTATATTGCCATATGTCAAGGCTTTTGCAATAACAGATTTTGAAAACAAAAGTCTAAAAATCACATTTATAATGCTTTCTTTTCAATCAAAAGGAATATTTGCAAATCTGAAATGTCACCTATAATGTCAAATTCTATTAGGCACACATTTTTTTTCTTTGGCAAATTCTGTGCACTGTTCTTTTTCTGATGACATTTCTCACTCTGTTTTAATTTATTCACAGCTAGAAATTAAGTGTTTGAAAAAATAAAAACTGTTTTATAAAAACTCATAATTCCCATGGCATATAAAATCCATAGAACTGGCATAAAAGTTTGGCATGGAAACAATAGTATATTGCTTTTGCTACAGGTTTCCGTAAAAAAATAAAAAGAGATGTAAAGAGAAAATAACCATAGGAATCCAGGTGTGTTACATTATCCATCAGCTGCTTCTATGTTTACATGGTGCTGGTGGCAAAAACATGGCATTTCATGTCTTAAGGGTAATTGAAACGCTCATGTCCAGACTGTGTGTTGTTAAAAGCTTACTCAGAAACAAATTTGAACCACTTTGCATACCAAATAATTTCAGCCCTGCTCCAGTCATTTTTTTCTTCAGTTTTGGATTGTTTAAACTCATGCACACTGGGTGTTTACACTCCATGCCTGAGATTCTGGTGTTTTCCTACAGACAGAAAACACAAGGAACCCCTTCCGGATCCCATTGCTGGCAGCCTGTAAAAAACCTATAAGAAGCTGAAAGATGCTGTGGCTGAACGGAGTTGGGCAGTGCCACCGAGTGGTACTAATGTTTAGGGCACTATGTCCCCTGGGAAGAATGCACAGAATGCAAGAATTCCTCATTCTCTGAAAGTACAAAGTATGTTGTAGTAAGCTCCAGAAAGGGGGTCCAGTCATCAGACCATGTATATTAATGGTGGTCAATGTTTTAGATTTTTTGAAAGGAGATACTTTATAGTCCCGTCATTTTTCTGATGAGAAATTATACATTATGATAAAATACAAGGCTCAAAGTGATACATTTTAAAGTAGTGTGGATTTCACAGACCAAGCACCAAGCATGCAAGAGCCATCATCACCAAAGTAACAAACATATTTCCTCAAGCCACACCTAGTGAAAACTTTTTTAAGGATATTTTTTTTAAGGTGGTGTTGAAGGGACAATATTCAATGAATTATATTCTGTATATTTTCACTTCTTGAATTTCAGTTGATCTAGGGGGGCAATCCAAATAGCAGGAGAGTCTCTGTGACCTTTTATATGAATATAATAAATGAAAAAGCATTACCTTACAACTTGTTGTACACTGATATCAGCGGATTTAATTAGCTGCCAAGATACTTTCTTACTTTTTAGAAACCTTATTTAATTCAGTGCATCATTACGAATCTGAACTATACAGTATCTCACAAAAGTGAATACACCCCTCACATTTTTGTAAATATTTTATTATATCTTTTCATGTGACAACACTGAAGAAATGACACTTTGCTACAATGTAATGTAGACTGTGTACAGCTTGTATAACAGTGTAAATTTGCTCTCCCCTCAAAATAACTCAACACACAGCCATTAATGTTTAAACCACTGGCAACAAAAGTGAGTACACCCCTAAGTGAAAATGTCCAAATTGGGCCCAATTAGCCATTTTCCCTCCCCCGGTGTCATGTGACTTGTTAGTGTTACAAGGTCTCAGGTGTAAATGGGGAACAGGTGCGTTAAATTTGGTGTTATCGCTCTCACTCTCTCATACTGGTCAAAATGGCACCTCCTGGCAAAGAACTCTCTGAGGATCTGAAAAAAGGACATTATAAAGATATAATAAAATAGTTACAAAAATGCGAGGGGTGTACTCACTTTTGTGATATACTGTATATATAGAAAAAAAACTGGTTTTAAACTGTAACACAAAAAACATTATTTTCATAATGCTGACATCCAGATATAACGATGGTGGTCAACTTATTTGTTATATGGGGCCTCAAGACATCAGCAAATGGAAGTACATAATATTCAATTTATGTAATACTACAGAAAGCTGTTAGAGACTTCAGATGCACAACAAGAGATAGTTAAAAGCCGAACAGGAGTTGTCAGAGGCTAGAGACTTCAAGAGAAAGCCAAAGACTAAACACACATTTAATGAGATTTCTAGAGATCACTATTGCAGCTTGCTTACAAATTATTGCTTCCACATTCGATTTTTCTCTCAGCAAGATCCATTATTAAAGATTGGAGGGAAAAATGGAAAAATAGAAATGGAAAATCAGAAAAGGAATAGACAGCACAAAAAAAAGTAGTGTGGAAAAGAAATTAACCAAAGTCATTCTAAAGACTATTCAGTAAGCACCAAACACACACACTAATGCCCCGTACGCTGGAAATTCCGACCGTGTGTAGGCTCCATCGGACATTTTCCATCGGAATTTCCTTCACACAAAATTTGAGATCTGGATCTCAAATTTTCCAACAACAAAATCCGTTGTCGTAAATTCAGATCGTGTGTATACAATTCTGACACACAAAGTTCTACACATGCTTGGAATCAAGCAGAAGAGCCACACTGGCTAATGGCCGTATGTGCTGTACATCACCGCGTTCTTGGTGTTCGAAATTTCCGACAAGATTTGTGTGACCGTGTGTATGCAACACAAGTTTCAGCCAACATCAGTCGGAAAAAATCCATGGATTTTGTTGTCGGAATGTCCGATCGTGTGTACGGGGCATAAGGGCCCTAAATGACACACAATAAATACCAAAGGACTGCATGTTTGGGCTCCAGGGAGATAAAACAAGGGCTAGCTACTTATCAATAAAATAACCATTAGTCAGCTATTTTCATTTTTTTCTTTTCTCCAATATGTTTCACCATTAACATAACCATTATAGCCCAACTACACTTTGACCATTATACAAGGAATTCTAATTCATTTCAAATTAGCACCATTAAATCTGAGAAGTGCCCCATTCACCCAGCATTAGCTTGTAAATCACATTTCATTTGTGTAGAACAAGTCTAGCAATAAAAATGTTTAAGATTTTTTTTTTCGTCTGAATATTGATGTCTGTCTTTGTTCTAGGTAGTAATTAACTGCATGGCCATAAAACTATACTAGCAAAAATACTTTTTACAGTCTCACCACTTTACTTTGGTTTAACCTTTCATTTGCATAGGTTAATTTTAAACTGCAGTTCAAATTTAGCTTGAAAAGATAATTACAATATTTCACCTCCTTTCATCTCGTGTTATGTAAATGGGACTTTAATCTTTTCACAGTTCATATTATATTAATAAGTGAAAGAGTAGACTTGATTTACTTTATTCTGTCAATCACATTACAAGCAATAGGCTCAAATGGGAGCAAGCAGATAGAGATCAGGATTTCAGCCTCAATTTTATAATTGTGCTCACAAAGAAATGACCTTATTTTCCTCTGCATTTTTCTTCATGAATAGATAGCAATGAGTTTATGTTTTAATGAAACATTACTAAGCAATTATTCTTCCATGTAAAGGGATGAACCGTTAGCAGGAACTTTGTCCATGGACACCATGCAGGGTTTTTTGACAAAGGGATTTCTATGCTGAAGTTAAAGACCCTTTTTGGCACTTGAGTAGTCTTCAGGGAAATGATGTCCATTTACTAAGAACTTAGTTTTCTGAGAATAAAGGAGAAGGAAATAATTTTTTGAAGGCTGTGGCAGTGATTCAACTGGAGGATCTTAAACACTTCCTGACCAGCTGCCGCAGTAATACCGTTGGCTCCCCTGGGCGAACCGTCGTAGCTATACGTCGGCTTGCTTTCAGACCACTAGGGGGCGCACACCCATGGCGCGCAGATGGAGCCAATGCACGTGCCCGGCGGTCGCGATGACAGCTGGGCACCCGCTAACGCTCCACACAGAGACAGAATGGAGATCTGTCAGTGTAAACAGATCTCCGTGCTGTCAGGGGAGAGGAGATTGATGTTGTTCATACTAAGTATGAACCAGTCTCCTCACCCAGGCAGTTCCACCCCCCCCCACAGTTAGAATCACTCCCTAGGACACACAGTTAACCCCTTGATCGCCCCCTACTGTTAATCCCTTTCCTGCCAGTGTCATTTATACAGTAATCAGTGCATTTTTATAGCACTGATCGCTGTATAAATGTCAATGGTCCCAAAAAAGTGTCAAAAGTGTCGGATTTGTCCCCTACAATGTCGCAGTCCCGATAAAAAGCCATTACTAGTAAAAATAAATAATAATAAAAATGCCATAAATATAGCCCCTATTTTGTAGACGCTATAACTTTTGCAAAAACCAATCAATATACCCTTTTTGTGATTTTTTTACCAAAAATATGTAGAAGTATACATATTGGCCTAAACTGAGGAAGAAATTTGTTTTTTGTTTTTTTTAGTAAAAAATATTGTTTTGTTTTTCAAAATTGTAGCTTTTTTTTGTTTATGGCGCAAAAAATATAAATTGCAGAGGTGATCAATTACCACCAAAAGAAAGCTCTATTTGTTGGAAAAAAGGGACATCAATTTTGTTTTTGTACAAAGTTGGACGCCCGCTCAATTGTCAGTTAAAACGACACAGTGCCGAATCGCAAAAAAATGGCCTGGTCATTAAGGGGCAAATCTTCTGGGGCTGAAGTGGTTTAAAGGGATTAATTTACTAAAGGTAAATAGACTGTTCACTTTACAAGAGTAGTTGCACTTTGCAAGGTCATTTTCCTAAGAGTTTAATGAATGTGGGGAATATTCACTTTGAAAGGTCATTTTCCTAAGAGTTTAATGAATGTGGGGAATATTCACTAAGAAATAAAAAAAAAATAAAAAATTTGGTTTGCATTTGATTGAATGATGGAAGCCAGCAATTTTTCACCTTATTCACTAAGCTCTGGGGAAAATTTCCTTGAAAAAGGGTGCCTTGCAGAAAAATAAATAAATAAATAAATAAATGGAACCCCAAAATACAAATCCCTAAACATTTTTTTAAAAGGAGACCTTGTGAAAAAAAAAATTACCATGGACTGGACAGCATCTAAAAGTGAACACTGACCTCAAATTCAGTGGTCACTTTTAGATGCTGTCCCGTCCATGGTAATTTTTTTGTCACAAGGTCTCCTTTTAAAAAAAATGCTTAGGAATTTGTATTTTGGGGTTTCCATTTATGTATTTATTTCTCTGCAAGGCATCCTTTTTCAAGGAAAATTTCCCCAGAGCTTCAAGGCCCGCTCCAGCCTTTCAGGACTTCCGTGGCTTTTCCGTGCAGAGACCTGACCACAGGTCCACACCATAGCTGAGTGGCTCCTGTTCGTTTGGTGTCAGCCTGGTGAGTGGCCCACCACAGTGCCTGCATGGGATCCAGGTACCAACCACCGTGGTCGGTCCTCCGCAACTAGGAAACAGACACAGCCTCTCTGTCCATTCGATCACCCCAAAGGCATATCTCCCTCGATGCTCCAGCCTGACACCAGTGTCCACCATTGTCAGTTCCTGCATGTCAGGCAACCAGGTCAGGACTGGGTACACACATGCACCTTACGCTATCCTCCTCCTCTCTCTCTCTCTTGCTGCAAGCAGGGTACGCTGGGTCTCCTCTGGGGCTTGGCTCCATCCCCAAGCTTCCTGACCGGCTGGCGCCAGCAGCTCTGATGAGCAGGTCTTTTCCTGCATGCTCCACTGTAACCCCTTGTTAACTGTAATGAAATTTGCAGGCACAGGCAATACAATGATAATGATGATACTTGCTCTTGCAGAACTTTTCAGGGAATGCTAATCGGCACCAACTGTGCCCGAGTAACTGGCAGCATGTGGTAACAAGCATTTACTGTGGTTTCCATGAGAAACAGCAAAGTATGCAACACACATCACACTGTAGTTAGCAGGGTTAGGACAGTCTTTAACATCAGCCATGATTGGGCAACTGATAGACCCCTTCCTGCAGGTACCCGCTGGCTTATCCCGATCACCATAGGCAACAGCAGACATTTTGGTGCACACTTTACTGTTCTCAGCAGGACATTACAGCATACAGTCACTTTCTCCAGCTATCAGCAGACTGCTGAACATTTTTTAATCTGTGGGCGTGATCTCCCATTGTGGTTGCCAGGGTTGACAGCACATAGCACAGTACTGTACAAAATAGCAGGTTTAGTACAAGTGTCACGGTTGGGGCAACTGGGTATGTGGTGCAACACTAACTCAACAGCAGCTCCCGCTGGTTGCTATGGACAATGGCACTTTACTTGAGCACACAGTCACAAATAGGCACAGCACATAAGTCCATCTCCCTGGCTTTAACCTCTTTAGGTACTGCCAGCCCACCTGGATGCAGCTGCCACTTTAACTAGCCCTCCTGGCTAACTTCTCCACAGTCCTCCCAGACTGATCGCTCAGCAGCCTACCCCGCTGACTTCTCAGGAGCCTCAGGCCCAAAGTCACCCCCCTGACTAAGGGGCACCCTTAAGGGTCGCCAACAGCCTCCTCAGCACTCCATCTCCATTTTTCACCCGATTGCCCCTGCTGGCATGAGTCGTGCCTATTTATGAAGTGCCTACCCCCTTCCAGCCTCTCTTTTCTGGGGATTGGCTTGGGCCATCATAAAATATGCCAAGCAGCTCCTCCTAGCCTCTGCCCACTACATCTGAAGGCTTCTCCAAGGATCCAGAAAGCAGAGGGAGGCACCAGAGGTGCTGCTTGCTGAGTCATCCAGCCTCCCTGAGTCACTCAACCCTGACCCAGATTCAACCCAGGCCTGGTTTTCCTACACTACAAACCTATTTACATCTAGCACACTAGCTAGAGGATGCTACACAAAAAAATATTCCCCATCAATATGTACATAAAGGTAAAGGGGTTGATTGCCCAAATATCCAGCAATAATTACAGGACGGTTCATAACCAACTATAATATATCCCTGTGCCCTATTGCTTTTTTTTGCAACTTCACCCCTTTCTTTTTAAGGGTGGATGCTGGCTTAACCAGGATTCAATTTCTTAAACCCACAGGATTTGCCTCTAACCAATGGTATGTTTTGGGTCTCAGTTCATCACTGGGATGTTTGTCGCTTTATTTTCCAAAAACGTCTAATATATTATCTACATGGTTGGAAAGTTGGAAAACCATGGGAAAGTATCAATTTGCATAGCTATACTTTGATTGATGTAGAAAGAAACTTCTTGCATTGCATTGGCTGCATTGGGTAGAGCCCATTCCCATTCAGTTTCTGAGGACCAAAAATGTAAAGTTTATTTTTTCCAGATTTAAATAGAAGTGATATGCTACACACAGCATGTGCAGTATTTCTAACATTTCTTGCAGATCTAATTGTACAAAGCACATACCTCATTTGGTTTTGGAGAATAAATAACTACTTTAAGATTATAATGTTTAACTAAAAAAGAAGTAGAAGAAGTGGAAACAGGAGGAGATTCTAGGGAAGTTTGGTGAAAGGTGGAAAAGGAGTAGTGAGGAAGAGGAATATAGGCCTTTTGCTGCTGACTGATATCATTCATGAGATGCTCCCACAGAGCTTTGTGCTGAATAGTTATATGTATCCTCATGCACGTGGCACCTAAATAACTAGCAGATTTAACACACTTGATATGTAGGCAGATGATGCAAACAACTATGGTGCTGTTTGTAGTTTGTGTTGAAAAAAGCCCAGACTGCTGAGCTAAGTTGAGCAGACCTGGGGATATCAGTGGCTTGCGTATGCTGGTCAGTGCCATCTGGTGGAAAAGAGCAGCTATTCCCTCCACAACTCTGCAAAGAGGGCACTGATGAACCTGCACTGTTCTGTGCCATGGAGAAGGATAAGGAAGGGTTTTTTTTATCCACTTTACTACCTCCTCCAAATGTTCTGGCTGTAAAGCATGCCCACTGGCAGAAAGAAAAAGTAGATGTGCCATGCCTGTTACAGGTGTGCCCCACCACAGCTTTGTCCATCACAGGCAGAATCTGCTCATCCTCTACTAGTTTCACATGAAGCACCTCTGCCCCTCCCTTTAGGTCTCCCAGGTATGATGAATGCAAAGGATTGCCTAACTTTATTAGAAGCTATTGCAATAGGGGGAATGATGTTGTGGTGCCCTGTTTCACTGCACAATGTGCTAATTTGGTGCACTAAACTGTAATGTACTGCATTATTATGTGCTGATGTGTTGTTAACAAAAGGTAGCTTTTCCTGTGTCGGTAACAAGTGCATGATGTTTCCTGCACCCCAGAAAAATAAAAAAAAACAAACAAAATTATATAGAAATAAATTATATCTATCTAAAAATTATACCTAAAACAGTAAAGCTCAAATGCCAAAACACAATAACTCAAAACAATTTTTCTCACTAGCATAAACTTAAAATAATTTAAAAAGTGAATGAAAAGAAAAAGAAAACAATAAAACTGCAAGGGGGAAAAGGGGGCAGAAGCTGCAAAATAAAATACCATATATTATAACAATATAAAATACTAGGAGACATTCAGTTTTCTAGTTTCTGAAATCAACTTAGCTACTATTTTTTTTTCATAATTCCATTAGGTCTTTCTATTTTGTCCACTGCATTGTGGACAGTAAAAAAAAAAACCTTCTTGTGACATCTCTTCCATAAAGCAAATTCCTCTGCCAATCTCTATAGTTTCTGAGCTAGTTCTGGCCATCCAGAAAGCATGTCCACACAGAGAAGTACAAAGACTTAGGAATCTGGATATATCAATATGTAATCTCTAAAAAGGATGTTCAGCTTTTGGTAACATTTTTGGTAACAGGTAAAACAAGAATCGGTATATCTTTAAAAGACTGTGGTAAACCCTGGAGCTATCGAATCACCATTTATTCCGGCAACTATAAGCTTTTACTTAATGGCATGGTCCATGTGTCAAGCTGACCACCACAAAATAAGAGTAAGTAACCAATATAAAAGCTCACCATATTTCAAAATTTTTGTTTTATCAGCAGTTGCCCCACTGTGGACCACTTGTTCTCCTCGTTTTGGGATACTTGTTCTTGGAGTTTACTTAAAAATCTCAGCTCTACTGGGCCAGAACTAGGGATGGAATCAGTGAGTTGCACAGACACTGCAAGTGTCTGGGGCTGTAATGTGTCATTCTTGGCTGCCTTGTCTTTATGATTTCCCTCGTCTGGTTTGTTTACTCTAGGGTGCACTTTAACTTTTATTATGGCTACCTCACTAAGAACCTGAAAGGCTAAAGACTGCCAATCAACTTATTTAGTATGCTTGACTGGTTTACCCGCTGAAGTCAAAAAATATCTAGCCCTCTGAATGGGACTGAAATCATGCACCACCCCAAAAGCACATCTTTCTATCTATGTAAATATTTACTCTTTTGATAGCTCACAGGCTTTTGCTAAGGCATGGAACTCTGCTTCTTGAGGTGAGGCAGAAGGATCCAGTCAGTCTGAATATAGAGTGTCCTCCTGAGTGACAACTGCATAACCAGTATGGATCTTCCCATCCTTGGTATAAAACCATCTGCAAAAAGACAAAGACCTGGATCTTCCAGGGTTGTGTCCTGCCCTGGGCTTACAGCAGCTCATTCTTGCATTATCAGTTCAACACATGTGGCTCTCCTTTATCTCCAGTCACCTTTAGAACAGGCAATATGGTGACTGGGTTACAAATTATATACTCTTTGATTAGTAGATTTGTAGAAAATAACAATGCAAATTTTTATTTTGCAAACTTTTTATTTGACAAAAGGTTTTGTTTGGGCTATTTGCAATAATTGCATAAGGTAAGGTGCAGCACAAGAACAGGTAAATTAAAAATACAATGATAAATGCAGTATTAAAAAAGCAATCACAAAAAATTCCAACAACAGGGGAAGAGGACTAAAAGTTCCAGCAAGAACCAAGAGGATTCCATGTGACAATCGCACAATTCAAGGAAGATAATGGCAACAGACCCTCCACCTTCAGAGCTATCGCTTCGCTCACCTTAAGGACTGGACCACTGAATTAACAGATGGTCAAATAGGCAGGTCCCTTCATAGGGTAGATGATCCAGGCAAAGACAGGAACTGCTGAATATATATAAGAACTAAATATATAAACCAAGTGTTATACACAAATGATAAATTCTTATATGTAATAGACAATACACCAGCCTACCTAAGTGAACCAAAAATATAAATAATATGACTACAACCAATTAAAGGTAATAGTACAAAGTGATTGCTAAATGGCCATAGCAAAATGAGTGATTACAATATAAATATATAATCAGGTACAAATCTTGTACAAAGTGAGTAAACCTAAAAATGGTAGAGAACAATCATCATATACTATAATACCAATAAAGATAAAATCGTAAACAATACCTATCAACACTGGACTAGGCCGATGAGATAATTAATAAGGAGTTATATAAATGTATAAAAAATTGGAATATCAAATAATACTTAAAAGAGATAGTTCAATATTTGATATTCCAATTTTTTATACATTTATATAACTCCTTATTAATTATCTCATCGGCCTAGTCCGGTGTTGATAGGTATTGTTTACGATTTTATTTTTATTGGTATTATAGTATATGATGATTGTTCTCTACCATTTTTAGGTTTACTCACTTTGTACAAGATTTAATATCGAATTCTATTTGTATTGCTGTCAAAATATGCTTTATGGGATGGTTGTATGGGTGTTTGTGAACGGCACTGAGGCTGCGAAGCATTCAACCCTTCCCTTTATGCTAATTATCAGTATTATTTAAACCATCTCCATAGTGACCAAGTACGCTTCCTGAAGACATGTTTAAGGAAACGTACGTCGAGACGGTACTTGGTCACGTAATTAATCACATCCGGCTTCCCGTGGTTGTCTGTCTGTTGTGGGTGGAAGGCACGCTGCTGCCGCAATCTATTGGGAACTTCTTGCAGAGCAGGTTACCCATTGACAAAGATACGCTTTCCAGCCTCAGTGCCGGGCGATGGCACTTGTTATGTGAGTAGCCCTTTGGCTATGTTTGTTTTTATCTATTTTTACAATAAATGGTGTTACACTATGTTTGGTTCCTCTCCATCTGTTTTATATCCCTTACGTGAGACCCTGTGATGTGAGGACAGGAGTCCGGTCCACCTTTCTCCATTACAGCAAGCATTATCTTGCTAAAGCCTATCCTAGCCTGACCTATGCGCTGATGTCACCCGCTGCCGACCTGCATCTTACACACCACTCAGGCATCTGTGATGGAAATGATGTTTTTTAACCACTTGAGCCCCGGACCATTATGCTGCCTAAGGACCAGAGGTCTTTTTCCAATTTGGCACTGCGTCGCTTTAACTGCTAATTGCGCGGTCATGCAATGCTGTACCCAAACGAAATTTGCGTCCTTTTCTTCCCACAAATAGAGCTTTCTTTTGATGGTATTTGATCACCTCTGCGGTTTTTATTTTTTGCGCTATAAACGGAAAAAGACCAAAAATTTTGAAAAAAATAATATTTTCTACTTTTTGTTATAAAAAAAATCCAATAAACTAAATTTTAGTCATACATTTAGGCCAAAATGTATTCGGCCACATGTCTTTGGTAAAAAAAATGTCAATAAGCGTATATTTATTGGTTTGCGCAAAAGTTATAGCGTCTACAAACTAGGGTACATTTTCTGGAATTTACACAGCTTTTAGTTTATGACTGCCTATGTCATTTCTTGAGGTGCTAAAATGGCAGGGCAGTACAAAACCCCCCCAAATGACCCCATTTTGGAAAGTAGACACCCCAAGGAAATTGCTGAGAGGCATGTTGAACCCATTGAATATTTATTTTTTTTGTCCCAAGTGATTGAAAAATGACAAAAAAAAAAAAAAAAAATATTTACAAAAAGTTGTCACTAAATGATATATTGCTCACACAGGCCATGGGCCTATGTGGAATTGCACCCCAAAATACATTCAGCTGCTTCTCCTGAGTATGGGGATACCACATGTGTGGGACTTTTTGGGAGCCTAGCCGCGTACGGGGCCCCGAAAACCAATCACCGCCTTCAGGATTTCTAAGGGTGTAAATTTTTGATTTCACTCTTCACTGCCTATCACAGTTTCGGAGGCCATGGAATGCCCAGGTGGCACAAAACCCCCCAAAATGACACCATTTTGGAAAGTAGACACCCCAAGCTATTTGCTGAGAGGCATATTGAGTCCATGGAATATTTTATATTTTGACACAAGTTGCGGGAAAGTGACACTTTTTTTTTTTTTTTCCATAAAGTTGTCACTAAATGATATATTGCTCACACAGGCCATGGGCATATGTGGAATTGCACCCCAAAATACATTTAGCTGCTTCTCCTGAGTATGGGGATACCACATGTGTGGGACTTTTTGGGAGCCTAGCCGCGTACGGGACCCCGAAAACCAATCACTGCCTTCAGGATTTCTAAGGATGAAAATTTTTGATTTCACTCTTTACTGCCTATCACAGTTTCGGAGGCCATGGAATGCCCAGGTGGAACAAAACCCCCCCAAATGACCCCATTTTGGAAAGTAGACACCCCAAGCTATTTGCTGAGAGGCATGGTGAGTATTTTGCAGCTCTCATTTGTTTTTGAAAATGAAGAAAGACAAGAAAAAACATTTTTTTTTCTTTTTTCAATTTTCAAAACTTTGTGACAAAAAGTGAGGTCTGCAAAATACTCACTATACCTCTCATCAAATAGCTTGGGGTGTCTACTTTCCAAAATGGGGTCATTTGGGGGGGTTTTGTGCCACCTGGGCATTCCATGGCCTCCGAAACTGTGATAGGCAGTGAAGAGTGAAATCAAAAATTCACGCCCTTAGAAAGCCTGAAGGCGGTGCTTGGTTTTCGGGGTTCCGTACGCGGCCAGGCTCCCAAAAAGTCTCACACATGTGGTATCCCCGTACTCAGGAGAAGCAGCAGAATGTATTTTGTGGTGTAATTTCACATATTTCCATGGCATGTTTGAGCAATATATCATTTAGTGACAACTTTGTGCAAAAAAAAAAAAAAAATTTGTCTCTTTCCCGCAACTTGTGTCGCAATATAAAATATTCCATGGACTCGACATGCCTCTCAGCAAATAGCTTGGGGTGTCTACTTTCCAAAATGGGGTCATTTGGGGGGGTTTTGAGCTGTCCTGGCATTTTATGCACAACATTTAGAAGCTTATGTCACACATCACCCACTCTTCTAACCACTTGAAGACAAAGCCCTTTCTGACACTTATTGTTTACATGAAAAAGTTATTTTTTTTTGCAAAAAAATTACTTTGAACCCCCAAACATTATATATTTTTTTAAAGCAAATGCCCTACAGATTAAAATGGTGGGTGTTTCATTTTTTTTTTCACACAGTAATTGCGCAGCGATTTTTCAAACGCATTTTTTGGGGAAAAAACACACTTTTTTAAATTTTAATGCACTAAAACACACTATATTGCCCAAATGTTTGATGAAATAAAAAAGATGATCTTAGGCCGAGTACATAGATACCAAACATGACATGCTTTAAAATTGCGCACAAACGCGCAGTGGCAACAAAATAAATACATGTTTAAAAGCCTTCAAAAGCCTTTACAGGTTACCACTTTAGATTTACAGAGGAGGTCTACTGGAAAAATTACTGCCCTCGATCTGGCCTTCGCGGTGATACCTCACATGCATGGTGCAATTGCTGTTTACGTTTGATGACAGACCGCCGCTTGCGTTCGCCTTAGCGCGAGAGCAGGGGGCGACAGGGGTGCTTTTTTTTTTTTTTCTTTATTATTTTTTTGCTTTTTTAATCTAACTTTTAAACTGTTCCTTTCATATTTTTTTTTTTTTAATCATTTTTATTGTTATCTCGGGGAATGTAAATATCCCCTATGATAGCAATAGGTAGTGACAGGTACTCTTTTTTGAAAAAATTGTGGTCTATTAGACCCTAGATCTCTCCTCTGCCCTCAAAGCATCTGACCACACCAAGATCGGTGTGATAAAATGCTTCCCCAATTTCCCAATGGCGCTATTTACATCCGGCGAAATCTAAGTCATGAAATGCTCGTAGCTTCCGGTTTCTTAGGACATAGAGATGTTTGGAGCCACTCTGGTCTCTGATCAGCTCTATGGTCAGCTGGCTGAATCACCGGCTGCATTCTCAGGTTCCCTGTTGAGACAGGAGAGCCAGAGAAAAACACGGAAGACGGTGGGGGGGGGGCATTCCCTCCCATGGCTTGTAAAAGCAGTCTAGAGGCTAATTAGCCACTAGGATTGCTTTTACATGAAAGCCGACCGCTGGCTGAAAAGAATGATACCAGGATGATACCTAAACCTGCAGGCATCATTCTGGTATAACCACTCAAAGTCGTGAAGACAAAAAAATGGTTAACAATGGTTAACAATAAAGCACAGTAAACAGTGAAGTATAAATAATTACATACCTGAAAAACAAACATAATAAAACATAATAACAATAACAATAAAACATTGCAGAATAGAATACAGTAAAAAAGAGCAGAACGGGGGGCGTGGCTTGCCGGCATCTGTGATGGCAGCTTAATCCTTCTCCTCCGCTCCAACCCCGGCTAATAGCGGCTTCACAGCACTTCATCCACCACGAAAATCATCCGTTCACCCCCCCCGCGGGTCACACGGCACCTGGGCGCAATGTTAAAGAGGAGGAAAGAGCGGACTGTGCCTAACAAGCTGACTGACTTCTACTCGTATGAGAGAACGGGCAGGGGACAAGATGGCGCTGACAGTTCTGACAGGAATGCAGCTGTGCGGTCTCCTCACACCAGCGGCGGCAGATCACAGCGCTCAGCCTTCTCACAGGCAAACTGTGAGTATTCTCCACCTCGCTCACCCTCTTCTGCCTCCCCTGTGAAATCCAAACCTAGGAGAGAGGATGACACCCCACAGAGCAGCCACAACCTGCCCTTCACTTTACCTCCCTCTGATGTCCAGCACCACACAGCCATAGATAGCTTCCCTGCTTCTGATCAGCCCTTGTCTGAGCTCACAATGAAGAACATGCTGATCTCCCTTAAACAATCGCTGTACACGGATCTCTCAGCTGCAGTATCCTCTCTGGCCTCTGTAGTGCAGCAACAGGACCAGCGCCTCCAGCATGTTGAAAACAAAATGTCTGATCTTTTCACTGCTCATAATGATATGGTAGATGTATGCACGGAACATGACGATGAAATGCAGGCAATACATCTTAAATTGGCAGATCTCGAAGATCGTTCTCGAAGGAACAACATCAAATTCCGCAACGTACCCGAATCGGTTCAACCACCCGAATTGGTGCGATTCCTACAATCCTTGATGCGCGCACTAGTACCTGACCTCACTGACAGAGATCTGGAAATTGACAGGGCGCATAGGCTACCAAAACCGCCTCACCTCCCGGCGGAAAAACCCAGAGATGTTCTAGCCCGCATACACTTCTTCAATGCAAAAGAAAAAGTGATGTTCGCTGCAAAACGATCGCCCAACCTTCCTGATCCTTTCACAGCCATCGCACTATATACAGATCTCTCCAAGGTGACCATGGAAAATCGTAGGCAACTAGCCACAATTACTAAAGCCCTCCAGAATCATCGCATACCATATAAATGGGGATTTCCCACTAAACTGCTGATCACGTTCCAAAGCAAAACACATGTAGTGCGCACACTTCAAGCAGGCCTCCACTTACTGAGGCTATGGCGCATTATACCGGAGGATAGCCCAAAACCACCTCCGTCTCCTCCTTCTCAAATGGAAGCCGAGTGGTCCCTTCAAGATGCCTGATGCCTTTAGTGGTACATGAAGTCTCACATACCACCCAGCCGGGTGACGGCGGTTAATTGTCTCTTTGAAGCCTATCCTTCCATCCACTGGCTCCACGTTTCTGGAAGCCACTGGAGGAAATCCCCCCTCTGTTTGGATAGATCCAGCAGTATTTCTGCACATTGAACCCGTATTGTTCACGGGCTCTTTCTTTTTACTACCTTTCCCACCCCACACCAGCCTTCACTACGCCTTCTGGACCTGCTCCAACGATCCACTGCTGACGACCTGCCTATCCCGATCATCTCAGACCACAATACCATCTAATCAACATTCCTGGCACATTCCTGACCACGCCTAGCACTATCGTTTCAATATAAAGAGCCATACTCAACAACCTTACCATGCCACTCAAACTAACCTCCCTTAATGTCAAAGGCTTAAACAGCCCACAAAAAAGGGCCAATCTGCAAAGAGAACTAACAAATCATAATGCGGACATTGTCTTTATACAGGAGACGCATTTTGCAGAATCCAAAACTCCAAAGCTGAAGCTAAAAGGATACGACACCACATACCTGGCCTCGGGACCGAAGAAAAAAAAATGGTGTACTGACAGCTATACGCGCTACTCTCCAGTTCCAACACCTTCACACTTATGCCGATCCACAGGGTCGCTACCTCATTCTTATTTGCTCCATTGCTCAAACCACATACACTCTAGTCAACATCTACGGACCAAACTCCAGACAACTTCGCTTTCTTAGACGCCTCTTCAAGAAAATCAACACCCTACGCCAAGGCAACTTAATCGTGGGCGGTGACCTGAACATTATCGGCGACCCATCCATGGACACCTCTACCAAAAAAGACCATTCCCGACCAGCCCTGAATCCCCTACTCCACGACCTGGATCTCTTTGATGTATGGAGAGCACAACATGGATCGGAACGCGATTACACATTCTTTTCTCACCCGCAGCTATCCTACTCACGCATTGACTCCTTCATAGTGGACAAATGGACACTCCAAAATGTTATGGACTCTAATATTGGTCTCATCACATGGTCGGACCACGCACCTATTTCGATCACCCTTGGAGATCGTAGACCGGGACCACCGAGAATATGGAGACTTGACACCTCCCTTCTGGAGGACCCTAAAGTCCTACAAGAAATAGAGACTGAACACCACTCCTTCTTTGAACTTAATGACTTGCCTGATACCGACAAATTTACACTATGGTCAACCTACAAAGCTTACCTTAGAGGTATTTTCATAAAGCTTAGTAAACGAGCGAGACGACAGAGGACCCAGCAGATTGACGAGGTTTTATCTAACATTTCCGAAATAGAAAAAATAAACAAATCTTCCCCCTCCCACATGCAAACTCTTAAACTCCTGGAGCTAAGACAAAAACTACGCATCCTTCTGCTACATAAATTTGAATTTAACTTTAAATTCTCCAAGGCCAATTTTTACGCTTTAGGTAATAGGGCTGGATCACTACTAGCAAAACAAGTAAAAGCCCATCGCACGAAAGCCAAAATTCTCTCTCTCCGACACCCCACTTCAAAACAACTCTTAACCAACCCTCAGGAAATTGCAGATGCGTTTAGTGAATTCTACGCATCACTCTATAATCTTAAAAATGACCCTCTCACTCCCCAACCTACAGCGGAACAAATTTTTAGCTATTTAGACCCGATTAAATTGCCTAAAATTTCAGAGGCACAATTCGAAACTGTCTCTAAACCATTCACTAATGAAGAAGTCCTCAAGGCCATAAACACCCTCCCTCTCCATAAATCCCCGGGAGAGGATGGCTATTCCAACCTATTCTACAAAAAATTTGCCACCATTTTAGTCCCTAAACTAACTGACCTCTTCAACACTGCTGGTTCCTCTGGCTCTTTGCCTACAGATATGCTGCGCTCACTTATAGCAACCATTCCAAAACCTGGGAAAGACGCCTCTGTTGCCTCTAACTATAGGCCAATCTCGCTTTTAAATACCGACATCAAGCTGCTCGCCAAAGTTATCGCCAACAGACTGATGATGTTTCTCCCAGAGCTGGTCCACCCAGACCAGGTTGGGTTTATCCCAGGCAGACAGGCACCTGACGCAACTAGAAGGGTGCTCAACCTCGTCCTTCAGGCTGCGCAGAGTCGAACGCCTTCTCTGCTTCTGTCCCTAGATGCAGAGAAGGCGTTTGATAGGGTACACTGGAACTTCCTCCAGGCAGTGCTGACAAAGTTCGGTATTACCGGTTGGTTCCAAAACGCAATCCTTTCCTTATACTCTAAACCATCAGCTACAGTGTTTACTGGGGGGACGATATCTGCTCCTTTTGAAATATCTAATGGTACACGGCAAGGGTGCCCCCTCTCCCCACTTCTTTTTGCTCTACTAATGGAACCCTTGGCCTCCAAAATAAGATCCGAACCCCTAATCTCTGGCATACCATGTAATGGTACAGACCACAAAATTAGTCTATATGCAGACGACATAGTTCTAATGGTCACTAATCCCATCCAGTCCCTACAAACTATACAAAACATCCTTCACCAATTCAGCTCTATCTCTTATTATAAACTAAATGCCACAAAATCCATGGTTCTCCCTATACATCTCCCTCCTCAATTGGCTACTCACCTAAAATCCACCACGCCTTATGTATGGACAAACAAGTCTATTCCCTACCTGGGAATCCAGCTAACCCCCAATCTAAACCGATTGATCGACTTGAACTTCCATACCTTCTCTCGAAATTTACCCATGCTACTGAAATCTCTACGCTGCATGGGTCTCTCTACACTGGGGCGTATAGCTACCTTCAAAATGATAATACTGCCAAAACTTCTCTACTTATTCCGAACACTCATCTTACCTATTCCTCGCTCCCTCCTGACCACAATCCAGAGTCAAGTAACTAAATTTATCTGGAACTCTAAACCACCTAGATGTGCCAGCTACATACTCACTAGACCCCACAAATTAGGCGGAGCTGGACTGCCTCATATTGGCAACTACTACTACGCCTCCATATTGGACCAACTGTACTATTGGTGGCATCCTACACCTGAAAAACAATGGTCCACCATTGAAACCTCCTATTCCCCACTGGCTAACCTAACTGACCTCCTCTTATTATCGACGGCCGGCTACTCCACAACACCTAGATGCACTAATCCTATGATATCTGCCTCTCTACAGGCATGGAATAGACTTCTTACCGCGTACCCCCGAGACTCACCTAGTAAGACATTACCATTACCACTAAGAGCCCTGTCCTCCTGCATTCCTGACTTGAACCTCTCCCGGTGGCACAAAGCTGGTATACTGGTCATTGGTGACTTGATCAACCACAATTCAGTACATTTGTTTGCAGATCTGCAAACTAAATTTCAACTCCCAAACTCAGAAGCTTACACGTACACCAGAATCACTCACTTCTTGAATACGACCAAACTACCCTCCACAGTAAAAATTCCTGTACCAATCTACCTACATTACTTCTCTAACCCATCCCCTAGCAAAAGTATTTCCAGGATATACTCCTGCCTTAATGACGCCAGACCCTGATCTCAGGTACACTCCTTAAATAAATGGGCCGAAGAACTGAAGGTCCCCTTCACCCAAACCCAATGGCTACAGGCCTTTACAGACACCTTTCAGGCATCTCACTGTTCCAACCACTGGGAATCCTACCAGAAAGCCATCCACAGATGGTACCTCACACCCTACCGACTCTCAAAAATGTACCCTGGCCACCCTCCATCATGCTGGAGGAACTGCGGAAGTATAGGTTCCATTGCACATACCCTCTGGTTCTGCAAATCCCTTACATCCTTTTGGAACCAAGTATTCGCTTTACTCTCCTCCATTACTGGGACGTCCTGCCCTCCGTCCCCAGCTCTAGCCCTACTACATATTGGCATGGACAAAATACCATTCTCAGCTAGATGTATTATTATTCACCTACTCTATGCTGCCAAATTAAATATCACTAGATTATGGAAAACTGCTAGAATTCCCTCCATCTTGCATACTATCGCTGACCTCAACTTTCAATGTGAAATGGAGAGAATAGTAGCCAGAAAAAACTCACGTTTACATAAATTCAAAGGTATGTGGTCTCTCTGGTTACAACATCCGAAATGTACTGTTCAACTGTAATTACCCTGGTATAAACTACTTATGGATCGTTTATCCCTTCACTCATAACCTGCTGGTGCCCTTCTCCCTCCACCTCCTATTTCCTACCCCCCCATCCCTAACCCCCCCCTCCCCCCCCTTTTTCTTTCCCGTCTAGGACCTGTTACTACTCGACAACCATCCTTTGTTCAACGTTCTACTGTTTCAAACCACCACAGTGTTAATTAACGAATAGACAGTTTCTAGTCGGAACATCTGTATATGTCACTACTGTTATGACCCTAACATGTATGTACCTGTTTAAAACTTCAATAAAAATTACAATTCAAAAAAAAAAAAAAAAAAAGAGCAGAACAATAGAGAGAGAGAATAGAGAGAGAGAACAATAAAACGACAACTATTTTTTTTTATTTCATATTTTTTTTTTTTTTTACACTTTTTTTGTAACTAACTTTTATAACTGTAACCGGTTCCAGGTTCGGGTCTCTCAAAATGCGATGGCATCTTGGGAGACCCTGTGAAAGTGTGCCTAGTCTGTGCAATGCTGTACCCTACGCTAATAGTCAACTAGTGAATGGTAGCGTTCAAAACATTCACCAATGCAAAGACCAGGATTGTCAGGACAGGAGGGACAAAAATAGCGGGTGTCACGCCTATATCCGCGCTTGCTGCAGACACGACATCTTTTTTGGGGGGGGTTCGTTGGGTAGGGGTACTCGGGAGGACATAAAAATGCCTCTCATGCAGCCGACTGCATTTGGTTGGGGATGTGAATGGGGGAAGTATGGGCGCTGCAGAAGTGGTGGGTTCCCAATTAGGATTGGCGAATGCAGCAGGAAGGGCACTATGGGCACGACGGGCCTGTGTTTGTCTTTTTGGTGGCAGCGGGACACTACTTGTGCTTGCCACCTCACCAGCTTGAACTGCACTTATGGGACTCGCCACGTCACCAAGTGTTACTGCAGTGCTGGTTTGACTACGACCGGGGTGTACTACGCCGCTGGTGCTTGCCAGTTCCCCAAAACGCTACCAAAAAAACTGTTAGCGATCGCAGGGATCAGGCCTGACTCTGCGAACGCTGCAGTTATGCGTTTAGAGTTTTGTAAGTGACAGTGATCGATCGATACTACACTTGGGTCGGCTGGGCCGGGCCGGGCGGAGGGGCAAAACGCAGGTGCTAGCAGGTATCTGGGCTGATCCCGCTAACACTGCGTTTTTGGGAACCCTAAACTGCTGGGGACGCTAGTATAGATCTGATCGGATCAGATATTGATGCGATCAGATACTATACCACTAAGGGAGGTGTACGGTGCGTGCGTGGGTGTTAGTGGTACTGGCGCTAACCTGACGCTGCCTGGGGCTGGTGCTTGCCAGTTCACCAAAATGCTACCAAAAAAACTGTTAGCGATCGCAGGGATCAGGCCTGACACTGTGAATGCTGCAGTTATGCGTTTAGTGTTTTGTAAGTGACAGTGATCGATTGATGCTGCACTTGGGTGGGCTGGGCTCGCCTGGGCGGAGGGGCAAAACGCAGGTGCTAGCAGGTATCTGGGCTGATCCCGCTAACACTGCGTGTTTGGGAACCCTAAACTGCTGGGGACGCTAGTATAGATCTGATTGGATCAGATATTGATCCGTTCAGATACTATACCACTAAGGGAGGTGTACGGTGCGTGCGTGGGTGTTAGCGGTACTGGCGCTAACCTGACGCTGCCTGGGGCTGGTGCTTGCCAGTTCACCAAAACGCTACCAAAAAAACTGTTAGCGATCGCAGGGATCAGGCCTGACTCTGCGAACGCTGCAGTTATGCGTTTAGTGTTTTGTAAGTGACAGTGATCGATCGATACTGCACTTGGGTGGGCTGGGCGGAGGCGCAAAACACAGGTGCTAGCGGGTATCTGGGCTGATCCCGCTAACACTGCGTTTTTGGGAACCCTAAACTGCTGGGGACGCTAGTATAGATCTGATCGGATCAGATATTGATCCGATCAGATACTATACCACTAAGGGAGGCGCATGCTGCGTGCGTGGGTGTTAGCGGTACTGGCGCTAATCTGACGCTGCCTGGGGCGACGCATATCACCGCCGGGCGATCAGGGGGCTAAACCTTTATTCGGTAATAAACGGCGGGTGCCCTGACACTATAAAAAATAAACGAACTAACAAGCGTCACCCGTAACAGTTATACGGTGATCAGTGGTGAAAGGGTTAACTAGGGGGCAATCAAGGGGTTAAAACATTTATTAGGTAGTATATGGGGGTCCCTGACGCTATAAAACGCTGACGGCGAACCTAAATATTTACCTCACTAACTAGCGTCACCAGCGACACTAATACAGCGATCAGAAAAATGATCGCTTAGCGACACTGGTGACGGGGGGTGATCAAGGGGTTAAAACTTTATTAGGGGGGGTTAGGGGGGTACCCTAGACCTACAGGGGGGTAACAGTAACTGTGCTAACACAGTAACTGTCACAAACTGACACCTAGCAGTAATAGAAAAAAAAAAAAAAAACTGCTGGTGTCAGTTTGTGACGGGGGGGGGGGTGATTGGGGGGGGATCGGGGGGCGATCGGGGGGTGGGGATCGGGGTGTTTTGTATGCCTGGCATGTTCTACTGTGTGTGTGTAGTGTTGTGCACTCACATTCCTGTCTTCTCTCCTCGGGCCGGAACGGAAACTACCGACCCGAGGGGAGATGACATCACTTCCTTTGCTGCTGTTTAGCATACAGCAGCAAAGGAGAGTTCCCATTGGCCGGCGGCGATCACGAGGGGGGGGCCACGAACGGATGGCCTCCCCCTCGTCTCTGATCGCCGGGGGACAGAACGGGACCGCCTCGGGCGGCGGGGGGGGGTCCGATCGGACCCCCCACCCGCGGGAGGCAAATCACGTACATGTACGTGATTTTGCCTGCCCGTGCCGCCTTGCCGACGTACATCGGCGTGAGGCGGTCCTTAAGTGGTT
Source organism: Lithobates clamitans (assembly GCA_037952925.1). Lineage (NCBI taxonomy): Eukaryota > Metazoa > Chordata > Amphibia > Anura > Ranidae > Lithobates > Lithobates clamitans. Next base: position 817,752 of record JBBGZY010000748.1, read on the forward strand.
AAACAGCCATTTGTGAGTAGCCATTTTTAAAATAAAGCTGCTTTGTAACTGATCCACAGTGAGCACTTATGCCGCGTACAGACAATCGGAATTTCTGACAACAAATGTTCAATATGAGCTTGTTGTCGGAAACTGCAACCGTGTGTAGGCTCCATCGAACATTTTCTGTCGGAATTTCCGACAACAAAAATTTGAGAGCTGGATCTCAAATTTTCCGACAACAAAATCCGTTATCGGAAATTAGATTTGTGTGTACACAATTCCGACGCACAAAATTCCATGCATGCTCAGGATCAAGCAGAAGAGTAGCACTGGCTATTGAACTTCCTTTTTCTAGTCCCGTCGTACGTGTTGTACGTCAGCGAGTTCTTGGCGATCGGAATTTCCGACAACATTTGTGCGACCGTGTGTATGCAAGATGAGTTTGAGCCAACATCCATTGGAAATAAATCCAGGATTTTGTTGTCGGAATGTCCGATCGTGTGTACGCAGCATTAGAGTTGTTTTTGCTTCACCTTTTGTATATTTTGGGGAATCTACTGGAGTTCCTGTCTTTGCCTGGATCATCTACCCTATGAAGGGACCTGCCTATTTGACTATCTGTTAATTCAGTGATCCAGTCCTAAGGTGAGTGAAGTGATTGCTCTGCAGGTGGAGGGTCTGTCACCATTATCTTACTTGAATTGAGCCATTGTCATGTGAAATCCTCTTGGTGCTTGCTGGAACTTTTAGTCCTCTTCCCCTCTCTTGTTGGACTTTTTTGTGATTGCTTTTTTAATACTGCATTTATCATTGTATTTTTAATTTACCTGTTCTTGAGCTGCACCTTACCTTATGCATTTTACTTGGATTATGTGATGATCTTTTTGTGCTAGCTGCATTAGTTTTAAGGGTTATTTAGGAATTATTTTTTGTGCTGATTGTTTTCATTGTATTTACTATTTGCAATCATTCCTGCACAGAATGTGATACCAAATAATGTCTGTAACTTTGTCCAGTAGTGCCATGCAGGCAGCTACTGTTCTAATACAGCTGAGCAAACCCATGATTAGTGGGCCTAGCATGAAATATATCTCAATAGCTTATTTTTCTTCCACCATGTTCTTCTTTAAGGATTCCAGTTTCATGTCCTAAAATCACAAGCATTTTTATGGCAGTAATTTTATTTTAGAGTGTCTGCTTTGTTGTTAGTTTTAGCTTAATGACACAGCAAACCCTTCGTTTCCATCTTACATACAGTGGGGATGGAAAGTATTCAGACCCCCTTAAATTTTTCACTCTTTGTTATATTGCAGCCATTTGCTAAAATCATTTAAGTTCATTTTGTTTCCTCATTAATGTACACATAGCACCCCATATTGACAGAAAAACACAGAATCGTTGACATTTTTGCAGATTTATTAAAAAAGAAAAACTGAAATATCACATGGTCCTAAGTATTCAGACCCTTTACTCAGTATTTAGTAGAAGCACCCTTTTGATCTAATAAAGCCATGAGTCTTTTTGGGAAAGAAGCAACAAGTTTTTCACACCTGGATTTGGGGATCCTCTCCAGTTCTGTCAGGTTGGATGGTAAACGTTGGTGGACAGCCATTTTTAGGTCTCTCCAGAGATGCTCAATTTAAGTCAGGGTTTAAGTCAGGGCTCTGGCTGGGCCATTCAAGAACAGTCACTGAGTTGTTCTCCGTTATTTTAGCTGTGTGCTTAGGGTCATTGTCTTGTTGGAAGGTAAACCTTCGGCCCAGTCCGAGGTCCTGAGCACCTCGGACTGGGCCTCTTTTTTAATAAATCTGCAAAAATGTCAACAATTCTGTGTTTTCCTGTCAATATGGGGTGCTGTGTGTACATTAATGAGGAAAAAAATTAACTTAAATGATTTTAGAAAATGGCTATAACAAAGAGTGAAAAATGTAAGGGGGTCTGAATACTTTCCGTCACCACTGTATTTTCCTGATGTCACAACAGAGTTTACTATAACAATACCATGTGTTCATGCTGAGACATCCATAGATCCAAAATTTCCTTGAACATACAACTGTACTTACAGTGTATAGGAGGAAGACACACATACTGCTTGGATTCAAAAGTAAAAAACAAAAAGTAGAAAAAATCTGGATAAAGAGGAGCAAAAAAAAAAAAAAAAAAAACAGATCAATAATTGTGAAACAGCTGGCTGCAGGTGGTATCTGTTCTAACAGGTTGTGTGGATTTGCTATGCTGAGTGTCAGCATCTTTAATTGTGTTTATTACTCTCATATCGTGGGCCATATTGTAAGTTATTTTCAGACCTTTAGATTTTCTTTTTTATAGAAAATATCCTTTTCTCATTTACATATACTGTAGAAAGCTGGCGGCTCGATCTTCCACAATGAATAAATGTATTACTCCAGGTGTGGTACAAAATAATACAGGGCTTATGCTTTTCGGTATGTAGCCTTAATCATAGCCTTTTCTCGTTTGTCCTGTCCATCTGGGCTATATTGAGTATTGTGGCAGCTGTAATATAACAGTCTCTTAGTCTGATGTTAACTTGTTCTACATCAAATAACCCCAAAATCTGCCAAACACTGTTTGCCTAAACCAATCTCTTTAAAGGAGAATTTTTTACCTGTTTTACCTCCAAAAAAAAAAAATTCTGTTTTTAATATCAAAGGATGTTTTATGAGCACATATCAAATTCAGTGTCACATGGGAGGGTAAGGGAGTAAGGGAGGGTTATAACCCCTGCCAGTTTTTGTTTGCTATCTGTGTCCAATTGAAGAGATTTCCCTTCACTTAGAAACATAGAAACATAGAAAAGTGACGGCAGAAAAAGACAGAGTAGTCCATCAAGTCTGCTCATTTTTTTTTTTTTTTAGTTTTGATTTTTTTTTCTTTTTTTTTCATTAACCTTGTTGTCTGACTATAGATCTATGGTTATCCCAAGCATTTACTGTTGACTGTCTCACTACCTCTGTTCGTAGTTTATTCCAATCATCAACTACCCTTTCAGTAAAATACCCTTTCAATAAACATCCTTTTGTTTTGGCTATGGGACTTCTTGTCATGAATATCAAATTCAGTATCATGCAGACTTTTCACTTACAGTAGAACTATAGGCAAAACTTTTTTGTTTTTCATTTTGGATAGCGTAAGGGAGGGTTATAACCCCAGTCAGTTTTTGTCTGCCTCCTGTGTTTGATTGGGGAGTAGGGATGAGCTTCGTGTTCGAGTCGAACCCATGTTCGACTCGAACATCGGCTGTTCGCCCGTTTGCCGAATTGCGAACGATATGGGCCGTTCGCGCCAAATTCGTGTGGCGCGTCACGGCCCATAATTCACTGCGGCATCGCAGTGCATTGCTTGCTGATGATTGGCCAAGCATGCACTATGACCCGCATGCTTGGCCAATCACAGCGCCGCCTGAACAGAGAGCCGTAATTGGCCAAAGCCAAGGAGGCTTTGGCCAATTATGGCTCAGGGGATTTAGTACACGCCCCACACTATATAAGGCCGCCTGCATGGCGGCCCTGTGTAGTGTGTGTTCCGGCGTTCATTGAGAGAGAGAGAGAGACAGACAGTGTCATTTGATTTGAGTTAGATAAATTAGGCAGAACAGTCAGTCAGTTAGCTGCACTTACAGTGTATTGTGTATATATATGCATCCCAGGTGTTGCATATATATATATACACTGTATTCAGTTTAGCTAGATCCGTTCCTGTTATCTTCTAGACTATTTACATTTAGTGCAGTGCGTCCTGCTCACAGTGTACATCTAGATCCGTTCCTGTTATCTTCTAGACTATTTACATTTAGTACAGTGCGTCCTGCTCACAGTGTTCAGCTAGATCCGTTCCTGTTATCTTCCTACTGACAGGCAGGCTTGTCTGGTTACAGTATATAAAGCTACCTAAAGAAAATTACTGGTGTTCTATTTGATCCTATTAGTACCACGGTCAGGCAGCTAGACTATTTACATTTAGTACAGTGCGTCCTGCTCACAGTGTTCAGCTAGATCCGTTCCTGTTATCTTCCTACTGACAGGCAGGCTTGTCTGGTTACAGTATATAAAGCTACCTGAAGAAAATTACTGGTGTTCTATTTGATCCTATTAGTACCATGGTCAGGCAGCTAGACTATTTACATTTAGTACAGTGCGTCCTGCTCACAGTGTTCAGCTAGATCCGTTCCTGTTATCTTCCTACTGACAGGCAGGCTTGTCTGGTTACAGTATATAAAGCTACCTGAAGAAAATTACTGGTGTTCTATTTGATCCTATTAGTACCACGGTCAGGCAGTTAGACTATTTACATTTAGTACAGTGCGTCCTGCTCACAGTGTTCAGCTAGATCCGTTCCTGTTATCTTCCTACTGACAGGCAGGCTTGTCTGGTTACAGTATATAAAGCTACCTGAAGAAAATTACTGGTGTTCTATTTGATCCTATTAGTACCACGGCAGCAGGGCTCATTCCTGCGTTCCAACTAGAGTGTCTGTGAGGGGTTGCAGTGTTGTGGCACCAGCATCAGTGCCTAAGGCCTAATTTTTCAGCTCCTGTTCAACAGGGGCATGTAATTACAATTCTTGATCTAATATTTCACAGCAGGGCCCTGTGAGGGCTTACAGTGTTGTGGCCACAGCAACACCTAAGGCCCAAATTTCTGCTGCGTATATAGGGCAGGACCCTACTTTCAAACATCTAACTTACAAACGACTCCTACTTGCAAACGGAAGGAGACAACAGGAAGTGAGATGAAATCTATCCCTAGGAAGGGAAGTTCTCTCCTGTAAGAGTTAATATGGGAAAACAATTTCTCCTTTCCACTGATGCTTTCCAATCCTTGTTCCACAAAAAAACCCAAATTTTCAAAAAACATTTTTCATTGGGACAAAAAAGTGAGGTGAAATCTTCTGAAGAGGAGGAAAGACAGCAAAACAAATGTCACAGGGGTGATAACCCTTCCCTATGTTTTCTAAAAAGCTTAAAAAAGATTTTTTGGCTGGAGCTAAACACGTTAAAAATGTACCCGTTCAAAATTACAAAGAGATTCTACTTAACAACAAACCTACCGTCCCTGTCTTGTTTGCACCGCCTGTATACTGCTGTTCAGAGTATATAGGGCCTTTCCTTATTTTAATTTGGGTGCGGGGTTCCCCTTAATATCCATACAAGACCCAAAGGGCCTGGTAATGGATTGGGGGGTACCCATGCCGTTTGTCTCACTGATTTTCATCTATATTGCCAGGACCCGACATGACATTAAACCCGCAAGCAGTTTTAAATGAGATTTTTTCCTTTAAAAATGACATTTGGTGCAGGGACTGTTCTAAACACGGGAAACACGCGTCACTTTACAGGCATACTATAGACACCCCCAGGTACGATATTTAAAGGAATATTTCACTTTTTTTTTTTTACTTTAAGCATCATTAAAATCACTGCTCCCGAAAAAACGGCCGTTTTTAAAAGTTTTTTTTGCATTGATACATGTCCCCTGGGGTAGGACCCGGGTCCCCAAACCCTTTTTAGGACAATACCATGCAAATTAGCCTTTAAAATGAGCACTTTTGATTTCGAACGTTCGAGTCCCATAGACGTCAATGGGGTTCTAACGTTCGTGCGAACTTTCGGTCCGTTCGCAGGTTCTGGTGCGAACCGAACCGGGGGGTGTTCGGCTCATCCCTATTGGGGAGATTTCACTTCACTTCTTGTCCCATAGCCAAAACAGAAAGGGAGAGTAAATTCCTGCAAATTTTTAGAATCTCTTGACCCCCCAACAACTCCTCCCCCGGTCACTATAACTAGTGATCCGATTGGAAGATTTCCCCTCTATTACTTTACTGGGGACAGCCCAAAATGTGGGGTTTTCTTTTACTTTAACTTTCAATGATAATTATAAACAGGGCAAATAAATCTCTATAACGGTGGCACATTTAACAAAAAAAAAACCTAATAGGTGTTCTAATCCCTCTCCAAACTACCCAAAACGAAAACAAATAAAAAATAAGAATAATGTTGCCTTTATCTATACTTTAAATCTAACATGGCAATCCATTTAAAGGTCACTCCTTTAAATGCATTTATTTTACAATAGACAGAAAACAGATGCAAAATGCTGTAACTGTAATACCATTATTTATGTTTACATCTACATTTTTTTTCTTTCAGAAATCCATAAATCAGAATATTATTTACAATCGCATCTTGTTTTTACCTTCTCATGTCTCTTCCCACACATCCCTTTCTTGGCAGAGAAGGAAAGGGAGCAGATGAGCAAAGGGGGAGCAGCACTACTGCCATCAGCATGTACATTTATACACCATTTTCTCTCAGCTTCTGATTTGCTTGTATTTTTTCAATTTTTTGCACAAAGCTTACAAAACATTCACTAACTTTCTTATAACTCTTATCAATATTTCCCTGCTTAAAGAGGAGTTCCGCCCGCCCCTTTAAAAAATTAAAAGTCAGCAGCAACACATACAGTAGCTGCTGACTTTTAACATTAGGACGCTTACCTGTCCTAGAGTCCAGCGATGTCGGCATCACAGCTGATGTTTACATCGGCTTGTTGGGTGCTGCCGCCACCATTGCTGGTAAGGGAACCCGGCAGTGTAGCCTTTTGGGTTCACGGCTGGGTCCCTTCTGAGCATGTGCAAAGCGAGCTGCACTCTCACTGGCCTGGCAGAAGGGGAGGGAGGAAGGAGGAAGAGGGGGGCCGAGCTGCTGACGTACTTCGCCACGCCCCGGTCTTCCATAAGTGGGGAAGAGGACCTGTCAAAAACAGGTCCCTGTTCCCCCCTCCCCCCTGAATGGTGCCAAATGTGGCAGCAGGGGGGGGGTAGGAGACAAATAAGTAGAAGTTCCACTTTTGGGTGAAACTCTGCTTTAAGTTAGTTTTAACTTCTCTAATTTCTGCTTTTCTTGTTTTGTTCTCTGAGATCCCTTGCATCTCATGTTCTATAATTGTTGCAGTGCACTTAATCTGCTTTATCTTCCTTTTTTATTTTTCTCCTCCTGTTTTACTTCTCTTACTCTAGTTTCTATGACCATACCAAAGGTATTGAACAGTGGGCGCAATAAAGCGCCCGCATCATGGGATTGGGGTTGCCAAAGAAAAATATTTTATACAGTTTTAATTTTCAAAAAAAAGAGGTCACGAGGCAAGGAGAGGGAAAACTGTTTTCTCCTCAGACTAAGAGGCTATATAAGCCTCTGGGTGATAGACCCGCTCACACTTGCCCTGAGGTAGCTTAAGTTTGAGCTCCCCTGCGCTAACCTGGCTGGCTTGGGCTGTCTCTGGGCATGAAGTCGCTAGTAAGAAGAGTCCTTGAAAGGGCTGCAGCAGAAGGAGATTATGAATGGCTCCAGCGGTGTTTAGCTCTTTCAGAAACGGACACTCCTGTGGGTAATGTAGCGGAGCTATGGAGCCGCTCTGTGAATCTAAGCCAGCTGTCTCTGACTCAGCACAGCACTCACATGCTCACAGCATTCAGCGGAGCTCTCCCTCGGAACGTTCTTTTTTAGAAACAGCAGCGGTGAGTGAGGATAGAATTACAGCCATAACTGAGCAAGCGGAGTCAGTGCAAGGGGTTAGAAGAAGCAACAGGCGGGGGAAAAGAAGTAGGAGAGTTTTATCCCCTTCTCCAAACCGTAATAGCCGAGGCAGGGGCAGAACACACATATCATCAACACAATGCAGGGAAACTCAGCCCAGGAATGAATCAACTTTGCCTAGTTTAACAGATGTTTCACCGGACTCTCCACCTGCAAGCCTGGCTTCACCTACAACACAGCAGTCGCCACAGTATGCTGGTAGTCAGTCCAGGCAGATACCTCAGTCAAATGTGGCATCACTTGCATCCTGGCCAGCCAGGCTGGATGCTGTGAGAGCCCCTCTGTCTCTTTCCTCCCTTACAGGTGATTTTAGTCAAGCAGCACCAGGTATACAGATTCCAGTCAGATGCAGTCATTCTGAAAACAGTCCAGTCGGTCCTGATAGTCAAGTAACAGCACCAGGTATACAAATTCTTGTCAGATGCAGTCAGTCTGAACACAGTCATGCTGGACCTGATATTAGTCCAGTAACAGCACCAGGTATACAAATTCCTGTCAGATGCAGTCAGTCTGAACACAGTCATGCTGGTAAGTTTGCTCAAAATGAATGAATTAATCAATTATTAGTGTCATTAAATAAATTTAATGAGAATATAGCTATTAATAATTCCACGTCTGTCTCTACAAACATATCTCCTTCTCCAGCTAAGGTTTGGTCTGGTAACTCTGTAGCTAATATTAATCCTATTCCTATAAATACAAGCATTCCTGTATGCATTCCTAACTCTGTTTCTGAGATATGTTTTAAAGAGGTACTCCCCTGTGAAATGTCTCCGTTAGGTTTTCATTTGCCTTTATCAGTAAAAGAAAAAATATGGAAAGGGGAATTCTTGGATTTATTATCGTTATTACCTATTGCTAAAGATTTCATTATAAAAATGGATAGAAGATCTGAGGATAGTGCTGAAGATAGACGCCGACCTGTTGCTAGATCCTTTTTTAATTGGTTGCAGGCGTTTTGTATATTCTCTGCGATAATGGGTGAAAAGCATCCAGAGAAATGTCCTGGACTTTTTCAGCATTTGGAGCATATTTTGGAGGCATATAAAAGTTTTGGCGGCATGGGATGGTTTAACTACGACAAATCTTTTCGTCAAAAAATTGCATTATACCCTAATTTAAAATGGGGTAACAAAGATGTTGGGCTGTGGTTAAATTTAATTATTCCTCAGAAACCGGTAGATGCAAGACCTCAGCCTCAGTCAAATCTGACCTCAAATGCGTCAGCATCAGTTTATAAGAAAGGAACATGTTACGCATTTAATGAAAATCAATGCAAATGGTTGAATTCATGTCTTTACCGTCATGAATGTTCTTTTTGTTTTGGTAACCACCCAGTCTCCAGATGCTTTAAAAGTACATCTAGCAATCAAGTCCTCAGGGATCATACAAAAAACCTGCACGCCTGTGAGGCTAATCGAAATGCATCCATGGTTAATGTTGTACCCCGACAAGGAGAAAGCACAATTACTAATTGAAGGTTTTTCTACAGGTTTTAAACTCCCTATTTTCACAGGTCCAGATTGTCAAGTTTCAAAAAAAATTAAATCAGTCTCCCTCAATAGTGAAATAGTTAGGGAAAAATTCATAAAAGAAATTTCAGCCAATAGGATTGCTGGCCCTTTTCTCTCTCCACCGTTTAATAATTTAGAGTTTCCCCGTTGGGTTTAGTACCTAAAAAAGAGCCTAACTCTTATCGGCTCATTCATCATCTCTCTTTTCCTACAGGTCAATCCCTAAATGATGAAATTGACCCATTATCTACTACAGTCAAATATGCCACATTTGATGATGCTATTCATATTATTAGAAAATTTGGTCGGGGTGCTTTATTAGCAAAGCAGACATCCAATCAGCCTTTAGATTATTACCCATTGCTCCAGAATCTTACAATTCCCTTGGTTTCTGTTTTGAAGGCTATTTCTTTTATGATAAATGCCTTCCAATGGGCTGTTCATTGTCCTGTTTTTATTTCGAAAATATTTTGCTTCTTTTCTTCAGTGGGTACTACAATTTGAATCGGGTCATACGGGGATAATTCATTATCTAGATGACTTCATGTTTATTGGTTCGCCAGATTCTTTAGTTTGCGATTTAATCCTCAGGTTATTTTTCCTTTTATCTAAATATTTTGGTATCCCCCTAGCAATGGAAAAAACTACTTTTCCATCTCCAATTATTGAATTCTTAGGCATTAAAATTAATACGCAATTATTCCAGTTTGAGCTTCCTGCTCTAAAAATTTACAGGTTACAATCCTTTATTTCCTTCTTTCTGCGCAGAAAAAAGATTTTATTAAAAGAGCTTCAATCATTTCTGGGTCTTCTGGCTTTTGCTACACGCATTATGCCTATGGGTAGTATATTTTCTAGAAGATTATCCTTGGCTATGTCAGGTCTAAAATCCCCATTTTCCAACATTAGGTTGACCTGTGCTCTAAAAGATGATCTACTGGTATGGTCCCAATTTTTGCAGGATTTTAATGGCAGATCTTTTTCCAGGATGACTTTGTTTTCGCAGCAGATTTAGAGTTATTCACAGACGCTGCTGGTTCTCAAGGTTTTGCTGCTATTTTTCGTTCTCATTAGTGTTCTGGCGTATGGCCCCCAATTTGGATTGTTAACAAGTTTACGAAAAACATAGTTTTGCTGGAACTCTTTCCGGTTCTAGTGGCTTTGGAAATTTGGGGCAATCAGCTTGCTAACAAAAGAATCATTATCAATACAGATAATAGAGGTGTATTATTGGCTTTAAACTGTCTTTCTTCAAAATCGTTACTGGTCATAAAACTTTTGCGTTATTTAGTTCTCTTATGTTTAAAATTAAACTTTTGGATGAAGGCAAAACATATACCTGGCAATCTTAATGTCATCGCTGATGCCTTGTCTCGATTCCAGATGGCTCGCTTCAGACAGCTATAAAAAAAAAAAAAAAGCCTCACGCAGATCTGGTTGGGTACCGCTGCCCGAGTCATCTTTGGGATCTAATTTAAACCCAGTAATCCAGGTTATTAAGAATTCGATTGCTCAAAAAACATGGACCAATTATTTGGTTGCATGTGAAAGGTGGTCGAATTTCAATAAGGAATTGGGTTCTCCTGCTTTCCCACCTTCTGAGAGTTCGATCTCAGCATTTCTTTGTTCTTTAATTCAATTGGATTTTTCCTTTAATCACATTAATAAAATATTAGTAGGAGTTTCTTTTTTCCTGTAGCTAATAATTTCCCACCCTGTAACAGTTTCTTTTCTGTTAAACAAGCTTTAAAAGGTTTACGGAAGGTTAAGTTGGCTCCAGATAAGCGAAGGCCAATTACTTTGGACACTTTGTCAAAGCTGTGTTTGGCTACTCCTTTTGTTTGCATCTCGGAATACGAAGCTATTTTATTTCATGCTGCATTCGTTTTGATGTTTTTTGCGGCCTTTCGTATATCCGAGATGTTGCCAAATAACAAACACAGTTTAGAAGGTTTGTTTTTATCAGAAGTATCCTTTTCAGATGATAAGGTCTTTGTTTTTGTCAGAAAATCAAAATGGATAGATCAGGCAAAGGCCAGTGGCTCAATCTATTCGCTTTTGGTGACTCCATCCTCTGTCCTTTATTAATTCTCAAAAAATACCTTTCAGCCAGACCAGCTTCAGGTCAGCATTTTTTGTTCACATAGATTCATCTCCTATGACAAAATTCCAGTTTTCAGCAGTCTTAAAACGTTGTTTTACTCATTTGGGCCTTTCCCTTTTCAAATTTTCTACTCATTCTTTCAGAATTGGAGCCGCTACTGAAGCTGCTAGATTGGGTTTGAGTGATGAAGTTATTATGATATTAGGTAGATGGGAGTCTAGTAGATTTAACATTTACATCCGTCCTAACTTGTCTCTTTGATTATAGGTAATAAATCTTGCATTTGGATATTTGGCCATTCATACATTTACTGGGCTCATAAGAGAGCTGCTCAGCATTGCTATGGTTCCAACTTATCCTTGCCTGCTGATAAGTTTGTTATACTTTGGAAAGGTATTCGTGGTCTACAATGGTCTAATCTTTTCCTTCACATTTTTGAATTATTTCTTTCTTGGCCTTATCCATCTATCATAATTTTACACGTTGGAGGTAACGATGTTGGTAGATTAAAAACTTTGGATTTAATGTTTTTAATGAAGCAAGATTTGCATCGTTTAAGATTAATGTTTCCAAATACGTGTGTTGTTTTCTCTGAAATGGTGTCTCGACTGCATTGGTTATATTCTAAAGACAGCAGACCATTGGAAAAGATAAAGCGGAGAATTAATCATTCAATTGAAAAATTTTTAACATCAATCGGGGGGATCTCCTTCCGTCACGTAGATTTGGAAGGTGGTTTTTCTGGTCTTTACAGACAAGATGGTGTACATCTTTCAGATGTTGGTCTTGACATTTTCAATTTAGGTCTTCAAAATTGCATTGAACAGGCCGCGGTGCTGGGGTAGCCTGGTTTTGTTTTCAAAACCCGGCTGGTGGGGACTTGTTTTTTATGAATTTAATTTTTCAGCTCGAGTCCTATGACTGAGCAAGTTAGAATTGGTTTTAATTTGAAAGAATATTTATTATATTTTATGGTTTATTGAATAAAGTTATTTGTTTAATTCTAATGCCAATAAAGGTGCCGCGGCCAATTTTATTCCAACCTGTTGTAGTGTGATTATTTATTGTTATATAGTGCAACCTACAATTCCATGAACAGTGGGCGCAATAAAGCGCCCGCATCATGGGATTGTGGTTGCCAAAGAAAAATATTTTATAAAGTTTTAATTTTCAAAAAAAAAAAGAGGTCACGAGGCAAGGAGCGGGAAAACAGTTTTCTCCTCAGACTAAGAGGCTATATAAGCCTCTGTGTGACAGACCCGCTCACACTTGCCCTGAGGTGGCTTAAGTTTGAGCTCCCCTTCCCTCTCACCCTTGTCGCTGGCACTATTATGTGGTTATGTCAGCCTTGAATCAAGGGGGACTTGTTTTTTATGAATTTAATTTTTCAGCTCGAGTCCTATGACTGAGCAAGTTAGAATTGGTTTTAATTTGAAAGAATATTTATTATATTTCATGGTTTATTGAATAAAGTTATTTGTTTAATTCTAATACCAATAAAGGTGCCGCGGCCAATTTTATTCCAACCTGTTGTAGTGTGATTATTTATTGTTATATAGTGCAACCTACAATTCCATGCATCAGCAAGGTTTCTCCCAGGCAAAGATTTCAAAGCAGAGTGAGGTTTCCAGATGTGCTGTTCAAGCTCTTTTGAAGAGCACAAAGAAACAGACAATGTTGAGGACGTTAACACAGTGGTCAGCCAAGGAATCTTAATGCAGCAGATAAAAAGACACATCATGCTGGGGGCGTGGGCGGAAGCCGGGGATATTATCACTAGGGTACATTTTTATCATATTAAGGATCAAATCACGCTGGCTGCTCGTCCATAACTGCTACAACCTTACTCAATAAATTCACTGAAATTCACTGTTCGCTGACCTATCATAAGCTACTATGCAGACAAAGAAGAACCTAACCTAATTCGCAAACATGTTATGCAACCATAAAATTATATACCGCTGGAAATGCTAAGCTTCTTATTAAAGGGACAATGTATCGTACACAGTTGCTTCTCTTGAAAAAGGCCTGTCTCTACTTCGCAGATGGAATCTGATCCCTGACGAGGAAGAAGATATTGCTGATGATCCCTCCCAGGGAGCCTCGGCCCCTACTTAAATTATGTCTTGATGCAGTTGCTCACTTCAATGGTTGAATTACCAGCCTTTTACAAATTATCCCTCTTAACCTTGTTACTACACCCTAGGCCAGTTTCTATATGCTTCATTGCATTGGGGAGCTCTGTACAATATCAAAGACCCGTACGGCCATCTGAACATCACATCTTGATGGATCCCCCTTGTCTTTATGTAGGAGTTAACCAAACACATGTTTATGATACGAAGTTCACCACCCTTTATTGTTTTGTTCTTTGTCAGATCCTCTGTCTTTTATCCAGCACTATCATATGATGTTCACTTGGTCCACTCTCTGGCGCTCAGAAGCATCTTGGACATCATTCAGGGCATTCCCAGGTCTCATCACCATCATCTAACTCTTGACATCAGAACAAGATGGGACTTTATATGAGGCAATGACTATGATAGTTCATATACCTCCATCCCTGGTGTGTTTGATTAAAGAGAGGGGTTGTGGAACTTTATATGAAGCACACTACTAAGTTGAACGGACCAATCAATGTAATCATTGTTTATTGTTACAAAGGGCATACATGTAAAGCAGTAGAAAAATAAAAAAAAGTAATAAGTCTCGAAAGATATCATCTAAACAATTCACAATTATACACAATTATTCCAACACGATATACGTAGTAATGGACCTTGGGTATGTAGACCAAAGTTGTAACGGTAACATATAGGCATGATAACAATGGTGAAATTGATTAATTAAAATAAACTATAATGAAATACATAGGAAAGCTCTATGCATTTTATGGTTAAAATACCACTCATCAGGAGCAGATGCAGATTTGGGAGTATCTATAATAGAGTAGAAATGCCAAAATGATATGATGGTAAAAAGGAGAATATGAAACATGGAAGAAAGAGGGGGAACATAAAAGATCCTGAACACTCTCACCTTGCTGTAGTATATGGGTAAATATATCGATAGTGGAAGCCCCTATAGGAGACATCATCCCCAGGAGCTGAGGCGGTAACATCTGAGGCATGGCGGCGGCACCCGCAACCAATGAATAAACAATGAGATAGGATCTCCAGTTATCAGCTGTGGTGTATATATTTAGTACTATATAAAGTTGCTACTGTAAATAATTCCCAGGAATATCTGTAAAAAATTATAAATTAACAGTAAAGTAATTACACAACTGATAAACTTAAGAAAGGTACCCAAAATTGTGTAGCGATAGTAGGTAAACCAAGTGGATGAAAAAGAAATAGGGTTTAGCATCAAGAGACATAGAGTGAGACAAAGGTAGCAGTGTAAAGATAGGTGAGTAGGTATGATAAACCATACCACAAGTACCTAAGAGGTAGATTGGAGAAATAATCCAAGTGCAACGGTGTCTCACAAGTAAAGGAAAATAAGGTGTTAGCGCAGTTTAAGTGTGGTATAAGTACCAGCCGTGAACCACAGGCGACCACCAACATCACCCAGCGTAATGACAGGGGAGGTGGTGCCAATGCCTGAGCAACAATTTGCGCTCGGCGTTTGGTGCTCAAACCTCCCTCGTGGTATACGCAGATGGACAAACATGTCGGTGCATGGCGTCATGAATGACATCACCCGCTCAGCATTTGGGCGCCGCGCCGACCAGCAATGAGTGCCTGCCGTCCCCCCACAATGGGAGGGGAGCAGGAGGCCCCGGTGCACGTCGCAGCTCCCGGGTAGAACGAGGTCAAGCCTACCCCCAACTGCCGGAAATGGCCCCTAATAAAAATAAAAAACATAATGGCAAAAGTAGGTCACAGATTATAATAAAGGTATAATAAATTAGTTGGGTGCTTTCATCCCTGATTTGATGAGAACAAGAAAAGAGAATGGAACTTTATATGAGGCAACGACTATGATAGTTCATATACCTCCATCTCTTGACATCAGCTGCTCTTTTTTTCACCAATGCCAATTAGACTCTTATCTCTGAATATAAGAGGCCTGAATAGCCTACATAAGCACAGAGCATTTTAGGACGAGGCCTTAAGGCAACAGTATGACATTTTGTGTGCTCAAGAGACACATTTTGCAACAAACAAGGCTCCTAAGTGCTCACACGCAAAGTTCCCTCATATACTCAGTGCCACAGCTCCCAAAAAAAAAGATAGGGGTCCTGATAGCAGTAAGAGACACTGTCTCCTTTAAACTTGTTGACAATCTTTTAGATGAGCAGGGCAGATTCATTATTCTTATTGCTGAATTGAATAATGTGCTATATACTATTGTTAGTTTGTATGCTCCCAATAGGCACCCCAATACGCCTTTTCAAACGTCTGTATAATCAGGTGAAGACTATCCAGAAGGGTAAGGTTCTCATATGTGGGGATTTCAGTACTGTAATGAATGTGACCATGGATGCTTCCTCCCGCACTGTAAAGCGCTGTCAGGGTCTAGGCCCCTTTGCTTTTCTGAATATCTGTGTGGCCCCTGGTGATGTCTATACATGTCCGAGAGGGACTACTCCTATTTTTCTCGAGTCCACAAAGGCTATTCTAGAATTGATTTTTTTTCTCACTGATAAGTTATTATTGCAGCAAGTGTCGGCAGCCTGCATCCATAATATCTTGTGGTCGGACCATGCTCCTATCTCTCTGGATATCATGGATGCACATGACCAATCACGGTCTTGCCTATGGAGAAACACGCTGGCCACGCTGCATCCTCGTCCGGCGCTCTCATCCGGGCCTCTATAGCATCGTAAGCTGATTATTCTGATAATAGCTTATATAAGTGCTGCCCATGTCAGAGCGGTGGATTTCCCTAAATCTATTCCACCACTTTGGTTGGTGATCTGACACTATATTTTAGTTGAAAATGTTTGAACTTGTTTTCCTTTTTTCCTATTAACCATGGGTTAGTGTGTTTTATATTTTACACACCTGCCCACCACTGCTGTTTCTTGGCCTAGGCCGACAAGTCCCAGGCCTAGGGCGGCATTTTGCGGGGGGCAGCAAAAGGGCCGCCCCCCGCATGGAACCCCCCCAGACCCATCCTCTAATGGCCGGCTCACACACAAATACAGCCCCCGGCCTGCTGTAGTGCGGCACTTGCTAATACTATAGGAAGTCCTTGGGCATACTTGGAGGGGAGCGACTGCCACCCCCATAAGATGGCCAATGACTGGCCAGACCGGGTGCACATAACTTCTGCTGGGCGGAGCCTAATGCCCTGCCTACCCTCCTGTGTGGGGTTCCTGGGAGAGGGTCACCATGAACTTGGATTGGATATAAGGTGGCTTTGCCAGATTATACTCCTCCACTCAACTTGAAAATTCCCCCCCATCACTCCTGTGCCCGGCCTGTTACCTATCCTTCTCCTCAACCTTGGCTCATTCTGCAAGTCCTACACTGCAGAGCAACACACTCAAATTGCAGCAGCAACTCCTTGACACTTCCATTTCCTATTGTTGATTAGGCTCAGAGAGTTAGAGAGCCATTACCTCTGTGGGAAACACCCAAAACTTTAGTCGGTTGGAGGATCTCAGGAAGTGTGTCAGGTGGTGTCAGTGTGCAGTACCAGCATGTTAGAAACATAGAAAAGTGACGGCTGAAAAAGTCGAGTCTATCATTTTTTTAAATTTATGCATATGTTTGTATTTTTTTTCTTTTGTTTAACAAAATACCAAACAGGTGTATACTTACCTACTCTGTGCAATGAAATTGCACATAGTGGTCCCAAACCTCCTCTTTTCTGATCCTCAGTCAGCACTCCTGGCTCCTCTTCTCTGGTGAGTGCCCCCATAGGAAGTCACTTTCTATAGGATCACTCATGCTGGCTTGCTTCTGAGTCTTGCTGTCTGCGTTTAGACACAGACAGTGGGGATTTTCCCTGACCCCCTGCTCCCTCATCACTGGCTTTGATTGACAGCAGAAGGAGCCAATGGCTCCCACTGCCTCAGCAAAGCCAGTGAGATCAAGAAGTGAGGGGAGAGAGGAACTGCAGATCGAATGAGGGCTCTGATGGGGGGTGATGGGGCATACTGACCCCCCCCATCACAGACTGACCCATCACAGACCCTCCCATCACAGACTGACCCCCCCAAATCACAGACCCCTCATTACAGACTGACCCCCCATCACAGACCCCCATTACAGACTGTCCTGACCCATAGCAGACCCCCCATCATAGACTGACCCCCCATCACAGACCCCCCATCACAGACTGACCCCCCATCACAAACTGGTCCTGACCCATCACAGACTCCCCATCACAGACCCCCATCACAGACTGACCCCCCAAATCACAGACCGACCCCCCCAATCACAGACTGAGCCCCATCACAGTCCTTTCTCAATATAAAACTCCTTTAAAGCACACCCCCTCCTCAAAGAACCACTCTGGACAATGGGCGGGACTTTTCAAGTTAAAAGTGAGTGATTTATTGCTAGGACCGGCCCGCTGCCTAACAACCAATCACCCACTTCTTAAACTTAAAAAGTCCTGCCCTTTGTCTAGAGCGGCCGCGCTTCATGTTCTGTGTGAATAAGACAGGCAGTGTGGGGAGGGGGCAGTGCAGTGATATTAGAGAAGGCACGGACCTGCCGCACCTGCCATGCTGCTATGTTAGTGTGGGGGAGTAGACGAGAAGTCGCCGCAGGAGCGGAGCCGCCCCTGCACCACTGCCGCCCCGAGGCCTGGCCTCGGTGGCCTTGTGGGAAATCCAACCCTGACTGAGTGGATATGCTTTTTACTCATTGCAAAGTAGTGACCTATTCATTTGCATCCTCTCTACTTTTTCATGTGATATAATGGGCCAAGCACAAAAAAGGGGAAGCAATATGACAGCAGGCCTACAACAACTACAGCACAATGGGGAGTACACATACGGCAGACAAACAGATAGAAATGCCAAGCAAATGGAAGAACCAAGTCCAAAATTTACTCTTGGTTCTTTTCCTTTGTAGCTATACTACTGTGACTTGTCCTTCTTCATTTGATAGAAGTTTCACTAATTTACATTTTTGTTTAGTACTACTTGGCTCTTTAAAAGACTACACTTGATATACAGTATATAACACGAAAAGGAAAGTACAAATAAGTTAGATTTTGAGCTGTATACCATAATAAATATTTTATTTTACATGTATAATGCTGATGGTCTCTGGTAATTTATTCTGCTTTCAATTGCCCTTGAGATCACACATTTTGCTCATTATTTCTTCGATCACTAACTGATAAGCAGGTGGACAAAACAGTAGTTATTTTTTGTTTTTAAGTGATAAGTTGGATTCATTTAGAAAGCTGGCAGGTGTTTGTGTACCAAAATAAGTACACTTTGTTCCATAGAACTGTGCCAAAAATCCTTGAAAATATTTTCTGCATAGTAGAAAAATGTCCAGAGGAACTTAACTGAGATGTAAAAAAAGAGAAACAATTAAAATAATGTTATAGCCTAAACCAAACCTGTGTTTTTCTAATACAGGCTACAATTCCAATGACTTGTAGTATAACAGAATCATGGGGGAGTGAAAGGGAGGTAAGTACATTGTATGTGTCTGTTTTAGTTTGCCTTTAAGGCAACCTGTTGCATTGCCCTTTATGAGCAAAGTATAGATTTGCTTTAGAAGAAACGTATGCTAAGAGAAATGTCACATTCTAAAAATGCCTAGCAATTTTGCTGACCCTCTGACTTTAAGCCCAGGTTCACACTGAGCTGCGGGAATGTAGCTGTGCGATTTCAGCTGAACTCGCACAATTTCACTCACATGTCAGTCCCGATTTCGGCCGCGATTTCAGAGACATCTGTGAAGGTTTCTGCACAGATGTCAATGTAAATCGCAGCCCAAAATCGCAAAAAGTAGTACAGTATTGACTTTTTGAAATCGGTGTGGTGGCGCCGCAAATGCAGTGTCGCACTGATTAGGATGGTGCCATTGCCGGCAATTGCTTCTGATTTGTAATGCGATTTGACATGTCAAATCGCATGTCAAATCGTTCCAATGTGAACCAGGGCTAATACTTTAAAATCCATGCAGCAAATGAAGTCA
This sequence comes from Lithobates clamitans, assembly GCA_037952925.1. NCBI lineage: Eukaryota > Metazoa > Chordata > Amphibia > Anura > Ranidae > Lithobates > Lithobates clamitans. The sequence continues at coordinate 837,084 of JBBGZY010000748.1, forward strand.
GAGTGCCATCAATTTCCATTAATTTTAGCAAAAGACGTCTACCAATAAATACAGTATACTATGAGCTCAGAGTGTGAGCTGTGGCCCCCCAAAAGATTTTGCTCCACCCAAGAAAATAACAAAATAAATAACTAAATGAATAAGAAAGAAATACATCCAAATACTTGAGGTTAAGTCTTACTGAATGCCAAGTAGTTGGTTGGAGCTACAGCTCTGATATGTAACAATTAAGGATGAGCCGAACACCCCCCAGTTCGGTTCGCACCAGAACATCCGTACAGGCAAAAAATTCGGAAGAACAGACGAACATCGTTAAAGTCTATGGGACATGAACATAAAAAATCAAAAGTGCTCATTTTAAAGGCTTAAATGCAAGTTATTGTCATAAAAAGTGTTTGGGGACCTGGGTCCTGCCCCAGGGCACATGTATCATAGTTACATATAGTTACATAGTAGGTGAGTTTGAAAAAAGACACAAGTCCATCAAGTCCAACCTATGTGTGTGATTATGTGTCAGTATTACCTTACATATCCCTGTATGTTGCGGTCGTTCAGGTGCTTATCTAATAGTTTTTTGAAGCTATCAATGTTCCCCGCTGAGACCACCGCCTGTGGAAGGGAATTCCACATCCTTACCGCTCTTACAGTAAAGAACCCTCTACGTAGTTTAAGGTTGAACCTCTTTTCTTCTAATTGTAATGAGTGGCCCCGAGTCTTATTAAATTCTCTTCTGCGAAAAAGTTTTATCCCTATTGTGGGGTCACCAGTACAGTATTTGTAAATTGAAATCATATCCCCTCTCAAGCGTCTCTTCTCCAGAGAGAATAAGTTCAACGCTCGCAACCTTTCCTCATAACTAAGATCATCCAGACCCTTTATTAGCTTTGTTGCCCTTCTTTGTACTTGCTCCATTTCCAGTACATCCTTCCTGAGGACTAGTGCCAAGAACTGGACAGCATACTCCAGGTGCGGCCGGACCAGAGTCTTGTAGAGCGGGAGAATTATTGTTTTATCTCTGGAGTTGATCCCCTTTTTAATACATGCCAATATTCTGTTTGCCTTATTAGCAGCAGCTTGGCATTGCATGCCATTGCTGAGCCTATCATCTATTAGGACCCCCAGGTCCTTTTTCATCCTAGATTCCCCCAGAGGTTCTCCCCCCAGTGTATAGATTGCATTCATATTTTTGCCACCCAAATGCATTATTTTACATTTTTCTACATTGAACCTCATTTGCCATGTAGTCGCCCACCCCATTAATTTGTTCAGGTCTTTTTGCAAGGTTTCCACATCCTGCGGAGAAGTTATTGCCCTGCTTAGCTTAGTATCGTCTTCAAATACAGAGATTGAACTGTTTATCCCATCCTCCAGATCGTTTATAAACAAATTAAATAGGATTGGTCCCAGCACAGAACCCTGGGGAACCCCAAATCAAAGCAAAAAGTTTTAAAAATGGCCGTTTTTTCGGGAGCAGTGATTTTAATAATACTTAAAGTGAAACAATAAAATGAAATATTCCTTTAAATATCGTGCCTGGGGGTGTCTAGAGTATGCCTGTAAAGTGGCACAGTTTTCCCGTGTTTAGAACAGTACTGCAGCAAAATGACATTTCTAAAGGAAAAAGGTAATTTAAAACTGATTGCAGCTGTAATGAATTGTTCATTGTACTCATTGAAAAAATGGTATGGGGTCCCCCCCAGTCTATTACCAGGCCCTTTGGGTCTGGTATGAATATTAAGGGGAATCCCGAACCAAAAATTAAAAAAAAATTGTGTGGGGGTCCCCCCAAAATCGAAGGCTTTGTGTAAATCTATAGATAGTAAAAGTCCTTTACGAGATTGCCCCCCATCCCAGCCCGATCTCAACCGTAAGATAATGTTACTTGCCCGTCTAATCTGATCTGGGCCTTGCCTAATCAGGATGAACCCCATCTGATCTTTATGTATGTATAAGCTTATGAAGGAAGACACCCGGTCCGCTAACAATTTGGTTAGGATCTTTAGGTCATTATTAATTAATGATATGGGCCTGTAGTTGCTAACCTCCCCTGGGTCTTTTCTTGGTTTTGGAAGCACTGTGATAAATGCTGAGTTGAGTGACCGTTCCAGGGTTGTTGCGTTAAAGAATCATGCTAGATATGGGGACAGAGTGGGTGCAAACTTTCTGTAATATGGGTTTGACAACCCATCTGGTCCGGGAGCCGACTACCATTTCAAATTTTTGATTACCAAGGTCACTTCTTCCGCCATTATTGGAGATTCCAATCTATCTATATGGCGGTCTTCCAGTTTGGGAATAGGTAAAAAGTCTAAAAAGGAGTTTTTCTCTGCTCTTGATGTAAGAGCAAGATTTAAAACCAGCCTGGCCTCACCGAATTTGGCTGCCGGAATAGATTTAGGGTCTCTTTTATGTTGCTTGCTAATAATTAGGAATTCCTTTTCCAGTTCATCTATGTCTGCTTTATTTGCTAGTTTGATTTGGGAAGAAATCTGGATAAGTTTCCCTCTGATGGTGGCTTTATGGGCCGTCCACAGAGTTTCAGGGTTTATATCCTCCTTATCATTTAGGGAGAAGTAGTCATTGATGCCTTTTTCAATTTCTATTGATCTCTAAGTATTGGTCACTAAGTATTGATTCATTAAGCCTCCAGTGATACTTTCCATGAGAACCCTGGGCTCTTTGTATGAGAAGAAAAACCATAGAGTGGTCTGACCACACAGTATCTCTTATGAATGATTTATGTGCTAGGGGTATATGCGTGGTAGACAGGAAGATGTGGTCAATTCTGGAAAAGAATTGGTGTGGGTGCGTAAAATGGGTATAGTCCTGGATTTGAGAATTCAGTTCCCTCCAAATGTCAGTTAGTTTATGTTGGTGAATGAGTCTAGCTATCCATAGGCTTTGTTTGGGTGGGCGGGTAGTTTGAGTACCCTGTGGGCGCTTTTTGTCAAGCCCTGAGTCAAAGGCAATGTTTGTATCTCCTCCCACCACTATTGTGCCTTCCAGCATGGGTCCCAGTTTCTGGAACATTTGTTCAAAGAATTTTGCTTGGCCTCGATTGGGTGCATAATAAGAAATGAATGAGTAAAACCGTTCATCCAACACTCCCTTGATTAAGGTGAATCTTCCATCCAGATCTTTATGTTCTAGCTGGAGTGTGAATTTTGATTTGTGTAAGAAAAGAATTGCTACACCCTTATGCCGAGTACACTCGATCGCACATTCCGACAACAAAATCCATGTTTTTTTTCCGACAGATGTTGGCTCAAACTTGTCTTGCATACACACGGTCACACAAATCTTGTCGGAAATTCTGATCGCCAAGAGCGCGGTGACGTACAACACGTACAGCAAGCCAAGAAAAATTAAGTTCAATAGCCAGTGCGGCTCTTCTGTTTGATTCTGAGCATGTGTGGAACTTTGTGCGTCAAAATTGTGTACACACAATCGGAATTTACGACAACAGATTTTGTTGTCGGAAAATTTGAGATCCAGATCTCAAATTTTGTTTGCTGGAAATTCTGGCAGAAAATGTCCAATGGAGCCTACACACGGTTGGAATTTCTGACAACAGGCTCCCATCGAACATTTCCCGTCGGAAAATCCGACCGTGTGTACGCGGCATATGTCTTATTTTCCGCATTAGCGAGGTAAAAATTGGGGAATTTAGGATGGATGAACTTGGGGCAATACGATCTAGGGAAGTGTGTTTCCTGTAACAGGATCACATCAATCTTTTGGTTATGGTAGTATTGAAAGATTTTTCGTCTTTTAATCTGGGAGTTCAATCCCTGTGTGTTATGGGATACTATTCGTAGGGGAGAGGTTAGTTTGTCAGCTTCAGCCATGGAGTAGATGGAGGGGGAGCTCAAGCGACACACAGCCACTTACCTGTGAGCCTCGTGGAGGAGGATTATAGGATTTGTCCCGGTGTCTGGAAAGGATGCAAGATTTTCCGGAAGGACATCTGAAAGAAAGAAAAGCATGGAGCAACAGAAAGAGCGGACACCAGCTTGAAGAAGGTATACGACTTGTTCTTATAGGAAAACTTGAGATTGAATGGAAATAGCCACCAATATTTTATGTCCTTTTGAGCAAGCATTGAGAGGAGCGGTTTAAGCGATCTCCTTTTTTGGATGGTAGATGGGGATAAATCAGCAGAGATTTGAATAGAATGATCCTGGATCTTGAGATTTGCGATAGAGCATGCCCGCTGCAGAACTTCTTCCTTTAATCCCATAATAATGTGGTTTCACCACAATGTCTCCTGGGAGTCCGTCTGATCGGGGGGGTCCAAGAGCTCTATGAGCCCTGTCCAACTCCAATTCGCGTGGGTGAATATCGGGGATAAGGCTCTGAATGAGAGAGCGAACCGCTGCATGCACATCTGTGACTTTTTATAGAAGACCTCTGATCCTGACGTTATATCTGCGAGGTCTATTCTTGAGGTCGTCTATTTTAGACATGGCCGTCTCGAGCTGGTTCTTGAAGGTCCTGTATACGATCAGTGTTTTTATTCGTTCTGGTGATCGTGGTGTGTCCAGGGGTGATTCAATTGTTTCTATGCGGGATCCTAAGGTCTGGAGTTCCGCTTTAATGTCCCTACCGTTCCTGTTTACCGGATGTGGTACCCGCTCTTGTCACCTCTCTGGAGCTGCCTGATGGGACTGGTTGCGTGCTTGTGTGGGTGCTTGTGTGTCAGAGCAGAGCAGAGCTCCCGGACTACGTGGCCATCTTAGGAGCCGCCACGCGTGTGCCTCGGGTCACTTTCATTTCTCTGTCAAACTCTCAGATTATCCTCCCATATCATATGAATGAGGGCAGGGGATGATGGTAGAAGAATGGAGAGTCAGAACCTATATGTGTCCGAGGATTGAGCTGGAGCTGCAGCTTTAGGCCACTCACTCCAGAGGCCCTCCTACACGATGGGGAGGAAGGCAGGTGAGATGCAGTGCTGCCTGGGTGGGAGGATGGTATGTATGTGTCCCTGTGAGCCAGGGGATGGCACCGGGATCGGCCATAATGGCGGCAGGCCGTGGACTAGGCTGGAGGCTGCGATGTGTGCCGAATGGGCACAATAGTGGTATGGGCTTGTGCAGGGGGCGATGCCCAACAAATCTGTGGGGTACAGACCTGTTCCAGGCGTAGTGAGGCTCAGATGGATGCGGATGAATTGTTGGGGATCCAGGAGCTCTTCTCTGAGGCGTCCTGCACGGCTCACTTCTGGTCACGCAGATTTTTTTTTTATTATTATTTATTTTGCTTTTTTATTTTATTTTTAAACTGTTCCTTTTATTTCTTTTTTTTAAATCATTTTTTGTTATCTCAGGGAATGTGAATATCCCCTATGATAGCAATAGGTAGTGACAGGTACTCTTTTTTGAAAAAATTGGGGTATATTAGACCCTAGACCCTAGATTGCTTTTCCAATTTCCCCAATGGTGCTGTTTATATCTGGCAAAACCTAAATTATGAAATGCTTGTAGATTCCGGTTTCTAATGCCGCGTACACACGACCGGACTTTACGGCATACTTTGCCCGGCAGACTTTTCGTTGGACTTTACGACGGACTTTCCGAATGAACGGACTTGCCTACACACGATCAACCAAAGTCCAACGGATTCGTACATGATGACGGACTAAAACAAGGAAGTTCATAGCCAGTAGCTAATAGCTGCCCTAGCGTCGGTTTTTGTCCGTCGGACTAGCATACAGACGAGCGGACTTTTCGACTGGATTCGAGTCCGTCGGATAGATTTGAAACATGTTTCAAATCTAAGTCTGTCAAACTTTTGATAAAACAAGGTCCGCTGGAGCCCACACACGATCGAATTGTCCGGCGAAATCCGGTACGCCGGACCAAGTATGCCGTAAAGTCCGATCGTGTGTACACAGCATTAGGCCATAGAGATGACTGGAACCATTATGGTCTCTGATTAGCTCTATGGTCAGCTGGTGGAACCACTGGCTGCATTCTCGGGTTCGCTGTTAGGACAGAAGAACCAGAGAAAACCATGCAAGACAGTGGGGGGGGACATTCCCTCCCACTGCTTGTAAAAGCAGTCTAGAGGCCAATTAGCCACTAGGATTGCTTTTACATGAAAGCTGACCGCTTTCTGAAAAGAATGATACCAAGATGATACCTAAAGCTGCAGGCATCCATCTGATATAACCACTCAAAGTCCAGCAACATACCAGTACGTTGCTGGTCCTTGATGGGCATATATTGTAATGTTCTTTTTTTCATGCATCCTGTGGGCTCAATGAAAAAAAGAGATTGATCGGTGGGTATGCCCACCATTAGAATACTGCCCTTCATCCACCCACTTCTAACGATAAGCATACATATATCATTTTTTTTTAACTGTGGTGGTTAAATCACCTCCTACAGCGCTTGAGTCGCTGATTTTCGCATCGTGGGAGCAAATGCTGTTGCTGACAAGATAAATAAATCCCCGTGCTGCAGATGAATGGCGTGCCTGCAAAGCAAATGATGGTTAACAATAAAACAAAGTAACATTACAGTAAGACATACCATACCTGCAAAGCAAATACAATAAAACATAGTAAAAATAACATTACAGTTCTAAAATACAGTAACAATAGAGAGAGAACAATAGATATAGAACAATAGAAAGCAAACAATAGAGCGGACAATACAGAGCAAACATAAGAGAGAGAACAATAGAGAGAGAAGAAAAATAAAACCTAACTATTGTGGTCTTTTTTATTTATTTATTTTTTTTGTGTTTCTGTGTGGTTTTTTTTGCACTTTTATATAAACTGTAAACTGTAAACGTTCCAGATTAGGGTCTCTCAAAATGTGATGGCCATCTCATCTTTCAAGACCCTGTGTAAGTGTGCCCTAGGACTGTGCAATGCTGTACCCTACGCTAATAATCCACTAGTGTGTGGTAGCATTTGAAACATTCACCAATGCAAAGACCTGGTTGGTCAGGAAAGAAGAGGCAATAAAAGCGTGTGTCACGTCTATATCCGCGTTTTCTGCAGACTCGACATCTTTGGGGATTTCTTTTGGTAGGGGTACCAGGGAGGACATATGGAAAATGCCTCTCATGCAGCTGGCTCACTGCATTTGGATTGGGAAGTTAGGCCACAGCATCATCTGGAAACAGAAGGGCTGTGATGATCTCTTCCTGGAATTTAAGGAAGGATCCAGTTCGTCCTGAAGCTTTGTATAGTACATAAGCATTCAGCAGAGCCAATTGGAATAAATATACAGACACTTTTTTATACCAGCGTCTGACCTTACGGGCAATTAGGTATGACGCCAACAACTGGTCGTTGAGGTCCACGCCTCCCATGTTAAGGTTGTATTCGTGGACACAGAGGGGTTGCTGTTGAATTTGGACCGTTGTGTCTGCGTGAAGGGAGGACAGAACGAAAACATTCTTATTATGCCTCCACTTCACTCTCTCCCCTAGCCTAAGACAGGAATCTACAAACCGCTGGGGTAAGCCCCAGCGATTAGATTGCACGGTGCCACATGTGCCAATTCCATTATCAAACAAGTGACTAAAAAAGTGGCACGCTTGTGTAATAATTGTCCACATACAAGTGGTACCCCTTTCTGAATAAGGGTGACACCAAGTACCACACAATCTTACAAGCGCTCCCTATGTAGTCTGGGCAGTTCTCCGGCTCTATGTAACTATCTCTTCCCTCATAAACCAAATCAAATCTCATAAACCATAAAACTATATGTATAGCCTGCCGCCCTGTCACAGAGCTTATACATCTTGACCCCATATCTGGCACACTTGCTGGGAAGATACTGTTTGAATGACAAGCGGCTAGAAAACTTAATCAAAGACTCATCAACGCAGACAACTTGTGTAGGAGTAAACAAGGCTGCAAACTGCTGGTTGAAGTGGTTTACGAGGGGCCGAATTTTGTAGAGCCAATCGTATTCAGGGTCACCTGCTCGTTTTGTGTCCTGGTCATGGAGGCAAAGAACAAAGGCATATAGAGAATTGGGTCAGTGGACCCAAAAGAGCACCTGACTGTCAGCGACTGCTTCAAACGCTACCAAAAAAACTGATAGTGTTCACATGAATCAGGCCTGACTCTGCGAATGCTGCAGTTATTTGTTTAGTGTTTTGTAAGTGACAGTGATCGATTGATACTGTTCTTGGGTGGGCTGGGCTGGCCTGGGCTGGGCAGAGAAGCTAAATGCAGGTGCTAGCAGGTATATGGGCTGATCCAACTAACGCTGCATTTTTGGGAACCCTAAACTATTGGGGACGCTAATATAGCTCTGATCACATCAAAGATATCGATCTGTTCAGACACTATGCTACTAAGGGTGGTGTATGGTGCGTGCGTGGGTGTTAGCGCTACTGGCACTAATCTGATGCTGCCTGGGGCGACCCAGACCCTAACTGACACTAAAACCTAATTAATATCATCCGCCGGGTGATCAGGGGGTTAAACCTTTTATTAGGTAATATACGGCAGGTTCCCTGATGCTATAAAAGAATAACTAATCAGCATCACCCGTGACACTAATATGGTGATCACTGGTGACAGGGGGTTATCAAGGGGTTAAACCTTTATTAGGGGGTTTTAGGGGGGTACCTAGACCTATCTGGGCCTACTACTAAGTACCCTAATGCTGATTAGTGTCACAAATGACACCAGTACAGTGATAAAAAAAAATATGAACACTGCACTGGGTGACACAGTGACAGAGAGTGAAGGGGTTAACTGGGGGGGGGGCGATCGGGGGGTGATCGGAGGTGGAAAAGTGTGCCTGTGTACTATGTCAGTGTAGTGTTGGTGCAACTCACATTTGGCTGTCCTCTCTCCTCTCTCTGGAATGGAAAAGAATTCCAGAGAGGGAGATGACATGACATCTCCTGCCTGTGTTTACATTTACAGGCAGGGGAAGCATTTCATTCGTCAGAACTGATCAGCAGGTCCAGGCTAGAAATCATTGGCCTTGGCCTGGAGACTGATTGGTTCTGTAACTAATCCGGTCATCGCGGCTGCGCGTGACGTAAGGTACCGTCGTTTCGCCCACCTGTGCCATTCTGCCACAGTAAAACTTTTTTATTAAAATATTGTTCAGAGGGGAGATTTTTTTTCTCAAAAGACTTCAAAGACACTATTGAAATACACAAATCCTTTAAATAACATTTTGGGGGATGCCTTGAGTATGTAACAGTACAATCCTTTTACAGACATTCTCAGCGACAAAATACAGTGCATATTCCACAGCCGTTTTCTTTAAAAAATAGCTTGATTTAGATACAAAAGTCACATACAAATTCGAATCAATAAAGTGAAAAAAAACGTTTTTTTTGGGGTAACTTCAGCAGCAAACAAGTGCTTTTTTGTCAAGTGGTAATAGGCCCACTGTGAGTAGCAAAAAAAAAAACAATTGACCAGTAGTTTGCTGTGGCTTTCCCTGTTATCACGGAAGCAAAAATTGAAATGAAAATGCCACACCGACTTTATTCCAAAAAAATCAGGGATACAATTTAAAAAGTAACCAACATGATCCGGGGCTCCAAGAGCATTCCCCTTCATTAGGGCTAGAAAGAACATATTAACATTTTAATATCAATCTGATTATAAATACAATAATCCCTCCTTGGGGTCATATTTAAAACCAAATAGCCAATTATGCTGGAAGCATCAGAATTAAAACCAAAACTTCAAACAATAATATTAATAATAATTGTAATAATAATTATTTATGGGAAAAACAGTAAATAATGTGTTATTGACTTACTGATTTTTCGAGAAGTCTGCAAGAAGATTCAAGTCAGATTTTGAGCATCCCCAGCAATAAAAATTTCATTTTTTATGAGATACTCCCAAATCACATCTAAAGGGATACAAACCTTGCCACTTTCCTCATTAGAGCCCTGCAGGTGCACCAGTTGATTGATAATTATAAAGTCTTTCCCACACAGATTCACTTAACACATGGACAAAGACAAAATACAGCTATGTCTTCAGAATAACAAAATAGGACACTGCAAAAAAGTTTGTCAAAAGCCTTGTACATAGATCACATAGAGCGGAATGTTTTTTTCTCAATAAAAGTGGAGTTACTCTTTAACTCAGCCATAAAAGAAAGTAAAAAAAAAAATGTACAGCAAAGAGGGGGATTGCCCAAAATCTAGCAATCCGAATTAAAGTACAGTTTACTAAATGACCCTAATCTCTCCCTGTGCCGTTTTTTTAGCTTTCCCTATCCAGGGCCGGACTGGGAATAACATCCAGCCCTGGAAAAAATTTCATACCAGCCCCACAGCATTATTATACCACCGCAACAGCATAACGTCATTGATTTCTTGCTCATGAAAGGGAAAACCATAAAATGCACATTTGAAGAGTGTATTATATATAGATAAGACAGATATGAAATCACATAGGGCTTTATATATATATATATATATATATATATATATATATATATAAGCAGATTCCAGTTAAAAGTTGTAAGTGATCAATCATCAAGGGGGACCCCAGGAACTCAGAACGTGGGAGGGGGGGGAACCACCTTCCGCAGAAAGAATACACTAAGGTAAGGCGGGGTGGGTTACTGATATAAGGCTGTGCTTTATATCGGTGCCACCTTACATTATCGTATTCACTCCCCCCTTACATCAGTGACCCCCCCTTCAGACTGGCCTAGCGGTGCTGTCACTGACCTCCTCTCAGGTGCACCGTGTAGGACTTAGTCAGTCGGCTCCAGCTCGGTGGCTCTGGTTTTATCCTATAGTCTCCTCTCCACAGTCCACACTTGTCTGACTTCTCCCATGACCCCCATCCCGGCGGTGCTCCCACTCTTGACTCCTCTGCAGACTCCCTCAGAGACTGCAGACATGATACAGGAGATGGTCAGAGACTGCAGACATGATACAGGAGATGGTCAGAGACTGCAGACATGATACAGGAGCTCAATGCAGCCTCACCAGTGCCCATCAAAAGCAGCCTCACCAGAGCCCATCAAATGCAGCCTCATCAGTACCAATCAAATGCAGCCTCACTGTGCCCATCAATGCAGCCTCACTGTGCCCATCAATGCAGCCTCACTGTGCTCATCAAATGCAGCCTCACTGTGCTCATCAAATGCAGCCTCACTGTGCTCATCAAATGCAGCCTCACTGTGCTCATCAAATGCAGCTTTACTCTGCCCGTGAATGCAGTCTCACTGTGCCCATGAATGCGGCCTCACTGTGCCCACCATTGCAGCCTCACTGTGCCCATTATTGCAGTCTCACTGTGCCCATCAATGCAGCCTCACTGTGCCCATCAATGCAGCCTCACTGTGCCCATCAAATGCAGTCTCACCGTGCCAGTGAATGCAGTCTCACTGTGCCCGTGAATGCAGTCTCACTGTGCCCAGGAATGCAGCTTCACTGTGCCCATCATTGCAGCCCCTCCTGTGCCCCATGGCCCAGTCAGCAGTCCCTGTCTGTGGGAAGGTGTGTTGTTGAAGCTCGGTACGGTACCTTGCATGCCAGCAGGATATCCATGATGGCCAACAGCAGGCAGGGTCTGTTCTCGTTTTGGATGGGGACAGTGCTCCTTCCAGAGGATCTGTTTGCTGTGAGATGGAGTGGTCCCTGGCCACCCGCACCTTCAGCCATCCTCATTTTCCGGCCCCAGTCAGCCTGTCCTCTGGTCCTGGGGAATTGGAGAGCACTGGGTGGGAGCTGGAAAGAAGGGGAGCAGAGAGTACTGGCGGGGTTGGAGAGCACATGGGTGGGGGCAAAGAGCAGGGGGGAGTGGAGATCACAGGGATGGGGAGCGGAGAGCGCTGGGGGGGACTTGAGAGCACTGGGGGTCCAAAAAGAACAGAGGTGGAGAGCACTGTGGGGGCTAAGAGTGTGGTGTGGCGAAGAGCACTGGGGGAGGGGCAGAAAAACAGGGGTGGAGAGCACTGGAGGGTAAAAAAGAGCAGGGGGGAGTGGAGAGCAATGGGGTGAGCTTGAAAGCACCAGTGGGGGAGGGGCAGAAAAACAGGGGTGGAGAGCACTGGGGGGTACAAAGAGCAGGGGGGAGTGGAGAGCAATGGGGGGAGCTTGAAAGCACCAGTGGGGGAGGGGCAGAAAAACAGGGGTGGAGAGCACTGGGGGGTACAAAGAGCAGGGGGGAGTGGAGAGCAATGGGGGGAGCTTGAAAGCACCAGTGGGGGAGGGGCAGAAAAACAGGGGTGGAGAGCACTGGGGGGTACAAAGAGCAGGGGGGAGTGGAGAGCAATGCAGGAGCTTGAAAGCACCAGTGGGGGAGGGGCAGAAAAACAGGGGTGGAGAGCACTGGGGGGTACAAAGAGCAAGGGGGAGTGGAGAGCAATGGGGGGAGCTTGAAAGCACCAGTGGGGGCCAGAAAGAACAGGGGTGGAAAGCACAGGGGACTGGAGAGCACTGGCGGGGGTTGGAGAGCACATGGGTGGGGGCAAAATGCAGGGGGAGTGGAGAGTACAGGGGTGGGGAGCGGAGAGTGCTGGGGGGAAGCTTGAGAGCACTGGAGGGGGAGCCAAAAAAAAACAGGGGTGGAGAACACGGGGGGCAAAGAGCACAGGGGGGCTGGAGAGCGATGGGTGGAGCTTGAGAGCACCGGGGGGGACCGAAAACAGGGGTGCGGAGAATGGGGGGCTGGAGAGCACTGTGGGGGGCAGAGAGCACTGGGGTGGGGGCTGGAGAGTGATGGGGAGAGCTGAAGAGCACTGGGGGGGGGAGAAAGAACATAGGTGGAGAGCACTGGGGGAGTGAAGAGCACTCGGATGGTGGCTAGAGTAGGATGGGGAGAGCTGGAGAGCAGGGGGGGCAGAAAAAACAGGGGTGGAGAGAACTGTGAGGGGGGGCTGGAGAGTGTCGTGAGGGGAGGAGAGCATGGGGGGGAGCCAGGGAGCACAAGGAGAACTGGGGGGGCCAGTAAAAGAAGTTGGATAGGAGGATCGGCGGGGGGCCGCATATAGAGGAAATTAGCTTTCTATATTCCTCCATGCAGCCGCTGAATACTTGATTCTCCTCCTCTCCCTCCTGCAAGTATTCAGCGGCTGCATGGAGGAATATAGAAAGCTAATTTCCTCTATATGCGGCCCCCCGCCGATCCTCCTATACAGGCACACAGGGCAGACTGTACGGGCGGGCATCTACTGGATCCCTCTCTCCTGCTCCTGTGTGTCACGGAGCTGGCTGGATCTGTGTTCGGCGGCTGCGCTGTAACATGGTCCCGCTCCCCTAGGCCGGCTCGTGTGATAGGCGGAACACTGATTCTTTCCACTATCACACAAGCCGGTCTAGGGGGGCGGGACCGTGTTACAGCGCGGCCGCCGAACACAGACCCAGCCAGCTCCGTGACACACAGGAGCAGGAGAGAGGGGAGCACTGCAGCCGCAACTCAGGCGGCCTACTGGGAAATCTCCCGGTATCCCGGTAGGCCAGTCCGGCCCTGTCCCTATCCTATCCCTACAACAGCTTACAAATCATGAAAAAGTATGAAAAATGCCAAAATGTTATACTGAGGGGGGTGGCTTAACATAAATCCCTCTCATTGACCCTTCCAAGCCCGCTAGTCATGCTGGTTTGGGGGGCACACACACCCTAGTATCCCCTTTTCTGACCAGCCAGGGTTCATGCTTGGATAAGACCTAGTATGAAATTTATGGGGGCACCATGACCAGGCTGTATGCTTGTTTCTTTGTAAGGCTCTATGCACACCAAGGCGTTTTTTCATGCTTTTTGCAGAAATGCAGGACATCATTTTTTTGTGCCTCTGCATTTTTGGAAAGGGTTGGGGACTTTTTAAAATGCAAAACGTTGCTTTTTTTTTTTGCTTTTTGGTTGAATGGAGAAGCTGCAGAAAAGCATGTACGTGTAGTGCGTTTTTACTGTGATTTTGCTGCAATTTGTGTTTTTAATCAACAAATTCTCCAAAAAAGAAATAAAGAATAAAAAACTAAAAATTTAAATCACGGCAAAAATGCAAAAAAGCACAGCAAACAGCACTGCAGAAACACTCAAAAGCAAATTGCATAGGTGTGAATGTAGGCTAAAGAGGTTCCACCATTTTCAATACAGATGCCATAGAGGCAAACCTGGACAGCTTTTAAAAAGAGAAATTTAAAGGTCAAACATTTCCTAGGACATAAAAATCCTTTGAGGTTTTCCTGACTTGGTAATTATGCTTCAGGTCTACCTTTTGGTGACATTATGATTTAATATTGGTGGCCATTGCATTTAAACTTGATTGCATATCACATTGTTGAAGCATTTAAAGTACTAAGTATTCATATACACTGTAAGGATTTTGAAAAGTCCCATCTCCGATTTATACCTGTAGCTGTTGGATAGAACTTTACATTTGAATGATATTTCTCTTCTTTTATAACATTTATTGTAAAATGGTTTGTGAGGCAATTATATATATTATACTGTATATACTGAAAGAGGATATGTGACAATGTTTTCAACTGATGGTTGGCCATTCACGCCTGAGAACTGCATACTGGGAGGAGGTCATAGGTAGCTAGCTGTAAGTTGGGTTAGCAGTGGGCCATTAAGAGAGTAGTAACCAATTTTTGTCAGTACTTTGATTCTCAGTGCCAATATAACTTCACACACAATGAAAACTGCTTAAATATGTTATCTTGCTCTGAATTATATAGAATAAATTACTGGTAACAGTAACGTGGTAACACATTGTCATATAATGCTATTGAGCTTTGGAAATAATAGCACTTAAGAAAATCATCTATTGCAGCAGATCAACATGAAAATGCATAATGGTGGAACGTGACATTTAAATTATAAAATGTTTTTTTTTTTTATTAAATCTACAGTATAAAAGCTTAATAAACCAAGCAATGAATAGTATTGTTAGTAAAAGATAAATGTTTTTCATGACACTCTTGATTACCCTTGATAATTAAGCCTTTTTGGTTCACCTTTCTATAAAACAATAATATGCTCCAAGGATTTCCTACCTTCTTGCACCTTATTAATAAACCATTATAAGTATTCATTGTTGTACATGGCAATTCACGATGACATCGGACAAGATGTACTGTCAATGGAAAATGTTAACATAACTGGGAAATTCTCTAAAAGAACCTTGTGACCATGATAGGCTTTTTATTATTCACGCCTTCTGTGTGCAATGTTATAAATAAATGAAATGCAATATTAATTGAGCTGAAGCATTAATTCAGCTTTCTTGATTTTGTATACATGAACATTTTTAATTCTTTATTTAAACTCTAAGCAATATCGCTGTGGCTCAGGGCACCAGCATAACGCAGCCAAGGGGGCCAACTGAAGGCGCCAGGAGAGGGGGGGCACCAAAGCCAGTGCTTATGCTGGCACCGGCCCTGCGTGCACCTTTACCCAGCTCAGTACACTGTGACAGGTGGCGCAGCACAGCCCCAAGTGCTGTTAACTTCAGCCTCTGACTTCCACACCTGCAGCTGCTTACCTCTCCCTAGTAGACACGTGTGGTTCATTTCGTTCAGAATTTAAATTCGGACAAATTTTTTGTTTTTCGGAAATTCGGATGTATCTGAATTACAATAGTAAGAAATTTAAATGAATCTGAAATAACTAAACAAAATTTCGGACGACATTCAAATGCAAATCATTTTCAAGTTGAATTTAAATTGTTTTTGAAATTAATTAGAATAGTTTTTAAATCAAATTCAAATAGTTTTCAAATCGAGTTTGAATTGTTTTCAAATAAAATTTGAATTTCCAAAGAGAATAAAATAGAATAGAAAATAAAGGAATAAAACAGAAAAGAATATAATATAATAGAAAAGAATAGAAAACAAAAGAATAGAATATAATAGACTTAAACAGAACATAATACAAAATAAAAGAATAGAAAAAAATAGAATATAAAATAAAGGGATAGATTAGAAAATAAAAGAATAGAGTAAAACAGAAAAAAATTAATAGAAAGTAAAAGAACAGAATAAAATAGAATAAAAAATAAAGGAATAGAATAGAATAAAAATAGAATAGAATAAATTAGAAAGAAACCATCTTCTAAAATGCAAATTTCAAATAGAATACATTTGATTTTGAATACAATAGAAAAGAAAATAATAGAATTGAATAGAATTAGAATAAAATAAAATAGAATATAATTTTCTTCCAAAATTCGAAAAACGGCAAACTTGATCTGACCAATGGCAGGAGAGCTCTAAACTACACTGGACTGTCCAGCCATAGACCCTTGATGGGTGCTGGGTCCAGGGACTGGTCACAAGGCATTATGAAGTAACTTTCCCAGTCATGTGACAGTGTTCTTGTATTGTTATTGGCTACTAGTCCAGGGAACCGTCACAGGGAAGAAGGTCACATATGCTCCTCCATACCCAGAAAGTCCAGGTATTTTAGCAGCTGCAGAGAAGCAAGGTGCTGCAAGGAGGTGTAGGTAAGGTGAGTGATTATAAGGGGGTCAGGAATTGTCCTATGTAGAAGCACCGTTACTGTGACCTGCATTGTCATGGTCACAGTGTCAAGGATAGCAAATACCATAATAAATAAACCGAGCTTCCAGTGTTTCTCCAATAATGAAGTAAAAAAACAACAAAAATAAGTTTCCAAACAAAATGTAACCTATCATAAATATAGCTTTATTAGCCAACTGCCCCACCTCTTCGAAAAGATAACTGTATTTATTAGAAAGTACAGTTAACCTGTCTATCTGTATTTTACCTTCCTCTCCCCCCAGATTCCATACTTACCTTAAGCCTGGTACACACTACTAATGTTTTTTCGTTCAACCCAGCAGGGTTGAAAAAAAAACTGACAGCTCAGGAGGAGCCACTGTAGTAACTATGCAATGCAGGGACGTGCAGTCAGGGGAGGTGGGTAAAACAGGGCCATGAACATTAAATAAAAAATAAAATTCGAGCGACCTGGGGTCATATAGAGCTCACAGTGCCTCTCACTTCTTGTCAGAGGCACGGAGCTCAATGGACAGCTTGGAGCCTTGGACCAATGGTAAAGTACCATTGGTTCCCAGCTGTCCAATAAAAATGCTGCAGTGGAGGCACACCTCTCACTGCAGTGTCATAGAAGGAGGCATGTGTCTAAAAGACAAATGCTCCCTTCCAGTCCAGCCCTATTAACTACAAGGAAAAACCATGTGTTTATTAGGGATGGGCTATCTGTTTGAGTCGAACATGAGCCGAACGGCGAACAATTTGGGGTGTTTGCGGCAAATTCAAAAAGCCGCGGAACACCCTTTAAAATCCTATGGGAGATATCTAAACTGCTAATTTTAAAGGTTAATATGCAAGTTATTGTCATAAAAAGTGTTTGGTGACCCGGGTCCTGCCATTTTTTTTTTAATTTTGGCGTGGAGTTCCCCTTAATATCCATATCCAGACCTGAAGGGCCTGGTAATGGAATTTTGGGGGACACCCACTCATTTTTTTTTTTCAATGACTTTTATGTGTATTGTCGGGACCGACAATTCATTAATAGCTGGCACTAGCGCTAGCACTTTTAAATTACTTTTTTTTCGTTTAGAAATTTTGCTCTCGGACTGTTATAAACACGGGAAACATGCGCTACTTTACAGGCATACTATAGACACCCCCCAGGTACGAATTTCAAAGGAATATTTCACTTTTATTGTTTCACTTTAAGCATTATTAAAATCACTGCTCCCAAAAAAACTTCAGTTTTTAAAACTTTTTTTGTATTGATAAATGTCCCCTGGGGCAGGACCCAGGTCCCCAAACACTTTTTATGACAATAACCTGCATATTAACCTTTAAAATTAGCACTTATGGGGCACATTTTTCATGTTCGTGTCCCATAGACTTTAACGGTGTTCGCGTGTTCAAACAAATTTTTTGCCTGTTCGCATGTTCTGGATGCAAACCGAACAGGGGGGTGTTAGGCCCATCCCTAGTGTTTATGTGTACAAGATTTACCCACAATCCCATGTTTTTCTCACACAGTTAAGAGGGAGAATGAGAATCTGCTGCCTGCTGAAAAGGCACTGTTATATTCAAGCTAAATCATATATTTATATGCTATATGTTATAACATAATAATGTATTATTTATCTATTTACTGTGAAATTACTGGTCTATAACTTCAAACTTCAGTATTTTGTCCGTTAAGCCACCTGCGTGAGTAGAGATTTTGAAAATATAGTAAATTACGTGAAAAACAATATATAATAATAATTTGCACATTGCTTATGGTAAAACCCCTTGCCACCCAGTCCAATTCTGACACTTCTCTCCTACATGTAAAAATCATATTTTTTTTGCTAGAAAATTACTCAGAACCCCTAAACATTATATATATATTGTTTTAGCAGACACCCTAGGGAATAAAATGGTGGTTGTTGCAACTTTTTATGTCACACGGTATTTGCGCAGCAATTTTTTTAAACACTTTTTTTGGGGGGAAAAAACAGTTTCATGAATAAAAAAAAACACTAACATTAGCCTGATTTTTTTTGTATAATTTGGAAGATGATGTTACGCCGAATAAATAGATACCTAACATGTCACACTTTTACCACTTACGGACCGTCCGCCGTCATTATACAGCGGCTCTTTGAAGTGGAATATCGTTGTTATGGCAGCAGCTAGCTGCCATATCCCCGGTATCCACTTCTTCAGCGGCGATCTGCTTTCAGATAAAAGTGGCTTTTGCGGCGGATTCACCGTGATATCACTTTTATTGGTGGTGGGAGAGGGCCCCCCCTCTCACTGCGCTCTGGTGCCCTCCGCCACCGGCAGCGGTGGAGGCGATCGGGTCCTCTTCCTGGCTTGGCATGGAACTGAGTGAGAGGAAGATGGCCCCCACCCAGCTCCATACCATTGCAGGGCGGAAACAACGTCAAAATGTCACTTCCGCCCATAGCTCTTAAAGAGACATTTAAAAAAAAAATACATTTTCAAATGACTTTTTAATTTTATTTATTTTTTTATTGCATTTTAGTGTAAATATGAGATCTGAGATCTTTTTGACCCAAGATCTCATATTTAAGAGGTCCTGTCATGCTTTTTTACATTCCTTGTAATATGAATAAAAGTGACACAATTTATTTATTTTTTTAAACAGAAGTGTTACAAAAAAAAAAAGTAAAATAAATAATAATAAAAAAAAGATTTCTTAATGCACCCCATCCCGACGAGCTCACGTACAGAAGCGAATGCATACCTGAGTAGCGCCTGCATATGAAGACGGTATTTAAACCACACATGTGAGATATCACCGTGATAGTTAGAGCGAGAGCAATAATTCTAGCCCTAGACCTTCCCTGTAACTCCAAACATGCTACCTGTAGATTTTTTTAAACATCGCCTATGGAACTTATTAAGGGTAAAAGTTTGTTGCCATTCCACGAGTGGGTACAATTTTGAAGCGTGACATGTTGGGTATCAATATACTCGACGTAACATCAACTTTCACAGTATAAAAAAATGGGCTAACTTTACTGTTGTCTTATTTTTTTAATCAAAAAAGTGTATTCTTTCCAAAAAAAAGTGCGCTTGTAAGACCGCTGCGCAAATGCCAACGATCACCATTTTATTCTCTAGGGTGTCTTCTAAAACATCATATATATAATGTTTTG
Organism: Lithobates clamitans; assembly: GCA_037952925.1. Classification (NCBI taxonomy): domain Eukaryota; kingdom Metazoa; phylum Chordata; class Amphibia; order Anura; family Ranidae; genus Lithobates; species Lithobates clamitans. The sequence goes on from JBBGZY010000748.1 coordinate 856,675, forward strand.
GGGTTCTAAGTAATTTTCTAGCAAAAAAAAAATATTTTAACTTGTAAACAACAAATTTGAAAAATAGTGGTTAAAATTGCACACACATGTGGAATGGCACCAAACTTCAGTACTTATAAATCTCCATAGGAGACACTTTAAATTTTTTTACAGGTTATATGTTTAGAGCTACAGAGGAGGTCTAGTGCTAGTATTATTGCTCTCGCTCTACCGATCGTGGCGTATGTGACCTGTGTGTATCTGGCTCTGATACTAGCCAGTGCCTCACCAGCCACTGACCTCTCACCACATGTCCCTGATGCAATGTTAGTACAGTGACCTCCCCTGTTGTGCTATTGTGTTCTGACAAGCGGGGCTGTCCCCCCCACTAGAACACTGCGGTCAGCTCTCTCAGCCATTGGCTAAGAGCACTGATCGGGAGCCGATCGGCAGACCTTTTTCGGTCATGCTTTTTCGACAGAAGCAGGCCGAGTGGCTGGCTTATGCTGGATCTATTGAATCAGCCGATGCCATCTGACATTCAGCCTTTGTTTACAAGGCTTTATTAACCTCCTGCGATCATCACATTCAAAAACCTTACTTTGCACTGGCTACACCTACACAGTCAATCTCCATGGACTTATATTAGGTCATCCCTGGAGCTTCACCTGTGTCAATAGATCATCTTAAAGTCTATTTGGATCACATGCAATGACACAGCCAGCCAAAGAAAGATTTCAGCTGCTGCATTTGAAAAAGACAATAAGGATTTCTATACTTGCCTACCCTAAATCATAATTAGAATTAGATAGCTGTTGGTGAGAAATTCCATACTGTTTCTACATTATAAAAGCACATCAAATCAGCTGTTAAAGAGCAACTGTCACTTTTCCCATTTGCAAAGTGGTCTTTGCACTGCCTAACTCATAAGGCTTTAACTCTAGAGGTGTCAACCACTATTGGGAAAATGGGTCTGTCATTGCTTCAATACTTTCTGGCTCACTGACTTAGAACAGGTGTGCAGATTAGAGAGTCAAAGCACCTAACCCACTTGTTCTAAGTCAATGCCTTGGGAAGTCCTGAATTTACTAGACTGGTATGGCATAATTTTCAAATAAATATTTCAGTCTTCATTTTCTCTGAGTACAGGTTCCAATTAAATATACATAGATAAATGTGAGGCACTATACCTTTAACAATAGTGAATATAAAACACATACAATAACACATACAATAGTGAAAACAATGCAAATAAAGTAAGTGCAAAATCCAAACACAATCTCAATATAAGCTTAAGTCTACCACACTGATTGTAAAATATTGGGTAAAAGTCCACCGTCGGGGACACTCCATCACCACCACCACTAAAATAACACCTCTTACTGAATCCAGAGACCCCTTATTATGGAGGTCACAAGCACTCTTTCATAATATTAAACAGATAGTAGCCAGCAAAGGAATCACTCCAACAGCCCAGGTTATTCCTTTTCACTTTTGGGAATGCTCATGTTATATGTATCTCATTAAAGAAAAGACCATGCTTAGCATAACCCTGTAAAATTAATTACTATTTATTGTGAATATAACATACTCAAAAAGCAGCAGAAGAAATAAAGCTCATCACACCATACAGCATGCAGGCATAGATTCATCAGAAATGACGTGTTTCCCCTGAGGACATCATTTCTGACAAAATCTGAGGGGAGTGAGGGACGCGATCTGACGTCACTACATATGCACATTCTATGGCAAAATGTGATGAAGTCTCTGGATTTGGTAAGATGCTTATTTTTAGTGGTGGTGAAGGAGTTTTCTGATGGTGATTTACTTGTTTGATAACTTAGGTGGTTCCAAGAAGTCATTATTACACATATCATTTTAGCGGACTTTTACATAATATTTCACAATCTGTATGTTGGACTTATAGGATTATATTGAGATTGTGTTTGGATAATGCACTTACTTTGTTTACATTGCATTTTCTGTTGTGTGTATATTATATTTATTAATCTTAAAGGGATAGAGCTACACATTTATCTATGTATATATGTTTGTAGCATCTGTGCATACTAGTGGAAGCAGATACAGTGCCTTAAAAAAGTATTGAAACCCCTTGAAATTTTCCACATTATGTGTTTCCACATTATAGACCAACACAAAGTGGCACATAATTATGAAGTGAAAGTATGATAAATGGTTTTCAAAATGTTCACATTTTTTTTACAAATAAATATCTGAAAAGTGTGGCGTGCATTTGTATTCAGCCCCCTTTACTCTGATACCCCTAACTAAAATCTAGTTTAACCACTTACCAAAATAATATATAGTATGCACTATAGGTAGTGACCCTTATTGGACAGCCATGTTGTTAAATAGCCTGCCTTTCCCCTGTGCAAATAGGAGCTCTGTATTCCTGCAGGGACACAGGTAATGTGCTCTCATACCAACCTTTTGGTATATAATTTAGGGGAATGTCTTGATCCATAGGACCCCCCCCCCCCCTCTTGTTTTGATATTAATTCTGGTTTTCATTTCCGTATCAATAGTGTCCATTTTTTACCGCAGTGTCTATCACCTGACAGGGTGTTTGCGGTGGCAGCCTCCAAGTCTGGAGGGTCCTCCATAGGGTGCCATTGGGGAGCCTGCCCTCGGGATGCTTGCCCTCTTCCGTCCACCTGAGCCTTCCTTCACTAAATCCTTTGCAACAGTAGTACATGGCTTTTCATAATTATACATGCTAAGGTGGTAGGTAATCTAATTACCTGCTTGTGTCCCAAGTATGCATGCCTTGCATTATATGCCTCTACATTGTCTTGTCATATCTCTCTTATAGAAATAAGGAAATATCTCCTTCATCATATACCCCTGAAGAAAGTTTACTCACCTGAAACGCATCGGGTTGAAGGGAGAAATCTACTGCTTGATACTTTTGTACTCCTTGATGTTAATATAAAACATCCATGTTTTCTTTTTTTTTATATATAAGTGATGGTTTACTTCTATGTTTTTAACTTTTTTAATAAATTGTCAATAACTTTTATACATATTGGTGTGCTGCCTGCCTTTAAAATCCCAATTCCCATGGAGGTTATGAGAAGAAATTAGGTGTGGGTGCGGTGCTGTTCTGGTTTTATGGCAAAGTGTTATGACACTGTGATAACATGTTAAGGTCACCTCTGATAGGTGAGTGAAAGTGTAAAAATTCTGGTTGATAAAAATTCTTGAAAAACTTTATCCCAAAAAAAAAAAAAAAGGTAACAACCAAAAGTGATTTTACATAAAAATAGAAAATTATGTATATGTAATTTGCTTCAGACAGTGGCTGATCCTATGCAACTCACTGTCTACCATGTGATGCTTTTATATCAAAATATGCCCATTTATTCATACCATGCATTGATATAAAGTGCTAAGGTGAGTGGAAGGGAAAAAGGAAGGGGGGGGGGGAATGGAAGGGAAGGGGGGAGGGGTAAAAATGCAGTCAATGCACGGTATGAATACATGGGCATATTTTGATATAACAGCATCACATGGTAGACAGTGAGTATCAACCAGCATTTTTACTTTCACTCACCTATCAGTGATGACCTTAACATGTTATCACAGTGTCATAACAGTTTGCCATAAAACCAGAACAGCGCCGCACCCACACCTAATTTCTTCTCAGTTCAGCTTTTTCCACTTCGGCGGTGATTGCATTTGTGGAGGCAACAATTCTGAACCACTTTTTTACCTACTCCCATTGCGCGGATTCATCATTATTTTCCCATGGAGGTTATATCTGTCGTGTCCTAATTGGTAAATAGAATGAAATTTATTCTCAGTATAAATACAGCTGTTCTGTGAAGCCCTCAGGGGTTTGTTGGTGAACCTTAGTGAACAAACAGCATCATGAAGGCCAAAGAACACACCAGACAGGTCAGGGATAAAATTGTTGAGAAGTTGAAAGCAGAGGTAAGTTATGAAAAAACATCCCAAGCTTTGAACATCTCACAGAGCACTGTTCAATCCATCATCTGAAAATGGAAAGAGTATGGCACAACTGCAAACCTATCAAGACATGGCTATCAACCTAAACTGACAGGCTGGACAAGGAGGGCATTAATCAGAGAAACAGCCTAGAGGCCCATGGTAACTCTGAAGGAGCTGCAGAGATCCACAGCTCAGGTGGGAGAATCTGTTCACAGGACAAACTATTAGTCGTGCACTCCACGAATCTGGCCTTTATGGAAGAGTGACAAGAAGAAAGTCATTGTTGAAAGAAAGCCATAAGAAGTCCTGTTTGCAGTTTGTGAGAAGCCATGTGGGGGTCACAGAAAATATGTGGAAGAAGGTGCTCTGGTCAGATGGGACCAAAATTTAACTTTTTGGCCTAAAAGCAAAATGCTATGTGTGGTGGAAAACTAACACAGCACTTCACCCTGAACACACCATCCCCACTGTGAAACATTGTGGTGGCAGCATCATGTTGTGGGGATGCTTTTTTTCAGCAGGGACAAGGAAGCTGGTCAGAGTGGGAAGAGGGATGGAGCCAAATACAAGGCAATCTTAGAAAAAAAACCTTTTAGAGTATGCAAAAGACTTGAGACCAGGGCGGAGGTTCACCTTAAACAATAAGTACATGTGAGCGCTGCACTCAACCAATATAAAACAGTTGGAACCCCAAAAAACATATATATACATATATATATATAGCTATATTACAGAGAGGATAACTGCTGAAAGGTATTTTCACAAAGAAATAATTGGTAAATTGTAAGAGCTATAAACAAGCAGACTCTGAGCTGCTAAAGTCCAAATAAAACTAAATTGAGTGAGTTAAATTAGAGTCCATGGGAAGCAACTGTAGAAGGCAGCCCTGTGGATAAGGATGAAGCAATCCTCTGGATGCTGGAGAGAAAAGAACAACAGTGGCGCCACTCTAAGTGCAGTATTAAAAACGAATTTTAATATATCTTTAAAATCTGGTACTCACAAAGGTACATGTAAATGAGCGTGTAGAGTAAGATTGATAGTGCCAGGTGTTTTGATATTAATTCTGGTTTTCATTTCCGTATCAATAGTGTCCATTTTTTACCGCAGTGTCTATCACCTGACAGGGTGTTTGCGGTGGCAGCCTCCAAGTCTGGAGGGTCCTCCATAGGGTGCCATTGGGGAGCCTGCCCTCGGGATGCTTGCCCTCTTCCGTCCACCTGAGCCTTCCTTCACTAAATCCTTTGCAACAGTAGTACATGGCTTTTCATAATTATACATGCTAAGGTGGTAGGTAATCTAATTACCTGCTTGTGTCCCAAGTATGCATGCCTTGCATTATATGCCTCTACATTGTCTTGTCATATCTCTCTTATAGAAATAAGGAAATATCTCCTTCATCATATACCCCTGAAGAAAGTTTACTCACCTGAAACGCATCGGGTTGAAGGGAGAAATCTACTGCTTGATACTTTTGTACTCCTTGATGTTAATATAAAACATCCATGTTTTCTTTTTTTTTATATATAAGTGATGGTTTACTTCTATGTTTTTAACTTTTTTAATAAATTGTCAATAACTTTTATACATATTGGTGTGCTGCCTGCCTTTAAAATCCCAATTCCCATGGAGGTTATGAGAAGAAATTAGGTGTGGGTGCGGTGCTGTTCTGGTTTTATGGCAAAGTGTTATGACACTGTGATAACATGTTAAGGTCACCTCTGATAGGTGAGTGAAAGTGTAAAAATTCTGGTTGATAAAAATTCTTGAAAAACTTTATCCCAAAAAAAAAAAAAAAGGTAACAACCAAAAGTGATTTTACATAAAAATAGAAAATTATGTATATGTAATTTGCTTCAGACAGTGGCTGATCCTATGCAACTCACTGTCTACCATGTGATGCTTTTATATCAAAATATGCCCATTTATTCATACCATGCATTGATATAAAGTGCTAAGGTGAGTGGAAGGGAAAAAGGAAGGGGGGGGGGAATGGAAGGGAAGGGGGGAGGGGTAAAAATGCAGTCAATGCACGGTATGAATACATGGGCATATTTTGATATAACAGCATCACATGGTAGACAGTGAGTATCAACCAGCATTTTTACTTTCACTCACCTATCAGTGATGACCTTAACATGTTATCACAGTGTCATAACAGTTTGCCATAAAACCAGAACAGCGCCGCACCCACACCTAATTTCTTCTCAGTTCAGCTTTTTCCACTTCGGCGGTGATTGCATTTGTGGAGGCAACAATTCTGAACCACTTTTTTACCTACTCCCATTGCGCGGATTCATCATTATTTTCCCATGGAGGTTATATCTGTCGTGTCCTAATTGGTAAATAGAATGAAATTTATTCTCAGTATAAATACAGCTGTTCTGTGAAGCCCTCAGGGGTTTGTTGGTGAACCTTAGTGAACAAACAGCATCATGAAGGCCAAAGAACACACCAGACAGGTCAGGGATAAAATTGTTGAGAAGTTGAAAGCAGAGGTAAGTTATGAAAAAACATCCCAAGCTTTGAACATCTCACAGAGCACTGTTCAATCCATCATCTGAAAATGGAAAGAGTATGGCACAACTGCAAACCTATCAAGACATGGCTATCAACCTAAACTGACAGGCTGGACAAGGAGGGCATTAATCAGAGAAACAGCCTAGAGGCCCATGGTAACTCTGAAGGAGCTGCAGAGATCCACAGCTCAGGTGGGAGAATCTGTTCACAGGACAACTATTAGTCGTGCACTCCACGAATCTGGCCTTTATGGAAGAGTGACAAGAAGAAAGTCATTGTTGAAAGAAAGCCATAAGAAGTCCTGTTTGCAGTTTGTGAGAAGCCATGTGGGGGTCACAGAAAATATGTGGAAGAAGGTGCTCTGGTCAGATGGGACCAAAATTTAACTTTTTGGCCTAAAAGCAAAATGCTATGTGTGGTGGAAAACTAACACAGCACTTCACCCTGAACACACCATCCCCACTGTGAAACATTGTGGTGGCAGCATCATGTTGTGGGGATGCTTTTTTTCAGCAGGGACAAGGAAGCTGGTCAGAGTGGGAAGAGGGATGGAGCCAAATACAAGGCAATCTTAGAAAAAAAACCTTTTAGAGTATGCAAAAGACTTGAGACCAGGGCGGAGGTTCACCTTAAACAATAAGTACATGTGAGCGCTGCACTCAACCAATATAAAACAGTTGGAACCCCAAAAAACATATATATACATATATATATATAGCTATATTACAGAGAGGATAACTGCTGAAAGGTATTTTCACAAAGAAATAATTGGTAAATTGTAAGAGCTATAAACAAGCAGACTCTGAGCTGCTAAAGTCCAAATAAAACTAAATTGAGTGAGTTAAATTAGAGTCCATGGGAAGCAACTGTAGAAGGCAGCCCTGTGGATAAGGATGAAGCAATCCTCTGGATGCTGGAGAGAAAAGAACAACAGTGGCGCCACTCTAAGTGCAGTATTAAAAACGAATTTTAATATATCTTTAAAATCTGGTACTCACAAAGGTACATGTAAATGAGCGTGTAGAGTAAGATTGATAGTGCCAGGTGTCCCAAATGAGTTGTCCAGTCATATCATGCGGTGGCGTTCTGACAGGCTGCGCTGCAGGATGTTCGCTGTGTCCTGCCGCTGGAACGCACTGTTTTCGATCCGGGGGACGGAGTCACTTCCGGGTCCGTGCAGGGATAAACTTGATTGGCAGACTGATAGGCATAGGCGACGCGTTTGCGGAGCTACGCTCCTTCCTCAGGCCTAACGTGACCTGTGATAGGTCAAAACTAATATAGTCTAAAGCGAGCTGTGATTGGAGGGAAGGGGCATCTGTCAGACTCAGGCTTACAACTGTGTGTTGCCGCTGCGTAATGAAGTAAATGACATGACGTAAATAGGATGCCTATGTGTTTTGAGAATGAGAGAAATACAAAATTTAGAAGAGAGAAAGAAAAGAGTACAGAGAACAGAAGAAAATGATATATGGAAGATGATGAACATGCAAATGCGGATAAAGATGATAAATAGTAAGAATGGTAGAAAAATTTAATGATAGAAATAATAAGAATAATAAAAATAAAAATAAGAATAAATGAACTTGAAATAAATATACAAATAAGATTTAAATAAAGATAAAAATAGAGCAAAAATGAAAATAAATATAAACTTGAAAAAAATGAATGAAAAAAATGAATAAAAAAATGAAAATAGAAATAAAAAATGAAAATAGAAATAAAAATAAAAAATATTATTATTATTATTATTATTATTATTATTTTTATTTTTTATTTCTATTTTCATTTTTTTATTCATTTTTTTCATTCATTTTTTTCAAGTTTATATTTATTTTCATTTTTGCTCTATTTTTATCTTTATTTAAATCTTATTTGTATATTTATTTCAAGTTCATTTATTCTTATTTTTATTTTTATTATTCTTATTATTTCTATCATTAAATTTTTCTACCATTCTTACTATTTATCATCTTTATCCGCATTTGCATGTTCATCATCTTCCATATATCATTTTCTTCTGTTCTCTGTACTCTTTTCTTTCTCTCTTCTAAATTTTGTATTTCTCTCATTCTCAAAACACATAGGCATCCTATTTACGTCATGTCATTTACTTCATTACACAGCGGCAACACACAGTTGTAAGCCTGAGTCTGACAGATGCCCCTTCCCTCCAATCACAGCTCGCTTTAGACTATATTAGTTTTGACCTATCACAGGTCACGTTAGGCCTGAGGAAGGAGCGTAGCTCCGCAAACGCGTCGCCTATGCCTATCAGTCTGCCAATCAAGTTTATCCCTGCACGGACCCGGAAGTGACTCCGTCCCCCGGATCGAAAACAGTGCGTTCCAGCGGCAGGACACAGCGAACATCCTGCAGCGCAGCCTGTCAGAACGCCACCGCATGATATGACTGGACAACTCATTTGGGACACCTGGCACTATCAATCTTACTCTACACGCTCATTTACATGTACCTTTGTGAGTACCAGATTTTAAAGATATATTAAAATTCGTTTTTAATACTGCACTTAGAGTGGCGCCACTGTTGTTCTTTTCTCTCCGGAGGTTCACCTTCCAGCAGGACAACAACCCTAAACATACAGCCAGAGCTACAATGAAATGGTGGAATGGTTTAGATTAAAGCATATTTATGTGTTAGAATGGGCCAGTCAAAGTCCAGACCTGTTGGTGTTGGTCTATCACATAAAATCCCAATGAAATACATTTACGTTCCTGGTTGTAACTAAGGATGAGCTCAGATGTGTTTGCAACTCCTGCGCCCACCAGAAAGCTGACACTGCGCAGCGCCCATCACAAGCAGTGAGACATTTCCTGATCTGTGCAGCCACAGATCGGGAAATGTCTCACTGCCTGTGGTGATTAGCGCTGTGGAGTGTCAGCTTCCTGGCGGGCAGGGGCACGTGGAGTTGCACGCCTGAGCTCACCCTTGGTTGCAACATGACAAAATGTGAAACATTTTACGGGGTATGAATACTTTTTAAGGCACTTTATCCTGATCCTGATATCGGTTTAACATTATTTTGGTTTATATATTTTTTTCTGTCTCTGGGGAGGTGCAAAATTCTCTGTATGATTTACTGTTTTAGCATTTGGTCACACTGTGTGTTGTTTCAAATGTTTGTAAAACCCCCAAATCTATTTTGTTTTCATTCAGTCACATAGCATTCAGCTCTCCCTCTCATCATGACTTATTTTGCTGTCATAATAATTCTTACACATATCACTAATTTCACATTCCTACTTTTTTCTGTGCTCTTTAATGTTTTAATTTTTTTTCTCAATTTTCTTCTTTTTTTCTCAATGTTTCATTTTTTTAACCATGTTTGCGTATAATGTGTTTCTATTTCTACTATCTCTTTCTCTCTAAACTTCTAAGCTAGCTAAAACTTCTGGGAAATCTAATGCCGCGTACACACGGTCAGACTTTATGGCATACTTGGTCCGGCGTACCGGAGTCCGTCGGACAATTCGATCGTGTGTGGGCTCCAGCGGACTTTGTTTTCTCAAAAGTTTGACAGGCTTAGATTTGAAACATGTTTCAAATCTATCCGACGGACTCGAGTCTGGTCAAAAAGTCCGCTCGTCTGTATGCTAGTCCGACGGACAAAAACCAACGCTAGGGCAGCTATTGGCTACTGGCTATCAACTTCCTTGCTTTAGTCCGGTCGTACGTCATCACGTACGAATCCGTTGGACTTTGGTTGATCTTGTGTAGGCAAGTCCGTTCATTTGGAAAGTCCGTCATAAAGTCCGTTGAAAGGTCCAGAGGACAAAGTATGCCGTAAAATCCTATTGTGTGTACGCGGCATTACTCATTATGCCTGTGTCTTCTGACTCCCTATGGGCATTGTGGTCCCTCCCACAAACCCCTACCTAACCCCTACCTAACTACCGTGTTCTGTAGTGATGTGGGGTCCAGCAGGAGAAACCACAGTGCCTGGCAGGGGACATAGTATTCAACACACCCAGAAGTTCCAGATAGCTAACACACTCAGAGCCCTCAAAGAAAGCAAAATTGCTGGACAGATAAGTATAAAAAATGTTATTTTCCAAAGTGTGCTTTTGCTTTACTTTTCTCACAGTGGTGACAGGCTTGTTTTAATCATTTCTGTAGGCTTGTGATAATAGCTCACTCTAGCCATCTTTCGCCAGACTGGATGATGATTAAATGTCTCTGGACTCCATAGTTATAAAAAACTTTCTGCACAGAGACTCATGTTTTATCACATTTAAAAATACAGACACACTTTGTTCACAATAAGATGTGGCTATTTAAAGTGGTTGTAAACCCTTACAGACCACTTTTCCCTACAGGTAAGCCTATAATAAGGCTTACATGTAGTTACCCAGGATAACTCCTAAACCTGCACGGTTGAGGAGATATCCCCTGTATTTGCATGTGCCAACATCATAGGCACATGCGCACTGACACAAACTGAAGCAACGGCATGTATGTTGCTGTTAGCGCGCGCATGAGCGGGAGTGGCATTATCGTGGCTCCGCGGCCAATCACAGCGCCAGAGCCGCGATACCCGGAAGTAACCCCCAGGAGTGATGTCTCCAGCCGGTGCTGTGTACGGGCACCGCAGCAAGGGCTTTTTTTCTTTTTTGTATGCTGTATCAGAATCTTAATTTTCATTTAAGTGGCTGCAAAACTCACCTTCCCCCCTGTACAAACAACAGGCTCCCAGTGTTCATACCTGTCAGTTTCTTTGCATACCTTTTGTGAATAGTAGGTATGCGAACAGGCAAAAAATGTGTGTGAACACGCAAACACCGTTAAAGTCTATGGGACGCGAATGTGAAAAATCAAAACTGCTCATTTTAAAGGCTTATATGCAAGTTATTGCCATAAAAAGTGTTTGGGGACCTGGGTCCTGCACCAGGGGACATGTATCAATGCAAAAAAAGTTTTAAAAACGCCTCTGTTTTCGGGAGCAGTGATTTTAAAAATAAATATGAAATATTCCTTTAATTATCGTGCCTGGGGGTCTCCTTAGTCTGCCTGTAAAGTAGCACATCTTCCCCATGTTTATAACAGTACCACAGCAAAATGACATTTCTAAAGGAAACATTTTCATCTAAAACTGCTCACGGCTGTAATATATTGTTGGATCCCGGAAATATAGATAAAAATCATTGAACAAAAATGGCATGGGTCCCCCCCCCCCCAGTCCATTACCAGGTTCTTTGGGTCTGGTATGAATATTAAGGGGAACCCCGCGCCAAAAATACCAAAAAAATGGCGTGGATGTCCCCCCCAAAATTAAGAGGAACCCCGCAGCAAAATTTGAAAAAAAAAATGGCGTGGGGGGCCCCCAGGCACTACATACTCTAAACAGCAGTATATATACTATACGGCCTGCTCTATATATGCTGCAGAAAAATTGAGCCTTAAATGTTGGTGGTGCCAGAACACTGTAACCCCTCACAGTTACTCCTGTTGGCCGCAGGAATGGGCCCTGCTGTGAAATATTATATCAAAAATTTTAATTACATGCCCCTGTTAAACAGGGGCAGAAAAATTGTGCCTTTGGTTTTGGTGGTGCCAGAACACTGTAACCCCTCACAGTTATTCTTGTTGGGTGCAGAAACAGGCCCTGCTGTAAAGTATTATATCAAAAATATTATATAAAAAATATCAAAAATATAGCAATTTGGACAAGCTAGTATTTAGATGCTGAGCATGTGGATGGCTGGGACCGAATTTCTTTTTACGGTTCAGCAACTGGGGTAGGGAAATTTGCCTGCTAAAATCAATTGGTGGTGTACTGCTAGCAGATTGGCTGCAAGTACATGGGACACCTATTGCTATATCTTCATTCCTCTCAGTGCAGGTTTTTGAGAGGACTGGAGGTATAGTTGGGTTGGAGATCTCAGATGAGGAGCAAGGAGAATTCTACCTTTTTCTATAATGTGGGTCTTTCAAGTGCTGTTGCCAACGGACTGCATGGCAGGTCATCATATGTCTGGTCAAGACATAGGTTGAAAACAGCAACGGTGCGATCTGCTGCACACATGTCGAAAAAGGGCCACACCAAGGAACTTTGAAATGTCAGCGGGGAGTCAATAGCGCCCTGCTCCTGCGGTGCTCTGTTGTGTGATGCAATAGGGTGCCTTCCCTAAAGCTGCCCCCTAGAGGACATCCTGACTCGTTGGAACTGTGGCTCCTCCTCATCCTCATCCTCACTTTCCCCCTCTCTTCTCTCAGGCACCCAAGTACAGTCAGTGACCTCCCCATCCCCTCTCTCCTCATCACTGGAGCAAACTTGGCAGTATGCTGCAGGTGGTGGGGGAACATGACTACCAGCTTCTTGTCCTTCTGTGACACCCCCGCTCTCTAGGCTCACTTTACTGTCTTCCTTATCCTGTAAACCAACAATGGAGCCTTCAAATCCTCCAGCAGCATATAACCGCCACTGTGGTCGAATAATTCGGGGGACGCCTCCGTGCATGATGATGGGGCTACAGAAGGAGTGACTGTGGACAAGGAGCCAGTGGAATAGGCCGCTTTGGCAGCTGCATTAGAAAGAAAAACTACTCTGAGCCTGGGTGACAGAGGATGAGGACGGTATTGTTATCCACTCCACCAACTCTTCTGCATGTTGTGGCTCAATAACACGGCCAGCATCAGAAAAAAAGGACAAGTGCCCTACTGCCACCTGCAGAAGATGCACTATATCTACGACCAGCACTGTTGACTGTAGACACAGGGGCTGCTTGCCCTCTTTTATTGGCCTGTGAGTGTCTGCCTCTCCTTGGTGGCCTTCTGGACATGATGTATTTTTTGTTTTGCAACACCACACTACACTGTATTATATACTGTGTACATCGCCTGAAGTATATTAGAAACAGTACACCACCGAATGCACTGTAGATATAGGCTACACTAAATGCAGTATATGTATATAGTGGGGACCGAAAGTATTCAGACCCCCTTACATTTTTCACCCTTTGTTATATTGCAGCCTTTTGCTAAAATCATTCAAGTTCATTTTTTTTCCTCATTAATGTACACACAGCACCCCATATTGACAGAAAAACACAGAATTGTTGACATTTTTGCAGAATTAAAACAGAAAAACTGAAATATCACATGGTCCTAAGTATTCAGACCCTTTGCTCAGTATTTAGTAGAAGCACCCTTTTGATCTAATACAGCCATGAGTCTTTTTGGGAAAGATGCAACTAAATTTTCACACGTGGATTAGGGGATCCTTTGCCATTCCTCCTTGCAGATCCTCTCCAGTTCTGTCAGGTTGGATGGCTGTACACTTCCCCACTGTGTATATATATATATATATATATATATATATATATATATATATATCAAATACACTGCCACTAACTGAATAACCTGCCTGCTTAATCTAACTCAAGCTATCTCTATGTCTACGCCAACAACACTGTACACAGATGCTCTGTAAGCAGCCTTATATAGTGTGGGGCGTGGACTTAGTCCCCCTGAGCCATGATTGGCCAAAGGCACCCTGCCTTTGGCCAATTATGGCTCTCTCAGCTGTGATTGGCCAAAGCATGCAGGTCAGGTGCATGCTTTGGCCAATCATCATACAGCAATGCACTGCGATCTCGCAGTGCATTATGGGGTGTTCCGCTACGCTCAAATTTCCCGCGAATGCCCCATATGTTCGGTACGTTTTAAAACAAACAAACACCTGATGTTAGTTTGTCGTACTTATGTAGTAATTGCACGGTAATTGCGCGTGGTAATTGTTATTAAAAAAATCAGAAAAACTTAGTTTTAGTCATACATTTAGCCGCATGTCTTGGGTAAAAAGAAATACAATAAGCGTATATTTATTGGTTTGCACAAAAGTTATAGCGTCTACAAACTATGGGTCATTTACTGGAATTTACACAGCTTTTAGTTTATGACTGCCTATCTCATTTCTTGAGGTGCTAAAATGGCAGGGCAGTACAAAACCCCTCCAAATTACCCCTTTTTGGGAAAGTAGACTACCCAAAGAATTTGCTGAGAGGCATGTTGAGCCCATTGATTTTTTTTTATTTTTTTGTCACAATTGATTGAAAATTCACAAAAAAAACATTTTTTACACAAAGTTGTCATTTCAATAATATATTGCTCACACACTACATGGTTATATGTGGAATTACACCCCAAAATACATTCTGCTGTTTCTCCTGAGTATGGGGATACCACACGTGTGAGACTTTTTTTGGAGCCTTCCGCATACAGGACCCTGAAAATCCATCACCGCCTTTAGACTTTCTAAGGGCAAAAAGTTTTGATTTCACACCTCACTACCTTTCGGAGGCCTATTTTGGAAAGTAGACACCCCAAGCTATTTGCTGAGAGGCATGTTGAGTCCATTGAATATTTTATATTTTGCCACAAGTTTTGGGAAAATGAAAACATTTTTTATATATATATATATATTTTTTTACACAAAATTGTCACTAAATTATATATTGCTAACACATGCCATGGGTATATGTGGAATTACACCCTAAAATGCATTCTGCTGCTTTTCCTGAGTATGGGGATACCACATGTGTGAGACTTTTTGGGAGCCTAGCTGCATACAGGACCCCAAAACTAATCACCAGGCTTTCTAAGGGCGTCAATATTTGATTTAACTCCTCACTACCTATCACAGTTTCAGAGGTAATGAAATGCCAAGATAGCACAAACCCACCCCAAATGACCCCATTTTGCAAAGTAGACACCCAAGCTATTTGCTGAGAGGAATGTTAAGTCCATGGAATATTTTATATTTTGCCACAAGTCTCGGGAATATGGCATAAAAAGTTTTTTTGGTTTTTTTTTACAGAAAGTTGTCACTTAAATGATATATTGCTCAAACATGCCATGGGTATATGTTGAATTACACCCCAAAATACATTCTGTTGCTTCTCCTGAGTATGGAGGTACCACATGTGTGAGATTTTTTGGCAGTCTAGCCATGTACAGGACCCTGAAAACCAATCCCTGCCTTCTGGCTTTCTAAGGGCGTAAATTGTTGATTTCACACATCACTACCTATCACAGTTTTGGAGTCTATCAAATGCCAAGATAGCAGAAAATCCCCCCAAATTACCCCATTTTTGAAAGTAGACACCCCAAGCTATTTGGGGGGGGACACGGGTGGTAAGCAATTTTTTTGCGAGCAATTGCTGGTGTTGGCGCTTCAATCATCACGTCACCATGGTTGATATGGTGTCAGGGCGATTGAAGTGCATTATTTCTATTATTACATTGTAATTTATAATGAAGTGGTTCAACTCACCATAATTCAGAATCAGTGGGAGCCCCGAGTGTGTCACTTGCCACATCTCCTGCCACCAGATGAAGCTTGTCACTTGCCACCGTCACCTGTCACCAGGTGCAGCTTGTTACTTGCCACCATCGCCTGCCACCAAATGAGTATTGTCACTTGCCACTGTCACCTGGCACAGATGTGGATTGTCACTTGCCACCGTCGCCTGGCACCAGATGTGGATTGTCACTTGCCACGTCACCTGCCACCAGATGTGGATTGTCACTTGCCACCGTCGCCTGCCACCAGATGGGGATTGTCAATTGCCACCGTCGCCTGCCACCTGATGTGGATTGTCATTTGCCACATCACCTGCCACCATTTGCAGATTGTCACGTCACCTGCCACCAGATGTGGATTGTCACTTGCCACTGTCACCTGGCACCAGATGTGGATTGTCACTTACCACCGTCACCTGCCACCTGATGTGGATCATCACCTGTCACCTGATGTGGACCGTCACTTGCCACCGTCACCTGCCACCTGATGTCGATTGTCACTTGCCACATCACCTGCCACCAGATGTGGATGATCGCCTGCCACTATTTGTGGATTTGTGGCCAATTGCCATGCCAGCCACTGCCACCAAATGTGCATTGTTCCTGCATTTGTAGCAGGCTGGCAGCACTGGTCCATTTAGTTCTGTGTGAGGGCAGGAGAGCAGTGATGCGGGGCGGGCAGTGAGAGATGATGTCATCTCTGCTTGTCCACCTGCTTGCTTCTGTCATCCGCCTGCCCGCTCTCTCATGCAGCCCGCCCGCCCTCCGCACCTATGACCCGGCTGCAGAGAGGCCACGGCCCGCTGGTTAGGCGGGGACTCCTGCGGCAAGAGACTCAGGGCTATAGGCCCCAGATTCGGGGCTATAGACTCAATAGCCACCCCCTAGCGACGCCACTGCTGAGAGGCATGTTGAGTATTTTGCAGATCTCACTTTTTTTCACAAAATTTTGAAAATTGAAAAAAGAAAATATATATATATACATTTTCCTTACCTTTCCTTTCTTCATTTTTAAAAACAAATGAGAGCTGCAAAATACTCACCATGCCTCTTAGCAAATACCTTGGGGTGTCTACTTTCCGAAAAGGGGTGACTTGGGAGAGGGTTGTGCTATCTTGGCATTTCTTTTCATAGTTTTTTATTAAGATTTCCACTTTAACAACAGTAGGACATTACAGTATTTTTTAACAGATAGAAAATACAAATTACATTTGCTTTCTTGATTCTTACTGTAAACATATGAGAATATAGTATGTGGATTGTATATCTTAATGTACTCTACACAATAATTTGTTAACAATGGATATGCGAATAAGTATTCCGGACTACATCCGTTATTTAACAGGAACAGGTCGGGGAATTGGGCCACCCCCCTAGACACCCCAGCTGGGAACAAACTGTGTCCGTGAGGGCACCCCCCTCCCCCCCCATTCAATAACACAATCAAACCAATGATCAATTATGCAGAGTACATAGAAAAAAGAGACTTAGAAACAAAAATTATTCTAACTTAACGAGAAGAACAAAAAACTAAACGAAAAATTATAATGTTAAATTATAATGTTAACATCCTACCACTGACCTTTAAATCAGTTAGATTGGTTATGGCCAGATCTCAGTGAGAAGTCTCTGGAAAACATGCGCACCATGGAGCCCATTCGTTTTGTGCTTTTGTTAGTACATTATTTGAGTAGGCGAAAAAGATTTCATACTTGTAGTGGGTTTTTACTCTATCTATTACTTCACTAATGTTTGAGATATTATCTGATTTCCATTTTGAAGTAATAGATAAGCGAGCAGCTATCAAAATGTGGGTAATTATTGTTCTGTGCCTTGTGGGTATTTTATCTATCCCCAAGTTGAGGAGAGCTAATGCAGGGTTAGGGGATATGACAGTTCCTGTAATTTTTGCTATTAGGGAGAAGACTGTATTCCAGAAACCTCTCACAGATTTACATTCCCATAAAATATGGTATATCGTTCCCTTAATTCCACATTTTCGCCAACATAGTTTATCAGAGCTACCAAAGATTTGGGAAATTCTCATCGGTGTTAAGTAGCTTCTGTATAGTATCTTGAGGGAGATATCCCAATGATTAGTACAATGAGAGTATAGGTAGGTGGATTGAACCGCTTTGTTCCATTCAGATAAAGCAAATTTGCTTTTTAGATCTTTTTCCCAATTCATCATGCCAACCGACTTAGTTTGGTTTTGCGTATTGGGTATATTTTTATAGAACCATGAGAGACCTTTGGGTTTATTGTAAGATGTGGTGAAGTATGTCCATACTTCTGGATCGTGACTAAGATAGGTATCTGGATATTTTGTATGGTAATGGTGTAGTTGAATGTTTGCAAATGAAAGTATCGCTGGGCTTTGGTCTTTAAGTTGTGCATATGTCATATTGTTCGGAAGGTGTTTTCCATTGAATTTTAAGGAGGGAAGCAGGAATTTGTACATGCCTAGGGTAATTGTTCTCTTTTGTTTAATTTTGTTGCTATTAGTATGAGCGTTAAAGAGTTGCCAAGCTTTGACTGTTGCAGTGATAGA
The DNA here is from genome assembly GCA_037952925.1 of Lithobates clamitans. Taxonomy (NCBI): domain Eukaryota; kingdom Metazoa; phylum Chordata; class Amphibia; order Anura; family Ranidae; genus Lithobates; species Lithobates clamitans. The sequence continues at coordinate 875,018 of JBBGZY010000748.1, forward strand.
AGGAAAATTAGGATAAAACAATGGTCTATTTGTTAATGTAGCTAAAAGAAGTGATGGTAGGTCCCTATGGTGAACCATTGCTTTTTCAATTTGTACCCATAGTTTATCTGTTGTTTGATGAAACCAAGACTTGGCTTGGTCCAATATGGCAGCTATGTAATAATTTCGTATTTTAGGGAATCCTATTCCGCCTTTGTATTTTGGTTTTTGTAATGTGGAGTATGAAATTCTTGCTATCTTCCCAGCCCATATGAACTTCCTTAACAATTTGTCAATTGTGGTGAAAAAGTGGTCGGGCATTGTGATGGGGATTGTGCGAAAAAAGTATAGTATTTTTGGTAAAGCAATCATTTTGAATGCTGCTATTCTCCCTATCCATGAGAGTTCATGTGAGGAGATATGTGTAAGGTCATTCTTAATGGTATTTATCAAAGAAGGGTAGTTAAGATCATATACAGAGTTAGAGGGGAACGCTAGGTTTATCCCTAAGTATTTTAAGTATTTATGGGCCCATACGAAAGGAAACTCAGCTTTTAGTTTCTTAAGGTTAGAGTTGTTAATGTGTATAGGAAGGATTGAGGATTTGCCAATATTCAATTTATAGTATGATATTTCCCCAAATTCGTTGAGTATATTTTGGGTTCTTGCAAGAGATGTGGTTGGTGTGGTTAATGTTAGCACCACGTCATCGGCAAATAGACCAATTTTGTGGTCTATGTCTGAGACCTCAATACCCTTGATATGTATATCTTTTCTAATGGTCTCCGCCAGGGGTTCCACCACCAGAGAAAATATCAAAGGCGACAGAGGGCAGCCCTGGCGGGTTCCGTTTGTTATATAGAATTTGTCAGACATAGCATTTGAAGTGTATACTTGTGCGGTTGGGACTGTATATAGTGCTGATATTGCGGAGAGGATAGGGCCTTCAAGACCAAATCTAGCAAGTGTTGCCAGAAGGTACCCCCAGTGGACCCGATCGAACGCCTTTTCGGCATCTAATGTCAGGAACACTGTGGGCACCCTCCTTAATTCTGCTATTTTAAGAAGATTGAACATCCTACGGGTTCCGTCTGGGGCTTGTCTACCTTTAACAAATCCTACTTGGTCTGCTTTGATTAGGTGGGGGGTTACTTCTGCTAGGCGATTAGCTAGAATTTTTGAGTAGATTTTTAAATCAGTATTAAGTAGGGATATGGGTCTAAAGTTTTGTGGGGCATCTGGTTTTTTCCCTGGTTTAGGAAGGGCTACTATAATGGCTTGGAGCATTTCTTCTGGGAATATGCTATCTACAGTGGCTTTATGGAACAATTTATTCATGTATGGCACTAAAGTTTCTGAAAAAGCTTTATAATATTCGGCAGAAAAGCCGTCTGCACCTGGTGATTTGTTTTGGGGTAGGGAGCTGATTACTTGAGCTATTTCATTTTCTGATATTGCTGAGTTTAAATAATTTAATTGGTCACTTTTAAGGGTGGGGAGATTAACTGAGTGGAGAAATTTATTGATCCCTGTATTAGTAGGTTGTGGTGTTGCTGGGTCTGTGTTTAGATTATATAGTTGTTTGTAGTAATTGCAAAATGCATTTGCTATATCTTTAGGATGGTATACTATCTGTGACGTAATAGGGTCTTTAATATGTGATAGTTTGGACTTTTGTTGTTTTTTACGGATATAGGCGGCTAAAAATTTACCCGCTTTGTTTCCTTGGGTGTAGCATGTGGCTTTGAATTTCTGTATGTGATACTGATGTTCTGAAATGAAATGGGTTCTAATCTCTTGTCTTGTTTGGTTTAGTTCTGTGGTTGTTTGGGAGGAGGGATTTGCTTTGTGCTGTTGTTCTAGAGATGAAAGCTTATTCATAAGTGTGGTAAAACTTTTTAGTCTCTTTTTTTTTTCCCTTGATGCTGCCTGTATTAATAGGCCTCTACTAAAAGCTTTGTGTGAACACCACAGTGTAAAAACATTCATTCCCGGAGTCTCGTTAATTCGAAAGAATTCTTTGATCCGATCACGCAAACCCTCCCTATGTTTAGGATTTTTCAAGATTGATATATTGTTCCGCCATAGGTGTGTAGGCGGTGCGACATTATTTTCTTTGATGGAAAGGGACACGGGAGCGTGATCAGACCAAGTAATTGGATGGATTTTAGCTGAAACTGCATTGTTCAGGCATTGTAAATCAGCTACAAATAAGTCGATTCTGGAGTAGGACTTATGGGGAGCTGAGTAGTAGGTAAAATCTTTTTCACTTGAATTGACACAACGCCATACGTCATAAAGATCAGAGGAGTGTAAGAAATGTTGGAGTTCAATTCTTGTAGCTTTCGATTTATGCGGAAAGGAACAATCTAGTTTTCTATTAGGAACACAATTGAAATCCCCACAGTACAATACAAATCCTTTCTTGATGCTCCCAACTTTTTTGCTGAGGGCACCCAAAAAGGACAGTTGCCCCTGATTTGGAGCATATACATTAATAATAGTATACCAGATATTGTTTAGTTCACACACTAAAATAATATATCTTCCAGCCTTGTCATATAGTACATCCTGTAATTTAAATGCTACATTTTGGTTTATAGCTATCATTACACCAGCTTTCTTTTTTGGGCCTGAGGCCATGAAGATGTGTGGAAATTGTTTGTCTTTGCATAAGGGATGCTTCTGTTGGGTAAAATGAGTTTCTTGGATACAAAGTACATCGCTCTTCAGGGACTTCGCCTGCTGCCACATTGCCCTTCTTTTGAATGGTATATTAAGACCATGTGCATTGATGGTCACGAAATTAAGGACCATTTGTATGGTGGGCTAAGTGCTTGATTGTAGTTTCAATCAAAATTTGATATGTGGTGTAAAGTATAAAAGTACCTGCCGTTAGATGCGTCTTTGATTTGCTTGTAGAAAGCTCGCTCAGGTGGGATGCAGTTGTAGAAAGGTTATATTTCAGGTTCTTGCCATCAGACTTGCCATAGTTGGTTGCCAGTGGTAGAGTAGAAAATAAAAGGTAGTAAATGTTAACAATTAAACAAGAAACAAAACTTAAAAAAGTGAGGAAGTTTTCCTCAAAGTGCGAATAAAATCGCATAAGAACACTTGGGGGTACTTGCTCCTATGAACCAGCTTCGGCCCTAAAGATTAATGGGCAAACTATGAGTAAGTTGTTTCTTTATGTAGACAGTCAGTCAAGTGATTTTGGTTGATTCCCATTCAGGGGATATGCTCCTTGGGGGTTTGGTAGTAGAAGTATCTTCCTCATCTATTGGGAGAAGCCCCCATTTTTTGGACAGCTGGATGCCTTCTTCTAAAGATCTGATAGTAAATGTGCGGCCATCCTTAGTTACCAGAAGTTTTGTAGGGAAGCCCCAGGAGTATGGGAGTTTGTTGTTGCGCAATATTTTTGTCAATGTTATTAGTTTCTTCCTTGCTAGCATTGTATGCTGGGAGAGGTCAGCGTAGATGTTTATGTCTGAGTACGGGTTGGGTAGAGGGGAGTTTTGCCTTGCAAAACGCATTAAATCGTCTTTGACGTGAAAAAAATGTATGCGAGCTATAACGTCGCGGGGTACTTTCTCTGGTAGGTACTGTGGCTTTGGAAATCTGTGGGCTCGGTCTACCACAATTTCCCCATCTGGCGTATCAGGAAGTAGCTCTTTAATTAGTCGCTGTACATAATTCCGGAGTTCTGGGGGGGTACAGACTCCGCCACCCCCCTCAGCTTAACATTGTTCCTGCGGGACCTGTCCTCGAGGTCCGCCATTTTGTTTTTTAAAGCTTCTAACTCCTCCTCTTTTTCATTATGTGCATCCACTAATTCATTGTGTGCCGTTGAAAATTCCGCCATTTTGTCCTCCACGTGGCTAACTCTCTCCCCTATGTCATTAATGTCGGTTTTTATTTGTGATATACAGTCCATGAGGTCCCTGTGCATGGACCCTCTTAAAGAGACCAGCATCTCTTTCATTGTAGTGTCGCTCAGGGGCTGTCCTGATGTTGGGAACTCCTGAATCTGGTCTATGAATTCGGTTGTACTATCGTAGGATGTGCAATTATCCTCATTTCTTTCCCCAGCATATGTGTGGGCAGCTGGGCGTTTGGGTGCTGCTTTCTGTGGGCTCTGGGATGGGGTAATGCACGCTGAGGAGCGGCTGCTGTGACCCGGAGAGAAGGACGGGGGTCTGCTATCCTCTCTCTTATTTCCCCTGGTGTCAGGCTGCCTGGCGCGCTGCTGCCTGTGTGCGGCGGCGCCATCTTGGATCTCCGGCGTGCTTGCCGAGGGGTAAAAGTCCGTTAGTTTGCGGGGTCCCCCCAAGGGTTTTCTCTTACCCATCGCAGGCTGTGTGATGCTGGGACTCCTGGAGCTCTCTGCTGTTAGTTTGCTGGCTTCTATCGTCGCTTTGTACGGGCCGTTACCGCTGGTTCTCACGGAGCTCTCTCCTTATGCGGCCATCTCCTTCCGCTGCCGGCCACGCCCCCCCTCTATCTTGGCATTTCATGGCCTACAAAACTGTGATAGGTAGTGAGGAGTGAAATCAACAATTTATGCTCTTAGAAAGCCTAAATGCGGTGATTGGTTTTCGGGGTCCTGTACGTGGCTAGGCTCTCAAAAAGTCTCACACATGTGGTATCCCTATACTCAGGAGAAGTGGCAAAATGTATTTTGGGGTGTAATTACACATATACCCATGGCATGTAAGAGCAATATATCATTTAGTGACAACTTTATGTAAAAAAAAATAAAAAGTAAAAAAATGTGTCATTTTCCAGAAAGATGTGGCAAAATATGAAATATTCCATGGACTCAACATGCCTCTCAGCAAAAAGCTTGGGGTGTCTACTTTCCAAAATGGGGTCATTTGGGGGGAGTTTCAACTGTCCTGGCATTTTATGCCCAACATTAGAAGTTTATGCCACACATTACCCACTCTTCTAACCACTTGAACCTCCAAGTCCTTTCTGACACTTTTTGTTTACATGAAAAAATATATATATTTTGTTAGAAAATTACTTTGAACTCCCAAACATTATATATTTTTTAAAGCAGAGGCCCTCCAGATTAAAATGGGGGGTGTTGCATTTTTTTTTCACACAGTATTTGTGCAGCGATTTTCCAAATGCATTTTTTGCGAAAAAAAACGCTTTTTGGAATTTTAATGCACAAAAACACACTATATTGCCCAAATGTTTGGTAAAAAAAAGATGATATTATGCCGAGTACATAGATACCAAACATGACATGCTTTAAAATTACACACACCCGTGCAGAGGCGAAACTACATACATTTTTAAAAGCCTTTATCAGGTTACCACTTTAGATTTACAGAGGAGGTCTACTGCTAGAATTACTGCCCTTGATCTGATGTTCGTGGCGATACCTCACATGCATGGTGCAATTGCTGTTTACATACGACACAAGACCATTGCTTGCCTTTGCGTGTGAGCACAGGGGAGGGCAGAGGTGCCTTAATTTTTTATTATTTATTTTTTATCATGTTTATTGTTATCATAGGGAATGTAAATATCTCCTATGATAGCAATAGGGTAGTGACAGGTTCTCTTTTTTTGAAAAATGTGGGATCTATTAGACTCTAGATCTCTCCTCTGCACTTAAAAGCATCTGACCACATCAAGATTGGCATGATCAGATGCTTTCCCAATTTCCCAATGGCGCTGTTTATATTCTGCGAAACCGAAGTCATCAAATGCTCGTAGCTTCTGGTTTATTAGGCCATAGAGATGACTGGAGCAATTCTGGTCTCTGATCAGCTCTATGGTCAGCTGGTAGAACCACTGGCTGCATTCTCGGGTTCCCCGGTGGCAAAGGAGAGCCTGAGAAAACCATGGAAGACGGTGGGGCGGTGGGGAACGTTCCCTTCCACTGCTTGTAAAAGCAGTCTACCGGCTAATTAGCCGCTAGGATTGCTTATACATGAAAGCTGACTGCTGGCTGAAAAAAAACAATACCAATATTATAACTAAACCTGCAGGCATCATTCCGGTATAACCACTCAAAGTCCAGCAACATACTAATACAATGCTGGTCCTTGTTGGTCATATATTGTAATGTTCTTTTTTTCATGCAGCCTGTGGGAAAATGAGAAAAGAGAACCTAACAGATTCCTCCATTCATATTTATCAATCAGTGGTATGCCCATCATTGATCAATCAGTGGTACCACCCTGCATCTACCCACTTCTAATGATGGGCATACATGCACCATTTTTTTTCGTTTAGCCCATGGGCTGAACAATAAAAAAGAATCTAAAAGATTCCTCCATTTACATCGATCGATGTGGATGAAGAAATCTCTGCCAAAAAAATAAATAAAAATATATGCCGAAGCATAGGGGCATACCCCTGGCCCTATGCTTCGACACATATGCTCTTTTTTCAACTGTGGTGGTGAAATCACCCCCTACAGTGCTGGAGTCACAGATTTATGTATCGTGAGAGCAAACCCTACAGCTGTCAAAATAAATAAATCAGTGCTGCAGCTGAATGGCGAACCTGCAAAGCAAACAATGGTAACAATAAATCATAGTATCAATAAAACATTAACTCAATAAAACAACTTTTTTTTATTGCATTCTGTGCCAAAAAAAGAGTAAAAAATATATGCTGAAGGATAGGGGCAATCCGCCCCTAATGTCCACCCCTGCCCCTATGCTTTGGCATTAGGGATGGGCCGAACACCCCCCTGTTCGGTTCGCACCAGAACATGCGAACAGGCAATAAATTCGTTTGAACACCCGAACACCGTTAAAGTCTATGGGACACGAACATGAATAATCAAAAGTGCTAATTTTAAAGGCTTATATGCAAGTTATTGTCATAAAAAGTGTTTGGGGACCTGGGTCCTGCCCCAGGGGACATGGATCAATGCAAAAAAAAGTTTTAAAAACTGCCGTTTTTTCGGGAGCAGTGATTTTAATAATGCTTAAAGTCAAACAATAAAAGTGTAATATTCCTATAAATTTTGTACCTGGGGGGTGTCTATAGTATGCCTGTAAAGGGGCGCATGTTTCCTGTGTTTAGAACAGTCTGACAGCAAAATGACATTTCAAAGGAAAAAAAGTCATTTAAAACTACTCGCGGCTATTAATTAATTGCCGGTCCGACAATACACATAAAAGTTCATTGATAAAAACGGCATGGGAATTCCCCACAGGGGAACCCCGAACCAAAATTTAAAAAAAAAATGCGTTGGGTCCCCCTCAAAATCTACACCAGACCCTTCAGGTCTGGTATGGATTTTAAGGGGAACCCCGTGCCAAAATTAAAAAAAAATGGCGTGGGGTACCCCCAAAAATCCATGCCAGGCCCTTCAGGTCTGGTATGGATATTAACGGGAACCCCGGCCAAAATTTAAAAAAAAATGCGTGGGGTCCCCCTCAAAATCTATACCAGACTCTTCAGGTCTGGTATGGATTTTAAGGGGAACCCTGTGCCAAAATTTTTAAAAAAATGGCGTGGGGTACCCCCAAAAATCCATACCAGACCCTTATCCGAGCACGCAACCTGGCAGGACGCAGTAAAAGAGGGGAGGACGAGAGAGCGCCCCCCCTCCTGAACCGTACCAGGCCACATGCCCTCAACATTGGGAGGATGCTTTGTGGGTAGCCCCCCAAAACACCTTGTCCCCATCAACAAGGGCCTCATCCCCACAACCCTTGCCCGGTGGTTGTGGGGGTCTGTGGGCGGGGGGCTTATCTGAATCTGGAAGCCCCCTTTAACAAGGGGACCCCCAGATCCTGGCCCTCCCCCCTGTGTGAAATGGTAAGGGGTACTTACCCCATTTTACAAAAAACATGTCAAAAATGTTAAAAATGACAAGAGACAGTTTTTGACAATTCCTTTATTTAAATTCTTCTTCTTTCTTCTATCTTCTCTATCTTCTATCTTCTTTCTTCTGTCTTCTATCTTCCTTTGGTTTCTTCCTCCATCTTCTTCTTCTTCTGGTGCTTGTTCTTCTGGTTCTTCTTCTGGTTCTTCATCCGCTCTTCTCGTCCGGCATCTTCCTTGGACGGGAGGCTCCCGCTGTGTGACGCTTCTCCTCTTCTGACGGTTCTTAAATAACGGAGGGCGGGTGACCCCGCCCCCCTCTGATGTCACGGGGAATGCCACAGGGAAGTCCCCGTGTGTCAGAGGGGGGCGGGGTCACCTGCCCTCCGTTATTTAAGAACTGTCAGAAGAGGAGAAGCGTCACACAGCGGGAGCCTCCCTTCCAATCGTGGATGCGGAGCGGCCCGAGGAAACAGGATTAAGTGAAGAAGGCGCCGCTGAGGAAGATGCCGGACGAGAAGACCGGATGAAGAGCCAGAAGAACAAGAAGAACCAGAAGAACAAGAACCAGAAGAAGAAGAAGATGGAGGAAGAAACCGAAGGAAGATAGAAGACAGAAGAAAGAAGAAAGAAGATAGAAGAAAGAAGAAGCATTTAAATAAAGGAATTGTCAAAAACTGTCTCTTATCATTTTTAACATTTTTTAAATTTTTTTGTGAAATGGTAGGGGTACTTTTGTACCCCCTTACCATTTCACACGGGGGGAGGGCCGGGATCTGGGGGTCCCCTTGTTAAAGGGGGCCTCCAGATTTCGATAAGCCCCCCGCCCGCAGACCCCCACAACCACCAGGCAAGGGTTGTGGGGATGAGGCCCTTGTCCCCATCAACTAGGGACAAGGTGTATTGGGGGGCTACCCCCAAAGCACCCTCCCAATGTTGAGGGCATGTGGCCTGGTACGGTTCAGGAGGGGGGCGCTCTCTCATCCCCCCTCTTTTTCTGTGACCTGCCAGGTTGCGTGCTCGGATAAGGGTCTGGTATGGATTTTTGGGGTACCCCACGCCATTTTTTTTTAAATTTTGGCACGGGATTCCCCTTAAAATCCATTCCAGACCTGAAGGGTCTGGTATAGATTTTAAGGGGGACCCCACGCATTTTTTTTTAAAATTTTGGCCGGGGTTCCCCTTAATATCCATACCAGACCTGAAGGGCCTGGTATGGAATTTAGGGGGACCCACCACGTCATTTTTTAAATTTTGGTTTGGGGTTCCCCGGTGGGAAATTCCCATGCCGTTTTTATCAATGAACTTTTATGTGTATTGTCGGACCAGCAATTCATTATTAGCCGCGAGTAGTTTTAAATGACTTTTTTTCCTTTGAAATGTCATTTTGCTGTCAGACTGTTCTAAACACGGGAAACATGCGCCCCTTTACAGGCATACTATAGACACCCCCAGGTATGAAATTTAAAGGGATATTACACTTTTATTGTTTGACTTTAAGCATTATTAAAATCAATGCTCCTGAAAAAACGGCCGTTTTTAAAACTTTTTTTGCATTGATCCATGTCCCGTGGGGCAGGACCCAGGTCCCCAAACACTTTTTATGACAATACCATGCATATAAGCCTTTAAAATTAGCACTTTTGATTTCTCCCATAGACTTTTAAAGGGTGTTCCGCGGCTTTCGAATTTGCTGCGAACACCCCAAATTGTTCGCTGTTCGGCGAACTGGCGAACAGCCGATGTTCCAGTCAAACATGAGTTCGACTCGAACTCAAAGCTCATCCCTATTTGGCATATATGCTCTTTTTTTTAACAGTGGTGGTGTAATCACCTCCTACAGCGCTGAAGTCGCTCATTTACATATCGTGAGAGCAAACCCTGTTGCTGTCAAGTTAAACAAATCAGTGCTGCAGCTGAATGACGTACCTGCAAAGCAAACACTATTTAACAATAAAACACAGTAACAATACAGTAAAACAGTAGAGTGACATACCTGCAAAGCAAACATAATAAAACACAGTAACAATAAAACATTACAGTATAGCATAAAACACAGTAAAACAGTAAGAACAATAAAACAACAACTATTTTTGGCTTTTTTATTATATATATATATATATATATATATATATATATATATATATATATATATATATATGTTCGGGTCTCTCAAAATGTGATGGCCCTCTAACATCTTTGGAGACCCTGTGTGAAAATATGCCCTAGGACTGTGCTGTGCTGTACCCTATGCTAATACTCCACTAGTGTGTGGTAGTGATGGAAACAGTCCCCGATGCAGAGACCAGGTTGGCCAGGACAGGAGGGACAAAAATAGTGGGTGTCATGCCTATGTCCGTGTTTTCTACAGACACAATATCTTATTTGGGGTGATCTTTGGGTAGGGGTACCAGGGATGACATCTGAAAAATGCCTCTCACGCAGACGGCTCACTGCATTTGGATTAGGAAATTGGGCCACAGCACCTTCTGGATAACAAAGGGCTGCGATGATCTCTTCCTGGAATTTTAGGAACGATCCAGTTTGTCCAGACGCTTACTATAGTACATAAGCGTTGAACAGAGCCAATTGTAATAAGTATAGAGAAACTTTTTTGTACCAGCGTCTGGCCCTACAGGCAATTACGGCGCCATCATCTGGTCATTAGAGTCCACCAATCCCATTTTAAGATTGTATTCATGGACACAGAGGGGCTTCTCAACAACACCAGTTGCTGTAGTAATTTGGATTGCCGTGTCTGTGTGAATGGAAGACATAGCGAAAATGTTACATTTGTCCTTCCATCTCATTGCAAACAATTCATTGGACCCTAAGCAGGCTCCCCCCCCCCCCGTCAAAGTGGGGTATCTACAAACAGTTGGGGGAAGCCCCGGCAATTTATAACAAACAATCTTGCCGCTGCTCCCTATGTAATCTGTGCAATCACGGGGCTCCATGCTTCTATCTTTTCCGTCCTAAACCAGGAAACTATATGTATAACCTGTTACCCTGTCACAGAGCTTATACATCTTGACCCCAGATCTGGCTTGCTGGGGAGAAACTGTTTGAACACAAGGCAGCCAGAAAACTTAATTAGGGACTTGTCATCAATGCAGACATCTTGATTGGGAATAAACAAGGCTGCAAATTGTTGGTTGAAGTGGTTTTACGAGGGGCCAAATTTTGTGGGTCATATTCAGGGTCACCCCGAGGACGACAGAGTTCATTGTCGTTGAAGTGCATGAACCGCAGGATTTGCTCATATCAAGTCCTGGCCATGGCAGCAGAGAACAAGGGCATATGGTGAATTGGGTCAGTGGACCAATATGACTGCAACACACTCTTTTTAGTAATGCCCATGAGGAGGGACAGGCCCAGAAAGGTCTTAAATTCGGGAACCGTTATAGGTTTCCAGACAAATTCTCTGGCACGGGTCAAATTTAGATTTATTGACCAGCGTATAAATTGCTTTGGTCCACAATGGATCTGTACAGATCTTCCATGAAAAACAGCTCATAAAAGTCAAGGGAAGTAAAATTTGCTGTTTCCACCTGAATTCCGGGTTGGCCAGTGAATGGGGGAAGGACAGGTTGCTGCAGTAGTGGTGGGCTCCCAATCAGGACTTGCAAGCGCAGCGGGAAGGGCACTATGGGCTCTACGGGCCTGAGTTTGAACTCTTGGTGGCTGCGGGACACTAATTGTGCTAGCCACCGCACCAGCTTTAACGTCACTTATGGGACTCGCCACGTCACCAAGTGTTACTGCAGTGCTGGTTTGTCTACGACCAGGATGTACTAGGCCACTGGTGCTTGCCAGGTTGAGCGGCACTAGTACTGGCTCTCTGCTCCATACAAGAACCATGCAGTTGTTGCACCTCAGCAACAAAAGAATGGGGTCGAGTACGCCTGACCTTAGCAGGGACCTCTACTCCATCATCAGAGTTATCTGTCAGGGTGTCGCTGCTCTCTACAGGTTCGTATAGTGAGCCTGAATCCAATTGTAATTCTGACAGTGGGGCTTCCCCTCCGTCCTCACTTGTCATGCTCCGCATCCTGTAGGCCTCTTCACTAGTGTACTTTCCTTTGACATTTTGGTCACTAAATTTACATGTACAGCTAGTGTGACTCACAGGTAAAAAAGCACCCAGTTCTCAGAGACTGCTTGAATTGCTACAAAAACAATAAACTGTTAGTGCTTGCAGGGATCAGGTGTGACTCTGCTAACGCTGCAGTTTTGTATGCTGTGTTTTGAAAGTGACAGTGGTCTACTGATCCTCCACTTGGGTGGGCTGGATTGAGCGGAGGGGCTAAATGCAGGTGCTGGTAGGTGTCTGGGCTGATTCTGCTAAAACTGCATTTTTGGGAACATTATACTATTGGGGAGGCTAGTAAAGTTCTAATCAGATCAAAGATATTGATCCGTTCAGACACTATTCCAGTAATGGATGTATATGGTGTGTGCGTGTGTGTGTGTTCGTGCTACTGACAATCAAAGGGTTAAAATCTGACACTCTCTGGGATTGATGCTGACACTAACTGACGAGCGGACTTTACGGCAGACTTTGCCCGGCGGACTGGATTTCGTCAGACAATTCGATCATGTGTGGGCTCCAGCGGACTTTGTTTTCTTAAAAGTTGGACAGACTTAGATTTGAAACATGTTTTAAATCAATCCGTCGAAATCGAGTCCGGTCGAAAAGTCCGCTCGTCTGTATAGTTCGACGGACAAAAAGCCACGCTAGGGCAGCTATTGACTACTGCTATGAACTTCCTTGTTTTAGTCCGGTCGTACGCCATCACGTACAAATTCGAAGGACTTTGGTGGATTGTGTGTAGGCAAGTCCGTTCATTCAGAAAGTCCGTCGTAAAGTCCGTGGAAAAGTCCACCAGGCAAAGTCTGCCGTAAAGTCCGCTCGTGTGTACGCGGCATAACTCTAACTGATTTCAACCGTGACACTCATACAGTGTTCAGAAAAAATATCTGTACACTATACTAGTGACACTGTGACAGGGAGTGAAAGGGTTAACTGGGGGGTGATTAAGGGGTTAAACTGTTATTAGAGAATATATGGGGGGTACCCTAAACCTACCTGGGCCTACCAATAACTGCCACTAACTGCCCCAACGCTGTTTAGTGTCACAAGTGACACCAATACAGTGATCAGTAAAAAATTTGAAAACTGCACTTGGTGACACTGACAGGAAATCAAAGGGTTAACTGGGGGGGTGATCAGAGGGTTAAAAGTGTGCCTATGTGTACTGGTGTCAGTTTAGTGTTGGTGTACTCACTGTAGATGTTTTCTCCTCGCTCGCTGGAACCAAAAAGGGCCCCAAGAGGGGAGATGGCATCACTTCATCTGCATGTGTTTACATTACACAGGCAGTGGAGGCTCTGTCATTCACCAGAACTGATCAGCAGGTTCAGGCCAAAAATCATTGGCCTGGCCCTGAAGATCGATCGGTTTTGTAGCGAATCCGATCGCCACGGGGACGGCGGGGGCACATGTGTGCACCCCCTACCCGCAGGCACGAGCGACAGTAAAGCTGCGGCGGTAGGTCGGCAAGTGGTTAAAGTGGTTGTTACCCTAATAAAGCTCCTGTCCTTTTAAGGCACAAGATATAGCACAGTGGTTTAGCCATGTCAATTGTTCCTTTCTATGTTGTACAATACCTGAATGATCCTGCCTGTTCCTGTCTTCCCCTCTGTAAACTGACCACGTTTATCATGGCTGTTGATCTCTGATAGCATGGTCAGTTTATGAGCCGCTGTCATCCAGCTATCTCCTCAGCATATCAGCTTCCCCCTCTCCCTGTGTCAGTTCCATAGTCTGTGTGAGAGCCAATCTCCCTGCTCCTCTCCTCTCATGCCTGTGTAATTCTACTCCCTGCAGCTGCACCAGTGCTTGTAAAGTTAAGAAACATATATTAATTACTTTGATCCTCTCTGTTTTAGGTCCCTGTTCAGTACAATGTCTGTGTTTTCCTAAAATGATAATGCTAAATAAAATACCTTCTTTGCAGAGCCCTGCTGTGCAGACACGTCACCTCCCTCTGCTAGCTTGCATTCATCATAGAGGAATCTCAGCCCCTCTCACTGCTCTCGGGAAGGAAAGCAGAGGGAAGTCAGATGACTCTGCAGGGCTCTGCAAAGAAGGTATTTAGCATTATAATTTTTGGAAAACACCCACATTGTACTGAACAGGGACCTAAAACAGAGAGGTTCAAAGTAGTTAATAGGGATGAGCTGAACGCCCTCCTGTTCGGTTCGCAGCAGAACATGCGCACAGGCAAAAAATTTGGCAGAACACACGAACATCATCAAAGTCTATGGGACACAAACATGAATAATCAAAAGTGCTTATTTTAAATGCTTATATGCAAGCTATTGTCATAAAAAGTGTTTGGGGACCTGGGTCCTGCCCAGGGGACATGTGTCAATGCAAACATTTTTTTTGAAAATGTCTGTTTTTTCGGGAGCAGTGATTTTTTTAATGCTTAAGGGTCCTTTCACACGGGGCGGATCCATGATGATCCGCCCCGTGAACATCCGCTTGCTCAGCGGGGATCCCTCCGCCGATCCCCGCTGAGCAGGCAGTTGATAGGTCTGTATCTGCACACTGTGCAGCGATGGACCTGTCAGAGCGCCGCTCTCCCCTATGGGGGATCGGATGATGACGGACCGTAGAGTCCGTCGTCACCCGATCCGATCTGAAAACGGATGGAAAAGTAGGTTTTTCCTCCGTTACACTTTTTCGAATCGGAGCGGGTCGGATGTCAGCGGACATGTCACCGCTGACATCCGGCGCTCCATAGAGGTCTATGGAGGGTCCGTTCAGGTACGCCTAAAAAACTGACAGGCGGACCTGAACCGATCGTTCATGTGAAAGAGGCCTAAAGTGAAATAATAAAAATGAAATATTCCTTTTAATATCGTGCCTGAGGGGTGTCTATAGTATGCCTGTAAAGTGGCACATTTTTCCCGTGTTTAGAACAGTACCATGGCAAAATGACATTTCTAAAAGAAAAATTGTCATTTAAAATTGATTGAGGCTGTAATGAATTGTCGGGTCCCGGCAATATAGATAAAACTCATTGAAAAAAAGAGCATAGGATCCACCCCCCCAGTCCATTACGAGGCCCTTTGGGTCTGGTATGAATATTAAGGGGAACCCTGCGCCAAATTTAAAAAAAAAATTTAAATTTAAAAAATGGCATAGAGGCCCCCCCAAAATCCATACCAGACCCTTATCTGAGCAGGTAACCTGGCAGGCCACAGGAAAAGAGGGGAGGACGAGAGATCGCCCCCCTCCTGAACCATACCAGGCCACATGCCCTTAACATGGGGAGGGTGCTTTGAGGTAGCCCCCTAAACCACCTTTTCCCCATGTTGATGGAGACAAGGGCCTCATCCCCACAACCCTTGCCCAGTGGTAGTGGGGGTCTGCGGGCAGGGGGGCTCATCCGAATCTTGAAGGCCCCTTTAACAAGGGGACCCCCATATCCCGGCCTCCCCCTGTGTGAATTAGTAATGGGGTACAAATGTACCCCTACCATTTCACAAGAAAGTATCAAAAAGGTAAAAAAGACAAGAGACTGCTTAGGACAAGTCCTTTATTAAAAAATAAAAAAATAAAAATGTACCGCGGTGTAAGTTCACGCCGCCCGACGGACTGAACAAAAAAAAGCTGACCAGCCTCTATGGGAGGCTCCCGCCCCCCTCCGGCACCAGGAGGCTTCCCCATGGCTTCCCCATGGCGTCAGAGGGGGCGAGGTCACCCATTTACGTCACTGTGTGGCCCCACTTCCTCCACGGGAAGCCATGGGGAAGCCTCGTGGCATCAGAGGGGGGAGTGATCACCCGGTTACGTCACTGGGTGGCCCCTCCCTTAGTTATATAAGTTATATAAGAGTTGTCACAGCGAAGACGTGTCAGACGGACGGAGCTTCCCATAGAGGCGGGCCGATTGCAGCATTTTTTTCTTTTCTTTTTCGGTCAATCGGGCGGCGTGAACTTACACCATGGGACATTTTTATTTTTTTATTTTTTAATAAAGGACTTGTCCCAAGCAGTCTCTTGTCTTTTTTACCATTTTGATACATTTTTTGTGAAATGGTAGGGGTACCCCGTTACCAATTCACACAGGGGGGAGACTGGGATCTGGGGGTCCCCCGCCCACAGAACCCCACAACCACGGGGCAAGGGTTGTGGGGATGAGGCCCTTGTCCCCACCAACATGGGGACAAGGTGCTTTGGGGGGCTACCCCAAAGCACCCTCCCCATGTTGAGGGCATGTGGCCTGGTACGGTTCAGTGGGGGGCGCTCTCTTGTCCCCCTCTCTTTTCCTGCGGCCTGCCAGGTTGCGTGCTTGGATAAGGGTCTGGTATGGATTTTGGGGGGAGGCCCCTACGCCATTTTTTTTTAAATTTGGTACAGGGTTCCCCTTAATTTCAATATCAGACCCGAAGGGTCCTGGGCTCTCTGGGGATATAAATTGAGGGCTAGTCATGGCTGGGATCTGTTTGTCATGTCCTGTTTCAATCACCTGTAGCAGTTTACTTCATTCAAGGTGAGTCCACACTCCTTGATGGATACTAATCATCCATTCACTCCCTTTACATTTGAGCACTTAACTTTAGCATGGTCTGCCATCTAGCTTTGAACAACATTGGTTCATATGTGTGTATATATATATATATATATATATATATATATATATATATATATAAATGAACATCAGGTGGGTTACCCTCTTGTCTTGATATCTTTGTTAAATCAAAGCACCGTCAGGGTGGACTCCCAAACTTCCACCATAAATAATAGAAAAACTCATGGAACGATGCTTGATGCCAAAATAAGTGTCCTTTACTGAAAAAGTTAATCCATAGAATATTGCAAAATACAAGCAAGCCACTGTACAGTTCCGAGCGCCACTCGCTCTTCGTCAGGCTTTTCAGGCTGTGTGTGAAAAGCAAAACCTCACTGTGTTCCTTTATCCACACCCAGTCTGATACACACCTGTGTCAATTAACTAATTACTTTATACAAAACACCTAGAAACATTCCAAAGTTTCACCTTACCAAATAAAAAACTTACTACCCCAAAACCATCCTAAATTCCCCAAAGGGGATAATTTACAGAACAGGTTCATCATCTTGCATCCCAAATAACATCATCATATCATTTATGAACCAATTATATTCTCTCATTTGATATGCTAAGTGTTTTGCAAATATTGATGAAGAATACATATATGTTACTATTCTTATATATGTCTCAGAGTTCTTTCATGGATTCCGGTCGATGTTCCACTATCTAGCATTTCCAACGGAAGCCTTGTAGTCAATCTAAGGAAAATATAACATATTCAAAGATAGTCATACCTTCTATTCGATCTCAAACTAAAAATTCTGTTTAAACATTCTTTTTAAACAAACAGAAACAAATCATAGTCCCTATTCATACCATCCGGGTGTAGGGACTGTAATTTGTTAATCCACCAAACTTCACGTTTTTTTAATTTCAAAATCCTATCACCCCCTCTTTTGTCTTGGGGAATTCCCTCTAGAACCATAAAACGTAAATCAGTGTCTTTGTGGCCCATTTCTGCGAAGTGACGCGATACAGGTAAACTTGGTTGAGGATGTCTAATCGTACTACGGTGTTGTGCGATACGGTCTTTAATTGTTTGGGTTGTTTCCCCCACGTACAGGAGATTACAGGGGCATGTGAGAATATAAATCACGTACGAAGACTGACAGGTATAAAAGTCGTTAATTATTATTTTCTTATTGGTCCTAGGGTGAGAAAAGTTATTCCCTTTAATGACTAAATTACATTGAATGCAATTGAGACAGGGGTAACAGCCTTTTCTTTTACTACCAAGGAAAGTCATCTTCCTCTCATCCTGTCTTTCTGATTTAAATTCGGATCGCACCAAGAGATCGCGCAAAGTTTTATTGCGCCGATATGCCTTTAATGGAGTTAATTGAAACTCCTCTACATGAGGATAAGATCGTTTCAGTATCGTCCAATGTTTTCTCAATATATTAAAGATCCTATCACTATAGCTGTTAAACTGGAAGACAAATGGAATTCTAGGTTTATCGGCTGTGTATCTCTTCTTATTGGGAATGTCAGTAGGATTCAAAATTTTATTTAGTTCGTATCGGATTATCTCTTCTGGATAGCCCCGCTCCTTAAACCTGCAGCACATTTCATCTAATCTTTCATTTCTAACTGTGGTATCACTTACTATTCGCGTCACTCGAAGAAGCTGGCTTCTAATGATAGAACTAAAGACATGGGGGGGATGGTAGCTGTCATATCTCAATAACTGATTCCTGTCTGTAGGTTTTGTATATATGTCAGTTTCGATCCGTCCCTGTTTTATGTATGCCCGTATATCTAAAAAGGGGACCGAATTTCCGCCAATATGAATTTTGAACTGGATATTTGGTGAAATATTGTTAATCATCTCATCAAACCACTCAAAATGTTTAAAATTTTGAATCCTACTGACATTCCCAATAAGAAGAGATACACAGCCGATAAACCTAGAATTCCATTTGTCTTCCAGTTTAACAGCTATAGTGATAGGATCTTTAATATATTGAGAAAACATTGGACGATACTGAAACGATCTTATCCTCATGTAGAGGAGTTTCAATTAACTCCATTAAAGGCATATCGGCTCAATAAAACTTTGCGCGATCTCTTGGTGCGATCCGAATTTAAATCAGAAAGACAGGATGAGAGGAAGATGACTTTCCTTGGTAGTAAAAGAAAAGGCTGTTACCCCTGTCTCAATTGCATTCAATGTAATTTAGTCATTAAAGGGAATAACTTTTCTCACCCTAGGACCAATAAGAAAATAATAATTAATGACTTTTATACCTGTCAGTCTTCGTACGTGATTTATATTCTCACATGCCCCTGTAATCTCCTGTACGTGGGGGAAACAACCCAAACAATTAAAGACCGTATCGCACAACACCGTAGTACGATTAGACATCCTCAACCAAGTTTACCTGTATCGCGTCACTTTGCAGAAATGGGCCACAAAGACACTGATTTACGTTTTATGGTTCTAGAGGGAATTCCCCAAGACAAAAGAGGGGGTGATAGGATTTTGAAATTAAAAAAACGTGAAGTTTGGTGGATTAACAAATTACAGTCCCTACACCCGGATGGTATGAATAGGGACTATGATTTGTTTCTGTTTGTTTAAAAAGAATGTTTAAAAAGAATTTTTAGTTTGAGATCGAATAGAAGGTATGACTATCTTTGAATATGTTATATTTTCCTTAGATTGACTACAAGGCTTCCGTTGGAAATGCTAGATAGTGGAACATCGACCGGAATCCATGAAAGAACTCTGAGACATATATAAGAATAGTAACATATATGTATTCTTCATCAATATTTGCAAAACACTTAGCATATCAAATGAGAGAATATAATTGGTTCATAAATGATATGATGATGTTATTTGGGATACAAGATGATGAACCTGTTCTGTAAATTATCCCCTTTGGGGAATTTAGGATGGTTTTGGGGTAGTAAGTTTTTTATTTGGTAAGGTGAAACTTTGGAATGTTTCTAGGTGTTTTGTATAAAGTAATTAGTTAATTGACACAGGTGTGTATCAGACTGGGTGTGGATAAAGGAACACAGTGAGGTTTTGCTTTTCACACACAGCCTGAAAAGCCTGACGAAGAGCGAGTGGCGCTCGGAACTGTACAGTGGCTTGCTTGTATTTTGCAATATTCTATGGATTAACTTTTTCAGTAAAGGACACTTATTTTGGCATCAAGCATCGTTCCATGAGTTTTTCTATATATATATATATATATATATATATATATATTTATTTATTTTCATTACATTGAATACTCCATGGTTACTCTGTTGGTATAGTACTAACTGACATATATATATTTTTATCTCAGCTGATATATACAATGGACTTGGATACATGCTATACGGGACACACACTTTATCACACTGTTTTTGTTCTATTTTATTTCTATATTTTTTTCTCCATTGTCCCCTAGATTCCTAGCTTATACCATTATTGAACCAGTTTGGTTCATGCCTATACATACTCTTATCATATACTACTTCATTTCTATGCTGGTATGGCAGCACCTATTGATACATATGCATTTATGTTTCAGTTGACATTATTAATGGATACTGGGAGATCTTTTATTGACACATTCCCCCATCCCGGCCATGTCTGCCCCCTGTTTGTGCTCTGTTGGGTTGGTTTTTCCTCTGCCTCCCCAGCTCCCAAGCCGGACGCTCTTTACTGCCGACTCTGGGTATCAAGCAATTGGTAGTCTGATCCAGCCTTTGGTGAGTATAGGCCCATGCATTTTTGGACCCTCTTGACTAATTGTTATGATACCATGTCTGTGTTAATACTTATTTGATTCATTATACCCCCTACATATGTACTACACACGCATCTACCCCTGATGAAGCGAGCATGGTCTTGCAAAATGTGTTGGGATACTTTTTATGCATGTGTACTCTGCAATTTACATTTTATACCTTGATGCGTGTAATGACATTTTCTACTATATGTATCATTTCAGTGGCTTGGCTATGTTTGCATGACTATTTTAATAAATTTTGAGACTGCATTTACTCTGTCAATTGTTGGCTAACCGCATTCACCTCATTTAAAGTCCCAGGGCGATTTCCTTTTTTTTTGTTACTGATGTAGTGTATGAGCATTAATATTCCTCACTGAAATTTCAGGTGTTTATTTTCCTTATATATTTAAGTGTATTTGCATTTATGCACATACATGGGATAAATTCTAACCTCTTCAAATCAACATTTAACAAGCAATTAAATAAAATACTGGCCAGCAACTGGTGTCTGCATTTTTTTTAATCATCTATACACATCGCCTGTTTATGCACCTGTGTGTGCAGGCACATTGAAAACAATAAACTGCATTTAGATCAGTAAAAAAATGCCCATATATCTGAAAACAGTATCTGAAAACAGTATTTTGGCAGCAGTATTGTGTGCAAGAGGCCTTAAAGTGGTTGTAAAGTCAGAAGGTTTTTTATCTTAATGCATTCTATGCATTAAGATAAAAAGCCTTCTGTATGCAGCAGCCCCCCTCAGCCCCCCTAATACTTACCTGAGCCCCATCTCGGTCCAGTGATGTCCACGTGTCCTTCGGCCATCCGGGGCTCTCCCTCCTGATTGGCTGAGACACAGCAGTAGCGCCATTGGCTGCAGCTGCTGTCAAACAGTCAGTTAGTTAATCAGGAAAGAGAGGGCTGGGGCTGAACCACACCTCAGTGTCTGAATGGACACACGGAGCTGCAGGTCGCCTCGGGTGCCCCCATAGCAAGCTGCTTGCTGTGGGGGCACTCAATAAGAGAGAGGGGCCAGGAGCACACAAGAGGGACCCAAGAAGAGGAGGATCCAGGTTGCCCTGCGCAAATCCACTGCACAGAGCAGATAAGTATAGACATGTTTGTTATTAAAAAAAAAAAAAAGAGACTTTACAATCACTTTAAGGAGACACGTATAAGCTGGCAAACAACAATCAAAAGCCAACACATCTTCATCAATAGTCCACTGCTGCTAATCCACTAGGTATATCTTTAAGGCTGTTTATAGACTCTACTGCATTGTGTAAACTCCCAGAATCCATCCAGTCACTGGTGGAGGGCAGTCTCCTCTTGCTGTCACCAACACATCCACCTCATCTACCACCAAGTCTTAATACTTGCAACAGCCAGGAAGCACAGATCAAGATGATGTCTTGAATCCCAGATGGATGCTGGAGCAGAAGGCCATAAGTTGGTATCTACACTGATCCTTAACACCACAGACTTTTTCACCTTGTATGTGATGGATGAAATGTTATGATGTAAGAACCATTCACCGATTTCTGCTCCAGTGTTCTGGCACAGTTTGGCTTCATGGCGTGATCTGTGCTGTGCAGCTGCTGAATGTAAAGGGACACACATTCCAGCTGAGATGGGTGTGTTGGTGGCAATAAATAAAAATGGAAGGACAGTATAAACACCCCCAAAATGACCGTATTTTGAAAAATGAACACCCCAAGTTGATCTATTTTTTTTCTTCAGTTTTTAAAATTAAAAAATTAAAAAATTAATTAAGGTATGCTTAGCCTTTAAAAGTTGCTCCAAGCAACAGAACCATGCAAAGTGAAAGTTTTCTGTGATAAATTGAAAAAAATTCTCTGGAGAATAAATTTCCTTCTGCGCAGTAGGTATATGTTGTGGGTAAACAAAAAAAAACACCTACCACCATCCAAAACAATGCCACAATTGATAGTGGTGAGTGGGCCTTCAATCCACCTCAAAAAGCAATCCGGCCAATCATTGGTGGCCAGTGGCATTTTAACAACGCTCACCCTCTGTCATTGGAAATTAGTGACTTTTTAACACCCCCCTCCATTCCCCCTTAGAAATCCCACAACTTTGGTATGGTCAGTGGCATTTTATCCCCCCCCCTCCTCCATCATTGGTGGTCACGGCACTTTAAATCCCCCCAAACAACTCCATGACATTGGTGGTCAGTGGGCCTTTAACTCCTTCCCGCATAACACACATACAAACACACACACCTTTGATTGCAGATTTCCTTCTCCACCACCAGGAGGATTCATTCATTGAATCTTCCTTATTCCCTTCCTCTAGTGGGAGAAAGATTGTAAACAGTACTATGCTATTTACATTTGAAATTGCTGTGATTGACTCCAATTGGCTCTATGTCTTTAGTCGATGCCTTTCACTGTATAATGATAGTGGAAGTAGTGGCTTTTTGTACATGCTGGGTGCATCCGTTACCTACCTAGAAAGGACGTACAGGCATGTCCACCCTCCCTTATAAGGGCATCGTTCATCCATTTAATTTAAACCACCAGGTGTAAAATAGTTAATGACTAACTTGGTGCCAATGGATTAGTGCAAACCAAATGTGGTACTTATATTTTAAAAAGGCACAACTTCTGTTGCAGAATAGATATTTGAGGTATTGATAGAAGTCATGAATATCTGTTGAAAAAAATATAAGTGAAAAACAGCATGGCTTTATGAAAAACAGAAATTGTCATAGAAATATACTTACTTTTAGGACCTGTAGTAAGCGCCTAACTTAGACAAAGGGGGGGCTGTTAGTGTAGTATATTTGTACTATGCTAAAGAGGTGTATTTGGTTCCCCACAGGTTGTTAACTTTTATAGTCTAAAAAAAATGAACTTACATTGTGAACAAGATAGCTTCTTGCATTAAAATATGCAGCAAAATTATGGGGCATAGAGACCACAGCTATGAGAAAGGATTTACTGAACTTAATTTATTCACCTTTGAGAAGAGATAATTAAGGTGGCATGTATTCTCTGCACAAATGCACAAATACTCCATAAGAAATGTCACAGCAAAAGAGCATTATTAGTGAACATAAGAAACAAGGTTTAACCTCCATGTATTGATCTGATTCCGATCTGTAAGAATTGTGAAAGCACGGGATAGTCTTTTACAGGAATTGTTTGTAAATTACTTAGTAGTGTTCTTTAAATTTGGGTTGGATGAGTTTAAAATGTTTTGTTATACTATAGTAGAATGTTGATCTAAAGTTAAGTGATTGTCTTTGAGAACAGTACATTTATTTATTACCTTTTAGATTAAATTGGTCCCTGTTTTATAAGAGAGTTTGACCTTCCTCTCATTAATTTAAGGGTTTATGGTTCTAAGACTACAAGGTATATTTTTTCTTCTTTGGTGAACTTAATAGATATTTTTTTTTTGTAACCTGACTAACTATGTTTACTAAAGCTGGAAAATGCATAATCTGGTGCAACTCCACATATAAAATAATCAGCTTCTAGGTTTTATTGCCAAAACTTAAAGAGGAAGTAAACCCTGGTGGGTTTTACTACCTCTTTATTTCCCTGCAAAGGTAAAGCATAGCATTGCATAGTAGCCCAATATGTGTCAATTACCTGAAATCGAAGCCCTCGATGTCTTCGTTGTCCCCACTAGCAAGGAGCGTCCATCTTCACCCCTCTTCCTTCCGGGGCCGCAAACTCCGGGGCAGAGAGTTTTACATCACTCCCACTCTCTTGTGCAGGAGCCGCCAGTCACGGCATAACCCCTATTAGAAATGGCACGATGTGCCCTTTCTAAAGTGCGCATGCGCCGATCACATCGCTACATGCGCTGTAGTTATTGGCGCTCAGCTTTTTAGTAAATATCCTCCACGGTTTAGGAGATATTTCAAGAACCTACAGGTAAGCCTTAATATAGGCTTACCTGTAGGTAAAAGTGGTTGTACAGGGTGTACAACCACTTTTATTGAACAAGCTAAAGTTAGAAGCTGATTGGCTACCATGCACAGCTGCACCAGATTCGGAGTGCACCAGTTTTAGTAAATCAACCCTGCAGTGTTTCAAACAATTTCTACAAGTTCTAGTCAGTATGAGCAGAAGGTTCTAATTTAATCTAATCAACACCCCCACTGCCTAGTAATCACTGAGAAGTTAGTTTAAAAAAAAAAAATACTTAGAATCCCATACTTATCAGGATTATAGTATAAAAACAGCTTGCAGTAATATTAGTACTGATTAACTGTTGGAAGAAGACAAATCATGTGCAATATTACAATAAACTCCAGGTATTCTGGTGAGATCAGTGCATGCAGCATGGTGTATTTACTCCTGATACATTTATTTAGCGGGCTGTGATTTGATTCACATCATCTATTACATTTTCTTGCTGTTATGTAGAGAAACCTAAACTTTATTATACAAACAATTACTAACTTTTGATTTGTTTTGGCTAAACTTTTAAACTGCTGATGTAGGCAAGTGTAGCATCCCAGCCCAAGCTACAAGTACGGTATTACATTTTTATATTACCAAATTATGTTTATTGAACCTTGAGGGCTTTTCATATTTGGAAAGAATTAATCTCTGTTAGGTGTTATTTACTGAGCTGTGAGTTTAATAATCACTTTATTTTGTTTTGAATGTTTCTTCCCAACAGAACTGAAAAGTATTTCACAGCTATAATACAAGAAGCAGAACACATGTAGAACCATGCAAAGAGAAAGGATTTTCTATTGAGATTAGCAAAAGTGTGCCGATTCCAGAAAAGACAAGGTTGGATATTTTAGAAATAATGTTAAAGTGGAACTTCAGTCATTTTTTCATCTTTCCATCTATTAAATTTTCTGCCCTTCTACTTTATACATCACATTTCCTGTTTCTTGTCTGGGAAAAATCCTAGGCTTGTGACATCATGCACAGCTTTCTCTCTCACTCTTGTGAGAGTTTGTCAGGAAGGTAGGGGGATGAGTCATAAGAGGGCCAATGAGGGCTGCAGAGCTGGAGGTGTGCCTCTGTGTGTCTGTGTAAATTCAGGAAGTGAACAGGCACCCGCTTCAGCTGACCAGCGTTAAAATGGTTGCAGCCAGACTTAGTGGATGGAGATTTTTGCAGCATATTTGACAAGTACAGAATCACAGTATATATAACATAATATGCAAACTGGTTGGAGGGAAGATTCAGAATGGCAAAGATGTTTTTATTACAAATTATGTGTCACAGATCAGCTGCGGAGCTGATCTGTGTCTCACCTTTACTGCTGTAGGCCGGCTGGCACCTATTGTTCCACTAGCTTGTGTTCAGCTCTGCTGCACCCTGTAGCTATGGGTGTCGCCGGCCTCACCTGTTGCTTAATATATGTTTCCTTCCTGCTACTTCCTGTCCAGCCCCTCATGTGCTTCTCTATTTAAATCCCTCTCAGACTAGTTCTGGTTGCTTGAAAAATATTTGTTTCTGAGCTTCCTTCGTGTAACCTCCCTTAACCTGACCTCTCGTGAACTGATCTCTTGTGTACCGACTTGGCTTGTTCTGATTACATTGTCTGCAGCCCTCCCTGACCTTGGTTCGCTATCCGGCTCTCCTTTGATTCATCCATCCATCCTTGCTTCACAGTGTCTTCTGGTACTTCCCTAAAGAGCGGGGTGAACCCGGGGGTCGTGACCTGGGGTCAGCACGCAGCTACTGTAAGCCCAAACCCTCATGAGGGGGTCCCTGGCAGAATACCGGCTGGCCCTTAGACTTCACGCCCTGGGGGGATCCTGTGTCACCTGCTCGCCTGTGGGCTCACTGTAAGTAGTACCGTGACATTAAGTGAGCAGACTGCAGTTCCTCTTTAAGGAACTGACTTAGCAGGTCAGGGTAGGAGTTTGATGGCTATTATTGCAGCCAGTATGTGCAGCAGTAGAGTGGAAAGGGAATGATGGTGGGCAGTACACACTGGAGAGAAATGTAAAAGTTATGATAGCAGGCAGTCTGAAAGGAAGGACTGTGTGTGTATGTGGGGGGCGGTGGGGTGATGTGGCGGTTATGACAGTGGGTAGTACGTTAGGAGGCAATATGGGACAGAGAGGAGTGCAGAAGAAATGAAATGTCCAACAGGAATAGTGATGTGACCCAGTGCACAGCTTGCTCCATGTATACGTTCATTGAACAGCTGATCGTCAGTGAATACTGCTGTGAGAGATGTGAGCAAGTTGTTTGTTTGGAAGCCAAGTTCCTGTATCTAAATAATCAACTAGCAATACTATAAAGCATCAACAACCTGGAAAGAAGTTTTGACTGTACCCATCACATGCTGGCTGGGGCCAGTATAGAGGGGGGTGGTGATATAGCGGTACAAGCCAGAGGTAGGTAGCTGGGTTACACTTAGTAGGAGAAATAGGGGGCAGAGGATTAGAGAGGCTAGTCCTGAGTTGGTACATCCCAATAAATATGACAAGTTGCATGATGTTGGAGATATCAGCTTAGGAGTGGCATTGCTGGGGAAGACTACCACTCTTAGCTGCCAGGGAAATAACTGCTTTAGTGAGGATCGGAGTAAGGTAACAGGCAAGGATAGACAAATACTGGAGGCATGGGACTAAGTTATTAGAAGGACAGATAGGGCAACCTGTAACTAATACCATGATGACAGTTTGTTGGGTGGAGCTGGGGAGGACCCAGCTGTAATGATACATATTGGTATCAATTACAAGGTTAAAGGAAGATGGAGCATCCTAAAAATAATTTCTTTATATTTGTCAGAAACCATGAAATCAGACTGAGACAGAAGTACAGTTAAATCACACTTGTTTAATAATAAGGGGTTTTAATAAGAAGGCATGAAATACTTTCAAAATATGCATGTTAAAAGGAAGGTCTAATGCGTAAACTACTGGGTTAATCCTGCAAAGAATATGGAAAGGCCCAATAAACCGAGGTGAGAATTTCAGTGAGGGAACATGAAGTCAGAGGTTGCGAGATGACAGACAGACCTTTTCCCCAACCTGGTAGGAAGGCGCGGGCAGGCGTCTGTGGTCAGCATGGAGTCTGTACCTATCATTAGCATGTCGAAAAGCCTCCTGGACTTGTGCCCAAGTGTAACAAAGACCACGGAGATACTCCTCTAACACAGGAATGCTCTGTGGAACAAATGAGTCAGACAACATGGAAAGTTGGAAACCATAGTTTGCCATAAACGGGGACAATCGGGAAGCAGAATTCAAGGCACTATTGTGAGCAAACTCTGCCCACGGTAATAGCTCTGACCAGTTGTTATGATGGTCAGAAATATAGCAATGTAGGAATTGCTCCAAGGACTGATTGGCTTGTTCTGCAGCCCCATTAGACTGCGGGTGATACTCAGAGGAAAAAGCAAACTTCATTCCCAACTGTGCAAAAAAGTCTCGCCAGAACCGGGACACAAACTGACTACCCCTGCCTGTGACAATCACCTTGGGGAGCCCATGTAAGCGAAATATCACCTGAGCAAAAATGGAAGCCAGTTCCTTAAAAGTGGGCAACTTCTTAAGTGGAATACAATGAGACATTTTTGAGGACTGGTCAACCACCATAAGAATAACTGTGTTGCCCTGGGAGTTGGGTAACTCCACAATGAAATCCATAGACAGGTGGGTCCAGGGCCTCTCTCCATTGGATATGGGTTGAAGGGAGCCCACTGGAAGATGTCGTGGAGTCTTACTCTTAGCACACACGGAACAGGCAGCTACGAAGGCGGTTACATCAGCGCGTAGACTAGGCCACCAGAATTGTTGGGAGATGGCCCAAAAGAGTTGATTCCTCCCAGGGTGGCCAGCAGCCTTGGGAGAATGGTAAGTCTGGAGCACGGCAGTACGGAGACTCTCTGGGACAAAGCAGTGGTCACAAGGTTTCTCAGGAGTAGGGATGAGCCGAACACCCCCCGGTTCGGTTCGCACCAGAACCCGCGAACGGACCGCAAGTTCGCACGAACGTTAGAACCCCATTGACGTCTATGGGACTCGAACGTTCGAAATCAAAAGTGCTCATTTTAAAGGCTAATTTGCATGGTATTGTCCTAAAAAGGGTTTGGGGACCCGGGTCCTACCCCAGGGGACATGTATCAATGCAAAAAAAACTTTTAAAAACGGCCGTTTTTTCGGGAGCAGTGATTTTAATGATGCTTAAAGTAAAAAAAAAAAAGTGAAATATTCCTTTAAATATCGTACCTGGGGGGTGTCTATAGTATGCCTGTAAAGTGACGCGTGTTTCCCATGTTTAGAACAGTCCCTGCACCAAATGTCATTTTTAAAGGAAAAAATCTCATTTAAAACTGCTTGCGGGTTTAATGTCATGTCGGGTCATGGCAATATGGATGAAAATCAGTGAGACAAACGGCATGGGTACCCCCCAGTCCATTACCAGGCCCTTTGGGTCTTGTATGGATATTAAGGGGAACCCCGCACCCAAATTAAAATAAGGAAAGGTCCCTATATACTCTGAACAGCAGTATTCAGGCGGTGCAAACAAGACAGGGACTGTAGGTTTGTTGTTAAGTAGAATCTGTTTGTAATTTTGAACATTTTTAATGTGTTTAGCTCCAGCCAAAAAATCTTTTCTAAGCTTTTTGGAAAACATAGGGAAGGGTTATCACCCCTGTGACATTTGTTTTGCGTCTTTCCTCCTCTTCAGAAGATTTCACCTCACTTTTTTGTCCCAATGAAAAATGTTTTTGGAAAATTTGGGTTTTTTTGTGGAACAAGGATTGGAAAGCATCAGTGGAAAGGAGAAATTGTTTTCCCATATTAACTCTTACAGGAGAGAATTTCCCTTCCTTAGGGGTAGATTTCATCTCACTTCCTGTTGTCTCCTTCCGTTTGCAAGTAGGAGTCGTTTGTAAGTTAGATGTTTGAAAGTAGGGTCCTGCCCTATATACTCAGCAGAAATTTGGGCCTTAGGTGTTGCTGTGGCCAAAACACTGTAAGCCCTCACAGGGCCCTGCTGTGAAATATTAGATCAAGAATTGTAATTACATGCCCCTGTTGAACAGGAGCTGAAAAATTAGGCCTTAGGCACTGGTGCTGGTGCCACAACACTGCAACCCCTCACAGACACTCTAGTTGGAACGCAGGAACGAGCCCTGCTGCAAAGTATTGCATCAAAAATTGTAATTACACGCCCCTGTTAGACAGGGGCAGAAAAATTGGGTCTTAGGCACTGGTGCTGGTGCCACAACACTGCAACCCCTCACAGACACTCTAGTTGAAACGCAGGAACAAGCCCTGCTGCAAAGTATTGCATCAAAAATTGTAATTACACGCCCCTGTTAGACAGGGGCTGAAAAATTGGGTCTTAGGCACTGGTGCTGGTGCCACAACACTGCAACCCCTCACAGACACTCTAGTTGGAATGCAGGAACGAGCCCTGCTGCAAAGTATTACATCAAAAATTGTAATTACACGCCCCTGTTAAACAGGGGCTGAAAAATTGTGCCTTAGGCACTGGTGGTGGCGCCCAGAACCAAAAATGTTCTTACAAGCTATCAGCGTGATGATTGAGGAGGAAGAGGATAATTACTCAGGGATAGTCACTCAGCATCAGCATAGGCAGTCTTTGAAGGGATCTGAGATTTCAAAAAAAATTATTCGGTTATATCTGCATCAGGTGCTTGGTAGCTGGTGGTGATCCAAGACTGATTCATTTTTATGAAGGTCAGCCGATCGACCGAGTCGGTGGACAGACGCACCCTGTGATCGGTTACCACGCCTCCAGCAGCACTGAATGTGCGTTCCGAAAGAACGCTGGATGCAGGACAGGCCAGTAGCTCAATTGCATACTGTGCAAGCTCTGGCCAGTGATCCATCCTCAAGACCCAGTAACCCAGAGGATTTTCGGTGGGAAAGGTGTCCAAGTCTGATCTTGCCCCTAGGTATTCCTGCACCATGTAAAACAGACGCTGGCGATGGTTGCTGGAACCGATCATACCTTGGGGCTGCGGACCAAAAAATTGTCTGAACGCATCGGTCAGACGGCCACCTTCTCCACCGCTCCTTCTTTGACTGACCGAAGCCTCAGCAACACGTTGTCCAGAAACAGGAGTTTGTAACCTCCCAGTCTCTGGGAACGCGTTGCACAGACCTTTCTGCAAGGCCTCCCGAAGATGTTTCATCCTCTGCTCCCTCTGCGATGGCAAGATAAGGTCCGCAACCTTACCCTTGTAACGTGGATCAAGGAGGGTTGCCAGCCAGTATTGGTCCTTCTCCTTGATACCACGAATACGAGGATCCTTACGCAGGCTTTGCAGGATCAGGGAGGCCATGCAGCGTAGGTTTGCTGAGGCATTCGGTCCGGAGTCCTCTGGGTCACTAAGGACAACAACGTCCGCAGCCACCTCCTCCCAGCCACGTACAAGTCCATGTGTTCCTTGGGACTGATCCCTTAAAGACTGCTGATGCTGAGTGCCAGGCTCCACCTCCATACTGACACAATCTTCCTCCTCCTCCTCCTCCTCCTCCTCGTCCTCTTCCTGTGTGATCGGCGGGCACGCAGGAACACTGTCTGGATAAAGGGGGCCTTGAGAGCTAAGGAAGTCCTCCTCTTCCTGCCTCTGTTCTGCCTCAAGTGCCCTGTCCATTATTCCACGCAGCGTGTGCTCCAACAGGTGGACAAGGGGGACAGTGTCACTGATGCATGCACTGTCAGTGCTCACCATCCTCGTGGCCTCCTCGAATGGTGACAGGACAGTGCATGCATCCCTGACCATGGCCCACTGGCGTGGGGAAAAAAAACCAAGGTCCCCTGACCCTGTCCTGGTGCCATAGTCGCACAGGTACTCATTGATGGCCCTCTGCTGCGTGTGCAGCCGCTGCAGCATGGCCAACGTCGAGTTCCACCTGGTGGGCATGTCACAGATTAGGCGGTTCTTGGGCAGGTTAAACTCCTTTTGGAGGTCCGTCAGCCGAGCACTGGCATTATATGACCGGCGGAAATGCACACAGACTTTCCTGGCCTGCCTCAGGACATCCTGTAAGCCCGGGTACCTGCCCAAGAACCGCTGCACCACCAAGTTAAGGAC
Source organism: Lithobates clamitans (assembly GCA_037952925.1). Taxonomy (NCBI): domain Eukaryota; kingdom Metazoa; phylum Chordata; class Amphibia; order Anura; family Ranidae; genus Lithobates; species Lithobates clamitans. Next base: position 906,212 of record JBBGZY010000748.1, read on the forward strand.
GTGAGCCAAACAGGGCACATGGGTCAGTTGTCCCTGTCGGAGGGCAGAGAGGAGGTTGGTGCCATTGTCGCAAACCACCATTCCTGCCTTAAGTTGGCGTGGCGTCAACCACCTCTGAACCTGCCCCTGCAGAGCTGACAGAACCTCTGCCCCAGTGTGGCTCCTGTCCCCCAAGCACACCAGCTCAAGCACCGCATGGCATCTTTTGGCCTGCGTACTTGCGTAGCCCCTTGAACGCCTACGGAGCACCGCTGGTTCCGAGGAAGAGGCCATGGAGGAAGAAGAAGAGGAGGGGGTGGAGGAGAGAGGTGTGTCACAATCAGCATTTTGGAGGCGTGGTGGCGGAACAACCTCCAACACTACTGCACCTTGTCCTGCATCCTTCCCAGCTGCCAGCAGAGTCACCCAATGCGCCGTGAAACTTAAGTAACGTCCCTGTCCATGCCTGCTGGACCATGAGTCAGCGGTAATATGCACCTTACCGCTGACCGCCCTGTCCAGCGAGGCATGGACATTGCCTTCCACATGCCGGTAGAGAGCCGGAATCGCCTTCCATGAGAAAAAGTGGCGTTTGGGTACCTGCCACTGAGGAACCGCACATTCCACAAACTCACGGAAGGGGGCAGAGTCTACCAACTGAAAAGGCAGCAGTTGAAGTGCTAGCAATTTTGCCAAGCTAGCATTCAACCGCTGGGCATGTGGATGGCTGGGAGCAAACTTCTTTCGGCGGTGCAGCAGCTGGGGCAGGGAAATTTGCCTGGTACAATCTGACGTCGGTGTACCAAAAGCAGATTGCCCATAAGTACTTGGCTGTGACACACCTAATTCTACACCTTCATTCCTCTCACTGCAGGTCGCAGAGAGGACTGAAGGTCTAGTGGGGTTGGAAATCTCAGCTGATGAGGAGCAAGGAGAGATCGTCTTTGTTCTTTGGTGTGGGTCTTTTAGATACGCTTGCCAACGAACTGCATGGCAGGTCAACATATGTCTGGTCAAGCATGTGGTACCCAAGCGGGAGATGTTTTGGCCACGCGAGATACGCTTGAGACATATGTTGCAAATAGCAGCGGTGCGATCTGATGCACTCGTCTCAAAAAAGGCCCACACCAAAGAACTTTTTGAATAACGCGCAGAGACTGCAGCGCCCTGCACATGTGGAGCTTTGGGGTGTGATGCAGTCAATGTGCTGCCCTTAGGCTGGCCCCTGGAGGGCATCCTGCCTAGTTGGTGATGTGCCACCTCCTCCTCCTCCTCCTCCTCCTCCTCCTCTCTCCTATCAGGCACCCACGTTGAGTCAGTGACCTCATCATCCCCTCCCTCCTCATCACTGGAGCAAACCTGGCAGTATGCTGCAGCAGGGGGAGCATGACTGCCAGATTGCTGTCCTTCTTGGGCACCCCCTCTGTCCGTGCTCATGTTACTGCCTTCATTGAGCTCAGTATCATCATCAGAGCCTTCCAAACGCTGGGCATCCTCCTGGAGCATGTACCCAACACTGTGGTCAAACAGTTCGAGGGAATCCTCATGAGGACATGGTGGAGCTAGGGAAGGAGTCACTGATGACATTGAGCTGAGGGAAGAGGCCGCTGCTTTGCCAGACAAAGCACCCTGGGCATGGGTGAGAGAGGATGAGGAGGATGAGGACGGCTTGGTCATCCACTCGACCAAGTCTTCCGCATGTTGCGGCTCAACACGGCCAGCTGCCGAAAAAAAGGCCAAGCGTGTCCCATGGCCACGTGCTGATGAGGATGCACCGTCTCCACGACCAGCACTAGACACAGAGCCTGCTTGCCCTCTCTTATTGGCTTGTGACTGTCTGCCTCTCCTTCTTGGCCTTCCAGACATACTAATGGCCTGTAGCTGCACTAAGCTGGGATAGAACACCTGTAATTTTCTTCAGGTAGCTTTATATACTGTAACCAGACAAGCCTGCCTGTCAGTAGGAAGATAACAGGAACGGATCTAGCTGAACACTGTGAGCAGGACGTACTGCACTAAATGTATATAGCAGGAACGGATCTAGCTGAACACTGTGAGCAGGACGCACTGCACTGAATGTAAATAGCAGGAACGGATCTAGCTGAACACTGTGAGCAGGACGCACTGCACTGAATGTAAATAGCAAGAACGGATCTAGCTGAACACTGTGAGCAGGACGCACTGCACTGAATGTAAATAGTCTAGCTGCCTGACCGTGGTACTAATAGGATCAAAAAGAACACCTGTAATTTTCTTAAGGTAGCTTTATATACTGTAACCAGACAAGCCTGCCTGTCAGTAGGAAGATAACAGGAACGGATCTAGCTGAACACTGTGAGCAGGACACACTGTACTAAATGTAAATAGTCTAGCTGCCTGACCGTGGTACTAATAGGATCAAAAAGAACACCTGTAATTTTCTTCAGGTAGCTTTATATACTGTAACCAGACAAGCCTGCCTGTCAGTAGGAAGATAACAGGAACGGATCTAGCTGAACACTGTGAGCAGGACGTACTGCACTAAATGTATATAGCAGGAACGGATCTAGCTGAACACTGTGAGCAGGACGCACTGCACTGAATGTAAATAGCAGGAACGGATCTAGCTGAACACTGTGAGCAGGACGCACTGCACTGAATGTAAATAGCAGGAACGGATCTAGCTGAACACTGTGAGCAGGACGCACTGCACTGAATGTAAACAGCAGGAACGGATGTAGCTAAACACTGTGAGCAGGACGCACTGCACTGAATGTAAATAGCAGGAACGGATCTAGCTGAACACTGTGAGCAGGACGCACTGCACTGAATGTAAATAGCAGGAACGGATGTAGCTGAACACTGTGAGCAGGACGCACTGCACTAAATGTAAATACCAGGAACGGATCTAGCTGAACACTGTGAGCAGGACGCACTGCACTGAATGTAAATAGCAGGAACGGATCTAGCTGAACACTGTGAGCAGGACACACTGTACTAAATGTAAATAGTCTAGCTGCCTGACCGTGGTACTAATAGGATCAAAAAGAACACCTGTAATTTTCTTAAGGTAGCTTTATATACTGTAACCAGACAAGCCTGCCTGTCAGTAGGAAGATAACAGGAACGGATCTAGCTGAACACTGTGAGCAGGACACACTGTACTAAATGTAAATAGTCTAGCTGCCTGACCGTGGTACTAATAGGATCAAAAAGAACACCTGTAATTTTCTTAAGGTAGCTTTATATACTGTAACCAGACAAGCCTGCCTGTCAGTAGGAAGATAACAGGAACGGATCTAGCTGAACACTGTGAGCAGGACACACTGTACTAAATGTAAATAGTCTAGCTGCCTGACCGTGGTACTAATAGGATCAAAAAGAACACCTGTAATTTTCTTAAGGTAGCTTTATATACTGTAACCAGACAAGCCTGCCTGTCAGTAGGAAGATAACAGGAACGGATCTAGCTGAACACTGTGAGCAGGACACACTGTACTAAATGTAAATAGTCTAGCTGCCTGACCGTGGTACTAATAGGATCAAAAAGAACACCTGTAATTTTCTTCAGGTAGCTTTATATACTGTAACCAGACAAGCCTGCCTGTCAGTAGGAAGATAACAGGAACGGATCTAGCTGAACACTGTGAGCAGGACGTACTGCACTAAATGTATATAGCAGGAACGGATCTAGCTGAACACTGTGAGCAGGACGCACTGCACTGAATGTAAATAGCAGGAACGGATCTAGCTGAACACTGTGAGCAGGACGCACTGCACTGAATGTAAATAGCAGGAACGGATCTAGCTGAACACTGTGAGCAGGACGCACTGCACTGAATGTAAATAGCAGGAACGGATCTAGCTGAACACTGTGAGCAGGACGCACTGCACTGAATGTAAATAGCAGGAACGGATCTAGCTGAACACTGTGAGCAGGACGCACTGCACTGAATGTAAATAGCAGGAACGGATCTAGCTGAACACTGTGAGCAGGACGCACTGCACTGAATGTAAATAGCAGGAACGGATCTAGCTGAACACTGTGAGCAGGACGCACTGCACTGAATGTAAACAGCAGGAACGGATGTAGCTAAACACTGTGAGCAGGACGCACTGCACTGAATGTAAATAGCAGGAACGGATCTAGCTGAACACTGTGAGCAGGACGCACTGCACTGAATGTAAATAGCAGGAACGGATCTAGCTGAACACTGTGAGCAGGACGCACTGCACTAAATGTAAATACCAGGAACGGATCTAGCTGAACACTGTGAGCAGGACGCACTGCACTGAATGTAAATAGCAGGAACGGATCTAGCTGAACACTGTGAGCAGGACGCACTGCACTGAATGTAAATAGCAGGAACGGATCTAGCTGAACACTGTGAGCAGGACGCACTGCACTGAATGTAAATAGCAGGAACGGATCTAGCTGAACACTGTGAGCAGGACGCACTGCACTGAATGTAAATAGCAGGAACGGATCTAGCTGAACACTGTGAGCAGGACGCACTGCACTGAATGTAAATAGCAGGAACGGATCTAGCTGAACACTGTGAGCAGGACGCACTGCACTGAATGTAAATAGCAGGAACGGATCTAGCTGAACACTGTGAGCAGGACGCACTGCACTGAATGTAAATAGCAGGAACGGATCTAGCTGAACACTGTGAGCAGGACGCACTGCACTGAATGTAAATAGCAGGAACGGATCTAGCTGAACACTGTGAGCAGGACACACTGCACTAAATGTAAATAGTCTAGATAGAAGATAACAGGAACGGATCTAGCTAAACTGAATACAGTGTATATATATATATGCAACACCTGGGATGCATATATATACACAATACACTGTAAGTGCAGCTAACTGACTGACTGTTCTGCCTAATCTATCTAACTCAAATCAAATGACACTGTCTCTCTCTCTCTCTATCTCTCAGCACACCGGAACACACACTACACAGGGCCGCCGTGCAGGCGGCCTTATATAGTGTGGGGTGTGTACTAAATCCCCTGAGCCATAATTGGCCAAAGCCACCCTGGCTTTGGCCAATTACAGCTCTCTCTACTGACGGCGCTGTGATTGGCCAAGCATGCGGGTCATAGTGCATGCTTGGCCAATCATCAGCCAGCAATGCACTGCGATGCCGCAGTGAATTATGGGCCGTGACGCGCCACACGAATTTGGCGCGAACGGCCCATATCGTTCGCAATTCGACGGACGGTCGAACAGCCGATGTTCGAGTCGAACATGGGTTCGACTCGAACACGAAGCTCATCCCTACTCAGGAGGCACCAAAAGGAGAAGTGAGACTGGTGCGAACCGTACCCAGAATACGATCAGGAGGAATCACAGGAACCGAAACCGACTCCAACTTGAAAGTGGAGGAAAATTGTCCTGACAAGGCATCAGCCCTTACATTCTTAGTGCCGGGTAAGAATGAGACAATGTAATTAAAACTTGACATGAAAAGAGTCCATCGCGCCTTTCTGGGAGAGAGGCGTTTAGCCTCAGACAAGAACGTGAGATTCTTATGATCAGCAAGAATGAGAACCGGCACAGTGGTACCTTCAAGGAGATGTCTCCATTCTTTCAGGGCTAAAATGATCGCCAATAGATCTCTGTCACCAATCTCGTAAGGCTTTAACAGACTCCGGAGACCAACTCTGTGGGTTACCATCCTTTCTGGTCATATGGGTCAGGGGCTTGACCAGAGATGAGAAGTTGCGAATAAACTTCCGATAATAGTTGGCAAAGCCCAGGAAACGCTGCAGCGGACATAAACCCATGGGTCGGGGCCACTGTAGGACTGCAGAAAGTTTCTCTGGGTCCATCGAAAAACCAGCAGTGAAAATGACAACGAATGACAAGGAATGACAAGGAATTTAAGCTGTTCATGCTGAAACTCGCACGTCTACAATTTACAATAGAGATTGTTCTCTCTTAGTTTCTGAAGCACACGACAGACATCTGTGTGGTGGCTCTCCAGTAGGGATGAGCTTCGAGTTCGAGTCGAACTCATGTTCGACTCGAACATGGGCTGTTCGCAAGTTCGCCGAACAGCGAACAATTTGGGGTGTTCGCGGCAAATTCGAATGCCGCGGAACACCCTTTAAAAGTCTATGGGAGAAATCAAAAGTGCTAATTTTAAAGGCTAATATGCAAGTTATTGTCATAAAAAGTGTTTGGGGACCTGGGTCCTGCCCCAGGGGACATGGATCAATGCAAAAAAAGTTTTAAAAACGGACGTTTTTTCAGGAGCAGTGATTTTAATAATGCTTAAAGTCAAACAATAAAAGTGTAATATCCCTTTAAATTTTGTAGCTGGATGGGTAGGACAATACTTCAAAAAGTGACCTGCCTGGCCACAATAAAGGCACAGTCTCTCCCTCCTCCTAAAGGTTCTCTCATCCGCAGAGAGACGCGTGTAGCCTAAGTGCATGGGTCCATCTTCACTGACCGACTCGGTACCAGAAGGCATGGGAGGTGAGGGAGGCACAGGTGGGACTGCAAAGCTTGGAGGCAAATGTACAGGAGGCTTCCACAAGTGCTCCTTAAAAGAGAGTCTTTCTCTGAGTCTGGAGTCAATGAGGGTGGAAAACGTGATCAACCTCTCCAGGTCAGTGGGTATATCTCGGGCTGCTATCTCATCCTTGATGGAACCCGAGAGACCATGAGACAAAGAAGCCACAAGGGCCTCATTGTTCCAAGCAACCTCTGCTGCCAGAGTACGGAATTCAATGGCGTAGTCGGCAACAGTTCTCATACTCTGTTTGATGAACATGAGGCACTTGGCAGCAGAAGCGGAGCGTGCGGGCACGTCAAATACCCTTTTAAAGGAGGCCACAAACTCAGGGTGACACAAGACAACAGGTTTTTGCGTCTCCCATAGAGGGTTTGCCCAGGCCAAGGCTCTCTCAGAAAGCAAAGATATCACGAAACCTACTTTGCTTCTGTCTGTGGGAAATGCCTGGGGCAGCATCTCAAAGTATATCTCAACCTGGTTGAGAAACCCTCTGCATTGAACTGGGTCACCCCCAAATCGCTGGGCAAGCGGAGAGGAATCAGACTTACCTTTTATAGAGGTAATACTCGAGGCGGGTGCCTGCACAGAAACTGGCACAGCAGCAGGGACGGCCTGCAACTCAGGTTGTACCGGAGCAGCCACAGTGGGAGATTCCAGGTAAGCCGTGCGACTCAGGAGCGTTTGTAACGCCATGGCAAACTGATCCATGTGGTTATCTTGCTCATCCAATCTGGAAAAAATATTACCAACAAGTAGATTGACTGTATCTTCTGAATTCGTGGCCTTCGCCTACTGTCAGAAACCATGAAATCAGACCAAGACAGAAGTACAGTTAAATCACACTTGTTTAATAATAAAAATACATAGAAAAAACATAGCCACACGAGGACATGAGGGTAGAACAAGAGCATTCAATTTTAAGATTGACAACTTTACTAAACTGCCCTCCATGCTTCACTACATTAAATGGGAAGATATTCTAGAAACAAAAACTCAGAGGAAAAGTGGGAGTGCATTAAGAACATAATCAACCAAAATGATGCTGTCCTGCCAGTGAAACTCAAAATCTATGCTCTTATATCCCACACCATATATTACATATACATTAATATTTCTAGTGTGACATCCAATGAATAAATTATGTAGAAAATCAAAAACAGTTCATGCACTTGTGTTTAATTTTGCTCTGTGCCCACAACTCCTTTGATCGTAAATCAAAGGAAAAGAAGACTTTAGGGTGGGACAAGAACCTTATATTTTCAGAGAGCCAACTTTACTAAACTGCACTTTATACTCCACATCATTAAATGGGAACATATTTTAGAAACAAGAAACATGGAGGAAAAGTGGGAGTGCTTTAGGAACATATTAAATAATGTAACTAACCAATGTATTCCAATGGGAAACAAAAATAAAATAACTAAATTTAAAGCTGATCTCCAGGTTTTTTGTGACTTTAAATAGTTTGGACCAAGCTGGTACAAGCAAACAGTTTCCTTCACTAAGTGCCACACTGGCTCTAAGCACTGTATATACTGTATGTAGATTCAGCTACATATAGTACACAGTGTTGAGTTCCAGCTGTGAGACAGAGACTGTCGTCTCACATCCAGGAACAAAACAGAGTCAGTCTGAGCAGCACTCAACTATTCATAGGCAGCTTTGTATTCAGTAAATGAATACAAACCTTCCTCTGATTGGCTGCTGCCTCTGGAGCCCAGAGCTGCTGTGGAATTCCCCTGCTTTGTTTATGAACAGGGGAAGAAGAGCACAGGCAGGAGGGAGCTGCTGCTGCTGCAGGGAGACAACCTGACCAGGGATGGAAGCAAGAGCCCAGTTGGAGAGGATGTCTGACACCACTGGGAGTGCGCTGGGAGATAGGAATGAGTGCTTCTCCCCCTGCTCATGGCCGAAGCAGGGGACATCCACAGCGGCTCCGGGCTCCAGAGGCAGCAGCTTTGACTTTTTCAACTTTGCACAAGCTCCCCTTTTGTGAGTTTTTTTAAATCATTAATAAATATTGTTCACCTTGTTTACTACACTATGGCGGTTGAACTTGTATTTCCCCTTTTGTTCTATTAATGTCTTTCATATCCTTTGTATATGTTTGCTTCTGAGATACAACCTTCTAGATACTTGATAATATCTATACAGACTTTTTTCAAGTCCATTTCAATGAACGCAAAGGTCTTATTTGATTTTCTTTTCACTTTGAAGAGCACCTATATGTTCTATATGTTTTTAGGTATTTGTAAACCATTGTCATTTATGTATCTGAACTGATATTATGATGGTCACATGTATCTGCTGAGCAGGAGGGCCGGCAGTACTGTCTTATTGCAGCCCCATGTGTCCCTTACATCTGCTATCCGGGCCCACCGTTTTCCCACGTTCCCCAGCAGCATTTCCTGCTTCGCTCCTCTACCATCTGCAGCTAGTGTGGGCACAAAGGAAGATTTTTCATGATAGAGAGTGGGGGAAGGAGTTAGTAAATATGTAATTTACTGGCTCCTTTTTTTCCTGAATTAACAAAGTGAGCGATCAGTACCAATCACTCCTGAGTCCATTCATCATTGAAGCGTAGTAAACTATGTTTACTATGCTTACGTTTGTAAATAAGCAGGAAGCTTCAGAGTATCTCCAATTAAATAATCTGTGGTGCTCAAGCTGCAAAGAAAGAGAAATGTTCTCAGTCACTTTGGGCTGGGAAGGGGGGGCCCCGTCATGCAGGCTGTATGGGTCCCTGTGATTTCTAACAGCAGCCCTGCATGTATACATCACAACCTGTTGTTCTTTCTTTCTGTTTTATGTACGAAATGTATATGACTTAATAAAAAGATATTAAAAAAAACAAAAGAGACAAAAGGTGAAATAAAAAATAAGAAAATAAAGTAAAAATTAAAGAATGAAAAAATATGAAAGTAAGAGTATAAAAGTATGAAAGTAAGAGTATAAATAATAATAAATATAATATAAAAAATAATTAAAAAGATAATACATAATAATAGGAGTAAATAATAAGAATAAGGGACTAAATATAAAGAATAAAAAATAAAAAACAAAAATGAGAAAATAAAAAGATGAAAAAAAGGCTAAATCAAAAGCACAAATCATAAGTGTGGAGAAACTGCTTCGCGACCCAACAAGAGGCAAAAATGTAATGTAAGATGATATAGACAATAAAATGAATATATGGAGTAAAAAGAAATATGAATTTGAGAAGCAGACGTACGGGCCTTTCTAGCTACATATCTGACCCCTCTCTTAGTAAAGCTCTGTACCCAGGATTGCCATATAGAATGAGAAGATACCCGGAGAAGATACTTTTATAGCCTGAAATTGTGAGAATTATGAAATTGTGAGCTTTTACATGTGGAAACCACTGGTTATGTGAAAGCAGTGTTAGATCCAAGGCCTTTTGAGCTGTATCTATTATGAGAGGGATATTTCATAAGGTTGTCTCTGAGGGTAAGCCAAGCATAAAGGCAAGCCTTTTTCACCATATGTTTGTTGTAGCCCCGTTCAAGTGAGGCTCGGAGTGAAAATGACAGAAAGGAATGATAAAGGAGGGCCGGGCATGACAGTGTGGATAAGGAGACACAAGAAAGGGTTAAACAGTTTAGGGAGATTAGGAGAGTCAAAAATGGGAGGAGGATATGGGAACTTTTGATGAAGGGGAGTGGCAGTATATAAAAGGAAGGCGGAGCCAGGTTGGGGCAGTCAGAAGAAGAAGTTACAGGAGGAGGCAGTTTTTTTTATCCACTGCTCCTCCAACAGCATGGCGGACATTGACACCATATTAGCCAGATTGCAGGTGGCCGCGGCGACATGGGGCATGGACCGGCTGAGCAGGCAAGTCAGGCATTAATTGACGAGGAGGCAGGCGGATCTGGGATGGCTGAAGAGACCCCTCGCGCGCGGAGGTCGCTGCCTCCGGAATGCTTTTTGCCCGGGCCTGCGTGGCAGACGAGGAGCCCGCGGGAGGAACGATCAGTGCCATCAGCAAAGCAGCCACTACACCAAGCTCCTACAGAGCCAGGGCGGTCCGCACGCCGCGGGCCTACTGGGGGGGGTGGGGCCATGGGCCGTGATGGTGCCGCTTCCCTGCCAGAGTTTAACAGGCAGCAGTGGAGGGAGGTATCCAAACAGGGCAGGGGTAATCAAGGGGGGGTAGCAGGGGGAGAGGAGATGAAACAGCGGTCTGCAGAGTGGGGACAGGAGCCATGTACAAGTCTGCGAGTGGGCGGGGCCTACCAGGAAGACGAGCACAGAGCCAGGATGGCGGTGGTGGTCAACAACAAGCCAACAACAAACCAGTCAAGGTGTAACCAGGGCGACTCCTAGAAGTGGGTCGGCAAGGGGCGCAGCTGCAAGAGGGAGTCGGCCCTCACAAGGACAGAATGCCAAGGCCTGCGGGGCCACTTCACCCGGGGGGCTGACAACGCCACCCATCATGGAGCAAAACGACCTGTCGGAAGAGGAGGTGTCAGAGGCAGAGGAACTAAAAGCGCCAGCAAGGCTGACCAGCAAGGAGGCGATGGGGCGCGCTCCCAGGCTGCCCGGTAAATCCAATGATAACTTATCTTTGTCTAACGCACTGAATGATCTGCTTGGGGTTGTCTCAACGGGCACAGTGGGGACAGCGAGGGGGCGCCTAACCAGCAATTAGCGGCCGGGGGGCCTGCCAGTTCCGGATCAGGGGCACAAATGCAAGATTTACTGGAGGGATTGAAGACATTGGTGGGTAGGTTTGAAGAAAGGCAGGATCAGGCACCGCAGGTGGCCCCGTGGAAGGGTTCGGCAACTGGGACTGCGGATGGAGGTGCAGTGACAGCATAGTGGCGCACACTGGGACGAACCGTCCGGGAACGGGAGAGGTGGTACGGAGCCCGCAGCCAGGACGGATGTCATGAGGATCGTGGACGCGGCAAAGTTTGAGGTGTATGTGTGTTTCGAGGGTCTGCAGGGAGCACACTTAAAGCAGGATGTCCGAGACAAGATTCACAAGGGTGAGTATGTCGAGATTTTTTCACTATTGCCCTTGGAGAAGTTTAACCTGGATAGGGTAAAACCAGATGACTCCAAGAAAGAGGACAAAACAAAAAAGAGGTATAGATTGATTCTGCAGACTTTTGTGAACTGGCTTCAGGCGTTTGCCATTATGGCAAGTGTAATTGGGGAGAAAAACCCTGAGCATTGCTCGGCGTTATTTTGTTATATGGACGCAATCGGGGAGGCTCACAGGGTATACGGCGGTCCTGCTTGGCTACAGTACGATGAGCAGTTTCGCCAGTGCAGGGCAGTTCATCCGTCCCTTCGCTGGGACCATAAAGACATCAGCCTCTGGATGCGACTTATGTCATCGGCGAGGGACCCGACATAGTTTCTTCAGGGGGGGCTGAGAGTACACATGCCTCAGGACTTTCGGACGGAAAAAAGTGGGGGTGTGCTGGCAGTACAATGAAGGCTCCTGCAAATTTGGCGGCTCCTGCAAATTTAAGCATGAGTGCTCAGGATGTGGGGGAACCCACCCATTGTCCCAATGCTTCAAAAAAGGGAAGCGTCCTAGCGAGCCTGCTCACAAAAGGGATGACTCCGGTGAAAGGATGCTACCTTTTCTAAATAGATATCCGGACAAGGAGGCTGCAAAAACTGCTGGCCGCGGGTTTCAGGGAGGGTTTTCACATACCGTGTTCCTTGGCAGTGGTTCCACCACTGGCAAGGAATTTGAAGTCCGCTTTGCAACACGCGTGGGTAGTGGGGGAGAAGTTGGCGAAGGAGGTGTCTTTGGGCCGCATGGGGGGGCGTTCGTGGATAAACCTATGCAGGACCTGGTGGTTTCACCATTGGGGGTGGTGCCTAAGAAGGAACGGAACAAGTTCCGACTTATTCACCACTTGTCATTTCCAAAAGGGGGGTTAGTGAACGATTTCATAGACCCAGATGCATGCACCATGTCTTAGACGTCATTCGACACTGCAGTTCGGTGGGTTAGGAAACATGGTAAGGGGGCACTGATGGCAAAGTCGGACATAGAATCTGCGTTCCGCTTGCTGCCGGTGCATCTGGATAGTTTCCGGCTGTTGGGCTGTTGTTGGCAGGAGCAGTTCTATGTGGATAAATGCTTACCTATGGATTGCTCCATTTCTTGTGCCATGTTTGAGGCATTTACCATATATACTCGAGTATAAGTCGAATTTTTCAGCACATTTTTTTGTGCTGAAAGTGCCCCCCTCGACTTATACTGGAGTGAAGCACTTTTCTGCAGCAAAAAATTCATTTTCCGAACCGATTTTGGGGCCCCGTATCTCGGGGCTACTTGGTGCCAAAAACCCGAGCTTTGGAAATATTATGGTGCTAGTTCCACTGGGTTTGCACACCAAATTTGGGGTTCTTAGCACTAAGTGGCCCCGAGATACGGGGCCGCAAATTCGGTCAACTGTGTCTATCTGCAGCAATGTTATTTCAGGACCCTTTGGGTTCAGAGACCCCAAATTTTGGCTGCAGCTAGGGGGCATCTAGGAACCCTTAACTACCGAGTTTGAAGTTCAGGGGACCTATGGCTGCAAATGGGCACAGTGAGGCATGCAAATGGGCACAGTGATGCTGCAAATGGGCATTGTTGACTCTCTTTTTCACTTACAGTAGCTGTGCATTTCTCAGCCTCGTCTTATACTCGGGTCAATAAGTTTTTCCCATTTTTTTGTGGTAAATTAGGGCCTCGACTTATACTCGAGTATATACGGTAGCTCCTTTTTGGAGTGGGTGTTTAGGGACGTGTCGGGCCTGGATTCGGTCATACATTATTTGGATGACTTTCTGTGCATTGGCCCCCCTGCCTCCGCTGTGTGTGTGATTTTACTATCGATGTTGCAGCACAACATCCTTTGGTGGCTGAAAAAACTGAAGGCCCGATGATGGAAGTCAGTTTTTTGGGTATAGTTATAGGTGCAGAAGCGATGGAGTGTCGACTGCCTAGAGGAAAGTTAGAGGATTTGCAAAAAGAAATTCGGGGGATCCACGGACTGCGGAAAGTTCAGTTGAGGGTTCTGCAGTCACTACTGGGTAAGTTGAATTTCGCTTGTAGGATAATCCCAATGGGGAGAGTGTTCTGCTGACGGCTGTCGGTGGCTGCGGCAGGGATCAAGGCACCTACACATTTTGTTAGGCTTACCAAGCAACACCGGGATGATCTGAAGGTTTGGTATGAGTTTCTGGAGTCATACAATGGCAGATCAGTGTGGATGTCAGGCCTAGTGAGTAACTTTGACATGGACTTAGCTATGCATGCAGCAGGATCCATGGGTTACGGGGCCTTTTTCCAGGGGCAGTGGAGCGCGGGGCCTTGGCCTCAGTCCTGGGTAGACGCAGGGTTTTCACGTAACCTGGTGTTACTGGAACTTTTTCCAATAGTGCTGGCAATGGAACTGTGGGGGGGAGGCTTGTCAAAACTTGAAATTGAGACTGAAGACCACAAGAAGACACCCTTTCACGTTTGCCAATTTGATGTCCAGCTGTGGGTTGTTAGGTGCAGTGTGTACCTCCAGCTATGAGGTACTTCTGTTTATGGCAGCGTTTTCGTTGGCATTTTACGGGGCTTTCCGGATAGGGAAGTTGGTGAGCCCGTCGCGGGTAGCGGCGGGAGACATTATGGAGAGGGATGTACGATTGGAAGAGGATAGGGTGTGTTGTAGGCTGCAAAGGTCAAAAACGGACCAACAAGGAAAAGGGGTGGATGTTTGGCTGTTCACACTGCCGGGTTTTGAGGTATGCCCTGTAGTAGCGGTGCAGGAATTTTTGAAGGTCAGAACGACCGGGGGAGGGCCATTCTGAGGATGGGTCCTATTTGTCCAAATTTCAGTTTGTTTCGTTGCTCAGAAAATGCCTTACATTGGCGGGTTTTGATGGGGCACAGTACGCTTCACACTCCTTCCGCATAGGGGCGGCTACCGAAGCTGCCAGATGTGGGTTGGGTGAGGCGGCTGTGCGAAGGATCGGGAGGTGGGAATCAAGGAGATTCCGTACCTATATTAGGCCGCAAATGGTGATTGAATAAAAAAAAGGGGGAGGAAAGAAGCAGGTAGGAGAGATTGTGCATGGTGGAGAGGAGTTTGTCAGTAAGTTTTAAGGTATAATGGGTATTGCTACCTTTTTGTTTATCGTCTCATTTCAGATGGAGGTTCTGCACGCCTCGTGTGGATCTTTGGACATTCTTATGTGTGTTGGGCGGCCAGGAGAGGAGATGCTAGGCCGGATGGCTGACAATTGGGCATCTCACGGAGGGGAGCTTATGTGCGATGGTTGGGTATGCCAGGGATGAAGTGGGAGAGAGTAGTACGGGAGGTGGTGAGGTATGCAAGTTTAGACAGACCTCCAGACGTCTTGGTACTACATGCAGGGGGCAATGACTTGGGTGTCCGCCCGGTCAAGGATCTGATCGCAGACATCAAGTCTGATTTTTTACAGTTAAATATGAACTTTCTTGATACACTGACGCTGTGGTCGGACATCGTTGCATGGACAGTTTGGTGTTGGGCTAGGTCAGTGGCGAGCATTCAAAAGACCCGCATTCGCGTAAACAAAGTGGTGGGGTGGTTCGTGGTTAAGAATGAGGCTTAGTAATCAGGCATATGGAATTGGAGACAAATGTTGGGCTCTATTTGAGGAAGGATGGAGTTCATCTTTCAGATGTGGGGATTGAAATTTGGACAATGGGCTTGCAGGAGGGGATTCAAAGGGCCCTGCGGTTGTGGAGGCACCCTCAAGAGTAAGTTTGTCTCCCTTTTAGGGATGAGCCGAACACCCCCCTGTTCGGTTCGCACCAGAACATGCGAACAGGAAAAAAATTCGTTCGAACACGCGAACGCCGTTAAAGTCTATTGGACACGAACATGAATAATCAAAAGTGCTAATTTTAAAGGCTAATATGCAAGTTATTGTCATAAAAAGTGTTTGGGGACCCGGGTCCTGCCCCAGGGGACATGGATCAATGCAAAAAAAAGTTTTAAAAACGGACGTTTTTTCAGGAGCAGTGATTTTATTAATGCTTAAAGTCAAACAATAAAAGTGTAATATTCCTTTAAATTTCGTACCTGGGGGGTGTCTATAGTATGCCTGTAAAGGGGCGCATGTTTCCCGTGTTTAGAACAGTCTGACAGCAAAATGACATTTGGAAGGAAAAAACTCATTTAAAACTAGCCGCGGCTATTGCATTGCCGACAATACACATAGAAGTTCATTGATAAAAACGGCATGGGAATTCCCCACAGGGGAACCCCGAACCAAAATAAAAAAAAAAAAATGATGTGGGGGTCCCCCTAAATTCCATACAAGGCCCTTCAGGTCTGGTATGGATATTAAGGGGAACCCCAGCCAAAATTGAAAAAAAAAATTGACGTGGGGTTCCCCCTAAATTCCATACCAGACCCTTCAGGTCTGGTATGGATTTTAAGGGGAACCCCGCGCCAAAAAAAAAAAAAAAAAAACGGCGTGGGGTCCCCCTAAAAATCCATACCAGACCCTTATCCGAGCACGCAACCTGGCAGGCCGCAGGAAAAGAGGGGGGGACGAGAGTGCGCCCCCCCCCCCTCCTGAACCGTACCAGGCCACATGCCCTCAACATTGGGAGGGTGCTTTGGGGTAGCCCCCCAAAACACCTTGTCCCCATGTTGATGAGGACAAGGGCCTCATCCTCACAACCCTGGCCGGTGGTTGTGAGGGTCTGCGGGCGGGGGGCTTATCGGAATCTGGAAGCCCCCTTTAACAAGGGGACCCCCAGATCCCGGCCCCCCCCCCTGTGTGAAATGGTAAGGGGGTACTTACCCCTACCATTTCACTAAAAAACTGTCAAAAATGTTAAAAATGACAAGAGACAGTTTTTGACAATTCCTTTATTTAAATGCTTCTTCTTTCTTCTTTCTTCCTTCATCTTCTTCTGGTTCTTCTGGCTCTTCTGGTTCTTCCTCCGGCGTTCTCGTCCAGCATCTTCTCCGCGGCGTCTTCTATCTTCTTCTCCTCGGGCCGCTCCGCACCCATGGCATGGGGGGGAGGCTCCCGCTCTTCTCTTCATCTTCTTCTTCATCTTCTTCTTCATCTTCTTCTTCTTCTTCCTTCTTCTCTTCTTCTCTTCTTCTCTTCTTCTCTTCTTCCTGTCTTCTGCGGGCCGCTCCGCAGCCATGCTGTGGCATGGAGGGAGGCTCCCGCTGTGTGACGGCGTCTCTTCGTCTGACGGTTCTTAAATAACGGGGGGCGGGGCCACCCGGTGGCCCCGCCCCCCTCTGACGCACGGTGACATGACGGGACTTCCCTGTGGCATTCCCCGTGACGTCACAGGGAAGTCCCTCAAGTCACCGTGCGTCAGAGGGGGGCGGGGTCACCGGATGGCCCCGCCCCCCGTTATTTAAGAACCGTCAGACGAAGAGACGCCGTCACACAGCGGGAGCCTCCCACCATGCCAGCATGGCTGCGGAGCGGCCCGCAGAAGACAGGAAGAAGAGAAGAAGAGAAGAAGAGAAGAAGGAAGAAGAAGATGAAGAAGAAGATGAAGAAGAGAAGAAGATGAAGAGAAGAGCGGGAGCCTCCCCTCATGCCATGGGTGCGGAGCGGCCCGAGGAGAAGAAGATAGAAGACGCCGCGGAGAAGATGCTGGACGAGAACGCCGGAGGAAGAACCAGAAGAGCCAGAAGAACCAGAAGAAGATGAAGGAAGAAAGAAGAAAGAAGAAGCATTTAAATAAAGGAATTGTCAAAAACTGTCTCTTGTCATTTTTAACATTTTTGACAGTTTTTTAGTGAAATGGTAGGGGTAAGTACCCCCTTACCATTTCACACAGGGGGGGGGGCCGGGATCTGGGGGTCCCCTTGTTAAAGGGGGCTTCCAGATTCCGATAAGCCCCCCGCCCGCAGACCCTCACAACCACCGGCCAGGGTTGTGAGGATGAGGCCCTTGTCCTCATCAACATGGGGACAAGGTGTTTTGGGGGGCTACCCCAAAGCACCCTCCCAAT
The DNA here is from genome assembly GCA_037952925.1 of Lithobates clamitans. NCBI lineage: Eukaryota > Metazoa > Chordata > Amphibia > Anura > Ranidae > Lithobates > Lithobates clamitans. The sequence continues at coordinate 923,708 of JBBGZY010000748.1, forward strand.
GTTGAGGGCATGTTGCCTGGTACGGTTCAGGAGGGGGGGGGGGCCGCACTCTCGTCCCCCCCTCTTTTCCTGCGGCCTGCCAGGTTGCGTGCTCGGATAAGGGTCTGGTATGGATTTTTAGGGGGACCCCACGCCGTTTTTTTTTTTTTTTTTTGGCGCGGGGTTCCCCTTAAAATCCATACCAGACCTGAAGGGTCTGGTATGGAATTTAGGGGGAACCCCACGTCAATTTTTTTTTTCAATTTTGGCTGGGGTTCCCCTTAATATCCATACCAGACCTGAAGGGCCTTGTATGGAATTTAGGGGGACCCCCACATCATTTTTTTTTTTTATTTTGGTTCGGGGTTCCCCTGTGGGGAATTCCCATGCCGTTTTTATCAATGAACTTCTATGTGTATTGTCGGCAATGCAATAGCCGCGGCTAGTTTTAAATGAGTTTTTTCCTTCCAAATGTCATTTTGCTGTCAGACTGTTCTAAACACAGGAAACATGCGCCCCTTTACAGGCATACTATAGACACCCCCCAGGTACGAAATTTAAAGGGATATTACACTTTTATTGTTTGACTTTAAGCATTAATAAAATCACTGCTCCTGAAAAAACGTCCGTTTTTAAAACTTTTTTTTGCATTGATCCATGTCCCCTGGGGCAGGACCCGGGTCCCCAAACACTTTTTATGACAATAACTTGCATATAAGCCTTTAAAATTAGCACTTTTGATTTCTCCCATAGACTTTTAAAGGGTGTTCCGCGGCATTCGAATTTGCCGCGAACACCCCAAATTGTTCGCTGTTCGGCGAACTTGCGAACAGCCAATGTTCGAGTAGAACATGAGTTCGACTCGAACTCGAAGCTCATCCCTACTCCCTTTCAGGCTGTGGCGGTGTTGCTTGTTGGTCTCTGATGGTAGCAGTAAAATGTACGTAATGAAAAAGGGGTGGGGGGTATGTCGGCAGTATGAGCCCCTCCGGTGTATTCCAGCAAGGTGGTTGGAATACGGTAATGGTGGCACTGCGGGAAAGGGGGTGTCTCCGAGCGGCTACAGCTGGAGGCCTAACAGGTTTTAAAATGGTCCCACAGTGTGTGCTGGTATTTACATATGGTAAAAAGGTGGGTCAGACTGGGTTAAAATGTTTATGATGTGTGTGGTTTATGTTTTTTATGTTTATATTTGATATTGGAGTTATTTGGTTGAATTATTTAATAAAGGCTGTTATGGCCAGTTATACTCCAAAGCAAGGTGTGGTCACAGTTATTTTGGGTGGGTAATAAAGTGGATAGGAGTATAGGTGCATAACAGTTTAGTAGATGGGGGTCATTTAGACTACACTGGTCATGGAATCTCTGTTCCATAAGAGTGGCCTCTGGAACAGTTCCGCTTCGCTCTGACAAAAAAAACCCTAGGAATGGCCTTAATGCCATTTGGATAGATGCATGTAAAAGTGAATTTTTGGAGGGAGGCTTTCTGTGAGAGTGCACAGTAACCATGTGATCATAGACAGATCAAATTACATTTAGGTCCATATAGTTGATTTTGATCATCTGTTCCCTTCCTGTAAACCTAAGATTTAAAGCATTATCATTCAAGTAGTCAAGGAGTTTAACCACAGGCAAGTCAAGATCAACAACAAAAATAAGATTGCCAATGTAGTGAAAATAATCAGCTATGGCATTGTTATATGAGTTGTGAGCACTATAAATGAACTGCTCCTCCCACCACCCCATATAAAGGTTTACATATGTAGGGGCAAACCTTGCTCCCATGGAGACCCCCCTTTTTAATATACCACTTTCCATCAAAAAGAAAATAGTTATGACATTGGAGAAACAATACACCTTTCAAGACAAACCATCCTAAAGTGATTGTAAACCTTCACCTTGTAAAACAACTCATTCAGTTTAAAATTGTGTATCACTATAAAAAACACTATACGTACGTTTTTTCCTCTTTTTTTATAAGTGATTAAATTTCCTCTGTTCTCAGCTGCATATGAGCTGGAGGAGGAGAAAGAGCATCACACTGATCTTTCCAGTTAATGGCTGTGCAGGGAGGGTGTGTCAAGACAAATTTGATCACTGGAGAAGAGCAGGCTGAGTTTCCAGCATATCTGTAGAACTGACCACACTGTGCTCTCGTGCTTAGTGTGGTCAGTTTTTAATAGGAAAGCAGAGGGACTGGCAGGAACACCAGGGATTTCACACAAAGAAAGTAGTACAAAGAGAATGGGATACATTTTTATTCAAGTACTTGGTACAGCTGGCACATATCAGGAATATGAAAGGTTTGGTTTACATATCCTTTAATGCTAGTGGGAATTCTGAGTACACTTTCATGCTGTGTCTAAGTGACTGCATACCTATGGTATGTGGAATGCTTGAATACAGGGACCTGACATCACAGCCATGTAGACCTTTCACTTCTGGGAAACCCCTCCAACCAATGTAAAGTCTGTTTCATGTTCCATAAATAGGAAGGTAACCTCATGACTAGAGGCTGCCAGAGGGTATTTAACAAGTTGCCCAATGGCTCACCCAGGAAACCAATGCTGGCAACTATAGGCCTACCTTGCACAGGGACATCAGGTTTATGTATCTTGGGAAGGTGATGAAAAATAGGTGCCACAAGGTAAGGAGGTGCCAGCTGCTTAGCCTCTGCTTCATCAAGAACCCCTAAGAATACTCCTTCCCTCATGATGTGTTCTGAATTGCTTTTGTACTCCTGAGTCGGGTCTGAATGTGGACATGCATATATTTCCACATCTAAAAGCTGTGCCCCTCTACGATAATCATAAATGTTTAGTATGACCACAGCTCCTCCCTTGCCTGCTTCCTTTATAGTAATATTAGAATTAGGGACTTGAGAATAGCTATTTCCTATTTAGTTAAGTTGTCACATCTAGATACAGGAGAGGCATTGATTGTCCTGGCTAGAGCGATGAGATGTTGTTCACTAACTTCTGAAAAGGATCAAGCTGAGCTCCTCTGGTTTGTACTTGGTAAAGAGATACGGAAGCAGCTTGGAGGTATTATTTTATCCTTGGTCTGAATGCCTGAGTAACCATGTACATACAGTAAATAATGATATTTGAAGCGCTTCACAATGTGCATGAAAATGAATATATAATAATAAATATAAATAGTCAAATAAATCCAGCGGTGAGTAAAAATTCCTAAAAAATCCAGCAATCAAAATAGTGTAAAATTATAAAAAAATAAAAAATTCAGTGAATCTGCTCCTGTCTAAGGCGGCTGACTGCTATAGTAAAACCTGCATATGCCTTATCATTATAAGGCACACGTGAGTGGATTGAAGTTTGCCTGTGTACCTTGGTATCCTAACTATTGCACAATGATTGTTTTGTTCTCTTATCTGCCTGTTTATGATTCTCAGATTGGTTGTGAATAGAAGCAAAAAACACATTGTTACTATCAATGAGCACCTTAATTAAGCAAGTGTTTTTAAACAGCTTTGCTAGTGATCAAAAGCTCTATACCAATCAGGATTCTACACCTGTATAATTGAACCTTCTGAATACATCCCTATCTATTTATTTATTTTTATGTGGATTTTTTTATGTGAATTTTTTACACATTTGGTGTCACTAATTTTTTATTTTTTTTATAATTTTTTTATTTTTTTTATAATTTTACACTATTTTGATTGCTGGATTTTTTAGGAATTTTTACTCACCGCTGGATTTATTTGACTATTTATATTTATTCTTATATATTCATTTTCATGCACATTGTGAAGCGCTTCAAATATCATTATTTATTCTTTTTAAGTGACTCTGAAAACACTCTCTTTTAATAGCAGCCTCACTTGGTTTTATGTGTAATTATCAGCTATTTAGCATCACAGCGCTTTGTGTTTTATATATATTTTTTCATGTACATACAGTATCTCACAAAAGTGAGTACACCACTCACATTTGTAAATATTTTATTATATCTTTTCATGTGACAACACTGAAGAAATTTGCTACAATGTAAAGTAGTGAGTGTACAGCTTGTATAACAGTGTAAATTTGCTGTCCCCTCAAAATAACTCAACACACAGCCATTAATGTCTAAATTGCTGGCAACAAAAGTGAGTACACCCTTAAGTGAAAATGTTCAAATTGGGCCCAAAGTGTCAATATTTTGTGTGGCCACCATTATTTTCCAGCACTGCCTGGAGTTCACCAGGGCTTCACAGGATGCCACTGGAGTCCTCTTCCACTCCTCCATGACATTACAGAGCTGGTGGATGTTAGAGTATCTGTGAGGTATCCTTTGAGGATGCTCCACAGATGCTCAGCTCATTAAGGTTTAGGTCTGGAGACATGCTTGGTCAGTCCATCACCTTTACCCTCAGCTTCTTTTGCAAGGCAGTGGTCGTCTTGGAGGTGTGCTTGGGGTCTTATCATGTTTGAATACTGCCCTGCAGCCCAGTCTCCGAAGGGAGGGGATCGTGCTCAGCTTCAGCATGTCACAGTACATGTTGGCATTATTGTTTCCCTCAATGAACTGTAGCTCCCCAGTGCTGGCAGCACTCATGCAGCCCCAGACCATGACACTGCCACCACCATGCTTGACTGTAGGTAAGATGCTCTTGTCTCTGTACTCCTTACCTGGTTGCCACCATATGCTTGACACCATCTGAACCAAATAAGTTTATCTTGGTTTCATCTGACCATAGGACATGTTCCAGTAATCCATGTCCTTGGTATGCTTATCTTCAGCAAACTGTTTGCGGGCTATCTTGTGCATCATCTTTAGAAGAGGCTTCCTTCTGGACGACAGCCATGCAGACCAATTTGATGAAGTGTGCAGCATATGGTCTAAGCACTGACAGGCTGACCCCCCACCCCTTCAAACTCTGCAGTAATGCTGGCAGCACTCATACATCTACTTCCCAAAGGTAACCTCTGGATATGACGCTGAGCATGGGCGCTCAACTTCTTAGGTCGACCATGGCGAGGCCTGTTCTGAGTGCAAACTGTAATGTTAAACCACAGTATGGTCTTAGCCACCATGCTGCAACTCAGTTTCAGGGTCTTAGTTTCAGAGTCTTAGCCTAGGCCATCTTTATGCAGAGGAACAATTTCTTTTTTTCAGATCCCCAGAGAGTTCTTTGCCCTGAGGTGCCATGTTGAACTTCCAGTGACCAGTATGAGAGAGTGAGAGAGATAACACAAAATTTAACACACCTTCTCCCCATTCACACCTGAGACCTTGTAACACTAACGAGTCACATGACACCGAGGAGGGAAAATGGCTAATTGGTCCCAATTAGGACATTTTCACTTAGGGGTGTGCTCACTTTTGTTGCCAACGGTTTAGACATTAATGGCTGTGTGTTGAGTTGTTCTGAGGGCACAGCAAATGTACACTGTTATACAAGCTGTACACTCACTACTTTACATTGTAGTAACGTGTCATTTCTTCAGTGTTGTCACATGAAAAGATATAATAAAATATTTACAGAAATGTGAGGGGTGTACTCACTTTTGTGAGATACTGTATATCATACTTATACTGTGAAGACAAATGCCCTGAAAATCAAAATCTGTGAAATGAACTTAGCTATCACATTGTGAGCTGTCCTGCGAAGATGTAAAACAATCAGTATTCAAATAGTGTTTCTTAAGGATAAGATAATGAAATGATCAACATTAATAACAGTGAAAATGAGATAAAAATTCTGTGTGGGTTGAGTCCCAGAGAGAGGACTTTGAATGCTTCAAAAGACAAAATGTGATCCAAAAGGTTCAAAAGCATTGGATGTAATGGGTAACTGAATGGTATCAGACCATCAATGATTTTTGCATTTTTTCCCCTCTTCTTATTTGTTGCTTCCCTCCTTCCTCTGGGGGCCCTTGACTTTTTTAAATGATGGAAATCATTATTATATAAAAAGATGTCCTTAAGCTTGCATTCTGTCATAGGCACCAACCATTGAGGTAGAGGAGGAAAGAGCAGAAGTCTCACCCTCTGTATTGGAAAAACTGACTTTCCTGTGGGTGCCAGTATGCATATATGCTGTTCTCAGTATAGAATATATAGACCTGTCAGATCTATTGTTTCTATCTCGTGGACTTAGATTTTTTCACTTAAAAACTACACCTTCTTCATAATCCAGCTTGTCCCTTAGAAACATTGCCCTTTTTTGTTTGAGTAACCAGAGCTTTAATGAGTATTTCTCTTTTGTTTGTAAATTGGGTAAGTGTCGATATCTATCAAGATCCTGTGTCTGAGTAATGTCCTTTTTTTAATGACTCTAATTGTGTCTCCTTATATTTAATGAGTAATCTCATTAGCCCCTTGGATGCCTCATCTGGGATGCCAGTCCATTGTAAATTTAAATCATCCCCTTCCTTCAAAAGAGGGAACTTCTTACTTCTCAGTTCCTTGGGTATTCTTCCTTCCTTTGAATACTCCTCCAAGGACGCCACATCCCACCAGAGATGAATTTCCATGGAGGTAAGTTTCCAAAGTTTACGGAGGAGGCCATCACAAACCTCCTTATCATCCATCCGATCCACTGAGAACACTGTCTTGCTTCTTGTAGTATGTTCTGCCTCTCTATCCATGTGTTTGATAGGTCTAGGTGACAAGGGAGGAGACTGTGCCATAGCCAAACCTCAATGTTAAAGGGCAGTGTGTCTATATTTGATTACAGTAATGTTGATAAAAATGCCTTGCAGAAGTTGAATTAAAAGGTGAGGGCTTGAGACCAAAATTGATAAAACTCAAAATGTGCAAGTGCTTATTAATCACAGACCTCCACCACTGGTACTGGGCTGAAACCAAAATAAGCTTGACACAAGATTGAGTACCCAGCATTAAAGTGAACAAATTAATGGGCACTATAAAGTAACAATTCCTTTGTTATGTATATTTAGATGGAACAGACTAACCTGTAAGGGCCAAAATGTGCTGAGCTAATCTGCAACGCTAGTAATGGTAAGTACAGTAACTAAGCAATTAATAAATGGTGAACAAACTGGACCAAGTCCTAAAGTAATGCCTTTTAATAGATGCAGCTCTCTGTTGTCATGAAAACATTACATAAAATGTTGGAGGCTGAAGGATCTCAGTTATCAGGTAAGGCTACACACAAAAATTTTTTTTCCCTGGAGAGGAGACATTTAAGAGGAAACATGATCACAATGTGCAAATATTTAATTTATTCTAGCATAGGGATAATATTATTAATTCTCAGGTCACTTAAGAAGATATATGGTCACTCATGGAGGTTGAACATGAAGTGGTTTATCCTTTGACTGGCTAAGGGGTTCTTTATGGTTTGAGCAGTAAGGATGTGGAACTCCCGCCACAATTGGTGATGTCAGCGGGAAGTGTCAATAATTTCAAAAATTTTTTAGATGGACATCTTAACCCCTTTGTTCCAGCTGATCTATTCTTTATGATCATGTGACTGCCCTGATTGGCTGTCATGGCAGTCACATGATCAAAAAGCTCCTGATCACAAGCAGGGATAGGGAGCTTTCTGTTAGCCAGTAACTGTGCCGGGAGTGTGCAGGGCACGCACTCTTGGTACAGCTGTGTTTGCAGTGTGGTATACAAATATGTGATCATTCGGTGCCAATGCCTACACGCTTAGAGGCCGCATATTTGTTTACTGTCTGAGTGACAGAAAAAAAGGAAATAGCCCTGGGACTTTAGATGAGTCAATCATAGAGGTCATAGCAAGTGATTAAAATAAATGAATAAAATTTTTTTTATTTAATTGTTGATAAACATGATTATCAATAAGCATAAACATCATAGAGTATATCATTAATAGCCATAGATAAGTTCCATACAATATGGGATGTATATAATATACATGTACATCTTGGGTATTCAACATTGGTTACATATATTATATGTGTACATCTTGGGTACTCGCCGCATTTTGCAAGCTCTACTCGCTTCCCCAGGAGTTGATGTACGTATAAGGTATCTATAAGGTAATGAATATCTGTCAGATATGGCATGCATTGATGATTGGGGTTGAAAAGAAAGCATTTGACCTTAATGAGGTACTCCATACTTACATTATGGTCCTTGAATCCAAATGGCTGAACCCAGCGGACATGCTCCAACTGGGAGCTGAAGAGGCATGACTTGCAGCTGACTATCAAGGGTCCAGTGGGGGGTGACCATGGCGAAGCACAAGGTGGACCAGAATGTATGTTCTGGATCTCCCCATGGGCTATAAGTGTCATAAGTGACTGTAATGAAGAAATATATGTGTCTACAACGATTAATGATATCCAAATTAAATGAAGGAATTACTATTGTATAATGAAGTCACTAAAATGTGAAGCAAAGCAGACAGAGAAGAGGATGAGAAAAAGCAGGTAAGGGGTGGACAGAAAAAAGAAAAGAAAGAAAGCGGAAGAAGGGAAGAGAAGAAAGGGAAAACAAGAAGGGAGAAAGAAGAAAAGGAAATGTAACACTTGGTATGCCTTGTTGACCATATGCAGAGGAACAACATGTCAAAAAAAGAGATATATAACCAAGTCTATTACTAGTCATCATCAAATATTGTACCTTATTAACGATAAGCGGCATATAAAGTCCTACTGGTGTGTAGGAAAGTCCTGTAGGAAAGTCCTACTGGTGTGTCTGAAATGTTTTAAAAATACAAACAAGTTGATAGTGGTTACGTATTAAGTTGCACTGAACAGGAATGTCCTAGTGGGGGCCTTGATAGTCAGCCGCAGGTCATGCCTCTTCAGCTCCCGGTTGGAGCATGTCCACTTTCGCCAAGTTGGGATCAGCCCTTTGGATTCAAGGACCATAATGTAAGTATGGAGTACCTCATTGAGGTCACATGCTTTCTTTTCAACCCCAATCATCAATGCATGCCATATCTTACAGATATTCACTATCTTATAGATACCTTATACATACATCAACTCCTGAGGAAGCGAGTAGAGCTCACGAAACGCGTCGAGTACCCAAGATGTACACATATAATATATGTAACCATGTAATGTGTAATGTTGAATACCCAAGATGTACATGTATATTATATAAATCCCATATTGTATGGAACTTATCTATGGCTATTAATGATATACTCTATGATTTTTTATGCTTATTGATTATCATGTTTATCAACAATTAAATAATAAAAAAAATGTTATTCATTTAATTGAATCACTTGCTATGACCTCTATGATTGACTCATCTAAAGTCCCAGGGCTATTTCCTTTTTTGCAGTATGTATTTTGGGATAGAGTTGTATCATAGCAAGAGGTAGTAACCAGACCGCCCCCTCTGTCCGCGTGACGGGGGTTAACAAACACAATATGCCAGCATATGGTAAGTGGTAGAGACATAGTACATACACACACCCACACCTACAAAAGTAGAACTGGATTGATGTGTCTTTATACAACCCTACCAACTATGTAACAATGGTACTACAAAAAAAGACGTTCACAAACTTTACATTTAAATTGTTGTGCCACTGGCCAATTTGAAGAAAGTTATGGGCTTTAACATTATTTTCTTAGGAGTAAATGTTTTTATTTAGATCTGTTGTGGCCATTCAGTTCAGGCCTATTATTGCTGGAAAAAAATCAGATGTCACCGACAAACTGTCTGAAAAAGCTGCAGAGTGGAAGCGAGTATGGATGTTTGTTTTTTTATATTCTCTACTACTCCTTTAAGGTGGCAGTGGGTGAAGGCAGCTGCCTAATTCTTAGCAACCAGCGACCTCAACCAGCTCCATTCATTTATTAGCCAGAAGTCCTTGACCATATAAACAAGTAAATCAGCATAGTTAAAAAAAAACAGTGTGGAGGTCCCCACTTAAAATTGATACCAACCTAAAGGTCCCCGCAAAAAAAAGGCATGGAATCAGCTATGTGCTAAATGCATTCATGCATCTACATGAATATACATGAGCCCCATAGCATGGAGTTCTGCCTTAAATAAAGGTTGATTGATAACCAGAAATCTAATTGTAAAGAAAAAAATGGAGCTAAGACTATGAGCAAAGAAAGCTTGCTTAAAAAAAACCCTGAGGAAAATGAATAGTCACTGAGGAACACCATTTAGTTTCACTGATTGAACATGGATAGCTGTGGGACCTGTTTTTGTTGCATGCAGTTATAAAGAATTCCCAGGTGAAGTTCCATGATCATATTACTCTAAAGCAGTTTTTTTAAATATTATGTTTTGGGTCAAACACATTCTTCTAAATGTGTTAAAGTGCTGATCATTTCTCTAGTGGTTACAGTGCAGAGCTATGTGTATGGCCGACACAAGCCTGCTGTATCTATATTTAAAGAAAAAAAGAAAAAGGATGAAAAGAGTAACACAAGTTTTAGAATTCTGCAAGGTGAAGAAGTTAATGATGGAAAATGTTATTGTAGTTTTTAGACAGGGTAACTGAAGCAGATTGCACTGCTGGAATACCAATCACTCTACATAGAACATGTAATGAGATAGATTCATGATCCCAGAGAAGAATATACTTATGAGGGAATATTTTAAACAAGGAAAATGTAAAAGAAGCATAAGCAGAAAGTGTGGAATGCTGGCAGTGGTTTATAGTGTCTCTATATACCATAATGGTGTGCAGCTTGCCTGCAAATTGGTTGCTAAATCACAAATTCCATGAAGCACATCCAGCAGGTGGACACATGAAAATAGCAGCACTCATATTCTGGGCAGTTCAGAACACTATAGTTTAAATAGTAAATCTCCCAACTACTACCATCATTTGTGGGTCATGAAAGGGACACAAGTCACAGGAGATTGTGTTTATGCTAAAAATGGCCATTATTGGGGCTTTGTAGACATAGATTGTGAGCTGTGCTAGGATTATGAATATGTGTCTTTATTTTAGCATGTTAGGAAGTCTTGCTTTCTCCAGTAGGGTTTAGTGTTTTTTTTCAATGGCCAGCTTTTCACTCCAAAGATCTTGACCTAGGCACAATACGGAGAAAATAACCAGGCTTAGTGTCTCCATTATATTAATTAATACATTGTTATTTTTTTAATGCAAGTGGTGTAAGTACTTAGATTTGAGTTGATATCAGCCTCTTACAACCCCTGTATGGCAGAGCTAAGACTGGGGCAAGAGAAACAAAGAAAAGTGCCAATCAATTTCGTTGCAGTGCAAGAAGGATGGTAATAAATGGAAAAAGTGGAGTGATAGAGAGATGAGCTTGTCAGGCTTTTGCTTCTCTTTTTAATGTACAGTCAAAGGGTGGGGATGTAGAAAAGACTTGCAAGTTTTACTTAAATGCAGCAGAGAAAGATCAAGTATTCTATCCTGCCAGACAGGCCTGTACTATGTGGCAGATCTGTGTAAAGAAAAGCCCTTTAGTCTCTTACTAATGTTCATTCATCTCCATGTATGATCATGCCCTATTGATGATGGTGTTACAATGTTTCAGTCTGTCTCCACTAGGAATTTTACAGGGAATATACAGTATATATACATGTTATTTCTCACTATTCACCACCATATGTGCTCCAATTCTACAGACTAGTTTAAAATAATCAAAGGACAAAGTGAGGGTCAATTATCTCAACCACCTAACCCAGGGTTTCTTAATCAGGGTTCCATGGAACCAAAGGGTTCCTCCAGAGGTTGCTAGGGCTTCTTTGAGCATTGGGTAATTTCTGCCTCTCAGATAAGTTCACACTGATGCCATTGATCTTTTCAGCTATCTGTAAGGGGGTAATTCTTCACAATGGCCACAAGTGAAGGGGCTTTCTTCCCATTGACCATCACACTAATGTATCAGGAGTTGTAGATTTAGTAATTTCTAGCAAGGCTTCCTCTGTGTTGAAAAGGGTGAGAAAGGCTGACCCAACCCCTCAAGTTGTCCCTCCTGTATCCTTTTGCATAGTGTGCTTTGGAGCACTTTGTAAAAGAACATGGTACACAGGCAATACGTCAATCAATGATGTGGAGGCTGAATATCTAATGGTGTAAAAAGACCACCAAAGGATGCAATGCATTTTGCTCTTCTTTACAAACCTATTATTGGAATGAGTATCAGAAAAGCAACTATTCTCTGTTTCTTTTGCCAGTTCAAAAATCTGTGTACTTGTGGTGATAAATTAGCAGATACAGCTTTTCTATAGTTTTCAACAAAAAGCTGTTTCATCTGTCTGAGAATAAACTTCCACTAATATCATATATCCTGAAATATTTCAGAGAGTTCAGCCACACAAGCAAAGAGAATTGTCTCCATTATACTAAGATAACAGTGATTTTGAATTTGAATAATTATGTTGGTCTAAATTACATACAAATTAATAGTTTTGTATAATTGGTGCCAGGAGGCAGTAATCAGAGTTCTTACATCCAGTGTAGCATTTACTAGACATTTGCCAAGCTTTGCTTTGCTTTCTTTTCACTGCTTGCCAAACCTAATTAGTTTTTGCCTTTCCAAGTTTCTACAAATACTCTCACTTTCACTTCATATTTCGCAATGCCGACAGATGCAATACATTATACTTTTGCATAATTCAGTTTGAAGAACTCTTGAGCGCATCAATTTTACTAATGCATACCAAACAAAATAAAAACAATTTTGAGGAAGCAGGGGTTTCTAATTGGAAAACAAGTAGGATAGCTAAAATCTAGAAACCCCATATCAATCCAGACAGTTGTCCTTAGTCAGCTTTGGCTAATATTGCCCATCAGGATCTTATTTCAATATTAACATGAAAGTGATGTGCAGTTATCAAGATGTTGCTTATAAGATGCATTTTTATTATTTGCATTTTTATCATTAAGAATAGATTGAAATCCAGTGGATAGTTTTGGAATAGACTATACAATCACTACAGGATTGGAGACTTAGTTTTTCGCTTACAGTCTCTTTGCCTGTAGATAAACTAACTCTCTTGCCTAGTTCAATGCTTTCAAACAGGCTGTACAGACTTTCCTGAAGTAAAACGTTATTCCCTGCTCATGTGATTGGCTATGTGATTATTACATTGGGACTGATGAGACTATAGCAGGCAGACCCTCTAATTTACCAGCTGGGAAAAAGAAATCCAGTGACTGCAATCAAGGTGTCAGTTTAAAGAGAAAACATGCAGAAAAAACTTTGTAATTATTATATGTAAATCCCAGAGCTTGTTTACAGCAGAGGCGCCCTCTGAAGAGCAATCTGCCACATGACACTTTTCAGAGGGTGTTTGACAAGCAGTGAGAAGGCATTATGTCACCTTTCGCCTTATGTTTTAACACCTAAAAACCTATGCCCCCGTAACCACATGGGTTGCACAAAGTTGCACGGCATATATGGTACACTCCCATTCAGTTGAATGGGTAATTTTCAGTGGGCAGTACTGTCTCAACCATACATTTCAACCACCCCTCAACCACAAGATCTAGTATTTGCTCCCTTTTTGTCTGGTAAATTATTTGTTATATGGAGGCATGGCTAATGCCAAGATAGCCAGACATGTGTGAGGAGAGTTCTGCCAGCCGACTACAGAATCCAATGTAATCCTGCATCTTATTGCCACTGCCGCTCTCCTACATGGCCCCTCATGGTGTATCATCATCCAGAAACTGCAATGAGTTGAGACAGGCCATCTAATGCTGCAGATCGCCTGAAACAATTTGCCTGCACAGAGAGGCAAGAGGCGCCGCAGCCCTCCACCCACTAGAAGAAGCAGCATCAGGGCTTTGGAGGCTCAGAAGGCTGCCACAGCGACAAAGAAATCGGGCAATCTTACCCTGGATCAAGTAAATGCGCAGCTTCTCAATGCCATTACAGCTTGCAATACCTACCTCATGGACAAAATGGAGAAGATCTAGACATAGGCCTCCTGATGCAGGACATGCAATGTGTTAGGGAACAGGTTACAGAGACAGAACACAGGATTTTTACCCCGGAAGTTGGTTTCTCTCCCTTCCCTAGCCGGGTCTCTGCTGCTAAAAAACAAATATCTTTCTGTATCAAAAAGCAGATGATCCTGAAAATTGCCTTCGGCGGAATACCATTAGACTTGTAGGTCGGCCCGAAAAGGCTGAGGGTCAAAATGGGGAGTTTGTGGAAGCCTAGCTCAAATCTACATTCCAGCTTTTCTACTGCCTTTGCTGTTAAAAGGGCCCCGAGAATGCCAGAAAAGCCTCCTCAGCCTAGCACTGTACCACGCCACTGTTTGCTAGATTGCTTAAATGCAAAGATTCACTGTAAGAATGTGACAATATCGATCTTTCCTGATTTCTCAGTAGCTCAGCAGAAGCAAAGAGCCACCTTTACTGACGTCAAGAGGAATCTGTGGGAGAATAAGATTTTTTATTTACTGGCCTACCCAGCCCGCCTGAGAGTGATCGGTGGCAGTAAGATCCTTTTCTTCACAATCCCAGAGACTGCCCAGAATTGGTTTCGCACTAAACAAAGCCCTCCTTAAATAAGTATGGATGACTCTTTTTTTCAGCAAATTAAGTTTTTCTGACATCACTGCTTATTATACAAAAGCACAAAGCGAAAATCCACAACAGACTTCTGCAGAATACTAAACAGACTGCCGGTGACCTGATTCTCCATCAAACTTATTCATCTCTCATTCAGGCTTTCTTTCAATCTCACCTCTCTGTATCATGCACACCCTACTTTTCCTTCTCACAGTTGCATCCTCTCTCCTTAAATTCTCTCTCCTTCACCCATCTTCTCCACCCCACAGTTTATATATATCACCCTTACTCCTGTCTTCACCTTATTACTGCACGTATCAGCTCCTGCTAATTCTGAACCCATATACCAATAAAACCTGCAGGACACACGTCCCCCCACATAAGTCCAACTCCCATATCACCTTTCTCACGCTTCTGCTTCTCCTAACTTCTGGAGATATTTCTCCAAATCCTGGACTGCCATCATTTACCTTCGGCCAACATACAAAGCACCCCCCATCCTTTGATAGCAGCCGCTAGGGATGAGCCGAACAGCCCCCGGTTCGGTTCGCACCAGAACCTGCGAACGGACCGAAAGTTCGCACGAACGTTAGAACCCCATTGACGTCTATGGAACTCAAACGTTCGAGATCAAAAGTGCTCATTTTAAAGGCTAATTTGCATGGTATTGTCCTAAAAAGGGTTTGGGGACCCGGGTCCTACCCCAGGGGACATGTATCAATGCAAAAAAAACTTTTAAAAACGGCCTTTTTTTGGGAGCAGTGATTTTAATGATGCTTAAAGTAAAAAAAAAAAAAGTGAAATATTCCTTTAAATATTGTACCTGAGGGGTGTCTATAGTATGCCTGTAAAGTGACGCGTGTTTCCCGTGTTTAGAACAGTCCCTGCACCAAATGTCATTTTTAAAGGAAAAATCTCATTTAAAACTGCTTGCGGGTTTAATGTAATGTCGGGTCCTGGCAATATGGATGAAAATCAGTGAGACAAACGGCATGGGTACCCCCCAGTCCATTACCAGGCCCTTTGGGTTTTGTATGGATATTAAGGGGAACCCCGCACCCAAATTAAAATAAGGAAAGGTGTGGGGCCACCAGGCCCTATATACTCTGAACAGCAGTATACAGGCGGTGCAAACAAGACAGGGACTGTAGGTTTGTTGTTAAGTAGAATCTCTTTGTAATTTTGAACGGGTACATTTTTAATGTGTTTAGCTCCAGCCAAAAAATCTTTTTTAAGCTTTTTGGAAAACATAGGGAAGGGTTATCACCCCTGTGACATTTGTTTTGCTGTCTTTCCTCCTCTTCAGAAGATTTCACCTCACTTTTTGTCCCAATGAAAAATGTTTTTTGAAAATTTGGGATTTTTTTGTGGAACAAGGATTGGAAAGCATCAGTGGAAAGGAGAAATGTTTTTCCCATATTAACTCTTACAGGAGAGAATTTCCCTTCCTAAGGGTAGATTTCATCTCACTTCCTGTTGTCTCCTTCCGTTTGCAAGTAGGAGTCCTTTGTAAGTTAGTTGTTTGAAAGTAGGGTCCTGCCCTATATACTCAGCAGAAATTTGGGCCTTAGGTGTTGCTACGGCCACAACACTGTAAGCCCTCACAGGGCCCTGCTGTGAAATATTAGATCAAGAATTGTAATTACATGCCCCTGTTGAACAGGAGCTGAAAAATTAGGCCTTAGGCACTGGTGCTGGTGCCACAACACTGCAACCCCTCACAGACACTCTAGTTGGAACGCAGGAACGAGCCCTGCTGCAAAGTATTGCATCAAAAATTGTAATTACACGCCCCTGTTAAACAGGGGCAGAAAAAATGGGCCTTAGGCACTGCTGCCACAACACTGCAACCCCTCACAGACACTCTAGTTGGAATGCAGGAACGAGCCCTGCTGCAAAGTATTACATCAAAAATTGTAATTACACGCCCCTGTTAAACAGGGGCTGGAAAATTGTGCCTTAGGCACTGGTGGTGGCGCCCAGAACAAAAAATGTTCTTACAAGCTATCAGCGTGATGATTGAGGAGGAAGAGGATAATTACTCAGGGATAGTCACTCAGCATCAGCATAGGCAGTCTTTGAAGGGATCTGAGATTTCAAAAAAAATTATTCGGTTAAATCAGCATCAGGTGCTTGGTAGCTGGTGGTGATCCAAGACTGATTCATTTTTATGAAGGTCAGTCAATCGACCGAGTCAGTGGACAGACGCACCCTGTGATCGGTTACCACGCCTCCAGCAGCACTGAATGTGCGTTCCGAAATAACGCTGGATGCAGGACAGGCCAGTAGCTCAATTGCATACTGTGCAAGCTCTGGCCAGTGATCCATCCTCAAGACCCAGTAACTCAGAGGATTTTCGGTGGGAAAGGTGTCCAAGTCTGATCTTGCCCCTAGGTATTCCTGCACCATGTAAAACAGACGCTGGCGATGGTTGCTGGAACCGATCATACCTTGGGGCTGCGGACCAAAAAATTGTCTGAACGCATCGGTCAGACGGCCACCTTCTCCACCGCTCCTTCTTTGACTGACCAAAGCCTCAGCAACACGTTGTCCAGAAACAGCTGCCTGACTGTGGTACTAATAGGATCAAAAGAACACCAGCAATTTTCTTCAGGTAGCTGTATTTACTGTAACAAGACAAGCCTGCCTGTCAGTAAGAAGATAACAGAAACAGATCTAGCTGAACACTGTGAGCAGGACGCACCCCACTAACTTGTAGGTTTTGCAGAACACTGTGAGCAGGACGCACTGCACTAAATGTAAATAGTCTAGCTGCCTGACTGTGGTACTAATAGGATCAAAAGAATACCAGTAATTTTCTTCAGGTAGCTTTATATACTGTAACAAGACAAGCCTGCCTGTCAGTAGGAAGATAACAGGAACGGATCTAGCTGAACACTGTGAGCAGGACGCACTGTACTAAATGTAAATAGTCTAGCTGCCTGACTGTGGTACTAATAGGATCAAAAGAACACCAGCAATTTTCTTCAGGTAGCTTTATATACTGTAACAAGACAAGCCTGCCTGTCAGTAGGAAGATAACAGGAACGGATCTAGCTGAACACTGTGAGCAGGATGCACTGCACTAAATGTAAATAGTCTAGCTGCCTGACTGTGGTACTAATAGGATCAAAAGAACACCAGTAATTTTCTTCAAACTACTGTAACAAGACAAGCCTGCCTGTCAGTAGGAAGATAACAGGAACGGATCTAGCTGAACACTGTGAGCAGGACGCACTGCACTAAATGTAAATAGTCTAGCTGCCTGACTGTGGTACTAATAGGATCAAAAGAACACCAGTAATTTTCTTCAGGTAGCTTTATATACTGTAACAAGACAAGCCTGCCTGTCAGTAGGAAGATAACAGGAACGGATCTAGCTGAACACTGTGAGCAGGATGCACTGCACTAAATGTAAATAGTCTAGCTGCCTGACTGTGGTACTAATAGGATCAAAAGAACACCAGTAATTTTCTTCAAAATACTGTAACAAGACAAGCCTGCCTGTCAGTAGGAAGATAACAGGAACGGATCTAGCTGAACATTGTGAGCAGGACACACTGCACTAAATGTAAATAGTCTAGCTGCCTGACTGTGGTACTAATAGGATCAAAAGAACACCAGTAATTTTCTTCAGGTAGCTTTATATACTGTAACAAGACAAGCCTGCCTGTCAGTAGGAAGATAACAGGAACGGATCTAGCTGAACACTGTGAGCAGGACGCACTGCACTAAATGTAAATAGTCTAGCTGCCTGACTGTGGTACTAATAGGATCAAAAGAACACCAGTAATTTTCTTCAAAATACTGTAATAAGACAAGCCTGCCTGTCAGTAGGAAGATCTAGCTGAACACTGTGAGCAGGACGCACTGCACTAAATGTAAATAGTCTAGAAGATAACAGGAACGGATCTAGCTAAACTGAATACAGTGTATATATATATATATGCAACACCTGGGATGCATATATATACACAATACACTTTAAGTGCAGCTAACTGACTGACTGTCCTGCCTAATCTAGCTAACTCAAATGAAATGACACTGTCTCTCTCTCTCTCTATTTCTCAGCACACCGGAACACACTACACAGGGCCGCCGTGCAGGCGGCCTTATATAGTGTGGGGCGTGTACTAAATCCCCTGAGCCATAATTGGCCAAAGCCTCCTTGGCTTTGGCCAATTACAGCTCTCTGTTAAGGCGGCGCTGTGATTGGCCAAGCATGCGGGTCATAGTGCATGCTTGGCCAATCATCAGCAAGCAATGCACTGCGATGCCGCAGTGAATTATGGGCCGTGACGCGCCACATGAATTTGGCGCGAACGGCCCATATCGTTCGCAATTCGGCGAACGACCGAACAGCCGATGTTCGAGTCGAACATGGGTTCGACTCGAACACGAAGCTCATCCCTAGCAGCCGCAATCCACACAATCTCATTCTATTCCTCTTCAGGCTAGAACCAGCCTCCCCTTCTCCTGTGCCCTTTGGGATGCCTGCTCTGTTTGTAACAAACTCACCACCGTCCATGACCTATTTATCACAAACTCTCTGAACCTACTTGCAATTACTGAGACCTGGATTCAAGAATCTGACCTTTCTTCTCCTATTGCTCTCTCCTATGGTGGCCTCCTGTGGACTCACTCTCCCAGGCCTAGTGGATGGAAAGGAGGTGGTGTTGGAATCCTCCTATCCCCTCAAAGCACTTCTCAGATTCTTCATTCACCCCCCTCTCTGTCCCTCTCCTCATTTGAAGCTCACTGTATTCGTCTATTTTCTCCAGTTTCATTGAGAATTGCTGTGATCTATCAGCCCCCTGCACCGGTATCAAACTTCCTTGATGACTTTTCTGCCTGGCTACCCTACTTTCTCTCTTCTGAAATTCCAGCAATCATTCTTGGTGACCTCAACATCCCTGTTAATCTTAACACTCCCACTACTTCTAAGCTGCTGAGCCTAACCTCCTCTTTTGACCTAAAACAATGGACACTCTCTTCTACTCACTCTGTTGGGAACTGCCTTGACCTCATATTCTCCTACCTATGCACTCCGCACAACCTCTCCAATAGTCCTTTTCCTCTCTCTGATCACCACCTTATTCGTTTGAAGCTCTCCTTGTCTGCCTCCTCCTTGCCTTCCAACTACCAAACTATTACCCGTAGAAACCTTCGCCTTCTTAACCCTTCTCTTCTTTTTTCTGCTACTAATTGTCTCTATGACAAAATCTCATCCTTGTCCTGCCCCAAATTGGCCACTTCTGTCTACAATAGTTCACTGTCATCCACCCTGGATACCTCCCCCCCCTCCGCACTACACATAGAATCAAGCCCCGACCGCTACAACCCTGGCAGACAGACAATACCAGAAGCCTCAAAAAACGCAGCCGCGATCTTGAGCGTCTGTGGCGTAAGAGTAAGTCACAGCAAGATTTCAGCCAATATAAATCTGTCCTCCAAAAATACCATTCCTGCCTCCACACTACCAAACAGACCTACTTTAACACTCTCATTAATATCCTCTCACGCAGTCCCCGTCAACTCTTTTCTACCTTTACCACTCTACTTCGTCCTCCATTACCTCCACCCACTAACTTACTCAATGCCCAGGAGATTGCTAATCACTTCAAAAATTAGAGTGAGACAATTGGTCTCGAGATCTCCGCTCTACAGATATCTCCCTCAATTTACACTCCTTCTCCTCCTACACAATCAATACTTCCCTCTTTTAACCCAGCTACTATAGAAGTCACTAAACTTTTATAGTAATGCCCACCTAACCTCCTGCCCCCTGGACCCTGTTCCTTCTCAAATACTACAGGCATCATCTGACTCTGTCCTACACTCTTTAACTTATATATTCAACCTCACACTCTCTACTGGCATCTTCCCCAACCCTCTAAAACATGCGCTAGTCACTGGATGTCAAAGTACTTCCTCAAACTGAATCTATCTAAAACTGAGCTCTTAATATTTCTTCCCCCACGTGCCCATTCCCCTGACTTCTCTGTCAAGATCAATGGCACATCTATCAGTCCGTCCCCACATGCCAGGGTGCTAGGGGTAACCTTAGACTCTGAACTGTCCTTTCAGGCCCACATACAATTCCTGTCCAAATCATGCCACCTTAGCCTCCGCAACATTTCCAGAATATGCCCCTTTTTAACTAATGACACCACCAAGCTTCTAATTCACTCCCTGGTTATCTCTGGCCTTGACTACTGCAACTCTCTCCTCATTGGATTACCTTTACATAGACTATCCCCCCTTCAGTCCATAATGAATGCCGCTGCAAGACTCATCCACCTTACCAACCATTCAGTGTCCTCCACCCCTCTCTGCCAATCCCTGTACTGGCTTCCACTCACCCTCAACTAATAAAATTCAAAGTTCTAACAATAATTTACAATAAGTCATCCATAACTCTGCCCTCAGCTACATCACTAACCTAGTCCCAAAACACCAACCAAGCCGCTCTCTTCGGTCCTCCCAAGACCTCCTGCTCTCTAGCTCCCTTGTCACCTCCTCCCATGCTCGCCTCCAGGATTTCTCCAGAGATTCTCCCATCCTTTGGAACTCCCTAACCCAATCTTTCCAACTGTCCGCTAATCTATCCATCTTTAGAGGATCCCTGAAAACCCTTCTCTTTAAAGAAGCCTATTCTGCTTCTAACTAACACTGTTTTACTTCCTCCGTCAGCTCATCCCCCACAGATATTACCTTTTTTATCAATTGACCCTTCCTTTTTAGATTGTAAGCTCTAATGATCAGGGCCCTCTGATTCCTCTTGTACCAAATTGTAATGTAACTGTAATGTCTGCCTTTATTTTGTTAAGCGCTGTGCAAACTGTTGGCGCTATATAAAACCTGAATAATAATAATAATAATAATAATAATAATAATAATTATACTATGTTGAAACTGCGGAGTTTGGTTTGTATACTTTTCTAACTCTATGTTTCTCTACTCATCTATAACTTGTGTTATTGACACAGTGGGGTTGATTTACTAAAACTGGAGAGTGCAAACTCTGGTGCAGCTGTGCATAATAGCCAATCAGCTTCTAACCTGTTCAGTTAAGCTTTGACAAAAAAAATGGAAGTTGATTGTTTCTATGCACAGATGCTCTATATTTTGCACTCTCCAGTTTTAGTAAATCAACCCTAATGTGTTTTGAACTTTGTTTTCTGCTGCCTAGTACTGGATGTGATCCTGTGTTAGCCACTGAGGCCAAGGTCTTTTAAAACTGTTCTAAATGTGCTTCCCACTCCTCTATAGAGGCCACGGTGTCACAGAGCAATAAATATACCGGCTACTAAACTCTGGATCAAGGTATTGTATCCAGGGGAAAAAAATCCAAACATAGGTAGACATGGGAGTCCTGCCCATGAAAATAGTAAGTAGAGTACTCACCTAATAAAATGCTAGGGGGTGTTATCTAAAAAATACTAGAATAACCTCAAAAACAAAAAAGGGAGAAAACAGAAACACACCCAAAAGATTTACCTCTACTAAATTTATTATGCATATATATTGCAGCAATGAAAACATATAAGCATCATAACAATTGAGTCCCTCCAGTCCTACATCCCCACCCTGCAATGAATACCTCCCCTATTAGCCCTTCCAGTATCAAACCCTACAAAAAAATACTCCGGGCCCTCACCTATGAGGGAGCGGCATGCAGCCCAACAGTGGGAGCTGAGCATATCCTCCTTAACTAAAGGTGCCCTCAACAGCCCTAATAGCCACCTGACAAAAAATGAATCGTGCTACCAAACCCCTGATATGAAAAGTACCCCACCTTAAAATCACAATTGGTGAATGGGGCACATTAACCAGAGCACAGCAGAGGTAGATATACCCATGTAACCAGCCCATCTTAGCCCAACAAGGACAACCAGCTGATCTAAAGGGTGAACAGAGACATGTCAGTCAAATAGTCATGGTCAAGTCCCCAGTAAATTCCAGATCTAGTCAACAAATGAGGGTAGTACAAAATGAAGTGATGAAATGATCTAATAAAAGTGCTGAGACACCGATAGGAGATTCCCATGTAACTAGTAGACACTTTCAATGTGTTAGACAATGCTGAGGAGATGGGCAGTCCATCTGAAGCAATGGTAAATACCAGCCAGTAATGATGAAAAAAAAAACAGTGGTAAATCAACTTGAATGCAGTGGATCCTGGTATATAAGCTGGTATATAGGCTGAGTACAATGCTGTATAGACTTCCACACATCACATAGAAACTGGCCTACATAGCGGGGCAGGTCCTATGGCTGCTAGGTAGCACTCCACCTGTTAATCATGTAGCCTGTCAAACCTGTATTAGGCAGTGGGGGTCACATGTACTTACAATCCTCCATCCACTCTGGCTTCTCAGTATTCTGGTGTTTGACGGGTGAGCTACTACCCATCTGATGTAAGTCGATCACGGCAGGTGAAAACTCCATGCAGAGGCGTATCTAGTGAAAATGGCGCTTATGACAAGCACTGAAACTGTGCCCCTGTCAAAACATTTGAAACCCATCTTTAAGATAACCTTAACAAGAAAAAAAAAAAAACAGCACTAGTTGGATTAAACATAGCACTGGATATGTTTGTTTACATTTCCCTGGAGATCTCTTTTAAGTAGAGCCATCCATGCACGCCAGCCTGCCTCTGATACCTCCAATCCCCCCCCCCCCAACATTCCTCCTACCACAGCATGGACACTGTCACCACGCACTCAGACCGGCTGTGACCTCTCCACCGGAAGCTCTCATCTCTTTTTTTCCCTTTTGCCACAACCAACTTGGCGCCTGGCGTAGTCCTCTTTTTCTTCCGGCTGTCTGCAGCAACATGCCATGCACAGCATCCCTATGGCAACGGGATGTCTTCCTGTGCAACTTTATTAAGGTCACTGTTGCATAGATAGAGGCTGCAGCCTGAGACAATGGTGCACCATGGGAGTTGTATCCTGGGGTGACAGGTGTGTATTGATGACAGGTCTATGGAACTGGCACACTGATCCATGTCCATCCTAGGATGGAGGCAGAGATACTCAGGTTTCCAACAGTCCCTCTGGTGCTGGCATAATCTCCTCTGTACCAGTTTTTGGGCCTCTTCAGTGGCCAGTTTGGAATCATGTCACTACTGCGCATGCGTGGGAGCTAGTCATCCGAGCACACAGGATCAGGCCAGCCGCAGTAGGCTTGCGCAGCTAATCCTATATTCCAGGGATTGCTGTGATCAGGTAGGTAGGTGTAGTTTATTGCAGAAGACACATTTCCTGTCTTTTCTGCAATCAATGCCTGCCTGCTCACACTGAGTTACAGTAGAACTTTATTTTTGCTTTAATATTTGGTAAACTGATATATTCCTTTCTTGTTTTGGGGTTCAGTACCACATTAAGGAAACCCCTGCACATCTTATACACAAACCAAATGAAACAAGAAATACACACAGGGATACCATACTAGTTTAATACTAATGAGAATAAAATAGGCAGCTCTAAAATAAATGTTCTGATTAACAGTCCCAATAAAAACGTCTGGTGGGAGCTCACCATTTCAATAAGCATAGAAAAGAAGACCCACAGTGCTTATACCTGAGTGATAGAGGTGGATGCACTACCCACTGAAAACACACATGGCTGACCCTGATAGTGTGTCTATGTTACTGGTGCACTATACACATATTGTCAGCCTCGGGTCACCATCTTCTCTGACTCACCTGTTTAGGAGAAAAAGTATTCAGAACCCCCTTAATTTACACAGCGTTCGGCCCCAACGGTTCTGGCGCTCTTTCTTCCACTTTCCAGGTAACAAGTTCTGGCATCTCCATAGTTGCTAACATTGCAAAAAAAAATGTGGGACACTTTTTTGGTTGTAGGCGGAGCCGTATAATAATTAGGGGGTGGGGCATGCGTTTGTAGGCGTGGCTTCGTAAAAAATAAAACTGTAGCACGCAAAGCGAGCCACGACGAAAAATGGGCATGGTTTATGTGCAATAGTGGGCGTGGTTTAAATGGGCGTGGCTCAAAGGGGGTGTGGTTAGAGTCTGAGATGAATAAGGGATGGAGAGGGAAAGGGGGAGAGAGGAATGAAGGGACAGCAGACCCAGATCCTACACAACAATAGAAATATGTGTATTCTAGAAAGTTTAACAATCAGCAGATAAAGATACTCCAACACCTGGTGTTAGCGCTTCAATCATCCCGACACCATGATTGTTATGGTGTCAGGATGATTGAAGCGCATTATTTCTACTATTACTATTGTAATATAAAATGAAATCATTCAACTCACCATAATGCCGAATCAGTGGGATCCCTGAGCGTGTCACTAGCCACGTCGCCTGCCACCAGCAAAGTCCTTCCTTGCATCAGGGGTCCCCAGCAGAGTCTGTCCTTGCATCAGGTGCCCCCAGCAGAGTCTGTCCTTGCATCAGGTGCCCCCAGCAGAGTCTGTCCTCGTATCAGGTGCCCCCGGCAGAGTCCCTCCTTGCATCAGGTGCCCCCAGCAGAGTCTGTCCTCGTATCAGGTGCCCCCGGCAGAGTCCCTCCTTGCATCAGGTGCCCCCAGCAAATTCAGTCTTTACACCAGGTGTTCCCAGCCTCAGTCCTTAAATCAGTGTCCCAGGAAGAGCCATAGTTACCCCCCCTGTAAATAGTTACCCCCTCCCCCTGTACATAGTTTCCCCTCTTCCCCTAGTTGCCCCCCTTGTATATAATTACCCTCCTGTGCATAGTTACCCCCCCTGTACATAGTATCCCCCCTGTACATAGTAACCCCTCCTGTACATAGTTAACCCCCCTCCTGTAAATAGTTAACCCCCTCCTGTAAATAGTTAACCCCCCCTCCTGTATATAGTTAACCCTCCCCTCTCCTGTACATAGTTAACCCTCCCCCTCCTGTATATAGTTACCCCCCTGTACATTAAAGTTAAATTGCTGCAGAGACAAGAGCCAGTGGCATCACTACAGCTGGTGTCACCCGGTGCGAAAAAAAAATTGGTGTCACCCCCCTCCACCAACTATGGTCCCCCTTCAGTACAGACCCCCCTCCCTCAGTAAAGACCCCCCCACTAAGTACAGACCGCCCCTCCCAGCAGTATAGATCCTCCTCCCTCAGTACAGACCCCCCACTAAGTACAGACCCCCTCCATCAGTTTAGACCCCCTCAGTATAGACCCCCCTCATCAGTATAGACCCATTCAGTACAGACCCCTCTCAGTGCAGTTCCCCATCTATCAGTATAGACCCCCTCAGTGCAGACCCCCCTCCATCAGTGCAAACCCCCTCAGTGCGGCCCCCCCTCCATCAGTGCAGACCCCCTCAGTGCAGACCCCCCTCCATCAGTGCAGACCCCCCTCCATCCGCGCAGACCCCCCTCCATCCGTGCAGACCCCCCTCCATCAGTGCAGATCCCCCTCCATCAGTGTAGACCCCCTCAGTGCAGACCCCCCTCCATCAGTGCAGACCCCCCTCCATCCGTTCAGACCCCCCTCCATCAGTACAGATCCCCCTCCATCAGTGCAGACCCCCTCAGTGCAGACCCCCCTCCATCAGTGCAGACCCCCCTCCATCCGTGCAGACCCCCCTCCATCAGTGCAGATCCCCCTCCATCAGTGAAGACCCCCTCAGTGCAGATCCCCCTCCATCAGTGCAGACCCCCCATAATGCCCCCCAGCACATGACATGTCCATTAGAGCAGACAGTGGGACTGACTGGCAGCACTACGGCCCCTGGGAGGAACTTGTACTTTCTCTCACTTTTTCCTCTCTCTTGACGGGCCGTGTTTGTGCTGTGTCTGGGCGCCGTGTGTTCAGTGGAGAGGGGAGGGGCCAATCCGTGCAGCTAAAGAAGCCGATTCATTGGCTGCACGGATCGCCCCTTCCTCTCTCCACTGAACACTAGGGGGAAGATCTAGCGGCGGCGCCGGCGGCCATTTTGCTGGAGCCAGCTGCTCAGAAAAAAAAATAAAAACCAAACATTCCCGATTTTCCCGAAAATCCCGATTCGGGACAGCCTCCGATTGGGACGAGGGTCCCAAAATCGGGATTGTCCCGGGAAAATCGGGACTCTTGGCAACTATGCATCTCCTGCATGTGGATTGGTACGACTGTGTGTGCAACATCCAAAGCAGTCCCCAGTGTACTTTGTCACTGAAAGATCAGTTCCGGCTTTTCCATTCACAGGATGTATGGTGCTGACAAGTGTATTGAGCTTTACATTTTGTGCAAGACATGCAGCTGGCGCCGCCCCTGCCGGGGGCAAATTTGAGTCGGGGAAGGACAGTGTCCTTAGTTCGGGGACTGTACGTCTGGTCACCCTATGTTGGGTGCCTTGCTGCCCAGCCACTCAGGAGCGCCCCCTTCATATGGCGCCCATGGCACTTGCCATATCTGCCATACTTTAGATACGCCACTGACTCCATGCCGTCTTCAGCGAGCTGACCTGGGTGTCAGCGGCTCCAGTCACTCTGGATATGGCACGGGCAGTCCAGTTTAATTCCTATTGGTCCTCGTGGAACATGCGGTAGGTGGGCGGTTAGGGGACTCGTCCTTGCATCTACATGTTTCACCACTCCCACTGGAACTCCACTGGGACATGTAAGACAGTGGGCTGGCAATCAATTAAGTATAGTCCCACCCCTTATCCAGTTAAAGTGACCTTAGCAATATAAAAAATACAAAAATACACAGCCCACCCAAAGTGCTATTTTGAGTACTGCTGGCAAAGCCTCATTAATCACATGTGATAGCATATATTTCCAGTTAAAAAGATAAGCACCCCTTCCTCTAATCCAAACAATAACGAAGGTGCTGACATACGGATGCCATAAATCAGTGGCCATATGGGGACTCAAGTACTATCCCTTTCGTAATTGTCACAGGGTTACCAAGTCCACCTGAGGTTGAGGTTAAATATTTACTGCACCCCCCTCCCTCATAGGTAAGGGGTATTTTATTGTAAGGTTTTACTGGAAGGGCTAATAGGGGAGGTATTCAATGCAGGGTGGGGATGTGGGACTGGAGGGACTCAATTGGTGTGATGCTTATATGTTTTCATTGCTGCATTATACATGCATAATAAATTTAGTAGAGGTAACTCTTTTGGGTGTGTTTCTGTCTTCTCTCTTTTTTGTTTTTGAAGTTATTATTGTATCCAGGGATTTATTTACACCCAATCTATAGCTGGGCTGGATATTTTACCATTGACACTATTATAGTATTTACTTATCATTTTTAGAGGAGCCTTGTAGGCAGCTGTATCCATGTATTGCCCAATGCCCACACATATGCAGATACATTGTGCGGGCAACGCCACGTTGAAATGCTGTTCCTTTTTTATTGTACTTTAACAGTTGTAAATAGTTTGGCAATAGACCAGTTTTGTTGGGTTGTTTGCCAGTTAGATAAACGGTACACACATGACATGACTTCCTGGAATCAAAAACGGCTACACCTAGGCTTGGTCCCACCTCCTGGGCTGTATAATTTACATTTCATGTATACTGGCTAATGTTAGTAATGTAATATCTTGGAATGTGCGGGGACTAGGCACCCCACACAAACACTCTCAAGGATTTATCATCTTACAATCTAATGCGCACATTATTTGTCTCCAAAATACACATTTGGTAACTGACCATCTCCTGTCATTCCTCATACTCTAGAGGGGTATCTATTATGGTGCACCGATCAGTTCCATAGGAATGTATTCAAGTTAAAATTGACCTGCAAGGGAGATATGTATTTATTCATGCTCAACTTCATGCTCTACAATTTGTTATTATGGGTATATACAACCCCACCCAGGTAATTTATAGGTGGTTAAAGAAGTTATGGGATTTTGCTGCATTGTATCCTGAGGCATATGTAATGTGTCTGGGAGATTTTAATCTCCTTCTGGACCCAGTTTTGGATAGGCATGGGGACCCTTTATCCTCAATACCGCAGGGCCCTTCTGCCTTTTGTCTATTAGTTAATTTTTTTATCTGGTGTGACCTTCAGCATATTTTTAACACTCGCACCCGGGGCTATTCTTGGTCTATACCTTGCAGAGGTTGTCTCTCGAGAATTGATTTGGCCCTGTGTAACAATAAACTTATTACTAAATTGTTCCTTATTACTTACCTTCCCATAGGGGTTCAGACTACATACCATTGTTACTATTCACACTGGTTCGACAGGTGTGTAGATCTTGGTGGGTTCAACCCCTTTGGCTGTCCTTGATTGGGCCCAACATCAGGATACCTGACCATCTAAATGTTTTTTCTGGAGACTCATGGTACTACTAGGGATCTGATGTTTTGGGATGCTTTAAAAGCCTATTTGCGAAGAGCTATCATATCATATATATAAAGATCATCTCATGAGGATGAGGAAAAACTAGTGAAGGTTTACCAGGCAGCAGAGGCAGCTTATTTGGTCTCTCCTAATACTGCTATTCGAGTACATTGGGAGCATATATCTCATATATACACAGCTCCAATGTCTGCCAATGCCAAGCGGAAAGCGTTTTATGCCCAACAAAAATACTTTGAATATGGTAATCAATCCAATCACTAATTAGCTCATATGGCTAAACAGGATAATAGTTTGGTATTGACTAAATTAGTACAGATTGATGGTACTGAGGCTCGCACTGCAGAGGAGATTCTTTCCCATTGTCACAAATTTTACACTAAGTATGTATGTATGCTACTACTTTAAACCATAGTAGTCAGGATATTGAATCTTATCTCTCTGATTTACAATTCCCCTCTCTGACTCAGGAAAAAGTGACATCACCGGATGCAGATATAACAGAAGATGATATACATGAAGCTGTGGCCTCCTTGACAGCAGGTAAGGCATCCGGTCCGGATTGCCTTCCCTTGGACGTTTACAGCGGAAACCTAGATGTCCTTGCGCCCACCCTAGTGCAGATTTAATCTAAGGTCTTCCAGGAGGGGAGGCTGCCACCATCCATGTACTCTTCCACTGTGATACTTATACTGAAATGTGATAAGGACCCTACCGATGTGCTTCTTACTGCCCGATATCTCTGCTAAACATAGACTTCAAAATGCTTATTAAAATTTTGGCCAAACTACCTAATTCTGTGACTCAAACTATTATTCATCTGGATCAAACTGGCTTCATGGCAGCAAAGTCCACATCCATTAACATTCGCAGAATGCAATTGATTGTACAGCTTCAAGAGTCTAGTGTGTTGGCCTCACTAGATATCACTAAAGTCTTCGACTTTATAGAATGGCCTTTCCTGTTAACTGCTTTTCGATCTTTTGGCTTTGGGGAGAAATTCCAAAAATAGGTCTCTATCCTTTATGCAAGTCCCACCTCCTACCTTTTGGTCAATGGTTTATGGTTTGCAGGGATGCCCTATGTCTCTGCTACTTTTGCGGTGGCTATGGAGACATTGGCATTGAGATTTCGGCAGTTTCCTCTCCTTACAGGCATTACTTTAGGCAATAGATCCGACACTATAGGATTGTATGTAGATGGCCTTATCCTCTATTTACAAAATACTTTGGTGTCTTTGGGTGCGGCCATGCAGATCATTGATCAGTATGGCACATACTCGGGTCTTAAAATGAATTTTCAGAATTCAGCCTTGATGCCTCTTCATCCTCAAGCGTTTTCCTGGAAAAATACTCCAGGCCCTCTTAGGATAGTATCCTCATTTAAGTATTTAGGTGTAAATTTTACACTTTCTCTTTTAGAAGTCTTAAATGTTAATTTGGACCCCCTTCTTCAAGTGATTAAAACTAAACTCAATGTATAGGCATAACTCCCTCTGTCAGTGGCAGGCAGAATCAACCTAATAGTGTCTCTATGTAACATCCCATATGCCGGTCTCAGTGCCTAAAGCCTTCTTTAAAACTTTAGATGCATTATTTATCTCCTTTATCTGGGCAAACTATAGGTAAAAGTTGAAGTTCTCTATTTTGCAACGACCAAAAATTGAAACTGGTATGACGGTTCCTAATGTGTACTTCTATTACCTTGCAGAGCAACTACGCCATTTGACTGATTGCTTGGTACCTTTTACGCCGACTGTAGTGGAGTCACATTTAGCCTATGTTCTCAAGATAAATAACCTATTAATAGCTTTAGAGGCATCTCCGGCTGCTCTTTGTAGGGAGCATTTGCCAATTTTGACTTTGGTCTGTATGGCATGGAGGGAGGCAGTGGCGTCAGGAGGGGGGGGCTGACCGTGGCTATAGCCCCGAGTGGGCCCCTAAAAAGCCCTGGGTCTCGGTATTAAGAGTGACAATTATTAGCCCCAAGTCCCAAGGCCTGGGGTTGGCTGGGAACTTGGGGCTATTACCCCTGGGGCTGATCCTGGGTGGGTGCACGCCAGGCTGCCAGTCTGAAGGAAAGGGGGGGCGAGTGCCGCCGGACAGAGCGGGGATCTCCATCTCCCGCTTACCTGTGACATCCATCATAGGAGCCGGTCAGGAGGTGGGCTGAGTAAGTGGGAGATTCCCGCTATGTGTAAACTGGCAGTTCTCCTCTCCTGATGGCACTGCTATCTGATCAGGCTGTATGGGCACAGGTAAGGCTGATCTGGTGATGGCATGGGCACTGATCAGGCTGCATGGGCACAGGTAAAGGCTGAGCTGGTGATGGGTTGGGCACTGATCAGGCTGCATTTAAAGGCACTGGTGAGGCTGCATTGATGGGCACTGATCAAGCTGAGCTAATGGGCACTGATGAGGCTGCATTAATGGATACTGGTGAGGCTGCACTGATGGGCACTGGAGAGGATGAACTGATGGGCACTGATGAGGCTGCATTGGTGGGCACTGGTGAGGCTGCATTTATGGGCATTGGTGAGGTTGCATTGATGGGCACTAATCAGGCTGCACTGATGGGCACTGGTGAGGCCGCATTGATGGGCACTGATTAGCCAGCTCAAGGGAGCCCTAAGCCCAGAGTATGCTGTCACCTAGGCCTGCTGTACAGCACTGAACAGGCTACAGCTCAGCAAGGCAGCAACCAGCAAGTGAGTCTGCAAGTGGGTCTTTTTCCCACCTAGCAACACCCCTGGAGGGAGGCCAAAAGATTAGATGAGTTTAGTGATATTAATTTGGAACTTCCACTCTGGCATAATCATATGTTCTTCCATCTACAGAAATTTATAGACAGTTACTTCTGATGTATACACTGATAATGTATTGTCCTCTTTCGAAGAATTATAGAGAAAAAACTAGCTTCCCTGCACTGCCTTTTAAAGGTAGTTGCAGTTTAGACACGCTTTGTACACCCAGTTTGGTGCTGCTACCACCAAATTATCTAATTACCCACTTATAGACATATTACGGTCTCAGGAACCTGGGGGTGCGACCCCTGGTGTGTACTCCCACTTGCTATATGCTATGCTTAATAAAACCCCATTAGTGGTATGATCAAAATGGCAACATCTTATCCTTGATCCCCCATAATACTGTGTATTTTCCTGTTTTTACTGATATTCAATTTCAAGCCAAAAATTAAATGTTCTCTCTCTTTCATTTTTTTTTTTTTTTTGTGAGAGTATTTGCTGATTAAACCATTGTTACATAATGCCACAGATCCAATTTACCCATTTCGCTCATAAAGACCTAACACAGGTCTGGTATATTCCTTTCATGTTCTGATTTTATAATCTGTTCATCTCTAATAAAAGGTCATCAAATTACAGCATATTTTACCCTGCACACTTCATTAAAATAGTCTACAATAAAGCATTATGGAACACTCCTAATTTGATAGTTTCAAGGTGCATTAGTGGGCAAAGCATACAGCTTTATGTCTGTAAAGTGCATTTAATTAGCTTCATACTGTGTTATTTCTAGTGAACACTTGAGGTAAGGACTTTCAGATGTAATTCTTTAATTTTGGTTTACATGACGTACAACATTGAATATCTGACACTTGGTAAATCCCGCCTAATCCTCCATGCTCTCCAGGCCTCTATTCAGTATCATTTAAAATGTTAGGCAATAGACTGTTTATGAGGCAGGAGATGCATTTAATTAACATCAGTTACTGAAAGATATTATATTATATCTAGAATTTATTAATACTTAAGTAATGTAATGAAGGAGCAAAGGACATGATAGACAAGACAATGGCTGCTAGTAAAGAGTCAGGAATGAAAGTGACAGTTTACCAGATATTGTGTAGAAAAAAAGATCATTAAAGTATTTATATATTTATTTATGTATTTTTTTATTACAAACATGTTATACCTACCCACTCTGTGTAATGGTTTTGTACAGTGCAGCCCCAATCCTCCTCTTCTCGGGCCCCCCACTGACACTCCTGTCTTCCGCCCTCACCGAGTGTGAAATCACTCTCGAGCCATCACTGTGTATCCATAGAGCATGTTTCGGCCCCGCAGTTGCTCCCTCCTTACTAGATGTGATTGAAAGCAGTGGCAGCCAATGGCAACAGCATGGTTGCTTATAAACTGACAGTACTGTATGCATTATACCTATCTATGCATCAGGTGGCACTGCAGTGTTATAATATGTATTCTATGGTAATGTAATGAGAAGTGTTTGCTTTCCTCACTGTATTCTTGTATCCTCCCTGTTCTTGTTCCATGATAAAGACAAGACATGCTGTAAGATATGTTGAGCTATTTCTCCATGAAAGTAAATTATTCTCTGCAAACAAGAAGTTTCCAGCGCATTATATCAATACTCTGCACAACAATATTAATATTGGAAAGTGCTTTGTGGATAAACCTGCAACATATGTAATGCATGAATGGGTTAAAAAAGGGAAAATCAACACTTGATTAAATTAGAAGTGAAAATTCACTGACTCACCCCTATTGAGGGGTGAGGGATCCCAGAGTTCAGTAACAGGCTGAAAAGGAGGGGACATTGTCTCCGCCGGCCGCCATTTTATTGAAGTTCAGGAAGACGGCTGGGGGAGGGCTAGATGGAGCTTCTGTGTCGCCGCCCACCCTCCGCCCCGCTCCGCCTCACCCGCTCTGCCTCGCCCCGCTCCGCCTCCACTGGGGACACCTGATGTGAGGGGGAGCTCCGCCGGAGACATCTGATGTGAGGGGGAGCTTCGCCGGGGACACCTGATGTGAGGGGGAGCTCCGCTGGGGACACCTGATGTGAGGGGGAGCTCCGCTTGGGACACCTGATGTGAGGGGGGCTCCACTGGGGACACCTGATGTGAGGGGGAACTCCGCCTGGGACTCCTGATGTGAGGGGGAGCTCTGCCGGGGACTCCTGATGTGAGAAGGGGCTCCGCCGGGGACTCCTGGTGAGAGAGGGGGCTCCGTCGGGGACTCCTGGTGTAAGGGGGGCTCAGCCGGGGACTCCTGGTGTGAGGGGGGCTCCGCCGGGGACTCCTGGTGTGAGGGGGGCTCTGCCGGGGACTCCTGGTGTGAGGGGGGGCTCCGCCGGGGACTCCTGGTGTGAGGGGGGCTCCGCTGGGGACATCTGATGTAAGGGGGGCTCCGCTGGGGGCACCTGATGCAAGGACGGACTCTGCTGGGAAATCTGACACAAGGACGGACGGCTGGTGGCAGGCGACGTGGCTAGTGACACGCTCAGGGATCCCACTCATTCTGCATTATGGTGAGTTGAATGATTTCATTTTATATTACAATGTAATAATAGAAATATTTCACTTCAATCATCCTGACACCATAACAACCATGGTGCCGGGATGGTTGAAGTGCTAACACTAGGTGTTTGGAGTATTTTTATCTGCTAATTGTAAAACTTTCTAGAATACACATATTTTCCCCATTCTCCCCCTCTAATCCCTCTCCCCCTCTCCCCCCTCTCCCCCTCTCTCCCTCTCCATCCCTCATTCATCTCAGACTCTAACCACACCCTCTTGAGCCATTTAAGCCACGCCCACTATGCCGTGTAAGCCACGCCCATTTTTCGCCTCTACGCGCTTCGCGCGCCGCACTTGTATATTTTTGCTAAGCCACGCCTACAGACGAATGCCCCGCCCCCTAATTATTTGACGGCTCCGCCTACAGCCACAAAAGTGTCACACATTTTTTTTATACAATGTTGGCAACTATGGGAAAGGTAATTGTAAAAGAAGTTGGATTTTCCCAATGTGCTGTATCAAAGCACATTATTAGAAAGTTATGTGGAAGGGAAAAGTGTGGAAGAAAAAGGTGCACAAGCAGCAGGGATGACCGCAGCCTGGAGAGGATTGTCAGGAAAAGGCCATTCAAAAGTGTTGGGGACTTTCACAATGAGTGGATTGAGGTTGGAGTCAGTGCATCAAGAGCCACCACACACAGAAGGATCCTGGACATGGGCTTCAAATGTCGTATTCCTCTTGTCAAGCCACTCCTGAACAACAAACAACGTCAGAAGCGTCTTACCTGGGCTAAAGAAAAACAGACCTGGTGTCAGGAAAAGCCCTCTTGTAGACATTCCAGCAAATGGAAAGTTAAAAGAATGCCTGTAAGGGGCATCCGGCGCTCGCACGCGTGCAATAGCGCCAATAGCGCTGATAGCGCGTACACCCTGTAACAGCACTTGGCGCCAAGATGGGCTATTTAAACTTGACTGTTCAAATGCTGCCTTGCTTTCTGGTCTACAGCGTTTCCTGAGACCCCTGCTCCCGTGTTACCAGTTTCTCTGTATCCAGTAATTACTTGGCTTGTTCCTGACTAACCTGTTTGCTGCCCGCCCCGATCCCAGCTTGGACCCTGACTATTCTCTTGGTTTGCCCTCCTGTACCTGATCTGCCTGCCAGTACCTTGACCTGGCTTGTCTGTACCTCCCTGCTGTCTGCAACCTGCAACGGGACTACAGTGCACCTCCCAGCTGTCTGCAACCCGCTACGGGACTACAGTGCACCTCCCTGCTGTCTGCAACCTGCTACGGGACTACAGTGCACCTCCCTGCTGTCTGCAACTTGCTACGGAACTACAGTGCACCTCCCTGCTGTCTGCAACCTGTGACGGGACTACAGTGCACCTCCCTGCTGTCTGCAACTTGCTACGGGACTACCGTGCACCTCCCTGCTGTCTGCAACCTGCTACGGGACTACAGTGCACCTCCCTGCTGTCTGCAACTTGCTACAGGACTACAGTGCACCTCCCTGCTGTCTGCAACCTGCTAAAGGACTACAGTGCACCTCCCTGCTGCTTGCAACCTGCTTAGGGACTACAGAGCACCTCCCTGCTGACTACAGGATCCAGCTCCCTACTCCAGTGTTCCAGCCAGGCACTTGTGCCCCTCTGTACTTCTGAGCCCCTGTTCACACCTTCAGGGGTTCCTGAGTCAGAGGTATACGAGAGGCCGTTCTCTGCATTCCGGGCTCCACCTACCAGGTACGTGACACCTGGTCTGTTGCTCAGTGGTCCAAAGTCCTCTTTTCGGATGAGAGCAAATTTTGCATCTCATTTGGAAACCAAGGACCCAGAGTATGGAGGAAGAATGGAGAGGCACCCACTACAACATGCTTGAAGTCCAGTGTTAATGTCCACAGTCTGTGTTGATTTGGGGAGCCATGTCATCTGCTGGTGTTGGTCCACTGTGCTTCATTAAGTCCAGGGTCAACGCAGCCATATACCAGGAGATTTTGGAGCACTTCATGCTTCCTTCCACAGATGAGCTCTATGGGGATGCTGACTTCATTTTCCAGCAGGACTTGGCACCTGCCCACATGGCCAAAAGCACCAAAACCTTGTTCAATGACCGTGGGATTACTGTGCTCGATTGGCCAGCAAACTCGCCTGACCTGAACCCCATAGATAATCTATGGGGCATTGCCAAGAGAAAGATGAGAGATATGAGTGAGACCGAACAATGCAGAAGAGCTGAAGGCCGCTATTGAAGCATCCTGGTCTTCCATAACACCTCAACAGTGCCACAGGCTAATAGCTTCCATGTCACGCCACATTGAAGCAGTAATTGCTGCAAAAGGGGCCCAAACCAAGTACTGAGTATATATGCATGCCTATACTTTTCAGAGGTCGGATGTTGTTCTATGTACAATCCTTGTTTTACTGCTTGCATGTAATATTCTAATTTTCTGAGATAGTGGATTTGGGGTTTTCATGAACTGTAAGCCATAATCATCACAATTATGACAAATGACGCCTTGAACTACCTTGCTTCGCATGTAATGAGTCTATCTCATATATTAGTTTCACCTTTTAATTTGCATTAGTGAAATAAATGAACTTTTGCACGATATTCTAATTTTTCGAGTATCACCTGTATACCGAGAGAGTAACTCCAAAGGGAAACACATAGCAGTGTAATAGTCGCAAAATAAAAAATATTTATTAATAAGATTTCCACAAAAAGGCAACATTCACCACACCACAGTAAGTAAGTAACCGTATGCAGGGATGAGGCACTTAGTTGAAAGCACTGATGGCCAAGGAATTGCTGAAACAATTATGAATCTAGCTAGACCAATGGTTTAAACACATCAAAAATAGTCCTTGAAAACAATGAGGGGAACCAATCCGTTCAAATTGTGTGGACTGCTTGTTGATTAACCACTTCAATACTGAGCACTTTCCCCCCTTCCTGCCCAAGCCAATTTTCAGCTTTCAGCGCTGTTGCTGTTTAAATGACAATTGCGCAGTCATGCTGCACTGTACCCAAACAAAATTTTTATCATTTTGTTCCCACAAATAGAGCTTTCTTTTGGTGGTATTTGATCACCTCTGTGGTTTTTATTTTTTGCTAAACAAATTAAAAAAGCCCAAAAATTTTGAAAAAAAAGCTTTTCTTTGTTTCTGTTATAAAATTTTGCAGATAAGTACATTTTCTCCTTCACTGATGGGCACTGATGAGGCTGCACTGCCCTGCACTGATAAGGTGGCACCAATGAGATGGCACTGATGGGCACTGATGATGGGCACTAATATTCGACACTGATGGGTACTGATAGGTGGCCCTGATATGCAGCGCTGATGGGCACTCATAGGCGGCACAGATGGGCACTCATAGGTGGCATAGATGGGCACTCATAGGCAGTACAGATGGGCACTCATAGGCGGCACAGATGGACACTCATAGGTGGCACCGATGGGCACTCATAGGCTGCACAGATGGGCACTGAAAGGCTGTCAGAGACACTTTACCTAGATCAGAGTTGCGGCGTGTCAGACTGAGTCTAGTAGACATCCCGGGTATGATAAAGTTTGAAAAACGAAATAAAAAATTATAATATAATAAATAACTATAAATAATTATAACAAATAATAATATAATAATAATAAAAATTATATAATGATGTAATCAAATCAAAAACACTGAAATTTGCTCAGTTGCAGAATTTTAGCTTTTGTTACTTTTAGTGTTTGATGACGGATCTCCCCACAAATCACTATCGCTCAATTCTGCAAGTGATTCTAATTTATTATCGCTTTTTTCTAGCTGCTCTAAAACCACTTTTGATGTAAAGGGACAGTTTTGGTTGCTATGGACAATCTCCAGTTTCCTGGCAGAAAGAACAGTTTTATATATATAAAACTGCATGCAGGACACTGGGCAAACCACTAGGGACAAAGGGGATGTGTAGTTATTTGATACAGTACTGTAATCTGTAAGATTACAGTATGCTGTATCTATACTGTGTGTTTTACTTTTGAATTTACCGCCGAACTCCGTCCCCGTGCGTCGCAACGCTCGCAGGGAACGGAGCTCGGCACTGTGAATCGAGCGAGACACGGCGGCTCGCCGATCACAGCGGGGAGACATCGCAGGATCCAGGGGACAAGGTAAGTATGCTCTTCCTGGATCCTGCGATGCAAGCCCGAGTCTGGCTCGGGAATACCGCTTTTGGTATAAAAAATCCAACCCGAGCCAGACTCGGGAATACCGCCAGGGGGGTTAAGTGCCTGCAGGTATTTGTTAAATCAACAAGCAGTCCACACAATACGAACGGATTGGTTTCCCTTATTGTTTTCAAGGACTATTTTTGAGGTCTTTAAACCATTGGTCTAGCTAGCTTCATAATTGTTTCAGAAAATCCTTGGCCATCAGTGCTTTCAACTAAGTGCCTCATCCCTGCATACGGTTGACTGCTGGTATTATAGTGGGTAATGCATGTGAGCCCGGGTATTTTTCTTTGTTTTGTTTTTAACACTATTGACGACTTTGTCTTTAATTGTTTTTACTGTGGTATGGTGAATGTTGACTTTTTGTTGAAATATTATTAATAAATATTTTCTATTTTTGTGACTATTACACTGCTGTGTGTTTCCCTTTGGAGTTACTCTCTCTTGGTATATTTCTATATCCAAGTCCTCCCCTCCTTTTCAACATGTGTAGTGCCATTGAGAGATCATTCAATTTCTACATTATAAACAAAGTTTAAGTATCCATGTGTGCTTACTCAATTCTCTGGTATACTGGTTAAGTGATATTAAAGGCAGTTTTTTTTCTTAAAAATAAGGAACATGGCATACTTACCTGCTATGTGCAGTGGTTTTGCACAGAGCAGCCTGTATCCTCCTCTTCTTGCTCTGCTGGTGCTCCTGACCCCTCCCTTCTGCCCAGTGCCCCTATAGCAAGCAGTTTGCTATGGGGCACCTGAGTAGGCTCGCTTCCTAGACGCTGCTCTCTCTGCGTGTCCATTAACACATGGAGCGCGGTTCGGCCCTGCTCTCTCCTCATTGGCTCACTGGTTGTGATTGACAGTAGTGAGAGCCAATGGCTTGCGCGGATGTCTCAGCCAATGAGGAGGAAGAGACCAGGGAGAGTCGCTGCTCTTGTGCACATAACTGGATCGAGATGGGGCTCAGGTAAGCTGGGATTGCCAGTAAAGCGTTTGCCAGTAAAGTGTTTTCCTAAAGTTATCAAAGAGAATCTGACTTATGCAAATAGAAATATCCCAAATGCATCTTCTTCAGCTATCTTTTAGGAAAATCTGTCACTGTAGCTCCTTATGTCTCTAGTCTTCTCTATTATATGTACACTCACATGTCTTTATGAGCCTGTCTTTTTGAACAATAGCACAGTCATGCTGAACTTAAAAAGGCCTTCCCCAAAATGTTGTTACAAGGCTGGAAGCACACAATTGTCAGATTTGTCAATTCCTAAAAAAAATTGTATTTGCAGTTTCCACTGATATTTGCTGTCAACACTCTTTTTTGGATGTGTATTTGTATGTCCAACAAGCCAGGCAAATATATGATGGAAACGTATAAAAGAAAGGTGTAGAAATTGCGCCAACTCCTAAATGTGAATAAAGCAGCCGACACAGCAATATGACCGTTGCACTTGAAAATTAAAAATAAAAAAGTGTGGCGCTAGTGAATGGTGAAACTCCTGTTGCTAAACAGGTGAAAATAGTTTTTGGAGAGGAGTGAAAACACTTTCAGTGTAAGTTTGTGAAGTGAAAAGTAGTTATTATGTAAAGCATCCAAAAGAAAAAATTATAATAAAAATGAGAATGAAAACTTGTATATGTAGAGTAGTGGGATACTCAGTGATAACCTGTAGGTTGAAAGGTTGTTTAAGAGGGGTCCTGATAAATACGCTGAATCTTGACTCATGTGGATGATTCCAACCAGGAGAAAGAAAAAGCAAAAGGATGCCCTTACCAGATCAGGTGGACTCACAGGCCGTGGCGGTGAGTCAAACGAGCATATACCGTCAGACGGTGTGAGGTGAAGGCTTGTGGGAAGACTCGTGGAACATCTTGACAAGATTCAGCGTATTTATCAGGACCCCTCTTAAACAACCTTTAACTACCTCTTGAGAAGACGGTTGGCACCCTGTTGTTTGTGGGACTGAATGGGACTGTCCCATCTTGTCACTTGAGAGACTTTTGAGTTTCCATCTATGTTTGTCCTCCCTTAGGGATTCCGATGTCCTTCCTCTTGGCTCCCATTTCCATTGAATATTAGTTTTGTTAAACCACATACTCAGTTTATTGAGATATCTTGCATTGATATTTATTT
Source organism: Lithobates clamitans (assembly GCA_037952925.1). Taxonomy (NCBI): domain Eukaryota; kingdom Metazoa; phylum Chordata; class Amphibia; order Anura; family Ranidae; genus Lithobates; species Lithobates clamitans. Next base: position 964,013 of record JBBGZY010000748.1, read on the forward strand.
GCTTTGTTTTTTCTCTGGAATAAGGTTTCATATGCATGATTGTCTCCTATTCAACCTACAGGTTATCACTGAGTATCCCACTACTCTACATATACAAGTTTTCATTCTCATTTTTATTATAATTTTTTCTTTTGGATGCTTTACATAATAACTACTTTTCACTTCACAAACTTACACTGAAAGTGTTTTCACTCCTCTCCAAAAACTATTTTCACCTGTTTAGCAACAGGAGTTTCACCATTCACTAGCGCCACACTTTTTTATTTTTAAATATATGATGGAGCTCAGGTAAATATAATTGCATGAACCAAGTTGCAGCCTTGCAAACCTAAACTTGGAGCAGCGGGGAATTGTATAACTCTAATGCACAGGATTGTAACTGGTGATAATCAAATCTTAGACAATCCCCTTTGATGGAGGTTCTCATAAGCACACAGATATGAGCTCTATCCAAGATCACAGGCTCCCCACCCATAACCTTCTAATTTTCTGCCTGTTAGTGTCAGGAAAGACAAAATCGCGTGCACATCTGCCACTAGATTGATGCCAAGTGGGCTATTTAAACACCTCTGCTGCACTAGGGCCTTGCCTTATGGTCTACAGTGTTCTGCTACCTTCTACTTGTTCCTGTGCTTGATCTCCTGTTGCCATTCTGCCATCCGTCTGACCATGCTTGAACTTTGCCTAAACCAACCCCTGGCTTGCTCTTTGACCATGTTCCTGCCTGATCGTTCTGCCTATCTACTTACCGTTGCCAACAGTCTGAACCTGACTATTCTTCTGCCTGCTGCTCTGTACCTGACGTGCCTGGTGGTTACTGACCTGGCTTGTCTGACCCTGCTCTGTGTCCAGTCTGTGGGGGCCATCCCTACTGCTGCAGTCTGCCAAGTACCTGCTATCTGCCACCTGCCAGCCAGCCAAGTGCTTGCTATCTGTGACCTACCAGCCACCAAGTGCCTGCTGACTGTCTTCCAGCCTACTGAGCCTGCTGTCCTGCATCACGATCCAGCCTGCTATCAAGTGCACACAAACCTCTCATCTGTAACCGCCATCACCAGAACTGCCACGCACTCATGCCACTCCAGGCGCTTGTGCCTTCTGTTACCTTATCAGGGGTACTGAGCCAGAGGTGTAAGAGATCACTTTCCTCTCCACGTTAGGTACAAGACAGTTTAGGCATGGTAACCAGTGAGGATCATACTTTTATTTGAGAGCAAAGGGTGCAGTAGGTCATGCGGCAGAATTCTCTGCTCACTATGATGAAATACACCTAATATGAAAGTGCTAGTTCTAGTAAGTACTACTGTATATACTATAAAGGTGTTGCCTTGAAAGGTTAGTATTGCACTTATTTTATTGGGTATATTACAGCATAGGTTTTGAGCAATCCGTGCCACAATTCCCTGCATATTCTAAGACACAGAAATACAATCCTCAATGGATCCTGTGCACTCTTGGGTGCCCTCTAGCCCGCAAGATAGAAAAGAAATGCATAAAATTTGATTCTAGGCAGAAATAAAGGGCATAAATTAATGAAGCTCTGTATTCATTCACACATTCTTATTTTTTATTCATTATTTTTATTTTAATGCAAGCAGTGTAAGTCCCTGAATTTGACTTGATATCAGCATCTGCACAGCAGTGCTCAGATTAACAGTAAAGAATAGAATGACAGAGAGATGAACTTATTATTTTGCTGTTTCTCAGTTCACTGTCCAGTAACAGACTAGGGAAAGGACAAGACCTGTAATTGCTACTTGAAGGGCAACTTTAAGCATCTTAATTTATATACTTTGGATGTCATAATATTTTATACCTGGGAAGGGAAGCTCTGCTGACTTCCATCAATCAATCACGTGTGAGCAAAAATTCATTTTTTTTTCTATTTTCCTTGCATGTTATCAGGTATTTTGTGCAAAGTAAAGCTTCACCTTATTTACTAAGCTCTGGAGCACATTCCCTTGCAGAGTGCAACTACACTTGGGAAGACAACAGTTTATTTGCCTTAGTAAATCAACCGCTAGGTCTTCTGCCATGCCAAGCTGTACTGTGAAAAAGGGATTAAGGTATAAACTCCTAAAGTTAAAAAAGGAAATTAAAGTAAAAAAGCGATTGCTTGCCAAAGGACTGAATGGGTAGAAATTTGAATCCTTTGACAGGCAATACTTTTTTTATTATTCAGACACATACATTGTTAAGCCGTGTACACACGACCGGACTTTTCGACCTGACTGGTCCGACGGAACAAATCCTTCGGACAATCCAACCATGTCTGGGCTTTATCGGACCTTCAGCAGACTTTTTCTGTTGAAAATCAGACGGACTTTAGATGTGGAACATGTTTCAAATCTTTCCGACGGACTCGTGTCTGGTTGAAAAATCAGTTTGTCTGTATGCTAGTCCGATGGACAAAAAAGGACGCAAGGGCAGCTATTGGCTACTGGCTATGAACTTCCTTATTCTAGTCCCTTCATACATCTTTAGTCCATTCGTGTGTGGGCAAGTCCAGTCATTCAAAAGTCTGTCATAACTCCGTCGAAAGTCCGTCGGAAAGACCGTCGGACCTTTGATGCTGAAAAGTCTGCTCGTGTGTACGCGACATAAGAGTTCAAAGATAAAAAGCAATTGCACTGCTTCAAGTCCCAAACTTGCTTCTCGGGTCCTCTATTGCTCTGGGTGCCAGTTAACAAAGAGTAGTTTTGTGCAATTCGTTTAGTAACAAATCAAAGTTCTTCGGAATTTTGAAACTTTCAGACATTCGGATGCATTTGAATTTCTGAACAAGGCAATTACGAATAAAACCGAATCCAAAATAAGTTATATCAGAAATAGCAAATGGTTTTGACATGATTCGTTGATTCGTTAAGGGGCTAATGCCACAGCAGGTCGACTCGTGATTGTGATTGCATAATAAATGATCTTAATTAATTTGAATCAATTCATTTTATTCTATAGTGAGCAACTGAACAATTGGAAAGGAATTGGTTCATCTGAATGTCCGCTAAAAATAACGAATGGTTAGTTTATTCAATTCTAATTTATTCATTATTACGGATGTTCGACAGTTTCAGTTTTCTAGTGCAATCGGTTAATTCCTTGGGAGCTGGATTACGGGCATGGAGTAAATTACAGTCCAATCAGCTTCTTCATTTTGTGCTGGAGGTTGGATTAAGGGCAAACGTGCATTGCATTCCTGGGAACTGAGTGAGAAAGGGAGTTGTATTTGAGCAGAGGAGACAATATTTGAGAAGTAGCAGAAGAGAGTCCAGTCTAGTAAAGTTGTTGTCAAGATGGATTCAAGCTCTCAACATGAGGTTCCTATTCCTGGTACCAGCAGCAGCAGTGACACAGCAACAACAACCACCAGCACCTGTGAGTGTGTACCACCATTGACTGTGTCATGTATGTCAGCATCTGTATTGCCAGGCCCAGACAGTCATACTTCCACCACCAGTACTACATGTCATTCTAGTAGTCACGTTAGGCCTCACAGGAGCAACTTTTCAAAGAGGAGGCAAATGAAGCAGCAGGAGCAGCTTGCCTGTCCTATTTAGTGCCTCAGCCAATGCGTTCTGGCAGATCTAGCAGCTACAAGAGGCCAAGCTCTGATACTTTGACTAGCAGTAGTGTTATGCTAAGACCACCCTCCAAACAGAAAAGGTTAGAGAGGGAAACTGTTGATGCTGCAAAATCCCCTACTAGCAGGGCTGAGAAATCCTGCTTTGGGACCAGGAAGCAGTCGGCATCCATTGCATGTCGTTGCCCTTTTCAGGATCTTCCCCGCGGAACCTTCTGCACGATTACTACTAGTGCCAGTTTTGTCACCACCACCTCTGCTATGGGCATGTCTAGAAATGTGGTGACAAGTATATTTTACAGGAAAGGCCTGGCAGTACCACCAACACAGGCTTTTGATTGTGAACATCCATTTAAGCAACCTAAAGCTATGTACACACAATAGGATTTTCCGACAACAAAACTGTGTTTTTTTTTAAAGGATGTTGGCTCAAACTTGTCTTGCATACACACGGTCACACAAATGTTGTCGTAAATTCCAAACGTCAAGAACGCGGTGACATACAACACATACGACGAGCCGAGAAATATTAAATTCAGTAGCTAGTGTGGCTCTTCTGCTTGATTCCGAGCATGCGTGGACTTTTGTGCGTCGGAATTGTGTACAAACGCTCAGAATTTCCAACAACAAGTCTTGTTGTCAGAAAATTTGAGAACCTGCTCTCAAACATTTGTTGGCGGAAATGGCGACAACAAATGTACTATGGAGCATATACACAGTCGGACTTTCCGACAATAAGCTCAAATCCAACATTTGTTGTCGGAAAATCCTATCGTGTGTATGTCCCATAAGCGTGGAATATTAGAATATGAGCAAGAAATTTTGCGCACTCATAGTTCCACCACCACTACTAATGCCATCACCACTGAAATTATATCTGCAGGTTATAGAAGTGATCAGGGAGATTTTTTACTCCCATTTCCCATTAGCTATCAGGGAGAAATATTAAATTGGATTCCCCACTGCTGTATTCCCCTGAAAGAACAGCACCAGTGGCACCTGCCTCTCCTGTTTTGGTTGAGTCTCACATAAACGTTAGTCCTGCCGCCACCACGGTGAGTCCAGTAACCTCCTTCACTATCCCTGACATGAGGCCACCTGCCGTTTTGTCACAAAAACACAGCAGCACAGGCCAGGCTATAACCAAAAGTAAGCAAGTTGCCCTGACATTTGCGGCTGAAGAACAGACTGTCTCTAAAAAATCTTTACCACACAGTGGCAGCAGGTGTCGTTCCAAAATTTGGGAGCATTTTGTGTCAGTTGGTGATGGCCACATAGCTAAATGTAAACTGTGAGGCAGAAAAGTCAGCAGTGGGAGAATGTTGGGTCATCTCTCGAACTCTGGGGTGAACCAACACATGCGCACCCACCACAGGCCAGTGGTGCAGAGGGAAGAAAGAGGTGTGGGTCCTCCGTCTACCACAACAAGTACCAGCATTGACACACTCACCACCACTTCTGGAGCTGCAGGTCGTAGTGAAATCCAAAATAAATCCCTACAGCCCACTATCAAACATTTTGGTGGGTTACATTACTGGGGAATGTCCAGGAAACTTACGCGCCTCATTGGACAGCTCATAGCTGTTGAGGGTGCTTCTTTCAATTTGGTGCAAGGGGAGCCCTTCAAGCAGCTTATGGAGGCTGTGGCACCACAATATCATATCCCTTCATGTACCACATTTAGTTGAACTGTAGTGCCCTCGCTGTACAATTCATGTCTTGGGGTTTTGAAGGAGTTGCTGGGGAAGGATGCTGGCCAATCAGTGTACTTTACAATTGATTTATGGAGTGCTCCAAGTGGCCAGCATGACTTCCTGTCCTTGACTGCCCATTGGTGGCAGCCCAATGTGTCACGATATATACAACCACCACAAACAATTTCAAGGTCAAGAAAAAACACAAGTGCTGTGGCCCCTGCTACAGTGTACAAGACAGGATTGCACTCTTACCTCCTCCATGCTGAGGTGATGGATCAGCAGCACACCTCACAGAATATTCTAAATGCACTTCAGAAAATGATAGGGAAGTGGCTAGGGGAACAGGCAGGCAAGAATGCCAAAATGGGATTTGTTGTCAGTGATGCTGGAGCTAACATGACAAAGGCTATCCATGATGGAAGATTTGTATTTGTTGGTGTGCACTGCTGTGCACACATCCTGCATCTAGTTGTTAGTGTTATCATCGAGAGCAAACCTAACAGTGGAAGTTTAGCAGCACTTCTAGAATCATGCCATAAAATTGCTGGTCACTTCCACCGTAGTGTGAAGGATAGCCACCTTATCCGGCAGAAGCAGAGAAAGGTGGGCCTCGTGGAGCACTGCCTCAAACAGGATGTTGGAACGAGGTGCTCCCTCTCAAAATGGTGTACAGGGGTGGAGGCTTTAGCCGCTTGTCAAAAACTAAACTAAAATACAAGATTTTGAATTGGATTGAACCGCAATGTGTTTATACGAAAGTACAAGTCAATTTAAAGCAAGTTAAGCAATGCCATTTTGGCATGGTATTTACACACCTCTCTCTTAGTATGTGATTAAGCTTCTACATTTCCATAAGGGACAGAGAACAGCACTGCACAGAACAATGTGACTCCTCACAGTCCCTACCTGTGTTCTGTCTTTTCATTTGATTAACTGCTGTCTTTAGTGAAACAAGAAGAAAATGACTGATGAAGCACGGGATTAGAGTGAGGATAATGGTGTTGATAGCATTGCCCAATTATATACCGAAATACTGGCAAAAAATGAAAGTAGTTCATAAAGAGAACTTTCTAGGATAAAATAATTACACCCATTCCGTAAAACAGTAGTACCACCTTCATCACCTGCCACCAGTGCTGAGGAAAATGAATTGAACAAACTCTGAAGATGACATATGGATAACTTAAAATATGGATAACGCTGAAGATAACACATGTTTGCAATTGTTTCATTTGCAATTCAGAGTATTTACATATGTTAGCTTTAATGATGTGCATAAGGATAGGTAGGGAATCCCAGGAATCTATTTCCCAATGTTTAAATTGAATTGTTTCAACTGGTTGAGCAAATCAGCAATCTGCAATAAGCATTTACTCATTGAAGATTGGCTGATTTACCATAACTCTCCTGTTAAACCAATTTTCTCATCACTATTTAGACCATAGTAATCATTGATTTCAGTTTACTCTAGTAATATAAATAAAAGTAAAGTCTCATTGCCCAAGACTAGAATTCTTTCTAAGGTGATTTCCAAATAATCTGATCTAACAGTGTTTGGGTTTAATGACTAGACTCTTCATGATATGGTTTTGTCTGCTGGAAAATAATTTAATTTCTCTTGACTTGACTGGAAATTAAAAAGTGTACAGATATTGGCTTTACAGGCAGAATCTTTGTGAGAAATAATGTGCAGGAGCCAAGGTTTGAAATTCCTAGCTTCATCTAGAATTTTTTTTCCTGGTTCTCTAGAGATTTCAATCAAAAGTATTGAGACTATTTTTATAACACTGCACGTTTCTAAACTCTTTATCTAAACTTTTCTTTCTGTAAAGGTCAAGTTCAAAAATACCATGGAGGATTACAGTTTTACAGCTTCGAGTAATCATTTTAACCAGCAGTCAGCTGATTACAAATCTCATATTAGAACATTAAAAGATATTTTGTTGCACTGTATGTACACAGAATTTTTATTGTATTTCTTATTTTCTAAACTAGCCAATGTATTGAGCTGCAAAGCCTAGATAAGTTAGCCTGTCTTTATCATAATTAGGAGTAGGGTAATGGAAAGCTGTATAACAGCATTTGCTAGCCATAAAAATGCTTGTCCTCCTATAAAAACACAATAAAGTAATGTGTACATAAATTACCATCTGCTATTTATGTCCATAAGCACAACAAAATTAAATGAAAAATATTAGGAAAAACAACACTATCAATGCTAATAGCGCGCTGAAAACATTTTTGTGACTTAATGAGTCAGCGACTGTCATTGTTCTAAAGCTGTACTTTGTATAGTTAGTTACAGGAAATCTAGGCTTTAGAAAGCATTTTTCTATGTATAGTTTGTATATATTGCATATACCTGTAAATGCAATCCCTACGGCTTCTGATTGTGTTATTACATTTTTGTGATTGATCATAGCAGTCCAGGGAAAACTCTTTAGGTATGCTGGTCTTTTTCTGAGTTGAGTTACTGATTGGAAAATAATAAACTGTGTCAGGAATTAAAATATAAAGCAGCAGTGCAAATGCACTTAGTTTACTAACCCTCCCCCCGGCTTCTATTACCCTTGTAATCACTGGCCTATCAGCAACAAAGAGCCACTAGTCAAAATTTTCCTTAAACCTACATACACGCCACACTCTCCATACAATCCTCTCTGTTTGTACTCCATGCATCATTGAGTCCACACAATGGAAATCTCATTGAATTCATGTTGTTTTTATGTTGAGATATGCAACAGTTTATGTGTTAAGGGGAGAACAGTTTTGAGACTATGCTGCAAACAGTTTCCAATGATGATGGTCTTATCTTATTACCCATACTGACCTACTGTCATACACAGGAGACAATGTCAAGCATCCTCTTGGGTCCTAAGAACTGGTGGCTAGACAATGATATTTAAGTATGTACAGTATCACCCCTCACATTTTTGTAAATATTGTATTATATCTTTTCATGTGACAAGACTGAAGAAATGACACTGCTACAATGTAAAGTAGTGAGTGTACAGCTTGTATAACAGTGTAAATTTGCTGTCTCCTCAAAATAACTCAACACACAGCCATTAATGTCTAAACCACTGGCAACAAAATGAATACACCCCTAAGTGAAAATGTACAAATTGGGCCCAATTAGACATTTTTCCTCCCCGGTGTCATGTGACTTGTTAGTGTTACAAGGTCTCGGGCGGCTTGCTATGGGGGCACTCAGCAGCTTGGAGGATCCAGGAGTGCCAACAGGGGACCCAAGAAGAAGAGGATAGAGGCTGCTCTGTGAAAAAACACTGCACACAGAGCAGGTAAATATGACATGTTTGTTATTTATGAAAAAAAGGACTTTACAATACAATTACTTTTAATGAATAAACATAGGGGAATCGATCAGCCATGACACTACAAAATGCAGCCACAACACGTGAGCCCATTGTTACAAGGTAAGGCAAACAAACAACACAGGAAATATAATTCATAGTTGGCAATTGTCATGGATTGCCCGGCATAGTCACGGATTTCAAAGCCATGTCCAGATACATCTTTGTCCTGGGCTCTGTCCCGAAAATCAGAGCCTCTCCCTGCCAGTCAGGCAACAGCCAGTTAGCTCTGTCACACTGGATTTCCAGGGGGCAGCCGGTGCCACAACTCAGCTCTATGGGTCTTTTTCACATGCACAGGTACACGCATTGTTTAGCTCCTGGGCAGAATTCCTAATGCCGCGTACACACGGTCGGACTTTTCGTCTACAAAAGTCAGACGGACGCCGACGGACAAAATACGGCTGACAATCCGATTGTGTGTGGGCTTCCCCGGACTTACAGCGGACTTTTTCAGCCGCAAATCTGATGGACTTTAGATTTGAAACATGCTTCAAATCTTTACGTCGTAACTACGCCGGACCCAGAAATCCGCTCGCCTGTGTGCTAGTCCGACGGACAAAAACCCACGCTAGGGCAGCTATTGGCTACTGGCTATCAACTTCCTTATCTTAGTCCGGTGTACGTCATCACGTACGAATCCGTCGGACTTTTGTGTGATTGTATGTAGGCAAGTCCATTCGTTAGAAAGTCTGCCGCAAGTCCGCCAAAAGTCCGTCGAAAGTCTGTCAGACAGGCTGTCGGACTTTTGTAGCCAAAAAGTCCGACCGTGTGTATGCGGCATTAGAGACACAGAATGTGTGGGGACACATTCCTCCCACTGCCTCCTCCCCCAGCAGCTCTGTCCAGGCACTCTCATTGGACTCTGTCATCCCCGACGAGGAGCCTGAGAAGCTTTGCAGTGTGAGTGCATGAGAGGGGATGTAGCTGGCCTCTTTATTCTGGTGCAGTGTGAGCGCTGGGGGTAAGTTCTGTGGCTGTGGGATATCTTGATCTGCAGATGTTTATAAAAGCTGCTGTGCTGTTATAGAAGTAAAAGTCTGCAACAGGTATACAGTGTATATCCTTTTTCATGTAGCACAAACATCTCTCTCAACTCTCTCTCTCTTTCTTTCTTTTTTTCGTTCTCTTTTTCTTTCTCTCTTTTCTTTCTTTCTTTCCCTCCATCCCTCTCTCCCCCTCCCTCCATCTATCTTGGCTTGAAGGGGTTGTTGCAGGGTGATGCCTGCAGCTGCAGACATCACTCGGTACCATTTTTTAGAGCTGGCGGTTGGCTTTCTTTGGATCAGCCTCTCGGCTGTTATCCAAAGCCTTCCGCGGCTCGCCCGGTCTCTCCCGGAGACCCAAACAAAGCCAGAATCTAGTAACTTGGAAGCGATGTCATCACTTCCGGTTTACAGAAGGCTTAAAGGCGCCAAATTTTTTTCTAAAAATGACGATATTTAAAACATCCAAACTCCCTCCATAAAGAGTACCGGTCACTGTCTATTACTGTCACAAGGGATGTTTATATTCCTTCTGACAGCAATAAAAGTGATCAAAACATTTTTTTAAAGGGACAGTGTAAAAAAAATAAAATAAAATAAAATAAAGAAGAAAAAATTTTTTGTTTAAAGCGTCCCATCCCTCCCTGCTTACACAGCTGGGGGGGCTGTGTAATATGCAGGGGGGCTGTGTAATATGCAGGGGGGCTGGGTAGAGGGGGGCTGTGTGAAGTGCAGGGGGCCTGTGTAATATGCAGGGGGGTTGTGTAATGTAAAGGGGTCCAGTAAAGTCTCTAGGTTTTTCACCTTAATGCATTATATGCATTAAGGTAAAAAATCTTCTGTGCTGCAGCAGCCCCCCTTTTTCTTACCTGAACACGATTGTTCTGATCAAGGACTAGCCCAGCAACTCCGGCCGCTGTCTCAGGTTCTCATTGGATAGATTGATAGCAGCGGAGCAATTGGCTCCTGCTGCTGTCAATCCAATCCAGTGGCATGTGAGCCAGGGGCAGGGCCAAGTCCTGCTGTCTGTGTCAATGGACCCAGAAGCAGGACTCAGGGAGCGCATCCGAATGAGTGCCCCCAGGGAAAGCAGCTCTCCATGGGGGCACTCAATGAAGAGGAGAGGCCAGGAGTGCCGCAGGGGGAACTCAGAAAAGAAGGATCAGGGCCTCTCTGTGCAAAACCCTTATAACATGTTTGTTATTTAAAAAAACAAACCTTGACAATCACTTTAAGTGGAAAAAGTTTGCTGACCCCTGATGTAAGGCATCTCAGACTCTATTTAAGCCATGCCCAATATTTAGCATAATTGAAACCATGCCCATTTTTGGCAGCAGCACATTTTTTCTCTCCAGCAAGGCACGCCTAAAAATAAATGGCCTGCCCCTAATTAAAATAATACTCCACCTTCCTAAAAAAAAAAAGTGGTCCTAAAAAATGTTTGAGAATGTTGGCAGCTATGTATAACTACATTAAGAGACTGAGAAAGGAGGCTGTCCTAGCTTCTGAAATGCATTTCCTGGCAGCCCTTGCAACTACACATGTCCTGGCAGTGTGAGCACATCATCTGGCGGTGTCTTTTGTGTCCCACAGCGGCGGCTTCTCCCTTGTGCATAGTGAATGGCTGCAGTGGCTCTGGTATAGCAGCCACGGAGGGTCTTCCATTTCCACAGATGTCCGAAATGCACACTGATCTAAGAGACACGTTTTTATCCACTTCTGTTTGTGAGTGCAACTTATCTTTTTTTGATCTCTACAATAAACTTGCTTACTACACTATGGTCGGCTTGGCGCCCCTGTCTCTTTTCTTTTCTGATAACTACATTAATACATAGTTAAAACAACAAAAAAATGAGGAACATTTGCACAAATTCCTTAAAGTGTAACTTCACTTTTGTTGAAAAAAAACACCCCCCCCCAGGGTGATCTATGTACATTGCAAGGATTATAACAAGCTTTGTTGCAGATTCCTACCTTTTGTTATTCTGAAGAAATCCATGGGTGTTTGTCTGTGCCTCTGTTCTGAGTGGCTCTAATGGGAGTGGTTTCATAATGAACTGTCAAGTGTGCCACTGCAGGGCACTAATGAGGAAATCTGCTGCTTTCCCTTTAGACATGCTCCCATTGAAAGTATCTCTCCAAAAATTACATTTTTTTGCAGGGGATGTATGAAATCTGTCTTGTATCTTAGGCAGACTTCTGGGAAAATCGGTGAGCCAATCACAGGAAATGATGTTTCTGGGAGTGGTCAGTACACAACTCCAGGTAGCCATATTGCAATGCATCCTCAGAAAATTACAGTGGCTGCAGATTGAAAAGGAAAGGTAATTTTCAATAACGTTCAATTACAATATGATTAGTGTCACAATTATATGTGCTATATTATCTTTTCTTTATTTGCTATTTTTTCCCCACAAAAGTGGAGTTACCCTTTAAAGGTGCATGGGGAGATCCTTTACTGCCAGCCATTCTGAGTGATAAGCCCTTCCAGCAGTGCCCACTCACCGCTGTGACGGCTGACATCTTCTCTTAGTGTTTCTTCCGGGTTCGCGGCCTCCTGTGCTGTGAGTGGCCGGAGCCGCCATTTCCAGCACGGGCTCTGAAGGTCATGTACTGTTAAGCTGGACCATCGGCTGCATGCACTCTCAATATCTCAAAGAGAGGAAACATGCAACAAGCGCAGCAGGGGCCACCCCCTTGGACTTTTAAGGCAGAAATAGGAATAGTGGAGTAAGTAAAAGGCAGCAGAGTGCCACTTTTATTAAGTACACAATATGTAATACATTTTATAAACATGAACAGTAACATGTTTATAAAAGGCACCATTTGCTGTATGAGAAACAGCTGGGGCCGGACTCAGGGTGTCTCCCAGAGTGGCACACAGATGGAGACTTCCTTTTCGCCAGTGACGCCCTCACGCCCAGTGGAGCCGGGCTACGCCTCGCTCCTCCACGTCAGGGAGACACTCTAAAACTCCCATAGATAACAACGGGTCTGTGTCCGTGTCTGCTCTGCATAGCGGAGCAGACACAAACCTATCATCTGCCTGCTCAGCAGGGAGTTCCCCTGCTGAGTAGGCAGATGCGGACTACGGAAAACGCCTGTGTGAAACTGCCCTAAAGGTATAGTTCCTACTATGCAAATATTCCTAAAAGAAAAACCTGTTCTGAAATCATGGACAATGACCAATAAGTCTTCTAGATTCAGCATTATGCTAAAAATAAACAAAACATTTTAAACAATTTGATACAATTAGTTCTTGAAGCAGATTTTTTTAAGCTTATCCTGTCCCTAACAGCTGAAAATGTAGGAAAAAGAACAGTATTAATAATAAACAATACATGTTCATGCAAACTCTCGCAATGCACTTTAAAACTGCACATTCTGTATTCATTAAAGTTTAATGCACTTGTCGAAAGCTTCCCCATTGTACTGCGTACAGGAATAATGCTGTCCATCAACTGCACTAGTCATCACTACTTAAAAACCTAGCAGGACTGAAAAATGTTTTGCTTAGTGAGACAGCAGCCATATTTGATAGATTATTAAGTCAGCTCTGAGTTTATTAGTACTGTAAAGCTTTACAGAAAGGAAAAAAAAAGCTAAACAAATGTCAATCTCAGTTACCGGCGATGAAACACTGAACTGTCTGTGACACAGCAAAATTAATTTGCGACAAGGTAAATAGTAATGAGCATTGACATTTACAGATAAGCAGAATCAATTTATGATTTCCCATTACTGAATGCCAAATTGTGCACAATAACCATTTAGAACAGAACAAAGCAGCTCGCCGAGGCTTAAAATAACAACTTATCTAACATTTTTTCATCCTAAATCAAAATAAATCCACTTTTGTCCTCAGTCTCTTAAAAATGCGGTCAATAATTAATCAATTTAGGCTTCCGTACACTGAAATTATTTAAATGACTGCAGAGAAGCTGAGTGTTTTTTTTTTTCCTGATTTACGTTCAATTATTTTTATGCAGGGGTGATCCATGCTGTATTTTTGCCATCCCTGCATTTGTGTCAAGACAGAAATACAGTATATTGTCAAGACAATTGGAAAATGTTTCAACCAAGTGAACATTTGTACTCAGGAGCTACAAAAAAATCCTTTCTGTCTGTCAACGTTGATTTTGAAACACTTCTTTGAACTACAGGTAAGTATCTAAAAGCATTCAGGATGTAATTGAGCACTGCAATGCTGAAACATTAATATTTATACACAAGCTATTTCCAAGCTTCACAAAAAACATAGGAATAAGCAGAACATCAAGTTGAAACTTCTTTCCTTAATGGAAAAAGGAGAGGAGTTAATTAAGCAATATTCACCAGGTGTTGGGCAATTGCCTGAGGATAATTATATCCTCATTTTATTCTCCAACACAGATGAGTTTCTTAGAGAAAGCTATACATGCTAAAATCTATCCATTGCTTTCGTTATAATTCATTCCCCATTATACATTTTCAGTGGGTTTTCTATTAGCAGGTAGAATCCTGAGGCAAAGACGGATCATTAATTGAATGTCTCTCTACCCCTTCACCATAGAAACAAATGATGATCCATAAGTCACTGGCTGACCCTATGGTCTTTTCATTTTAGAGTTTGAAGTTGCCGCTGAGATCTTTACTGGGCATGATGAAAAAAGGGAAATAATTATATTTTTAAACACGATCTAGTACTTTGATATTAACTACATATTGCTAAATGATCATTGCCTATTTTATACATATTAAGTATGTAGGTAGATGACCCACAGACTTGCAGTCTAAAAGAAAATGTCAAGATCAAGCAAATGGGGGGGTGCAAGATGTAGTTAATAGGGAGGGACAGGTAGTATTTGGGAAAAGTTTTAGGCTGGGTTCACACAGCAGCATGCTCCGGCTCACAGCAGGTGTCCGGGGAGACCCCATTCATCGTTTCAGGTCCGATTTTAGCCTTACTGTCACCCTTCTATTGCAGTCTGCACCTTTATTGAGGAAATTCTCTCTCACTTTCTGTCTCAGTGGCAGGAACTCGCTGGAGGAGTGATGAGAAAATATCCTAATGTGGACAGAGACAAAGACACAAAAAAACACAAAAGGAAGGATAAGTGGGATTATAAATGGTGTCAAAGCCCCCCTGAGATGATTCCAAAAAGTCATGTTTATAGAATCAAGAATTTTATTATAATTCATCATTAATAAGTCTTTGGGAAAATAATTCAATTAAATGCATGAAAAAGCTTTCCTGAAATATCATCCTCCCTCATATATCAGTCATATGATTAGAAATATTAATACAACAATTAGAATGTAGAAGTCAGGAGGGAGGATGATGATTAACCCAACACATTTCACAGTTGTAGCTTCTTCAGGGGTTCATCACTTACAAATACTACCACAAGGGAATATATCACTTAAGCTGGTGGAAATCTTGCAGGACCTGGTATGGAGTGAAGTGTGACCGTCAATGACATTTGGAGATGATGCTCACGCCTCCAGCCCGGGAAGCCACAGGGCTATACATAAGGAGGAGAGACCATAACTCAGTTTTTAGAAAGAACTCAAATTCCTATAAAATAAGCACAAAAATAGGAACTAATAGGATACGTTGGGATAGGGAAGAGAGGGAATGGAGAGATGGGGGGAGGGGGAGTTGGAGTTCTTTCTAAAGACTGAGTTATGGTCTCTTCTCCTTATGTGTAGCCCTGTGGCTTTCTGGACTGGAGGTGTGGGCATCATCTCCAAACATCATCCACGGTCACACTTGACTCCATACCAGGTCCTGCAAGGTTTCCACCAGCTCAGATGATATATTCCTTTGTGAAAGTATTTGTAAGTGATGAATTTGATATATAGAACTGTCATGTGCTGACTCATTATATTGTTTTATATAATGTATATATGGTCTGTGTATTATTATTTTTTTCTGTTTCTTTTTCTTAGTAACCACGCTCAATAATATCCCCTGAACCCCTGAGGTAGCTACAACTGCAAAAAGTGTTGGAGTAATCATCACCCTCCCTCCTAATGTCTACATTATAAATGTTGTATTAATATGAACCTGAGCTGTTCACTTTTTCATGCATTTGAGTGGATTATTTCCCCAAAGACTTTTTAATGACTAATTATAATAAAAGTCTTGATTTTATGAACATGACTATTTGGAATTTTCTCTGGGGGTGCATCAGACTGTGTTTTCGTTTTGTTGTTTCTTATGTTTCATTGGGATGAGGTGCTGACATGTTCAGTTGGACCAAATATCTCTTTATTACAGAGACAGAAACACATTTTAGTACAGGTGAGAACCTTTTATAATTTCTCTCTGTGCCTTCCCATCCTGGTGACCCCACTCCTCTAATTTTTGACCATTGTAAAACATACAATGAGGGTAAATCCCCCAATAAAATCTTGACATAAAACAGAAATTAAGCCAGACAGGAGTTCCAACTCTTCTCTAATCTATACATAAAAATAAAAAAAACCTGGCTAAATTTGGATTTTAGGTAGCTGAGAATTCCCGTCTTTACCATCATTTTGAGATGCCATTATGTTTTTTTCCTTCCCCCTGGATTATACTTCAGTGCCAACCCACCTCCATACCCATAGGATGATACAGGCAATTTAATTAATCATTTACCTGATTACCTTGGCAGTAGTGGGATTCCTAATCTCCATGCGGGGCGCTGAAAGCATAGATTTCTATGAGTTTTTTTTTTTTAAGCACATGATTAGCGCCCGAGGCTCTAATTGGCTTCAAAAAGGTTGGGCTCAGGGCACAGAGCACTGCGCCCGGAACCCAACCACTTGTGACGTTAGCGAATCAATATTTGCTATTATCTCCTGGCTTCTCCTCAAGGCCAATCAGGACAGGAAGTGGGTCTTAAGACTTGATTGGCCAGGAGGAGAAGCCAGAGAATCCGTGACCTGGATGGGGTAAGTGCGGATCTGGTGGGGGGGTTTGCTGCCCCCCCAAAAAAATGGTGCACCAGACCCCACTGATCAGCACACAGCTGTAACATCAAACTAATTTTATTATAAAAAAGGTTTGGAAGCCTGCTATTTCTTTAAGGCATGTGACAGATAATACAGAAAAAAATCCAATACCCCAGTAATAGACAATGATATACATGCAGTATTACCTCACAGCGATGTCATATTCTTGCCACTAAGATAAATAACTGCATTGGAGTCCAAACATCCTTGCACATGAGACATTTCATTACAATTTGTAAGCTTTAGCAAGAAGTCTTCTTAGTCCAACACTAAGGTTAGGCATACACATGGTGATTTTCTCCATACTCCACCCTCACAGAGTTAATGTAGGAACCTTGTCTTCCAGCTATTGTGCTCAGATAGCCACAACACACGTACTGAATACCTGAACAGTGGCTGCATCTGATACAATGAAATTACTATTTGGCTGATAATTTTCCATTGGGCTCAGCCAATTCTTTAAATGACTCGACCTGGGTGCCAACCGGACCATCCATAGCTCAAATTTTGCTTGATAAGTTGAAATTGGGTGAAATTTGAGCCATGTATGGCTAGGTAAAGCTGTAAATTCTTACTCCAGCAGGTTTTTTCTTTTTCTTTTTTTCTTAATTCTGTATAGTATGAGGAAGGATTAGAACTACGGATGAGCCAAATGTACCTGAGTTCAATTCGAGGCAGGTTAGGTGAACATTATAGACGTGTCCAAACCACTTGAAGTCAACAGTATACAAATGTTAAAGGTTAGTTCTGAACATTTTCTAGGCTAATAGACAGGAGATTGTCAAAAAATGATGTAGGATGCTAAGTTTGTTTTGCACAAACTTTATTTGAAGTGTACAAAACCTACACTTCATTCATGGCGCTGTGCAGCAGCTTGATGCACTGTGCTGTTGTACAGTTTCATGTGATGTGGCACAATGCGATGAAATAAAATGTAGCATGTCTGCATTTTATACCAGCATGCTGCAACACAGCTCCAGGCTGTGTGGCAATGTGAATGGGACAGGGAACACAAAGAACAATGTTTTCTGTTTGTCCTTGCAGATCCCCTCATCTTTATCAGACCCTAGATGTGGGGCTGCTATAGATGTTAATGTGGTAATGTTTTCGGGAAAAGTTTAAAAGAAGTGCCTCTTGCAAGTTTAAATCTTAATGCATTCTAGTAAATTATGACAGACTTGCCTGGAAACTAAGCCCTGCAGCGCTGTGATGCCATGGCTATCCCAGTGCTTCCATCTTCACCCAATCTTCCTCCTGGGCATGGGCGTCTACAAGGGGGGAAAAGTGCCCCCCCCCCCGGAATCGGCAAGGTGTCCGCACAAGGACACTGGTGTCCATGAGCGGTCCTTGCAGGGTTCGCCATGGCCTCCGAGGACTTTTTCTGAGTCTGCTCTGCTGACTGCTGCTGCTCTCTGACATCTGACTCACTGTCTGAGAGACCTTCCCTCCCTCACCCCTGATCATCCGATGCCGCAGAGCTGCAGAGGCAGCAGTTCCGTGGAGGCATCTGTTGGCCACATAAGCCGATGCCTCCTCTATAATTCCGGCTGGAATTTCTGGCATGCTGTTGATATCATTCCGCCTCCAGGTCACTTCAAGTCCGGGAAGCCACTGCCCGTGGAATTCACAGCAGCACTGCAAGGTCAGTGTCACTGGGCACAATAGGAGACAGTAGCATTTGTATGGCCACAATAGGAGTTATATGGACACAATAGCATCTTTATGTTATTGTGCCCATAAAGCTGCTATTGTGCCCATATAGCTGCTGTTGTGCCCATATAGATGCACAATAGCAGCTATATGGGCACAACAGCATCTATAAGGGCACAAAAGCAGCTATATGGTCACAATGGCATCTATAAGGGCACAATAGCAGCTATATTGGCACAACTGAAGCTATATGGGCACAACAGCATAAAGATGCTATTGTGCCCATATAGAATTCAATGCAGGTGTAGTTTTTTTTTTGTTGTTGCAATTGATCGATTGCCTAATTGTATGTTTATTTTTACCTTCACTTGCTGTGGCTGCAGCATATTTTGCATGGTTTTGCATGTGGCTCAGATCACCATGGCAAAACCAGGTACACTCTCCCCCCCAAAAAGGCAGTGGAAGGGGGAGGGTCATTACGCATTATGTGATAATGACTAAGAACCTACCCTTCATGACATTGTCGAAAAAGGGCAGAGCATGGGTGACCTAAAACTGATGCCTCCCTCTAAAAAATGTTCTGTGGACTCCCATGATTCTGGGTTTTATATGTTCAGCCGCTAGAAGGGCGTATCTTAGGCACATGCGCACAGGAATTTCATTTACGCAGCACACAGAGCGGGATGTAAATTTGGTCTGAGCTGCACTTGGGCGGCTCAGATCACACTTATCGCTGACAGGCAGGGGGGGCATTTATGACAGAAAGGACCCCTCTGGTCTCTTTATAAAAATCCAGCCGATCAGTAGTTTTCAACATATTGACTTTACCGTCACTTTAACTAGGGACCTCACACAAAATAAAAAAAAAATTGTGAAATAATTCACACCAGGCCCTTCCAGTCTAGTATGGATTTTAAAATCAAGAAAAAATCTTGGCCCTCCCTCCCACAAAATCAACACAAGACCCTTATCTGAACACATCTGCCCCCCCAAAACCATACCAGGCCACATGTCCTCAACATGGGTGGGTGCTTTGCCCCAGTGCTTTATGTTGATGATGGGCCAGGGCTGTGGCGGGCTTATTGGAATTTGGAAACCCCCTTTAACATTAAAGAAGTTAACAATAAGGATGCCCATGCACATCAATCACAACAAATGATGCCCTACGACCCACTGAAACAAGGGCCTTGTATGGAATTTTGAGTCGGATTGCACGCCATTTTTTTTGTGTGTATTATTCCCCCTCAAAACCTTGACAGCAGAAGAGGGAAGGTGTCATCTAAAGAAAAAAACTTGTGTGGGGTTCCCCCATAAAATCCATATCCGACTTGAAGGGGCTGGTGTGAATTATTGAGGAAACCCATTCTGTTCTGGCCCTATTCATTTACTGTCTGTGACAGGAAGTCACAGACAGTAAATGAATAGGGCCAGATGATGTTGCTGGTTGCAAAAGATGCAGTGGGTGCTGGCACCTGCTGCTTTCCTAACAATCTTGATAGTGGATGACGGAAGCAGCCATATTTAGTAGTGGGAGATAAACCCACTACTATATATGAAGTTTGGCTCCTGCTAAACAAACTGAAAGTCCGGTGTTTGGATAAACTACCAAACAAAGTTCAGTCCAAACCTATGGAACACATGGAGATCTCAACCCTAGATAGGACCTCTGTAGGTTGCTTTTTGCTGGAAACCCAGCTCACAAAGCAGGAATTATAACTGAAATATCACTGTCTTCTTTCTCAATGACAAAATTGTCACTCGGAGTGAAAATTAGTTTGAAATCTCTCCCAAACAGACATGTCATCAATTCTTTTTAAGTAGAGGGAGAAAATGCCAGAAAAGTCATCAGCTCGTTATTGTAATTAAAAAAAAAAAGTAAAATGTAATAACAATGTTATAAACACAAAAGCAAACAAATAAAAAACAGACACACACAATACACCCCAAATGCTTAATGTATAATGATACACAGATATAAATCAGATTCCTTTGGTCTCTCTGCATTCATTAGAGGTCTAAAAATAGTTTTAGAGGCATAATTTTAGTAGAATAGTAAATGGTTGTAAAGAGTTTTAGTGCAGGTTTGCTAAAACACACAAATGTATCCATATTTTTTGTTTATTAACTGAACACAGTTTTATTGTTCATCATTTGTAGGAGTTGTTGAGATGATGAAATCAGAGTAAGCTATTTCAGTACAGGAGAAAGACCTGTATAACTGTGTTAGATTAAATGTAAGCCATACATACTGCTACTGTACATATATACTACTAAGATGCTCAACCCCATACATAAAATTACAGCTTTTATCAAATTAGTTGCAAGTTTGACTCTTTAAAAAGTAAGCAATAGGATAATAAATGCTCTGTTAGGCCGGCCATACACGATTCAAATCTTGGCTGCTTCAGCAGGTACTGGCTGAGATTCAAACCATTAATGGACAGGTGAAATGTACAAAGTTGACCGATCGATCAACTTGGGTACAACCATCCTACCGATTCTCTTAAACTTTTCACTAGCAGCTGGTATAGCCGGCAGAGATAATCACTGTCTTCTCCCTAGGATCCCTAAGTCTTTGATAATTTTCTGGAATTTACAGGTAATAACATATGACCTATATTATTTTCTTTAATATGGCTGAATAAAATATTGTTTATTCTTTTTAGACATTTTTTTTATGAGGGAAAGAAAATTATCTAAATCTTTTTGTAAGCTGTTGTTATGATTTTAGCGATATAACCTCTAGCTCTCAAGTTATCACTTAATTCATCAGACTGACAAAAGCATTGAAAATTGAAATAATTCTGCACTATCACAATAATTGCTCATGTAAAATAAATTGCTTGGTATGGGATAGATGATTGCTAGTATAAGATTAGAGGGCATTTTTCCTTTCTGTAAGAGCTTGGCACCAAAAAAATATATTTCATATCCAAACTGATCCTTACTATAACAAAAAGGAAAGTGTTGTCATAAATCAGCAACAGGCCATGTCATCTTCATGTCCAACTCCAGGAACCTTAAATACCTTCCCTTACAAAGGGGAAGAGCCCGCACTACAAGGGTTTACTGTTTGTTTAAGCCTAGGGATCAGAAAAGCAGTTTTACGTACCTGATCCTCTAATACCTTTGTAGATGGTGTTATCCTATGCTCCGACAGTGAACTGTTCCTCATTGACCTCACTTCCAATTGCAGGGCTATGATGGTATTTTGATGGCGTAACAAGACTTTATACTGCCAGACCATAGAGGAGAAGACCAACTGTGGAGAAGGAGTTTTAGGTTTACTGGAGTTCAGCATCTCTTAAAAACGCAGTTCTTATTTCCAGGAAAATCCCCCAAAAAAAGTTTTAGGCAAACTTTCCGTGAGGTCTAGCTGCACGAAGAATGGAGCAATGTATTATCAATAAACCTCAGAGATCCCCAAAACTCTAGAGTTGGTTTTCAGTCAATTTTTAACAGCTTCAAAACATCTGATGGTTGCTCCCCAGGTACCCCTGTGCATATCCTTTGGGCATGTAGTAACATTCGTAGTTACTGGCATTGTTACCCCACAAATCCAGCACTAATTCTACTCAACATTGGCATAGACCAATTTCTGCCTCAATTTCGTGGCCTAGTAGCCAATATCTTGCTCTCAGCCAAGTTAATTCTCACCAGGCCTTTGGAAACACGTCCTAGCTCCTAACCAGTCAGAGGTTACGAATGTTGTACGAATGTTGTACAACAACATTATTTATAGGAAAAATTCTTGATTCCATACCTAAGTTCCTCCCGTGCCCTTAAACACATATGGGGACCATGGGCTTCCAGGTAACCACCCTAGGATCCAGGTTACCCCCGGAACAAGTAAAGCAATGTTAATATTGCTATTAATGTTTGTGAATGTTCAATTATAACACATTCCATGCTGCCTTGTTATCTATGGTTTAGATCAGTGTTTCTCAACTCCAGTCCTCAAGGCGCTCCAACAGGTCATGTTTTCAGACTTTTTATTATTTTGCACAGGAGACTTGATCAGTTTCACTGCCTTAGGCATTATTTATTTTGTAAGTGTCCGACTAAGGGAAAAACACCCTAATGCCCCGTACACACGATCGCATTTTCCAACAACAAAACTGTTGTCAGTTCGTTCTTGTCTTTCAGTGCGTTCTATTTATAGTTTGCTTCTGTTTTTCAGTGCGTTCTTGTCGGTTCATTTCTGATTTTCAGCTCATTCTTCTCAGGTCCTTTCTGATCTTCAGTGTGTTCTTTTAGTTCGTTCTGACCAGCCGACCGTTTTCTAGCCATGTTGCGGTTACGTTCTCGTCGGAGAGCTCGTGTTGTTGTTGGGCTTGGTGTTGGAGTTCTTGCTTTGACCCAAGTCCAGTCCATGAACAGGGCGAGTAGGAGTTCGTGAACGAAGAATTGGTTGTTCCAGCATGACCAATTCTCTCACATGCCTTTGCTGCGGGAGATCCAGGAGAATAATCCTGATCATTTCAGGAATTATCTCCGGATAACGGACCCAATTTTTCACCGTCTGTTGGCTTTGCTGTCCCCTTATATTACGAAGCAGGAAACCTGCATGCTGCAAACAATCACTCCTGAGCAGAGGCTCGTCGCCACCTTGCGGTACTTGGCGGCGGGGAGAAGTCTCCAGGATATTAAGTTCACAACTGGGATCTCCCCCCAGGCTATGGGTATTTTTATTCCAGAGACCTGTTCTGCCATCATTCAGGTCCTGCAGAAGGACTATATTCAAGGGGTTGTAAAGGTTCGTGTTTTTTCACCTTAATGCATCCTATGCATTAGGTGAAAAAACTCCTGGCAATGACGGGCCCCCCAGCCCCCCCGTATTACTTACCTAAGCCCGTTTACCTGCTCGGCTCATCACCGGCATCTTCTTCTCCACAGAGTCTTGGTGTTGATTGGATAGATTGATAGCAGCGCAGCCAATGGCTCCTGCTGCTGTCAATCAAATCCAATGATGCGGCACCCGGGGGCGGGACCGAGACATATACTCTGTGTCTATGAACGCAGAGTGTATGAGACGGGAGTGCACCCGCAAGGTAACCCCCTCGAGAGAGAGCTTCCCGAGGGGGTTAGCTATTGCGGGGAGGAGCAGAGAGAGCCGTCGTGGGACCCCAGAAGAGGAGGATCTGGGCCACTCTGTGCAAAACGAGCTGCACAGTGGAGGTAAGTATGACATGTTTGTTATTTTTAAAAAATAAAAAATTAACCTTTACAACCCCTTTAAGGTAAGTTTTATCCATTAACATCATATTCTATGTATTTAATGTTTGCTAATGTATTATATTTATTTCATCATTCCATAATTACCATGATTGCAATATGCTGTGAATGTCCTCTTTGTCCTCATGCATGCTGTAAGCTTTTAATCCTTTTTTGTCCTTCATGCACATTTCCCTTCACTAACCTCCCCAGCATGCTATCCTGGGCCCATACATACCTAGCCTAGTCACTTAACAGTATTTTGTCAGCTCCATTGTAGTGCTTACCCTAAACACCCCCTTAAATGTGTACAAATGTTATTGTTGTCCTTAAATTTAGGCAGAGTGCGAGAGGCATTTTTTTGGGGGCCAAAACTCATTTTGAACCCTCCCTCCCCCCCAACCGCTAAGTCAACCGATACCAGTACTTAATCTGCTGACTTTGCCAAACCAATACACACTATACCTACCTCTTTTGTGGTCAGATTTATGGATGAATTCACCAAAGCATGTAGTGCAAGTGCCTGCCTGAATACTTTCAAATGGTACTGTTTCAAGTTTTGTTCTCCTATTATCTTGATAGGTAATAGCAGAATGTAAAAATGTGCTTCAATTTGGACAGTATGTATTTATATTTTTGAATATAGATGGGAATAGATGGGAAACACGTCCACATCATCCCACCCCCCCAACTTGGGTTGTACTATTATAACTATAAGGTTTATAGTAGTATCGTGATGTTGGTGGTGGTGTCGGCGACTTATGAATTCCTCTATGTGGATGTGGGGAAGAATGGCCGGATGTCAGGTGGTAGAGTCATCGCCCAGATGGAGTTCTACAGAGACGGCTCCAGAATGGCAGCTTTGGCTTGCCATCTCCAGAAGACAACATGGCGGGCGTAGATGTCGCAGATGAAGCATTTGCCCTGGGGGACCATCTTATGCGGCCATTCCCTATGAGGACCCTCACCCCAGACCAGGGGGGTTTTTAATTACCAGCTGGCCAGAGCCAGAAGAGTGGTTGAAATGCCCTTGGCATTATGGCCAGCCAGTTCCACCTATTCCTTAATGCAATCAATGGTGGTATATAAACTAAACCACATTATTCTTTCCTGCTGCATTTTGCACAACTTTTTACAAAAATGTAAATGTATAAAAACTATGGAAAATAAATTTGTTGTTAAAAACTGAACTCATATTTCATTTGATTTACTGCTTGTGTTTCTTTTATCTGTCTCCTAGGTTCTCCAATGGCCTTTTTTTGGGGGCATTTTCTTCAATAGTGCAAACGTAACTTATTTGATACATGAGGTGACAATCTCTTCTTCAGCTAACTATTATGTTGTGCTGTGGGTCTGCTAAACACACACAATGTTTTTGTGGTTAATGTATGTAATGCATTAATGATAAAAATAATCATCATATTCAACTCCATGAATTAATTGCTTGGAGTCCCTAAAATGGCCTTATTGGGGCAAATTTTAGAGCACTGTGAGGGTTATTTACTAAAGGCAAATCCACTTTGCACTGCAAGTGCACTTGTAGTGCAAAGTGGATTTTCCTTTAGTAAATAGCCCGAATTGCCACTGTAAACTACACCAACTTACTCCAAAAACTGGTATTGAGCACTGAAAGAAGAAGCCACACATTGTTGAGTATAAAACATTTTACTCCAAGCACATTCACATGTGCATTATAAAAAGGTTTTTTAACAAACCAACATCTTTGGTGTATAACATGTATGTGTGACAGTATATAGCCTTTTTGTGGCTAAACAGGCATGTTTAAAACCATAACATCCACATCCCCAACTCAGGAACTTACAAAGTTCAACTTTGATAAAGTGAAGGCAATATGTCAAAGTATGTCAAAACTGTGTTGATTTTGCCTTCATAAGATGGGATGATGTCACCCCTGTAAAAGCCAAATTTTGAAGATGCACGCAGATTGGGACTCAAAAATGTGTGTCTTTTCCCTACATCTATTTTGATAGATGAAGGGAAAAGACACACAGTGGGGGTTATTTACGAAGGGCAAATGCACTTTGCACTACAAGTGCACTTGGAAGTGCAGTCACTGTAAAACCGAGGGGGACATACAAGGAGAATAAAAAATAGCATTTTAGCTTGCACATGATTGGATGATAAAAGCAGCAGAGCTTCCCTCATTTCAGATCTACCCCTCAGATTTACAGCAACTGCACTTCCAAGTGCACTTGTAGTGCAAAGTGGATTTTCCTTTCGTAAATAACCCCCAGTGTGTCAACATGTGCTAGATCCCATCATGGGGGATCAATGGATGTGTTTCGAGAGTGCAACCCCTTCCTCTAATCTACTTTAGTTGCAAGTAAGGGGTTGCAACCACAAAACGCGTACATTGATATCCCATGATGGCAGATAGCACATGTTGACACACTGTGTGCATCTTCAAACTTTGGCTTTCAATTACTTTCAAATTTATATCAAAAATTAAAAAATAACGTCAACATTGAATTGTTTAGTTTTTTTAGACTTTGGCTAAAACATCAATGATGTTGGTGAGTCTTTTTTCAACATCATTGATCCTTGACCTTCTCTAATTCACGATTGCACACCATTATTTCGATGATCAGGATTTGTGCACTTGCACTGTTGAAGTGAGTTTCTTCTTCCACAACATCCACATCACCTAAAAAAAAAATAAACCATGTATTATAAATATGCAGGCATACATCTATTACCTGAAGCTGTGGTCTCAGACACTGACCTGTTGTGGTCACCATTTCGCCCACTTCATGGACCTCGGAATCCACATCGTCATGGTGTGTGAGGAGTTCCCCTTCTTCAGGAGGTGTGGGGTTCGTGGTGTCCTCAGATGTCCCGATTCTTTTCTCCCCTATGTGAGTACAAAAATTGAATACTTAGCACACAGATATTTGAGGCGAGAAATAGTAATATGAAACATAGCTTGGAAGTGTCGTACAATTGTCTGTTTTGGCTGAGTTACAAGTTGAAGACATGATTTTTTCCCTTTATAAAGCTGAAATACTTACCTGTTTTGTGCAAGTTTCACACATGGAGAGACCCCTAGTATCCACTGAAGCACCTGAGTGGGACACCAAAAAAGGTTGTTCTGGTGTCCCACACTAGTGCTCCTACATCCAGATGTGTAAACAGCTGCTGAGTGTCCTCTCCTTACACTGAATCAAGTTTTCATTTCATTATAGTTACAAACACATCTAGACAACAATGTACTAAACTTCTTTTCATACAAATAGGCATGAACAAATGTAGTTAACCTGCATCTGCCAAAAATGTTGTATTAGTGGTTGAACGATGTTTAATACGAATGATTACTGTGCTCACGAACCTCAAACTTGGCATTTTAAACTGTACAACAGTAAAGAAAAGCACATGGAGCAGCACGAAAATAATAATAATGATAGGAACATGCAACAAATACTTACTTTTTTGCAGCAGTTTCCTAATCCTTCTGTACTGATCGTGCTCCCTCAATTTCAGGTCTGACCAGCGTTTCCTCAATTGCTCCTTGGATCGTCATAAACCAAAATTCTTGTGCAGACTTCTCACAACTTTAGTCATGATCTTGGCCTTTCTCACATTTGGGTTTGGGTACGGTTCATACTTCCCATCATAGTCGGCCCTCTTCAAGATGTCCACCATCTCTACCATCTCTACAAAGGACATATTTGAGGCCTTATATCTCCTCTTGGATCGGGAACTACCTTGCTTCAGGCTTTCCTCCTCGTTGCTGTTCTCTGCATGCACAAGCTCTGTCTCCACCATGTACTCTCCCACTGCGCTGAAAGAGAAGGGGCAGGGAATACACTAGAAAGAAGGTCAGGGGTGGAGTTTCACACATGCGCAGTGTATATAAAGCATAACACGTGTGCGTCGTGCATACGGTCTGTGAGCGGAGGACGGAGTAGCGTAAGCGCCGATCGTGCAAATGAAGGTACAATTTTAACTTGAGGCATCAGTGGTTAGTGGCCTATACTGTTTATAGATTGAGGCCTATATTGGGACAAGATTAGGAGAGTTTAGCCTGACATTAGGGTTTGTCTTGTGTTGTGTCTTGCAGAGAAAGTGGATAAATTTACAGACCCAGACTTCCCACCCAGATTCCTGGACATGTACAGGGAGCTGCCATGTCTCTGTCAAAAACAGTGACTACTCCAACAAGCTAAAGAGGAAGGCAGCGCTGGCAAAACTGTTGGAGTTGGTGAAGCCAGTGGCTTCCACGCCAGACACCACTTATTTGAAGGCCAAAATTGGTGGCCTGAGGAGTATATGTCCCCAGGCTGTGGTACTACGACAGACTGAGTTATTTGTCAGACCAGAGAGAACCCAGGCCATCACTATCTACGCTTCCTTCCACACTTTCTTCCACACTTTCTTCCACATCAGATGAGGCTTCAGATGCCCAACCTGGGCCTTCCACCCAGGAAGATGTGGAGGAGCTTGAGCCAGGTATAGCATTGTTCAACATATTTTTGGACAAAAATCGAATGATGTTAAATAGATGCTATTATTGATCACTAATTTCTGATTTAACAAAGTGGTTTACATATCAATAGACAATAGTAGCCAAAAATGATTGGGACAAGAATTAAAAATTCTGGGGTCAGAATGATAGTCTTTTCTATTTGTTAATATTCAATTTGCAACAGTCATGAGCTCAAAATTGTGTGTGATCGATGACCAAAACCCTAAAACTATGTACCATTTTCATACACAGGAAAGTCTCAGCCAGGAGGAGGCTGTGGAAAGCAGCCTGACCGAATCCCATATTCCTCCCCTCCACCTCCCAATCAAAAGGACTAGGAAGGTGAGGAACCTGGACGAGTCAGCAACTACTTTAATTTGCCAGGCTACTGCGGTACTAACAATGACCCCTGGTGGTCCCGAGTTGTATGGCTGTCTGACAGCCAGTAAACTGGAATGAACGGAGGATGGCCAACACCTCATCTGTGAGGAGATAATTCTTCAGGCCCTAAACAAGGGGATGAGGGGCCAACTCACTAAACTAAAAGCCATGTGTGGAAGCATGGAACAAAGTGTTTATAGTGATGGCCTGGGTTTGGTGTGGTCTGGCAAAAGATGCAGGCTGTTGGAAGACCACAGCCTCGGGACATATATGTCATCTGCTGCCGCTCCCGATCTCTTGCAATCCTGGACCGGATTGTGCTCCCTATTAAATGGACTCCTCAGGTTACAATATTGCCTGTCAAATAATGATGTCTGCCCCGGGGTACAAAGGCTTCACCAATTCCAAATGTTTCTCCAGCGTTGCCTTCCTCTTTATTTTGTTAAGACCCCTATTAAATTTCTAATTTTTGTTTCAACAAATACTTGGCTATGTGTTTTACTTCAAAAAGGACAGTTTGTTTGTGAGTAGACCAGTATATTTCAAAAATACAATGTAAAATTAACAAGGGACACCAACATAGTTGTAACTCTTTGAGGTTAGAAAATACAAGATAATAATGGTGTTGTGGTAACTTGACATACAAATCCACAAAAAATATTAGGGAGGTCACTATATAAAAAAATCTATATATATATATATATATATTCGGGTGATCTAGAAAAAAAAATTAGATCACTAGAAAAAAAATAAAAATAAAATAAAATAATATTCTGGTGATCTTGAGAAAAAAAACAACAAAATTATTGATTAATTAATGATTATTCAGGAGATCACGAGAAATAATAAAAAAACTGTTTTTCCGAGCTCTGTGTGAATATCAGTAGCAAAGCAACTTCATTATTCTAACATTCTAAAGAAGAAGAGAATGCACTGTTACAGGACCAAACGCTTCTGTCTTATACTCGCTTCCGAGCAATGCGTGAAATTTGGTACGAGGACTTGTGTACACACGCTCGGACTTTCCAACAACAAAGTGAAGTTGGCGGAAAATTTGAGAACCTGCTCTCAAACATTTGTGAGCAGAAATTCCGACAGCAAATGTTTCAATGGAGCATACACATGTTCAGACTTTCCAACAACAGGCTCACATCGAACATTTCCCTTCAGAAAGTCCAACCATGTGTATGCGGCATAAGAGTTGGAACCTCATCCCAAATAGTCAAGTATTTCAAATGGGGAAAGAGGAAGGGATTATCACGGTCCTTACAAATAATAATGGAAACCAATATATAAAAAAGTATAAGTTTAATAAGATTACAGTTAAAAACTAAACAGGGCCATATGTTCAATAATATTCAACATTTCATGATGAAAGTGGTGATAAGGCGGGTGTTCAAATTGAAACAGAAAATTCATATTTGTATATTAACCCGACATGTTTCGCCTTATAGTTTCATCAGGGGATATATGAATCACAGAGTGCTTTTAACTGTACAAAAATACACAAAAAAGTATAATAAATCAAAAAAGTTATGTAACATTATGTACAAAGTAGAATTCACATCAATTGCCAATGCTCTTCCCAAAGGAGGGGGAACCTACCGCCTCGAGTCTCCCAGAACGGTCCCCTGCCAGAAATGGACCGAACAAACCAGAAGGGGAAAAGGGGCCCTGCATGGCCACAGAGGACACAAAGGGACTAGGCTAGGAAATGCAACAAAAGATATATATATATATATATATATATATATATATATACATATATATATATATACATATATATATATACATATATATATATATATACATATACATATATATATATATATATATATATATATATATACATATACATATATATATATATATATATATACATATACATATATATATATATATATATATATATATATAAAGAGTGCTTCCAAAATATGGAGTGCACCGGACAATCGTCCCAATATTATTGATACAATGAAATATAGATTAATATGAAAGGACTAAATGTTTACAGTATTATATGACCAAGTACAAGGAACAGGACCAGATGGTAATTCCTAGATTGTAAGCTCTAACGAGCAAGGCTCTCTGATTCCCCCCTATATTGAATTGTATAGTAATTGTACTGTCTGCCCTAATGTTGTAAAGCGCTGGGTAAACTGTCGGCGCTATATAAATCCTGTATAATAATAATAATTATTATACAATATAATAAGGAAGCCTAATGTAATAGCACTACATATGGTTCACAGTAAGCTAAAAACTATCAAATAAATTAGTTGAATAATAAGGTAGTAAACACAGACCTAAATAGTTAATGAAACTGTAGTAGAGAAATAAATATAAGGTAAATAATAATCCCACCTTAAACAGCACAAGATATTGCAACAGTCGCCCTCCGTCTCTGGCAATGGTGCTGCCCGAGAAGCCGGATTTATTGTGTCCTCCATTTGGTCGGCATCTGACGTCACCGACCAAATGCGGACGTGATGGTGCCACCGCACATGCGCGAGAGTCCCGCCTGGTCCCTCAGACTACATCAACCACAATGCCTCGAGGCAGGCAGAGGGGGGCACGGCCGCAGGTGCAGATACGGGAGGAGGAGACCAGCCGAACACTGCATCCAAGGACCACCCCCTCTCTCCGCAACCTCACAGGCAAAGGAGCGGACAAGGGAAGGGAGGGACAAATACATAAAGAGGTGGAACACAGTGTGGAGATGGGGAGATGGACACCAAAAGGAAGGAAAATCCTCAGAGGGCAAGACAATAACGCATGACAATGGCGCAGACCGGGCAACGAATAGGGACAAGGCCCTTCGGTGCCCTGGGCGTCCGTATGACCGCAAATGGGCCCAGACCCCCAAGAGGGAGGCCCAAAAACGGAGGCGCAATCACATCGGGAGATGAAGCGGTAGGAACCCAAACCTTCAAAGTGGGACCGATGACCATTAGTCAGTACCCTACTAATTAGAAAAAGCAGAAATGACAAATAGGTGCATAATGTTGTCAAAAAATATAAAGATACATTTAAGTAAATATTTGTATACAATCAACATATTACAATACACAATGATGTCAGAAAAAGAGCAAAAGCATTATATATGCGATATGGTACAAATATTGGAAAACAGATTACATAATATACTGAGGAAGGAAAAAAGGAAGAGGGGGAAGAGGATGGGGGATGGGGAGGAAAAGTAATACTAGGCTATGGCATCCCAGAAGTGGGGAAGAACAACATCTGAGTCATTAATAATAAATGGACAGATATCACAATGTCCGCATGAAAAGGTTCCCTGATACAAAGTTTCAACTATACAGAAATTATCAAAGTGACTGTGCGCAAAGGGTATGTCTATATACGTATTTCTTGATAATAGGATCTGCAGATAGGAGAGGCCCAAATTTTCCAAAGATCTGTCTGATCTGTGGATGTTGATTAGAGTAATGGGTAATAATTCTAAAGGTTTTGGGTTCTTTCTGACATTTAGTGGAGAAAATTAGGGAATTTCTATCTTTATGAATTACCCTATTGTAGGCTTTTTTAAAAACATACATGACTATATCCTCTTTTTTTAAGTCTAAGATATAAATCTCTGGCAGCTTTTTTGAAATCTTCATCCTTACTACAGTTAAGTTTAATTCATAAATATTGACTGTAGGGTATACTACTAAGCAATGTCTCTGGATGAGAACTCCTGGCATGTAAAATTGTATTTCTAAATCCAAAAAGGTAATTTTTGTTTGACTGTAATTCATTGTGAAATTGAGGTTGAAATCATTGATAGAAATCTTTGGCTCTATATACCACCACAATGGATTTGAAATGAAACTAACAAGATGTGCTTTAACTGCAGACTTTCAGCTTTAATTTGAGGGTATTTACATCCAAATCAGGTGAACGGTAGGAATTACAACAGTTTGTATATGTGCCTCCCACTTTTTAAGGGACCAAAAGTAATGGGACAGATTAACAATCATCCATCAAAGTTTCACTTTTTAATACTTGGTTGCAAATCCTTTACAGTCAATTACAGCCTGAAGTCTGGAACGCATAGACATCACCAGACGCTGGGTTTCATCCCTGGTGATGCTCTGCCAGGCCTCTACTGCAACTGTCTTCAGTTCCTGCTTGGCATTTTCCCTTCAGTTTTGTCTTCAGCAAGTGAAATGCATGCTCAATCGGATTCAGGTCAGGTGATTGACTTGGCCATTGCATAACATTCCACTTTTTTCCCCTAAAAACCTCTTTGGTTGCTTTCGCAGTATGCTTCGGGTCATTGTCCATCTGCACTGTGAAGCACCATCCAATGAGTTCTGAAGCATTTTGCTGAATATGAGCAGATAATATTGCCCGAAACACTTCAGAATTCATCCTGCTGCTTTTGTCAGCAGTCACATCATCAATAAATATAAGAGAGCCAGTTCCATTGGCAGCCATACATGCCTACGCCATGACACTACCACCACCATGCTTCACTAATGAGGTGGTATGCTTTGGATCATGAGCAGTTCCTTTCATTCTTCATACTCTTCTCTTCCCATCACTCTGGTACAAGTTGATCTTGGTCTCATCTGTCCATAGGATGTTGTTCCAGAACTGTGAAGGCTTTTTTAGATGTTGTTTGGCAAACTCTAATCTGGCCTTCCTATTTTTGAGGCTCACCAATGGTTTACATATTGTGGTGAACCCTCTGTATTCACTCTGGTGAAGTCTTCTCTTGATTGTTGACTTTGACACACATACACCTACCTCCTGAAGAGTGTTCTTGATCTGGCCAACTGTTATGAAGGGTGTTTTCTTCACCAGGGAAAGAATTCTTCGGTAATCTACCACAGTTGTTTTCCGTGGTCTTTTTCGGGTCTTTTGGTGTTGCTGAGCTCACCGGTGCGTTCTTTCTTTTTAAGGATGTTCCAAACAGTTGATCTGGCCACACCTAATGTTTTTGCTATCTCTCTGATGGGTTTGTTTTGTTTTTTCAGCCTAATGATGGCTTTCTTCACTGATAGTGACAGCTCTTTGGAACTCATATTGTGAGTTTACAGCAACAGATTCCAAATGCAATTAGCACACTTGAAATGAACTCTGGACCTTTTATTAGCTCCTTGTAAATGCGATAATGAGGGAATAACACACACCTGGCCATGGAACAGCTGAGCAGCCAATTGTCCCATTAATTTTGGTCCCTTAAAAAGTGTGAGGCACGTATACAAACTGTTGTAATTCCCACACCATTCACCTGATTTGGATTTAAATACTAGGCATGTGCAATTCATTTTGTTCCGAATTCGTTTTTTAACAAATTTTGACAAATTCGTTAATTCGGGAATATCCAAATTAACGAAAACCCGTTTAACTAATTTTTTCCGAATATTCGTAAATTCGATAAAATTGGACACTCGTAAATTCGGGCATTCGTACATTCGTACATTCGCAATTTACAAATGTACATTCGTACATTAGTAAATTAGTGAATTCGTAAATTTGTAAATTTGAAAATTCGGAAATCTGAAATAATAGTTAACTAATAATAACTTAACTATTAGTAATTACTAGTAACTTTTAAATTATAGGTATTGTAATTTCCTTTCAAATTTGGCTGTTAGTGAACGTAACACATACAAATTTATCCGAAGTTATGAATGATCCGAAAAAACGGAATGGAACGTAATGAATTAGTAATAATAATTAACAATAATAATAATAACAAAATTTTATTATTATTATTTATTATTAATTTGTTCCGTTCCATTTGTTTAGATGCAGCATTCGTTTTGGATAATTCGTAACTTCGGATAAATTAGTATTTGTTACTTTCACTGACAGTCAAATTTGAAAGGAAATTACAATACCTATAATTTAATAGTTAGTTACTATTTCAGATTTTTGAATTTTTGGGTTTTTGGAATTTCAAACTTCGAATTTACAAATTTCCGAATTTTCTAATTTACAAATGTACGATTTTACGAATTTACGAATGTCCGAATTTACAAATGTACAAATGTAAAAATGTACGAATGTACGATAGAACGAATGTACGAATGAACGAATGTTCGAATTTACGAACGTACTTATGAACGCATTTACGAATGAACAAATTTATGAATCGTGATCATAACGAATGACCCGAAAAACGAAAAAAATAATAAACTAATGAAACGAAAACGAAAATGAACGAATTTTTTGGCTGTGCACATGTCTATTAAATACCCTCAAATTAAAGCTGAAAGTCTGCAGTTAAAGCACGTCTTGTTTGTTTCATTTTAAATCCATTGTGGTGGTGTATAGAGCCACAAAGATTAGAATTGTGTCGATGTACCAATATTTATGGACCTGACTGTAGTTCATATAAGAAATAACAATAAGGTCAGTGCAGTCTTTATATAGGAAATAGCATGGTGTAATCCTCCTTCAAGGCTCAGATGGTAAACAGAACTCCACACATGATAGTGACAGATGCGCATCAGGTAATAAAGAAAGGCAATGTTTACTCTTACCCTAGGGTGTGGACCCACACACCAGTCATGGTGAGTCAGTCAAGCATAAAACAATACCCCACAATGGATCTTCCATTCAGAATTCCTATAGACCAGGTAGGGCGTGACAGCATCCACATCCAGGGAGTTCCATACGGAATGGTGTTCATCCGAATCCAAGAGAAGATTGTATGTTACTTCATCCACCCAGCAGAGTATGTCATGGGAAGAAAAAATAAAAAGGCCTCCACATAGAGCAGATAACTCTGGTATAAAAGATTTATTGGAGTAAAATAATTAAAAAATGTACAACAGCATTGCTCATGAAGTGTACAAGACGTGATCACAAACAAAGATAAAAAAGGTAAAAAAGCATGGTATATTGAGCCTGGCAGGCTATGTAACCAACATGTTTCGTACTAAACGTACTTCAACTGGGGCATGAACCTGCCACTAGATACCACGCCATAAATGCTATCACCTATAGTTAATAAAATACATATCAGCTGATGTTTGTAACTCGCACCAAACTGTTCATCCAATAGGGAGCTCCAAAAGCTCTGCGTCATCCTCCACATATCATTTATTGCTGACACCAGGGCACCAGTAACCAATCAGGGGAGTAGAGGTCATCGTGTCATTCCGTTGCCGCCGAATGACATCATTACGCATCGCTGACACCGACGTGTGTGTTCCAAGCCTCATTCTGAGTCCCTCTACCAGGAATCATATGGAGGATGGCACAGTAACTGGCTGCTAAGCATCCATAATGCCCCCAGCAATGACACCTCCCAGACATCACATGACTCAAACGAGTCATCATTAAATGCAATCACCACAGACACCAAGTGTGTATATAGAGATTGCAACACGTCGGCGCACGGTCCTCTGGTGGTCAAAGTGTGGAAGGCATGAAGCAGTCACAATAGGACAGAACAGAAAACAAATCAAATCAACAAAACTGATCAAAAAACCAGGAGAGGCCCTAGTAATTCAAAGCATCTATGACAAACACATATATATGTGATCCCTGGAGTCAATGGGCATATCTCAGAATGCGCCAGTGCTAAGTGAAAGGAAGTAAGAAATGTGCTAGTATGGATGAAAAAAGGATGAAAAAAGGATAAAGATGACAGCCCCAAAATCTGTACCTTTAAAATGTAATATATTAATGAAATATTTTTATTATGTCAATTTTCCTTAAAGCACATTCATACTTGAAGCTGAACTCCTGAATAGCAAAGCCATGTGGTGACCTGGTTTTTCTGTTCTGCAGTTAAGCACTTTAACCTATAATATTTAAGCTCCAAGTTGCTGAAGGAGGGTTTATACTGGGTACTAGGAGGAGTGGTGCAGCGCTAGAAAATAAGTCTAAATGTCCCCATAAAGGTAAAAATAAATAACAATAGCTGAACAAAGTCCTTTTCATCAGAAGGAAGTGGTGACACTGTGTTTAGTGGGATCCATAATGACAGGACACTCAGAAGGGAGATGTAAACACCAACACCCAAACAAACTGACCCTTACCCCCTTACCATCAGAGTATGGGTTATACACGTGTGTAGAAAACAGATAGCGAGAGGCAATCTTCCTGGGATAGACCAACGATACTCCAGTGGAGTAGCATAAACATATTCTTTTCCCTCTAAACTAAATTGAAGGCTTTAGGTCTCCTTGTGACAGGATTAAGAACCAGGTATAGTCCAGTGGCTATATGCGCCTCAAGAATCGTGGTATATAGGAAGTAAAGAGAAAACGCTCATTGCGCAAATTCCATCAAAAAGGATAATATATTGTTTAAAAAGTAAAAGCCACTCACATTTCGTAAGAAGGTACAGAGCAGTATGAAGAGTCACGCCTCTGACGATGCATGTTGATGACGAAATGTCGGGCGACAAGAGACTGGTGACGCAGGACGCGGTTGGACGGTGTCACGGCGGCCATCTTTGTGGTTAGAAGCGATGAACGCTTCATACTGCTCTGTACTTTCTTACGAAATGTGAGTGGCTTTTACTTTTTATACAATAAATTATCCTTTTTGATGGAATTTGCGCAATGAGCGTTTTCTCCTTACTCCCTATATACCACGATTCTTGAGGCACATATATCCACTGGACTATACCTGGTTCTTAATCCTGTCACAAGGAGGAGGAGACCTAAAGCCTTCCATTTAGTTTAGAGGGAAAGGAGTATGTTTATGCTACTCCACTGGAGGATTGTTGGTCTATCCCAGGAAGATTGCCTCTCGCTATCTGTTTTCTACACATGTGTATAACCCATACACTGATGGTAAGAGTCAGTTTGTTTGGGTGTTGGTGATGGTGTTTACATCTCCCTTCTGAGTGTCCTTTCATTATGGATCTCGCTAAACACAGTGTCACCACTTCCTTCTGATGAAAAGGACTTTGTTCAGCTATTGTTATTTATTTTTACCTTTATGGGGACATTTAGACCTATTTTCTAGCGCTGCACCACTCCTCCTTATATCTCCTTAATTGTACCCAGCAATTTTTTGTGTCAGCAGCTTTTATTTTACATCATATTAAGCGCAACAGATCTTGTTTTTATACTGTGGATACGTTTGTACAGATCCAAAAAAGAAACATCACCTTAATCTTCAAACTAACAAAAAGGTAAGCTTCTAAAATGTTGTTTATTGACAACTAATATTGATCGGTAATTGCAGGCTTTTTACGTTTTTGCAATCCTAATGCCCTGTACACACGGTCGGACATTGATCAGACATTCCGACAACAAAATTCATGGATTTTTTCCGACGGATGTTGGCTCAAACTTGTCTTGCATACACACGGTTACACAAAGTTGTCGGAAAATCCGATCGTTCTGAACGCGGTGACGTAAAACACTTACGTCGGGACTAAAAAATGGGGCAGTAGCCAATAGCTTTCATCTTTTAATTTATTCTGAGCATGCGTGGCACTTTGTGTGTCGGATTTGTGTACACACGATCGGAATTTCCGACAATGGATTTTGTTGTCGGAAAATTTTATAGCAAGCTCTCAAACTTTGTGTGTCGGAAATTCCTATGGAAAATGTGTGATGGAGCCTACACGCAGTCGGAATTTCCGACAACAGGCCCCCCCCCCAGAATATCTTGTGCCTGCGGACTGTGCTAAACACAGCAACCTCCCAACTCATCAGCTTGTCAGCAGAAATGTTGCAATTAAAAAAGAGATGGCTGAATACCCCTGAGGTATATGACATTGATATCCCAGGAGTCTGCAGGCAGTACATGCTATGCCATTGTCACCTAGGCGAGAAAGACAGAAGTGGTCAAAGAAAATAGGCAATAGCATTAGTCATATTTGTAATGCATAAGTAATTTAGGGGTTTTTCCCACTTTTTCATCTAAATGTAAAAGTAACATGAGTGTTGTGCACACACAAGGATTGTTTAGTATAACAACAAACAGAAATGTATTTCGGCTTCATAGATATTTTGTCACATCTCTCTACCTTCTCTCTAACACTTCAAGTGGTAATAAACCCAAAAACAATCATCTATTATATTGCAGCTTACCAATTCTTAGATGCGATTTGTTTTCTTTTTAGGCTTTCTTTCTTTTATTTTCACCTGGTGATCATGCCAGTAAGTCTGTTATTTTTTAACAGAACAAGCTGTCCTGCAAGGTGGAGCAGTTAGAGGGTTGAGACAAACCATTTAAAGCATTTGTTATCTGCAACATTTCATATTCCTGATATGTGCCTGCTGTACCATTTACTTATATGAGAAAGTATCCTGTTCTCTTTGCATTGCTTCCTTTATGTGAAATCCCTGGTGTTCCTGCTAGTTCCCTTGCTTTCCTATTAAAAACTGACAACACTAAGCAGGAGAGCACACCGTGGTCAGTTCTCTAGCTATGCTGGGCACTCAGTGTACTCTCATCCAATAATCAGCTTTGTCCTGACACTCCCCCACTGCACAGCCATTCACTAGAAGCTCAGTGTACTGCCGCTTCTCCTCCCCCCAGCTCTTATACAGCTGAGAACAGCAGAGAGAATGTAAGAATTTATAAAAAAAGGGGAAAAGGGTATTTATAATGGGTTTTTTTTATATCTATACAAAAATGTTTTGCCTTTCATTTCTATTTAAAACTGAATAGGTTGTTTTACATGTGATAAATTAAAATCACTTTAACAGTGAAGGGGTGCTTACAATGATCAGCATGTCTTTATTTATACAAAACCTTTGTCCCAAAAGGAAAAAAAAACTGTTGCTGTAACTGCTTATAAAGTGTTAGCTAGAGTTTGGCTACAATTTGTTTAGTGCATTTCAATCTGCTAGTAAAACTAACACCCCTCCCCCCAGACTGACAATGCTGCTGTCCAAAGGTGTCTCTGTTGCTCTTTCATCCAGAGTGTGAACACTCTGATACAGGAGGTGTGTTAATGGCCAATACAGCCACCACATTTATTGATTGGTAATATGCTATATATTACATGTTTGGCTTTGGGTTTAATACAGTTTTAAAGTCTAAGTCGACTTTTGCAAACAAGCATGCTCTTTTCATAATGAATAGAAACCTTTTTTTGTTTCTGCTCAAGCCATCCATATTTAATATCTCTCACTAACCCAGTCGATATCCACATTGAATCTTGAGTTATGCCAGGAACAGTGTTTGGGAACAGTAAAATGTGTTTCCAATGATCTCAGCCAGAGGCGTAACTAGAACCCTCAGGGCCCAAGTGCAAGAACCCACGAAGGGCCTGCCTGGCCCCTGATCGGGGCCCTTCCCACTGATCCTGGGGCCCTTTATTCCCATGGTGTTACCCTTTATTATGGTCCTGCTGTCTTGGGGTCCCCCCCAGGGGGGCAGAACACCAGAGCAAGTGTGATCTTTGAGACCTTAGTAGTTCCGCCTCTGGTGTCAGTATTTTTTTTAACATTTTTGTGGTTTTCTTTTTTATTATTTTTTTACCATTTTATTTTATCTTATTGTTTTTTAACAATTTTATTTTTTATTATTTTTTTACATATTTTTAGGACCCCTGTTGATTTTTTTTGTGAACTACCAGGAGTCTAAACGGACCCCTGATGTCTCACTTTTCAGACAGAGAAAGGGACTGAGGACAAATTCATCAGATCCTTTCTCTGGAGCCTCAGCTGCACAGAATTATTGAACAGGAATAGCTCTGTAGAGAGCTTCCCTTTCATTCATAAATTGAGGAATAGTAAACACAGTTTACTACTCCCCAGCAATGAATGGAGTAAAAAAAAAAAAGAAGTCAGTGATCGGTACTCTATTCCTTAAGACAAGGAAGGGGTCAGTAAGATTTGTAACATTTGCCGGCCCCTTCCCTGCTCTCCATCCTGACATATTCCCCGTAGCAGCAGGCGGAAGGTGGAAGGAGGAAACCCGGTATATTGCTGGCTGTGGGGTGGGGGGCCAGAGGGGAGGGTGCCAGGGAAGCACACAGGGGCCCAGGGCAGCAGGGCAGGTTTAAGGAGGTGGTGGGAGTGGCATGTGGAGGAACCAATGCTCTTCATTTCCCTTCTTCAGCCGCTAAATGTCTGCAGGAGAGGAGGAGAAGCGGGCATTCAATGGCTACATGGAGGGATCGGTTCCTCTACATGCTGCCGCCCGACTATCCAGGCATACAGGAGGGCCGCATTGGCTTCCTGGAGCATGGGGCCGGGTCGCAATGGCGACCCTTATTACCCCTGTACATATGCCCCTGATCTCAGCATAGAGAGCAAGCAGTTACTCTGCTAACAGTCGAGGCATCAACAAGATGCGATGGAGAGGTTTTTACATACAAATGACTGGTGGTTCCTGTGGGTCTGTGTCTAGCACTTATTGTTGGTGTAATGGGGCACAGTGAAGTTGCAATGCATCTTTACATAGTGACAAACCATCCATCTGTCATAATATTAGGATTGTGATGGGGCACTGGAAAAGCCACAGTAGATGTGGTAGGTGACATTGGAAGAGCCAGTTTTGGCCGAAAAAGGTACTTAACATTGAGAAACAAGCTAGCCGATTCCTTGAAATGCCTATTCCATCAAAAAAAATAAAAAATATATATATATATATATATATATATATATACTTACATTGTTAAGTTGGGCATCCTTTTTTCTTCCTTAGAAATAGACTTAAAGAAAAGGTCACATCAGAAACCAGGTAATAGTGGGCATTGTTAATGTAATTTGAAGGCTATATGTATAATGATGTACAAGTGGTATGACATCTTCCCCTCTAGGGCAGAAATGATGTGCTTAACATAACGGCATATGTTACCGGCATAGAGTACAGAAAGCATAAAGACCAATATATGATGCATAATGATGTTTCATGTCACAGAAGTAGGTCAAGGAATACGATGGAAATATCTCACAGTTAACATGCACATAATTTAGGAGATATTTTAAGTTTCCTTTAAAAATAGCAGTGTTTTTTTTTTATGTCATTAATATTTTGTTTACATATCAGACTGGTGTGAGTTTTGATCGTATTCCTTTCATGGTGGTATTTGACAGGCGACAGAAGAAGAGCAAGATAAAGCTACCATGAGAAAAGTGCATAGATATAGATATAGATAAATAGATATTTATAATAGACGTATGAGTGCTGCCAGCATTGCTGCAAAGGTTGAAGGGGTGGGGGTCAGCCTGTCAGTGCTCAGACCATACACCGAACACTTAATCAAATTGTTATGCATGGCTGTCGTCCAAGAAGGAAGCCTCTTCTAAAGATGATGCACAAGAAAGCCCACAAACAGTTTGTTGAAGACAAGCAGACTAAGGACATGGATTGCTGGAACCATGCCCTGTGGTCTGATGAGACCAAGATAAACTTATTTGGTGCAGATGGTGTCAAGCATGTGTGGCAGCAACCAGGTGACGAGTACATAGACAAGTGTGTCTTGCCTACAGTCAAGCATGGTGGTGGAACTGTCATGGTCTGGGGCTGCATGAGTGCTGCCTGCGCTGGGGAGCTACAGTTCATTGAGGGAACCATGAATGCCAACATGTACTGTGACATACTAAAGTAGAGCATGATCCCCTCCCTTCGCAGACCGGGCCACTAGGGCAGTATTCCAACATGATAACGACCCCAAACACGCCTCCAAGACAACCACTGCCTTGCTAAAGAAGCTGAGGGTAAAGGTGATGGATTGGCGTAGCATGTCTCCAGACCTAAACCCTATTGAGCATCTGTGGGGCATCCTCAAATGGAAGGTGGAGGAGCACAAGGTCTCTAACATCCACCAGCTCCATGATGTTGTCATGGAGGAGTGGAAGAGGACACCAGTGGCAATCTGTGAAGCTCTGGTGAATTCCATGCCCAAGAGGGTTAGGGCAGTGCTGGAAAATAATGATGGCCACACAAAATATTGACACTTTGGGCACAATTTGGACATTTTCATTTAGGGGTGTACTCACTTTTGTTGCCAGCGGTTTAGACATTAATGGCTGTGTGTTGAGTTATTTTGAGGGGATAGCAAATTTACAATGTTATACAAGCTGTGCACTCACTACTTTATTATTCAGTCTGTAATACTGTGTGTGTAGTGGTCATCTTGCTGCATATTAGTTGGTTGAACCTGTATATTGCAATAGAATTTATGCAGCTCCTAGGCTCGAGCCAGGTTAGGCATCCAGTGGCAACTTTTGGTAGTTAGAGGTCCGGATGCATGACAGATTAGGAACTACAAGGGACTAAGATGCAGAGTAAATAGGCTGACTCAGAGTTTCAGTGCCCCACCACCGTTTAGGCTGGTGAGAATCTGCATTCCAGACTGGTTGGACAACGGTTGGAAGATCTCCCCATCACTGTTGATCTTGTCTTCAGGTCTCTGATACAAAGACATTCATCGTGATCATCCTCAAGTGCCCCTGCAACTGAACTTTGCTACACCATACATCTAGAGGTATTCTTAATAATAATGATCTATTCCTGAGTATATGAGCACAATTGCACAGAACTCTTGTTTGGTCCTTTGTTGATAATGTTTGTACATTGGATGCACCAGTGGGAAAATATTACAAGCTTTATACAAGAAAAGATTAATAATAGTTAATCTTTTCTTATATAAAGCTTGTAATATTTTCCCACTGGTGTGCATTTATATACAGTACTTATGGTTAATGTTATATGCTGGTTGCAGCAGTTCTTCTGCTCCCAATTATTTTGATTAGATTACTGGTTATTTTCCCAGGAAATTCACAGAAGTCATGTCCTGCATGGAGACATTGCCAACTTTATTATCAAATCTACTCTTCCACTTAGGCTCGGGTTCTCTTATTTACCTGCAGGTTTAGAGCAATATCCTGTTTGGGAAAGGCCATTTCTCATAACCCCCCAAAAGAAGGCTACAACTATTTTTATCTGTTAATGCTGTCAGGGCCGTCTTTAAGGCAGGGCAAAAGGGGCAGCTGCCCTGGGCCCTTTCATTGTTGTGGGGCCCAAAGCAGCTGCCTCATGCTTGCCAACTTCCCCAGTTTAAATTCCCTCGTCCCTTGAGGTTTTAGTCTCATGCTGTGTCCTAATATCTCAGTGTGAAGTTCTGTTATTAATGCTGCCCAGCTCTGCCTTGTTGTGTACAGATGACTCACCAGCAGACCCTGTGTTTACATGTAAATACCGGCATTGATATGTAAATAGAAGCGGCATTCCTATGTAAATAACGGCAAATCGGCAGCATTGTATGTAAACAGAGGTAGTATTCATATGTATATCATGCCCCCCTGAGGTCATATCCACCATCTCCTATACTGAATGCTACCCACTGGGGAGATAAAGGGGCATGCTTGAAAGTCCTGCTTACAACTGTGGTCATTAAGCTTACCATCAGCCTGTTCTGCACAGGTAAGCAAATTAGTGGGGGGAGGGTAGTGTGTGGTGTGCGGAGGTAGGCAGATAAGGAATTACAGTTTGGAGTGCACAGGTGAGCAAGGTCCAGTCCATGGTGTGCAGCCAGTGAGGAGATGATGTGCTGTAACCTCTAGCAACCAATCAGTAAGCAGTAATGATGCACAGTAACCAATCAGTGAGCATTATTGATGTACAGTATTCTCTAGCAACCAATTAGCAAGCAGAAATTGTGTGCTGTAACCCCTAGCAACTAATCAGCGAGCCAAAATGTTTGCTGTAACCTCTAGCAACCAGTCAGTGAGCGGTAATGATACACTGTAACCTCTGACAACCAATCGCAATCACTTTCTGATCTGATTCAATAAACTGATTTTGAGTCTAGCTGCTATTTATTGTATGTCTCAAAGCGGAGGAGGATTGCACTTCCTCCTCCTCCGCGCTAGTGCTCATGCCATTTCTGGACTGGAGCGGCCCAGTCCTATCCCAGCACGCTGTGACAGGAAGAGGAAGAAGGGGGCAATTACAATTTGGCCGCTGTGCGACATCAATCGGCGCTCGGGTGGGCGGCTCTCCTCCACTCCTCTGGCTGCCTCACACACCAGCACCACGGCTGAGCTGCTGCTGCAGGACCTGGACAGAGGTAGGTCAGTCAGTGTGTGTATGGCAGGTACCAGGTCAGTGTGTGTGGGTCAGGTAGGTCAGTGTAGGTCAGTGTGTGTGGGTCAGGTAGGTCAGTGTAGGTCAGTGTAGGTCAGTGTGTGTGGGTCAGTGTATGTAGGTCCGTGTGGGTCAGGTAGGTCAGTGTAGGTCAGGTAGGTCAGTGTACGTCAGGTAGGTCAGTGTGGGTCAGGTAGGTCAGTGTAGGTCAGTGTATGTAGGTCAGTGTGGGTCAGGTAGGTCAGTGTGGGTCAGTGTATGTAGGTCAGTGTACGTCAGGTATTTCAGTGTCTGTGTGTCAGGTAGGTCAGTGTGTGTGGGTCAGGTAGGTCAGTGTATGTAGGTCAGTGTATGTCAGGTAGGTCAGTGTGTGTGTCAGGTAGGTCAGTGTGTGTGTCAGGTAGGTCAGTGTGGGTCAGGTAGGTCAGTGTATGTAGGTCAGTGTGGGTCAGGTAGGTCAGTGTATGTAGGTCAGTGTATGTCAGGTAGGTCAGTGTATGTAGGTCAGTGTATGTCAGGTAGGTAGGTCAGTGTGTGTATGTCAGGTAGGTCAGTTTG
The DNA here is from genome assembly GCA_037952925.1 of Lithobates clamitans. Classification (NCBI taxonomy): domain Eukaryota; kingdom Metazoa; phylum Chordata; class Amphibia; order Anura; family Ranidae; genus Lithobates; species Lithobates clamitans. Next base: position 1,008,889 of record JBBGZY010000748.1, read on the forward strand.
TGTGTCAGGTAGGTCAGTGTATGTCAGGTAGGTCAGTGTATGTACGTCAGTGTTTGTCAGGTAGGTAGGTCAGTGTGTGTATGTCAGGTAGGTCAGTGTGTGTGTCAGGTAGGTCAGTGTATGTCAGGTAGGTCAGTGTAAGTGGGTCAGGTAGGTCAGTGTGGGTTAGGTAGGTCAGTGTATGTAGGTCAGTGTATGTCAGGTAGGTCAGTGTGTGTCAGGTAGGTAGGTCAGTTTAGTGGTCAGCATTGATGGGCACTGGTAAGCCAGGCAGAAACCAGCAAGTCAGCCTACCCCCGCCACACAACCACACAACCCCTCCGCCCAACCAAAAAAACCCAGCGCCACTAGAGGCCCCCCTCCGTGCCAGCCTTGGACTTCGGGCTGAAGCCCCTGGGCTTTTTGCCACCTAGCAACGCCCCTGGTCTGAAATATACTGATAGGAAGAGAGAGCAGAATGAACAGAAAAATGACTTATCACATGCTGCTGCTTTTCCTTCACTGTGCAATCACAAGCTGTAGTTAAGGAGGTTTATTACAAATAGAGCTTTCTTTTGGTGTTATTTGATCACCTCTGCGAAAAACCTGAACATTTAAAAAAGTAAATTTACTTTCTGCTACAGAACATATCCAAAAAAAACAAATAAAATTTCTTCATCAATTTAGGCCAAATATATATTCTGCTACATATTTTTGGTTAAAAAAAATCACAATAAGCGTATATTGATTGGTTTGCGCAAAAGTTATAGCGTCTACAAAATGTGGGATACATTTACAGTGCCTTGAAAAAGTATTCATACCCCTTGATATTTTTTGCATTTTGTCATGTTACAACCAAAAATGTAAATGTATTGTATTGGAATTTTATGTGATAAACCAACACAAGCGCGGCACATAATTGTGAAATGGAAGGAAAATGATAAATGGTTTTCAAATTTGTTTATAAATAAATATCTAAAATGTGCGACGTGCATTTGTATTCAGCCCCCTTTACTCTAATACCCCTAACTAAAATCTAGTGAAACCAATTGCTTTCAGAAGTCCCCTAATTAGTGAATAGAGTCCATCTGTGTGTAATTTAACCTCAGTATAAATACAGCTGTTCTGTGAAGCCCTCGGAGGTTTGTTAGAGAACCCTAGTGAACAAACAGCACCATGAAGGCCAAGGAACACACCAGACAGGTCAGGGACAAAGTGGTGGAGAAGTTTAAAGCAGGGTAAGGTTATAAAAAAAAATATCCCAAGCTTTGAACATCTCACGGACCATTGTTCAATCCATGATCCGAAAATGGAAAGTGTATGGCAAAACTGCAAACCTACTAAAGCATGGCCATCCATCTAAATTGACAGGCCGGCAGGGAGAGCATTAATCAGAGAAGCAGCCAAGAGGCCCATGGTAACTCTAGAGGAGCTGCAGAGATGCACAGCTCAGGTGGGAGAATCTGTCCACAAGACAACTATTAGGCTTGGTTCACACTAGGACGACTTGGGATCCGACTTGTAAGCCCTCAAGTTGCCCCAAGTCACCCCAAGAAGAGATTAACATTACAGGGAATCAGAGCGTCTTAATTGACACTACTGAAGTCGCTCCGACTTCAGAGCGTACTCCCTGTACTACTTGGATCCGACTTCTAGGCGACCATTCAATTCAATGGAAGTCGCCTCCAAGTCGGATCTCCATCTATACTGAAGCGACTTTATAGTTTAAAAAATTTGTTTGCCCAGGCAAACCCCTCCCTCCCAGAGAGCTGATTATTTTGTGATTGGCCACAGCCAAAGTCGCCTGTCCTGGAGGCGACTTGAAGTCGCGTTGTAAATTGATCAAAGTTGCGCTGAAGTCGCGTTGAAGCCGCGTTGAAGTCGCCGTGCAAAGTCGCGCTGAAGTCGTGTTGCCCCTGTGTGAATCGAGCCTAAGTGGTGCACTTCACAAATCTGTCCTTTATGGAAGAGTGACCAGAAGAAAGCCATTGTTGAAAGAAAGTCATAAGAAATCCTGTTTGCAGTTTTTGAGAAGCCATGTGGGGGACACAGCAAACATGTGGAAGAAGGTGCTCTGGTCAGATGAGACCAAAATTGAACTTTTTGGCCCAAAAGCAAAACGCTGTGTGGCGGAAAATTAACACTGCGCATCACCCTGAACACACCATCCCCACTTTGAAACAAGGTGGTGGCAGCAGCATCATGTTGTGGGTATTGCTTTTCTTCAGGAGGGACAGGGAAGCTGGTCAGAGTTTATGGGAAGATTGTTTGAGCCAAATACAGGGCAATCTTAAGCCTCTACGCACGGTACGATTGTTGGCAGGGGATTATCTGTTGACAGACTGTTGTCCTAAAATCTTACCATTAGTACGCTCCTTTTGACAATTGTTGTCCAACTTTCGGGCAACAAATGTTGGATGACACGCTAGTACATTTTCGGCGGACAGCGGCTTGATGTCTGATTTTTGTATGGTCAGTACACAAATCCGTAACATAAAAGTCAAAAGTACAAACACACATGCTTGGAAGCAATGCTCACCAAACATGAAATTAGCAGAAGGGGCTCAAAGGTCGACGCTCAAGAGCTTAAATTCCTCGTTCGTGTTTGTGGCACGACAATTATGTACCGTTAGTATGCAAGACAAGATCCTGGCACACGCCCTTTTGACAAAAATCAGATGCTCAGTTGGCCAACAATTGTACTGTGTGTACGAGGCTTTAGAAGAAAACCTGTTAACCACTTGCTGTCCGCACTATAGCCGAAAGACGGCTACAGCGCGGACTTAATTTGCCGGGAGGGTGTCCATGGAGGTCCTCCCGTGCTTGAGCGGCCTGCGCGCCCCCTGCAGGGCGCGCGCAGCACACTCTGTGATCAGCTGTCAGCCAATGACAGCTGATCATGTGACCTAAACAGAGCCGTAATCAGCTATTTTTTCTCTTGCCAGCAGCTGCGAGAGGGACATCGGCCACGATCTTGGAGAGGCTTCAGTGCCCACTAGCCTCACCTACCAGAGCCCACCAGCACCACCTACCAGTGCCCACCAGCGCCACCCATTCATGCCCACAGTGCCACCCATCTGTGCCCACAGTGCCACCCATCCATGCCCACGGTGCCACCCATCAGTGCCCACAGTGCCACCTATCAGTGCCCACAGTGTGTCATCACCAGTGCTGCCTATCAATATCACCTACCAGTGCCAACTACCTGTGCCCATCAGTGCCAACTACCAGTGCCCATCAGTGCCACCTACAAGTGCCCATCAGTGCCACCTATCAGTGCCCATAAGTGACATCTATCAGTGCCACCCATCAGTGCCACATATCAGTGCCACTCATCAGTGCCACCCACCAGTGCCACCCAGTGTCTTCTTATCAGTGCCCATCAGTGTCATCTTATCTGTGCCTATCAGTGCCCATCAGTGTCGTCTTATCTGTGCCTATCAGTGTCACCTTATCTGTGCCCGTCAGTGCAGCCCATCAGTGCCCATCAGTGCAGCCCATCAGTGCCCATCAGTGCAGCTATTTTGCAAAGAATGGGCACCAATTTCACTCTCTAAATGTGCAAATCTGGTAGAGACATACCCAAAAAGACTTGCAGCTGTAATTGCAGCGGAAGGTGGTTCTACAAAGTATTGACTCAGGGGGGCTGAATACAAATGCACACCACACTTTTCAGATATTTATTTAAAAAAAAATGAAAAACCATTTATCATTTTCCTTCCAGTTCACAATTATGTGCCACTTTGTGTTGGTATATCACATAAAATCATTACTCAGAGAACAGTGACCTGCCTTTTTTACATAGACAGATCGCTGTTCTGACTCTCTGTCTAATAATCAGCAGGTGCTGGCGGACATTGAGTCCATGGTACCCGCAGAACAGCTCCTGCTGTGTATAATCACAGCAGGAGTGGGTCACCAACGCAGCATGCACGCCCTGGACCCAGAGGTGCAGGATCACCTACTGGGTAGGTGATCCTGCACAGTAGAGCTGCCTCGCTGCTGTATATGTAAGTTATACGGTCGGCAAGCAGTTAAGCATTTATGGTGGGTCACAGTGACTATATTGGGGTTCCCTGGTCTTAGCTCTGGTCCACTATGTAGTAATTGAAGCCATGCATTTAAGAGCCTTATTACTATACAGGATCCCGCTGCTTAGTCCGTTTATATTTATCTTCACTGCTTATGATTTTTGCCTCACCTGAAGACACTACTCTACAGGAGATTGAGTTGTCAGCTGGGGCACATCCCAGCATGTACACAGGTTTAAACAATCTTCAAATTGAGGCTAAATTGTTGTCCCTGACTGGATTATATGGACTGTTATGTACAGTTGGAAATTGCCTTTTTTGAGAGTTTTTGATGGTTTAACATGGTGCAAGTATAATGGCGCTCCTTGGATGTCTCCAGTTTTTTGGATTATAGTCTATACCACTGCCGGGGAGAGTATCACCATCCTGTCATTCACATTTCAGATCAGGATTAAAAACATTTCTACCATTAGTCTTTAATCTTGCCTCAAGGTTACTTGTTTCTGTGGACTATGTCACATGACTAAAAGATTTGTCAACCTTGGTTCGTTAACCTTTCTAAATAAAGACACAAAACTGCATCATATGGGTTTAAATGGAGTAATGGAAAATAGTAAATGCGCTATACCTAAAAATTCAAAGAAGAGCTGCTACAAACAATGTGACAAACATAGAAATATACAAGTGGGTGAATTGTAGCGCTAGTGTGAAAATAACATAAAACACACTTTGAAGTGATGTATAAATGTCTATCAAAATATATGACTGTACATCCCAAATAAAACAAGTGTAATACAACAGGCATGCCCCTGTTAAAGGTCTATTGATCGAAACGCGTAGGGCAGCTATTACTCTCTACATTGCCATCTTGATTTTACTCTGTGATCACTTTTATGTATTGTGATTTTTTAGTAAATAAACAACCCTGATTTGCACTATGTGGAGGCATTTTATATTTTTTCCACATATCTCCCTGCTGTGAGAGGACGTCTGCATGTTGAGATCTTTCCTGTTTCCCCTTGGAGAGCCGGCTGCTCGACTTGTGACGATCCGGAAACCATCCATCCTCCCCGTGATCATCTTTCCATCTGCCCGTGGTGGCACACTGCTCGATAGACTCTATGCTGCCGGCACTAGAGTCCACCGGTTCGGTAAGCGTATCTACACCTACCCAATGTTTTGATGGTCCTATACTGGATATTCAGATTGTTGATGGAATTTCCCCTCTGATTCACTGCATCTCATCATTTTGGCACGGACTTTATTCAGAAACATCTGGAGTACACTCGTTTTATTTGGGATGTACAGTCATATATTTTGATAGACATGGGTTTAAATGGCCACAGCAAACCTTTTATTAACAAATGAATAAATTACATCAATTTCAACAATTCAACAATGCAACCAGGAAAGGGTCTTTGGGTGTCCTTAAGACACTTATAACTGTAATCGCCCATGTCCTCAGCCACACCTCAACCGACTCGAAGACGTTACGACATCAAACGTTTTTACATTTTCCCCCAGAGGACCTAGCTCCTGGGATAACCACCAATAACCAACCAGGTGGTAAATGGGCCCCCAATTTTGTAACAATTTAGTTACACACTGACCTCCTAAAGACCCCCTTGACCCGCTAAACTGTTGTGACAATGATTCCTCTTTTTTTTATTTTAACTTTTTATGTTAAAGGGGGTACTGGCAGTTTTTTTTTCTAAAGTTAGCAGCTACAAACACTGTAGCTGCTGACTTTTAATAAGGACACTTACCTGTCCAGCGAGCCCGCAATGTCGCCCCCCCCCGATGCCGATCTGTCCATCGGATCGGCCGGCGGTGCCTCCATCCTAACTAAGGGAAACAGGCAGTGGAGCCTTGCGGCTTCACTGCCAGTTTCCTACTGCGCATGCTCGAGCGGCGCGGCGCTCTGTGAATGGCCCATTGTTTCCTGGTACACACACATGTCCCAGAAGGCAACGGGGCCGCTCACCTTAAGAGGAGGAAGCACCGTGGAATAGGAAGAGGCAGATTAGGAAGACTGCCTAGCAACAGGGGTTTCAGGTAAGTTAAAAAAAAAAAAAATTCAAATGCTTTTTTTTAAATTTTTGTATGAATTTTAATGCCATTTCCTTTTTTAGGGTGGACCTCCACTTTAAGTACAGCCCTCAGCAAAAAATTGGATTACAGGGTAATTCGGGAAGCCAGGGGTTAACATGCACAGGGATTTAGTGTGGTCATTGATTGGCCAGTGGGGGTGAGGGTGTCTGCAGAGGTCAGTCTGTGGATATATGGGAAGCTGGATATCGGAGGAGGGGGTCAGACACAAGAAGGATTTCACTAAAATGTCCGATCGGAGGACTCTGCAGGAGCAGCTCTGCTCCATGGCAGAGTCAATGGGGACAGACTGGCTACAGTCTCAGATAGCTGCCATGCAAGGAGCCTCCTCCTCATCTCTGGCTGCTTCCCCATTAAGACGCGCTTTATCCCTTCACCCCCTCTCCTGTGCAGTGCCAGTCAGGGAGCCCAGCCATGTACCCTCCAGCCCAGCTGGCTCAGCATCCTCTGGCTAGCTCTGGTGCAAGCATCCAGAGGAATCTCCATCATGGGCAGGGCCCTGCTGACCGGGGGGATAGAGGCAGAGCCCCACATTGTCCCCGATCTCTGCATACAGGAGATGTTGGAGGGATACGGCCACCTCCCAGGTGGATGCCACGGCAGGAGTGGCAGCCCGGCGTGGGAAGAGTCGTCATGTAGGTGCTGGCCAATCAGGCAGAGCGGCCGGTGACCTCCTCATCGACAGATACTAGCAGGATCGGCAGAGTGCGGGAGCCGGTCTACACAGCAGGGCCCCTCATACCAGCGGAGGGGTGAAGAGGAGCCACGCTGCGTCAGCCAGGTGCGCAAGTCCTGCGGGGCAGAGGAGCAGGAGGGACAGTGGGCAGCCTGGGCCCTCTGCGGTCAGCACATCCGTGCCAGACCCTCTGCTGCCGGACGATCCCCTGTATTTCTCGCGATTCGAGGGCCAGCTTTTTGGCTCTAAGGCCAGGCTGACCTGCGAGTGTGGCAAGTTTTTTTTTTTTAGAAACTTTCAATGGTCGGTCTCCATAGATGGAGGGGCCTGTCAGCAGTAATGATATGGAGCTTTTTACTGATGCTGCCAGGTCTACTGGCTATGGAGCTTTCTTGGGGGTGGGCGGTGGAGTGTGGAGCACTGGCCTACCGATTGCAGGGAGGCAGGCTTACTACAAAATTTGGTGCCTCTGGAACTTTTTACGTTGTATCGCTGTTGAAATCTGGGGGGAATTGTTTCATATTAAAAAGGTTTGTCTCCACTGAGACAACCTGGTGGTGGTTATAAACTCACTGTCTGGGTTATCTCCTCCAGTAATGCGGCCTCTACGGCATCTTGTTTTGTGTTGTCTTAAGCTAAATATGTTTCTTTACGCGGTTCTACTTCCTTGGGTGAAGAATACGTTGGCTGACGCTCTCTCTAGTTTCCAGTTGGACAGGTTCTGGGAGTTGCTGCCTAGCGCGGAGCAACACGGACTCCTTGTCCTCCTCGGATCTGGTGGATTGCGCTGGAGTCGCCTCCATTTTGGTTAGAGGCTCCTTGAGTGAGTCGATGTGGTCTCCATACAATAAGGTCTGGCGAGAATGGGGGTAGCTTCTTCAGCAGGCAAGGGTGGATATGGGCAGCTCCGAGGTGAGACATCCAGTGATCTATTTTGTCTGTTTAAGTTTTTTGATGGCGTGACTATCTCCGCCATGAACCACAAACTGGCCGGGCTGGCCTTCCTATTTAATTTGCAGGGCATCCCTGATTTTACCAAGGACTTTTTGGTAAAACAGGCCCTGCGAGGTTGGCTTGTCAGCGGCGGACTGTGATGTCTCTTCAGTGGTCCTTTTTATCCACCATCTAAGACGGATCAGGCAGGCAGGGGGACACATTTGCGATTGATGAAGGTTCATGGCTCTCCCATCTTCCCAGTTTCCGCGGTAGGGGAATATTTAAAGTTTCGCCTTGTTGGGACTGGTTCTTTTCTAATCCATCCTGAGGCCCCCCCCGGTGGGGTTTAACCAACGTGGTGGTAAAACGCATCGGCAGGTGGGGGTCGGACCGATTTAGACTTTATGTCTGTCCTCATTTGATTTAAGCCAGGGCTTTTTTTCAGCTGGAACTCGGTGGAACTCAGTTCCACCACCTCAGGCTCAGGCTTTCTGCTCCCTTGTTACCACTATCACTTGTAAACACAGAAGTCCGGCTTCTGTGTTTATCAGTGACAGCTTATCTCCCAACTGCTCCCACAGATTTGATCTCCTGAGCGGCTCCCACAGAGTACATGATGGGGACAAGAAATATGAAGGTGCCCAGGGTGCAGTGCAGCTTCCAAAATGCTTACTGGATGATCTCCCTGCAAGTGACAGAGGCAGAGCCACCTACAGTGTGTGGGGAGGTAGTAGAGCTGGCTGGGATTCACCCGGACAGTTCTGGTTTTTAATCATGTGTCCGAGTTTCAGCCCACCTGAAACCCAGGCACATTATTCAGACAGGAATGTAGCTTAGAACACTGCCTGATAGGAGGTTGAGGGGGCACTATTCACGCCACATTACTATTCTCTTTGGAGCGCCCAAAGGTGTCCCAGGTCTTTTACAATCCTATAGAGTATGCTAAAAAAAAATTTTTTTTTGCTATGCACCGCTAAAGTGTTCGGGTTTGACTTGAAAAAAAGTGGCAACTCTAATGCAGAGGCCAGAGCTGAATAGGGGTGAAAGCGAGATGTGAATTGGGGATGCAGAGGTAAGCAGCTTTGGAAGAAAGCAAAGTGCACCCCCTAACTCTACACAATGTATGTAGCACACCCCCTAACTCTGCACTCTGTATGCAGAGCACACCCTAACGCTGCACAATGTATGTAGCATACCCCAAAACTCTGCACGTAGCACACCACTGAACTCCGCACTCTGTGTGTAACCCCCCCCCCCCCAAACTCAGCACTCTGTATGTAATGCACTCCTGGTATTTAATGCACCTTTAAGACCCTTCCACTGAAGGGGAAATTTGACCACACCATTTGATGCGGTTGTGTGTGTATGTGTGTGTGTGTGGAAAGGGGATTTTGGAGGGCCATGGTAGAGTTCATGCACCTATTTTCTGAGAAAAAAGCCCTGGTTAAAGCTAACTGGGTTTTTTGGGGCGTCTTATTGTTATTCATATTATGTGTGTTAATTGGTGTTTTTGGTTACAGTCATGTTCTGTGTTATGTTCATGTATTTCCTTTCAGATCATGCTTGTCTCGTTTGGATTTTGGGTCACTCCTTTGTTCATTTGGGGGGCAAGAGGGCTGACGTCAGAGCTAATGGCCGTCAGCTGGGTTTCCCTGGGTATGAGGCCAGCATCAAGTGGATAGGTGTTCCGGGAATGTTGTGGAGCTGGGTGGTCCCGGAGGTCCACAGGGTTTTTACAATGGGACTGATCCCCAGATGTTCTGGTCTTGCATGCTGGTGGCAATGACCTGGGTGTCTGTTCCAGCCGACACCTCATTCGGGATATCAAGTTTGATGTCCTGCGGCTGCAGTTGGATTTTCCTAACACAGTGATAGTTTAGTCAGACATTGTAGGCCGCACATCTTGGCATTTTGCCAAGTCTTTGAAAAAAATTGAACAAGGCCAGGGTTAAGATCAATAAGGAAGTTGGCAGGTTCGTTGGTTTGGTGGTAAGGTATAGGTAGCTGGAGGTGGATATGTGGCGGTATCTACGCAGCGATGGGGTGATGGGGTGCATCTTAATGCGGTGGGCACAGATCAGATTCAGAGGGCATTGCTTTTTTGGCGGGGCACAAAAGTGTGAGGCTTCACACTTTGGTTTGGGTCTTTGGAGGCCTTTTTAAAATCACCTGCTGTGATGATGTTATTAGGGACCCATCTAAGATATGGAGTCCCTGGTGCAATGCCAGTTATGGTGGATTAACTGGTAATTACAATGGTGGTATCTACAGAATGTGGTTTGTCTCCAAGCCGGTGTGATGCGGCTGTGAACCGTGGTAGTAGTACGCAGAAACGAAGTGATAATTTGATATTTGGTGCCTCCAGGGATCAACAACCTTAATTTAATGGTTATTGTGTTATTTTGTTTTCCTTTATTAAGGAATGTTTGTTATATTTGTTATTGTTTAATAAAGGGGCCGAAACAGACAATTTTACTCCAACATTTGTGTCATGGTTTTTGGTAGAATCAGTTGGGGTAAGAGGGGAGGTGTGGGGTAATGTTTAGTAATGCAAAAGTATAGGATTACATATGGGGTACTTCTATATAAAAAAAAAATAATAATAATAAGCATAGGGCTAGCATGATATTGTGCAGGGGGTAATCCAGGAAGACAGGGGTTTACATGCACAGGGATTTAGTGTGGTCATTGATTGGCCAGTGGGGGGGAGTGTCTGCAGAGGTCAGTCTGTGGATATACGGGGAGCCGGATATCCGGGGGGGTCAGACACGGGGAGGAGAAGATTTCCCGTCCATCCTACATCGGTTTTGGTTCGTCATATGTATGTTTTGTTTTTTAGGCCAGTGCGGTTGGGATCTTTGGAGGCATTTTAAAATAACCTGCTGTGATGATGTTATTAGGGACCCATCTAAGGTATGGAGTCCCTGGTGGAATGCCAGTTATGGTGGATTAACCAGTAATTACAATGCTGGTATCTGCAGAATGTGGTTCATCCCTGAGCCGGTGTGATGCGGCTGTGGACCGTGGTAGTAGTACGCAAATACGAAGTGATATTTGGTGCCTCCAGGGATCAACAACCTTAATTTAATGGTTATTGTGTTATTTTGTTTTCCTTTATTAAGGAATGTTTGTTATATTTGTTATTGTTTAATAAAGGGGCCGAAATGGACAATTTTACTCCAACATTTGTGTCATGGTTTTTGGTAGCATTAGTTGGGGTAAGAGGGGAGGTGTGGGGTACCGGTTAGTAATGCAAAAGTATAGGATTACATCTGAGGTACATCTGAGGTACTTCTATCCAGTACTTGCCTATAAATTCATAGCCCAAAATAGTAACCCACGACCCCTAATACCCCAGCGACCCAAGATACAGGGTGGGAGGGAGGGAAGTTTCCTCTTTGTTTGAACTTTCCGGAATGAACACCCAGCATCCCTTGCACGAATCACCCTTGCGGCTCCTCCCTGCCTATCTGACCTTCAGCCTCCAATAAGGTAAGAACTACACCCCTTCACCACTAAATAACCCAGATTTGACCCTTCCTGGACCTATTCCTCACTTTAGTCATGCCAACCCTTCATCCATTCTCTTCTCTGGGTCGATATTTAAACACACCGATTTACCTCCTGTTCAGCACTCAATTCCTGTGAGCTTATTTTCACATTTACATATACAGGGTACATCATCTTTGATTTATTCCATGATATCTCATGAACCTACACAGACTATCTATATTATTCGGGTTTTTTTTTCTCAGTTGGAGACCAGTGGCTGCCCGTCCATAGGGGGCACCTGGGCGCCACCCCCCTCCAGGCAGAAAAAAAAAAAAAAGTAAAAAAAAAAAAAAAATTTTATTACTGCCCCTTTAAAAAAAAAAAAAGGAAAAAAAGGTCCTTAAGTGCACTGTGCTCGGACGGCGGACACAGTGCGACGCTGGACACAGTGCACTTATGGGAAGCTCCACATCTATGCAGTCATGAGATTGCAGACGTGGCGCTGCATTTGCGGGCGTTTAGCCCGCCTTGTGGCATTTTCTGTAGCGCTGAGTAGCTTCCGCCTGGCCATAGTAATAGATACTACAGGCGCCGGGCGGAAGCTACTCGGCGCTTCAGATTTAATTGACATCTGCCCTGAGTCAGATGTCACTTCCTGATTCTCTTTCTCATTGCGCCCGAGAGAGGAAACAGGAAGAATGCTGGTGCCAGTGTGAGGAGGAGGACACCGCAGGGGACCCAAGGTAAGTACCGCTGTGTGGAGAATGGGGGGGACAGAGGCTACATTTGGGGGGGACAGAGGCTGCATGTGGGGGAGGACAGAGGCTGTATTGGGGGGGACAGGCAGCATTTTGGGGGGGATAGAGGCTGTATTTGGGGGGGCAGAGGCTGCATTTTGGGGGGGGACAGAGGCTGCATTTGGGGGGGGAGACAGAGGCTGCATTTGGGAGGGGGAGACAGAGGCTGCATTTGGGGGGGCAGAGGCTGCATTTTGGGGGGGACAGAGGCTTCATTGGGGGGGGGAACACAGGAATGCTTCATTTGGGGGGGCAGAGGCTGCATTTGGGGGGGACAGAGGCTGCATTTGGGGGGGGACAAGGGCTGCATTTATTGGGACGCAGGAATGTTGCATTTGGGGAGGACAGAGGCTGCATTTGGGGGGACAGAGGCTGCATTTGGGGGGGACAGAGGCTGCATTTGGGGGGGGCAGAGGCTGCATTTGGGGGGGACAGAGGCTGCATTGGGGGGGGGACAGAGGCTGCATTTAGGGGGGACAGAGGCTGCATTTGGGGAGACAGAGGCTGCATTTTATGTGACAGAGGCTGCATTTGATGTGACACAAGCTGCATGTAAGGAGGGACTCCGCTGGGGGCACCTGATGTAAGGACGGACTGCTGGGGATGCCTGATGGCATCTGGTTGTAGGCGACGTGGCTAGTGACACACTCGGGGCTCCCACTGATTCTGCATTATGGTGAGTTGAATGATTTAATTTTATATTACAATATAATAATAGAAATAATGCGCTTTAATCATCCTGACACCATAACAACCATGGTGCCGGGATGATTGAAGTGCTAACACCAGGTGTTTGGAGTATCTTTATCTGCTGATTGTTAAACTTTCTAGAATACACATATTTCTATTGTTGTGTAGGATCTGGGCCTGCTGTCCCTCTCTCCCTCTCCCTCCATCCCTCGTTCATCTCAGACGCTAATCACACCACCTTAGAGCCACGCCCACTATTTTGCTGAAACCCCGCCCATTTTCACCAAGTGGGAGGGGTCAAAAAGGAAGGGCGGGGTCTGTGGCCAGCTCCCAGCAGGATTCACAGGCTATGGGCATCGGGGCAGGGTAAATGAGGTGTATGGGGGGGAGATAAATGAGATGATCATGTGGGGGTCAGCTGGGGGTGTCAGGATCTCTCACCTCAGCTATGGGCTGAGTCCACAGCTGCCAACTCAGGCTCAGAGCTCAGCAGAATAGGTCCTTCTCCTTGCACCATTGCATGGCCTCCTCCAATTCTGGGGGGGTGGGTGATGCTCCTGTCTCCTGGGGTCAACTTCTGGTGCATGCACCTTGTACTGCAGCCACCAGCGGTGCACTCAGGCCAGCCACGTGTGTGTCCACTGTCCAACTCCAAGAGATCCACCTGCAGCAACCGGGAGTTGTAGCTAACCTATGTCACGGAGCGTCTTTAGCCCCGACTTCCTTGAGGCAGCGGCTCCGAGATTGACAGATAAGTGACGAGTCAGTTGGACAACCGCTGCGCCAGGCGGGAGTTCTGTCACTGTCTTGGGTGCCAGTTTGCCACCCCTCTGAAAGTCCCGCCGGGACCCATGGTAGGGCAGGCCCTGAGTGAATCCTGTAAATACACTCATCCCAGTTTATTGTGTCCTTATAGGTTACTCTATCAGCTCACTTAGGTTGTGCTAGTTTTGAGCCCCTATCTCACACAGTATTTCTCTTAAATGTTTGTGTAATGAGTATTATTGTTGGTATGAGAGATATTGTATGGGGTCTTTGTCCTTTTTTCCTTTTGTGAATCTTGGCCATTTTTTTGTAATTTTAGATTGAGTTTTATGATTGAGATTTATCACACAGGTTTATTTTCATGATACAATCTTCATCCTCGTAACCGCAAGTTTTTCGCCTGTCTTTGAAGACATGTTTTTTTAAGTGAACACCAATAACTAAATAAAATGAACTAATAATAATAATAATTTTAACTAGGGGATTAGGCTTTTGTAGGATTGCTTGTGGCAGTTTGTCATGTTTTTTCCTTTTTCATATGCAATACTTTTATTTTAATACTCATTTTTTCACGTATTGTCTTTAGTCCTTTTTTTTTTTTGCACCTGTGTCTGCCTCTAAATTGTCTATCAGTTCTCATTATTGCTATATAACACGTGAAGTTACTGACTGTGGTTGCTTGTCAGGGCCTTGGACTCCTATGCTACACGGTGCACTTTTTTACTCACCTGTCTCTTTAAATTTTTTGAGTGGTTTACCTACATCAATATTTATGTGACTGATGATGGTATTTATTCCCTGCCAATAGCAGGCCCTCATCTTCATGATTAGGTCCTGGGGGCAGGGAGAAACATGTTGGAGTTGTGGTCTAGATGAATCAAGCTGAGGCTGCTTTTACCTACTAACCACTCGGGCCGGGTAGGGTGTGCGGCAGCCATGCTATCTCTTCCTATTTCTACAAAATAAAGTTTGTCTCATATAAACAAAGACAGTTATATAGGATACATTCTTCTCTGGTAGTCCCATCACTGGGCAGTGAAGCAACCTTTACTAGACCTAAACTACATATACAGCACATGTATATTATCTAAATACTCACAGGCCTTGCAGATCAAAACAACAGCATTTTATAGTTTCAATGAAGTTCAGTCCATCTTTGTCAAGACACAAATGTTAATACATAATATCTAATGTAAAGGTAAGGCAATAACCCTTTTCAGCACAAACATGAATTTATTGTTATTAGCAATCTACCTTTGGCATATTCAATAATAATATTTTAAAACTTCTAGTACTAGAATGGCCAGGGTGTACAGAGATTGGATCATTGATTTATGTATCATATTTATTGATTTCCATTTCCTAATAGCACATTTAACTTTCTCTATAGAGGATAGAGAGCCTAAAATGTTTCCGTGATCATAAACAATGAGTTATTAAATAGGTTTCCTCTATTTTGGAGTAAATAAATATTGACATGATAGGAATCCTGAATATGAAATGCCAAATGTTCTTTTCTAAAGTTTTCCTGGAATTTAATCTGCACCAATGTCCTCAAGGCAGTGCCATGCTGCTGGCAGTGAAATTTAAATTTGTATTTAATATATTTTAGTGGTAGCAATAACACTCCACACTGAAGGCTGTATAGGAACCCTTAAGGAAGTAGTGTCTTAAGCTGCGTATACACGAGCGGAATGTCCGACAGAAAAAGTTAGACGGAAGATTTTCATCGTCTATTCCGATCGCATGTAGGCCTCATCGGACTTTTTTTTTTTGAAAATTCTAACGGACCTAGAAGTAGAACATGTTCGAAATATTTCCGACTGAACCAATTCCTATCGGGAAAACCGCTCGTCTGTATGCTGTTCCAACGGACCAAAAACGACTCTGAAGCAAGTACAAGACTGAAGCTATTGGCTACTGGCTATTGAACTTCCTTTTTTTAGTCCCGTCATAAGTGTTGTACGTCACCGCGTTCTTGACAGTCAGACTTTGGGTTGACCGTGTGTAGGCAAGACTGGAATTCCACCGGAGTTCCGTCGGAGAAACCTTCAGAGTTTATTCCGATGGCAAAACCGGTCGTGTGTACAGGGCATAAGAGCTCTTTCCAGTAATATACAGTAGCTCTGGACTGGCTGACATTTTATTACAGGTGTTACCAGTGTTTAGGCTGTCCCTGACACCACCCACAGAGGTTCCTGAACTCTCCCATTCCTCCAAGGAGCCCCAGACTGCAATAAGTGGTCAAGGAGGCTTCCCACAGAGGAGATGAAGGAACATCCATTCCCAGAACTCCTCTGTGATGAATAAAGCTGGAAGTGATGATGATTTTGTCACTGTCAGTTTCAGAGCTGTCATTTCCTGGCTGTTACCATCAGGATCTGTACTTGGTTAGTTGCTTTGGAGAGCAGAGAGTAAAGAGTACCTGTCACCTCTCCAATGCTGTCAAAAAGAGGGCTTTTTAGCCCCTTTGTGATAGCAAAAATGTTAGTGGTTGAAGATTTTTTTTTTTTTTACCTTAATGCATTCTCTGCATTAAGGTAAAAAAACAACTTCTGTTCATATGATCCCCATAACCCCCCATGAATACTTAACTGAGCCCAATCTCAATCTAGCACTGTGCCTTAGAGCAGCAGCTCTCTCCACCCTCACTCTACACTGGACATAGAGTCAGCAGGGGGAGCCAGTAGCCCCTGCTGTTGTCAATCACAGCCTGTGAGGAGAGATCAGGGGGCAGGGTGAGCCACACTGTGTGTATCTAGGGACATACACAGTGCAGCTCGGGATCAAGCCTGCACTAGTGACCCATAGCAAATTAATTGCTATGGGGCACTCGATAGGTGGGAGGGGCCAGGAGTAACAGCAGGGGACACCAGATAAAGAGAATCAGGGCTGCTCTGTACAATAACATTGCACAGAGCAGGTAGGTAAAACAAGTTAAAAAATTGATTTACAATCACTTTAAGGAGAAAAAGTGTAAAAATATAATTGAAATAAAATAAAAATAATGAAGAAAAAAGTCACCCTCGTCGGCCTGCACACACACAACAATGTAGTAATATAAAATATGTCTGTTCTGAATTCGAACTAGATTTACACATATATATATACAGTATGTAGAACCCATCTGGTGTCAAAGGGGTGTGGCCACATGAATACCAAAAAATCAACCCTCTCCACACTACTACATACCGTTTAAATATTTCTAGCAAACTTTGCACAAAGACAGGGATTTTTGGTTCACATGCATTGTAATGCATGTTTAAGCTGGCCATCTGCCAAACTAATCCCTTTCTGGCCAGGCCCGCCCTACACTACACTATACTACACTACTCAACACAAAACTAAACTAATTTATCCTACTCTACACTACACAATAACACTTGATGCCACCCTACACTCTACACTACACTCTACACTATGCTGTACTCACCTGCACTACACTCTACACTACAATACACTACACAACACTAAACTAATCTATCCTACTCTACACTGCACTACATACTTACACTTGATTCTACACTACACTCTAAACTACGCTGTACTTACTTGCACTAGACTATACTCTGCAATGAACACTCAATCACGTGTATGGAAAATGTAAAAGAAATGCATTTATGCTTAAACATGACTGGATGATGAAAGCCAGCAGAGCTTCGCTTCATTTACTAAGCTCTAGAGCAGCTGCATTTGCAAAGTGCACAGTCTATTTGCTTTTAGTAAATCAACCCCCATGTGTTTGATAAATAGATGTGCAAATATCATGTGGCATATAAAATTCCAACAGCCACAACGGTATTCTCCAGGACTTCTGCTTTCATAAAATATGTAATGTTTGGGGGGGGGGGGGGGGTTCTAACTAATTGTCTAGCTAAAAATGCAAATTTCTACATGTGTGTGACAAATGTAAAAAATATTGACCCAGGCAGCCAGTGGTTAAAAAAAAAAATCGGAAAAAATGTTCCTTGTTGCAACTCCATCATCAGTCAAATCATCCAGTGAAGCAAATCGACGTCCAGCAATGCAGGGAAGATCAGGGAATCTCTAGGTCTTGTTGCCCAATCTATTCTGGCAATAACAAGGAATAAATTAACCCCCCTGGCAGTATTCCCGAGTCTGGCTCGGGGTGGATTTTCAATACCAAAAGCGGTAACCCTGAGCCAGACTCGGGATCGCATCGCAGGATCCATGTAGAGGTTACTTACCTTGTCGCCTGGATCCTGCGATGTCTCCCCGCTGTGATCTGTGAGCCGCCGTGTCTCTCTCAATTCACAGTGCCGAGCTCCATTCCCTGCGAGCGTTGTGACGCACGGGGACAGAGTTTGGCACCAAATTCAAAAAGTAAAAAACACAGTATAGATACAGTATACTGTAATCTTACAGATTACAGTACTGTATCAAATAATTACACATCCCTTTTATCCCTAGTGGTTTGTCCAGTGTCCTGCATGCAGTTTTATATTATATATATTGTTCTTTCTGCCTGGAAACTGGAGATTGTCCATAGCCGTACTTTTAGACCAGTTAGAAAACAGCGATATTAAATTAGAATCACTTGCAGAATTTAGTGATAGTGATTTGTGGGGAAATCCGTCATCAAACACTGAAAGTAACAAAAGCGACAATTCTGCAACTGAGCAAATTTCGGTGTTTTTGATTTGATTACATTATTGAATAATTTTTATTATTATTATATTAATTTTTGTTATAATTATTTATAGTTATTTATTATATTATAATTTTTGATTTCGTTTTTCAAACTTTATTATACCCGGAATGTCTACTAGACTCTTGTTTGGACAGATTTAAGTGAGTTATTCCTAATGCCGCGTACACACGAGCGGACTTTACGGCAGACTTTGCCCGGCGGACTTTTCGACAGACTTTATGACAGACTTTCCGAATGAACGGACTTGCCTACACACGATCCACCAAAGTCCGTTGAATTTGCACGTGATGACGTACGACCGGATTAAAACAAGGAAGTTTATAGCCAGTAGCCAATAGCTGCCCTAGCGTGGCTTTTTGTCCGTCGAACTAGCATACAGACGAGCGGACTTTTCTACCGGACTCAAGTTTGACGGATAGATTTAAAACATGTTTCAAATCTAAGTCCGTCCAACTTTCGAGCAAACAAAGTCCGCTGGAGCCCACACACGATCGAATTGTCTGTTGAAATCCCGTCTGCCGGGCAAAGTCTGCCGTAAAGTCCGACCGTGTGTACGCGGCATAAGAATTACAGGCCTAAGATATAAAACACCAAATTTCCATGCAAAATAATTGTACCGCTTTCAGCATCAAAAATCTGAAATAATCATACCACCAGGGAGGTTAATAGAAACAGAAATACAGAATTGTATATATGTTTTTTTTTTGTTTTTTTATTAATTTTTGAAAAGGTGTCAGAAACGCCAGGGATTTAGAAGATCAGGCAAGCTCTAGATGTTGTCGGCCAATCTATTCCTGCAATAAAAATAATAAATGATTAGAATCATAGAAAAGAGAGAGAGAGTGAAAATAGTAATATTGTCTGAACTGGTGATGCTAAAAACACATCATATGACATGTTTTTTAAGCATAGGCTTTCACTTAATTTTTAAAAGGTCTTGGGGCATAGCCCTCGGGGGCACAGAATGCCCAACAGTTATGTTCTCTATATTATTAAATACATTTTGCTTCCCATAATTGCTCCTCTGTAATTGGTGTCATAGGTGTGCAGACCAGGAACTCCATCGCAGAGGTCCCCCTCACACCCATAGCTACAGTGCCTTGAAAAAGTATTCATACCCCTTGAAATTTTCCACATTTTGTCATGTTACAACCAAAAACGTAAATGTATTTTATTGGGATTTTATGTGATACACCAACACAAAGTGGCACATAATTGTGAAGTGGAAGGAAAATTATAAATGGTTTTGAATTTTTTTTACAAATAAATATCTGAAAAGTGTGGCTTGCATTTGTATTCAGCCCCCCTCCATCAATACTTTGTAGAACCACCTTTTGCTGCAATTACAGCTGCAAGTCTTTTTGGGGATGTCTCTACCAGCTTTACACATCTAGTGAGTGATATTTTTGCCCATTCTTCTTTGCAAAATAGCTTAAGCTCTGTCAGATAGGATGGAGAGTGTCTGAATAGCAGGGCTGGACTGGGATAAAAATTTGGCCCTGGAATTCATCCAGACTGGCCCACTTTAATTGTGCAAACAAGCACAAAACAGTATATAATCTATATGCAATTGTGCAAAAAAAATAAGTAGCATAACATCCTTAAGGAGTCCTCACTAACCTCTTTTATTATTTCACCTATTCTCCTCTATATTTTTCTCATCTTTCTCATATCACTGCGTGAAGTTGAGGCCGAACCAAGAAAGCCATTACTTTGACAGGCTGTCACTGAAACCGGCCCACTGAGCCATCGGCCCACCGGGAAACTCCCTGTAGTCCCGATGGCCAGTACATGCCTGCTGAATAGCAATTTTCAAGTCTTGTCACAGATTATCAATTGGATTTGTGTATGTACTTTGACTGGGCCATTCTAACACTTGAATATGCTTTGATCTAAACCATTCCATTGTAGCTCTGGCTGTATGTTTAGGGTCGTTGTCCTGATGAAAGGTGAACCTCCACCCCAATCTCAAGTCTTCTGCAGACTCTAACAGGTTTTCTGCAAAGATTACCCTGTATTTGGCTCCATCCATCTTCCTATCAACTCTGACCAGCTTCTATGTCCCTGCTGAAGAAAAGCATCCCTGCAAAATGATGCTGCCTCCACCATGTTTCACGGTGAGGATGGTGTGTTCAGGGTGATGTGCAGTGTTAGTTTTCCGCCACACATAGCGCTTTGCTATTAGGCTAAAAAGTAACATTTTGGTCTTGTCTGACCAGAGCACCTTCTTCCACATGTTTGCTGTGTCCCCACATGGCTTCTCCCAAACTGCAAATGGGACTTCTTATGGCTTTCTTTCAACAATGGCTTTCTTCTTGCCACTCTTCCATAAAGGCCAGATTTGTGGAGTGCATGACTAATAGTTGTCCTGGGGACAGATTCTCTCACCTGAGCTGTGGAACTCTGCAGCTCCTCCAGAGTTACCATGGGCCTCTTGGCTGCTTCTCTGATTAATGCTCTCCTTGCCCGGCCTGTCAGTTTAGGTGGACGGCCATGTCTTGGTATGTTTGCAGTTGTGCCATACTCTTTCCATTTTCAGATGATGGATTGAACAGTGCTCTGTGAGATGTTTAAAGTTTGGAATATTTTTTTATAACCTAACCCTGATTTAAACTTCTCCACACCTTTATCCCTGACCTGTCTGGTGTGCTCATTGGCCTTCATGATGCTGTTTGTTCGCTGAGGTTCTCTAACAAACCTCTGAAGGCTTCACGGACCAGCTGTATTTATACTGTGATTAAATTGCACACAGGTGGACTCTATTTACTAATTAGGTGACTTCTGAAGGCAATTGGTTCCACTAGATTTTAGTTAGGGGTATCAGAGTAAAGGGGGCTGAATACAAATGCATGCCTCACTTTTCAGATATTTATTTTTGAAAAAAAATGTTGAAACTATGAATACTTTTTCAGTGCACTATATATGACCATGAGAGTGGAAGCACCGAGCTACACTTCTGTGTTTTGTTTGCACAATTATTTTTGACTTTTGGGTGTATTCACACAATGTTTTTTTTCAGTAATGTTAGTGCCATGCATATTAAGTGTGTTGATGCCATTCATTCATTCTGAATAGCACCCCAACACACCTTCTGACAGCGGTGTGTTGTAGCACAACAACACACTAAGATGCATCGGGGTGTATTGTGAAAAAAAATTGTGCATGGCACATTACTGTGCTGTCCCGCATTGTGCTGCTGCACACATTCGTATGAAGGTGCATTACTCCTTAAGAAGGAGATATTTGTACTCAAGAGGTATATAGTGTATGATAATATGGGTGTCATATATCTAATGTCATGGACCTTTAGAGCAGTTTACATCAGACATTTCAGGCAAAGGATTGGAGATCATGTATAATTTGCCAGTAATAGTAAAATGATTACCAGTAGGCACATTGGCAATTTTGACACATCATATGGTACATTATATAGGATTTGTAGCTTCAAAGACCCTTGTGGTGGTGGTTTTGAAAAGGTAGTGCTTCAGAAAGAAACAAAACAGATTCAAACATTTGAAGCCACCACTCCCCCCAGGTCTGAGCAAGACTTTGAGCTATAAACAGTTTTTTATCATTCCTAAATTTTGGTTCCCATATGAATTAGAAAAATGGGGACAACACCGCTACAGCTGCACTATTTATTGTTGCAAAATATTTGATTGTTTATTGTTTGGTTGTTTTCTGTATCAAATAGTATACCTTGTAAAGATCATGTGCATTTGGTCCTATTGTTATCCATCTGCTGCTTGCTGGGGTGGTGGGGGCTCTGGGAAGCCCTACTCTTGTTCTATACAGGTCCCCCATTTTGTACTATAGGGTGGGTATGTGGAGACTCTCTGGATGAGGGTTAAGGCTGCTTTCACTCGCATGGGATTGGTATCTATGGGAGCAGATGGACGCCATTATGTGCATGTTTATGGCGTCACAGTGAGCGTACGCAAAGTAATCCCTTTCTGGCCAGGTCCTACGCTACACTACACTACTTTACACAACACTGAAGTAATCTATCCTAGAGCTCAAGAGCATAATTATACCACATGCCGGCAATGGGAGGCCAATGTGGACACCACTGCTGGGGGAACATTTAAGGGGGGCACACATGATGGGGGGGCAAGGAACACACTGCAACCTATAGGGCAAATGCCCTGCATTGTGGAACATTGATTTCAGACACAGGCTCCCTAAGGTAACTGATTGCTGATTACCTAACAACTGTTGTGTTTGTATATATGGGGGACTTTTTTACCATGGGGCTCAGCTGAGCTGTCGCCACAGTACAAGGTGGACAGAACCCTTTTCTTAGTAGATATTGTGAGACATAGAGGGGATTTGTTTGTAATTTTATATCCTGTTTTGTAGGATGCTGACACTAGCAAATTACAAAAAAATTAAACATTTATACTGCTATCACTCTTGTTACTCAGTGGCTAACTGTGACCACCTCATTTAAAGTCCCAGGGCTACTCTCTCTTTTTTTGTATATGTATATAGGGATGGAGGTTCATCACTGGTGACTGCAGCTCTTTTATTTTATTTTAGTTTGACACTAGCAAATTACAGATATTTATTTGCTTATTTCATGGCTACCTAATTTTGCAACTCTGTCCACACTGAAGATTGAGTCTAGAGTTTGTATGTAATTAAGGACCACAATTGACACATGTGTTCATGTGCCAAGGGGAAAATAATACTGGAAGTATGCTATAGGCCCCCTAACCTGAGGGATGAAGGGAGACAGATCTGTCATCACAATTTGGATTAGAAGCAAGGATGGGAAGTGTTATCATAATGGGGGATTTTAACTATCCAGACATAGACTGAGCGGAGGGAACCGCGCATTCATCTAAGGCTCGCCAGCCCCTAAATGTCTTGCAGGACAAATGTTATGGGTCAGATGGTAGACGCACCAGCTAGAAATAAGGCGTTACTGGATCTACTGATTACCAACAATACAGACCTGATCACGGATGTGGAAATACAGGGCAATTTAGGTAACAGCGATCACAGGTCAATTGGCTTCAGTATAAATCACACAAATAGGAAACATAAGGGGAATACAAAGACACTGAATTTCAAAAAAACCAACTTCCCTAAACTACAAGCCTTGCTAGAAGGCATAAATTGGGATAAAATCTTAGGAACAAAGAACACGGAGGAGAGATGGGTTTGCTTTAAGAGCATATTAAATAAGGGCATTAGCCAATGCATCCCATTGGGTAATAAATTTAAAAGAGCTATCAAAAGTCCTGGATGGCTTAACTCCAATGTAAAAATGCATATAAAAGCAAAGGAGAGGGCCTTCAAAAAATACATGATTGAGGGATCATCATCAACATTCAGACTTTATAAAAAATGCATCAAGAAATGTAAGTGTGTGATAAGGATGGCTAAGATAGAACATGAATGACACATAGCGGAGGAGAGCATAAAAAATCCCAAGAAATTCTTTAAGTATGTAAACAGTAAAACAAGGAGGACAGACCATATTGGCCCCATAAAGAATGAGGAAGG
The DNA here is from genome assembly GCA_037952925.1 of Lithobates clamitans. Taxonomy (NCBI): domain Eukaryota; kingdom Metazoa; phylum Chordata; class Amphibia; order Anura; family Ranidae; genus Lithobates; species Lithobates clamitans. Next base: position 1,032,547 of record JBBGZY010000748.1, read on the forward strand.
ACATCTGGTTACAAAGGATGAGGAGATGGCGAAGGTATTGAATTTATTCTTCTCCTTAGTCTTCACAAGGGAATCGGGGGGCTTCAGTAACCAAAACTGCTGTGTTTATCCTCTAGACACATCACAGGAAGCACCTCCATGGTTAACAGAGGACCAAATTAAAATTAGACTTGGGAAACTTAACATTAATAAATCACCAGGACCAGATGGCTTGCACCCAACGGTACTTAGGGAACTCAGTCAAGTAATTGCCAGACCATTGTTCCTAATTTTTACTGACAGTCTACTGACTGGAATGGTACCAGATGATTGGAGAAAAGCTAATGTAGCACTGATATTTAAAAAGGGCACATAATACATCCCTGGGAATTACAGACCAGTTAGCCTAACATCAATAGTATGTAAACTCTTGGAGGGGATGATAAGGGACTATATACAAGATTTTAGTAATGAGAACGGTATCATTAGCAGTAATCAGCATGGATTCATGAAGAATCGTTCTTGCCAAACTAATCTATTAACCTTCTATGAGGAGGTGAGTTGCCATCTAGATAAAGGAAGGACCCGTAGATGTGGTGTATCTAGATTTTGCAAAAGCATTTGACACAGTTTCCCATAAACGTTTACTATACAAAATAAGGTCCGTTGGCATGGACCATAGGATGAATACATGGATTGAAAACTGAATAGGGCGAGTTCAGAGGGTGGGGATAAATGGGGAGTACTCGGAATTGTCTGGGGTGGGTAGTGGGTCCCCCAGGGTTCTGTGCTGGGACCAATCCCATTTAATTTGTTCATAAACGACCTGGAGGATGGGGTAAATAGTTCAATCGGATGATACTAAGCTAAGCAGGGCAATACCTTCTCCACAGGATGTGGAAACCTTGCAAAAAGATCTAAACAAATTAATGGGGTGGGCAACTAGATGGCAAATGAGGTTCAATGTAGAAAAATGTAAAATATATTCACTATAAGGTGCCAGTGGTGCGATATTTTGTTTAATTTAGTACAGTGTGGTTGAGCCAAGCTTTCAAATATTCAATGTTATAGACATCATTAATATGTTGATAAAGATGAGCTGATGAGGGTGGTAGAGGTTGTTTCTATCATGCATCTAGCCAGTCAAAACATGGTTTATCAGCTTAGTAGTGAGTTTAGCTGTATTCGGCATGGACAACCCTGGAAGGTAGTAAACTGGATCCAAAGGGATTGGAGGACTGAATAATGATTCTAAAGCCTAGTACACACTAGTAGTTTTTTTTCATTCAACCCAGCATGGCTGAATGGAAAAAAAAACCTGACAGCTCAGGAGGAGCCGCTGTACTAACAATCTAACATTAGTACAACAATCTCCCCTGCTGTTCTAATGTGTTCTGACAGGAGGCAGTCCCCCCGCCAGAACACTCCAGTCAGCGCTCTCAGGCATTGGCTGAGAGCGCTGCTCAGAAGCCTATCGGCAGACCTTTGACTGTACTACACACGGCCGAATGTCAGACGGTTTCTATTGAACCAGCCGATGCCACCCTACATTCAGCCCTTGTGTACTAGGCCTGAAGAGGTTAAGTGTGTTCCCAAAAAGTGTGTATCTGGGGACCCTTTTCTCAAAGGGAGATAATTTAGCAAACATACATTTATCAGTAAGTGACTATGCATTGTGTTCAGTTTGTAGCAGCTGCTTCTAAAAGCATAGTGATGGGTCAAATGACTTATAACAAATTGGTCCTAATGGGTGTGTCTGTGCTGCTGTATCATTGAAGACCGTTCTTTGCTGCATATTAGCGTCCTCAGGTGCTGGCAAAGACATCTGGCATAGATAAAGTAGTTTTTTTTTTTTTTTTAAGTCGCGATGAAGGTTTTCCCAATAATAATAGCTCAAATATCTCTACTTCTCAATTGCATTGTAAAGTTTGTGCACTAGTTCATTAACATGATCTAAGCCACTAGCAGCCCAGTAGCTTGTACTAAACTTTAACTCCTGCTATATAGCTTGTTCAGGGCTGTCCAGTGGTTGACTTGTATTCAGCAGCAGTTAGGAGCATTGATGCTTCCTACCCCTGTTCTAAAATAATCCATGTATTACAGTGCCATATGGTTTATTTCAACCAAAACAATACTATGCCATGGGAATTATGTAAATGTCTCATTAAATATTCTGCAACCTGCTTCATTGTGATTGTCTACAACATTTAACATGGTGCCTGCTTGATTCTGATCCGCTCATCATTTGAACAAAAATCATGCATCTGGTAAGTCCTCAGAGATGATTTCAGGGAAAAAACGGTTTCTTAAAAAAATACATTTAGCTTTTAATTGAGAACCTTAGGCGCTGGTCCGTTAGGACATATTGTTTTTATTTGATCTGAGACTCCCTAAATAGTAATTACTATCTCCCAGTCATACACTTGGAACAGATTGCTTCTCTTTGTTTTAATAAGTATTTCACGTCATATTGGTTAAAACATGTAGAAAAAAGACTCTGAACACATGCTCCATTTTTACTCGTTTTGAATGAAGAAAAGTAGATTTGTGAAGTGATTGAATTCAGGTTGTGATAATAAATTATGTCATTTGCTTTCACATATGTAAATGGGATGGTCCCAAAAAAAGAGCAATATGTGAGCTTAATCATCTGCCTCAGTGGTTAGTATAGCATGAAGGTCCATGGTATGACTGTTACCAGGACCCTATCTGAATGAAGTTAGAATATTCTTGTTCTGCTGCTGTAATCTAAGCACTGAAAGTGTGATCTATTTAACTGATCTAGTTGTTGTGAGATAGCTTAACTTACAGTCTCTGTAGCTTGGCAGACAGTTACTAGATCCAAATGACATCTTGCAGATCATAGAAATCTTTAATCCAAAAAATGTGTGCAGATCTTTACAGAATATCAAAAATCAAAAAATCATACTATGGCTAGCTCCAGTAAAATACAGTACATGTGGTGAACGGAGGCTAAAGCATGAAGAAGGAGGGTGGGACTAATTAAATAGAACATCCCCTAGCTACAGATGAGGTAGGAACAAAATTGTTAAATGCAAACCAACAGACAATGTATGTGTAACATGATACTCACTGTCAAAATCTATGATTTCAAATATTAAACAATTGAGAGTCAAGGCCAAACATTGCAAGTGAATATTCTATTCCAGGAACACCTAAAAGGGAAGTAGAGAACAATAAGAATAATGCAAACATTACCTCCCATACCTCCCTTTAGATCAAGATCTTCAGAGGGGAAGGTAGCAACATGCACTAGTCCTTCTTACTTCACTTTGAATCAAGTTCTATAGAGGAAAAGGCATCAAATTGGATAAGCCATGTGATAGCTCATAAAACAGAAGACCAGCTCAAAAAGCATTTAAAACAGTGGGAACTCGTCTTTGACTTCACAGAGGTGTTGAGTGCAACTATATTAGCTCTGATTTCCTTGTCAGACTCAGGTTCAACCAATTCAAATGTAGAATCAGTGTGATGTCTGTAGGCATATAGTGCCATTGATTAGGATTGGAGAACCTTTGGATGTCTTTTACTCTGTTACTGACATAAAAATAGAACTGTTTTGTTTGGTTGTGTATATATCCCAACATTATCTTGCTGTCTGTGTAAAAGCGAAAATAGTCTATTTCAAAGTCTATTTCCCATTTTATAAGCTCAGCAGTTTCAATGACTAAAACGGCTGCACAAAGTTAAAGCCTTGGAATGGTATGTGCTGGTTTAGGAGTCAGCTTGGCCTTACCAAGGACAAAACCCACACTTACTTGGTCTCTTGGATCTTTAACTTTGATGTAGACTACTGCAGCTATTATTTCAAGGAAAGCATGGGTCCCTCTTCTGGTAACATATTTGTTAAGAATGTAGTCATGTAAGAGTACAGTATCTGAAGTTGTTCTAGTGTTTTCGGGGACCCTTTCCATGATTGACATCTTTGTTGTTTCTCTCTGGGTAATAATCTGAGTTTTAGAAGTAAAATGTCTTAGAAGTATCTTACCTGAAATAGTAAAGGGTGCTATGAAACCCAAAGGATCATAGATGCTGTTTACAGAAGACAAAACTCTTTGTTTCGAGAAGGGCTTGTACCAGGTTGATACGTGAAATGTGAACATGTCTTGTTTGATATCCCAAAGCAATTTGAAGCTAGGTTGCATAACAGGAAGATCCATTCCTAGCTTGAATTCCGTTACACTGACAGTATAGTCAACAGAGGGAGAAGCCTTCATTCCCTTTCATTCTTACAGATAATATTGTGAAACCTGAGGTCTCACAATACATCTGCTGACATCGTTGTTGTAATACCATTGAAAACCTGAAGAAGTTTTGGTTGTCTTCTCAAATGATAAAACAGTGGAACATTTGCTGAATGTCAGTCATAACAGCAACTAGTTTTTTGTATGAAGCAGAGCAACCCCTCATATAAGGTTATTGTTCAGATTAGGCAGGGTGAGAAGGACATCATTGAGCTAAACACCTTCATATTGAGCCCTTGAGTCAAAGACCACTCTGATCTGAACTGGCTTGTGAGGATACTACATGCCAAAGCATGGGAGGTACCAACTCTCCTCTCTTTCCTTGAGAGGTATGGCAGGCTTAGCATGATCTCTTACAGATACCTTCTGCAACAAAATGTTTTTTTTTTATCTCAGGTTTTCTGTTTAGGGTGAGTTGTAAAGAAACAAATCATGCTTCTGCATGCTGACTATTATTTGGTGGTTTCTTTCTTGAGGCACACAATGGTAATGGTGCTACCCAGCTGTTGGAATTGTCCTGATTGTCCTGATGTCCTTACTCATAGTTTTTTTGAACTTTTTGTTTACCATGGTGGCTCATAGCTTATTGTCTTTAGTTGCTACATTGAACACTGTGGTGACAATATTATCATCCCAGAAATAAAGAGCCTTGTTTTTGCCTAGTGTGAAGAACTGTTGCATGCCTCTACTGTCAAGTCTTTTATTGATATGGTAGTGATGTGGGCATTGTTTGAAACAGGTAATGCGACCATGGCAGTACATGTGTCTTGAAATAAGAAACTGTGGAAGACCCCCTGACATTACCCAGACAGATGTTGCCTATGATGACCCAGCCTAAGTCCAGGTGTTGGGCATATGGTGCACCATGTGGCCCATTAATCTGTTGAGGAGACTTGTACCCTTAGCATGTCTCTGCTGAGAAGGAGAAGAATTTCAACATATAACACAGCTGGTATATGGTCAGCTATGCATCTCAAATGAGAGTGGCGAGAGGCAGACACAGGAATTAGCATCTCCTCTCTGTTGGTTGGAATTTGGTTGCACTCAATGAGGGCTGGCAATGATATTTCTACATTGTCCTTCAGGGGAGCTTCTACAAGACTAGTGTCTCTCCTTCCTGAAACTTCAGAAATTCCAGCACAGGTACCCAGGGTGTATGGTAAGGAATTTCATGTTATGTTTAACAGCTCAAAAAAGCTTTGATCTTGTAAGAGCTCTGTTACACTGATAATCTAGAATTGTATTGTCTTGAAATAAATGAAGCGCTTGCATGTGATCATCACTGTCACATTATATGCACTTAATAGAAACTTTACAGTCTTTAGCATGGTATTTTATGAAAGCATAACATTTGAAGCAAAACCCAAATGTCTTTAAAAGTTCTTTGCATTCTTGCAAAGGTTTCTTTTTGAAGCCAAAACATTTACTAAGTGGCATTGGTGACTTGGGTTCTCAATCTTCTCGTTGTGATCACGCGCTGCGAGTGCTGCATTCTTCTTTTTTTGCTATGTCACGCCTACAAATGCATGCTTCCGCTCCCTAATTATAATAAGACTCTGTCTACAGCCAAAAAAGTGTCCCTATAAATTTTTTTACAATTTTGGCAACTATGTAAATCATTTCACAGTACCTGCAGCTACAGAGATCCATGACATCTTTATTTAATTATATGCAACTTGTGGGGATTATTTAAATATTGAAATGTCCATAGTCTGCCCACAGTTTTACTTTAAAAAGGTCAACTGGATTCTACTAAACCTTTCTTGGAAGTATGTGTTAGAAATCTTGCTACATAAACATTACACTGTACATTATTCAGTGACAGAGACTAATAGTTCAGTGCACTTTGTAAAGAACTGCAGGTTGTGTCACTGCGATGTAAATGTACAAGTAACTGATTGACAGGGCTACTGTCTTTTATTTAAAAAATACTTTTTTACAGATGTAATGCACGCGCATCTACCCCTAATGAAGCGAGCATGGTCTTGCGAAACGCGCAGGGTCACTTTCTATGCCTGTGTATATTGCTATGTACATCTATATTGCTATGTGTGTAATGATACCATTTTACACTGTATGTAATGGCTGACTGGCTTGGCAATTTTTGTTGTTAATGTATGTATGATAATTTTTAATAAACTTTGATACTGTATTTATGTGTCAAATGACTGGCTAATGACATTCACCTTTTCTAATGTCCCGGGGCGACTTTTTGTGTTTTGTTGTATATATTGGGATGGAGGTGTTTTTCGGGTGACACCAGACCATTTTTCCCTTTTCTCTTCTCAACATAGAGACTAGGTATATATTACAAACAATTGGTGGGAGAGAGCCTGGGCTGCCTCATAAAGGATGGGATTTTTAAAGGAGACCATTATATCTGTTTACCAAGGTAAGCACAGACTCAGAAAATAGAGTTAAAATTTGATTTATTAAATACAAAAACATAGTATCAATACAATAAAATCACACGCTACATAAAGTACATTGTTAGTACTTGGTACTAAAGTTACTATTGCGTAAGATGCTGGAGAGATGCTAGAATATGCAGAAGGCCAACATGTTTCGCAGTTTCCTGCTTCTTCAAGGGCATCGCATGCATCTGTAGGTGTCTCCAATTGCAATTAATTCGCAATTAATAGTGCCTACAATCAGACGTGCACAGCCAGAGCTCAAAACAAGGATCCAATGAGTTATCAGCCAATCGCGATCATTACTCCATGGCAGTCAGAGCCTAAGGAGTTGGATAGTGGGGTGTCGGACCATGTAGTGGCCAAAGCTAACAGTCAGGTTTAGCCTCTGAAGGGTCTTAGTATGAAGCGGCTCGGTAGCCGAGAACCTCCGACCGTTGTTAGGTCCGTGTGCTGCCGTGGTTAGTCACGGCAGGACACATCATTATAAAATAATGGATGTGGGAACCTTTTGGCGTCATTTTTTGGGGGGAGGGGAGGTGATGGGCAGCATTTCATTCATGGACCTGGGCAGCACAATGTTGAATGAATTCAGCAGGAATCATCAGAAATTCTTGCCAGCTTAAAATTGTATACACTAGACTAGCCTCTTAGTAGGAGAGCAGAGATTTACAAAGCTGCTGACATACCAATGGGCCTTTTCACATCTCTAGCATAATGTGAGGGTAGAAAACAGTAACATGTTCCAGCAGTGACACACTACTAATTTACAAGGCATAATTGTTAACCATTTTTATGGCTATGATTATACATTGTTACATTGTGTGTTTACTGAGACACTAAGGGGTCTATAATCAATAGTCATTTTGGAATCTCCCAGTTTTGGGGAAGTGGGATGTTACTAATCAAAGTTAATATTTTAGGTTTATATTGAATTATGTTTTTAAGATGTTATCAAGCATGATTTTTAACAAAATAAAAAAAATAGGGTAAAAAAAAAAAAACCTTTTTTTTTATTTTAACTTTTGGCTTGAGTAGGGGATAGTTAAACAATGTTTTTTTTCTTTTTTCCCCTCTCCAAAGATAGATTTCATGTCTACTACAGACACTTCTTTTACACGTACGTAAACTTTAATTACATCCCAGTCTTAGTCCATAGGGTTCAATATTGAGATGGCCCACCCTTTGCAGCTATAACAGCTTCAACAATTCGGGGAAGGCTGTCCACAAGGTTTAGTAGTGTGTCTATGGGAACGTTTGACCATTCTTCCAGAAGCGCATTTGTGTGGTCAGGGACTGATGTTGGAGGAGAAGGCCTGGCTCACAGTCTCCGCTCTAATTCATCCCAAAGGTGTTCTATCTGGTTAAGGTCAGGACTATGTGGAGGCCAGTCAAGCTCGTCCACCCCGGACCTGCTTATCCATGTCTTTATGGACTTTGCTTTGTCCACTGGTGTGCAGTCATGTTGGAACAGGAAGGAGCCATCCCCAAACTGTTCCTACAAAGTTAGAAGCATGAAATTGGACAAAATATCTTGGTATGTTGGCGCCTTAAGAGTTCCCTTCACTGGAACTAAGGGGCCAAGCCCAACCCCTAAAAAACAACCCCACACCATAATCCCCCCTCCAACAAATGATTTAGACCAGTGCACAAAGCAAGGTCAATAAAGTCCTGACCTCAACCCGACTTCTGGAAGAATGGTCAAACATTCCCATAGGCACACTCCTAAACCTTGTGGACAGCCTTCCCATAAGAGTTGAAGCTGGTATAGCTTCAAAGGGTGGGCCAACCCAATATTGAACCCTACAGACTAAGACTGGGATGCCATTAAAGGTCATATGCGTGTAAAGGCAGGCGTCCCAATACTTTTGGTAATATAGTGTACTGTATATAGTAAGCAATAAATAAACTAATCTAAAAAAACAAATGTACAATTGATCAATGTCTCAAATTGCAATATATTTATATAACATGAAATTGTCCATAAATTATTGTGTAAAAGTCTGCAAAAAAAGAGTGGAAAAAATAATTGCATATGCAAAGTCTCTGTGCTTGTACTTGAATTTGGGGCATGCTATGCTACTTTTAGAATTCATGCGAGACACTTTTGCTAAATCTGTCTCTTTACACCAAAAGAAAGATATACTGCTGAAGGGTGGCCGCTTTGCACTGGATTATGTATCTGATACATGATCAGCGCTTCAGGGTAGGGGGCGCGCACGCCCACTGCCCTAGCTGTGCTATGATTTGTTACAGTACAAGCAATCATTGAATCCCTGCCAATGTTTGGTCACTGGCACCCACTGATTGGCTCCGTCATTCAGGGAAGGGAGCTCCATGTTGTAAACAACACAGAGCTCCGAATACTGAGAGGCGATCTTGCTTGTTTTCTTATTCCCTGCATAAAAAATCAGCACATAACACACATAGTAAACATTGTTAGGCACACATTTAACCTCTTGTTCATCCATAGGTGTTAACTCCTTCCCTGCCAGTGTCATTAGTACAGTGACAGTGTACTGTATAGTATTAGGACTGATCACTGTGTTAGTGTCACTATCGATGTCAGTGTCAGTCAGCCAACCCCCCAGGCAGCGTCAGCTAGCTCACCACGCTATCATAGTCCCACTATAAGTTGCTGATCACCGCCATTACTAGCATAAAGAAAATTCCAGTATCTATAGCAGACTCTATAACTTTCACACAAACCAAATAATATATACTTATTGGAATTTTTTTTACCAAAGACCTGTAGCAGAATACATTTTGGCCTAAATTCATAAAGAAATTTGATTTTTAAAACTTTTTATTGGATATGTTTTTTAGCAAAAATTAAAAAATATAATATTTTTAAAAATGTTCAATTTTCTTTCATTTATATCGCAAACAATGAAAAACCCAGTGGTAATCTAATACCACCAAAAGAAAGCTCTATTTGTGTTAAAAATATATATAAAAATGTCATTTGTGTATAGTGTTGCATGACCGTGCAATTGCCAGTTAAATTAGCACGGTGCCAAAAAGCAAAAAATGCTCTGATCATGAAGAGGGTGAAATCTTCCGGAGATCAAGTGGTTAATTAGCTCCACTTTCTTAAGGTATAAACTGTCGGCATTATATTTTGTTTTTATTTAAGCGGAGAAAATCAGAACAGTGGATATAAATAGTCTACACACCCCTGTTAAAATGTCAGGTTTCTGTGATGTAAAAAAATAAGACAAAGATAAATAATGTGAAAACTTTTTCCACCTTTTAATGTGACCTAGAAAATGTACAACTCAATTGAACAACAAACTGAAATCTTTTAGGTGGTGGGAAGTAAAAATAATCAAATAAAATAATATGGTTGTATTAGTGTGCACACCCTTATGCCGCGTACACACGGTCGGAATTTCTGACAACAAATGTTCGATGGGAGCTTGTTGTCGGAAATTCCGACCGTGTGTAGTCTCCATTGGACATTTTCCGTCAGAATTTCCGACAAACAAAATCTGAGATTTGGATCTCAAATTTTCTGACAACAAAATCAGTTGTCAGAAATTCCGATCGTGTGTACACAATTCCGGTGCACAAAATTCCACGCATGCTCGGAATCAAGCAGAAGAGCCGCACTGGCTATTGAACCTCAATTTTCTTGGCTCGTCGTACGTCACCGCATTCTTGACGTTCGGAATTTCCGACAACATTTGTGTGACCGTGTGTATGCAAGACAAGTTTGAACCAACATCCGTTGGACAAAAAACATGGATTTTGTTGCCTGAATGTGCGATTGTGCATACGCGGCATAAAGCCGCTTTCACACTGGGGCGTGTGTCGGAGGTAAAGCGGCGCTATTTTTAGCTCCGCTTTACCATCGTTTTAGCGGCGCTATTTGGCCGCTAGCGGGCGGTTTTAAACCCCGCTAGTGGCCGAAAAGGGGTTAAAACCGCCAGTGGTTTGGCGGCACTGCCCCATTGATTTCAATGGGCAGGGGTGCTTTAAGAGCAGTGTATACACCGCTCCTACAGCGTGCAAATATGCTGCTTGCAGGACTTTTTTTACTGTCCTGCAACCGCACGGCTCCAGTGTGAAAGCACTCGGGCTTTCACACAGGAGAGACAGAAGCGGCTCTTTATAGGCGCTATTTTTAGTGCTGTAGCGCCTGTAAAGCGCCTCAGTGTGAAAGTAGCCTTCAACTAATACTTTGTTGAAGCACCTTTTGATAATATTACAGCATTCAGTCTTTTTGGTTATGAGTCTATCAGCATGGCACATCTTAGTTCGGCAATATTTGCCCACTCTTCTTTGCAAAATCACTCCAAATCTGTCAGATTGAAAGGGCATCCGCTGTGCACATCCCTCTTCAGATCACCCCACAGATTTTTAATCAGATTCAGGTCTGGGCTCTGGCTGGGCCATTCCAAAACTTTATTCTTCTTCTGGTGAATCCATTCCTTTGTTGGTTTGGATGTATGCTTTTGGTCATTGTCTGGTGAAAGATGAAGTTCCTCTTCATGTTCAGCTTTCTACCAGAAACCTGAAGGTTTTGTGCCAATGTTGACTGGTATTTGGAACTGTTCATAATTCCCTCTACCTTGACTAAGGCCCCTGTTCCAGCTGAAGAAAAACAGCCCCAAAACATGATGCTGCTACCACAATGCTTGCCTATGGGTATGGAGTTCTTTTGGTGATGTGCAGTGTTGTTTTTGCACCAAACATATCTTTTGGAATTATGGCCAAAAAGTTTCACCTTGGTTTCATCAGACCATGACACATTTTCTCACATGCTTTTGGAAGACTTCAGATGTGTATTTGCAAAAATGTAGCAGTACTTGGATGTTTTTCTTCGTAAGAAAAGGCTTCCAGCTTGCCTCTCTATCCCATAGCCCAGACATATGAAGAATATGGAAGATTGTTGTCAGATGTACCACACAGCCAGTACTTGCCAGTTTTTCCTGCAGCTCCTTTAAGTTTTCTTCTCGTCTTTTCATCAATTTTGGAGGGATGTCCAGTTCTTGGTAATGTCACTGTTGTGCCATATTTTCTCCCCTTGATGATGACTGTCTTCACTGTGTTCCATGGTATATCCAATGCCTTGGAAATTCTTTTGTACCTTTCTCCTGACTGATACCTTTTAACAGTGGCATCCCTCTGATGCTTTGGGGACCATGGCTTTTGCTGTAGGATGTCAGGAAAGGCCTACTAGAACTGGCAGAAAAAAAGAGCAGCGCCGCTCTAAGGGTAGTAGTGTGTATAAAAGACTTTAATAATGTTTAAAATATGCACTCACATTTAGGCTGATAAAAATAGGCATGTAGTGTTACTCTTTAACATCATGAGATCACATCCGGTGGACCGCTGGGCTGTGGAGGAGTTATTCCCCAGCCGCTTCTGGTGGCGAGGTGAGAGGGTGTGTGGGGACAGGCTGGGGAGAGAGGTCTGTCAGCAGGGGGGGTGTGAGGTGGTCATGGAGGGATATCAATCAGCAGGTGGGGGGAGTAACTGGGGGTGATATCTTTTGGAGTAGGGTCTGTCATCTGCAGGTTGGGAAATGGTCACCTGTGATATAAGTTGAAGGGGGGTGACTAACATGGGAAGTGGCTGGGGAGTGACCTGGTTGGTGGGGAGTGTGAAATTGATGATGTGATTCAAGTTTCTTTCACATTTGCAGTAATGCTTACTGCCCTCTGAAAAGTCATCTGTGGTGTATTGCTTTTCAACGAATGTTATAGCAGCAGCTGACAGGTGTTCATGAGGTGCTACTGCCTCCTCCTTTTTTTTACTTTTCTGAATGGCAGTTTTACATTGTTGGACTATGCTGCTACTGCGAGCGAGTTTGACAGGCGGTGCTGCCTGTCAAACTCTGAAGGCTCCAAGCTGTCCATTGAGCTCAGTGCCTCTGACAAGAAGTGAGAGGCACTGTGAGCTCATCCTCTTTGTCTGCTGCAAACAAAGTGTGCCTGCTTGTATTTAAACTGGCCGCTCTGTATGTAGCTTCTGACAGGCTGTGCAAGGAGCCCCGTATCTCCAGGACCATAGGTGATAGGAGCCCCAAATTTTGACCAGTAGTGGGGTAGACCTTCAGCCAATACTTCAGCTTTTTTAAAATGGGCCTATCTTAAGGTAAGGGGCCTGGAGCTGCAGGTCCAATAGCCCCTATGTTAATCCGGCCCCTGACAGTGTAGCATGATTGTGCAATTGTCATTCTAAAGGCCCGTACACACAATCAGACTTTTCGACAACAAACATGCAAATTAGCTGTTTTGGAGCAACCTCCGACCGTGTGTATGCTCCATCGGACAAACTTTTTCTGTTTCCATCGGACTTTTGTTGGCTGTGTGAACGGACATTTCCGGCAATGGAGCAAAGTCCGATCGTGTGTACACAAAACCATCGGACTTTTGTACAAACTACAGTACGCGGCTGCGAGAATGGTTCTCGGCGACAGGGTACTGTACATCTCGTGCTGGCTGCAATAGGAAAAACACATTTTCCTATTTTGGCGAGCGCGAGAGGGAATTCCCCTCTGGGGGCATGCCAGGCCCTTAGATTTGGTATGGATTTTAAGGGGAACCCCCTACGCTGAAAAAACGGCGTGGGGGTCCCCCTGAAATCCATACCAGACCCTTATCCGAGCACGCAGCCTGGCCGGTCAGGAAAGGGGGTGGGGACGAGCGAGCGCCCCCCCTCCTGAGCCATACCAGGCCGCATGCCTTCAACATGGGGGGTGGGTGCTTTGGGAGAGGGGGCGCCCTGCGGCCCCCCCACCCCAAAGCACCTTGTCCCCATGTTGATGATGACAAGGGCCTCTTCCCAACAGCCCTGGCCATTGGTTGTCGGGGTCTGCGGGCGGGGGGCTTATCGGGAGTCCAGGATCCCCCTTTAATAAGGGGGCCCCCAGATCCTGGCACCCCACCCAATGTGAATGAGTATGGGGTACATGGTTCTCCCTCTCTCCGGTGTCGTCTCCGCGCTCTCTGGTTCTTCTCCGGTGCCTTCTTCCTTCTGCCGGGCTCCTCCGCTATCTTCTGCTCTTTTGCCGCTCTTTTGCTAGCGGAGGAGCCAGACATCTGGATCATCTTCTTCCCTCTTCTCTTCCAGAGATGTTGACAGGACGCTCTCTCCGGCTGTAATGTTGTCTGTGCGCTCTGCTATGACTTATATAGGCGGTGACCCCGCCCCCTATGACATCATAGTCCCAATGCATGCTGGGACTGTGAGGACATAAGGGGTGTGGTCATAGGATGACATGACCACACCCCCTTATGACCTCACAGTCCCAGCATGCACCGGGACTGTGCTGTAACTGCTTAAAATGTGCTAGGTGGAATTTGGTTTTAATTTATTAGCCAAGTCCATCTAAATCTGCTAGGTCATCTAAAGGCCCATACACACGATCAGACTTTTTGACAACAAACATGCAAACTTGGCAGCAACAAAAGTCCCACTTCGGCTAGTCCGATCGTGTGTACACAAAACCATCGGACTTTAGTTCAAAGTACAAACACGCATGCTCAGAACCCATGCAAAAGATCAGACAACAATACAGAAGTTGACTAAAGAATGGCGCCGGAGAATTGAACTTCCTCTTTTGAAGTGTCGTCAGTACGTTGAAACGTCACTACAATCGTGTTTGTTGCCTAAAAAGTCCTGCCGTGTGTATGCAATACAAATTCACGGCCAACACCATTTGGACAGAAATCCACAGAAAAGTTTGTATAAAGTCCGATCGCGTGTACGAGGCGTAACACCATCCTCCCGCAGACTGACAATGCTGCTGTCCAAGGTTGGCTCCATTGCTCCTCCACAGCGTAGAAACACCCCAAGACAGAAAGTGTGTTACTGCCTGGTTCACCAGGTGAAAATAAAAGAAAAAGCCTAAAAAAAAAAAAAAAAGAATACTAAAATAGATACCATATTTTAGGACTGCTAAGCTGCAATACAATACATTTTTCTTTTGGGGTTTATATTTAAAATATATTTGGGGGATCTCTTCAATATCCCAAATACTCTGCTAACAGTCAAATACAAAATAAAGTGCAAATGATGGCTCAAAAATCCTTTCCTGTGAGACTTCATTACTGTGCATTTATTTGATGTGTGATTAGCTACCTGGTAATATGCCGAGAAAGAAAAAAGTCTAATTTCAGCCATTAGATTTAACAGGTGCCTAAAAAATTTAAACCCTTTCTTCATATCCATTTAAAAAAAAAACATCTACAAAAGCGGATGCTCTAAAAAGTGATGCACTTAAGATCTGAATAAGATCAATGAATCCTATTGTAATACAGGATGCATTTATATTTGAATGGATGATATATTTGTACATCGCTTCAGCTCAGCTTCCATTACAAGTAAACATTGTGGAGTACAATCTCTGTATATTTGGAGAAAAAAAATGCATCTCTCTGATAATAATTATTGGTAGAAGGGTTATTTTTTGTACGCTCTTTCTCCTTTTGTATGTAGCGGCATATTCCCAGTGCTTGCATATCTTTTTACGAAAAACCATTCAGGGTTAAACTGAAAGGGCAATTTGTTTTAAGACTGTTAGAGCACTTATAATCACTAAATCGTGTGGCTTTTTTGTATTTTGTGTCACTGCTGACATCTACTGTCCACTTAAAATAAGTGCAATGGTTAAAACTCCGGCGATTTATGACAAGTGGATCTGTGAAAGCACGGATATGGGAGCCACCATAGCTGATTCATTTTAAAAGAGAACCTGTTATAAAGGGCAAGCACCTAGGGGATATACAGTGCCTTGAAAAAGTATTCATACCCCTTGAAATTTTCCACATTTTGTCATGTTACAACCAAAAACTTAAATGTAATTTATTGGGATTTTTATGTGATAGACAAACACAAAGTGGCACATAATTGTGAAGTGCGAGGAAAATGATAAATGATGAATATTTCAATTTTTTTTTATAAATAAATATCTGAATAGTGTGGCGTGCATTTGTATTCAGCCCCCCTGAGTCAATACTTTATAGAACCACCTTTCACTGCAATTACAGCTGCAAGTCTTTTTGGGTATGTTTCTACCAGCTTTGCAATTCTAGAGAGTGAATTTTTTGCCTATTCTTTTTTGCAAAATAGCTCAAGCTCTGTCAGATTAAATGAAGAGTGTCTGGGAACAGCAATTTTCAAGTCTTGCCAGAGATTCTCAATTGGATTTAGGTCTGGACTTTGACAGGGCCATTCTAACACATGGATATGCTTTTATCTAAACCATTCCATTGTAGCTCTAGCTGTATGTTTAGGGTCGCTGTCCTGCTGGAAGGTGAACCTCCGCCCCAGTCCTAAGTCTTTTGCAGACCCTAACAGGATTTCTTCTAAGATTGCCCTGTATTTGGCTCCATCCATCTTCTCATCAACTCTGACCAGCTTCCCTGTCCCTGCTAAAGAAAAGCATCCCCACAACATGATGCTGCTACCACCATGTTTCATGGTGGGGGTGGTGTGTTCAGGGTGATGTAGTGTTTGTTTTCCGCTAAACATAGTGTTTTGCTTTTAGGCCAAAAAGTTAAATTTTGGTCTTATCTGACCCAGAGCACCTTCTTCCACATTTTTGCTGTGTCCTCCACATGGCTTCTCGCAAACTGCAAATGGGCTTTCTTTCAACAATGGCTTTCTTCTTGCCACTCTTCCATAAAGACCAAATTTGTGGAGTGCATGACTAATAGTTGTCTTGTGGACAGATTCTCCCACCTGAGCTGTGGATCTCTGCAGCTCCTCCAGAGTTACCATGGGCCTCTTGGCTGCTTCTCTGATTAATGCTCTCCTTGCCCAGCCTGTCAATTTAGGTGGACGGCCATGTCTTGACAGGTTTGCAGTTGTGCCATATTCTTTCCATTTTCGGATAATGGATTGAACAGTGCTCCGTGAGATGTTTAATGCTTGGGATATTTTTTTAAAACCTACCCCGCTTTACATTTCTGCACAACTTTATCCCTGACTTGTCTGGTGTTTTCCTTGGTCTTCATGATGCCTTTTTGTTCACTAAGGTTCTCTAACAAACCTCTGAGGGCTTCACGGAACAGCTATATTTATACTGAGATTAAATTACACACAGGTGGACTCTATTTACTAATTAGGTGACTTCTGAAGGCAATTGGTCCCACTAGATTTTAGTTAGGGTATCAGAGTAAAGGGGGCTGAATACAAATGCACGCCACACTTTTCAGATATTTATTTGTAAAAAATGTTGAAAAACATTTATCATTTTCCTTCCACTTCACGGTTATGTGCCACTTTGTGTTAGTCTATCACATAAAATCCCAATAAAATACATTTATATTTTTGGTTGTAACATGACAAAATGTGGAAAATTTCAAGGGGTATGAATACTTTTTCAAGTCACTGTACCTCTAAAATCTCGTTGTTACAGACAAATGCCAGGTCATTCTGACAGATAAAGCTCTGACACTGTATCATATGTGACAACCAGCATGGATTTATGAATGACTGAACTTGTCAGACCAGCCTGGTATCGTTCTATGAGGAAGTAATCAAGAAATTGGATGGTGGAAGTCCAGTGTACATAGTTTATCTAGATTATGCTAAGGCATTTGATAATTTACCTCAATCTATAAAATAAGGTCTTTTGGAGTTGATGAAATTGTATGATCATGAATAGAAAACCGGTTACATGATTGCATCCAGAAAGTAGTGATAAATGACTCTCTCTGAATGATCTAAAGTTGTCAGTGGTATTCCTCTGGGTTTTGTCTTGGGGCCAATGCTGTTCAATTTGTTTAATAATGATTTAGAGGTTGAAATCAAAAGTTTAGTTTCAGTGTTTGCTGATAATACCATATTATGCAGGAAAATAAATTTCGGCACAGGATGTAATGTCATTATGCGAAGATCTTGGTAAAATATCGATTTGGGTCGTTACATGGCAGATGACCTTCAATATGAAGAAATGTAAAGGTTATGCACTGAAGCACCAAAATTACACATTAGGAGTGGCTCCATTGGGAGAATCAAAGATGCAAAAGGATCTGGGGGTGCTTGTAGATCACAGACTGGACAATAACATGCAATGCCACAGCACACCAACAAAGCTGAAAAAATACTGTCATATTTTAAAGTGATTGCAAATGGAAAATGTTTTTTACCCTAAAGCATTTGTTACCCTAAAAAAAAAGAATCCTGTCCTTTAAAGCATGTTATGCAGCACAGTGCTTGTGCTGTGTAATTTGGCCCCCTGTATCACCTGAAATACCTGATTTATCCTGTCAGTTTTTGCCCTCCCCCTGTAAACTGACCACGGTTAATCGTGGCTGCTGAGCCCTGACACCGTGGTCAGTTTAAATGTCTCCGTTATCCGCAGCCCTGCTCTCCTGTGTCCTCCCCCCCTCCCCTCCCTGCCTGTCAGCTAGTCTGTGTCTGAGCTGCCCCTCCCCTATCCTTGTAGCACCTTTCCAAGCAGTGCAAATTTTGTGGAATATATTAGATAGATAGACAGTTAGGATGTAATGTCATTATGTAATGTCATTGCTTTATTGCATTTTTCATCTGTTTTCATGTGGAATGCCACACGTATTTGTAACTCAAAGTTTATTATTTCCTATTACCCTTTTCGCATCCACTTTTGCCAGGGCATCCACTCTCAGGCTTGAGAGCATATTTTTTTTGCAGACTCCGAGGACGTAGTCTCCTTGGCAGGGGGAGAATGTAGCACCCTCATCCTGGAATAGGGCTACAAGTAAATTTAGTTATGCTGGGTAGTAGCCAGCCTGACTAATTTGTAGTGTTTAGAGGTCAAATGGCTTCCCTCCTAATCCTGTTCAGCTGTGGTTTCTCCCTTTTGTCAGCAGGTGGTGCTGTTGCCTTTGACATTTGAGTGATGAGCTACAGTGAGTTCAGGTTATGAATAAACATACCTTTCTCAGCCAATGCGACTCACTGCTATGAATGCTTAGAAAAGGTATTTATTTGGGAGAAGTCAGGTGATCAGGGTTAGTCTTCCCGCCCAGGGCTGCGGCCTAGGTGGATGTATGTGAAACACCTCCTGACAGCTAGGCCTAAAGCCTGAGGCCTATCCAGGTGCTCGCCTGGCTGCTAGGCCTAACCGAGGCCTATGCGGGTGTTCAAGAGTCTGCTGAGAAAAACCTGCTCAATATCCGGAAACAATGCTGAAAAGAAAGGATTGAGACCTAAGAGGTGACTCTTACATGAACCAGGGATCCATGGAGAGCCTGGGAAAGCGTCAAGATGGAATCATCCACAGAGTTTCTGCACTTTTAGTGAGTTAAGTTCAGTTACCATAGGAGACAGTCTATCCTACAAAGTACAGATGATGTGCTGGTTCAGCTTAAAGGCTCTTTTCCTGTACTTCTGTCTACCTTATCTCACCATTTTTTGTCTAAGGAGTCTGCCAATCTGCCTATTTGCTGATCGTTACTATTTTTGACCAAGGGTGTCCTGTGCCCTATCCCCTCTCTCCCACATGTTTCCTGTTGTGAGAAATAAACTTCTCTTTGTTTAAGCATAAAAGTGACTGATTGAACAGCCGGCTTCTGCCGGACCAGCTACAGTACACATGTCGATGCCAGCACTCTTCCGGTGTGTACAGGTGGTGTGTACGGGGCTTAAAGTGATACTAAAGTCTCAGGTTTTTTTGGTTAAAAATAACAAACATGTCATATTTACCTGCTCTATGTAGTGGTTTTGCACAGAACAGCCCAGATCCTCCTCTTCTAGGGTCCCTCTTCAGTGCTCCTGGCCCCTCCCTCCTGGTGAGTGCCTCCACAACAAGCAGCTTGCTATGGGGGCACCCAAACTGAGATTCAGCTCTGTGTGTCCATTCAGACATGGAGCCGCAGGCCGTCCTCACCCCTTTTCTCTCCTCATTGACTGACTGACTTTGATTGACAGCAGCGGTAGCCAATGGCACCGCGCTGCTGTCTCAGTCAATGAGGAGGGGAGTCCCAGGCAGCCGAGACACTCCTGCAACATTGTTGGATCTAGGTCGACCTCAGGTGAGTATTAGGGGGGCTGAGGGGGACTGCATTAGGCTAAAAAAACCTTCTGCCTTTACAACCACTTTAAGGCTTTCACCACTGCTTTAGGGTACCATGTTAGTGGAGTCAATGGTTGGCTGAAGACTTATTTTACACATTGACTAAATAGGATTGATTTATGAAACGCAAAAAACTTTTCACTTTGCAAGGGAAGTTGTATTTGACAAGGGGAGTATCCCCAGAGCTTAGTGACTGAGACAAAGCTCTGCTGATTATATTTATCCAATCATGCACATGCAAAAAAAATCATTTTTTTTTCTACTTTCTTTGCACGTGATTGGGTATTCTGTGAAAAGAAAAATGTAACCACCTCCACTAAGCTCTGGGGAAAATTCCCTTACAAATTGCAGCTTCCCTTGCAAAATGAGCAATCTATTTGCCTTTTGTAAATCAACTCCAACTTAGTTCATATGCAGAGGAAGGACAGGTGAAGTCACAACAGCTTAAATGATTGCAGTGTGTAGAGACAGGAACCAGCATCAGTTACAGCCACTGAAAAGATTGCAGGCACAGCATTTTCCTGTTTTCATTTGGAAGATGTCCTAAAGAGGTTGGAAGGAATTCAGCTGTGTAATTCAGATGAATGATTGCACACACACTAGAGTGGTATCAGAGGATAGTAAAAAAAAATGTTTTACTTTTATATTTTATATACATTTTAGTTTTGGTGTTTAATGGTTTTATAGGCAATATAAATGAATGATCTGTAGAAAGAAAAAAAAGGATACTTTCTTGGAACTTATTTACATATACGTGGAATAGATATACATTCTATATTTGTACTAAATCTTTCCAAGGAAAAGCGGAAATGAATAAAAAGCATTATTTGTGTGGGCAGTGTCCTCTATACTCTGTGTATAGACTGACACTATACAATCAGTGTTATTTGTTTGGAGGTTAAGGCATTTTGCATCTTGAGAATTTTAAGTGACAGAAAAGTGGAAGACAACAAAGCATGAGCATTCTGTACAATTTAATCTACCAAGCTGTATTCAGTGTGAAAGCTTGCCCCTAACACTGTTATCTAATTATTCATTAGAGCATTAGTCATACTGCACAATGGATAACAGCAGGACAGTGTGAATATCTGTTATTAAAAAAAATAAACATTGTGTGAGTTAGTAATAAAAGGTTTTGCGCATTTGTTTATTTTAACATGGAATTGCAGCTTTGAATCCTACAATCAAAAGAGAAAACAAAATCGAATCAGCTAAAAATTCCAAATCATCCGTTCAGCAGTAAGACCCCTTTCACACTGCTAGCGTGGCCATGTTAGCGATAAAGCGTTGCTGGTTTTAGCAGAGCTTTTTGGCCACTAGCGGGCCATTTTTAACCCCACTAGCGGCCAAGGAAAGGGTTAAAACCGCCAGCAAAGCACCTCTGCCGAAGCACTTTGCAGGCGCTTCAGCAGCGCTGCCCATTGATTTCAATGGCTGGGGCAGTTTAGGAGTGGTGTATACAACGCCCCAAAGATGCTACTTGCAGGACATTTTTTTTTTTCATTCCTGCAAGCGCACCACCCAGTGTGAAAGCACTCAGGTTTTCACACTGGGGAGGCTTGAGAAGTGCATTTCTGGCGCTATTTTTAGCGCAAAAATGCCTGAAAAGCACCTTTCAGTGTGAAAGGGGTCTCACGAACTTCTAAATAGGTCTTCAGTGGGTTCTTTGATGCATATGCTCTACCCAACTATTAATTGAAAGCATAGAGAATGCATGTTTTAAATAAGAATCTTGCATGTTTAGGTATATACAGGGTTCAGCATAAATGAGTACACCCCAACAGGTTTGTCAGAAAACCTTTACTTTCTTTTCAGAATCAACATTTTCTATGGGACACTATTCTACAAAATACTCCCACAAATGTGGGCCATTGATTGCAACCAAGATTTGCACACACAAAAAAAAAAGTATTTTTCTTAACAAATTCATTCAAGACCATGTTGCAAAAATGAATACACCCCAATGAAAATCTTAGGAACAAAGCTACATTTTAGACAATAAAATCCTAATTAACAAGAATTCACCTACAGGTGAGTCTAATTATTCATTAAACAGGTGTCCAGTAGACAGTTGATTATAAAAGGGCGTTACTTAAGAAAGAAAATCCCTACCCACCACATGGAAGAGAAATGCCACAAGGCCTGAGAAAGAAAATAAAGAAAATAATTTCTTTACACAAGAAAGGTGAAGGTTAATTAGCAAAGCTTCTCTTATCAATCAAAATACTGTAGCAAAAGTGATACAAAAATTTTACAAAGATTTAACTGCAACCATTACACAGAGACGTCCAGGCCATCCACGGAAGGTAACACCTCGACATGAGCATCTTCTGAGGAGAAGGGTTGAAGAAAATCGCCATGCAATTTCACTGCAGTTAGCTAAAGTTGTAGAAACCCAAACTGGGGTGATTGTTTCCTGTGACACAATGTGGCATACACTGCAGAGGAATGGCATGCATGGGTGTCGTCCATGAAGGAAGCCTCTCCTAAAGCTCATGCACGAAAAAGCCCGCCTTTACCAGGGCCCATGCTGAAAAAGAAGAAGAATACTGGGGCTCTGTACTCTGGAGTGATGAGACCAAGATAAATGTTTTTGGAACTGATGGCTTCACAACTGTATGGCAGTGCCTACAGTGAAACATGGTGGTGGCAGTGTCCTTCTGTGGGACTGCATGAGTGCTGCTGGTGTCGGGGAGCTGCATTTCATTGATGGTATCACAAATTCACAGATGTACTACTTTATATTTTAAAAGAGAAGATGCTACCATCACTCCAAGCTCTTGATCGTTGTGCACTTTTCCAACATGACAATGATCCAAAACACACAGGTCACTGTTGCATTTCTGAAGACGAACAGGGTGAAAGTAACTCATTGGCCAAGTATGTCTCCTAAACTGAACCCAATCAAACACCTATGGGGAATTCTGAAGAGACAATTTAAGCATCACTCTCCATCCAGCATCCAGGCTCTAAAAGAGGTCGTTCTTGAAGAATGGAAAAAAATAGTTGTTGCAATATGTCACCAACTTGTTCATTCCATGCCTATATGACTTGGTGCTGTCCTTACAAATCATGGGGGTCATACAAAATACTAGATGTAGTAGTTTTTGTTGTGGGGTGTATTCATTTTTGCATCAACTAATTTGAGTAAAACCAAAGATTTTGTAATCTAAATTATATTATTAACCTTACTTTCATATAATGAGCTAAACAAATGTTCTATAAAACTCAGTTTTGTCAACATTTTGTAAATTGTTCTGGTGTTCATTGAGATATTGATTAAAATCTTACTTTTCAAAGGGGGTGTACACATTTATACTGAGCACTGTACGTAGGAAGTTTAGAAGGCATGACTGCTCCTAAGACCAACCATGATCAGTTTGATTTTTTTAGTAAATGTGTAAATCACACTACCTTCTCTATGGAATAAACAAACATTTCATCTACTCTTACTAGGTGAGATTCTGGGAGATTAGTATGGATTAGTTCCCTTTCCTTAATTAGTTTAAGCATTGAAATAATACATCATAACGGCAACAGTTCCCATTTACTTGATTCATTAATTACCTGTACACTTCAGTAAAAATCGAAAATTAAATTTTGGGATTCATACAGACTACAGCCTACCTGTTCAATACCAGATTTTTTTTTTTTATCCAGGTATTGCTGTACTGCATCTATCATTTCTTCTTTGCCTTCCTGCCTTTTGTTGGTAATATGGCAATCTTAGAAAAAATCTGCTTGCTGCCTCCAATTTCTGTACCACCTCCTTTGGAGCCATTTGAGGGTCATTTAAGAGCCATGTTTTGCCTGCATGGGGTGCACAGGTGTTCCATGCATCTGTGCGCAGACAATCTCATTCATGTCAATTGGGACATAGCAGCTGCATGGACATAGTTGCTGCTCCCAATTTGACACCTGTGTGGGTGCATGTCCCAGAACTCACATTTTCTGCATTTGGAGACATGCATCCACATAGATATCAAATTGGGAGCCGCAGCTATGTCCTGAAGCAGCAGTGTTCCTATAGACGTGAATTGGACTGCCTGCACATGAATGCACAGAACACCTGTGAATCCCATACAGGCAAAACATAACCCTCGCATTGGTGTATGCTTATATATGCTCATGTGAATGAAGCCCAATAGAGCTGTATGTAATGAGAATGCATATATATAATGGGAATGGAATGCACATTTTAATTAGCAAAAAGTGGGATTCGATCCCAAACCCTAGTTTTGGATGGAGAGAGTAAACGTTATAATGTCCCTGAGGTTTTTGTTTGTCTGTCTCTATTGGGATGATTTATTTACTCTTCCTGTGTGATCTCAGGGGTGAGGAATGAAACAGAATGTCTCCATCTTGAACAGCAGTAGGGCCCCTTTCCATGGTCTTCCAAATCAGATCCCCCTATCAGAAAAGGGTCCTGTGCGTTTTTGGGTCCCGTTCAGGCTCGAATTCAAGGAAAAATTTGCACCTGAATCGCACCTGAACTGGTGAACAGAAACACACTGGACTCCAAACTGCAAAATGCAGCCGCATATATGTGAACCGAGCCTTAGTCTGGAAAAAGTACTGTACTGCATGACAGGCTTTCAAATCAGATCCCCCTCTCAGATTTTCAGGTAGAACTGATTGGAAGCTCCATGCAGCTCTATGGGCAGGCGGATTTAAACAGACCTGTGTCCATTTACATCTACCTACCTCCAAGTCCATCATAAGCCTCATACACATGATCGGATTTTCCGAGTGTAAATTTGTGATGACAGGCTGTTGGCAGAAAATCCGACCATGTGTATGCTCCATCGGACAATTGTTGGCCAACTTTCCGTGGACAAATGTTGGATGGCAGGTTTATAAATTTTCCGCGGACAAATGTCTGTTGTCGGATTTTCCGAGCGTGAGTACACAAGTCCGTCGGACAAATTTCCAAATTACAAACATGCATGCTCGGAAGCAAGGACGAGCCAGAAGCGGTCAGTCTTGTAAACTAGCGTTGAAAACAAATTTTCAAAGGCTTTTTTTTCTAGTGATATCAAGAATAATATTATGCTTTTTTTTTTTATTTGGGCAAGTTACCACAACACCAATATCCCGTAGTTTTTAAGATCAAAGACACAACTATATTGGTGTCCCTTGTTAATTTTACATTGTATTTTTTAAAATGTAACTGCCTACTTCCAAAATGTCATTTGAAGTAAAACACATAGCCAAGTATTATGATCGTGTGTATGAGGCTTAAGTCTGGAAAAAATTCTGTACTGCATGACAGACCTAAACATGACAGATCAGAGGTAGCCTGATGTAAACAGACACAAGTTTAGATCTGTCTATCCATAAAGCCATCTGCCACAGTCCACTGTCAAAATGCAGACACAACCTGAATGGGCATGGATGTTGGATAATGCACGGATGAATTGTTCAGCTCTAATTCACCAAGGGATCGGCTCACTGATCCCCTGCTGAATGGGTGGCAATGTGTGAAAGGACTCTTAATGTAGGACAGCAGTTCTAACCCCACTTCAGTCTGTTCAAAGATTACAAACGTTTTTGTTGGCTGTATACTATAAATCAAGGGTGCAGCTCAGACAAATCACTGGTGGAGCAGAATTTTAATACTGTACTTATCTTCACTCCTCATTTTTAACAATGTCCTCCTTTTTTTGTTAGACTGGAGTACTGTGTAGATAGAAAATGCTTTTAAAACTATAGCTATATTGATAAATAGATAAAGAAATATTAATAAATAAAGATATAAATATCTGCCTATTTTATATTTAGGCTGAGAAGAAGAAACATCCAGCTTTATTTTATAATGAAGCTTTGCCGAGTGTTGCCTGCGACAGGGGAGAGAACCATGGAAGAATATAAGACAACTTGCTTTTATAGTTTGTGCTTAACGCTGCAAAATATTAAAAAGGATTACCCATGGGCAGCTTATGGAATGTGGATGTAAGATTGGGAGTACTATGAATACAAGTGAGGAATAAAATCAGCATGTTCAAACAGACAGAAACAGACAGGTTTTGCTAATACAGAATGAGAGAAAAAAAAAGACCAAAAATGTTGATGATTTTTGCAGTATGGTACTTCTCTGCATTTCCAGCACATTTCCTTCATTGAGTCTGTAGCTGTGACCCAATCAACAACCTTCAGCAGACACCAGTGTGTATTTTATAAACTTTAATGTAAAATTATTACAAACTTTATTCGTGATCTTTAGGGCCGGCGCTCCCACTAGGTGAACTAGGCAGTCGCCTAGGGTACACTGCCATCTAGGGGCGCAGCTGACTCTTGCCTCACCTCTTCCTCCTCCTCGTTGCGTCCCAGGCTCCCGCCAGGGCCGCTGGTAGAAGAGCCCAGATAGCAAAGTGTTCAGTACGGCAGGTGGGTCGTAGTTATTGCAGAGCGGTGTGTGGCTTTCCCCCTCTCCCTCCCACTGGCTTTCACATGCTGGAGGGAGAGGGACAGACCAGTGTGACAGGCAGTGCTGCTCTTCTGAGTAGGAGGGCATGACTGCTAAGATGCTCCGCCTCCCACCACCTCCTTAGCCAATCAGATTGCCCAGCCCGCCACATTTGATCAGAAGATGCTAGTGGCCAGAGCAGGGCAGGATGGAGCGGATCCGACATGCCTGAGCATGAAGAAGGTATGATCATGTCACACGCTCACTGGTAATGCCAAACACCTGCTGCAGAAGTCTAATCATCAGTGTGTTCTCCTGTAGTATGTCTGCAGTCTCTGACCTTCTCCTGTTGTATGTCTGCATTAAAGGGGGGCTACAGGCACGGTAGGTGGTGAGGGAAGATTTACCAAGGCATGGTGGATAGTGAGGGATGGGGGGCCCAGGCATGTTGGGTGGTGAGGGAAGAGGGCTGTAGGTGCAGTGGGTGGTAAGGCAAGGGAGGCTGCAGGCACAGTAGATAATGAGGAAAGGGGCCCCAGGTGCAGTGCCTAGGCACAAGTGGTGGTTAAGGCAAGGCTAGAGAAATTTTTAATGTAGCATACAGAGCAAGGAGCTTCATAATCGAGGGCCCACCAAAATCCTCAGCTCCAGGCCCATGATGCTCTTAATCCAGGCTGAATGACCAGATCCATAAAGGTCGCACTTGCAATTGGGCCCTGGTGTTCGGCCACTGTGGCCACTTCCGCCACTAATATATTTTATTTATAATGGCACACAGTGAAATAAATTAAAAAAAAAACACTGACACTGGGATCTGTAATCAAAGCGTGTATTGTGCTATTATTTAATGACACTGCACAAAGCCATTCAATTTTTTGTTTTTTTTTTTTTTTTTTTAGAGGAGGCAAGCAGTTGGTCTTGCCTAGGGTGCAAAATATTCTAGCACTGGCCCTGGTGATCCTGCAACAAATAACAACAAATATAAAAATAATACCATTTTGACACTTTTTTGTGAAATGGTAGGGGTACATTTGTACCACGTTACCAATTCACATGGGGGGGGCAGGATCTGGGGTCCCCTTGTCCCCTGATAAGCCACCCTCCCACAGACCCCCAAAACCACCGGGCAAGGGTTGTGGGGATGAGGCCCTTGTCCCCATCAGCATGGGGACAAGGTGCTTTGGGGGGCTACCCCAAAGCACTCTTTCTCATGTTGAGGGCATGTGGCCTGGTACGGTTCATGAGGGGAGGTGCTCTCTCGTCCCCCCCTCTTTTCCTGCCAGGTTGCGTGCTCGGATAAGGGTCTGGTGTGGATTTTGGGGGGGCCCTATGCCATTTTTTTTAATTTTGGTGCAGGGTTCCCCTTAAAATCCATACCAGACCTGAGGGGCCTGGTATTGATTTTAAGGGGACCCCACACAATTTTTTTTTTAAATTTTGATTGAGGGTTCCCCTTAATATTTATACCAGACCCAAAGGGCCTACTAATGGGGTGGGGGGATCCCATGCTCTTTTTTTCAATTATCTGTATCTATATTGCCGAGACCTGACCATTCATTACAGCTGCGATCAGTTTTAAATGACAATTTATCCTTTAGAAATTTCATTTTGCTGTGGTACTGTTCTAAACACGGGAAAAATGCGCCACTTTACAGGTATACTATAGACACCCCCCAGGCACGATATTTAGAGGAATATTTAATTTTTATTGTTTCACTTTAAGCATTAAAAAAATCACTGCTCCCGAAAAAATGTCTGTTTTTTTAAAAAAAGTTTTGCATTGATACATGTCCCCTGGGGCAGGACCCAGGTCCCCAAACACTTTTTATGACAATAACTTGCATATAAGCCTTTAAAATGAGCACTTTTGATGGCTATGGGACACATTTTAGTGTCCCATAGACTTTAACGGTCTTCCGGCGGCTTTAGAATTTGCTCCAAACACTGCATATTGTTCGGTGTTCGCAGAACATCCGAATAACCAAAGTTCGCCTCGAACTTATGCTCGGGCCGAACCGTTCGCCCATCCCTACCATGGACCCTCCGACAGTAGTGCTAAAGGTTTGTCTAACGTCTCAAAACATTTCAAACATATTCACAAGGGCAATGTTAATTCTTTTCAATTTAGTGGCTTGGAGGGGGTTAAAGGTTCCCAGAGGGGAGGTTATGTCCACCGCAAATTGCTTGAACGAGAGGTTTGGTAACTTTTCAACTTGCAAACTAGAATTCCTACTGGCATGAACTATAAGTATGATGTAGACTTTTTTGAAATAAGTAATATAATGCTTGCTTTATAATATGCATTCAATTTATGGCCTACACATTATACATAACTTATGGTTTCTGCCTGTCGGACTATACTAGCAAGCGGCTTATGATATCTCATGCATAATCATCTAAGATATTAATCTGCTGAACTACAATTATGTAACTATGCAATAACTATCCACATGTATCAGTATATATACTATATGGTTATGTATGGATAGACAAATATCTCGAGCCATTAGAACTGTATATTGTTCTTTTCTTTTCTCTTCCTTTCCCCCTCCCCCTTTTTCCTTTTTTTCTCCCAGTGTTTCCTTTTATATTTTATAAATTGAATTGAATATTTTTTGTGTCCCCTATTCTTCCTTTTTCCCTTTTTCCTTTTTTTCCTTTTTTTTTCTTTCTTTCTGTGTCCCCTATTCTTCTATTATTCTTCCTTTTTTTTCCCTTTTCCGTTTTTCCTTTTTCCTATCTCACTTGTGTCATGAGTATTTTCACATCTAGTGTTTTAATTACTTTTTGGTTTTCTTATGTGCATAGGTAATTAACCAATAGCATGTCCAGCTCCTGAGGTTACTTCATAGTTGTATACTCCCCCACCAACCCAACAACTCCCCAATTTGCTTGATTGGCCTGATGCTGATTGGGTGGGTGGAGATCCCTATACATTATATATAGAATGTGTTTCTCTGTTATTTTTATGCTGTGACCAAGGCTCTCCAGCTGAAACGCGTCTGCGTTTTTGTTTTCCTACATGTGCCAATAAATTAGTCTTATGGCTTGGAGTTGCCGGCTAATTTTCTATTTTGGCAGGCTGTGGTGTCCTCCAGCACGGTGGGGTGCAGGCAGCGGCTCCGGTGTCCACTCCTCCAGCAGCTTCCTCCCCCATGTGTCTCCTCTCTTCTGCCTAGGATCCAATAGGATCGCCTGACGCTTTAGCCAATCTGGAAACAGGACTCACAACCTGCCTCCTGATTGGTGGTGAGGAACTTTAGTGTGAAAATAGCAAAAATTAATTTGCTATCGTCACACAACTGGGTGGGCTCAGAGCGCAGTGCTCTGTGCTCCAAGCCCACCCTTTTCTGAAACCCTATTTAGAAACCTTTTAGAGCCTCTGACTCTAATCACGTGCTTCAAAAAAAACACTCCCCCCCCCCCCCATTGGAATCCATAGTCCATAGTCCAGTGCCCTGATATGTAGATCAGGGGGCAGGAAGCATTGATAGTGGGGTGGCACCCATGCTCCTTCTATGGACAGGCCGACACAGGCAAAGAGACTGTGCACTTTGAAATGTGCAGAATCTCTACTGACTTCCATTATCCAATCATGTGCAAGCAAAAATGCTGTTTTTTTTTTTATATTTTCCTTCTTTGCAAAGTGAAGCTTTAACTCATTTAATAAGCTCTGAAGCAACTGCACTTGCAGAGTGCAACTGCACTTTGCAAAGTGCACGGCCCATTTGCATTTAGTAAATCAACCCCAAAGGCTTTTATGTAGGTGCATTCTGGGGCTTAGGCAAAAAAAAAGCAAAAGCCCCAAAAACTTCAGTTTAGGAGCAGCAGCGTGACAGATTGGTTTGGTAAACAAAGTTGCAAAATAACATATTTAGGGCTGACCAACTAGTGGAAAACAAAGAAAAATAGCACAAAAAAAAAAAAAAAAAAAACGAATGCAGCAACTACATCTAAGAATTGGTAAGCTGCAATATATTACATTTTTGGTTTTTGGGTTTAATGACACTTTGGGATCATTTACTGGAGAGCTCAAAATCTGGTGATGCTGTGCATTGGTAGCCAATCAGCTTGTTCAATTAACCCTTGACAAAAAAAACCTGGAATCTGATTTTTATGCAGAGCTGCACCAGATTTTGCACTCTCCAGTTTTAGTAAATCAACTCCTTTGGGGCCCTTTCACATGGGCTGTCCAATCAGGTCTGCCTGTCAGTTTTTCATCCGCCATCCTTCCATTTGACATCCGCCGATATCCGATCTGATCCTGCCCGCAAAATCCAGATGGATGGTGGACCTATTTTCCATCCGTCGAGTGGTTCGGATAGAATCGGATGAAAACATACAGGTGGTCCTTTTTTAACCAATTACCCCATAAAGGAGAGCGGGACTGTGTCCGTGTCCACTCTGCACAGTGGAGCGGACAGGACCTGTCATCCCCCTGCTCAACGGGGATCAGCGGAGTGATGTGAAAGGGGCCTTAAGTCTTTTTAAAACCCTTTAATACCTCCTTACAAGTCAGATCATCATATCTAATGTGTAGAAAATAGGGTAAATTTAATTGAAGTCCAATACATCCTGAGCCCCTGTACTACTGCTATTTTAAGGACACAATCTACTTTTGCAAAATGCAGCAACATTGATCTAATAATTATTGTGCATTTAGTTACTACTTCTTTGAAATGGAAGATGTACCCCATGATTCAGGTAAGAGGGTGGTTTTGGGGTTTTGGGGATTTATACAGTGTTTCATGTTACATTCTAAATAAGGGTGTAACATAAAATACGGACTTAGCCTTTGACATTGACATACAACAGCATAATAAAATAACTGTCAGTGATTGTAGCTGTAACTGATTGACTCAGACAGCTAGGTGTTATTAGCTATGCCTGTTTATATAACCATTACTGTACTAGCCGTCAAACTAATGTATTTATTTGAGACAAGCAGTGTGGACCTCTGCTCTGTCAAAGGTCCCTGGCCATGGGGGCAGAGGTGTTCTTGTGACCTGAGGGGTGGAAAAATTATATATTGCTTACTTCTTCCCTGAACAGGTTTGCAATCTACTCTAATGAGCAATATTTGACATTTGCTGTTTGTCACATGAGGATCTGTAGGAATGGAACCTAAAATGTAGCTTACTCGTGCATTCCAACACGGTGTCACAAGTGTCTTATAAACACATATTGGCTTTTAAGGCAGACTGAATTGCAGAATTTGGGGAATCACAATTGGGGATGGAGAAAATGAAATACTCTAAGGGGGAAATTTGTGTTTGAACGCTTACTGCTGGAAAAAACAGGAAAAACACAGAGGAAGAGTGGGCAGAAGGTGGAGTAGGAAAAGTGGGAATAAGTCTGTTTGGACAAAGGAGAAAGGAAGATGGAGTGGACAGAGTGGACAAAAGTTTGCATAGACAAAATGCACAGTAGAAAGAACAGATAGCATAGGTAGACGATGGAGTAGACTTTAGGAGTGGAAGATGGATTTGATCGTATAGGTTAAAGATGGAGCATACAGTATGGGTATAAAATAGAGTAGACAATATGGGTGAAACATGGAGCAGAAATTGAAAAACAGAAGCTAACAGTATGAGTAGAAGATGGAACAAAGAGTGTAAGTTAAAGGTGCTGTTGACAGTGAAGCTTGCAGAAGATACCATTAGCGGAAGTAGTGGTAAGCAGACAAAATGTGTGGAAGATGGGGAAATCAGACTGGGTGGAATTTGGAGCAAATTGTTTTAGGTAGAAAATGTAGTAGACAGGCAAATGATGGAGCAGACAGCATGGTTGGAAGATGGAGAAGATAGCACGGGCAAGTGATGGAGCAGACAGCCGAGCAGACAGTATTGGTAAATGGTGGAGTAGACAGAATGGTTGAGCAGATAGCATGGGCAAATTATGGAGCCGGCAGCTTAAGTAAATGTTGGATAGGGATGAGCTTCGTGTTCGAGTCGAACCCATGTTCGACTCGAACATAGGCTGTTCGGTCGTTCGCCGAATTGCGAACGATATGGGCCGTTCGCGCCAAATTCGTGTGGCGCGTCACAGCTCATAATTCACTGCGGCATCGCAGTGCATTGCTTGCTGATGATTGGCCAAGCATGCACTATGACCCGCATGCTTGGCCAATCACAGCGCCGCCTTAACAGAGAGCCGTAATTGGCCAAAGCCAAGGAGGCTTTGGCCAATTATGGCTCAGGGGATTTAGTACACGCCCCACACTATATAAGGCCGCCTGCACGGCGGCCCTGTGCAGTGTGTTCCGGTGTGCTTAGAGAGAGAGAGAGAGAGAGAGACAGTGTCATTTCATTTGAGTTAGCTAGATTAGGCAGGACAGTCAGACAGTTAGCTGCACTTAAAGTGTATTGTGTATATATATATGCATCCCAGGTGTTGCATATATATATATACACTGTATTCAGTTTAGCTAGATCCGTTCCTGTTATCTTCTAGACTATTTACATTTAGTGCAGTGCGTCCTGCTCACAGTGTTCAGCTAGATCCGTTCCTGTTATCCTCCTACTGACAGGCAGGCTTGTCTTGTTACAGTATATAAAGCTACCTGAAGAAAATTACTGGTGTTCTTTTGATCCTATTAGTACCACGGTCAGGCAGCTAGACTATTTACATTTAGTGCAGTGCGTCCTGCTCACAGTGTTCAGCTAGATCCGTTCCTGTTATCTTCTTACTGACAGGCAGGCTTGTCTTGTTACAGTATTTTGAAGAAAATTGCTGGTGTTCTTTTGATCCTATTAGTACCACAGTCAGGCAGCTAGACTATTTACATTTAGTGCAGTGCGTCCTGCTCACAGTGTTCAGCTAGATCCGTTCCTGTTATCTTCCTACTGACAGGCAGGCTTGTCTTGTTACAGTATCTAAAGCTACCTGAAGAAAATTACTGGTGTTCTTTTGATCCTATTAGTACCACAGTCAGGCAGCTAGACTATTTACATTTAGTGCAGTGCGTCCTGCTCACAGTGTTCTGCAAAACCTACAAGTTAGTGGGGTGCGTCCTGCTCACAGTGTTCAGGTGTTCAGCTAGATCCGTTTCTGTTATCTTCTTACTGACAGGCAGGCTTGTCTTGTTACAGTAAATACAGCTACCTGAAGAAAATTGCTGGTGTTCTTTTGATCCTATTAGTACCACAGTCAGGCAGCTAGACTATTTACATTTAGTGCAGTGCGTCCTGCTCACAGTGTTCTGCTAAACCTACAAGTTAGTGGGGTGCGTCCTGCTCACAGTGTTCAGCTAAACCTACAAGTTAGTGGGGTGCGTCCACCTCACAGTGTTCAGCTAAACCTACAAGCTAGTGGGGTGCGTCCTGCTCACAGTGTTCAGCTAGATCCGTTTCTGTTATCTTCTTACTGACAGGCAGGCTTGTCTTGTTACAGTAAATACAGCTACCTGAAGAAAATTGCTGGTGTTCTTTTGATCCTATTAGTACCACAGTCAGGCAGCTAGACTATTTACATTTAGTGCAGTGCGTCCTGCTCACAGTGTTCTGCTAAACCTACAAGTTAGTGGGGTGCGTCCTGCTCACAGTGTTCAGCTAAACCTACAAGTTAGTGGTGTGCGTCCACTTCACAGTGTCCAGCTAAACCTACAAGCTAGTGGGGTGCGTCCTGCTCACAGTGTTCAGCTAGATCCGTTTCTGTTATCTTCTTACTGACAGGCAGGCTTGTCTTGTTACAGTAAATACAGCTACCTGAAGAAAATTGCTGGTGTTCTTTTGATCCTATTAGTACCACAGTCAGGCAGCTAGACTATTTACATTTAGTGCAGTGCGTCCCGCTCACAGTGTTCTGCTAAACCTACAAGTTAGTGGGGTGCGTCCTGCTCACAGTGTTCAGCTAAACCTACAAGTTAGTGGGGTGCGTCCACCTCACAGTGTTCAACTAAACCTACAAGCTAGTGGGGTGCGTCCTGCTCACAGTGTTCAGCTAGATCCCTTTCTGTTATCTTCTTACTGACAGGCAGGCTTGTC
Organism: Lithobates clamitans; assembly: GCA_037952925.1. Classification (NCBI taxonomy): domain Eukaryota; kingdom Metazoa; phylum Chordata; class Amphibia; order Anura; family Ranidae; genus Lithobates; species Lithobates clamitans. The sequence continues at coordinate 1,066,605 of JBBGZY010000748.1, forward strand.
TTGTTACAGTAAATGCAGCTACCTGAAGAAACTTGCTGGTGTTCTCTTGATCCTATTAGTACCACAGTCAGGCAGCTAGACTATTTACAGTTAGTGCAGTGCGTCCTGCTCACAGTGTTCAGCTAAACCTACAAGTTAGTGGGGTGCGTCCTACTCACAGTGTTCAGCTAGATCCGTTCCTAGTATCTTCCTACTGACAGGCAGGCTTGTCTTGTTACAGTATCTAAAGCTACCTGAAGAAAATTACTGGTGTTCTTTTGATCCTATTAGTACCACAGTCAGGCAGCTAGACTATTTACATTTAGTGCAGTGCGTCCTGCTCACAGTGTTCTGCAAAACCTACAAGTTAGTGGGGTGCGTCCTGCTCACAGTGTTCAGCTAGATCCGTTTCTGTTATCTTCTTACTGACAGGCAGGCTTGTCTTGTTACAGTAAATACAGCTACCTGAAGAAAATTGCTGGTGTTCTTTTGATCCTATTAGTACCACAGTCAGGCAGCTAGACTATTTACATTTAGTGCAGTGCGTCCTGCTCACAGTGTTCTGCTAAACCTACAAGTTAGTGGGGTGCGTCCTGCTCACAGTGTTCAGCTAAACCTACAAGTTAGTGGGGTGCGTCCACCTCACAGTGTTCAGCTAAACCTACAAGCTAGTGGGGTGCGTCCTGCTCACAGTGTTCAGCTAGATCCATTTCTGTTATCTTCTTACTGACAGGCAGGCTTGTCTTGTTACAGTAAATACAGCTACCTGAAGAAAATTGCTGGTGTTCTTTTGATCCTATTAGTACCACAGTCAGGCAGCTAGACTATTTACATTTAGTGCAGTGCGTCCTGCTCACAGTGTTCTGCTAAACCTACAAGTTAGTGGGGTGCGTCCTGCTCACAGTGTTCAGCTAAACCTACAAGTTAGTGGGGTGCGTCCACTTCACAGTGTTCAGCTAAACCTACAAGCTAGTGGGGTGCGTCCTGCTCACAGTGTTCAGCTAGATCCGTTTCTGTTATCTTCTTATTGACAGGCAGGCTTGTCTTGTTACAGTAAATACAGCTACCTGAAGAAAATTGCTGGTGTTCTTTTGATCCTATTAGTACCACAGTCAGGCAGCTAGACTATTTACATTTAGTGCAGTGCGTCCTGCTCACAGTGTTCTGCTAAACCTACAAGTTAGTGGGGTGCGTCCTGCTCACAGTGTTCAGCTAAACCTACAAGTTAGTGAGGTGCGTCCACCTCACAGTGTTCAGCTAAACCTACAAGCTAGTGGGGTGCGTCCTGCTCACAGTGTTCAGCTAGATCCCTTTCTGTTATCTTCTTACTGACAGGCAGGCTTGTCTTGTTACAGTAAATACAGCTACCTGAAGAAAATTGCTGGTGTTCTCTTGATCCTATTAGTACCACAGTCAGGCAGCTAGACTATTTACAGTTAGTGCAGTGCGTCCTGCTCACAGTGTTCAGCTAAACCTACAAGTTAGTGGGGTGCGTCCTGCTCACAGTGTTCAGCTAAAGCTACCTGTAGAAGGTTGGTGGTGTTCTCATACTACAGGCAGGCAGTTGATTTTGCTAGCTGCAGCATCAGTATATATATATATATATATATATATATATATATATCCCAGCTTAGTGCAGCTACAGGCCATTAGTATGTCTGGAAGGCCAAGAAGGAGAGGCAGACAGTCACAAGCCAATAAGAGAGGGCAAGCAGGCTCTGTGTCTAGTGCTGGTCGTGGAGACGGTGCATCCTCATCAGCACGTGGCCATGGGACACGCTTGGCCTTTTTTTCGGCAGCTGGCCATGTTGAGCCGCAACATGCGGAAGACTTGGTCGAGTGGATGACCAAGCCGTCCTCATCCTCCTCATCCTCTCTCACCCATGCCCAGGGTACTTTGCCTGGCAAAGCAGCGGCCTCTTCCCTCGGCTCAATGTCATCAGTGACTCCTTCCCTAGCCCCACCATGTCCTCCTGAGGAGTCCCTCAAACTGTTTGACCACAGTGTTGGGTACATGCTCCAGGAGGATGCCCAGCGTTTGGAAGGCTCTGATGATGATACTGAGCTCGATGAAGGCAGTAACATGAGCACGGACAGAGGGGGTGCCCAAGAAGGACAGCAGTCTGGCAGTCATGCTCCCCCTGCTGCAGCATACTGCCAGGTTTGCTCCAGTGATGAGGAGGGAGGGGATGATGAGGTCACTGACTCAATGTGGGTGCCTGATAAAAGAGAGGAGGAGGAGGAGGAGGCGGCACATCACCAACGAGGTAGGATGCCCTACAGGGGCCAGCCTAAGGGCAGAACATTGACTGCATCACACCCCAAAGCTCCACATGTGCAGGGCGCTGCAGTCTCTGCGCGTTATTCAAAAAGTTCTTTGGTGTGGGCCTTTTTTGAGACGAGTGCATCAGATCGCACCGCTGCTATTTGCAACATATGTCTCAAGCGTATCTCACGTGGCCAAAACATCTCCCGCTTGGGTACCACATGCTTGACCAGACATATGTTGACCTGCCATGCAGTTCGTCGGCAAGCGTATCTAAAAGACCCACACCAAAGAACAAAGAGGACCTCTCCTTGCTCCTCATCAGCTGAGATTTCCAACCCCACTAGACCTTCAGTCCTCTCTGAGACCTGCACTGAGAGGAATGAAGGTGTAGAATTAGGTGTGTCACAGCCAAGTACTTGTGGGCAATCTGCTTTTGGTACACCGACGTCAGATTGTACCAGGCAAATTTCCCTGCCCCAGCTGCTGCACCGCCGAAAGAAGTTTGCTCCCAGCCATCCACATGCCCAGCGGTTGAATGCTAGCTTGGCAAAATTGCTAGCACTTCAACTGCTGCCTTTTCAGTTGGTAGACTCTGCCCCCTATCGTGAGTTTGTGGAATGTGCGGTTCCTCAGTGGCAGGTACCCAAACGCCACTTTTTCTCACGGAAGGCGATTCCGGCTTTCTACCAGCATGTGGAAGGCAATGTCCATGCCTCGCTGGACAGGGCGGTCAGCGGTAAGGTGCATATTACCGCTGACTCATGGTCCAGCAGGCATGGACTGGGACGTTACCTAAGTTTCACAGCGCATTGGGTGACTCTGCTGGCAGCTGGGAAGGATGCAGGACAAGGTGCAGTAGTGTTGGAGGTTGTTCCGCCACCACGCCTCCAAAATGCTAATGATTGTGACACACCTCTCTCCTCCACCCCCTCCTCTTCTTCTTCCTCCATGGCCTCTTCCTCGTAACCAGCGGTGCTCTGTAGTCGTTCAAGGGGCTACGCAAGTACGCAGGCCAAAAGATGCCATGCGGTGCTTGAGCTGGTGTGCTTGGGGGACAGGAGCCACACTGGGGCAGAGGTTCTGTCAGCTCTGCAGGGGCAGGTTCAGAGGTGATTGACGCCACGCCAACTTAAGGCAGGAATGGTGGTTTGCGACAATGGCACCAACCTCCTCTCTGCCCTCCGACAGGGACAAATGACCCATGTGCCCTGTTTGGCTCACGTCCTTAACTTGGTGGTGCAGCGGTTCTTAGGTAGGTACCCGGGCTTACAGGATGTCCTGAGGCAGGCCAGGAAAGTCTGTGTGCATTTCCGCTGGTCATATAATGCCAGTGCTCGGCTGACGGACCTCCAAAAGGAGTTTAACCTGCCCAAGAACCGCCTAATCTGTGACATGCCCACCAGGTGGAACTCAACGTTGGCCATGCTGCAGCGGCTGCACACGCAGCAGAGGGCCATCAATGAGTACCTGTGCGACTATGGCACCAGGACAGGGTCAGGGGAGCTTGTTTTTTTTTCCCCACACCAGTGGGCCATGATCAGGGATGCATGCACTGTCCTGTCACCATTTGAGGAGGCCACGAGGATGGTGAGCAGTGACAGTGCATGCATCAGTGACACTGTCCCCCTTGTCCACCTGTTGGAGCACACGCTGCGTGGAATAATGGACAGGGCACTTGAGGCAGAACAGAGGCAGGAAGAGAAGGACTTCCTTAGCTCTCAAGGCCCCCTTTATCCAGACAGTGTTCCTGCGTGCCCGCCGATCACACAGGCAGAGGACGAGGAGGAGGAGGAGGAGGAAGATTGTGTCAGCATGGAGGTGGAGCCTGGCACTCAGCATCAGCAGCAGTCTTTAAGGGATCAGTCCCAAGAAACACATGGACTTGTACGTGGCTGGGAGGAGGTGGCTGCGGACCATGTCGTTCTTAGTGACCCAGAGGACTCCGGACCGAATGCCTCAGCAAACCTACGCTGCATGGCCTCCCTGATCCTGCAAAGCCTGCGTAAGGATCCTCGTATTCGTGGTATCAAGGAGAAGGACCAATACTGGCTGGCAACCCTCCTTGATCCACGTTACAAGGGTAAGGTTGCGGACCTTATCTTGCCATCGCAGAGGGAGCAGAGGATGAAACATCTTCGGGAGGCCTTGCAGAAAGGTCTGTGCAACGCATTCCCAGAGACTGGGAGGTTACAAACTCCTGTTTCTGGACAACGTGTTGCTGAGGCTTCGGTCAGTCAAAGAAGGAGCGGTGGAGAAGGTGGCCGTCTGACCGATGCGTTCAGACAATTTTTTGGTCCGCAGCCCCAAGGTATGATCGGTTCCAGCAACCATCGCCAGCGTCTGTTTTACATGGTGCAGGAATACCTAGGGGCAAGATCAGACTTGGACACCTTTCCCACCGAAAATCCTCTGGGTTACTGGGTCTTGAGGATGGATCACTGGCCAGAGCTTGCACAGTATGCAATTGAGCTACTGGCCTGTCCTGCATCCAGCGTTCTTTCGGAACGCACATTCGGTGCTGCTGGAGGCGTGGTAACCGATCACAGGGTGCGTCTGTCCACTGACTCGGTCAATCGACTGACCTTCATAAAAACGAATCAGTCTTGGATCACCACCAGCTACCAAGCACCTGATGCTGATGTAACCGAATATTTTTTTTGACATCTCAGATCCCTTCAAAGACTGCCTATGCTGATGCTGAGTGACTATCCCTGAGTAATTATCCTCTTCCTCCTCAATCATCACGCTGATAGCTTGTAAGAACATTTTTGGTTCTGGGCGCCACCACCAGTGCCTAAGGCACAATTTTTCAGCCCCTGTCTAACAGGGGCGTGTAATTACAATTTTTGATGTAATACTTTGCAGCAGGGCTCGTTCCTGCATTCCAACTAGAGTGTCTGTGAGGGGTTGCAGTGTTGTGGCACCAGCACCAGTGCCTAAGGCCCATTTTTTCTGCCCCTGTTTAACAGGGGCGTGTAATTACAATTTTTGATGCAATACTTTGCAGCAAGGCTCGTTCCTGCGTTCCAACTAGAGTGTCTGTGAGGGGTTGCAGTGTTGTGGCACCAGCACCAGTGCCTAAGGCCCATTTTTTCTGCCCCTGTTTAACAGGGGCGTGTAATTACAATTTTTGATGCAATACTTTGCAGCAGGGCTCGTTCCTGCATTCCAACTAGAGTGTCTGTGAGGGGTTGCAGTGTTGTGGCACCAGCACCAGTGCCTAAGGCCCATTTTTTCTGCCCCTGTTTAACAGGGGCGTGTAATTACAATTTTTGATGCAATACTTTGCAGCAGGGCTCGTTCCTGCGTTCCAACTAGAGTGTCTGTGGGGGGTTGCAGTGTTGTGGCATCAGCACCAGTGCCTAAGGCCTAATTTTTCAGCTCCTGTTCAACAGGGGCATGTAATTACAATTCTTGATCTAATATTTCACAGCAGGGCCCTGTGAGGGCTTACAGTGTTGTGGCCACAGCAACACCTAAGGCCCAAATTTCTGCTGAGTATATAGGGCAGGACCCTACTTTCAAACAACTAACTTACAAACGACTCCTACTTGCAAACGGAAGGAGACAACAGGAAGTGAGATGAAATCTACCCCTAGGAAGGGAAATTCTCTCCTGTAAAAGTTAATATGGGAAAAACATTTCTCCTTTCCACTGATGCTTTTCAATCCTTGTTCCACAAAAAAACACAAATTTTCAAAAAACATTTTTCATTGGGACAAAAAGTGAGGTGAAATCTTCTGAAGAGGAGGAAAGACAGCAAAACAAATGTCACAGGGGTGATAACCCTTCCCTATGTTTTCCAAAAAGCTTAAAAAAGATTTTTTGGCTGGAGCTAAACACGTTAAAAATGTACCCGTTCAAAATGACAAAGAGATTCTACTTAACAACAAACCTACAGTCCCTGTCTTGTTTGCACCGCCTGTATACTGCTTTTCAGAGTATATAGGGCCTGGTGGCCCCACACCTTTCCTTATTTTAATTTGGGTGCGGGGTTCCCCTTAATATCCATACAAGACCCAAAGGGCCTGGTAATGGACTGGGGGGTACCAATGCCGTTTGTCTCACTGATTTTCATCCATATTGCCAGGACCATTAAACCCGCAAGCAGTTTTAAATGACATTTGGTGCAGGGACTGTTCTAAACATGGGAAACACGCGTCACTTTACAGGCATACTATAGACACCCCTCAGGTACGATATTTAAAGGAATATTTCACTTTTTTTTTCACTTTAAGCATTATTAAAATCACTGCTCCCGAAAAAACGGACATTTTTAAAAGTTTTTTTTGCATTGATACATGTCCCCTGGGGTAGGACCCGGGTCCCCAAACCCTTTTTAGGACAATACCATGCAAATTAGCCTTTAAAATGAGCACTTTTGATTTCGAACGTTCGAGTCCCATAGACGTCAATGGGGTTCTAACGTTCGTGCAAACTTTCGGTCCGTTCGCAGGTTCTGGTGCGAACCGAACCGGGGGGTGTTCGGCTCATCCCTAATGTTGGAGCAGACAGAATGGGTGGAACATGGAGCAGGTAGCATGGGCAAATGATGGAGCAGGCAGCTTGGGTAAATGTTGGAGCAGACAGAAAGGATGGAAGATGGAGCAGGTAGCATGGGCAAATGATGGAGCAGGCAGCTTGGGTAAATGTTGGAGCAGACAGAATGGGTGGAACATGGAGCAGGTAGCATGGGCAAATGATGGAGCAGAAAGCTTGGGTAAATGTTGGAGCAGACAGAATGGATTGAAGATGGAGCAGGTAGCATGGGCAAATGATGGAGCAGGCAGCTTGGGTAAATGTTGGAGCAGACCGAATGGATGGAAGAAGCAGAAGACAACATTAGCAGATAATTGAGCAGGCAAAATGCGCAGAAGGAAATTATACTGATAATAAGGAGCTTTCAAACATATGGAGAACGGTGGAGTTAAAATGGTGATTGGATAAATGGTGGTCAATGTACACATAGAGCAAATATTATTTAGACTGAGTATAGCTGTCACATAAAGGACATCCACAGAGGTCAAACTTTCTCTTTTAAAGCCCTATTTTTGATACGCATCTTAAATCTGCAATTTATTGTGTTAAAATTGTATGTGTTCTGATTTTAAATCAACTATATGACATAAATTAAAGAGATTGTGCAGGGAACTTTAATTTATTGCCGCATTTATGATTATTTTTATCTATTGGTCGAAGTCTGCTAGAGGTGAGGCTTGGGAGTCATTCGAGCTTAGGATTTAAGATTTGAATGGGAAACAATTGCAAACCGCTGGCTTAAAGTACATTTTTAACTCTTTGAAAATGATACAACATGGCTGCATTGTTGTTTTTGCTTTTGTCCAAAGGCGGTTTTTACCAGAGCTTGCTATTTTATTTTTCAGTGGACTCGATGGAACTTAGTATTGGGCTCATTTAACTTGCTTGCTTCCTATGATACTGTAAATGTTTACACATGGAATATATTCATAAGAGTGCTGTCTATTTCCATTGACTGCTGATTTAGCCACCATTATTGAGCCATATGATGCACAGAACAGTGCCAGGATGGACAGATGGTTGATGTTTCTTCTGCTGATGCCAATTAAATTTGGTTTTCACTTGCTGTATTGGTCTGTGCCAACCAGCCTTTTGAATTGTATGAAAAGGTAACTATGTATCTGCATATCCTAAAATAAGTCAGCTAGAATCAAATCACCAGGGAGACAGACTATCAAATGCTTTAACCCTTATACTTCCATTGTCTTTAAACCTTCTATAAAGTGAACCTATCAATAAAATGTGGCTATTGAGCTGAACTGATATGCCAATAGTAAACGGAACTATGTGCTTTCCTTTCTTAGAAAAGTATCTCTTGAGAACCCCCCCCCAATACAAACATCACCTTCAACTCCATGTTAAAACATTGACAGGACTTTTCCTATCTTATTTGTGTATGTGCTCTAGCCATCAGGAGAAATATGCAAGGGACTCCCAAGTCCAAAGTGCAAAAGAAAAAGAGGACCAAAGGGAACCACCTTAAACATGCTGCCCCTTCTGCCCCCCTTGTCTTGGTCCTGGTAATATAGTGCAGATTTTGTCACAGTCACCTTCTATTATCCCCTTTCAGAGGACACCTTTTATGAGTGGCCTTGATCTGTTCTCCGATATGCATTGGGGGCTATTAAAATGCTCCTGAAATACAAATGTTGAAAGTGGAAATAGGCGCCTGGGGTCACCTCAGAATTGCCCCTGGAAAGCGAGAAAAGGGTTTGAACTATCTCGGTATCTCAAGGACATAGACAAAATTATGTATAATTTGTATAAAATCAGTTTAATAGTATATAACATGTAAAAACATGGTGGAACAAAACCACATTGACAGAATTAGTACAGTTGATAGTTATAGCCTTACGTGCTGCTTCAAACAATTGTACAGGATTTCAATGACCTCCAAGGTTGAGGTGGGGTGTAAGGTATGATGCGTCTTGGCAAATGTCCTTTACTAGTTTTGCAGCAAAAGCTGCTTCTTCAGATGGAGCCAGTTATAAGCATCTAGTAAAATAAATTGCAATTGTAATTACAAGTTCAAACCATCCTTAATGTTGTTGATACATATTTCAAGACATGGAATTATTTTCTTTAATATTGTATACATTCAAGTTCAATTCTGAGAAGGGTATAAAAACTCTGCTTACCTAGACAATAGGGAAGCTGGGGCAATGTGGCAGCATATGCAGAGGCGCCCAAAGGCAGATGTCCCCCATGGCGGACATAAGAGGCGTCTAGGACCACTGAATATTAAATATTATATAGTTTAAATGATATGGTTCAGCATCTGATGTTCATCTATAGAATGTGTGTGATACAACCATATATCTTGAGTAGAAAGAAAAGAGTGTAGGAGAGAAGAAGGGCGGGGGAGTGGGGGGATCAGGGAAAGGGAAGGGGGGGGGGAGGAGAGAAAAAAAAGGGGGGAGGGAAGAAGAAAAGGAAAAGAATAGACAGAAGAGTGAAAGTTTAGTATTTTAGAATAGACAGTGGAACTAGCTTAGAATGAGACATTCATCAAGGTGAAGTAATTAGAGGATAGATGTATTAGATTACCAACCTTTTAGGTCAGAAGATCCAGTGTGGCACCCCAGGATTGGGGAATAAAGGAGTAATGCTGCTAGTGTGTTCTTAAGCAGTCTATTGGCAGTGAGTTGTTTCTTTCGGGAAGGAGTCTATTGGTGCAGTAGATGCAGTGAAAGACAGCTCCACCTGATAAATAATTGTAGTCAAAGTAGTTAAGAGTCAATAGGAGAAAAGGAAAAGTAGGTGGAATTTGCTATGCCGCATCTACAGAGCAGTGCATGTCCATGACAATGTATCCATCCCCGCTGCCAAACTCAGCACTCAGTACGTGGTTGGCTTGGGGTTGGTATGTATGCAAATGCAGTGCTCTATAATGTCCGGTCACTCACTGTGTGTCTCCTGTTTCCATATATTCCCGAGGATTGACCTCCTTGCTGGGGGCCGCATTCGGCGTCCTTTTGTGCCTTCAACCCAGCTGATGCCGGCGGATGACATCGCTGGGTCCGGCTTTCCTCACCGCGCGTGACCATATAGTGGACATGGCTGGCGGCCATCATCCTGGTGGGAATGAATCATAGCTCTTATACAGGGCTCTTTTATTCCTCGGAGAGGCGCATGTCCGCCGCTGGGGGAGCTAAACCTCAAACTGCCACGTGCCTCAGTCAGTCTAGGAGCAGTGCAGAATACAATACATAACAGTTTATAACATTGAATAAATATAGGGTAGGGGACAGTCTGGTTGTAAATTTAACCCTGACCGTCCTGCTAGCCTTATTACAGGAAATATACATAGGTATAGGGTGTTAAACTATAAAAAAACACATTTTTAATAAAGTATAGTAGTATTACTTGATTAGAAAAAAACTGAATCAGTGAATCTCACCAGACTGTGCATGTTCGTCGCGTACAGTAAAGGAAAGGAAATGTTGAAAGTGATCAGTTGTATAGACATAGCACACTTTATGGGAAGCTGAATAGCTTAATTATATATTAGATATAAGATCTATAATAAAATATTTATGGTCTGTCCAGCTTAGCTGGTTTTCTTTAATGCACTCTTCAGAGTTAAACACATGGGCAGTGGGGAATTCTTGTATTTGAAATGCTAACAGATCTCTTGGGACGCTCATTGGTGTTCCTTGCAGAGCTCACCTCAACTTGTATAACTTGTATTAAATATGTCAAATATTTTTTAAGGCACTTTTAGTGAGAAATACTACAAATATTATTATTTTTGTAACAATGTAATTATCTGCAATTTTCATATAGAGAATTCCTATCACCTGTAGCAAACACGCTGGATTTCCTAATCTGGTTTACAGAGTGAGGGTTGATGAAATAAAAGATGAAAAAAAATGTAAGGAAAAGATGAAAAAAGGTTCTTCTTAAAGAAACACTAGGGGAGATTTACTAAAACTGATGCACACAGAATCTGGTGCAGCTGCCATATGAATATAATTAAACAGCTTCCAGGTTTTATTATCAAAGCTTAATTGAGCAAGCTGAAGTTAGAAGCTGATTGGATACTATGCACAGCTGTACCAGATTCTGTGTGAGGAAGAACAGATTAAAAGCACCTCTAAGTGCAGATTTCTATGTTTATTATGAGGATAAAATAGACAATTGACCACTTACAAGGTGTATATACAATACAGGCTCTTCTGTTAGTAAGGAGTCTGGGAAGAAGAACAGGAAAGGGTCTGGTAGCATGCTGTTGGTCAAAGAAGGGAGCCGGCAGGAGCTCCAAATGGCGTGGACTACACATGACCCGCAGTGTCAGCAGGATGACGTCACTGGAGGGAACAGTGTGTTTCAGAGCATGTACCGCATCTAGGCATGCACGCTCTTTCATCATCAAAGTAGCCATAAGCCAAATCTTAAAAATCTTATAAAGTTTTAACATATAAAAGTAGAACTAAAAGTTATTTATTTATTTATTTTGGACAGAGTTAAGGCTACTGTAATTTGTTTTGCCATCAACGTCCCATTGGGGGGGGGTTTGCTTTGCTTCCTGTCCCATAGCCACAAAAGGAAGTTAGAGGTAAACCTTCCAAGGTGAAGGACTCCCTGGATGTCACCAGGGTTATCAGAACTAGTGTCCCCATTGGAGGTTTTCCCCTCTATTTCTGTTTTGGTGACAACCCAAAATTTGAGTTGCACTCTATCCTAAACTAAAAAAAAATTGCCATAAATTTTACTTTAATTTCAAAAGTTGTTTTCAATGTTAAGAAATATATATATATAGCCTTTTTTTAAATAATACCTGCCATAAAGGCTTTTGTTTGGGTAATTCCAGTTATGGGGTAACAGCAATCTTCTAATTGTTTTCTTCTGCTGTTATGGAGTCACGTGCGCCCCAGATAGAGTTTACTGGCTGCCATACGGACACATTGTACACAGGGGTGGTCCACCATAATCACTGTCAGGAAGCTTAACCTGAGCAATTAAGTGCAACTAACACTCGAGCAAGTCCAAGCGGCTGAACAACAAGATCAGCAGTACTGCAGTGCAAAAAAAAGAATGACAAACAGGTGAAACCAGCATGTTATATATATATATATATATATATATATATATATATATATATATATATATATATATAAATAAAAGAAACAGTAAATGTTTGTGACATATTGCTTTAGCAAACTAAAGGCCATGCAAATAGGGTCTAGATCTACGCTAAATCTGACGTCTTCATTTACAAGTTCAAAGAGCCCAATTTTTCTTTTATGTATTTCCTCTTGGGTTCATTACCTTCTTGAGTTTTTACCTTCTCATAGATAATCAAGCATAATTCACTGACATTGTGTTTGATGTTGTTTGGCTTACATTCCTGCACCATCCCTTAGTGAGATATCCTGCGAGAACTTTGTGTGGACTGTGCCATAGAATTAGAGTCTTTAACACATGAAATATACCACTATCAAGTGCAAAGAGAAGACAGGAACCAAAAGACATTTATACAGCAGTAAGAAATGCATGCTAACAGGTGATAAAAGGATCACCATAGGAGCACTGCTGTCCATTCAATATAAACTTCAAGAATAAGCTAGAGTTGTTGTTGTATTTCAGTAATCCTTTTTAGCGATGAAGTCTTAAATTGACACTAAACTTTGGTTTACAAAAAATGTATATATTCAATTCAAGCATGTATTCCTAAAGAGTAATTAAACCCTGATGGGTTTTACTTCCTCTTTATTCCCCTGCAAAGTAAAAGCATAATATACTAGCCCATTATGTGGTACTTACCTGCAAAAATGAAGCCCACGATGTCCCCGATGGTGGAAGCATCCATCTTTGCCCCTCTTCCGGAGCCGCGGAAGTCGTGCAGGAGTCGCCAGTTACAGCACACACTGGGGAAGAAACGGCACAGAAGGCCATTTCTGCACTGCACATGCGCTGATGACATTATCGGCGCACTACAAGGCAAATATCTCCTAAACGGCGCATGTTTAGGAGATATTTTCAGTACATATAGGTAAACCTTATTATAGGCTTACCTATATGTAAAAATAGGTCACGAGGGGTTACAACCACTTTAAAGTAGTCATAAGCCTCTGAAATAAAAATGATCAAAGCAGATCCTCATATAGTGTGTATTTGCCTCAGTCCATAGCACTTAGTGTGAATCCTAAGCAAAGGAGAAGGCATTTCTAAGTGCAGTAGACACTAAACTTTAATAACCCAAACAAGGTTAAAAAAACTTACAAGATACACAAGATAAATCTTGTAATGCCGTGTACACACGGGCGGACTTTTCAGCATCAAAGGTCCGACGGTCTCTCCGACGGACTTTCGACGGACTTCGACGGACTTCCGACAGACTTTCGAATGAACCTGACTTGGCTACACACGATCACACCAAAGTCCGACGGATTCGTACGTGATGACGTACGACCGGACTAAAATAAGGAAGTTCATAGCCAGTAGCCAATAGCTGCCCTAGCGTTGGTTTTTGTCCGTCGGACTAGCATACAGACAAACGGATTTCTCGATAGGAAGAGTTCCAGCAGAAAGATTTGAAACATGTTCCAAATCTAAAGTCCGTACCTATTCCCAAAAGTAGTTTCTGTACGCTTTTGGCGACTTTGGGGTGCGATTTGTATAGACATCTGTGCAGGGACCCGCACAGATGCCTCTGAAATCGCCCCCGAAGTCGGGACTGACATGCAGGAATGAAATCGTGCGAGTTCAGCTGAACTGGCAAGATTTCAATCCCATAGTGAGTGTGAACCTGGGCTGAATGTGAGTTAGGGACCTTAGATTGTCGGCCCCTATAGGTGGCTCCTCCCCCCCATGTTTCCCCATTGGATGCCCGGATGGCCACCGGGCGCTACATTGGGGATCACTTCCTCCTTGCCGGCGGCATTCCGGAACACTCTCGGATGCCGTTCGCCACTGCGCATGCGCGGGGCCCCGCGCGTGCGGCGTGACGTCATCGGCATCGCGAGATTTCGACGAGAGTGACGCTGAGTCGGAGCTATGCTCTTCCGGAACGCCGGGGAAGCCACGCTCGACTGCCTATTTGGCGGTCACGCCGCCCACCGCAGAGCAATCAGGGACGGCGCACACACCTGGATTGATCATAAGTGAGTACACACCCCCAACAGGCAGTATATAAGAGGTATATTTGCAACACACCCTCAGTCTCTTTTCCTCCCTGGTGAACAGCAGGCACTTTTTCAACTTATACCAAGTAAGTATCACTTCCATCACTCTGTATTTGGTCCTTGTCTAGGCACTACTTTTTGTCCTATATGATGGGGGCTCATGCGAACATTATTTGATTCTGCATTGACCCCCGTTTATTTATAGTGGCCTTGTTGTACAATGACCTGGCCACCTTTCGTTCCTTACAATTTACACTTTGATGTTTACCTATTTTTCAGACTGGTGGACTTAGTGTGGGATACCAATCCACCAAGTCCGCTATATCCTATGACCAATCCCGGGTTTGGTTAACAGGCACCAGTCTTATATATGGGGCAACACAGTGCCTAAACACGTGTCCTTTAGTACCCCTTGAGGTAATTAATTTATTTTTAACTCTTTGTGCAATCCTTTCAATTCTTTTTTCCTCCTCTTTTACCCTACCAACCCCCCCCCTTCCCTTCCCTCCTTTCCCCTTCCTTTCCCCCCCCCCCCTTCCCTTCCCCTCCCTCTTTTCCTCCCTCTCTCCCCTATTTCTCTCCTCCTTTCTCCTCTCCTTTTCCATATCTTTTCTCCCAGCAATTTCGGTGCATTCACTTTCTTTCACCATACTCTTACACTCAGTCTTCACTAGCCATTACCTATTATTACTTTTCACTCCACTGTGGTTTTCTTATATATCACATTTTCACATGGATCGTCATCATATTGAGCACATACTGAGGTACTGCCTATACCCTATACTGCCTTTGGAAAATATCATATATATATATATATAATTTCTGTTCTCCTGTCCCTTCTTGGACATATAATCAGCACCATGTAAATGACTGAGTTTATTATGAGGAATTTTTTGATTACTCTCACAGGTGTAACCCTCTGTGCTCCCTGATTGTTCTTGCTAGTCTGGTGGGTGGTACCTAAGAGTGTGACCTCTCGCAAGCCACGTCGCTGCTTTCACTACCCCGGCCTGAACCGCGGTGGCGGTAGGGGTGCCCGGTGTCCTTCTCCCTGGGGGGGACAAGAGGATAGTCGTTCCAAGGGATCTCCATATGGGAGGCCTCGTTCTCCTCTTTGCCGAACATATATTATTGGGTAAATTATTACTATTGTATCCATATTCTACATGGTGAATGTAATTACCATTACATTAGTGTAATTTATTTACATGTATCAATTTCATCTATGTATATTTCTCAGCAGACCAATCCTCTGAAGAAGACCCCAAGTACAGGGGTTGAAACGCGTCAGGTTCAAATATTCATGCTACTGAATGTTGTTGTGAATATATGTCTGCCAATATATGTTCAGTTTATTAATATGCAATGTAATTTCATTTTAAATGCCCCCCACTGGAGCTCACTGTTTTAACTTTTATGGTATACTTTAATAAATTTGTCATATTTTTGATACTGAATTTGATTTTCTTTATCATTGTGCTGCCTAAAAACCCCACCTTTTTGGGGGAACTTCTCTCTTGTTTATAACTTCCAAGGGGTGAGCAGCAAATCCTTGGTTTCCCCTCTAGTGTCCCTCCATATCGGGACCTTAGATTGTAAACTCCTTGAGGGCATGGACTGATGCGAGTATAATATATATATATATATATATATATATATATATATATACAGTGGGGACGGAAAGTAATCAGACCCCCTTAAATTTTTCACTCTTTTTTATATTGCAGCCATTTGCTAAAATCATTTAAGTTTATTTTTTCCTCATTAATTTACACACAGCACCCCATATTGACAGAAAAACACAGAATTGTTGACATTTTTGCAGATTTATTAAAAAAGAAAAACTGAAATATCACATGGTCCTAAGTAGTCAGACCCTTTGCTGTGACACTCATATATTTAACTCAGGTGCTGTCCATTTCTTTTGATCATCCTTGAGATGGTTCTACACCTTCATTTGACAACTTCAACACACCTTCAGCTGTGTTTGATTATACTGATTGGACTTGATTAGGAAAGCCACACACCTGTCTATATAAGACCTTACAGCTCACAGTGTATGTCAAAGCAAATGAGAATCATGAGGTCAAAGGAACTGCCTGAAGAGCTCAGAGACAAAAATGTGGCAAGGCACAGATCTGGCCAAGGTTACAAAAAAAATTCTGCTGCACTTAAGGTTCCTAAGAACACAGTGGCCTCCATAATCCTTAAATGGAAGACATCTGGGATGACCAGAACCCTTCCCAGAGCTGGCCATCTGGCCACACTGAGCTATCGGGGAGAAGAGCCTTGGTGAGAGAGGTAAAGAAGAACCCACAGATCACTGTGGCTGAGCTCCAGAGATGCAGTCGGGAGATGGGAGAAAGTTGTAGAAAGTCAACCATCACTGCAGCCCTCCACCAGTCGGGGCTTTATGGTAGAGTGGCCCGACGGAAGCCTCTCCTCAGCGCAAGACACATGAATGCCCGCATGGACTTTGCTAAAAAAACACCTGAAGGACTCCAAGATGGTGAGAAATAAGATTCTCTGGTCTGATGAGACCAAGATAAAAATTTGTGGCCTTAATTCTAGGCGGTAGGTGTGGAGAAAACCAGGCACTGCTCATCACCTGTCCAATACAGTCCCAACAGTGAAGCATGGTGGTGGCAGCATCATGCTGTGGGGGTGTTTTTCAACTGCAGGGACAGGACGACTGGTTGCAATTGAGGGAAAGATGAATGCGGCCAAGTACAGGGATATCCTGGGTGAAAACCTTCTCCAGAGTGCTGTGGACCTCAGACTGGGTCGAAGGTTTACCTTCCAACAAGACAATGACCCTAAGCACACAGCTAAAATAATGAAGGCGTGGCTTTACAAGAACTCCGTGACTGTTCTTGAATGGCCCAGCCAGAGCTCTGACTTAAACCCAATTGAGCATCTCTGGAGAGACCTAAAAATGGCTGTCCACCAACGTTTACCATCCAACCTGACCGAACTGGAGAGGATCTGCAATGGCAGAGAATCCCCAAATCCAGGTGTGAAAAACTTGTATCTTTCCCAAAAAGACTCATGGCTGTATTAGATCAAAAGGGTGCTTCTACTAAATACCGAGCAAAGGGTCTGAATACTTAGGACCATGTGATATTTCAGTTTTTCTTTTTTAATAAATCTGCAAAAATGTCAACAATTCTGTGTTTTTCTGTCAGTATGGGGTGCTGTGTGTACATTAATGAGGGAAAAAATGAACTTAAATGATTTTAGCAAATGGCTGCAATATAGCAACGAGTGAAAAATTTAAGGGTGTCTGAATACTTTCATATATATATATATATATATATATATATATATATATATATAAATAAGAGATGCTGTACTGAACAGTAAAGCATATGTGCAAAAACCATAAGTGAAGTGAAATGAACAAACACAGTATAAAGTGTCCACATATGGTAAATGGATGATTCCAAACTCAAATTAATAAGAGGAACTGGTATGAACCAATAAAAATGATGTGAGACTGGAAATTAAAGTCAATAGTGCACGATGTGAATCTGTGACTATGAGTCAACAACGGGGTACAGAACTTCCGTAGCTGTAAACCAACATCTCAATATGGGGCATCAGAATGAAAACATCAGGAAGTAAGATAAGATGGGTACTCTTACCAGATGACGTGGACTCCACTGTCGTATGACATGGAGTCAATGGTGCATGGAGCCAAACCTAGGCTGGAAAACGATATCCGGAATGGTGGAACCTCTGTCTCACTTCTCGACTTCTCTGGTGGGGTGAAGAAACATCAGGAAGGGCCGCCAACTGGATATCAGCCAATAGACCTCAAGGATGTGTTCCAAGGAGAAGCCGGGGACAGATTTGATCCAGACCCCGTGATGGAAGTAGGGCTACTGGAAGGCAGTTTCTTGCATCGGGATAATATGCAAATAAAAAATAAAAAGCTTCTGCATAGTGCAGGTAAACCAGGGATTTTTATTTCTAAAAATACCATACAGAAAATGGATAAAAGTGATCACAATTAAAATAAAATCTAAGCAGCGTAAGGAAGGGGAGTCGTATGTAAGTCAGATGTTTGTAACTAGGGGACCACCTGTATATAGATATATATACTGTATATATACAGCATCTCACAAAAGTGAGTACACCCCTCACATTTTTGTAAATATTTTAATATATCTTTTCATGTGACAACACTGAAGAAATGAAACTTTACTACAATGTAAAGCAGTGAGTGTACAACTTGTATAACAGTGTAAATTTGCTGTCCCCTCAAAAAAACTCAACACACAGACATTAATGTCTAAACCGCTGGCAACAAAAGTGAGTACACCCCTAAGTGAAAATGTCCAAATTGGGCCCAATTAGACATTTTCCCTCCCCGGTGTAATGTGATTCATTAGTGTTACAAGGTCTCAGGTGTAAATGGGGACAGGGCAGTCTTTATTATTGATTGGACCCTGGGCAAAAATTTTCTTGCCCCCCCATGTAATTTTGCTCTCCACCTGCCTGCACACAATGGACTGGGTGGTGAGGGGACCCATCAATAGACAGAAAACTTCTAGGGATCCTAGAACTCCTGGGATCAGTAGCAGTGCTGGGGGGAGGGGAGGGTGTGATCAATGGCAATGCTGATTTTTTTTACCGACTACCAATATAAAGAGGAATTTCAACACTGGCCACCAATGTAATGGGGATTTACACTGACCACTAATGTAATAGAAGCATTCACAGTAACCGCCAATGTAAGGAGGGATTTACAGTGACCACTAATGTAAGGGGGATCTTCACACTGGCCACTAGTGTGAATAAAAAGATTGTACCCCCAGCCCCAATGTAATGAGAAGAGGGGGTACATCATCTCTGGTAAGAGTCATCATATACAGAGTCGCACACCTGAGTTGCCTTTTGTTTGTTTACACTGAAGTACAGAGTTCATCATCAAGATTTTGCTATTGTGGACTTTATTACACATATGTGTTTATACACTAGCCCTTCTCATCTAAGGGAAGACACACTTTTATTGCATTACTTTATGGACACTTTGAAGGATTTATTGAGGTTTTGATTTTCCTTATCTGATTTTTTGTCACCTGTGTTCACTTTTTATTGATTCCTAGTTCACTTATAGGTGTCCACGTGTATCAATTTAAGATTTTATATGCCAGTCATTTTTGCATGGTATTAATTTAGCGCAACTTTTTTATTTTATTATTAATGAGAAGATTTACAATGACCACCAATGTAAGGAGGGATTTACACTGACCACTAATGTAAGGGGGACCTTTACACTGGCCACTAGTGTGATTGAAAGGATTCTACACCAAGCCCCGATTTAATGAGAAAGATTTACACTGACCACCAATGTAACTGAGACATTTAGCCTGCGTTCACATTTGTGTGTGTTGGGAACGCATGAAAAATCGATTTCCTGACACCACGGAAACGTGCTGCCCTTCAGCAGATACACAGCAGTATCATTAATTGTTAATGACACCCTCACGCATCTGCTGACATGTACTGTGCAACCGTGTGATTTTGAAAAAGCGTTAGGGACTTTCTTTCAGCATTTCTAGTGCATAGAGCCACCCATTGAAATACTGTAATTGGGCTGCCCTACACGTGACCTACATCTTTATCCACACTGTCAGTACACCTGTGCATCCTGAAACCCTTGCTATCCTTTGCATCCCAAACCTCCCCCATCCTCTCCATTCCAACCCTCCACCCCTTTAACTCTACCTGCCTCCTCTGCTCATCTTTGCACCCACCTTCCCTACCTCCATACATCCCCTCCTTGCTTATCTGTGCACCCAAATCTGTAATTCCTTCTCTGTCTACCTCTGCACACCCCACACTACCCTCCCCCCCACCAAATTCTTTTTCTTTGCAGAACAGGCTGATGTTAGGCTGAATGACCACAGTTGCAGGCAGAACTTTTAAGCATGCCCCTTTATCGCCCCAGTGGGCAGCATTCAGTATAGGTGATGGTGGATATGACCTCAGGGGGCATGATATACATATGAATGCCGCCTTTATTTACATATGAATGCCGCCGGTCCACTTCCATTTACATATAAATGTTGTCGCTATTTACATATCAATGCTGGTTATTTACATGTAAACACATGGTCTGCAGGTGATTCATCTGTACACAACAATAGGGCAGAGCTGGGCAGCATTAGTAGCAACACTTCACGCTGAGATATCGGGACACAGCATGGGACTAAAATTTCAAGGGACAAGGGAATTTAAACCGGGATAGTTGGCAAGTATGAGGTGGCTGCTTTGGGCCCCACAACAATGACAGGGCCCAGGGCAGCTGCCCCTTTTGCCCTGCCTTAAAGACCGCCCTGAATGGGGAGCAGGTGTGTTACATTTGGTGTTATCGCACTCACTCATACTGATCACTGGAAGTTCAACATGGCACCTCAGGGCAAAGAACTCTCTGAGGATCTGGAAAAAATAATTGTTGCTCTACATCAAGATGACCTAGGCTATAAGAAGATTGCCAAGACCCTGAACCTGAGCTGCAGCACGGTGGCCAAGACCATACAGCGATTTAACAGGACAGGTTCCACTCAGAACAGGCCTCACCATGGTTGACCAAAGAAGTTGAGTGAACGTGCTCAACGTCATATCCAGAGGTTGTCTTTGGGAAATAGATGTATGAGTGCTGCCAGCATTGCTGAAGAGGTTGAACGGGTGGGGGGTCAGCCTGTCACTACTCAGTGCTCAGACCATACGCCACACAATACATCAAATTGGTCTGCATGGCTGTCGTCCCAGTCTACTAAAGATAATGCACAAGAAAGCCCACAAACAGGTTGCTAAAGACAAGCAGACTAAGGACATGCATTACTGGAACCATGTCCTGTGATCTGATGAGACCAAGATAAAGTTATTTGGTTCAGATGGTGTCAAGCGTGTGTGGCGGCAACCAGTTGAGGAGTACAAAGACAAGTGTGTCTTGCCTACAGTCAAGCATGGTGGTGGGAGTGTCATGGTCTGGGACTGCATGGGTGCTGCCGGCACTGGGGAGCTACAGTTCCTTGAGGGAACCATGAATGCCAACATGTACTGTGACATACCGAAGCAGAGCATTACAGGGCAGGGCAGTATTCCAACATAACAACAACCCCAAACACACCTCCAAGATGACCACTGCCTTGCTAAAGAACCTGAGGGTAAAGGTGATGGATTGGCCAGGCATGTCTCCAGACCCTACCCTATGGGGCATCTTCAAATGGAAGGTGGATGAGCGCAAGGTCTCTAACATCCACCAGCTCTGTGATGTCGTCATGGAGGAGTGGAAGAGGACTCCCGTGGCAACCTGTGAATCTCTGGTGAACTCCATGCCCAAGAGGGTTAAGACAGTGCTGGAAAATAATTGTGGCCTCACAAAATATTGACACTTTGGGCCCAATTTGGACATTTTCACTTAGGGGTGTACTCACTTTTGTTGCCAGCGGTTTAGACATTAATGGCTGCGTGTTGAGTTATTTTGAGGGGACAGCAAATGTACACTGTTATACAAGCTGTACACTCACTACTTTACATTGTAGCGAAGTGTCATTTCTTCAGTGTTATCACATGAAAAGATATAATAAAGTATTTTCAAAAATGTGAGGGGTGTACTAACTTTTTGGAGATACTGTATGTAAAGCTCTGCATAAATTGATAGTGCTATATAAGTACCTGCAATAAATACATTTGCAACACCCTTTTATCCAATACCCCACAGTAGTTGCCAACCTTTTCAAAAAATGTCCAAGGACACTGTTTTTTGCTTAGTATCCAGCAAGCCAGTATAGGTGAAGAATATATTTCAATTAGGGGTGGGACATTCATTTAAAATGGGTGTGGTTCTACAATAAGCATATCTTTAGCCTATTGGACAATTTAATTTTAAAATATTGTACATACCGGAAGATGTATCATATTAAGACAGAAACACAGCCCAGAAGTTACTGTTCACTACTAAAATGAATTAGTTGTTTATCTAGCTACAACTTTTAGGCCTCTTTCACACGGACGATCCGTATGTCCGTTTTTCATCCTTCCGTTTTCGGATGAAAAACGGACATACAGTCATCCCTATGGAGCGTCGGATGTCAGCGGTGACATGTCCGCTGACATCCGACCCGCTCCGATCCGAAAAGTGTAACGGAGGAAAAACCTACTTTTCCATCCGTTTTTCGGATCGGATGACAACGGACACCACGGACCGTCATCATCCGATCCCCCATAGGGGAGAGCGGCGCTCTGACAGGTCCGTCGCTGCACAGCGTGCAGCGATGCACCTGTCATCTTCCTGCTCAGCGGGGATCGGCGGAGCGATCCCCGCTGAGCCAGCGGATGTTCACGGGGCGGATCATGACTGATCTGCCCCGTGTGAAAGAGGCTTTAGTCCGTACATTCCAATTAAAATGCCGCAACGCTTTTGCATAGAGTAAAGTGATAAACACCAATCTCATTGCAACATATTTAACATAAAATTTTTAGAAAACAAAATTTGACACAGATATTTATTTATTTTTTTTAGTACTGTGACACCTGTTGTGGCTTCTGAGGGGTTAAAGGATAAGTTCACCTTTAAAAAAATAATAATAAATGCACATTTTTTTGCAGGTAAAAAATGTGCATTTACTATTTTTTTAGGAGCATGGAAAGATCGCTGGTGGCATGCAGGGCTCCTGCAGACTGTCAATGCATGCTGTCTGCCCATATATCATATATATAGGTGTAGGCAGTTCCACACTGACAGGAAGGATCAATGAACTACCAGAGCGCTTAACAACACCATGGTAGTTCTTTGAGAACTACAAGCACACAGCAGAAAAGGATGACAGTACTTGTAGTTCAATCATTCACAGAGGAGCGGAGCCCTGCACAGCCGCACTCTTTTCAAAAAGTGACAGCTAGTATGGGGAACATCTCCCTGTACTGCTGTCACACAGTGGCAGCGATTCGTCAAGCGGCTGCAGGAGAAGGAATGTGGTACATGTTCCACCCTAAAAACAGGTGGAAAATGTGACATGTTACCGGAGGTGAACTTATACTTTAACGGTTTTTGAAGGTTGAAAAAATCTAATTAAACTAGTAAGGATTTACCTTAAAGTGATATTTAACCCAAAAAACAATCATTTATTATATTGCAGCTTACCTATTATTAGATGTGACGGCTGCATTTCTTTTCCTTTATTGGGCTTTCTCTTCATTATTTTCACCTGTTGATTCAGCCAGTAGATCTGTTGTTTTGTTAGTGTACGTAAATCTGCTAGTACATGAATGGGCAATTCATGTTTCCAAAGGACCACATGAGAAACTGGGACTGTTGTGGAGGGCTGAGCCAAAGTTTAGTGTAAAATATATTGATTAAACCAGCAGGCTTAGGTGAAAAACACTGGACTGAGAAAGTTGGTACGAAATATGGAAACATAGAAAAGTGACGGCAGAAAAAAGACCAGTAGTCCATTAAGTCTGCCTGTTGTTTGTTTTTTATATATCCATGTTTTGCATTTTTTTGTTACCTTTTTTTTTGTCTATGTTTGTCCCAAGCATGTTTGAAGCCCTTTACTCTTGAATGGCTCACTACCTCTTCTGGAAGTTTATTCCAAGCGTCAACTACCCTTTCAGTAAAATAATACTTTCCAAGATTAGTTTTGAACTTTCTTCCAGTTAGTTTGAGGTCATGCCCCCGTGTTCTTGATTTTTTACCATATTTACTCCCTTCATGTATTTAAAGGTTTCAATCATGTCTCCCCTTTCCCTTCCTCCAGACTGTACATATTAAGTTCTTGAAGTCGCTCTTGATGTTTTATCCCCCAGACCTTTCACCATTTATGTTAGCCATCTCTTGACTCGTTCTATCTTATCAATATCTTTTTGTAAGTGAGGTCTCCAGAATTGGACACAGTGGGGGTGATTTACAAAAGCCGTGCGCCATCAGAAGAGGCTCACGGCGAGGCGCAACGCACATTTCCATATTTACGAAATGGTGCGCTGGTAACAGAGCTCGAATCCCCCATTTACTATAGCGATCTCGGCGCACGGGAGAATGCAATCTGTGCGCCACTATGGACATGGCGCATGACATCTCCAATTCAATATTGACAGAAGATGGAGGTGCCAATATTATGGGATAATGTGAGGAAGTTTAGTAACAACTGCCCAAGTAACAAATATGCCCAAAATAGAATGAGAAAGTAACTTTTTCAGAAAGCCTGCTGTGCCCGCAAGTATGTTTATAACTGCGTGAGATCAATGTAAGCAGTGCGCATGAGCAAGCGGCCCTCATTCACATGCGTTTGTTCACTGCCTGGCCAAAATCTTAGTAAATGTTAAGCAACGTATATGCAATTGCATGGGTTAAACGGGTGCACCTCTAAACTTGACAATTTTTTTTTTTACACTGGTTCACCTCTATGTAGTTTTTTAAGGAGATTTGCACACAGGTCATGTTAGCATGCTACGTTGCCAACATGTGACATGCACCTTGTTAAAATTATGTAAAAAGACTCTCACTCCTCTAGCTCCTCCTAAAAGGGCTTTTAACCACTTCAGCCCCTGAAGAATTGGCCCCTCAATGACCAGAGCACTTTTTAAAATTCGGCACTGCGCTGCTTTAACTGGTAATTGCGTGGACATACAATGCTGTACCCAAACAAAATTTGCGTCCTTTTTTCCCACAAATAGAATTTTCTTTTGATGATATTTGATTGACTCTGCGATTTTTTATTTTTTGTGATATAAACGGAAAAAGACCGAAATTTTTGAAAAAAAATGATATTTTCTACTTTTTGTTATACAAAAAATCCAATAAACTCAATTTTAGTCATACATTTAGGCCAAAATGTATTCAGCCACATGTCTGAACGACCGCAACATACAGGGATATACAATGTAATACTGACATATAATCACACACATAGGTTGGACTTGTGTCTTTTTTCGACCTCACCTACTATGTAACTATGTCTTTGGTAAAACAAATGTCAATAAGCGTATATTTACTGGTTTGCGCAAAAGTTATAGCGTCTACAAACTAGGGTACATTTTCTAGAATTTACGCTGCTTTTAGTTTATGACTGCCTATCTCATTTCTTGAGGTGCTAAAATGCCAGGGCAGTACAACCCCCCAAATGACCCCATTTTGGAAAGTAGACACCCCAAGGAAATTGCTGAGAGGCATGTTGAGCCCATTGAATATTTTATTTTTTTGTGATTGAAAAATGACAAAAAAAAAAGAAATTACACAAAGTTGTCACTAAATGATATATTGCTCACACATGCCATGGTTATATGTGGAATTACACCCCAAAATACATTCTGCTGCTTCTCCTGAGTATGGGGATACCACATGTGTAATACTTTTTGGGTGCCTAGCTGCGTACAGGACCCCGAAAACCAAGCACCGCCTTTAGGATTTCCAAGGGTGTAAATTTTTTTTCACTCCTCACTACCTATCACAGTTTTGAAGGCCATAAAATGCCAGGATAGCACAAACCCCCCTAATGACCCCATTTTGAAAGTAGACACCCCAAGCTATTTGCTGAGAGGCATGTTGAGTCCATGGAATATTTTATATTTTGCCACAAGTTGCGGGAAAATGACAAACTTTTTTTTTTTTTGCACAAAGCTGTCACTAAATGATATATTGCTCAAATATGCCATGGGCATATTTGAAATGACACCCCAAAATACATTTTGCTTCTTCTCTTGAGTATGAGGATACCACATGTATAAGACTTTTTGGGAGCCTAGCCGTGTACAGGACTCAAACCAATCACCGCCTTCAGGCTTTCTAAAGGTGTAAAATGGTGATTTCACTTCCTCACTGCCCATCACAGTTTCGGAGGCCATGAAATGCCCAGATAGCACAACCCCCCCCCCCCAAATGACCTCATTTTGGAAAGTAGACACCCCATGCTATTTGCTGAGAGGCATGTTGAGTATTTTGCAGATCTTGCTTTTTGTCACAAAGTTTTGAAAATTAAAAAAAGAAGAAACAAATACATTTTTCTTTTCTTTCTTCATTTTCAAAAACAAATGAGAGCTGCAAAATACTCACCATGCCTCTTAGCAAATACCTTGGGGTGTCTACTTTCCAAAATGGGGTCATTTGTGGGGGTTTTGTGCTATCTTGACTTTTCATGGCCTCCGAAACTGTGATAGGTACTGAGGAAGTGAAATCACCATTTTACACCCTTAAAAAGCCTGAAGGCGGTGATTGGCTTTCAGGGTCCTGTACACGGCTAGGCTCCCAAAAAGTCTCACACATTTGGTATCCCCGTACTCAGGAGAAGCAGCAGAATGTATTTTGGGGTGAAATTGCACATATGCCCATGGCATGTTTGAGCAATATATCATTTAGTGACAACTTTGTGCAAAAGAAAAAAAAAAGCTTGTCATTTTCCCGAAACTTGTGGCAAAATATAAAATATTCAATGGACTTAACGTGCCTATCAGCAAATAGCTTGGGGTGTCTACTTCCAAAAAAGGGGTCATTTGGGGGGGGGGGGTTGAACTGTCCTGGCATTTTATGCACAAAATTAGAAGCTTATATCACACATCACCCACTCTTCTAACCACTTGAAGACAAGGCCCTTTCTGACACTTTGTTTACATCAAAAAATATATATTTTTTTTGCTAGAAAATTACTTTGAAGCCCCAAACATTATATATTTTTTAAAGTTTTTTTTTCACACAGTATTTGCGCAGCGTTTTTCAATGCACTAAAACACACTATATTGCCCAAATGTTTGATGAAATAAAAAAGATGATCTTATGCTGAGTACATGGATACCAAACACGAAATGCTTTAAAATTGCGCACACACCTGCAGCGGTGACAAACTAAGTACAATTTTAAAAGCCTTTAAAATCTTTTACAGGTTACCACTTTAGATTTACAGAGGAGGTCTACTGCTAAAATTACTGCCCTTGATCTGACCTTCGTGGTGATACCTCACATGCATGGTGCAATTCCTGTTTACATATAACACCAGACCGACGCTTGCATTCGCCTTTGCGCGTGAGCATGGGGGGACAGGGGTGCTTGACCACACCAAGATCGGTGTGATAAAATGCTTTCCCAATTTCCCAATGGCGCTGTATATATCATGAAATGTTTGTAGCTTCCGGTTTCTTAGGCCATAGAGATGATTGGAGCCATTATGGTCTCCGATCAGCTCTATAGTCAGCTGGCAGAACCACAGGCTGCATTCTCGGGTTCCCTGTTGGGACAGGAGAGCCTGAGAAAACCATGGAAGACGGTGGGAGGGGGGGGCATTCCCTCCTATTGCTTGTAAAAGCAGTCTAGAAGCTAATGAGCTGCTAGGATTGCTTTTAAATGAAAGCCGACCGCTGGCTAAAAAGAATGACACCAAGATGATACCTAAACCTACAGGCGTCATTCTGGTATAACTACTCAAAGTCCAGCAACATACCAGTATGTTGCTGGTCCTTGTTGGGCATATATTGTAATGTTCTTTTTTTCATGCAGCCTGTGGGCTGAACAAAAAAAAGAGATTGCTCGGTTGGTATGCCCACCATTAGAATACCGCCCTTCATCCACCCACTTCTAATGATGGGCATACATGCACCATTTTTTTTTTTTACTGTGCTGGTGAAATCACCTCCTACAGTGCTGGAGTCGCTGATTTACGTATTGTGAGAGCAAGCGCTGTTGCTGTCAAGATAAATAGATCCGTGCTGCAGTTGAATGACGTACCTGAAAAGCAAACAATGCTAACAATAAAACATTAACTCAATAAAACAACTTGATTTTTTAATGCAATCTGTGCCTAAAAAATATATGCCGAAGCATGGGGGCAATCCGCCCCTAATGTTAGGAGCAAATCGCTCCTCCACCCCTGCCCCTATGCTTTGATATATATGGTCTTTCTTTTAACTGTGGTGGTGAAATCACCTCCTACAGCGCTGGAGTCACGGCCGTACGTATTGTGGGAGCAAATGCTGTTGCTGTCAGAATAAATAAACCCATGCTGCAGCTGAATGGCGTACCTGCTAAGCAAATGATGGTTAACAATAAAGCAAAGTATCATTACAGTATAACTGTAAGACATACCATACCTGCAAAGCAAATACAATAAAACATTGTAAAAATAAAACATTACAGCTCTAAAATACAGTAACAATAGAGAGAGAACAATAGATATAGAACAATCGAGAGCGAACAATAGAGTGCAAACATAAGAGAGAGAACAATAGAGAGAGAAGAAAAATAAAACCACAACTGTTTTTGGCTTTTTTTTGCCCTTTTATATAAACTGTAAACTGTAAACGTTCCACATTAGGGTCTCTCAAAATGTGATGGCCAGCTCATATTTCGAGACCCTGTGTAAGTGTGCTCTAGGACTGTGCAATGCTGTACCCTATGCTAATACTCCACTAGTCTGTGGTAGCGTTTGAAACAGTCACCGATGCAGAGACCATATTGGTCAGGACAGGAGGGACAATAAAAGCGCGTGTCACGCCTAAATCTACGCATTGGTCAGACGGCCACCTTCTCCACCGTTCTTCTGTGACTGACCAAAGCCTCAGCAACATGTTGTCCAGGAGGACCAGGAAATTGTAACCTCCCAGGCTCTGGAAACACATTGCACAAACTTTTCTGCAAGGCCTCCCGAAGATGTTTCATCTTCTGCTCCCTCTGCAATGGCTGGATAAATTCCGCCACCTTACCCTTGTAACGTGGATCAAGAAGGGTTGCCAGCCAGTACTGGTCCCTCTCCTTGATACCACGAATCCGAGGGTCGTTTCACAGGCTTTGCAGGATCAGGGAGGGCATGCAGCATAGGTTTGCTGAGGCATTCGGTCCAGAGTCCTCTGGGTCACTAAGGACGACCTGATGCGCAGCCACCTCCTGCCAGCCACGTACATGTCCATGGGTTTCTGGCGCATGAAAATGATCCCTTGAAGGCTGCTGCTGATGCTGAGTGCCAGGCTCCACCTCCATGCTGACACAATCCTCCTGCTCCTCTTCCTGTGTGATAGGCAGGCCTGCAGGAATACTGTCTGGATAAAGGGGGCCTTGAGAGATAAGGAAGTCCTCCTCTTCCTCCCGCTGTTCTTCCTCAAGTGCCCTGTCCATTATTCCACGCAGCGTGTGCTCCAACAGATAGACAAGAGGGACAGTATCACTGATGCATGCACTGTCACTGCTCACCATCCTCGTGGCCCCCTCAAATGGAGACAGGACAGTGCATGCTTCCTTGATCATGAGCCACAGGCGTGGCGAAAAAAAGCCAAGCTCCCCTGACCCTGTCCTGGTGCCATACTCGCATAGGTAGTCATCGATGGTCATCTGCTGCATGTACAGCCGCTGCAGCATTGCCAACGTTGAGTTCCACCTGGTGGGCATGTCAGAGATGAGGAAAAAAGTGCATAAAAAACACTGCGCTAATACGTGAAAAAAACAACAAAAAGGGAGCAGCTACATACAATCTGACAAAGACCATAAAAATATACCTTAAAAAATGCAGCGCATAATATATGTGTAGGTAAATAGAAACAAGTGAATTATTTCAAATAAGTGCTTCAAAGAAGAAAACAAAAATAATTGAAGAAAAATCAGCCTGTTGGCCTGTGCTAAACATAAAGTCAATAATAAATGAACAATAGTGTCCCACAACCCTGGGAGGTGAATGGACTCCAAAGTTTGGTGTTGTTCAGATGGTTGTCCAAATTAAACTTCATGAAAATCGGATCAAGATAAAGGGATGAGGTAATGGTAAAAAGGATGGTAGAAAAGATGGTATGTAGGAAAACTCTTACCAGATCCCGTTGATTCCCATGTCAGCGACAGGGAATCGTATGAGCGTTATGCCACTCAGGGCATGGAAAGCGACATCTCCTCACTGGAATCCTCCAGGCTCGAATCTGCTTGGAACTCCGGGGGCCACCTGGAAAGTCCTCACAGCAAGACCAGGATGCAAATCAGGTAGACGGAGACGTCACTTAAAAAGCTCAAGTGAACACTTGACTTATTGCAAGGATATGTGGAAAGAAAAAACATGCCTCCACATAGTGCATCTAAAAAAAAACATTTAACAATAAAAAAAACGTGATCACGATACATTAAAATGAATGGGCAACATGGAGGGTGGTGTAGAGCCCAACGCGTTTCGACCTAGGGGTCTTCAACAGGGGCATAAAACATCCACTCCAGGTTGCCAATATTTATAACTAAAAATATCTAACAAGGACCAATTACATTAGGTGAAAACAAAGCCTTTTCATTGGATAAATGTAGTCACCTGATCAATTAAAGGTAGCAGGAAGTAATGACGAACATATTAAACCTATATGTATAATACATAGATAGTGGAAATGAATAGGAGCAAGTTACAAAGGAGCTCTGAGTGAGTCATGAGTTTATAATACAGTAAAATTGCCTAAAACTACAAGCCTGTATATATATATATATATATATTAAATGAACTGCAGCTCACTGAGTCACCTGCCTGAAAGTGAACAGGTACTCCAGGAATGGCCTACTGTCAGGTATAGGCTTGGCTAGACTATATATTCAAGCCTGTATATATATATATATATATATATATATATATATATATATATATATATATATATATATATATATATATATATATATATATATATATATATATTTATATTTATATATATATATATATATATATATATATATATATATATATATATATATATATAAAATGAACTGCAGCTCAATGAGTCACCTGCCTGAAAGTGTCTTTGAACACATACTCCAGAAATGGCCTACTGTCAGGTATAGGCTTGGCTGGACTACAATGCAGTGGATATATATTTTATGAACTGCACGTCATTGAGTCACCTGCCTGAAAGTGTCTTTGAACACATACTCCAGGAATGGCCTACAGTCAGGTATAGGCTTGGCTAGACTATATATATACAAGCCTGTATATATATATATATATATATATATATATATATATATATATATATATATAACAGTCTGACTGTATATATATGAAATACACTGCAGCTAACTGAATTAACTGACTCCCTAAAGTATATTAGAAACAGTACAGCAGGAATGGTCTGCAGTAAGATCTAGATAAACTGGATACAGTAGATATATATATGTATTAGAGGTGCAATGGATCAAAAAACTCACGGTTCGGATCGTTCCTCGGTTTAGGAGTCACGGTTCGGATCATTTTCAGATCAACAAAAAAAAATCTCCCCCACTGTAATATCCACATTCTTCCTATTGGCAGGGTGTGGCAGAGTATTGGCAGGGTATATTGGCGGGTATATTGGCAGAGTATTGGCAGAGTATTGGCAGGGTATTGGCAGAGTATTGGCAGGGTATTGGCGGGTATATTGGCAGGGTATTGGCAGAGTATTGGCAGAGTATTGGCAGGGTATTGGCAGAGTATTGGCAGGGTATTGTCAGAGTATTGGCAGGGTATGGCAGACTATTGGCAGGGTATGGCAGACTATTGGCAGGGTATGGCAGAGTATTGCAAAGTATTGCCAGGGTATGGAAGAGTATTGTCAGGGCATTGCAGAGTATTGCAGCAGGGCATTGCAGAGTATTGCAGCAGGGCATTGCAGAGTATTGGCAGGGCATTGCAGCAGGGCATTGCAGAGTATTGCAGCAGGGCATTGCAGAGTATTGGCAGGGCATTGCAGCAGGGCATTGCAGAGTATTGGCAGGTCATTGCTGCCATCCGATCTCTCCCCTCCACTATACAGATCAGTACACAGAGGGGAGAGAGGAACCGGCATCATGATATGACGCCGGTTTGTTACAAGTGATCGCTCCATCATTTGACAGAGCGATCACGTGCTAAACGGCCGCCGGGTGTACAAAGATGGCCACCGCTCCGGAGCTAGCTATCGGTGTCCCGATCCGCGGAGGTTGATCCGTACGGGTCACGGATCGATGGCGATCCGTTGCACCCCTAATATATATATATATATATATATATAGCAGTCTGACTGTATATATATATGAAATACACTGCAACTAACTGAATCAACTGCCTGCCTGAAGTAGATTAGAATTAGTACAGCAGGAACAGTCTGCAGTGAGATCTAGCTAAACTGGGTCAACTGCCTGCCTGAAGTAGATTAGAAATAGTATAGCAGGAACGGTCTGCAGTGAGATCTAGCTAAACTTGATCAACTGCCTGCCTGAAGTAGATTAGAAATAGTACAGCAGGAACGGTCTTCAGTGAGATCTAGCTAACTGAATAAACTGCCTGCTCAAAGTAAATGAAATGACACTCTCTCTCTCTCTCTATCTATCTCTCTATAACGCCAGCAACACACTACACAGGGCCGACGTGTAGGCGGCCTTATATAGTGTGGGGCGGTACTTAACCCTCTGAGCCATAATTGGCCAAAGGCACCCTGCCTTTGGCCAATTATAGCTCTGTTTGCTTCGGTAAACGATCGAACAGCCGATGTTCAACTCGAACAATCAGCCCATCCCTACTCTTCACTAGTGTACCTTCGATTGGACATTTTGGAGTCTAAATTTACTGGTACACTAGTTTGACTCACAGGAAAAAAAAGCACCTGACTGTCTGCGACTGCTTCAATCGCTACCAAAAAAACTGTTAGCATTCACAGGAATCAGGCCTGACTCTGCAAATGCTGCAGTTATATGTTTTGTAAGTTACAGTGATCGATTGATACTGCACTTGGGGGGGCTGGGCTGAGCTGGGCTGGGCGGAGGGGCTAAATGCAGGTGCTAGCAGGTATCTGGGCTGATCCCACTAACGCTGCATTTTTGGGAACCCTAAACTATTGAGGACGCTAATATAGTTCTGATCAGATCAAAGATATTGATCCATTCAGACAATATACTAGTAAGGGAGGTGTATGGTGCGTGGTACAACCCCTCTTTTGATTGGCTCCGTGCTGAGATCCTCTCCTGGTCGCCACAATGCAGTAAGGCATGCTTCCAGAAGGTAGCCAAGGTCCTGTCCTCTTCACTCTCCTCCCTGCCTAGGGAGTACCACTATTTTAGCGATATCTTTGACAAAGGTCAAGCCGGTAGTTTACCTCCACACCAGTCGTATGATTGCGCAATTGACCTTCAACCTGGTGCCATACTCCCTCGTGGCCAGGTTTACCCTTTGTCAGTCTTGGAGGATAAGGCCATGGAGGAGTAAGTTGCAGACGCACTTTATCGAGGTTCCATCTGCAAATCCTTATCGCCTGCTGGTGCTGGCTTCTTCTTTGTGAAGAAGAGTGGTGAACTGAGACCTTGCATTGTATATAGGGGTCTCAATCGTTTCACGATTAAGAATGCCTATCCGATTCCGTTGAATACCGAGTTATTTGACCGCCTCAAGGGAGCAACGGTTTTCACAAATCTTGATTTGAGGGGGGCATACAATCTCATGCGGATTAGGCAGAACGACGAGTGGAAAACTGTGTTTAATACCAGAACAGGCCGTTATGAGCACCTCGTAATGCCTTTTGGCCTTTGTAACGCCCCGGCAGTTTTCCAGGAATTTATTAACAATGTCCTCTGAGATTTGTTGCAGCTGTGTGGTGGTTTATCTCAACAATATCTTCATATTTTCCAAGTCCCTGGAGAGCCACCACACAGATGTCTGTTGTGTGCTTCAGAAACTAAGAGAAAACAATCTCTATTGTAAATTGGAGAGGTGTGAATTCCATCGTTAACAGGTTAAATTCCTGGGCTGTCATTTCCACTTCTGGTTTTTTCGATGGACCCAGAGAAATTTTCAGCAGTCCTATAGTGGCCCGGACCCGTGGGTTTACGTCCTCTTCAGGGTTTTCTTCGCTTTGCCAACTATTATTGGAAGTTTATTCATAACTTCTCGTCTCTGGTCAAGCCCCTGACTGATATGACCAGAAAGGATGGTAACCCACGGTGTTGGTCTCCAGAGTCCATTAAGGCCTTTGAGAGCCTCAAGGCTGCTTTTGTTTCTGCTCCTGTGTTGGCACATTCTGATCCTACGTTACCTTTTATCCTTGAGGTTGATGCTTCTGAGACTGGAGTTGGCGCCATTCTGTCTCATCGTCCTACCTTTAAGAGCGCTATGCATACTTGTGGCTACTTTTCCAAGAAATTGTCCCCTGCGGAGTACAATTATGAGATCGGTGACAGAGAGCTGTTAGCGATCATTTTAGTCCTGAAAGAATGGAGACATCTCCTCAAAGGTACCACTGTGCCGGTTCTCCTTCTTACTGACCATAAGAATCTATCATTCTTGTCTGAGGCAAAAGGCCTCTCTCCCAAAAGGGCTCAATGGGCTCTTTTCTTGTCAAGTTTCAATTACATTGTCTCATTCTTACCTGGTACTTATAATGTAAGGGCTGACGCTTTGTCGCAACAATTTTTCTCCACTTCCAAGATGGAGTTGGTTCCGGTTCCTGTGATTCCTCCTGATCGTATTCTGGCTACGGTTGGCACCAGTCTCACTTCTCCTTTGGGTGACAAAATTCTTGCTGCTCAGGTCTATGCCCCTCCTGAGAAACCTTGTGACTGCTGCTTTGTCCCAGAGAGTCTCCGTACTGCCATGCTCCAGACTTACCATTCTCCCAATGCTGCTGGCCACCCTGGGAAGAATCAACTCTTTTGGGCCATTTCAGAACAATTCTGGTGGCCAGTCTACGTGCTGATGTAACCGCCTTCATAGCTGCCTGTTCCATGTGTGCTCAGAGTATGACTCCACAACACCTTCCAGTGGGCCTCCTACAACCCATACACAATGGAGAGAGGCCCTGGATTCACCTGTCATTGTGGAGTTACCCAACTCCCAGGGCAACACAGTTATCCTTATGGTGGGGGATCGGTTCTCGAAAATGTCTTATTGTATTCCACTTAAGAAGTTGCCCACTTCTAAGGAACTGGCTTCCATTTTTGCCCGGGAGATCTTTCGCTCACCCAAGGTGATTGTCTCAGACAGGGGTAGTCAGTTTGTGTCCCGTTTCTGGCAAGCCTTTTGTGTATAGTTGGGAATTCAGCTTGCTTTCTCCTCTGCGTATCACCCGCAGTCTAATGGGGCCGCAGAACGAGCCAATCAGTCCTTGGAGCAATTGCAGCCTTGCTATATTTCTGACCATCATAACAAACTTACCGTGGGCGGAGTTTGCTCAAAATTGCCTTTAATTCTGCTTTCCGATTGTCCCCGTTTATGGCGAACTATAGTTTCCAACCTTCCATGTTGACTGATTCTTTTGTTCCGCAGAGTATTTCTGTGTTAGAGGAGCATCTCCGTGGTCTTCGTTCCACTTGGGCACAAGTCCAGGAGGCTTTGCAACATTCAAATGATAGGTACAGACTCCATGCTGACCGCAGACCTTCCTACCAGGTTGGGGACAGGGTCTGGCTATCATCTTTCAACCTCCGACTTTGTGTTTCCGCTCTGAATTTCGCACCTCGGTTTATTTGCCCTTTCCGTATTCTTCGCAGGATTAACCCAGTGGCTTACGCATTAGACCTTCCTTCTAATATGCGTATCTCAAATGTATTTCATGTGTCCTTATTAAAACCTTTGGTCTGCAACTGCTTTACCACCTCAGTTCCACGTCCTCACCCTGTACAGGTTGAGAACCATAAGGAGTATGAGGTACAGTCCATTGTTGACTCCGGTAGGTTCCGTGGGCGCATACAGTACCTGGTGCATTGGAAAGGGTATGGTCCGGAGGAACGCTCTTGGGTCTCATCCTTGGGCGTACTTGCCCCTTTCCTCCTCTGTGATTTTTATAAACATTTTCCCCTCAAGTCTGGTGGTCCTCCGAGGGGGATGGGTTGTTGAGGAGGGGGTACAGTCAGGGCTGGGCTCAGCCCTTCTTTCTCTGAGCTAGCCGTTCAGCTGTTGGCTAATTGCCAGCTCCTATCTCTCCACAGTGACTCACCTGTTGATGATATCCTGATAGTCAGTCCTGCCTACTTAAGCCGTCCAGCCCAGATGATCTCTGCCTTCACCTTGGTCAACATCACAGAGACTATCTCCTGCGTTCCTGTTAAAGACTTGCTTGGCTGGCATTCCTTCTGGCTACAGATTCTGCTTGCTGTTCTACTATGCTGATCCCTGGCTCCCAGACTTTCTGGCTTTTCTGTCTATCCGTTGCGGTTACCAAACTTTGGCTATGTTTTGACTATGTTTGTTCTATTTACTTTTATTTTTAAACAAGTGTGATTTAACTGTACTTCTGTCTCGGTGTGATTCATGGTTTCTGACAATTGTGCTGTGATTGGCCAAAGCATACAGGTCAGGTGCATGCTTTGGACAATCAGCAACCAATGTAGTGCATTATGGGGAAGCCCGACAAATGCCCCTATTGTTTGCGTGTTTAGCGAACACACAAACACCCGATCTTTGAGTCGAATATACGCTTGACTCGAACATTGGGACCATCTCTAGTCTACAATGTACTACTACTGAAAGAAGTACAGGGGTTAGGAGTATAATTTCCAGCATAACGTATACATTGAGGGGTCTGGGTGGATCATAATGTATAACTTGGCACATACAGTGTATGGGACAGGAGTATAATGTACAGCAACGTATAAAGTGTACAACATAGTTAATGCAATGCAAGGGTCAGAAGTATACCCTACAAAAAAGCACATAGAGTGCAGGGGTCAGGGTTATAATGTACCAACAGGTTAATGCAGTGCAGGGGCTAGGAAAATAATGTACAACATAGCATAAACTTTGCAGGGGTCAGAAATATAGTGCATAACATACCATATATAGTGTACCACGTAGCGAATGCAGTGCAGTATAATGTAAAAAAAAGCGTACACAGTGCAGGGGTCAGAAGTATAATCTACAACATAGTATAAAGGGTAGAAAGTATAATATACAACACAGTATATATTGTTTAGAGGTCAAGAGTATAATGTACAACATTGTGAATGCAGTGCAGGGGGTCAGAAATATAATGTATAACATAAAGTATAGAATTATGTGCCAATTTGCATATGAATAATTTATGGGCACACTGAAAAAAGGGAAGAGTTATGACAGTCAAACTCTTGGACACCTTCCAGGAGCAGCTCTATAGAAAACGGGACAGTTGGTAAATATGATGTTGTGCAACCTATATTGTTGAAGAAAATATGCTACAATTGGCCCTAGGACATTTTTTCAATATGTTTATCACAGCCACCATGAATAATAAAGCAAGCAATGGGGTCTGCCTTCTCTCATGCACATGTAGTGTAGGTGGAACTCTCTTGGGCTGGGCTAGATGTGAACCACACAATCACTCCCATGGGTGGAAAATTCTTTCTTGCTGCTACTTAAAGCGGACCTTCAGTCAGTTTTTCATCTTTTCTTTTTTTTTTTTTTTCCATAATAATATTTATTGTCCGATGCACAAAACAGAGAACGTAAACAGTGACCGGGATATTACATGGTACAGATTGTTTCACAAATCTAAGATACAGATAGATAACATAAGCATAACCAATATCAAATTCAAAATATTAGGTTGTACATCAGTCATTTAATAGATTGTCTTAATTAACCCTTTTAAGGTGAGTATTGAAGGAGTATTATAGCACCATTTAGAGGGTAAGGGTTATGAGAGAAATAACAGAAAAGAAGAAGGGGAGATAAAAAGGGAGAAAGGGGTAAGAGGAGAGCAAATGGGGGGGGGGGAGGAAAAAAGAGGCACGAGGGGGGAGGGGAGGGGGGGGATCGAGTTACACAGAGAATAAGCCCTACAATAGTGAGGCGGGGAGAAAGGAACTGTAGAAGGGGGATTGGTGAGGTAATAGGGAAAGAAATGAGGGGGGGAGGAGGAAGGGAACAAGGTCTTCCCCCCTGTCTCCATCCTGCCCCCCCGCCCCGGCGCAGCTTCTTCTACTTTCTATCCCCTAAGGGGGAAAGTTGAAAAGGTTCAGGGGTTATATTCACCAAATCGCTGAGACAGTTTGAAGTGTGTCCAACAGGCCCATCAGTTTTTCATATTTTCATCTATTAAATCTTCTGCTCTTGTTGTTTTAACTTTGCATAGTAAAATATGTTTTTTCTGCCAGTAAATACCTTATACAGCACACATCCTGTTTCTTGTCTGGTAATTAGCCTAGGCTTAAGACATCATGCACAGCTCTCTCTCTAACTCTTGTGAGAGGTTGCCTGGAGGGGAGGGTGAGTCGTAAGAGGGCCAATGAGAGCTGCAGGTCTGCAGAGCTGGAGGTGTGCCTTTGTGTGTCTATGTAAATCCAGGAAGTAAACAGGCAGCAGCTTCAGCTGCCCACAGTTAAAATGGATGCAGCCAGACTTAGTGGAGGGAGATTTCTGCAGCATATTTGGCAAGTACAGACTCACAGTATATATAAAATAGTATGCAAAGTAGTTGGAGGGAAGCTTCAGAATGGCAAATATGTTTTTTATTACAAATTATGTGAGCAGACTGCAGTTCCTGTTTACATCAGGTATTTAGCCTATGGTTTTCATGTTCTAAATGTATACAAGATTTTCTGTGTTTTTTGCAGCATAAGCTTGTGGCTTAGGATGTACATATGTTGACAGATGAAATTTAAAGTGTCAGATTTTCTAAGTATATAAACTTCTGACTTGCAAATACAGGCCTTTCTGACTTGCATGTACTGGTGTATCATTTTCCAACTATGTTTGTATTTGCAAGTTCATATTTGGTCCTTCCACGCACACAATAAAATCTAACTACAGACTTTCTGCCAGAAGAGACTAAAGGCCAGACTGCATCTACTGTACATATCTAACCGGATTACATTAGTCAGTTGCTATTAGATTAGGTCGGCATTTCATTTGTTGTTACGACAGGTTTGCTTTAATTGAAAACTAGAGCCCTGAGCTAACAAAAAAGATGATGAGGAATCCTAAAAACTCCTTGTTACAAGATTAAATGTTTAATTAGCAGTTCTGCAATGCTTCCTATTGTTGGAAGATCAGTTGGTGGATTGAGAACAAAGACGAAGAACCATTCATAAAGCATTGCAACTAGAGAAGAGACAAAAGAATATTCTGAGACTTTAAACAACTAAACTGATGGAACAATGGATGGTTAAATTGGACCTGTCATCCACTATAAAACCTATGAGGTTATTGTGTTACCGGTAATGTTTAAAAAAATTAATTGCTTAGATTACAGCGAGGTGGCTCATGATAGGTATGTTGAGAATATAAATGATTAAAGGATGACTCTGCCTTCAAACACAAAGAATCAGGAAAATGGAAAAGGTATGAGGAATATATAAACTACCCGGTTTACCACGGTTTACACAAGTTTTTTCAACGTTCAGTGGTCTTTGCCAAAAACGTTCCTCTCCTAACCTCCCCTAAATGTGGCTGCACCTAAACTCTGCTAAAAGCCTATGTGTACATGGACACATAGGCTTTTATTGAGTTACATTTGGAGGTTTTGGCAAAGCAATGCCAAAAGCTCCTAAACGTTAGTTTAGGAGCAGCAAGTGTATGTGACGGACCAAACCAGGACAGGATATTTTTGCAGGGGACTAGGGGCTTGCCACCTATCCACTGATTATGGCCCATGGAGAGAAGATCATTCTCTAATGATGGACAACAAGGTGATGAACTCTGAGAGCGAGGCTTTGATTAATTCTCTGAGTAAGGATAATAAAGCTTCCCTTCTGGAGTGGAAGAAAAGATGTAATATTAATCTTGTACAGGTTAATGCTCAGAGGGAATATGGTGGCCCTCCTGCGGACTGGGTGGGAGAGGCTTCTTCGAATGGGACAGAGATGTTTCTCAAGAGTAGCCCTCGGGAGATCTATGAATATAGATTAATCTCACTTTATTAGACTGCTGGGACATTGTCTCCTGGTGACTTGCCTATAGACAGAATACACAAGTTTGTGTCTCTCCCATTGTGTTCATCCTAGGTGTGATTTACCATTGTTAATTGAGTTAATTGAGTAACTTATTGTTTCTGTTTGTTGGCTAATTTAGCTAACCCTTGGAGGTTCTTACTATGGGATTAGCCTTGTGTCAACTTTAGCTCGTTATCTAACCATCATGTGATGTTTTGAGTAAACATCTGGTTTTATTGTTCATGTGGTGACTGATCTACTTTTGAAGTGTATAAAAACCTTTATTTCTGTTCAATAAACCTTCATTCCTTTAGTTTTACCTCAACATCTTGTCTGTGTATGATGCTTGGGGTAAATGGGCTGGTATAAGTTCTTGGTCAGCCGGAACGGTTTGGAGGGCAGGAGGCACTGTTTGGTGCAAGTACCAAAGCGGGGGGGCCAAGTGGTTCCATCACATTTGGGGGCAGCGGTGGGATGCTTCCTGCAATCTGAGCCATCCAAACCACCACCTGGATCCGAGGTCCAGATAGTAGAAGAGGAGAAGTACAAATATCAGCGGCCATGGAAGAGGAATTCAGAAGGAAGCTGCAAGAGATGCGGATGCAGCACAGGGGACCACTGTCAGTGCAGGTCCTGCTGGGATAGTATGACTCAGTCTGCCGGCAACTCTAGAAGGAAGCGCTAGCTCGTGAGCAGTGCCACCAGGGAAACATTCCAGAAAAGGTACTGGACGTAGTATGAAGTGCAGGGGAACAACCGCGCAAGAAGTGGACAGTTAAGTTAAGCAGGCTGGTCTGGACAGAGATGCAGTTAGATGAGAGGTACAGAGCCCTCTGCTGGTATGTAGCCAAAGTGTGCCCGTGTACAGCGGACGACAGCCTGTCGAAAGGCTTTGGCTATGGCGGCCTGGGCCTGTTGTACGGGAGGCTGTCTAAGGACTTTGACTCTGGGAGCAATCTGGAGTTGCGTTTGGAGTACAGAGACCGGATGCTAAACATCTCAGAATTGCTCTGGGCACAGGAAGATTTTGAGTTTCTAGCGGTTCAGGAATGGGAACTGGAGATCTCCCATAGACTCTGCTCAGCAGCACGGCTGGGCTCCCTTTGCCTGGAACTATCCGGAAGTACCAGCCAACAGCTCTGAAATCCTGACTGAAGTGCCGGCAATGGGGCATAGTAACAGTGTGCTTTGAACACCTCCAGCTATGGAAGCGGAGCTCTTATGGCGGATGCAGCAAGTGCTGACTCACCTTGACGAACCTGTTTCTGCACAGAATGAGCTTAGATGGAGGAATGCGACTCTCCAGCAGCCGAATAAGGGTACGGAAGATGGAGCAGCTAGCTCACCTCCCCAGCGGCAGTTCAAGGACCAGGGAGGAGAGGAAACCATTCTTACTCCCCAGCCACAGATCCCAGAAAGCATGGATTTAAATAGAAAGAGAAATGTAGCAGTGTTAAGGATAAGGAATGAGTGATAAATGAATATCACTAGTGCTGAATGATGAAAAAGTATTTGGGAAGTGTACTGACACAAAAAAAAAAAATATTATTAAATATACCAATAATGAAAACTAATGATAAAATCAATGAATCAAACCATGTGCTAAAAATTGAAAAATTAAATACATAAATTGATTTTTTTATAAAGAATATATACATAAAAATTAAATAAACAATCATAAAAGTGAATCATCATGATACTGAATCATGTAAATAAAGAGTCCTTGAGTGGGAGGTTATAAATTGATTGCCCCTTCGTGATACCAATTCAAAGTTAAAAATAAAATGTTCAAAAAAGGATAAAAAGTTCACAAAAAATGAATGAATAAAATGGTCATTTCGTGACAAATCCACCACCGCATCAAAAAAGTGACCACCATAAGAAATGCAAGCTTACCAAATAGCAAGCAAATGTAGCTTGTGACCTCACACCCAGTGAGGGCCTTTATCCCAAGGTAAACAGGTAACTCTAATCCCGGGCTGGTGTCCTAGAGACAAGTCAGGTATCTCAGGGGGATCAACGATCCACCGAATATTATGGGTAACTCAGCAGGCTCTCCTAAGGCGAGGACCTCCAACAGGCGGTCATACAGGACCCAGAAAAGAAAGGCTCACCATAACGTCATACCGTTATGAAAGTTTTATAAAGAATAAAAATAACACTTACAATGTGGTTAAAAACAAAATAGCAGTAAATGGCTGGCCGGCTGTGCATGGACGCCCGTCCACTGGAAACACTGGTACACGGTGACGTCAACACGTCAACTCCTCCCAAGGAGTTCACTGTGTTTGATCCTGTCTTCTTTGACCTTTCCCTTCTTTTACTTTCCACAATCCATCTGCTGATAGAACAGAGCCTCGGAGGCACTCCGCTCAGTTTGATGTGTATTGCTAGAGAGTTTTCTCTACTACTTGGGAGGATGCATGTGATCAGCACAGGGCCAATCAGCGCTGTCCAGATAGAGGGTCAGGGCTCTTGCAGCCTCATAGGACAATCAAGGGACAATGAAAACTCCTCCTATAAGCTCTAACCAGTGCTCGGCTGGACACTGATAGAAGTCACAAGACTGCTATATACCGCTGATAAGAAAAGGTATTGAGCAGTTTATGTTAACTAAAATAATTGCATTTCCTTGTTCTGTGTACTGTGGGTGACCAGATATAGTAAATGCAGTGTCCTGTTTAAGGGGGCACGCTATCTGATGAGTGTTATTCCAGTTTGCATGGGTATAAAAGCAAATATTGGTGATGGTTTACAACAATACTTCACATTGAAGAATTAGGAAATTCATTGATTTAGAAGATTATTATGAAATTTACTCAAAAGGACTTTATTATTATCACTATTTGTATTGTTTTTTGCTTTACAGCACTTTGCACTTTATTTCAATTTGTCTCACAGTATATTAATAGTGCTTGTATTATAGCGCCCCCTCATTTTTATAAACTAAGTTATAACCTTTGCAAACAGGGTTAAAAGTATCAGCATCAACTAACCCAAAACTTCTTGGGTCTTGCACAACTGCGCATACAGCCCCAATAGTGAGTGGATGTATATGCTCAATGTCTCAGCTCTGGCACCAAGTACAGCATGTGGTCCCTCTGATGCTCAGTTCTCAGGCTCTTTTGGACACAGCAAGGATACCCAATCTCTGCACAGGCTCAGCAAAGGCAACAGGTCTGCATTCTGCAGCCCTTGCACCAATCTGAGATGGCACCCTGGTCCCTGCACAGTCCCAGCAAAGGTCACGGGTCTGTATGGCTTGTAGACTTGTGCACAATGGAAAAATTTGTTTCGTTTAAGTTCCATTCATTAAATACATAATTTAGTTCTGTTATATTCGTTATGTTACGTTAATTCGTTTTCGGATAATTTGTTTTTTCTGTAGTGTCGATATTCGTTATACCGAATCTATTTGTTTTGTATGTATATTGTTTTGATTCGATATTTATGTATGTATATATATCCATGATAACGATTCATAGTTTGGAAAGTTGTTTATTTATTGAATCCATTAACACACACAAATGGCAATATCTCTTCTCCTATGCTCAAATACAATAAAACACACTTCTCACTAAATTCTCAGGAATGCACTTTGCCAGTAATCCAACCTCCAGCACAAAACGAATCAGCTGATTGGACTGTAAGTGACGGTTCACACGGGAGTGGCTTCAAAGTCGTCCGACTCTGAAGCAGCTCCGTACAGCGTGACTTCAGCGCGGCTTGCAAAACTACTTCTGTATAGAAGTCAATAGAAGCCCCTCCGATGTCGCCCCAAAGTAGTACAGGAACCTTTTTCTAAGTCAGAGCGACTTGAGTCGCTCCTATTAGAACGGTTCCATTGCAATGCATGGAGCGTGACTCGTCAGGCGGCTAAGTCTGAATTGACCTTTTGTTTTATTAGACCTTTAATGAATGAACAAATCATGTCAAATTCATTCATTATTTTCGCTATAATTTCTTTCATATTAGTTGAAATATGCTATTTTTTTCTTCGGACATTCGAAGCTCGGAATATCCGAAAGATGCAAAATTCGGCTGAATTTCGATTCGTTACAAAAAGTATTGCGCATGTCTAATGGCTTGGCATTCTCCTGCAAAAAAACTTCGATCTCTCCAGAATTGCCAGGGAAAAGCTCTATCTCTCCTCCTCTTCCTTCATTTGCATTGCACTGTGTCCTTTTAAGGACTACATTTCCCAGAATCCATGGCGGCTGCTGCATTGCAGGTTCTCTTGCTGCTGATTGGCTCAGATCCTCTGCTGCCGGGGGAGGGGGTCACAAGCTCACACAAAAGGGAAGTGAGGGGTGAGAGCCAGCTGCTGCATAACACACAGAAGTTCTAGCACTGGCATTGCTCACAGCAGGGAAGGTGGGGGGTTGGGATGGAGAAGTAAGAGAGCTGCACGCACCCAGATACGACTCAAATCATCATGTGTATAAAAATTTTAATGAGAGCAATACATACCAGATGGTAGGCTCCTGATCAAGCCATGAGGAGACAATTTATTGATTATGAGAGGCCCCTAATTCTGAGAGCCAAATGCTGCATGTCTGCACCTCTAATCTCCTATACACCCCCTTCTCTATTGACATGATGACCATGAATGTTTAGCAAGGTAGAAATTCACTACCCATGGATCATTCATGCCCTACAGGGGCTAAAGAGAGTTTAGCCATGCAGGCACAATCCAACTGCGTTTTATGTCTGTGAGCACCCATACAGCTCTTCAAGGTCTTACAGAAAAAAGAAGACCTATAGGACTTTGTGAAGCAAAGCATCATATTTTCTAGTGATGGACAATAAAGTTTGGATGTGTGTATCAGACATAGACAGGGTCTTGTGAAGGGCAGAATAATTGTTAAAGATCAGTTCAAATTCCCTGTGTACTGACAACATAAAGGAAATAAATTGGATGTAGTTTAACACGCTTCAAATCCACATCACTAACCTTACGTGAACTTGACACTCAAATTAAAAATACATATTGAAAATTAAAAAAAAAAACCCTACGCTTATCAAAAGGTTTTCTATAATAGGTACTAAAACCAAAATACTATTCACAATAAAATAGTGTACAAAGATATATAATGATCAATACACAATCAAATAATAAAGGAAGCAGCTGTCACCAGAAATTGCATACACCGACCTGTGCTAAAATGCATTAATGATTATAAATAACTCCTAAGTAGTGCAGCGCTACCATGTAAATCAGTAATACTAAATCAAT
This sequence comes from Lithobates clamitans, assembly GCA_037952925.1. Lineage (NCBI taxonomy): Eukaryota > Metazoa > Chordata > Amphibia > Anura > Ranidae > Lithobates > Lithobates clamitans. The sequence goes on from JBBGZY010000748.1 coordinate 1,111,550, forward strand.
ATAGCCCAATCATCTATATACTGTAAGTGCATACTAATAATCCATACTCATACAAAAATTGTGGTGTGATAAATAATCATAAAAAAGTCCATATAAAACAAAATTCATGTAGCAGAAAGTTCATATAAAAATCCCATACAACTCCCATGCACATTCACTGGATGGTATAGGGGCTTTTTAAATGAACTTTCTGCTACATGAATTTTATTCTATATGGACTTTTTTATCATTATTTATTGTACCACAATTTATGTATGAGTATGGATTATTAGTATGCCCTTATATAGATGATTGGGATATATTGATTTAGCATTACTGATTTACATGGTAGGGCTGCACTACTTAGGAGTTATTCATAAAAATACATATTATAATCACATTGTACAATCTTCTTTGAATCTAGCAAAACGCAAAAGTAATGTAGTATGAGGACCTGCATGACTGGAGACACAGTGAAAAGATTGTTTATGCAGTCCCTTACATTTATAGATTTAGGTCTTAATAAATCTAAATGTGATTCATCAGCAATTGTAAAATTAGATTGTAATGTCTGTGGCAAGCTTTAGACTGTTTCAGTATTTAACTTGTTAATAAAAACCTGTAATCTACGTTGTGAGATTTGGATATGTGAGTACTTGGGCGAAACAGTTTTTTAAACTGCTTTCAACTTTTTATAAACTTGCTCTTCCATATTTTTGTTATTATAATATAGGAATTTGTAGATTAGCTATTAGAAGGAGCTCTCAGTAGTTCATTGCAGTTGGGCTTTAACATTGCTAGTACAGATATACATTGCGGAAATACACTGTGCACTTATATCTCAAGGCTCCCAGGCAATCTGTTAGGACCACTTTAATACTTTGTGGATTTTTTATAATATAAAAAAATCCACATGTGAGATTTCTCTGTACTTGCAACAGCTACACCCAAAGTTGAGGAAATATGGGTACTGAGATGTCACTGAAACAGCTGAGCAAATATGGATACTGAAATGCCACTGAGTGGGATTGTAGGGCAGTGTCTAAACCTTTAGTGCCTCTACCTAGAAGGGCTGTATCAAGATAAGGGGGGCTCCTTCCTAGAAACACATATACACTTTCTGTAGATGAAAAAGTGCAGGTCAATATCTGAATGCAGTTTAATTGTTTAATCATAGTCATAGGAGGCAGGGCAAAAGAAGATGAAATATCCTGAAACTCAATGGTTAGGCTCTGACAGCTTCTCAGACTAGATGTTACTGGATGGGTCTCAGCATCCAAGACATCACATAGAACTTCTATTTAAACAGTTTAGACCCAAGAAACTGCAGATGCTAGTGTTTATCTGCCCCAGTGAGTACTCTAGCATAGGACAACGTGCTAACAAAAGGGATGTGACCTGTCTCAACCTGGAATTAAACACCAAATGCCTCCATCCCTGCATATATATGTAGAAAAAAAGGAGAAATGGGGTTGGGACATTGATTGAGGCATATGGGTGTATGAAAAATATATATATGGAATTTAAGTAAATTGAATGTCACAGTCCCCTAGGGGCAGTTGAAAAATTAGTAAGCATAATCCAAAAATATAATAACATAAGAAGGCGTTGATGATGTAAATATACAATCATAAAAAATCAACATAAGTTGATATAATAATAATTCATTTATTCATACAAGATAGGTTACTCAGCATAATTTGTGACAGACATTACGTTACATAGCAGAAAAATCAAATAAATAGAGATCATGATTAGCTACATGGCACACATACCTACGTCATCTTCTTTCATTTACTCATATTTATCCTTCTTTTCTCCCGTATTACATAGTGCCCAGCAGACACCAATCAAGTGCACAACATGTATCACATATCTTTGCATGATGACCGTCGACCCAACCCCATGGCCGTTTTTTGATCTGGGTCTCCATTTGGCTGCTCCCTGCCTCAGTCCCGGGGAAGATTACTCACACCAGACCGCTGTACAACCCCACCTTTGGAGCTGCTTTTAATCTATGGGTAAGTAGTAACAGACCTTTTCCAATCTTCCATCTTCGGGACATAATGCATAGCTAGCTATTTAATTCATTAATTATCTTATTATCTTTTAGTTCAATTAATGCATCCAACTCCTGACGATTGGCATAAGGCCATGAAACGTGTTGAGTGTTCATCTAGGGGTGCCAAGCCACGCTTGCTTTAATAACTGTAACTAATCATGATCTCTATTTGTATTTATCATGTAAATCATGTTTATACTTTGTATATTGTTTAAATTAACCTTTATCTGTATTTATTTGATTTTTCTGCTATGTAATGTAATGTCTGTCACAAATTATGCTGAGTAACCTATCTTGTATGAATAAACTAATATTATTATATCAACTTATGTTGATTTTTTTATGATTGTATATTTACATCATAAACGCCTTATTATGTTATTATATTATTGGATTATGCTTACTAATTTTTCGACCATGTACTGCCCTTAGGGGACTGTGACATTCAATTTACTTACATTCCATATATATATTTTTCATACATCCACATGCCTCAAAGTCCCAACCCTATTTCTCCTTTTTTTTTCTGCATCTAGCATAGGACAAAGTTTGGCCAGTATGGCCTCCAGGTACACTACCTGCATGAAGAGAGGCAACACCCCCCTGACCCCAGCTCCAGCCCTGGGGCCTAAAACCAAGCACACAGGACTCCATTCACAAAGCAGTATGTTTCCCCTTAAAAAATGTAATAAAATACCACAAAAAGAAAAAAAAAAGGTCCGCTTGCGCTAAAGGCTCCTGCCGTCTGACAGCTCCGCCGTTTGACAGTTATTAAATAACTAATGGGCAGGGCCACCCAACGACATCACCAGGTGACCCCGCTCCTTTGTGATGTTATCAACCCAGCATGCCCCTGGCCAATGATGTGACAAGAGGGTGAGGCCACCTGCTGACGTCACTGGGTGGCCCCGCCCCTTCATTATTTAAGAACTGTCAGATGGCAGAGCTGTCATATGGGGGGAGCCTTTGCCACAAGCGGACCTTTTTTCTTTTTTTTTCTTTTTTCGGGTGGGCGGTGGCAGCTGGCGTCATAACTGACGATGGAGCTACACTGTAGGACATTTTTTTAAATTTTTATGTTTTAAAAAAAGACTTGTCAAAAATTGTCCAATGTATTTTTTTACTATGTATCTCTTCCCATTCACATAGGGGGCACACTTGTTAAAAGAGGCTTCCAGATTCCAATAAGCCCCCCACCTGCAGATCCCTACAACCACTGGCCAGGGTTGTGGGGAAGAGGTCCTTGTCTTCATCAACATGGGGACAAAGTGCTTTGGGGGAGGGGTGGAGGCTCCCCTCTCCCAAACATCCCCCCCCCACATTGAAGGCATGTGGCCTAATATGGTTCTGGAGAGGGAGCGCTTGCTCGTTTCCTCCTCTTGACTTGCCGTTCACATACTTGCATAAGGGTCTGGTATGGATTTGGGGGGGCACATAATTTTTTTTCACATTTTGGCATGGGGGTTTCCTTCCAAATCCATACCAAACCCGAAGGGCCTGGTATGCATTGGGGAGGACTTTGTGCTGTTAGCCAAAACCAGGTCCAAAATACTAGTCACAAACTCACCAGGGATTGGCTAGTTGGCAGGACCAACAAGAATTCCTATACCCCTGACTCAGCTTCTCTCAAAGAATGGCTGGAAAGTAAAGTGAAATTCAGGAAGCCCAGAACAACATGTTCCAAGAGAGACCAGAAAAAAGTAAAAAATCTTGCAAACTACGGGGAATGGGAAACAAACAAACCTAGATTCAAAGATCAGGGACTGTGACTGATTGCTTGTGTAGCCTAAGCTTCAGTCATGCATGTTATCTCTCCATTTTATTAGAAAAAAGCTACTTACCAACACAATGGAAATTTAAAGGTGTGTTTGTGTTTATTTACGCAATTAAAACAAATGTAGCTGTAAAGATCTATGTCATTGGCATGCAGACCTTAATCAAGACAGATTGTTCTTTTTACAATCCTCTTTAAAAGGGGGGGGGGGTATTAGAAGTAATTGAAATCCTTGTTAATACTATGCATTGCAATGAGTGCTATCACCAAATAAATTAAATGATATTAATTATTCTGTTTATTCAACACTTCAGATTAATGAGTCATATGATTTGTTTGTACATTAGTGGCCATAGGTGTAGCTAGCTCCCAGGGGATGGGAATCTTCTTGTCTGGGCATAAGAGTCTCTGACTGCCTGAGGCACCCAATATTACCTTTTAGTACATCAGAAAGAGTCCAACAATTCAAGCAGTACTAGAAATAGGGAACATTTGCTTGCTTGTTTTTATCAAGCTGTTTATGAGCAGCCTTAATGTTTGTCTAAACCTAATTTATGCAGGTTAGAAATTTCCAGGTCTTTATTGCCATGTCACCCTCATTAGTTGTCCTGATGATCATTGTGTCCAGTGCAAAATGTGAAGGGAAATCCATTTTTTTTCAGTAAGAAGAAGTTTTTCAGTGGGGAAACTTGTTCTGGTGAGGGTATACCTCCTTTCTTTGAAGACGTATCTTCTAACACTGTGTCTCTGGAACAGGAATTGAAATGATATCTTCCTATAAGAGAACACAGACATAAGAAAAAACATCCTTAATCATTCCCTATTCTATTCAAAACTAAAAATAAACTTTAACATATGACAACTGACCAGGCTTTCGATGTGGTGGCATTAGTTGCTTTTTTCTTGCTGTATTGCTATAGCCGGCAAAACACTGATTATTGTATTTTGACAGTGAGGAAAGCTCCCTGCTGGCAGAATATAATAGCACAACAGGAAGGATTCCCACATCCCCATCTAATGTGTGTATGGGAGCTCGTTTTTTTTATTCAACCTGCTGGTCCAATGAAAGAAAAATGAATGGACAGCCTTACTTACAATGCTGCAGTCAGCTCTCCACAGTCTTCTTAGGCAGACAGATAAAAAAACAGATGGACCTTCTCTGCACTGTCCACTAGGCACAGAACAACAGGAATCTGGCCTGGAGAATCCAAGATATTTTTCTAGCCTATCAGCTAACTTATTACAATACATTCTTTCACTGACCTTCTTCCACCCTATGATGCCACTATGATGTAGGCTAACTATTGTGTCTCTTATTTCTGTAGGTTGAAGTGGCCATTTTGGGTTGTTTTTAAATTAATCGCTAGCAAACTGCCTGGGAAAGATCATCCTCTAGTGGCAGAAAACTGTGTAAAATGATAAACAATTGCTGAAACATAACAAAATCTCTGTTTTGCAAAGTGAAACAGTTATGCAAAACATGTACACATTAAGTAGCATAGCAATAGCTCTGAGGTGGGTACAGACAAAGAAAATATATTTTTTTCAGACAGAAATGGGCACAGGGAAAAATTATCAAAATTGGAGAAGGGCACAGTAGTTAGTAGTGGAATTAAGAAGGGATAAGGAAAAACGATTGAGACATCACCAAACTAGAATACAAAATATATCTATGTGTGAGTTTTTTAGGAATCCATGTGGGACAAATGGATATTATTTTTTCATATGAATAGTTTCTACACAATAAAATATCTTGTATATATGTTATATTTTGTGTTTTTTGAAAATTATCTTGAGTGGCCGGAATGTACTTCTCATTGCTGGCTTGATAGATGTTTGACTTGTGTAGTACTGAAAACAAGAAACAATATTGTGCAATGTGCAGTATACTATCAGTTTCTGTTGCCTGATGCCGCGTACACACGAGTGGACTTTTCGACCGGACTGGTCCGACGGACTATCCGACGGACTTTCGACGGACTTCCAACGGACTTTCCCAATGAATGGACTTGCCTACACACGATCACACCAAAGTCCCACGGATTCGTACGTGATGACGTACGACCGGACTAAAATAAGGAAGTTGATAGCCAGTAGCTAATAGCTGCCCTAGTGTCAGTTTTCGTCCATCGGACTAGCATACAGATGAGCAGATTTTTGGACCGGACTCAAGTCCATCGGAAAGATTTGAAACGTGTTTTATTTCTAGGTCCGTCTGACTTTTTGGGAAAAAAAGTCTGCTGAAGCCCACACACGATCGAATTGTCCGACGGACTCCGGTCCGCCTGACCAAGTCTGCCGGAAAGTCCACTGGTGTGTACACGGCATTAGACTAATGCTGGACATGTGGTTTTGTTGAGTTTTGGAGATTTCCATCAGCTTTAACCTGAAAAACAATCGGATCGAACTGAACTGTCCATAGCAATCTACATTCATGGTTGTATTTGTGTAATTGTTTCAAGCCAACCAAATTATGAAAATTACAGTTAATGTGGGTGAAGTCAGGGATGAAGTAATGAGAATGGAAAAAACTAAAGCATTCATTAAACCTTGGGCAATATGGAAAACATAAAGAGACACCCAGGATTTAAAGGACTCATTCGGGTGGATTTACTAAAGACAAATAGGCTGCTCACTTTGCGAGGGAATTTGATGAATTTCAGTGATTGTGGTGAAAATTCACTATGCCAACATGCAGTCTCTGACCGTCTCCTGTATCATGTCTGCAGCCTCTAACCATCTCCTGTATCATGTCCACAGTCTTTGATCATCTCCTGTACCATGTCAATAGCCTCTAACCATCACTTGTATACCTATATCTGCAGCCTCTTGCTATCTCCTGTAGTATGTCCACAGCCTCTAACCATCTTCTGTATCATGACCACGGTCTCTGATCATCTCTTGTATCATGTCTGCAACCTCTAACTATCTCCTGTATCATGTCCACAGTCTCTGATCATCTCCTTCACCATGTCCATAGCCTCTAACCATCTCCTGTATCATGTCTGCAGCCTCTAACCATCTATCATGTCCGCAGTCTCTAACCATCTTCTGTATCATGTCCAAAATATCTAACCATCTCTTGTCTTGTATCATGTCATAGTCTCTGAGGGGGAGCCTAAAGAGGAGTCAAGAGCGGTAGCTCTGCAGGGATGGAAGTCACGGGATGAGTAAGAGGTGTGTGGACTGTGGACAGGAGAACATGGGATAAAAGCAGAGCCGCCAAGCTGCCCTGCACTGTGCTCCTGAAGGGGGGGGGGTCAGTGAAAGCGCTGCCAGGCCAGTTGGGGGGGGGCACTGATGTAAGGGGGGAGGGGATACAGTAAGGAAAGGGAGTGCACTAATATAAAGGTTTCCCTTATATCAGTAACCCCCCTTACATTTTTCTAGCATGGGGAAGGTGGTCTGTGGTCACCAGAGTCCCCTCCACATCAGCGTTCCCAGCAAACCCCCTTAAATCAGTGTCCACAGAGTTCCCCTTTACATCAGAATCTGCAAGGGGGAACACTGCAGACCCTGATATAAGTGGGAACTCTGATGTAAAGGGGAACACTTTGGACTCTGATGTAAGGGGGAACTCTTTGCTGGGTTATATTAACCTGACCTTCGTGTAAATGGAGAAATATGCTTTTTCACCTTTCTTATAACTTAAACATGTTGCTAATAGCACTAGCTACAGTCAGGTCCATAAATATTGGGACATCAACACAATTCTAATCTTTTTAGCTCTATACACCACCACAATGGATTTGAAATTAAACTAACAAGATGTGCTTTAACTGCAGACTTTCAGCTTTAATTTAAGGGTATTTACATCCAAGTCAGGTGAACGGTGTAGGAATTACAACAGTTTGTATATGTGCCTCTCACTTTTTAAGGGACCAAAAGTAATGGGACAATTGGCTGCTCAGCTGTTCCATGGCCAGGTGTGTTATTCCCTCATTATCCCATTTACAAGGAGCAGATAAAAGGTCCAGAGTTCATTTCAAGTGTGCTATTTGCATTTGGAATTTGTTGCTGTCAACTCTCAATATGAGATCCAAAGAGCTGTCACTATCAGTGAAGCAAGCCATCATTAGGCTGAAAAAACAAAACAAACCCATCAGAGAGATAGCAAAAACATTAGGTGTGGCCAAATCAATGGTTTGGAACATCCTTAAAAAGAAAGAACGCACCGGTGAGCTCAGCAACACCAAAAGACCCGGAAGACCACGGAAAACAACTGTGGTGGATCACCGAAGAATTCTTTCCCTAGGGAATAAAACACCCTTCACAACAGTTGGCCAGATCAAGAACACTCTCCAGGAGGTAGGTATATGTGTGTCAAAGTCAACAATCAAGAGAAGACTTCACTAGAGTGGATACAGAGGGTTCACCACAAGATGTAAACCATTGGTGAGCCTCAAAAACAGGAAGGCCAGATTAGAGTTTGCCAAACAACATCTAAAAAAGCCTTTACAGTTCTGGAACAACATCCTATGGACAGATGAGACCATGATCAACTTGTACCAGAGTGATGGGAAGAGAAGAGTATGGAGAAGGAAAGGAACTGCTCAAGATCCAAAGCATACCACCTCATCAGTGAAGCATGGTGGTGGTAGTGTAATGGCGTGGGCATGTATGGCTGCCAATGGAACTGGTTCTCTTGTATTTATTTATGATGTGACTGCTGGCAAAAGCATCAGGATGAATTCTGAAGTGTTTTGGGCAATATTATCTGCTCATATTCAGCAAAATGCTTCAGAACTCATTGGACGGCGCTTCACAATGCAGATGGACAATGACCCGAAGCATACTGCGAAGGCAACCAAAGAGTTTTTAAGGGAAAGAAGTGGAATGTTATACAATGGCCAAGTCAATCACCTGACCTGAATCCGATTAAGCATGCATTTCACTTGCTGAAGACAAAACTGAAGGGAAAATGCCCCAAGAACAAGCAGGAACTTAAGACAGTTGCAGCAGGGGCCTGGCAGAGCATCACCAGGGATGAAACCCAGCGTCTGGTGATGTCTATGTGTTCCAGACCTCAGGCTGTAATTGACTGCCAAGGATTTGCAACCAAGTATTAAAAGGTGAAAGTTTGATGGATGATTGTTAATCTGTCCCATTACTTTTGGTCCCTTAAAAAGTGGGAGGCACATATACAAACTGTTGTAATTCCTACACCGTTCACCTGACTTGAATGTAAATACCCTCAAATTAAAGCTGACAGTCTGCAGTTAAAGAACATCTTGTTCGTTTTGTTTCAAATCCATTGTGGTGGTGTATAGAGCCAAAAAGATTAGAATTGTGTCAATATCCCAATATTTATGGACCTGACTGTATATGTTTATAGCTTAAATATTGATATTTTCACTGTTTTGCACTTAAAACAACCATTTTATGTACTTTTTTGAAGTGTCATAAAAAAATGTGGCTCTGTCAGTAAATGTCATGATTTGTGTCAGTAAAAATTGGTGCTCTTTGTAAATTGTGGGTGTCCTCTCAGTAAATTTCACTGCAGAGCACTGGCTACACTGCCTCCACTGCTAATCACTGTTCCTGTGTTTCTCCACCACTCTATTCATCTACTGGAGCTATAAGTCCAAAGGCTGTGTAAGTTCAATTACCAGTGGTTTGGACAGTGTGTATACATGGTTAGCATGGCAGGAGGTGTATTGGAGACACAGTGAGCAATAGATAGAATTTTTCTGTTCTCCCTCCCTCATTTGCCAATTCTGGATGATATTTGGACAGTCAGGATATTGGTGTCAGAAGCTACTTGGAAGGTTCTGTTTGATTCAACCATATTAGCATGGAAAACAGGAGGGGTTTTTGGTGGACCTAATGACTCTGAGAGTAAGAAATGGCAAATTTGGCCAAACATTAGGATCCACCTTTGCGGTACTAGTCTGTTCCCAAAAGGATATCTTCTGTGGGTTTCCCTTGTCTCCTTTATCCAAAACCAGAATTGTTCAGACTTGCACACAATTTTTTGCCACTTTGATTATATTTGGCTGTCTACTATTCCAGATTTATATCCATTGTCAATGTTCTGTTGAAGAAGTGAACACTGTTCATGAAACACATTGAGAAAAATACTGGGTCTACATGTTACCTGAATTAGCAATCATATTCATATGTGAAGTATAGACTACATAGGAATGTAAAGTTAAAGGAAAATAAAGGGTGGTTATGAACCTATAATAAGGCTTACCTGTAGGTACTGTAAATATCTCCTAAATGTGCATCCTCTAGTAGATAGTTACCTGTGTAGCCGCCGGGGACATCACCGGCACATCCGCTCTGAAGGAACAGCAATTCTTTAATTTTCAAGTTTACTAGCACTTTAGGGGCAATACAGTGTCATGTGTTTTATGTGTGTGTTTTAGAAGGATATACGTATCTTAAATACAACATGGATACTAAGGGAAAAGAATCTAAATTATTTAGTGAGTGAATGGAATGGAGGCTGCAAGCTTCACAAATGGCCCAAAGGAAATCTAATGCTACAATATTATATGTTACAAAAAAAGTGCTTAAAACTACTATATTTTTTCATCCATTTCAAACCATAAGGGACTCTGAAATCAAACATTCAAAAGGATTATTTTTTATTACAGAAAAGATCACAGTCGCTAAACACATGTTTAAAAAATGTAATGACTCTGCTAAAAGTGTATATAGCCGAGAAATTTCTTAATAAATGTCACAGTAAATATTGTTTTCCACAGCCAATCAAATGAAATAATATTTAAGAAAGTTCCCATACTAAAAAGCCTTATAACAACCACATAGCAAATGTTAAAAAGGCATTTAAATATTAAAGATTCTTTATTTGGGAAGAGATTATAACCATTACCAGATTAATTGTGTAGCACTACCCCTGAAGGAGCCATGTGGTAATTTGGGTTCTCTGTTCTGTGCCTTGACTCCAAGAACAACCTAAGTCCCTTTGTTGCACCTAGTTCAGTGAAAGTTACAGCACATACTTATAGGAACCCAGGTGTCAAGAATAACCCACTTGTCAAGAGGTTCACTTATAGGAACCGCAGTATCGAGAAATTGAGGCCATTTAGTGGTAAATGAATTCAATGTATTTGCATCGGTTAGAGCAATGTTTCTCACTTCCAGTCTCCAAGTACCCCCAACAGGTCATGTTTTCAGGCTCTCCATTATTTTGCACAGGTAATTTAATCAGTTTTGCTGCCTTAATAATTACCACAGACGTTTCATCTGAGGGAAATCCTGAATACATGACCTGTTGGGGGTACTTGAGGACAAGAGTTGAGAAACATTGGGTTAGAGTAAGTGGTGGTTTGAGTATAAATAAGCATACAGAAGGTAGACTCAGAAACAGGCTGCTAGAGAGTATAATCGGTATGCCAAAGTAACTTAGAAAAGAGTTCTGTACAACTATACTGGAAATAAGTCTGCAATAAACAGTGCATATAAGCATTAACGGCAAAGTTAAATACTAATACTATAACTATCCCATAGAATTTTAAAGGGTGTTCTGCGGCTTTTCGAATTTGCCACGAACATCCCAAATTGTTCGCTGTTCGGCGAATGGACGAACAGCCAATGTTCGAGGTGAACTCATGTTCGACTCGAACAGATAGCCCATCCCTACTCACTAGTTCCAGAGATATTGCAGCTCACCATTCAGTCACCCACAGCGATCAGTACACTCTTTGTTCTGCACCCAGGTGATTCTGACTGTCAGCACATGTTTCCCATGTTTATAACGGTCCGAGAGCAAAATGACATTTCTAAAGGAAAAAGAAGTAATTTAAAAGTGCTAGCGCTAGAGCCGGCTATTAATGAATTGTCGGTCCCGACAATACACATAAAAGTCATTGAAAGTCATTGAAAAATAAAAAAAAATGCGTGGGGGTCCCCCAAAATTCCATTACCAGGCTCTTCAGGTCTGGTATGGATATTAAGGGGAACTCAGTGCCAAAATTAAAAAGAAAATGCCGTGGGGTTACTCCCAAAAATCCATACCAGACCTGAAGTCTGGTATGGATTTTAAGGGGAACTCCGCCCCCCCCAAAAAAATGGAGTGGTGTTCCCCCAAAAATCCACATAAGACCCTTATCCGAGCACGCAATACTTATAGGAACCCAGGAGTCAAGAACCTGGCAGGCCACAGGGAAAGATGGGGGGACAAGAGAGTGGCCCCCCCTCCTGAACCGTACCAGGCCACATGCCCTCAACATGGGGAGGATGTCTCCATGTTGATGGGGACAAGGGCCTCATCCCCACAACCCTTGCCCGGTGGTTATGGGGGTCTGCGGGTGGGGGGCTGATCAGAATCTGGAAGCCCCCATTAACAAAGGGGACACCCAGATCCCGGCCCCCCTATGTGAATTGGTAAGGGGTACATTGTACCCCTACCATTTCACAAAAAGAAAGTGTCAAAATGTTAAAAAACCACAAGAGATGGCTTGGGACAAGTCCTTTATTAAAAATAACAAAATAAAAAATAAAAAAGAGATTCCAGCGATGTAATCCAATAAATCCATGCTCCTACTCCAGCGATGTAATCCAATTCTCGATCTCCAGTGATGGATGATCTCCAGGGGCTCCAGCGAGGAACACGCTCAGGATCTGGCCTCCACCGGAGGCACCCAGCCAATGATGCAGCTCTAGCTTGACAGCTCTTATGTAGCTAAGAGCGGGGCCACCTGTCACGTGACCCCGCCCCCTCTAACAAGGGGAAACGCCGGGGTTTCCCAGTGACTTGTACGGGTGACCCCGTCCCCCTCTGATGCAATGCAGACCTGAAGGGTCTGGTATGGATTTTTGGGGGGAACCCCACGCCATTTTTTAAAATTTTGCCATGGAGTTCCCCTAAATATCCATACCAGACCTTAAGGGCCCGGTAATAGAATTTTGGGGGACCTCATGCATTTTTAAAAAAATATTTCAATGACTTTCAATGACTTTTATGTGTATTGTTGGGACCGACAATTCATTAATAGCCGGCACTAGCGCTAGCACTTTTAAATTACTTTTTTTTCCTTTAGAAATGTCATTTTGCTCTCGGACTGTTATAAACACGGGAAACATGCGCTACTTTACAGGCATACTATAGACATTCCCCAGGTACGAAATTTAAAGGAATATTTCACTTTTATTGTTTCACTTTAAGAAATGAAAGTTTTAAAAAAATAAAGTTTAAAACAAGCAAATATGATATACTTTCATATCAATTTACTAATGCTAGCAGTATAAGAACTAACTACTGTACCTCCTAAAGCAACTTTGCTATCTACTGAAAAGTTCTGCTGCAATTTCTGTAAATTGCCCTACCCTCTACCTTTGTTGTTTATTGGAATTTTCCAATAATAGTAGCTAAAATTGAGCCTTGTATTCTATCCCTTAGTAGGTTATGTAAAGGAGAGGCCAAAAACAGAATCCCTCATTCTCTAATCAGTTTCAATCACTACAAAATCACCAGTGCTTATATTTTATAATACAGACACCTAAAAATGACCAGTTGCATACATTTTCTAGGGGATTGCTGAGCAGATAGTCTGAAGTATGAAGAAAATGATCTCAGCATGCTTTACAACTTCTTTCTCAGTGTGAACACATCTAAATATTTTACATATTAAGCCATTATTACAATAAAATTATCTTTTTACACAAAACAATTTGTAATGTAAATGAGATTTCCTATCTGTACTCCTCTATGTGACTTAACTACGTGCTTACTGGGCACTTAAACCCCCCTCCTGCCCAGAACAATTTTCAGCTTTCAGCGCTGTCACACTTTGAATGACAATTGCGCGGTCATGCTACACTGTACCCAAATGAAATTTTTATCATTTCTTTCACACAAATAGAGCTTTATTTTGGTGGTATTTAATCACAGCTGGGATTTTTATTTTTTGCTAAACAAACAAAAAAAAATGGAAAATTAAAAAAAAAAAAAAATCATGTTTCATAGTTTTTTATAAAATTTTGCAAACAGGTAATTTTTCTCCTTGATTGATATGCACTGATGAAGTGGCACTGATGGGCACTGATAGGCTGCACAGATGGGCACTGATAGGCACAGTTAAGGCAGCACTGATGGGGACAGATAAGGCGGCACTGATGGGCACAGATAAGGCGGCACTGATAGCCACTAATAAGATGGCACTGATGGACCCTGATGGGTGGCACTGATGGGTAGCACTGATGGGCACTGATAGGCTGCACTGGTGGGCACTGATAGGCTGCACTGATGGGCACTGATAGGCACAGTTAAGGCGGCACTGATGGGGACAGATAAGGCGGCACTGATGGGCACAGATAAGGCGGCACTGATGGTCACTGATAAAATGGCACTGATGGACCCTGATGGGTGGCACTGATGGGTGGCACTGATAGGTGTTACTGATAGGTACCACTGATAGATGGCACTGATGGGCACTGATAGGTGGCACTAATAGGTGGCACTGATGGGCACTAATAGGTGACACTGATGGGCACTGGTAGGTGACACTGATGGGCAGCACTGTTGATGAGGCACTGACTGTGGGCACTGATAAGTGGCACTGTGGGCACTGATGGGTGGCACTGTGGGCACTGGTAGGTGGCGCTGGTGGGCACTGGTAGGTGGCACTGTTGTGTACTGCTAGGTGGCACTTGCAGGTGGCACAGGTGGGCACAGATGAGCTGGCGGCAGCTCTCCTTGATCAGGACCAATGTCCCTCTCACAGACTCTCATAGACTTGCTGATCACCGAGCGTGCCGCCTGCCCCCTGCAGGGGGCACGCAGGCCGATCGAGCACGGGAGGACATCAATAGACCTACTCCTGGCAAAGAAGGTCCGCGCTGTAGCCATCATTCGGCTATAGCTTGGATCTGAACAAGTTAAAATGGTAATACCCCCAAAAGCAAACATTTATTTTATTGCAGCTTACAAATTCTTAGATGTGGTGGCAGGATTTGTTTTCTTATTTTAGGCTTTCTTTCTTTTATTTTCATCTAGTGATATACAGTCAGTAAGTGTACTTTCAAACTGGAGCGGTGCCAGCGTTAGCGCTGTTATAGCGGTGTATTTTGGCCGCAAGCGGCTGAAGAAAGGGTTAATAGCGCCCGTGTTGTGGTGCTGCCGAAGAGCTTTGCAGGCGCTTTGGCAGCGCTGTCCATTCATTTCAATGGGCAGGGCACTTTGGGAGCCGTGTATACACCACTCTCCCACCACCCTAAAGATGCTGCACCCTAAAGATGCTGGACTTTTTATCCACATGCGCACCGCCCCAGTGTGAAAGCATTTAGGCTTTTACACTGGGGTGGCTTGAGAGGAGCTTTTCAGGCGCTTTACAGGCGCTATTTTTAGCGCCAAAATGCCTGAAAAGTGCGTCAGTGTGAAAGGGGTCTAAGTCTGTTGTTTTTAAAAAGAACAAGCTGTCCTAAAGATGTAGTAGTTATAGGGATGAGACAAACTATTTAACTCTGACAGAGGTGCTTACAATGATCATCTTGTAATTATTTATGAAAAAACTTTATCCCAAAAGGAAAAAAAAATGTTGCAGTAACTTCTTATAAAGTGTGAGTTAGAGCTTGTCTTCGATGTGTTAGTATATTTAAATCTTCTAGTCCATGTAACACTCCCCTTCCCCCCAGACTAACAATTCTGCTGTCCAAATGTGCCCCCTGTGCTCCTTCATCCAGAGCGGAGGCACTCTGATACAGGAGGTGTGTTACTAGCCAGATCACCAGGTGAAAACAGAGAGGAAAAGCATAAAAAAGAAAATGAATGCAGCCTCTAATGATTGCTAAGCTGCAATATATTACTGGATTAATACTGCTTTATTGATTGCTTATAAGGTTTCCACCTCCATCAGCCACAGATATTTGTATTCTCATTATTGTGCAATAACTGAACAAATAAGGAAGTTCTCACTGGTAATGTAGGCACAGATCAAGGTACGCCTTGCTATAATGACAGTTAGACACATTTAGTAATGCAGTACAAAGAGCAGTTGTCATATGGAAAGTGCAGTGACAAACGATCCACAGACTCCAGTTTACTGGAAAGATTTCTGGTTGGCTGTAATCGGTTACTGCACCAAGCCTATTCTCTCTGCTATGTGCTTAATAGAATCCTGATAGTGTGTGGTTGCCCTTGCAAGCAATAATGAACCCTTCAGAGATTCAGAAGTGCTTGTTTTAACGTGCAGAGATTAACCTCTTCAAATGATGAACAATCTTTTTTTTTTCTCTCAACAGTGCACCAAAGTCAAGTGACAGCCAGGTCAGGGAGGAAAGTTAGAACCATTTCAGTAATGTGGTGATTCCGAAGACAAATGTCAGGTTTATAATATTGTGTCAATGAGACAATGCATCTCCATGCATGGCCAGCTTTGAGGATAGAGATAGAAACATTTAGAATGTGTCTGTGACACACCAGCTCTGCCATTTCTTATTAATCTTATTTCAAGTATTTATATTGCGCTGACAATTTACACAGTGCTTTACATATATTGTACATTCACATCAGTCTGGCCATCAAGGATTTTACAATCTAAGGTCCCTATCTCACAGGCATACATACACCTATTATGGATAATTTAGGCAGGAGTCAATGAATCTACCAGAATGCCATTTGGAGTGTGGGAGCAAATCCACTTAAAGTAGAACTAAAGGCAAAAGCGCTGTTGTTTAGTGTGAAACAGATTACCATTTATTGTTCCTGTCATGCCTGTGATACTGTCATGATGCTAAAATAAAGACATTGAGGAGAGCAGAGAACTCAGAATTTCTTTCTTTTAGCATGCTGTCACAGATGGGCAGTGTGGCATCCTTGTGATATACTCGCAGTAAGGACAGGGGCAGATCCAGAGTCTAGTCTCGGGAGGGGCACTGCCAGGAAACAAGGTTTTTTGTGGGCAATTTGTCGGGGCAACGGATCATCACAGCACCATGGTTGATATGGTGTCAGGATGATTGAAGCGCATTATTGCTATTATTACATATTACCTGTAATATGAAATTAAATAGTTCAACTCACCATAATGCGGAATCAGTGGGAGCCCTGAGTGTATCACCATCGCCTGCCACCAGATGCAGCTTGTCACTTGCCACGTCATTTGCCACCAGATACGGATTGTCACTTGCCACATCGCCTGCCTCCAGATGCAGCTTGTCACTTGCCACGTAACCTGCCTTCAGATGCAGATTATCACTTGCCACGTCATCTGTCATAAGATACCCATTGTAACTTGCCACATGACCTGCCCCCAGATGGGGGTTGTCACTTGCCACATCACCTGCCACCAGATGCAGCTTCTCACTTGTCATGTCACCTGCTACCAGATACAGATTGACACTTGCCACATCACTTGCAACGCCGCCTACCACAAGATGCAGATTGTCACTTGCCACGTCACCTGCCACCAGATGCGGATTGTCTCTTGTCACGTCACTTGCCACATCGCCTGTCATAAAATGCGGATTGTCACTTGCCCCATCACCTGCCTTCAGATGCAGCTTGTCACTTGCCACGTCACCTGTCATAAGATACCAATTGTAACTTGCCACATCACCTACCCCCAGATGGGGATTGTCACTTGCCACGTCACACTTAAGGCAAAATTTTATTTTCATTGGGGATAGTGTAAGGCCCATTTCACACTGTGCAGACTCCGTTAGGAGTCCACTTGCTCTGCGGGGAATCTGTTCGCTGATCCCCTCTGACCAAGCAGAGGGTTGGCCAGTCTCTGCTCATGTGGAGCAGACAGACACAGTCACACTGCTCTCTCCTCTATGGCCAGGCGATCCATTTACACCCAACTGCCATCCGAACTGATCCTCTAGACATATAGTGAATCTATCACCATCTGTCTGTTTTTAGCAGATAGGATCAGATCGGATGCAGTTGGGTGTAAACGGACACATCCATTTACATCCGCTATCCCATAGAGGATAAAGGATGGTCCGCCAAAAAAATTGACAGAATGTACCAATCAGTCTGCCCCTCTGAAAGGGGCCTAAGAAAGAGTTATAATCTCTTTGGGTTTTGTTTGCCATCTGTGTCCAGATTTCACTACACTTCTTTTCCTATAGCCAACAAGGAAGTAAATGAAAATTCTTCTAAAGTGAGAGAATGTCTGGTTGTCACCAAGGTCCCCAGAATTAGTATCCTCATTGGAAGATATCCCCACTATTCCTGTTCTGTGGACAAAAATTGGAATTTTCTCTTACTTTAATTTTCAATGATGGAAAATAGGACAATTTGAAAGATTGAATTGACACGGACAGCATTAACATCCTCTCATCATTATCCAAAAATAAAAATAAAAATAAAAAAATTGTCTTTCATTATACTTCAAGAAAATTGAAACTCTATGCAGGCAGCTTAATAGCTAGGATTTTAACTGATGGCTTTTGTGTAGCAAGGTAGAAGGGCTAACCACTAAGCCACTGTACAGTCAATAAACATATTTTCAAGGTAAATATTTTATGGTATTTTATGAGATAAATATGTTGTATGTCTCTGGCTTCAACACCTTTTGAAACACTGATCATCAGCAAGAACTTCTATGTGCTCTACACTTGTGTCTTAAGAAGCATTGAACTCGGACGATAAGCATTACAGCCAGGAACTGGAATCTTTACATTAAGGTCAGCAATAGCATCCCATTTATTTGTTCATGGCAAATTTTCTTTAAATAAGAAAATACACCTGTAAGGGTAGTTGGGTGACACTTCCTCCGTGTTCCCCTTCTTGTTGGGCAGCGTGGGTCACATAGGAGGCATACCCCTGGGTGGGTTCTTCTGGACTACCCTAGGCACATTGGAAATGGTCACTGCTTTGCACATGGGGTACCTTTACTTGAACAGACAATGGGATGTTAGTTAACTGTCTTGATGTTGATATACAATGCTACTGTCACTGCTGCATTTAGGAGGGACATGGAGAGCCAATGCCCTCTCCACCTATCTAGCGTATCTCCACTACCTCACTTCCAGTAATGGAATGGGGTCCCGCCATGCACCTACCGTGCACCCTCTTGAAAATAAAGTTCAAAAGCTCTTGATTACAGTAGGGTCTGAAGTTTTGCCTGACTCTGTCTAATGGATTCTCCCTGCTCAGCAGCTCCCTTCTCTTGCTGCTATAGTTGTTAACCAGTTCAGAACCCTAGGGCAGCAGCTACAGTAAGTAGGTGCAGCCCATTGTTTCTTTCACTCTCCATTCCCATCCAAGCACCTGGATACATATGAAAATGCATATTTTCAACTTATGGGTGAGCACATGGTAACTTGCCATCCCATGGTCACAAGCAGCAACAGTTGTTACCACAGTGTAAAATCAGCAATGTTTTCTTAGTCCCTACATTGAAAACAAAAAAGCATATTCTCTCATGAGGTCACCTACATGAAACTCATTCTCACTGGTTAACAGAAAAATGCATAACACGTGAAGATGCATGTAAAGTTCATGTAAAATGCACTGAACTATACAAAAACTAGCACTTAAAAATTTCAAGCAAAAATGCATGACAATGGAAATTAAGTGATGTGAACAGGGCCTTAACAAAAAAAAAAATACATGAATGAATCCTCGAATGTCTTCTTCTAGATCCTGTACTACGCCCTCCTAATCCTAAAAATTTAAATAAAGACAAACAGATGATGTAAGGAAATAGGTCCAATGTCTAACCAAAGCTGCACACTGCATTTCAGCATTAGAAACATTGGATAGTCTTGTACTGCCCTGTAAAAGCAAACTAGCAGCCCCAGGAGGAACAATCTGTACATCATCAGCCTACCTGAAAAATGCAAGCTAGGTTCTCACTTTGAGTTTTGCACCATTCCATACAAGACACCCTTAGTGAGCACACCACACCCTTGGCGAGCACATAAATAACTATAAATAATAACAAATAATAATATAATAATAATACATTTTATTCAATACATTTTAGTCAATAATATAATCAAATCAAAAACACTAAAATTTGTCCAAACAAGGGTGCAATATTACTAGTCATATTGCTTCAGTAAACATCCTGGGTATGATAAATTGTGAAACATGGGACTGCACAAAATCCAACGTCGCAATCAGGGCAAAGGAACCTGATTTCCTTTCAGGTTTTCTTTCCACTGTCTTCGCAACAAACCACGCACATCCTTGTGGGTGCTGACTTTTTCTCGGTTGGAGGGAAGTAGTCCATACAGTGACGACCAGTCAGGCGTTCCGGGTTGACAACGACAGCAGCACAACATCCAGCTCTGTTCACAGCCTTTGGTGTTTGGTGGCTCAGAAAGATCAGTTCGGCAACTTTCCAAATAAAGTCCGCATGAACCACAGGCTTTTCACTCTTTTTTGTTGAGCAGAATGTAGGCATTCCACAAGCATTGCTCAAGAAGATGCCTGAAGATCTTCTTGTAGTACTTTTTTTGTTGTTTTCTCATTATTGGATAGAATGTCATTGCTTGGTCGGCTCTGTCAACACCTCCCATGGTGTTGTTGTAGTCTATCACTACTGGTGGTTTCATAATGTCTTTCCCACCTTTTGTGCGTACCATGACAGTGAAGGTATTATGGATTTTTTTTTGTCATGCTATCGCAGTGCCAATATTTTGCCTTTCTGCCAGGCAACCATATCTCCAGTCTTGAGCTTCTTATTGCCAAAGATTGACGTCATGTCACGCCAGTTAGCCCTAACGGTTCCATAGGCATCCATTTTTTCTGCAGAAGGAACTCATAAAGTTCAGGAGATGTGTAAAAGTTGTCTGTAGTTACACAATAGCCCTAATTTAGCAATGGCTCAATCAGTGAAAGAATGGCAGATGTTGCCATTCCATAATTGCTGTATTTTAGGTTAAATTTGGTTCCTTTCCCAGTGCATAGGACAGAATTCCAGATGTAACCAGTTGTCGATTCGCATAGCATGAAGGATTTTATGCCAAATCGTGCTCTCTTTGATGCCATGTATTGTATCCAGCTGAGCCTTCCCTTGTAGGCCATTAGACTTTTCTCTATGCTGATATCTCTATCTGGCACATAGCTCCTTTGGAAATTCTTCAGAATCATTTGATATACTTCCCAAATTTTCTTGAGTCTTGGTGCTGGATGAATAGTTTCATCAAATTCTTCATTGTTTTCAAAGTGCAAATATTTAATTAACAAGAAAAATTTGTACTCTGACATGACCGTGCCAAAGAATGGAGTAGCAAGTAATTTATTGGTTGTCCAATATCACTTCTGCAGAGGTTTCCCCACCACTCCCTGAAGAATTATTAGGCCCAAAAATTTCCAAATGTCCTCTTTGGTCACTGGTTCCCACATTCTACTACTTGCAAACTTGCGATGTGTAGCAGCTTGTTGCTCTTGGTACCGGTTTGTCTCCATAACTATTTTTTCAATAACCTCAGCGGTCAAAAATAGTTGTAGGTATGCCAAGGGGTTGTCCTCTTCAACATCCACTTTCATACCAGGTGCTCCAATAAATGGGAATCTTGGGGGCACTGTGTGATCTGTACCGCAGTCAATAGAGCACCAAGTCCGCACATCACTGAGCTCAGTCGCAGGATCATCGCTAAAATCACTTTCTGTGTCTGATGACGAATTTCCCCATGAATCGCTATCACTCAATTCTGCAAGTGATTCTGTATCACTATTGCTGTTTTCCAGCAGGTCATAAACCGCTTTTGATGTAGAGGTACGCTTTTTGGATGCCATGATCATTCTCCAGTTTCCAAGCAGAAAGAACAATAAAACTGCAAGCAAGGGCACTGGACAAAGCACTGGGGACAAACTGAAGTGAAATGATTTGATACAGTAATGTAATCCAATAGGATTACAATGTGTTGTGTATGTGTTGTGATTTATACATTTTGAATCTGCCACTGGTTCCACCCCCCTGCAATGCGATGCTCGCAGGGAAGGGAAGCCGGAACACACAGAACATCGGGGGGAAGATCTGGCCACCGGATGCAGCGGGAGTACATTGCGGGATCGTGGGGACAAGGTAAATCACCTCTTCCAGGATCCTGCGATACAGTCCCGAGTGTGGCTCGGGGTCATCGCTAATGGTACTAAAATTTCACCCTGAGCCACACTCAGGAATACCGCCAAGGAGGTTAATAAAGTAGGACATGCTTGTCCATCAAGGTACTGCAAAATCTAATGAAGATAGGAAAGATGCAGTAACCATAGTGAACAAGTTTTTCTAGAGCTAACTTCAGTAAATTAAGTACTTATTGGTTGCTTTGGGTTACTGCATTCCTTGTGTCCTTGTTTATTGAATAAGCTTATAGATCTTTAATCACCATTCCCAGCATGCTTTCTGCAGCTGCTCTGCATTGTTTATTATTGTTGTTACACCCGTGTATACTTCAGTGACATTGTCAAAAACAGCTATAAAAAAGAAAATATATAGGAAGCAATTCTGATGGCTGTAAATACAGGTGAAGGAGGCAGGGACTACAAAGCCATACCACAGGAGAACTTATAGCCTTGTGGGATTAGAAAAAAAAAGAATAAATATCAATATGATGGATTATCCAGTAAAGGCACAAGCCGGAAGATGGAAAAGGTCTCAGAGGAGCGAGGCAGGTGTGTGTCAGCTTCCTCCACAGAGACCTGATTCTTGTTAAATATGACACTTGGATACAAATGAAATCTAATTTATGTTCCAATTACAAGTGTTCTCTGAGGTATGAAACATAATTGTGAAGTATTCACAGGCCAGGCTCATTTATCGATAATACACTGAGTGAGTGCCCCGTTATAAAGGACATCTTATGGTTCTCGGTAACTCGGGAGACATCTGTTGAAATGGACTTCTTCACCGCTAGGCTGACCTCCTATTTATCACAGAGAAGGAAATGAAGCTTGTAAAATGCTAAACCATGTATCTAAGAGCAAAGGACAGGTCAAGCTATAATAAGAATATAGTGATGTCTTCTCTTATCCATGGCTGTTTAGGAAGTAAATCAAGTGTGTATGGAAGTGTTTGTACGTGTATATGCTCATCCTACATTATTTGGAAACAAATCACTGTTTCCTTTGTTTTAATTAGTCAGCCTTCAGCCCTTCCTCGAATACTGGAAATCTAGTAGTGCTGAGATGCTCTTAAAAATTACAGATGGAATACAATCAGCATTTGCAGAACAGTTTAACCACTTCAATACCAGGCACTTATGCACCTTACCGCCCAGACCAATTTTCAGCTTTCAGCGCTCTCACACTTTGAATGACAATTACTCAGTCATGCTACACTGTATCCAAACAAAATGTTTATCATTTTCTTCTCACAAATAGAGCTTTCTTTTGGTGGTATTTAATCACCACTGGGTTTTTTAATTTTTGCGATATAAGCAAAAAAACAGCGAAAATTTTGAAAAAAACATACTTTTTTTTAGTTTCTATTGTAAAATTTTGCAAATAAGTCATTTTTCTTCATACATTTGTGCCAAAATTTATACTGCTACATATCTTTGGTAAAAATAACCCAAATCAGTGTATATTATTTGGTCTTTGTGAAAGTTATAGAGTCTATATAGAGTCTATAAACTATGGTGCCAATCACTGAAAATTGATCACACATGATGTACTATCTCACCTGAAGGCCTATCTCATTTCTTGAGACACTAGCAAGCCAGGAAAGTACAAATACCCCCCAAATGACCCCTTTTTGGAAAGTAGACAGTCCAATGTATTTACTAAGAGGCATGGTGAGTTTTTTGAAGTTGTAATTTTTTCCCACAATTCCTCAACCACCTATTACACTTTTGAAGGCCCTGGAGCACCAGGACAATGGAATTATTCACAAAATGACCCCATTTTGGAAAGCACACACCCGAACGTATAATCTATGAGGCATAATGAGTCTTTTGAATGGTTCATTTTTTTCCAGAAGTTTTTGGAAAATGTGGAAAAAAAATGAAAATGCATTTTTTTTTACACAAAGTTGTCCCTTTATAAGATATTTATAACGCATAGCATGTACATAGCAAAAATGACACCACAAATTACATTCTGCTACTCCTCCTGAGTATGGCGATACCACATGTTTGAGACTTTTACACAGCCTGGCCACATACAGAGGCCCAAAATCCAAGTAGCACCTCCAGGCATTCTAGCAGCATTAATTACACATATCATTTTCTGACTACCGATCACATTTTTGAAGGCCCTTCATATTTCTAACACATAGCAGGTACATACCAAATAACAAAAGATTACCTGTGGTTTTAGAAGTGCAGTGGTCCACAGAGGAGAGCATCGGTCCAGGCAGCAGGCAGGAATGAGGTCAGCGACAGCAAAAACAATCATCCAGGCAGCAGGCAGGAATACTGTCCATAGTTCGTACAGGCAGAGATACTGTCATCACAGCCAGAGCACAGCCAGAGCACAGCCAAAGCACAGGTCCAAGTAGCAGGCAGAGGTGTCCCGGCAGAAATACTGTCCAAAGTCAGTCAGGCAGATATATGGTCAACACAGCCAAAGTATTAGTCCATCAGCAGGAAGAAACATGTTCCATAATGTCATGGGTCATTACTAGCAGCAATATGGTCAGCACAGCCAAAGTATTGGTCCAGGCAGCAAGAAGGACCATCAAGCTTAGAGCCAGGGGGACAGGGGTAGAGGCTTCTCCCACCCAAATTGCTTTGAAGCCTCTGGGCAACCAGAACCTGTTCTGGGAGCACAGAAAACGAAAAACTGGTTTTCTCTACTCAGAACGCTATTCTGAAGCCCCTCACATATGTGAGACCCCTGTGCACTAAAGTAGATGGCCAAAAGATCAGTCCAAGTGGCAGGCAAAAACATGGTCGATTAACAGGCCAAGGTTGGTGAACGTGGAAGTCAGAAACGTGGTTTAAATCGGCAGGCAGAGGCATCGTCGGTAAACAGGCTGAGGTCGGTGCATGTGGAAGTCAGAAACATGGTTTAAATCGGCAGGCAGAGGCATCGTTGGTAAACAGGCTGAGGTTGGTGCACGTGGAAGTCAGAAACGTGGTTTAAATCGGCAAGCAAAGACATCGTCGGTAAACAGTCCAGGGTCAGTTAATTAACATGGTAGCAGGCAAATGGGGAAATGGCAGTCTGGTAATAATAAAGGGAACTAATATTGGATGGATGTATGATAATTTTTTAAGCAATCTCCGATGCACAGGCCAGGTTGGGAGGGACATTGGAGACAATAATAGCTGGAATCTCTTCTTACTCCTCCTCTGCTGCATACACGGCATTTCTTTTGGCGTCTTCTTCCATCTTTTGTGGGGGGAAAGCTATAGGGAAAGTGTTGCTCGTGAAGTCGACTCACATTATCAGATCGAATGCTTCCTGGGGCGGGACCTTGTTGGTAAATGAGGGCAGTGACAATGTCTACAATATACTTGAGGTAGGTGATTTGTTGGTTTTGAGTTGCTTTTTGGTAGCAGACAAAGAATTAAAAAGGGCCATGTGAAACAGGTGAAATGCAACTTTCTTGTATCAGTAATGGGACTTTCTGGTTGATAAATAGGGCTGTAGCATCTGATCGTTTAAATCCACCTCCTTCATATACATATTGTAGTCGTGGACACATTCGGGCATTACAATGGGGCCTCATCTTCTTTGGATCTCCACCACGGTGTCATTGTGGATGGTAGAGAGGATGTGGACATCTTTCTTGTCCCTCCACTTCATGGCCAACACCTCCTCGTTCCTCATGAATGCCGATTCTCTGTTTTGCAATTTTTTTGCCAAAAGATTTTGTGGGAATCCCTTACGGTTTTTTTTTAAGGTACCACAGGCCGGGGTTTTTTTACTGTAAAGATGACGAAAAAGGGGCAGGCTGGTATAATAGTTGTCGACATATAGATGGTATCCTTTTTCAAACAGGGGGTATGTCAGTTCCCAGACAATTTTCCCACTGGTTCCAATATATCTGGGGCAGTCACGGGGCTGGAGCTAGGAGTCTTTGCCTTCGTAGATCCGGAATGTGAAGACGTATCCAGTGGCTTGATCACATAATTTATTTAATTTCAGCCCATACCTGCCTTGTTTAGTATATACTGCTTGAAGTGCAGTCGGCCAGTGAAATGTATGAGGGACTCGTCCACACAAATCTTTTGGTCTGGGATGAAAACTTCTCTAAAACGCTGGGAAAAGGAATTGATTAGGGGGCGTATCTTGTACAATCTGTCATGGTTGGGATGATCTCGGGGAGGGCACTGTGAATTGTCATTAAAGTGGAGAAAACGCATAACCATGTCGTATCTTGTCCTGGACATGACAGCGGAATATATGAGCATGTGTTGGATGGGGTTGATGGACCAATATGCATGGACTTTGTTCTTTTTTGCAAGCCCCATATTGAAAGTAAGGCCCAAAAACAATTTAAATTCATCCAGTGTGACACATTGCCACTGGAACATGCGGGCGTAGGAAGAATT
Source organism: Lithobates clamitans (assembly GCA_037952925.1). NCBI lineage: Eukaryota > Metazoa > Chordata > Amphibia > Anura > Ranidae > Lithobates > Lithobates clamitans. The sequence goes on from JBBGZY010000748.1 coordinate 1,137,736, forward strand.
GGGGTTGGCAGCAATAAATTGGGATGCATACAAATTAGTTTGATCCACCATATTTTGCAGAAAATCTTGTGGAAAAAATAAAGAAAAATAATCGAATAGAGAAAAATTTGTAGTGTCGGGCTACACACCTGGCTGTGCGGTGAAAGGGGGGATGATAGTGGATCCTGAGTTGGCAGGAAACCATAAGGGGTTTGCCAGGGCATCGGGAAGGTAGGACTGGGGCTGGGTTCTTCGGGTTGGGTGTGTAATTCCAGTACTTGTACTGGGCTCCTCTTCCTGGGGTCTGGCGCTGCTGGTGGTGGGCAGATCTCTTGATCTTGGTCCTGATCTTGGTCCTGATCTCGGTCCTGATGTCGGTCCTGATCTCAGTCCTGATCTCATTCTTTTGGGAGGGACAGTTTCCTCCGCAGACTTGGACTCTGATCCACTATCCTCCACTGGCTCGTATTCCGAACCAGAATCGGATGGTGGGAGCTCCCCGCTGCTCTCATCATCCGACATGGCAAGAATCTCAAATGCCTCCTCAGGTGTGTAAACCCTTTGGGACATTATGGCAATGCTTATTGGCGGGCCTGTGTAATTATACTGCTGGTGGTAGTGGTACCGATTGAGGTAATAGTGGCGGGCCTGTGTGGTGGTACCGATGGCGGTACGGGTGGTGGTGGCGGTACCGGTGGCGGTACAGGTGGGGGTGGTACCGATGGCGGTACAGGTGGTGGTACCAATGGCGGTATGGGTGGTGGTGACGGTACAGGTGGTGATGGTGGTAGAGGTGGCGGTATGGGTGGTGGCGGTACTGATGGCGGTACTGACGGTGGTACAGGTGGTGGTGGTAGCGATGGCGGCACTAGTGGCGATACTGTTAGCAGCCTGTGTGGCAGTATAGATGGTGGGCCTGATGGCGGTTCTAGTGGCGGTACTGGTGGTGGTACTGATGGCGGTACTGGTAGCCTGTGTGGTAGTACCGATGGCGGTGAGCCTGTGACAGATGGGCTGATTGACAGATGGGCTGATTGACAGATGGGCTGATTGGCTGGGCTGTGTGACAGGTCCTCTTTATTGGGGGGAGGGCCGTGTTGTGCACAGTACAGTACAATACAATAAAATGTCAGACAGACACTGATTTCACTCACTGATCCCTGATCTCTCCTCACACGATCAGTGTATGAGGAGAGAGCAGGGATCAGATAGTAACAGCTACTCAATGTTTACATTTGTGACCGTCTGTGATTGGACACAGCTGGTCACATGGTAAACAGCCAATTTCATTGGCTGTTTACCCTGATCGGCGAAGCGCTGTGTCCAAGGGACACTCACCCCCTCGATCCCTGCTCTGCATGCCAGTTTGTTGTTACAGATGATTGGCTGTGACTTTGACACAGCCGATCACGTGGTAAACAGCCAAATTCATTGGCTGTTTACCGTGATCGGGGAAGCGCTGTGTCCGAGGGACACATGCCATCCCCGATCGCCGCGGGTGCGCGCTGGCATGTTATCCTGCTGGACGTCATATGACGCCCAGTCAGGATATCGCAACCACTTCCCGGACGTCAATATATGTATATATTATAGGGGGAGTTGATAAAATAGTTAAAGAGCAAGAGGTCTTGGGAGAATAGTGTAGGCACCTTTAAGGATTGCTCTTCCTACTGGTGGAATAATGACGTGGTGTCCCTATATTCAGGTGGGTGGAGAGGCTCTTGCTTTAAGAAGGTGCTGGAGACATTTCCTGCCAACAGAGAGAAGATTTGGGGCTTTCTCTTTTTGCCCCTCTTCCTTCTGGGGAGGGATGGCTGCTAATCTTCACTGCAATACCTGGGAAAGATTTAGGACGGAAGAATTCTAAATTGCTAAATGCTAAATGCTAAATTCCGAGTGCCACATTGCTTCAGCATGGAATCAGATTACCTATAAAAGTAACTATTTGAAGTAATCATGAGAAACCTCAATTTGGATAGGGAAATGCCAGAATTTGGACTGCATAATTATTTTCTGCTGGTTCATGCAAGTAAATAAGTTTTATTGCAGCAATAAGCCTCTGTGTGATAACCTAAAGAAGTAAAGTGTTAAGTACAGGTAATACCTGGGGAGTGAAGAGAGTTATGTGCTTTACTTGTGCAAGCGTAGTTGATGCTGGATTGAGTGGTGATGGAGGAAAAAGAGTCCTCCGCCTGACAGGAACCCCCTCATGCAGCATGTATCAGGTGGCCTGGACCCCCATGTCCTATAAGCAGTAGTTGGCTAAATTTCTGAAGCTTCTCTCTGAACCACGTGTCAAACATAGGCCTATGTGTATGAGTACTCCAATCGGGAAGGAGTTAAAAGATATGTATGGCCAAAGCTTTTCTGTCAATACTTCTCTTGTGGATCACAGAAGTATACTTACCTTTGATCTCCTGTGACCCAGAATCAGCAGACAGTGAGCTATAGTCCATTGTCAATGACCTGTCAAAGCTGCTCCAGGCTCTGGAAATGTTGTCAGGATCCACCCAACAGCCTGACAGCTAGCTCAGCCTTTTATGATGTGGCTGAGAGCCAGAGCCAGCTGCGCCCACTTCCTTTCCTGCCTGGTACCCCAGTGAGCGCTGGAGAGGAAGAGCAGACCGAGAGCTGAGCAATCAGCAGTCATGTGATCACTCAGTTCTCAGTCTTAGAGGTGACTTGGGACAGCTGCAGTATCACACCGATGCTGCAGCATAGAGGTCATTATACAGCGGGCAAATTAAGTATTGAACACATCACCATTTTTCTAGGTAAATATATTTCTAAAGGTGCTATTGACATGAAATTTTCACCACGTGTCGGTATCAACCAATGCAATTCATACATACAAAGAAACCAAAACAAATACATTTAGAAATTAAGAATCAACTGACACGGGGAAAAAGTACACGCTAACTTAAATTTATTTAATATTTCATACAAAATCCTTTGTTGGTAATGACAGCTTCAAGATGCCTCCTATATGGAGAAACTAGTCGCATGCATTGCTCAGGTGTGATTTTGGCCTATTCTTCCACACAAACAGTCTTCAAATCTTGAAGGTTCTGTGGACCTCTTCTATTAACTTTGATCTTTAGTTCTTTCTGTAGATTTTATATAGGATTCAAGTCAGTTGTTTGGCTAGGCCATTGTAGCAGCTTTATTTTCTTTCTTTGAAATTAATTGAGAGTTTCCTTGGTTTTGTGTTTGGGATCATAGTCTTGCTAAAATGTTCACCTCGTTTCATCTTCATCATTCTGGTAGATGGCAGCAGATTTTTATCAAAAAAGTCTTAGTAAATTTTCTATTCATCCTTCTTTCAATCATATGAAGTTTGCCAGTACCATATGTTGAAAAACAGCCCCACACCATGATGTTCCCACTTCACTGTTGGTATGGTGTTTTGGGGTGATGTGCAGTGCCATTTGACCTCCAAACATGGTGTGTATTATGGCATCCAAAGTGTTCAATTTTGGTCTCATTTGACCAGACTATATTCTCCCAGTATTTCACAGGCTTGTCTAAATGTTGTGCAGCAAACTTTAAACTAGCTTCAACATGCTTTTTCTTTAGCAATGGAGTCTTGTGTGGTGCACGTGCATACAAGCCATGGCGGTTGAGTGCATTACTTGTTGTTTTCTTTGAAATAATTGTACCTGATAACTCCAGGTCTTTCTAAAGCTCTCCCCAAGTGGTCCTTGGCTCTTGGACAACTCTTCTGATAATTCTTTACACTCCTCTGTCAGAAATCTTGTGAGGAGCACCTGGTCGTGGCGGGTTTATTGAGAAATGATGTGCATAAGAGTCACTGTTTACGGCATGGCTCTGAAGAAACGGAACGGGTATGCAGTTCCTTCAGAGCACATGCGCCAGTGATGTCACCGGCTGCATCTAAAGTAAATATCTCCACTAGAGGATGTTTTTTTTTGTTACATTAGCAATTCTACATTTTTGATGCAACACAGATTGGGCTACGAGGCATACATTGGACGCCAGAGGGGAGATTTACTAAAATTGGTGCACTCAGAATCCGGTGCAGCTGTGCATTGTAGCCAATCAGCTTCTAACTTCAGCTTGTTCAATTAAGCTTTGACAATACAACGTGGAAGCTGATTGGTTTCTATGCAGAGCTGCACGAGTTTTTGCACTCTCCAGTCTTAGTAAATCAACCCCATTGTGATCTGTAACAGGACGCTGCCTTGTCTCTTTGGTGAATAGGGGTAAGCTAGGTGAATGAATACATGAACATAGGGGAATTGGTCAGCCATTACACTAAAAACTGCAGCCACAACACGTAAGCCCATCATTACAAGGTAAACCAAACAAACAGCACAGGGAATATAACTACACTAATATTTCTTTAAAACAACAAACACATTTGAAAATGCACAATGCCCTTAAAGTGTTACTAAACCCACAATAGTAAAATCAGTCTGTATATGAAGTAAAGCATGCTTGTTATACTCACTGTGGAACCTAAGGGGTTAATGCGCTGCATTGTGTAAAAAGGCTGTTTAATTCTGGCTTCTTGGATCCTCCCCTCATTTCACTGACTCCTAATAATTTCCTGATAATACACACAGAGTCTATGGAGTCAGGCTGCACATGATCAGCTTGGTCTGTATTGCTAGAGAGGTTTAGACAGAGGGTCAGGGGTATTACAGTCTCATGGGTCAGTCAGAAAACTCCTCTTACAAGCTTTAACCAGTGTTTGGCTGGACACTGAGGAGTAAACAGAGGTACGGTGAGAGAAAGAGCTCAGCTTAGGCAGCAGAAAGCACCTTAACCGCTTCCGGATCAGCAGCTGCAGTTATACTGTGGCAGGTTGGCTCCCCTGCACAAGCCGTTGTAGCTGTATGTTGGCTCTTTAAGATGCCTCTGGCATGTCCCCGGAGCTGATGCGCGTGCCCGGCGGGTGCATTGACTGCCGGGCACTCGTGATTGCTCGTTACAGAACGAGAACAGGGATGTGTGTGTGGAAACACACTGATCCTGGTTCTCTCAGGGGAGAGGAGACAAATCGTGTGGTCATACTAAGTATGAACACAAGATGTTAGCGTGAGCAGACATGCATCTCAGAGCTCTGCTGCTCCAGCGATCTTGATACCAATTTAACCGGGTCACCTGACGCCCTGTGCCAGCTAAAACAGCAGTGAATGCCTTCTTGACCGGCTGGTTGAGGTAAAGGGGGAAAAAAACTTAAATTCCCCCCGGAAATACCGCCAGAGACCGGCCCAACCAGCCAGAGGCCTAGTGAGCAGATGCATCGTGCCAACATGGTGTCACAGACAGACACACAGGATGGGCCTGCTGCTTCTGTCCCAGGCATCCCGGAGGTCATGGCAGCAATCGCCACTTGCCAAACGGCTGTTGCTTCATGCCAGGCGGCCCTGACATCCAAAATTGAAGAGGTGCAGATGGATGTGGGCCTCATCAGGCAGGATCTGGATAAAGTCCATTCCAGACCGACCGCGGCTGAGAATCGGGTGGGACTGGTGGAAGACGCAGTAGGAGACAACACAGGAGCGATCTGCACACTGCAATCAAGGGTGAAATTGCTGGAACACCGTGCTGAGGACTCCGAGAACAGGTGCTGACGGAACAACATCCGTATCGTGGGACTGGCGGAAGGCATTGAGGGTAAGAACCCCACGGTATTTGCAGAGGAGCTGCTCCGCTCCCTGCGGCTCATCTGTCCCCCTACTTTACAGTAGAGAGAGACCACAGACTTCCACCACAACCTGGCCCACAAGGCTCTCTTCCCTGCACTTTTATCATGTGTCTCCTGAACTTTAGGAAATGGGATGAACTGCTTAGAGCTGCTAGAGCGGTGGGAGAGCAGACACACAGAAACAATCGCCTGATGCTGTTCCCAGATTCCTCCATTAAGACTCAAAAGCTCTGGCGCTCATTTGATGCCGTTAAAGCAGGTCTCCGCACTAAGGGGATCAAATATAGTGTGCTTTTCCCTGCCAAACTACAGGTGATCGACGGTGAGTTTCTTCACCTCTCCAAGAGAGGCTGCAAGGTGGCTAGAAACTGTGCCCCTGCTGGGGTGAAATCTCGCAGAGTTACAGTTATTCTATTTGTTCCTCTAGACGGCCATGTTCCTTGGATTAAACGGCCTTCAACGTTAATACCTGCATGATTAAACTGAGGTACTATACTGAATCTCGGCTGCCAATTCCTTCAACAGATGTGCCTTCATGCTAGTTGTCTGCTGGCAACCTGCAAATACGGAATATGCAACCTCATGTTTTCTGCTGGACTTCCACATGGAGGTGCTTCACTGACAGGCTGCTGCCTTACTTTGCATATACTTTGGTAAAGGAAGCCTGTCCCCTCATCGGCTGCTATCCCTTTTACTGATGGCAAAGCCCATCTCAATGTTACACTTTGGCAGCTAGTCCATTCTACTTTTGTCAGTTTATCACAATTTTTATTTTATTTTCATTTTTTTTTTGGAAGGGTAACAAATAAGTTGGAAGCCACTGACAAGCCCAGGTGATTTACCTGACTTGGTTAAGACTCCATAGCAGCATCTCTTTGGTACTCTGTCTGCTCCCTCAGCAACCTCAATTTTTGTGTTTAACCCTCCTTTTTTCTCCCTTTTAATTTGCTGTTGGGGCGCAGGCGATGCTAAACTGCTGACAATTGGGGAATACACGCACGCCTCCCAGAAGTTGGTTGCCTTTGGGCAGGTTATTTGGGTAATATGCAGTCTTACCTTGGGTGGGACCTGCGGGATGAGGGGAAGGGAAGGTTGGCTGTTGCTGACCAAGTTTCGATTACAATGTTGGGATTGATTTACAATTTTAAGTTGGAAATGTTCTGTTTATTGTTTGTTCCTTTATGGCATGATCATCTTTTGGTTGTTGGTGCATACAGTGCGGGGAGGACTGGGATGACCAGTGCTGACTGTTTGATCCCTGGAGGGATTGGGGTACTTTCGTAAACAGTCCATCATAAATGTCCAAACAGCACTTTTTTAATACAATGGCTCAGATATCTGTGATTTCCTGGAACGTGCGGGGTCTTAATTCTACCCATAAGAGATCCCTGGTATTCAACTATATAAGAAAATACTCACCGCACATTTCTTAACATGTCTGTAATGCATGAAAACAGTGGTAAGAGAGTCATCACCTCCTTAGATGCTGAGAAGGCGTTTGACTCAGTGGAATGGGTCTTTTTGTGGGAGGCATTGAACCGGTTTGGATTCGGTCCTAGATTCCTCCAGTGGCTACATATGCTATACCGGGTGCCCGTGGCTCATATCCGAACCAATGACAGGTTGTCAGCGCCCTTTGTGTTACAGAGGGGCACATGGCAGGGCTGCCCGTTATCCCCAGCCCTATTCGCGCTAGCACTTGAACCCCTTGCAACTCTAATTCGGAATTTAGACAGTGTGAAGGGACTTAGGGTGGGATCCCTTGAGGAGCAAATTTCTCTCTATGCGGACGACACTTTACTGTATTTGCAAGATGCGGGCGAGTCACTGGATATATAAAGATATTTGACACATTCTGTAGGTTCTCAGGAATATGTATTAATTGGTCTAAATCGAATATCTTCCCCCTAGACCATCAGGTCCGTGACCCTGACATGGAGGTACCACTTTGTTGGGTAGATCAATTCCAGGACTTGGGTATCCAGGTTAGAAGGGAACTGACAAGCTTCGTAGATCTGAATCTGCAACTGGTCATGTCCCAACTGCGGACCAGATGTGCCTCCTGGGCCTCCCTCCCCCTAAATCTTATGGGACGTATAAATATTCTGAAGATGCTGTTCCTCCCCAAATTTTTATATGTCTATCGTAACAGCCCTGCTTGGATACACAGCTCCTTTTTTGTAGAGCTTGACAAATGTGTGGGCTCATTTATTTGGGGGGGAGCGACCCTCGGACTGGCTAGATCAAATTTAACTCTTCCTGTCCAATATGGGGGGTTGGCTCTGCCAAACTACCGAACCTACTATTGGGCAGCTGTGCTGGTCACAGTCAGGTGGTGGTATGTTCTCTCCAAGAGTAATGCAGCAGTGTGTTTAGAGGCAGCTATTCTTGGATCATTCCGAGAGTTGGGTAACCTAGTTTATAGGGGACATAGGGCATACGACAACCTCCCACAACCTACCAAAACAAGCCTTCACGCTTGGACAGTGGCTATACGTGGACTTCTTCGCCCCCAGAGTTGGTCTCCCTTCTGCCCTTTATGGGGAAACCCTAACCTCCCGCAACTTAGGACAGTACCAGAGTCACACATCTGGGCTAGATACGGCATCAAAATGCTCGGAGATGTTATCTCAGCGGGTGTCACACTGCCATTTACGTCCCTCCGAACTAAATACCACCTACCAGGGTGGATGTACTTCAGGTACCTCCAGCTACGCCATGCCATTCAAGCACAATTCCCGACGACACCCAGTCTAATTATGGACCCTGTGGAGGAATTGTTGGCCCAGGAGAGACTGCAGAAGCCCCTGTCCGCTCTATACCTTGACCTGCTGAGAAGGGACTCCACTAAAATAGACAGACTATGGAATAAGTGAAAAAATGTACATACCAGACCTGGACAGAGAGGATTAGGATGACTGCTTAGCTGATAGCACTTCTTTACTAATTTCGACAAGGGAAAGGCTGATACAGGTCAACTTCCTTCACAGGGTCTATTATACCCCCCAGAGGCTCCACGAGATTTACCCACAAAGATCGCAGGAATGTCCTTGGTGCCAGAATGGCGCAGGCTCATACCTTTATATGTTTTGAAGTTGTCCCAGGATTGCCAGATTTTGGGCTGAGGTGGTAGACTCTGTCAATGGTCGCCTCTAACTAAATCTTCCTGTGTCCCTGGAGCTAGCGCTTCTGGGAATTCAGGACGATGATCAGAGGCCACGATACACCAAGCTGCTTCTAACATACCTTTTATCCTATGCGAAAAGGGAAATTGTATTGCGATGGAATGCTCCCTCTCCCGCCCACAGTGCAATCCTGGGAGAAATCAATAAATGCTGTGCTTCCACTCTATAAGTTAACGTACCTAAACAGGAATTGTCCCAAGAAGTTCAATAAAATATGGCAGCCATGGACAGCGTAGGTGGAAGTAGATTTTTGACTAAAAGATCCTCATACATAGGAATGTAATGCTTGTCCCAGCTCTTGTGACCCTCGAGCATAGAGGAAACCTTGCACTATGGCTGTATACTCTTGAATAATTATTGTACTGTTTATCCTTTGTACAACACTCACCTGTATTATATAATTTTTTTTTATTTAGTATATTTGGACAAATGTTGTATCATGCTTGGATTATGTGTCTCAATAAAGGAACATTTTGAAGTTAAAAAAAAAAAGTATGAACGATCTCTCTCTTCCCCTAGTCAGTCCCATCCCCCTACAGTTAGAACACACCTAGAGAACACAGTTAACCCCTTGATCCCCCCTAGTGTTAACCCCTTCCCTGCCAGTGTCGTTTATACAGTAATCAGTGCATTTTTATAGCACTGATCGCTGTATAAATGTCACTGGTCCCAAAAATGTGTCAAAAGTTTCCGATTTGTCTGCCGCAATATCGCAGTAATGATAAAAATCGCTGATCGCCGCCATTACTAGTAAAAAAAAAAAAGAATAATAAAAATGCCATAAATCTATACCCTATTTTGTAGATGCTATGACTTTTGCGCAAACCAATCAATATACGCTTATTGTGATTTTTTTTTACCAAAAATATGTAGAAGAATACATATCAGCCTAAACTGAGCAAAAAATGTTTTAGTTTTTTTTTTTTTAAATGTGGGATATTATAGCAAAAAGTAAAAGATATTGGGGGTTATTTACGAAAGGCAAATCCACTTTGCACTGAAATCTAAGGGGTAGATAAGGGGTAGATCTGAAATGAGGGGAAGCTCTGCTGATTTTATCATCCAACCATATGCAAGCTAAAATGCTGTTTTTTATTTTCCTTGCATGTCTCCCTCGGATCTACAGCGACTTTACTACCAAATGCACTTTCAGTGCACTTTCAAGTGCACTTGCAGTGCAAAGTGGATTTTCTTTTAGTAAATAACCCTCATTGTGTTTTTTTCCAAAATTGTCGCTCTTCTTTTGTTTATAGCGCAAAAATTAAAAACTGCAGAGGTGATCAAATACCACCAAAAGAAAGCTCTATTTGTGGGAAAAAAAGGACGTCAATTTTGTTTGGGTACAGCTTCACACGACCGCGCAATTGTCAGTTAAAGCAACGCAGTGCCGTATCGCAAAAAATGGCCTGGTCATTGAGCAGCCAAATCTTCCGGGGCTGAAGTAGTTAAAGACACAAAGCAATGATAACCAAGTTATGCACACAGAGAAATGATAATAAATCACATAGTGTAACACAACAAGACCGCTATATACTGCTGATGAGAAAAGGTATTGTGCGTTGTGAAAAGCTGACCACATGAAGGTACAGATTATGGTATTGTTCAGTTTAATTTCCTGAGAAGCCTTGGTTATGGAATGACAACTGTGTACTTTTCACAGCAGTATTGCTGAGGACACTAGATGTACACTGCCATACAACGGGCAAAATAAACAATTATAATATAGCAAAGCCGTGCCAATACAACAGAAAGCATTTTGTCATATCCTTCATGCCTGCTTACCCTAGTCAGTTCTATACCTTTGAATATATCATAATGTTAAGAGACAGAAATAGTGGGGCTTGTAACAAGTGTTAATGTGGAATGAAGGCATGGTCCACAGAAAAGAGATTTGTTGGCAGGATTTGCTCATGTTCCAGCTTTTCCGAGAGCTGGAAATATTCAAACACTGATATATATTTTTTCTACTTCTTTGCATTGCGTTCCATTAACCGCATCACAATGATTCATTCCAATAGACATGTTCAGATGATCACAGCAGGACAAACTACATGCTCTATTGGTTTAGCGAACATTACAAATCTGTAGCTTAGATAAAATATATCACAGTGAGAGTGCAAGGCAACATGGAATTCAATCTTTTGAAAAGCTTAGACTGTGTAACTGCTCACCTTAAAGACTAAAAACTAGCACAATACCGACAGAGTACATCTGTGCATAAGCTGCAGGAGGGATGACAGTGGTTGAAGCCAAAACATGCTTGTTTCTGGCTCTGTGATGGACAAGTTGGAGGAGTTTGATGCCTTTTCTTATGACTTAACACATAAAAGATTATTATCAAAGAGATATACAGTCCTGGAGAATGATTTTCCAATTATCAACGAGGAGCTTGCCAACAGGCTTTCTCCATTCGATCATGCTTGTTTTGGTACTGAATCTATTGCTGGTTTATTTTATGTGAATAAAGTTAACCTAGTATCAGATATACACTATATTTGCAAAGGTATTGGGATACCTGCCTTTACACGCACATTAACTTTAATGGCATCTCAGTCTTAGTCCGTAGGGTTCAATATTGAGTTGGCCTACCCTTTGCAGCTACAAGAGCTTCAACTCTTCTGGGAACAGGGGTGGGCTGGGCCGGGGGGGCAGGGTGGAAATTTTCCCCCTGGCCGCCTAAATTATAATCAAAACGGCTGCTGTCTGCTGACATTTTTTTTCTTTTGAGGAAGTCGGCCACCGATTGGCTGTGTTGTTGCTGTGCTGCATTCTGGGAGTTGTAGTCCGGACCACGCTCAAGTTCCTGGTGGCGGTGGGTGGAGACTGGAAGGAACTGAGCAGCACAGCAGGAAACTACAACTCCCGGCAGGGGGACCTGGCCAGCCAACCAGCAACTTCAAGCTGTCATCCTCCTGCTGCTCTGTTCCAGGCAGCCCACCTGCTTTGTGTTAACTCTCCTACTTGCTGCAATGTTTTAAGTCCTCTTCACTCCTATAACCTCGATTTCCTTCCGGGACACATCACCTTTGTTTCTGTTCAGTTTCTTTCATTTATTCTGGGCTCATTTCACTCCTGCTTCATCCCCCTCCCTCTGTGTACTCATCTCTCCCGGCCGGTACAGTCTTGCAGTAGGTAAGTCAGACTCTCCTTGCACCAATTCACTTATCTTTTTCCCATTCATTTTATCCTCGCTCCTGTTTTGTAATTCTGCCCTCTGCTCTCCTCATATAAATCACTGTAGCCTCTGGTCTCAGCTCTTGGTGTTCCACAGATGTATTTAGGCTGACACCCTTTCCATCCCAGCTTACTCTTACCTAATACAATAGCTACGTCAGAATCATGCATCTAGCACATGTAGCCCTTCACTCTCCATTAACGTATACTACTGAATTAGGGCTTATTCACACTAATGCAGTGACTGGCGGTTTTCCACACTGGAAGAACACCTGTCATTGCTACAGCACAAAGAATACAACCATTTTCTATGTGCCCAGTTTACACTGCAGCGCAGTCCAGAGGTGCAGTAAGCTGCAATAAAATACAGTAATGCTACATTTTATCACAGTGCACTGGATAGCACTGACATAGTTATCAATCAGTCCTTCTCAAACCGACAGCAATGCAGCAGCATTTTTTCCTTCCAGTGACCCCACAACACATGTCACAAACATTATGGCACTATTAACCCTATTCCCTCCTCCACCTGGGGGGGGCGCAGTTTGCTATCTTTGCCTGGACACAGGATGACCTTGTCCCCACACTACACGGAGGGATCACCTGCAGAAAAGTCTCAGGAATGGTACAGTACATGATGGCCTGTGGGTCCTGCTGGCCATGGCCTGTGGGTCCTGCTGGGAGCTGGCCATGGCCTGTGGGTCCTGCTGGGAGCTGACCATGACCTGTGGGTCTTGCTGGCCATGGCCTGTGGGTCCTGTTGGGAGCTAACCATGGCCTGTTGGTCCTGCTAGCCATGGCCTGTGAATCCTGCTGGGAGCTGGCCATGGCCAGTGGCCAGCAGGACCCAAAGGTCAGTGGCCAGTAGTACTCACAGGTCCGCGGACCCACAGGCTGGGAGCTGGCCATGGACCTGTTGGTCCTGCTGGGAGCTGACCATGGCCTGTGGGCTCTGCTGGCCTGTTGGGCCTGCTGGCCATGGCCTGTGGGGCCTGCTGGCCACTAGCCATGGGTGACCTGGTAATTCCAGGTGGGCATGGATAGTGAGCTGATTCAGGGTTACAGTGAGCCACTTGACTGGACTTGCCCCCCCCCAGGCTTAAGGCTGCTAGCCCTCCCCTGTCTGGGAAGGTTGTCCACAAAGCACAAGGTTTGGGAGTATGTCTATGGGAATGTTTGATGATTTTTCCAGAAGCGCATTTGTGAGGACAGATACTGATGTTGGACAAGAAGGCCTGGCTTGCAGTCTCCTCTCTAATTCATCCCAAAGGTGTTCTATCAGGTTGAGGTCAGGACTCACCCACCCCAAACTCACTCGTCTATGTCTTTATGGACCTTGCTTTGTGCACTGGTCCAAATCATTTTGTGAAGGGGGGATTATGGTGTGGGATTGTTTTTCAGGGGTTGGGCTTGGCCTGTGAGTAGAAAACTACAAGGTTCGACAGCCTTTGCGGCTGGGGCTTTGTAGTTCTCATTGAACTACCACGGCACTGTTGAGCGCTATGGTAATTTATCAATGCTTCCTGTTAGTGTGTACCAGCCTGGCCATATGATGTTTGGCCAGACAGCTTACACACGCAAGAGCCCTGCATTGCACTGACGATCTTCTTATGCTGGGTGCAATGCTTTCCAGACTCCCAATAAAAAAAATAATAAATACACATTTCTTTATCGCCAAAAAAAATGTGCATTTATTATTTTTTTTAAAAGGTAAACTTATCCTTTAAGGGATCAGAACCTGGAATTAAATTGCCAGACCAATCCGGTCTGTGCGCTTCCATGTTAAGTGCATGCATGCTAAGTAACGTGTAAGTGTAATACATACAGATATTTATAACCTATCACAGAGATCACAGAGCTGCCCAACGTTTTTCTAACTTAGGAAAACACCCTTTTTTATTTTTTATAAGTTGTATTTTTGTGAGATATATTCACACATATAAGTCAGAACAGAATAATGTTATAAGGTTGGTCATCTTATAGTAACATAGTAATATTTAGTGCATGTATTGTACAAAGGACATAGCTTTATCTGCTTAATCCTCATTCATTTTACTTTAAATCGTATTTCTGATAAATAAGGATACACAACAGTAGTTTTTACTTAAATGTAACTATGAGCTCAGAAAGAAATAGTGAAGTTAACGACCACCCTAGAGCTTCTAACTACCTAAAAAACTGTAACTTGTAATTTTATAGTTACTTACCTCAAATTATAGTTTAAGAAGAAATTGCATCTTCCATAATGAATATAACGGTCTAAGCCTACGTCTTGAACCCAACTGGGGTAGGCCAGACCTGCTAACTTGAATTTGATATCATTTTGTTAATTGGTTACCTTTATACCTTTGTTAACTACCTTAGGATATACGTATTCTTATAACATATGATAATAAGGAACTATGTGATGTATTGATGACTGTCATGAGCGGATGCTCTTTTTGTTAAAGAAATTTATAAATAAAAAAGTTTATGAAATAATGCAGTTAACACCACAGATACAGCATAGCTCCCAACTGTCCCTGATTTGCAGGGACTGTCCCTGATTTTGAACAAAGCCCCTCTGTCCCTCTTTCCTCCTCATTTGTCCCTCATTTTGGCCTGATCTATATAGTTGTATACAAAATACACTATTTATCTTTCAATAATTGTTTCCCAGGGCTAAACCTTTAATCCAATTTCTAAATTGCTGCTTTTGTAAATTTCAAAACCCAATATAAATGGATAGTAGTGGTAAAAAAAAGCATTTGTAGGTTTAACTAATCATTTTTTCCCCATAATTCTCCTTTATTAGGGCGTGGCCGGGGGTGGGGCCTATGGCTACATACTTTTGCTAATAGGTGTCCCTCGTTCCCATTTCAAAAAGTTGGGAGGTATGCTACAGTAGTAATAAACATGATCATAAATTATACTTGTACAGGTATGTTTAATTTTTTTGCTTGTATTCTACCTGTTTATATTGTCTGTGCTGCAATTTTTCATCTTCAATAATGTTACACACAAAGTCTCAAGGTTCAAACTATAAAAATTATTACCTCCTCCTGCATTGTATCCTATGACTCCACCCAACTAAGCCCAAATTTTTCACATTTTCTTGGGCATTCCCTAGTTCAGCCTTTTTCATCCTATTGTGCCTTCAGGTTACCTCAGGGGTGCCTTCAGCAGATCAAGCCTGCTTTTTAGTTACAAAAAGCCACAGGTTTTTATTTTGCACCATTAGAAACTTCAAACTAGCAATCAGTTCATAAGGTGGATGTCAGGCTCCTGTACATCCTTGTTTGCACCTTCCTGCCCCTCTCCATCAGCACTGGGGTCACATTAGCTGGGTGAGGGAGAGGAACTGAGGGAGAAGAGAAACATTGAAATAATTGTCAGTACCAGTGTGCAAAGGTGTACAGTGATACCTCGGTTCACGGACGCTTCTGTTCACGAACAACTCGAGTTCACAAAAATTTTCTTCGGTACGAGAAATCCGCTCCTGTTCACGAACACGAACCGCGGCCATCTTCCCTGCTCTGACACGTTCATATTGAGAAGAGCAGTGCAAGATGAGAGTCTTAGGAGAACCTGTTCACTCAGATAGGGGTTTCTGTCCCCTGACTACCATGAGGCTGGGCTCACTTAATTGGGAATCATGGAAAACATTTCATATGAATTCTACAACTTTATCATGCCTTCAGGTGATCTTTTCCTGGATGCACAGTGCTGTTTTCTGGCCCCTAGATTAGTCATTTAAATTAGTCGTTTAAGATTGTTTCAAACAAGGATTAAAGAGGAGCTATAGTTTTTTATTTTTTATTTTTAGATGTACACATGAAAGAGGTCAGCTTAATGTAAAAGACCACATTTAATATATGTTTAAAATCCTTTTTTTTTGTACATACATTTCATAATTTTATATATAATCAAAAGAAAAAGTTCCCAATGGATTAACCTGATTTACATTGAACCCTATAGGAAAATTTGCTTTGGTTCGCAACCAATTTGGTTCGCGACCAGAGTCGTTTCACAAATTAAGTTTGTGAACTGAGGCATCACTGTATTTGCTTTGGAAGACTATATCATGATTAACATGGTGCTCTATGTGTGTGGATGCTGCTGTTGATGTTAAAGTGGTAGTAAAGTTTTTTTTAACGTAATAGCTCCTAAACTTGCACTGTTTAGGAGATATTCACACTGCATGCAGCCAGTGACGTCCCTTCAGAGCAAAACTATTAGTTTAATTTTTTACAAAATTGATCTTATATCTAATTCTGGGGAAAACTCTAAAATTTTGATTTTAGACTATAACACTTTTTGCTTGAATTTTCCTCTATTTTCTTTTTCATTGACAATGGAACAAAGACATGAATACAATCTTGACAGAGGGTCTAACCCTTACCCACTCTATCCAAAACTATAAAAAAAAAAGTTGTGCCTAGAGATACATTTTAACTCATTATTGTCTAAAAACAAAATATACTGTAAGCTAAACTGATGTGGGAATCATGGCTCCTTCGAAATCTAATGGTGGCTATACATATAGCAATTTGTGATTGATCTGGATATGAACAATGGCAAACAAGCAATTTATCATTAATTACTGAATGATCCAACACACAAGGTAATGTTCTGTATTTTACTTTCAAATTAAAATATTAATTAACAATACAATCTGTCAGTCATAAAATAAATCTATTAAGATAATTGCCTAATGGAACTGTATTACACACATGCAGTTTTTTCTTTAACTACTTCAGCCCCAAAAGGTTTTACCCCCTACATGACCAGGTGATACAGCACTGCATTACTTTAACTGACAACTTTTTTTCCCCCAAATAGAGCTTTCTTTTGATGGTATTTTACCACCTCTGCCATTTTTATTTTTTGCGCTATAAACAAAAAATGAACGACAATTTTGAAAAAAGAACAAAACAATGTTTTTTACTTTCTGCTATAACACATATCCAATAAAAAACTGAAAAAATCAAATTTCATTAATCTAATTTCAATATGTATTCTGCTACATATTTTTGGCAAAAAAAAATCCCAATAAGTGTATATTGATTGGTTTGCACAAAAGTTATTGCATGTACAAATGATAGGATATTCTTATGGATTTTTTTTCTTCTTTACAAGTAATGGAGAAGAGTAGAGATTTTTTAGTGGCACTGTGACATTGCGGCGGACAAATTGGACACCTGACACTTTTGACACTTTTTGACACTGACCAGTGACACTAATACAGTGATCAGTGCTAAAAATATGCACTGTTACTGTACTAATGACACTGATAGGGAAGGTGTTAACACCAGGGGCGATCAAAGGGTTAAGTGTGTCCCTAGGGGGTGCTTACTTTGTGGGGATTGCTCTGACTGGGGGAATACAGAGATCTCTAGGTTTACAAAGGCAGAACGCCTTTCTGCCACTCTGGAGAATGATCGCGGGTGGCAGGTACTTGCCAAAGTAAATGTGCGGAAGGTGGTCCAGAGACAGTTACACAATCAACATTTTGTTATGGCAAAATTTGGCAGAGCCAAAATCAACAAGAAGCTAAATTGAACAAAGGGGTAGTCTTTTGTTTGTTCAATGATAATGTGAACAATCATTTCAATATGTAAGTGGTCACAATACCTGATCAAACTTGGTCAAATCTAACAGAGCAATTATGTTACCTGCCTGCAGTATCACAATGCTCAAGTAGAATGTGCATAGGCTATAGGCTAATGACCAACTTTTCTAACATATGTTAGTCTAGATTTTATTCTGTTGTTTTAACCAAATCAGGAGTTATCAGAATTCTTCTAAAGAAGTAATTTGCATAGACTGCCTATTTTGTCCTCCAGTGTACTGGGTGTTTTGTAGCTTGGGTCTCATCCAGCTTCACAGAATAGCTCCACTGATTGCACTACACTAATAAATAAGTACATTTAAACCACTGTCATTAGGTATTCTTGAAATAATGATCATTATTTTCTTTATATTACTGCAATTTCTTCTTCTGTATTTCAAAAATTCAGCTCACAGACAAAATGAAGCAATCATTTAAATTGAACTAAAGCACATCATTTTCTTCTATATCAATAGTACTTTTTAAAAGGCTGCATTACAGTGCGGCTGTTTGATTACTAATCACCTGTCTGATTATTGCACCAAGTGACCCACTGCGAAGGACAACAGTGCAAAGGCCTACAGAGGCAAATCCAGCCTTTTTTCAAATGCTAAAGATACCAGATTTCCAGCCTGAGCCTGGTACCAGATGTTTTTTATGACAATAACTGGGCAGTTCATGGATTAAATATAAAATGCTATGAACCATTTAAGAAAAGACCTTAAAACCCAACTTCTAGGATTAGAAAGAAATACTCTTGCAGCTGGACCACCCCTCACTGCAGGGGTTAAATGCTTATTAACTACATGGAATGAAGAACACAAGGTAATACTTACCTCACTCTGGAAGGCCCTGGGGCTCTCCTCCACTCTGGATTTTCAGCAATCCCTTCCAATCCTCATAGACAATCCAGGCCTAATGGCATTTAATTGTACCCGATGACATCATTGTGCAACTGTGGCCCGAAACATCTTATAGGAGAGGATTTGGGGGAACACCTTGTCATCTCCTAAAAAGCATTTTTAGACTTGGGAAGGGGAGGGATGTTGTGTTTATATGTGTGTGTGTGTGTGTGTGGGGGGGGGGGGTCGGGGGGGGGGTCCTAAGTTTCTTTAACCACTGTTACCCCCTTCCTGCCCAAGACAATGTTCAGCTTTCAGCACTGTCGCATGTTAAATGACATTTGCGCGGTCATGCAACACTGTACTTAAATTAAATTTTTATAATTTTGTTCACGCCTCATTTTGCAAAGTGTAGCGAGTGCGAGTGTAGCACAGTGTACCCATGGTTTTCATGCAGATTACCTGCGCTCTCCCATAGACTTCTAATAGATTGGGCATTTTATTGCATTTTCTGAAAAGCACCAAAAGTCCTGCATACTGCATCTTTGGTGCACTTTCAGAAAACGCACCAAAAACACCTGATCTAATAGAATTTTATGGGAAAGTGCAGGTAATCCGCATGAAAACTGTGGGTATACTCCCCTCACCTAAGCAGCAGGGCAGTGTGAAAACACCCTTATTCTTTTGCACATCATCTTTTCATGCATTGATGTAAAGATTTAATGCCCTACTTGTGGTTGTATTAATTATGGTATGGATTATTTGTTTTCTTGTATATTTTCTTTTTGAGTAGCGCTGTTGTATTTAAAATTAGCCTTAATTCACTCATCCCCCTTTTCTCCCTATTTTTTGTTAATTAAAATACTAATTCAATTTTTCCTTCTTATGCAAACTTATTTTTACTTACGTTAGCTTTGTTTGTTAGGCCCTGTTCAAATCTGAGTGATTTGGAATTGTGGACAGAAGAGGTAAGATACCGCCTGCATTTCGAAATTGAGCTAAAATCACAGCAAAATGCATGACATGCATTTGGGTATCATTCATTCTTAATAGCACTCCAAATGCGGTGCAATTTTGCTGAGACTGTCCTGTGAAAAAATCCAGTAAAACCATGTTAAAACATGTGTTAAAATATTGTATGTGCCTGGCTCAATGAACTAGACTGTTGCTGCTTTCCTTCCACACTTAAATTAAATGCCAGCCAAGGTAGCACTTTTGATTTACAGCTGATTTTCTAATGCTTAAGGAACAAATGGTAAAACTTAAAGGGCTTGGATGTTGGAAAACTATAATCCTGATTAGGGATGAGCTACAGGATTCGGGTTGACAATGAGTTTGACCTCAATTCAAGTTTTTTGCAGTTATGGCAAACTAATGTGATTTTGGCTGCCATAGCAACCAATTACCAATAATGCACTTTAAACTGTGGTCCGGTGGCTTAGAAGGTCCATTAATGAGGGTGTTCATATGTGCTAGCCACCTTTCTATAAAAGTTAGGGTTCCTTTTATTAGGATGTATTTTTAGGGAGAGAAAGTTGCTGCTCACAGGCATACAATACAGTACATGGTTATATATTGTACTACATTACTGTGAAGTGCATCGTTTTGGGTTATATAGTATTGTGTACCCTCTTTGTGCTCACAGAGCATAGACCCAACAGCTCATACAGTTATACAAGTATTCAGCATGTCTGGAAGGTCTAAAGGGAGAGGCAAAGTTTCTTCTTGCACACTTATTATTGGATGAGCAGGTTCTCCAGCCACAGAAAAAAAGCACTGTTACTCCACAATTTTAAGAGACAGGGCACATCTGCCTTTCCTTTTATGTAGTTGCTGTGCTGTACAGATAGAGCATGTCATTGAGTGGCTCACCAAGTTTTCCTCATCCTCCACCTTCCAGACACAAAGCAACATATTTTCCCTACAGCTGCAAATGCTCCCCCTTCTGCCTCCTCCACTACAGCTAATCCTACAGTTTCCTTAAAACTGGCATTGAGCAGTCAGCAGAACTCCAGCTCAGCATCACTAATTGCTGCTGAAGAATGCACAGGAATTATTTATATCTGATGTTGGGGAATAAGTGGAGCCTTGTTGGCCTACCTTTACATAGGCTATCCCCTCTTGAGGCTGGGTTCACACTGTGTGTGGAGCGACTCGCAGCAGGAGGTCCGGTGCGTCCCCATTCACCATTTCAGGTCTGAATTGGGTCTGAATTTTTGGCTGAATTCGGACCTGAAATGGAGCCAAAGACGCACGGAACTCTTCTGCTGTGAGCTTCGCGCCCGCCCCGGAGATGTGTGAACCGGCTCTATTGAGAGTCGGTCATACTCTCCTGTCATGTGAATTGGATGCAGGGAAACCCGCATCCAATCCGCAATAGTGTGAACCCAGCTTATTCTCTCATAAATGCTGATGTCAGACTTGTCCAGAATTTGTTCAGTGTCCACCATCCCATCCACCATTGGCTTTCACTCACCCAAGGAATACAATTCAAAATACTAACTACAACATAGAATGCCAACCTCAGTTCTTCTTCAAGCTAAATCACCAACCTCATCTCAAAATATTACCCAAATTATCCTCTTCTTCTAGGACTCCTCTAGAGACTCTCCCATCCTCAGGAACTGGAACTCCCTAACCAATCTGTACAGCTATATCCTGTCTTGTCTATCTTTATGTGATCAATGAAAGTTTATCTCTTCAAGGTGGGGTATTCTACCTCCACTATGTAAACAGGAAACTTCTCTGTGCTACCAATAACGTGTTGACTCTGTGTACAAATATAAAAACAAAATGAAAATAAAAGCATCCACATCTATCTACAGCTAAACACTGTTATGTGTTCACACATCAAACTGAAATAAGTACCGTATATCAAAAAGTGCAGTGCCACCAATGAACTCTTAGTACCTCAAGTCATTAAATGTAAAACTACATCAAACAGTGTTTTACTGGATATAATAGTGTCCTCAACTATCCCCTCTGTGATACATACAGTATATATAGATTCCAATGTGCAAAGAAAACAAACAGTTCTCAATCCAAGAGAAATATTCAAAATGTACTGTACTGTATATCAATAAAAGCAGTCCTCTAAATTAAGTACATAATAAAGTGACTATATGTGATTGTGTTTATTTAATTAGTGACCACCACTCTGTGCTCTACCATTTAGCTCTGGATTGTGAGATTGTGGTTTTTAAGTGTTTCTTTGGACTCTGTTTTGACATTTTGTTAAACATTTAATACAATATAGTGTAGTACTGGAAAGAAAATCACAAGCTTTACCATCAAACCGGTATGAAGTTGACAACATTTTTTTTTTTTTTTTTTTTGTAAATTTTCCTAGCTTTCTTATCTATTTTAGATCTATTTTGGCTGTCACTTCCACCACTCAATTAGTTCTATTACCACTAGATAAAAAAAATCAGGTGTCATAGCCCAAATAGATGCCAGAATATGGTCTTGATAACACTATCTGTCAAGGAAGTACCAGCTATAGTGCAAGTGAAGGCTCAAGGTGCATACATATGAGCAAATCTATGAGTGCTCCCCTTGCTGTGCATAGACGCGCTCATATGCTTGCTAACATTGTCGCCAATAGGACTATTTAAACTTGTGCTGTCTGATATACAGCTATTAGCCATGTCCCTGCATCTGTTTCTGTATTTGACTTCTGTGATTGACCCGGCTTGCCCTGACCAAGCTTGATCGCTACCTACTCTGACCTTGGCTTGTCTCTGGACCCTGCTCTGTCTTCTGATCATCTGCCTGCTCCAAGTTTTGCGACAGTGGCCGCAGGAGTGTGGTGAGGTGTCAGTGCCTGTAAGATGTTCTGCCTGTCGTAGTGATGATAGTAGGTGCGTCGCCAGAGGTAGGGTCAGATGGCTGGAACAGCAAATGGCAGCAGAAGCAGTAGACCCTTGACTGGGTATATGGCAGGTGGCAGTTGCTTGGCAGACAGCTGGTGAGTTGCAGGTGTGGAAGGCAAGCAGCACACAGAAGGACCAACAGGAACCAGGCAGCATGCAGAGCGAGACAGATGGATGCCTTGATGCATGGTCAGATGAGCCAGGTCAGGCGTAGATGGCAGGCAGAGAATGGTTTGGGTACAGGCAGAGGTCGACAACACTTGGAGCTGGCAGATGATCAAAAGGCAGAGCAGGATCCAGAGACAAGCCAGGGCAGGTAGGGTTCAAGCATGGTCAGAGCAAGCTGGGTCAATCACAGAAGTCAAACACAGATGTAGGAACATGAGTAATAGTTGTAGATCAGACAGCACCGGCTAGTGCAGCTTCTGCAGTTTAAATAGTCCCATTGGCGCCATGTTAGCCGCAGGTGCGCGTGTATATATGCACGTCTATGTGCAGCAAGGCAAGAACCTGTAGATCTGTGCCTGCGTTAAGTATGCGTCTTCAGCCTTCGCTTGCACAATAGCTGGTACTTCCTTGACACTGTCTATGAGAATCATACTGTTGCATAACATCTCTTACAGCTTAAAGGAATCTTTCATACATGTATTCAAAATAAATGGTGCTTAAAGTTGCATAAAAAAAGAGGATTATATCCCTACTGAATGGTATTTATTACATTTGTTTGTGCATTGATACATGTCTTCCAAGGCAGTATCCAACTTCTCATGCCCTTTTAATTCAATCTTATTTTATTAAAAGGAACAAGGTGACAAATGCAGTCAGCATAGAAAATATCATTAACAATAGTAAGTAAGGATATTAAAACATGTGTAAACGGAGGTTACAAAAATATAATATTGTATCGTGTTCAATATGAGTATCAAAAAAACAAAGAGCAACATATTGAGGCATAACATGAAGATATACAAGACCCTCACATTTTCAGATGGGAAGATTATATGTATACATCATGTATTACTACATCCAAACTTATTCTAAAAACCTGTTATGCTGTGGAGATATTAGTTGTAAGAGTCATATTCTGTATCAGGAGTAAGTGTTTAATGGATTCTGAAGGGTACAATTATACATAGAGGAGAAAGTGTTAAGATAAAGCGGGGGAAGCAAAAAGATTAGGAACAGGGATCGCTCTATCATCGTCATAAGGTGGTGTTGCCTAGGTCGCCCTCTGCCCAGCAGATGAAGTCGAGTAGCGGAACATGGACCATGAAGTCCAAGTGAGAGAGAACCATTCTTCCTTATTAGCTTCCTCAGCCAACAGATGTTCAAGGTCCCTAATACTGTCTGCTTCAGTAGCCCACTCCCCCAGGGAAGGTACAGTCATTGATCTCCAGTAACATGGATTCACTATTCTGGCATGGCCAAAAAGTGATGCAATACATCTTTTTTAATGAACTTGAACGTTCCCGGGAGCATGGATAATAGAGCTACCTCAGGTGTAGGAGAGAGAGAGGTTCGCCATCAGTTTGCAGTATAGTTGAAAGATCTGTTGCCAGAATTTCTGTATGGGAGGGCAATCCCACCAAACGTGGGTACCCCTGGAGCTTAGACACTGCCAGCAGGTATCAGGTGTTGTCAAGTTGAAATGATGTACAGTGGAACCTCGGATTACGAGCATAATCCGTTCCAGGAAAATGCTCGTAATACAAAGTACTCGCATATCAAAGCGAGTTTCCCCATTGAAGTCAGTGTAAATGAAAATAATTTGTTCCACATTAATTTCAATGGCATGCAATGCCGCATGCGGCCAGAGGTGGGGTGGCCCCAGAGAGCCTCGGAAACAGCCGGAAAGGCCCGAGGACACCTCAGTTGACCTCGACAAACCTTGGAAAGACTCCGTTCCCGGGGTTTGCCAAGGTCAGCTGAGCTGTCCTCGGGCCTTTCCGTGCATTTCTGAATGGGGCAGATCGGCTGCGATCGGCGCCCCCCCCCACCTCAGGGCAAATGCAGTACTGCACATGCTTTGGCCTGAATCGCACTTGTTTTGCGAGACAACACTCGCAAACCGAGTTACAATTTTTAAAAATACAGTGCTCGAATTGTGAAACGCTCATTAACCGCGTTACTCGCAATCCGAGGTTCCACTGTATAGTCGAAGGGCATCTATACCTTCTCGTCACCACTTTGAACCCTTTTTCGTGAGTTTTAGTGGCTAGAGAGAGTTTGTGCGTCAGGATAAAATATTTTTGCCAGTCAATGAGGGAGATGGAGTGTCGTAATTCTTCTTCCCAGGCCCTCACCCTGAGTGGGAGATCAGCAATAAAGAATAAAGCTGAGATACCACGTGTGTTGGTGGGTTGGCTTGGAGAAGCATATCTTCGAATCCTGTTGGTTCAGCTAAAATATCTGATACGGATGAGATGGTTCTGATATAGGAAGTTAATTGTTGTCTCAGGAGCCACTGCATAGGTTATCGAGAAAGTGATCCGGAAGGGGCATCTGGCCCTAAAGTAGGCTCTGAGAACCTGGGCAAGCCTCCTATGGTCTTCTTTTTGCCATGGTCCAAAGCTAGTTACATGTACAGCCGGTGGGAAGGCAGGAGATCCAAACAAGGGAGTCATAGGCCCCGAAAGATTGGATATGTTCCCGCTAGATAACAAGCGATTCCAAATTTGGATTGTTTGACGAATAAGGTCACAGGTACGAACCCCTATAATGTGCGGATATGGTCCATGAAATGCTGAGAGTTCAATGGTGTTCATATGGCTTTCCAAGTGAACCCAAAGCTTAGTCGTAGAGTTGAGAAATCCATCTAGTATGTGAGTAAGTATCGCTGCCTTATGCTACAAAGAAGCATCTGGGACCCCAGCTCCAGCTCTAGCTTTCGAAAGAACTAACGTTCTCATGCCCTTTTGACAATCCTTTGTCTAATAGCTTTGAAAATAGTCAGAGTTATTTATCAAGATTCACCCCTAATAGACTTTAATAGGGTTGGGATTAAAGTTTGCAATTTTAGGACTTTGCAATGGATGCAATGAACAGCCAATACCCAGGCCAGTTTGTTTATCCGTAGTCCTTATAGTCTATGACCATTTTATATACTAGGCATTAATATATAAGAAGAAAAAAAACATATTACTGCTTGCTTTGAGTTAAGTTATATCTTTGTAATGAGATGAAAGAAAGAATTAAACACCATATTATTTGATTCAGCCTTTGAATCACAAATATATATATGTATATATACACAGGGCCTTTTTTCAGCGGGAACGTGGGGGAATGCAGTTCTGGCACCTCCAGCACTGAATGTATGTAATGGCAAGGGGTGCTGAGTTGTGCTGAAGGGTCTATTGATGCTGGCTTTTGGGGGGTCTATTGTTGGTGGAGGGGATCTAATTTTGCAAGGTGGTCTATTTGGCAAGGTATATTGTTGCTGAGGGATCTATTTTTGTTGGGGGGTCAATTGTTACAGGGAGGGATCTACTGATCCTACAAATTCCATACAAATTACTTAGCACTACAAAATAATACTTGACTGTGGGGCGGTGTTGTGGGTAGGGGGTGGAACCAAGGCACGGTGCTCGAAGGTAGGTAGGGGGGAGTTCCTGCACCTATTTCCTGAGAAAAACAGCCATATATATATATATATATATATATATATATATATATACACACACACACACACACACACACACATCCTACATCTAACATATGAAGTGCAGTCTGAAATAATTAACTGCTGGCCTATATTATAAGCTGCAATGCAGAGAAACACCTAACACACCCCTTTCTTAACACAGAGGAGAAGGATGATTCTTCAGATACAGTATCATAACACCTAATCCCTGCATACAGCTCCAATAGTCTTACTGAAGAATCAAGCTGGTTGGAAATGCTCCAGAGAGGCTTTCTGAACACTCAATAACTTCCCATCAATTCCTGGAATCATTCTAATTCCACAAAATTAAAAGGCATAGACTCGAAAGGCTAGAATTTTGGCAGGCTTACAGTTAGGCAATAGTCTTTTGCTGTGTGCTTTGTTCATTTTAGGACTGAACCTTTGTGTAAGGCATAGGAGGTGGAGGTACACTAACCCACCAGTTAATCAAAGGTTGACCTGATTAAAGAAGATTTCCAACCTTATTTAAAAAAATTGATAAATAACTGAAACAATTGCATTTAGCCATTTAACACACCTACTGTTGTTGGAAGAAAAAGCAAGTAATATGCAAATTAGTACTTAACACACAATTAGTGTTTGTACTTTCTCATCCATCACAACACAGCTTATAGCGCGGAACAGCACAAGTTCAATTTCATCCTGGTAGCTGATGTTCCTTTGTGGTACAGACCTATTTAGAATTGACAAATTGAGCGGGAGTGGTCACATGCACAAACAAGCTTTAATTTCCCGCACAAGTATCTGGTACTTGGAGGTTTGGAGACATTAGAAAATATACAGGAAATAACATTTCCAATTTTTACATTTTTTACACAAATATTTGTCATTTTTACTAACTTTCTTTAATATGGGTAATGGGTTATATTATTTTGTCATTTCACATGCAAATAGTAGTGCTTCACAAATCTATATAAAATTATGTAGTGTAGTGCTAATAAAGAAATACAGTCAACGAGAAGCTTGAAGTGGTTGTAAAGGCAGAAGGTTTTTTATCTTAATGCATTCTATGCATTAGGATAAAAAGCCTTCTGTGTGCAGCATCCCGCCTAATACTTACCTGAGCCCCATCTCGATCCAGTGATGTGGCATGAGAAACTCAGCTGTCCAGGACTCTCAATCCTCATTGGCTGAGACAGCAATGAAGCGCCATTGCTGTCAAAGTCAGTGAGTTCATGATGAGAAAGAAGGGGCAGGCCGGACTATGGCTCTGTGTCTGAATGGACACATAGTGGCTCAACTCGGGTGTCCCTATAGCAAGCTCTTTGCTGTGGGAGCACTCAACGGGAGGGAGGAGCGGCGAAGAGGGACCTGAGAAAAGGAGGATGTGGGCTGCTCTGTGCAAAACCACTGCACAGAGCAGGTAAGTATAACATGTTTATTATTTTGAAACAAAAAAAAAAAAACAATGATAGTGCATGAGACATTGAATTGACAGGGTTGGATATTGTACCCTGGTGCATTATATTGTGGTGCCACTTTGTGCCCAGACTATGCAAAATATTTATATATTTATTTATTTTTTACATATTTTAAGCCATCAGTACAAGTATTTTAAAACAATCTATCATTTATCTATAGATATTGTGGAGATATTCATCTTCAAAGTTCACAACAAAGGTACTGAAATCAAACTGTCTTTTTTCTGTACTCTCAAAACAGAATGTTGGCAGCCTGCCAGTCCTTCAATGTAACCACACAGCAGGTGTTTCTAAGTTGCTAGAAACTGAGTGAAACCTACATAGTTACATAGTAGGTAAGGTTGACTAAGACAAAAGTCCATCCAGTTCAACCTGTGTACATAAGTCAGTGTCAATATTCATTTCCCATATCCCTATATATTGTGTTCTTTAAGATACACATCCAAGAGTCTTTTAAAAATATCAATACTCCCCTCTGACACCACCACCTGTGGAAGAGAGTTCCACATTCTTACCGCCCTGACAGTGAAAAACCCCCTGTGCAGCTTAAAGTTAACCCGCTTTTCCTCCAATCTGTCAATCTGTGGCCCCGTGTCCTCTCACACCCCCTGAGATTAAATAGCTTTTTTCCTATGCTGGGATCACCTTTGAGATATTTGTAAATCGCTATCATGTCCCCTCTCAAGCGTCTTTTCTCCAGCGAGAATAAATTTAGTGCTTGTAGTCGCTCCTCGTATTTAAGGTCCTCCAGTCCCCTTTTTAAATTTAGTTGTCCTTCTTTGGACTCTCTCCAGTTCCAGCACATCCCTTCTGAGGACTGGTGACCAGAACTGGATGGAATACTCCAGATGTGGCGGGAACAGAGTTTTATAAAGTGACAGGATTATAGTTTTATCTCTGGAGTATATCCCCTTTTTTATGCATGCTAAAATTCTGCTGGCTTTGGTAGCTGCAGCATGACATTGCATGCTATTGCACAGTCTATCTTACACTAGGACACCCAGATCTTTCTCCATCCTTGACTCCCCCAGAGGTTCTCCCCACAGTGAGTAGTTTGCATTTATGTTCTTAGACCCCAAGTGCATTATCTTACATTTCTCCACATTAAACCTCATTTGACAAATACTTGCCCACTCCATTATTTTGTCCAGGTCTTTCTGTAAAATTTCTATATTCTGCTCTTAAGCTATCGCCCTGCTTTTTTTTTGTATCATCCGCAAAAACTAAGATTGAGCTATGTATCCCTTTTTCTATGTTATTTATAAATAAATTAAACATAATTGGTCCCAAGACAGAACCTTGTGGTACCCCACTTACCACTCCAGCTCAGTCTGAGTACACGTTATTTACCACTACCCTTTGGACATGCCCCTGTAACCATTTTTTTATCCAAGAACAAATCTTATGGTCCATGCCTGCAGACCTCAGCTTGTAGATTAAGTGTTTATGGGGAACTGTATTGAATGCTTTTGCAAAATCCAGATACACCACAGCCACAGGCCCCCCATCTAAATGGCAGCTCACTTCCTCGTAGAATGTTAACAGATTGGTCTGACAAGAAGGGCCCTTCGTAAACTCAGGCCTTAGTCAAAACATAGCCAGAGTTCGGTAACCAGGGCGGGTAGTCAGAACAAGCCAGAGAAACAGGAGTCCAGAGATCAGCGAAGTCGGGTACAGCAAACAGGATCAGGAACCAGAAGGGAAGTCAGCCAAGCAAAAGTCTTTCACAGGAAAACACAGCAGAGAGAGTTCAGATATTTTGACCAATGCAAAGGCACTAAAGATTTGATCCAAGGAGTTTATATAACCAGCAGTTCTAGCCGATGAGCAGGAAATGAAGACCAGGTGAGTCACTGTGGAAGGAAGAGACTTTGGCAATTAACTGATAGCTGAGAACAGAGCTCTGAGAAGGAAGGGCTGAGCCCAGCCTTGACAGTACCCCCACCTCAACGACCCCTACCCCTCGGAGGACCACCAGGTTTGAGGGGAAAATGTCTATGGAAGGCATGGATTAGGACAGGAGCATGTATGTCCGAGGATGAGACACAAGAGCGTTCCTCCAGACCGTAACGCCTTCCAATGAACCAGGTACTGTATGCGCCCACGAAAGGTACGGGAATCAATGATAGATTGTATCTCATACTACTCATGGTTCTCAACCTGAACTGGGTGAGGACATGGTACCGAAGTGGTGAAACGGTTGCACACCAAAGGTTTTAATAAGGAGACATGGATGAAATACATTTGAAATACGCATATTAGATGGAAGGTCTAAAGCGCAAGCCACTGGGTTGATCCTACGGAGAATATGGAAAGGCCCAATAAACCGTTGTGTCAGTTTTAATGAGGGGACACAGAGTCGGAGGTTGCAAGATGACAGCCAGACCCTGTCCCCAACTTGGTAGGAAGGCGCAGGTAGGCATCTGCGATCAGAATGGAGTCTGTACCACAGAGATGCTCCTCCAATGCAGGAATGCTCTGAGGAACAAATGAGTCAGACAACATGGATAGTTGTAAACCATAATTCGCCATGAATGGAGATAATTGGGAAGTGGTATTGACGGCACTATTGTGAGCAAACTCTGCCCAAGGTAAGAGGTCTGATTCATTGTTATGGTGATCAGAAATGTAACAACGTTAAAACTGTTCCAAGAACTGGTTGGCTCGTTCTGCAGCCCCATTGGACTGCGGGTGATACGCAGAACAGAAAGAAGCTGAATTCCCAACTGTGAGCGAAAGGCTCACCAGAACCTGGACACAAACTGGCTACCCCTGTCCGAGACTTTCACCTTGGGTAGCCCATGTAAGCTAAAGATCTCCTGAGAAAAAATGGAAGCCCGTTTAGATGTGGACAACTTCTTAAGTGGAATACAGTGAGACATCTTCAAGAACCGGTCAGCCACCATAATAACTGCGTTGCCCTGAGAGTTGGGTAACTCCACAATGAAATCCATAGACAGGTGGGTCCAAAGCCCCTCTCCATTGGGTATGGGTTGTAGGAGGCCCACTGGAAGGTGTCGTGGTGTCTTACTCTGAGCACACACGGAACAAGCAGCTTCGAAAGGCAGCTACATCAGCACGTAGACTAGGCCACCAGAATTGTTGCGAAATGGCCCAAAAGAGTTGATTCTTCCCTGGGGGGCCAGCAGCCTTGGAAGAATTGTAAGTCTGGAGCACAGCAGTACGGAGACTCTTAGGAACAAAGCAGTGGTCACAAGGTTTCTCAGGAGAAGAATGGATCTGAGCGGCAAGAATTGTGTCACCCAAAGGAGAAGTGTGAACCGTAGCCAGAATACGATCGGGAGGAATCATGGGAACAGGAACCGGCTCTATCTTGGAAGTGGAGGAAAACTCTTGTGACAAAGCATCAGCCCTTACATTCTTAGTACCGGGTAAGAATGAGACTATGTAATTGAAACTTGACAAGAAAAGAGCCCATCGAGCCCTTCTGGGAGAGAGGCGTTTAGCCTCAGAGAAGAATGTGAGATTCTTATGGTCAGTCAGAATAAGAACCGGCACAGTGGTACCTTCAAGGAGATGCCTCCATTCTTTAAGGGCTAAAATGATCGATAACAACTCTCTGTCCCCAATCTCATAATTGCACTCCGCAGGAGATAATTTCTTGGAAAAGTAGCCACAAGAATGCATAGCGCACTCAGAGGTAAGATGTTGAGACAGCAGGGCACCAACTCCAGTCTCAGATACATCAACCTCAAGGATGAGAGGTACCGTAGGATCCGGATGTACCAACCCAGGAGCAGAAGCAAAGGCAGCCTTGAGACTCTCAAAGGCATCAACCTCCCTGGCGGTATGATTATGTTAGATTTTTGATGCTCAAAGTGGTACATTGTTTTGCATGGAAATTTGGCATTTTATATTGTAGGCCTGTAATTCTTAGGAATAACACAATTAAATCTGTCCAAACAAGAGTCTAGTAGACATCCCGGGTATGATAAAGTTTAAAACACGAAATCATAAATTATAATATAATAAATAACTATAAATAATTATAACAAATTATAATATAATAATAATAAAATTGATTCAATAATGTAATCAAATCAAAAACACTGAAATTTCAGTTGCAGAATTATCGCTGTCGCTACTTTCAGTGTTTGATGATGAATTTCCTCACAAATCACTATCGCTCAATTCTGCAAGTGATTCTAATTTATTATCACTGTTTTCTAGCTGGTCTAAAACCTCTTTTGACGTAAAGGGTCACTTTTTGGTTGCTATGGACCTTCTCAAGTTTCCAAGCAGAAAGAACAGTATATATTATATAATACCGCCAGGTAGGGATGAGCTTTGTGTTCGAGTCGAACCCATCTTTGACTCGAACATCGACTGTTCGATCATTTGCCGAATTGCGAACGATATGGGCCGTTCACGCCAAATTCGTGTGGAGCGTCACGGTCCATAATTCACTGCGGCATCGCAGTGCATTGCTGGCTGATGATTGGCCAAGCATGCACTATGACCCGCATGCTTGGCCAATCCCCGCGCGCCATCGGTAGAGAGAGCTGTAATTGGCCAAAGCCAGGCCGGCTTTGGCCAATTATGGCTCAGGGGGTTTAGAACACGCCCCACACTATATAAGGCCGCCTGCACGGCGGCCCTGTGTAGTGTGTTCCAGCATGCTTAGAGAGAGAGAGAGACAGTGTCATTTCATTTGAGTTAGCTAGATTAGGCAGGACAGTCAGTGAGTTAGCTGCACATACAGTGTATTGTGTATATACATGCATCCCAGGTGTTGCATATATATATATGCAATATATATTGTTGCATATATATATACATATATATATATATATATATATATATATATATATATATATATATATATATATATATATACACTGTAATCAGTTTAGCTAGATCCGTTCCTGTTATCTTCCTACTGACAGGCAGGCTTGTCTTGTTACAGTATTTACAGCTACCTGAAGAAAATTGCTGGTGTTCTTTTGATTCTATTAGTACCACAGTCAGGCAGCTAGTTAGTGTAGTGCATCCTGCTCACAGTGTTCAGCTAAAACTACAAGTTAGTGTAGTGAGACCTCTGCACAGTGTTCAGCTAAAGCTACAAGTTAGTGTAGTGCGTCCTGCTCACAGTGTTCAGCTAAAACTACAAGTTAGTGTAGTGAGACCTCTGCACAGTGTTCAGCTAAAGCTACAAGTTAGTGTAGTGCATCCTGCTCACAGTGTTCAGCTAAAACTACAAGTTAGTGTTGTGAGACCTTTGCACAGTGTTCAGCTAAAGCTACAAGTTAGTGTAGTGCGTCCTGCTCACAGTGTTCAGCTAAAACTACAAGTTAGTGTAGTGGGCCCTCTGCACAGTGTTCAGCTAAAGCTACAAGTTAGTGTAATGCGTCCTGCTCACAGTGTTCAGCTAAAAGTACAAGTTAGTGTAGTGAGACCTCTGCACAGTGTTCAGCTAAAGCTACAAGTTAGTGTAATGCGTCCTGCTCGCAGTGTTCAGCTAAAACTACAAGTTAGTGTAGTGAGACCTCTGCACAGTGTTCAGCTAAAGCTACAAGTTAGTGTAGTGAGACCTCTGCACAGTATTCAGCTAAAGCTACAAGTTAGTGTAGTGCGTCCTGCTCACAGTGTTCAGCTAAAACTACCAGTTAGTGTAGTGAGACCTCTGCACAGTGTTCAGCTAAAGCTACAAGTTAGTATAGTGCGTCCTGCTCACAGTGTTCAGCTAAAACTACAAGTTAGTGTAGTGAGACCTCTGCACAGTGTTCAGCTAAAGCTACAAGTTAGTGTAGTGCGTCCTGCTCACAGTGTTCAGCTAAAACTACAAGTTAGTCTAGTGAGACCTCTGCACAGTGTTCAGCTAAAGCTACAAGTTAGTGTTGTGCGTCCTGCTCACAGTGTTCAGCTAAAACTAGAAGTTAGTTTAGTGAGACCTCTGCACAGTGTTTAGCTAAAGCTACGAGTTAGTGTAGTGTGTCCTGCTCACAGTGTTCAGCTAAAACTACAAGTTAGTGTAGTGAGACCTCTGCACAGTGTTCAGCTAAAGCTACAAGTTAGTGTAGTGCGTCCTGCTCACAGTGTTCAGATAAAACTACAAGTTAGTGTAGTGAGACCTCTGCACAGTGTTCAGCTAAAGCTACAAGTTAGTGTAATGCGTCCTGCTCACAGTGTTCAGCTAAAACTACAAGTTAGTGTAGTGAGGCCTCTGCACAGTGTTCAGCTAAAGCTACAAGTTAGTGTAATGCGTCCTGCTCACAGTGTTCAGCTAAAACTACAAGTTAGTGTAGTGAGACCTCTGCACAGTGTTCAGCTAAAGCTACAAGTTATTGTAGTGAGACCTCTGCACAGTATTCAGCTAAAACTACAAGTTAGTGTAGTGCGTCCTGCTCACAGTGTTCAGCTAAAACTACCAGTTAGTGTAGTGAGGCCTCTGCACAGTGTTCAGCTAAAGCTACAAGTTAGTATAGTGTGTCCTGCTCAAAGTGTTCAGCTAAAACTACAAGTTAGTCTAGTGAGACCTCTGCACAGTATTCAGCTAAAGCTACAAGTTAGTGTTGTGCGTCCTGCTCACAGTGTTAAGCTAAAACTACAAGTTAGTTTAGTGAGACTTCTGCACAGTGTTTAGCTAAAGCTACGAGTTAGTGTAGTGCGTCCTGCTCACAGTGTTTAGCTAAAACTACAAGTTAGTGTAGTGAGACCTCTGCACAGTGTTCAGCTAAAGCTACAAGTTAGTGTAGTGAGACCTCTGCACAGTGTTCAGCTAAAGCTACAAGTTAGTGTAGTGCGTCCTGCTCACAGTGTTCAGCTAAAACTACAAGTTAGTGTAGTGGGCCCTCTGCACAGTGTTCAGCTAAAGCTACAAGTTAGTGTAATGCGTCCTGCTCACAGTGTTCAGCTAAAAGTACAAGTTAGTGTAGTGAGACCTCTGCACAGTGTTCAGCTAAAGCTACAAGTTAGTGTAATGCGTCCTGCTCACAGTGTTCAGCTAAAACTACAAGTTAGTGTAGTGAGACCTCTGCACAGTGTTCAGCTAAAGCTACAAGTTAGTGTAGTGAGACCTCTGCACAGTATTCAGCTAAAGCTACAAGTTAGTGTAGTGCGTCCTGCTCACAGTGTTCAGCTAAAACTACCAGTTAGTGTAGTGAGACCTCTGCACAGTGTTCAGCTAAAGCTACAAGTTAGTATAGTGCGTCCTGCTCACAGTGTTCAGCTAAAACTACAAGTTAGTGTAGTGAGACCTCTGCACAGTGTTCAGCTAAAGCTACAAGTTAGTGTAATGCATCCTGCTCACAGTGTTCAGCTAAAACTACAAGTTAGTGTAGTGAGACCTCCTCACAGTGTTCAGCTAAACCCACAAGTTAGTGTAGTGCGTCCTGCTCACAGTGTTCAGCTAAAACTACAAGTTAGTGTAGTGAGACCTCTGCACAGTGTTCAGCTAAAGCTACAAGTAAGTGTAGTGCGTCCTGCTCACAGTGTTCAGCTAAAACGACAAGTTAGTGTAGTGAGACCTCTGCACAGTATTCAGCTAAAGCTACAAGTTAGTGTAGTGCGTCCTGCTCACAGTGTTCAGCTAAAACTACAAGTTAGTGTAGTGAGACCTCTGCACAGTGTTCAGCTAAAGCTACAAGTTAGTGTAGTGCGTCCTGCTCACAGTGTTCAGCTAAAACTACAAGTTAGTGTAGTGAGACCTCTGCACAGTGTTCAGCTAAAACTACAAGTTATTGTAGTATGACCTCTGCACAGTGTTCAGCTAAAGCTACAAGTTAGTGTAGTGCATCCTCCTCACAGTGTTCAGTAAAACCTACAAGTTAATGTAGTGCTTCCTCCTCACAGTGTTCAGCTAAAACTACAAGTTAGTGTAGTGCGACCTTTGCACAGTGTTCAGCTAAAGCTACAAGTTAGTGTAGTGCGTCCTCCTCACAGTGTTCAGCTAAACCTACAAGTTAGTGTAGTGCGTCCTGCTCACAGTGTTCAGTTAAACCTACAAGTTATTTTTTTGCGAGCTCTGCACAGTGTTCAGCTAAAGCTACCTGTAGAAGGTTGGTGGTGTTTTCCTGATCCTATCACTACCGCAGGCAGCTAAATAAGCTACAAGTTAGTTTTTTGCGAGCTCTGCACAGTGTTCAGCTAAAGCTACCTGTAGAAGGTTACTGGTGTTTTCATACTACAGGCAGACAGTTGATTTTGCTAGCTGCAGTATCAGTATATATATATATATATATATATATATATATATATCCCAGCTTAGTGCAGCTACAGGCCATTAGTATGTCTGGAAGGCCAACAAGGAGAGGCAGACAGTCACAAGCCAATAAAAGAGGGCAAGCAGGCTCTGTGTCTAGTGCTGGTCGTGGAGACGGTGCATCCTCCTCAGGACGTGGCCGTGGGACACGCTTGGCCTTTTTTTCGGCAGCTGGCTGTGTTGTAAAGCAATATGCGGAAGAGTTGGTTGAGTGGATGACCAAGCTGTCCTCATCCTCCTCATCCTCTCTCACCCATGCTCAGGGTACTTTGTCTGGCAAAGCAGCGGCCTCTTCCCTGAGCTCAATGTCATCAGTGACTCCTTCCCTAGCCCCACCATGTCCTCCTGAGGAGACCCTCGAACTGTTTGACCACAGTGTTTGGTACATGCTCCAGGAGGATGCCCAGCGTTTGGAAGGCTCTGATGATGATACTGAGCTAGATGAAGGCAGTAAGTGTAGTGCGTCCTGCTCACAGTGTTCAGCTAAAACTACAAGTTAGTGTAGTGAGACCTCTGCACAGTGTTCAGCTAAAGCTACAAGTTAGTGTAGTGCGTCCTGCTCACAGTGTTCAGCTAAAACTACAAGTTAGTGTAGTGAGACCTCTGCACAGTGTTCAGCTAAAGCTACAAGTTAGTATAGTGCGTCCTGCTCAAAGTGTTCAGCTAAAACTGAACACTTTTAGCTGAACACTGCACAGTGTTCAGCTAAAGCTACAAGTTAGTGTAGTGCGTCCTGCTCACAGTGTTCAGCTAAAACTACAAGTTAGTGTAGTGAGACCTCTGCACAGTGTTCAGCTAAAGCTACAAGTTAGTGTAATGCATCCTGCTCACAGTGTTCAGCTAAAACTACAAGTTAGTGTAGTGCGTCCTGCTCACAGTGTTCAGCTAAAACTACAAGTTAGTGTAGTGAGACCTCTGCACAGTGTTCAGCTAAAGCTACAAGTAAGTGTAGTGCGTCCTGCTCACAGTGTTCAGCTAAAACGACAAGTTAGTGTAGTGAGACCTCTGCACAGTATTCAGCTAAAGCTACAAGTTAGTGTAGTGCGTCCTGCTCACAGTGTTCAGCTAAAACTACAAGTTAGTGTAGTGAGACCTCTGCACAGTGTTCAGCTAAAGCTACAAGTTAGTGTAGTGCGTCCTGCTCACAGTGTTCAGCTAAAACTACAAGTTAGTGTAGTGAGACCTCTGCACAGTGTTCAGCTAAAACTACAAGTTATTGTAGTATGACCTCTGCACAGTGTTCAGCTAAAGCTACAAGTTAGTGTAGTGCATCCTCCTCACAGTGTTCAGTAAAACCTACAAGTTAATGTAGTGCTTCCTCCTCACAGTGTTCAGCTAAAACTACAAGTTAGTGTAGTGCGACCTTTGCACAGTGTCCAGCTAAAGCTACAAGTTAGTGTAGTGCGTCCTCCTCACAGTGTTCAGCTAAACCTACAAGTTAGTGTAGTGCGTCCTGCTCACAGTGTTCAGTTAAACCTACAAGTTATTTTTTTGCGAGCTCTGCACAGTGTTCAGCTAAAGCTACCTGTAGAAGGTTGGTGGTGTTTTCCTGATCCTATCACTACCGCAGGCAGCTAAATAAGCTACAAGTTAGTTTTTTGCGAGCTCTGCACAGTGTTCAGCTAAAGCTACCTGTAGAAGGTTACTGGTGTTTTCATACTACAGGCAGACAGTTGATTTTGCTAGCTGCAGTATCAGTATATATATATATATATATATATATATATATATCCCAGCTTAGTGCAGCTACAGGCCATTAGTATGTCTGGAAGGCCAACAAGGAGAGGCAGACAGTCACAAGCCAATAAAAGAGGGCAAGCAGGCTCTGTGTCTAGTGCTGGTCGTGGAGACGGTGCATCCTCCTCAGGACGTGGCCGTGGGACACGCTTGGCCTTTTTTTCGGCAGCTGGCTGTGTTGTAAAGCAATATGCGGAAGAGTTGGTTGAGTGGATGACCAAGCTGTCCTCATCCTCCTCATCCTCTCTCACCCATGCTCAGGGTACTTTGTCTGGCAAAGCAGCGGCCTCTTCCCTGAGCTCAATGTCATCAGTGACTCCTTCCCTAGCCCCACCATGTCCTCCTGAGGAGACCCTCGAACTGTTTGACCACAGTGTTTGGTACATGCTCCAGGAGGATGCCCAGCGTTTGGAAGGCTCTGATGATGATACTGAGCTAGATGAAGGCAGTAAGTGTAGTGCGTCCTGCTCACAGTGTTCAGCTAAAACTACAAGTTAGTGTAGTGAGACCTCTGCACAGTGTTCAGCTAAAGCTACAAGTTAGTGTAGTGCGTCCTGCTCACAGTGTTCAGCTAAAACTACAAGTTAGTGTAGTGAGACCTCTGCACAGTGTTCAGCTAAAGCTACAAGTTAGTAAAGTGCGTCCTGCTCAAAGTGTTCAGCTAAAACTGAACACTTTTAGCTGAACACTGCACAGTGTTCAGCTAAAGCTACAAGTTAGTGTAGTGCGTCCTGCTCACAGTGTTCAGCTAAAACTACAAGTTAGTGTAGTGAGACCTCTGCACAGTGTTCAGCTAAAGCTATAAGTTAGTGTAGTGCATCCTGCTCTGCACAGTGTTCAGCTAAAGCTCTGCAGAGTGTTCAGCAAAAGCTACAAGTTAGTGTTGTGCGTCCTGCTCACAGTGTTCAGCTAAAACTACAAGTTAGTGTAGTGAGACCTCTGCACAGTGTTCAGCTAAAGCTACAAGTTAGTGTAGTGAGACCTCTGCACAGTATTCAGCTAAAGGTACAAGTTAGTGTAGTGCGTCCTGCTCACAGTGTTCAGCTAAAACTACCAGTTAGTGTAGTGAGACCTCTGCACAGTGTTCAGCTAAAGCTACAAGTTAGTATAGTGCGTCCTGCTCACAGTGTTAAGCTAAAACTACAAGTTAGTGTAGTGAGACCTCTGCACAGTGTTCAGCTAAAGCTACAAGTTAGTGTAATGCATCCTGCTCACAGTGTTCAGCTAAAACTACAAGTTAGTGTAGTGAGACCTCCTCACAGTGTTCAGCTAAACCCACAAGTTAGAGTAGTGCGTCCTGCTCACAGTGTTCAGCTAAAACTACAAGTTAGTGTAGTGAGACCTCTGCACAGTGTTCAGCTAAAGCTACAAGTAAGTGTAGTGCGTCCTGCTCACAGTGTTCAGCTAAAACGACAAGTTAGTGTAGTGAGACCTCTGCACAGTATTCAGCTAAAGCTACAAGTTAGTGTAGTGCGTCCTGCTCACAGTGTTCAGCTAAAACTACAAGTTAGTGTAGTGAGACCTCTGCACAGTGTTCAGCTAAAGCTACAAGTTAGTGTAGTGCGTTCTGCTCACAGTGTTCAGCTAAAACTACAAGTTAGTGTAGTGAGCCCTCTGCACAGTGTTCAGCTAAAGCTACAAGTTAGTGTAATGCGTCCTGCTCACAGTGTTCAGCTAAAAGTACAAGTTAGTGTAGTGAGACCTCTGCACAGTGTTCAGCTAAAGCTACAAGTTAGTGTAATGCGTCCTGCTCACAGTGTTCAGCTAAAACTACAAGTTAGTGTAGTGAGACCTCTGCACAGTGTTCAGCTAAAGCTACAAGTTAGTGTAATGCGTCCTGCTCACAGTGTTCAGCTAAAACTACAAGTTAGTGTAGTGAGACCTCTGCACAGTGTTCAGCTAAAGCTACAAGTAAGTGTAGTGCGTCCTGCTCACAGTGTTCAGCTAAAACGACAAGTTAGTGTAGTGAGACCTCTGCACAGTATTCAGCTAAAGCTACAAGTTAGTGTTGTGCATCCTGCTCACAGTGTTCAGCTAAAACTACAAGTTAGTGTAGTGAGACCTCTGCACAGTGTTCAGCTAAAGCTACAAGTTAGTGTAATGCATCCTGCTCACAGTGTTCAGCTAAAACTACAAGTTAGTGTAGTGAGACCTCTGCACAGTGTTCAGCTAAAGCTACAAGTTAGTGTAGTGAGACCTCTGCACAGTATTCAGCTAAAGCTACAAGTTAGTGTAGTGTGTCCTGCTCACAGTGTTCAGCTAAAACTACAAGTTAGTGTAGTGAGACCTCTGCACAGTGTTCAGCTAAAGCTACAAGTTAGTATAGTGCGTCCTGCTCACAGTGTTCAGCTAAAACTACAAGTTAGTGTTGTGAGACCTTTGCACAGTGTTCAGCTAAAGCTACAAGTTAGTGTAGTGCGTCCTGCTCACAGTGTTCAGCTAAAACTACAAGTTAGTGTAGTGAGACCTCTGCACAGTGTTCAGCTAAAGCTACAAGTTAGTGTAGTGCGTCCTGCTCACAGTGTTCAGCTAAAACTACAAGTTAGTGTAGTGAGACCTCTGCACAGTGTTCAGCTAAAGCTACAAGTTAGTGTAGTGCATCCTGCTCACAGTGTTCAGCTAAAACTACAAGTTAGTGTTGTGAGACCTTTGCACAGTGTTCAGCTAAAGCTACAAGTTAGTGTAGTGCGTCCTGCTCACAGTGTTCAGCTAAAACTACAAGTTAGTGTAGTGAGCCCTCTGCACAGTGTTCAGCTAAAGCTACAAGTTAGTGTAATGCGTCCTGCTCACAGTGTTCAGCTAAAAGTACAAGTTAGTGTAGTGAGACCTCTGCACAGTGTTCAGCTAAAGCTACAAGTTAGTGTAATGCGTCCTGCTCACAGTGTTCAGCTAAAACTACAAGTTAGTTTAGTGAGACTTCTGCACAGTGTTTAGCTAAAGCTACGAGTTAGTGTAGTGCGTCCTGCTCACAGTGTTTAGCTAAAACTACAAGTTAGTGTAGTGAGACCTCTGCACAGTGTTCAGCTAAAGCTACAAGTTAGTGTAGTGAGACCTCTGCACAGTGTTCAGCTAAAGCTACAAGTTAGTGTAGTGCGTCCTGCTCACAGTGTTCAGCTAAAACTACAAGTTAGTGTAGTGAGACCTCTGCACAGTGTTCAGCTAAAGCTACAAGTTAGTGTAGTGCGTCCTGCTCACAGTGTTCAGCTAAAACT
Source organism: Lithobates clamitans (assembly GCA_037952925.1). Lineage (NCBI taxonomy): Eukaryota > Metazoa > Chordata > Amphibia > Anura > Ranidae > Lithobates > Lithobates clamitans. The sequence continues at coordinate 1,178,325 of JBBGZY010000748.1, forward strand.
ACAAGTTAGTGTAGTGAGACCTCTGCACAGTGTTCAGCTAAAGCTACAAGTTAGTATAGTGCGTCCTGCTCAAAGTGTTCAGCTAAAACTGAACACTTTTAGCTGAACACTGCACAGTGTTCAGCTAAAGCTACAAGTTAGTGTAGTGAGACCTCTGCACAGTGTTCAGCTAAAGCTATAAGTTAGTGTAGTGCATCCTGCTCTGCACAGTGTTCAGCTAAAGCTCTGCAGAGTGTTCAGCAAAAGCTACAAGTTAGTGTTGTGCGTCCTGCTCACAGTGTTCAGCTAAAACTACAAGTTAGTGTAGTGAGACCTCTGCACAGTGTTCAGCTAAAGCTACAAGTTAGTGTAATGCATCCTGCTCACAGTGTTCAGCTAAAACTACAAGTTAGTGTAGTGAGACCTCTGCACAGTGTTCAGCTAAAGCTACAAGTTAGTGTAGTGAGACCTCTGCACAGTATTCAGCTAAAGCTACAAGTTAGTGTAGTGTGTCCTGCTCACAGTGTTCAGCTAAAACTACAAGTTAGTGTAGTGAGACCTCTGCACAGTGTTCAGCTAAAGCTACAAGTTAGTATAGTGCGTCCTGCTCACAGTGTTCAGCTAAAACTACAAGTTAGTGTAGTGAGACCTCTGCACAGTGTTCAGCTAAAGCTACAAGTTAGTGTAGTGCGTCCTGCTCACAATGTTCAGCTAAAACTACAAGTTAGTCTAGTGAGACCTCTGCACAGTGTTCAGCTAAAGCTACAAGTAAGTGTAGTGCGTCCTGCTCACAGTGTTCAGCTAAAACGACAAGTTAGTGTAGTGAGACCTCTGCACAGTATTCAGCTAAATCTACAAGTTAGTGTAGTGCGTCCTGCTCACAGTGTTCAGCTAAAACTACAAGTTAGTGTAGTGAGACCTCTGCACAGTGTTCAGCTAAAGCTACAAGTTAGTGTAGTGCGTCCTGCTCACAGTGTTCAGCTAAAACTACAAGTTAGTGTAGTGAGACCTCTGCACAGTGTTCAGCTAAAACTACAAGTTATTGTAGTATGACCTCTGCACAGTGTTCAGCTAAAGCTACAAGTTAGTGTAGTGCATCCTCCTCACAGTGTTCAGTAAAACCTACAAGTTAATGTAGTGCTTCCTCCTCACAGTGTTCAGCTAAAACTACAAGTTAGTGTAGTGCGACCTTTGCACAGTGTTCAGCTAAAGCTACAAGTTAGTGTAGTGCGTCCTCCTCACAGTGTTCAGCTAAACCTACAAGTTAGTGTAGTGCGTCCTGCTCACAGTGTTCAGTTAAACCTACAAGTTATTTTTTTGCGAGCTCTGCACAGTGTTCAGCTAAAGCTACCTGTAGAAGGTTGGTGGTGTTTTCCTGATCCTATCACTACCGCAGGCAGCTAAATAAGCTACAAGTTAGTTTTTTACGAGCTCTGCACAGTGTTCAGCTAAAGCTACCTGTAGAAGGTTACTGGTGTTTTCATACTACAGGCAGACAGTTGATTTTGCTAGCTGCAGTATCAGTATATATATATATATATATATATATATATATATATATATATATATATATATATATCCCAGCTTAGTGCAGCTACAGGCCATTAGTATGTCTGGAAGGCCAACAAGGAGAGGCAGACAGTCACAAGCCAATAAAAGAGGGCAAGCAGGCTCTGTGTCTAGTGCTGGTCGTGGAGACGGTGCATCCTCCTCAGGACGTGGCCGTGGGACACGCTTGGCCTTTTTTTCGGCAGCTGGCTGTGTTGTAAAGCAATATGCGGAAGAGTTGGTTGAGTGGATGACCAAGCTGTCCTCATCCTCCTCATCCTCTCTCACCCATGCTCAGGGTACTTTGTCTGGCAAAGCAGCGGCCTCTTCCCTGAGCTCAATGTCATCAGTGACTCCTTCCCTAGCCCCACCATGTCCTCCTGAGGAGACCCTCGAACTGTTTGACCACAGTGTTTGGTACATGCTCCAGGAGGATGCCCAGCGTTTGGAAGGCTCTGATGATGATACTGAGCTAGATGAAGGCAGTAAGTGTAGTGCGTCCTGCTCACAGTGTTCAGCTAAAACTACAAGTTAGTGTAGTGAGACCTCTGCACAGTGTTCAGCTAAAGCTACAAGTTAGTGTAGTGCGTCCTGCTCACAGTGTTCAGCTAAAACTACAAGTTAGTGTAGTGAGACCTCTGCACAGTGTTCAGCTAAAGCTACAAGTTAGTATAGTGCGTCCTGCTCAAAGTGTTCAGCTAAAACTGAACACTTTTAGCTGAACACTGCACAGTGTTCAGCTAAAGCTACAAGTTAGTGTAGTGCGTCCTGCTCACAGTGTTCAGCTAAAACTACAAGTTAGTGTAGTGAGACCTCTGCACAGTGTTCAGCTAAAGCTACAAGTTAGTGTAATGCATCCTGCTCACAGTGTTCAGCTAAAACTACAAGTTAGTGTAGTGAGACCTCCTCACAGTGTTCAGCTAAACCCACAAGTTAGTGTAGTGCGTCCTGCTCACAGTGTTCAGCTAAAACTACAAGTTAGTGTAGTGAGACCTCTGCACAGTGTTCAGCTAAAGCTACAAGTAAGTGTAGTGCGTCCTGCTCACAGTGTTCAGCTAAAACGACAAGTTAGTGTAGTGAGACCTCTGCACAGTATTCAGCTAAAGCTACAAGTTAGTGTAGTGCGTCCTGCTCACAGTGTTCAGCTAAAACTACAAGTTAGTGTAGTGAGACCTCTGCACAGTGTTCAGCTAAAGCTACAAGTTAGTGTAGTGCGTCCTGCTCACAGTGTTCAGCTAAAACTACAAGTTAGTGTAGTGAGACCTCTGCACAGTGTTCAGCTAAAACTACAAGTTATTGTAGTATGACCTCTGCACAGTGTTCAGCTAAAGCTACAAGTTAGTGTAGTGCATCCTCCTCACAGTGTTCAGTAAAACCTACAAGTTAATGTAGTGCTTCCTCCTCACAGTGTTCAGCTAAAACTACAAGTTAGTGTAGTGCGACCTTTGCACAGTGTTCAGCTAAAGCTACAAGTTAGTGTAGTGCGTCCTCCTCACAGTGTTCAGCTAAACCTACAAGTTAGTGTAGTGCGTCCTGCTCACAGTGTTCAGTTAAACCTACAAGTTATTTTTTTGCGAGCTCTGCACAGTGTTCAGCTAAAGCTACCTGTAGAAGGTTGGTGGTGTTTTCCTGATCCTATCACTACCGCAGGCAGCTAAATAAGCTACAAGTTAGTTTTTTGCGAGCTCTGCACAGTGTTCAGCTAAAGCTACCTGTAGAAGGTTACTGGTGTTTTCATACTACAGGCAGACAGTTGATTTTGCTAGCTGCAGTATCAGTATATATATATATATATATATATATATCCCAGCTTAGTGCAGCTACAGGCCATTAGTATGTCTGGAAGGCCAACAAGGAGAGGCAGACAGTCACAAGCCAATAAAAGAGGGCAAGCAGGCTCTGTGTCTAGTGCTGGTCGTGGAGACGGTGCATCCTCCTCAGGACGTGGCCGTGGGACACGCTTGGCCTTTTTTTCGGCAGCTGGCTGTGTTGTAAAGCAATATGCGGAAGAGTTGGTTGAGTGGATGACCAAGCTGTCCTCATCCTCCTCATCCTCTCTCACCCATGCTCAGGGTACTTTGTCTGGCAAAGCAGCGGCCTCTTCCCTGAGCTCAATGTCATCAGTGACTCCTTCCCTAGCCCCACCATATCCTCCTGAGGAGACCCTCGAACTGTTTGACCACAGTGTTTGGTACATGCTCCAGGAGGATGCCCAGCGTTTGGAAGGCTCTGATGATGATACTGAGCTAGATGAAGGCAGTAAGTGTAGTGCGTCCTGCTCACAGTGTTCAGCTAAAACTACAAGTTAGTGTAGTGAGACCTCTGCACAGTGTTCAGCTAAAGCTACAAGTTAGTGTAGTGCGTCCTGCTCACAGTGTTCAGCTAAAACTACAAGTTAGTGTAGTGAGACCTCTGCACAGTGTTCAGCTAAAGCTACAAGTTAGTATAGTGCGTCCTGCTCAAAGTGTTCAGCTAAAACTGAACACTTTTAGCTGAACACTGCACAGTGTTCAGCTAAAGCTACAAGTTAGTGTAGTGCGTCCTGCTCACAGTGTTCAGCTAAAACTACAAGTTAGTGTAGTGAGACCTCTGCACAGTGTTCAGCTAAAGCTATAAGTTAGTGTAGTGCATCCTGCTCTGCACAGTGTTCAGCTAAAGCTCTGCAGAGTGTTCAGCAAAAGCTACAAGTTAGTGTTGTGCGTCCTGCTCACAGTGTTCAGCTAAAACTACAAGTTAGTGTAGTGAGACCTCTGCACAGTGTTCAGCTAAAGCTACAAGTTAGTGTAGTGAGACCTCTGCACAGTATTCAGCTAAAGGTACAAGTTAGTGTAGTGCGTCCTGCTCACAGTGTTCAGCTAAAACTACCAGTTAGTGTAGTGAGACCTCTGCACAGTGTTCAGCTAAAGCTACAAGTTAGTATAGTGCGTCCTGCTCACAGTGTTAAGCTAAAACTACAAGTTAGTGTAGTGAGACCTCTGCACAGTGTTCAGCTAAAGCTACAAGTTAGTGTAATGCATCCTGCTCACAGTGTTCAGCTAAAACTACAAGTTAGTGTAGTGAGACCTCCTCACAGTGTTCAGCTAAACCCACAAGTTAGAGTAGTGCGTCCTGCTCACAGTGTTCAGCTAAAACTACAAGTTAGTGTAGTGAGACCTCTGCACAGTGTTCAGCTAAAGCTACAAGTAAGTGTAGTGCGTCCTGCTCACAGTGTTCAGCTAAAACGACAAGTTAGTGTAGTGAGACCTCTGCACAGTATTCAGCTAAAGCTACAAGTTAGTGTAGTGCGTCCTGCTCACAGTGTTCAGCTAAAACTACAAGTTAGTGTAGTGAGACCTCTGCACAGTGTTCAGCTAAAGCTACAAGTTAGTGTAGTGCGTTCTGCTCACAGTGTTCAGCTAAAACTACAAGTTAGTGTAGTGAGCCCTCTGCACAGTGTTCAGCTAAAGCTACAAGTTAGTGTAATGCGTCCTGCTCACAGTGTTCAGCTAAAAGTACAAGTTAGTGTAGTGAGACCTCTGCACAGTGTTCAGCTAAAGCTACAAGTTAGTGTAATGCGTCCTGCTCACAGTGTTCAGCTAAAACTACAAGTTAGTGTAGTGAGACCTCTGCACAGTGTTCAGCTAAAGCTACAAGTTAGTGTAATGCGTCCTGCTCACAGTGTTCAGCTAAAACTACAAGTTAGTGTAGTGAGACCTCTGCACAGTGTTCAGCTAAAGCTACAAGTAAGTGTAGTGCGTCCTGCTCACAGTGTTCAGCTAAAACGACAAGTTAGTGTAGTGAGACCTCTGCACAGTATTCAGCTAAAGCTACAAGTTAGTGTTGTGCGTCCTGCTCACAGTGTTCAGCTAAAACTACAAGTTAGTGTAGTGAGACCTCTGCACAGTGTTCAGCTAAAGCTACAAGTTAGTGTAATGCATCCTGCTCACAGTGTTCAGCTAAAACTACAAGTTAGTGTAGTGAGACCTCTGCACAGTGTTCAGCTAAAGCTACAAGTTAGTGTAGTGAGACCTCTGCACAGTATTCAGCTAAAGCTACAAGTTAGTGTAGTGTGTCCTGCTCACAGTGTTCAGCTAAAACTACAAGTTAGTGTAGTGAGACCTCTGCACAGTGTTCAGCTAAAGCTACAAGTTAGTATAGTGCGTCCTGCTCACAGTGTTCAGCTAAAACTACAAGTTAGTGTTGTGAGACCTTTGCACAGTGTTTAGCTAAAGCTACAAGTTAGTGTAGTGCGTCCTGCTCACAGTGTTCAGCTAAAACTACAAGTTAGTGTAGTGAGACCTCTGCACAGTGTTCAGCTAAAGCTACAAGTTAGTGTAGTGCGTCCTGCTCACAGTGTTCAGCTAAAACTACAAGTTAGTGTAGTGAGACCTCTGCACAGTGTTCAGCTAAAGCTACAAGTTAGTGTAGTGCATCCTGCTCACAGTGTTCAGCTAAAACTACAAGTTAGTGTTGTGAGACCTTTGCACAGTGTTCAGCTAAAGCTACAAGTTAGTGTAGTGCGTCCTGCTCACAGTGTTCAGCTAAAACTACAAGTTAGTGTAGTGAGCCCTCTGCACAGTGTTCAGCTAAAGCTACAAGTTAGTGTAATGCGTCCTGCTCACAGTGTTCAGCTAAAAGTACAAGTTAGTGTAGTGAGACCTCTGCACAGTGTTCAGCTAAAGCTACAAGTTAGTGTAATGCGTCCTGCTCACAGTGTTCAGCTAAAACTACAAGTTAGTTTAGTGAGACTTCTGCACAGTGTTTAGCTAAAGCTACGAGTTAGTGTAGTGCGTCCTGCTCACAGTGTTTAGCTAAAACTACAAGTTAGTGTAGTGAGACCTCTGCACAGTGTTCAGCTAAAGCTACAAGTTAGTGTAGTGAGACCTCTGCACAGTGTTCAGCTAAAGCTACAAGTTAGTGTAGTGCGTCCTGCTCACAGTGTTCAGCTAAAACTACAAGTTAGTGTAGTGAGACCTCTGCACAGTGTTCAGCTAAAGCTACAAGTTAGTGTAGTGCGTCCTGCTCACAGTGTTCAGCTAAAACTACAAGTTAGTGTAGTGAGACCTCTGCACAGTGTTCAGCTAAAGCTACAAGTTAGTATAGTGCGTCCTGCTCAAAGTGTTCAGCTAAAACTGAACACTTTTAGCTGAACACTGCACAGTGTTCAGCTAAAGCTACAAGTTAGTGTAGTGAGACCTCTGCACAGTGTTCAGCTAAAGCTATAAGTTAGTGTAGTGCATCCTGCTCTGCACAGTGTTCAGCTAAAGCTCTGCAGAGTGTTCAGCAAAAGCTACAAGTTAGTGTTGTGCGTCCTGCTCACAGTGTTCAGCTAAAACTACAAGTTAGTGTAGTGAGACCTCTGCACAGTGTTCAGCTAAAGCTACAAGTTAGTGTAATGCATCCTGCTCACAGTGTTCAGCTAAAACTACAAGTTAGTGTAGTGAGACCTCTGCACAGTGTTCAGCTAAAGCTACAAGTTAGTGTAGTGAGACCTCTGCACAGTATTCAGCTAAAGCTACAAGTTAGTGTAGTGTGTCCTGCTCACAGTGTTCAGCTAAAACTACAAGTTAGTGTAGTGAGACCTCTGCACAGTGTTCAGCTAAAGCTACAAGTTAGTATAGTGCGTCCTGCTCACAGTGTTCAGCTAAAACTACAAGTTAGTGTAGTGAGACCTCTGCACAGTGTTCAGCTAAAGCTACAAGTTAGTGTAGTGCGTCCTGCTCACAATGTTCAGCTAAAACTACAAGTTAGTCTAGTGAGACCTCTGCACAGTGTTCAGCTAAAGCAACAAGTTAGTGTAGTGCGTCCTGCTCACAGTGTTCAGCTAAAACTACAAGTTAGTGTAGTGAGACCTCTGCACAGTGTTCAGCTAAAGCTACAAGTAAGTGTAGTGCGTCCTGCTCACAGTGTTGAGCTAAAACTACAAGTTAGTGTAGTGAGACCTCTGCACAGTATTCAGCTAAAGCTACAAGTTAGTGTAGTGCGTCCTGCTCACAGTGTTCAGCTAAAACTACAAGTTAGTGTAGTGAGACCTCTGCACAGTGTTCAGCTAAAGCTACAAGTTAGTGTAGTGCGTCCTGCTCACAGTGTTCAGCTAAAACTACAAGTTAGTGTAGTGAGACCTTTGCACAGTGTTCAGCTAAAACTACAAGTTAGTATAGTGTGACCTCTGCACAGTGTTCAGCTAAAGCTACAAGTTAGTGTAGTGCATCCTCCTCACAGTGTTCAGTTAAACCTACAAGTTAATGTATTGCTTCCTCCTCACAGTGTTCAGCTAAAACTACAAGTTAGTGTAGTGCGACCTTTGCACAGTGTTCAGCTAAAGCTACAAGTTAGTGTAGTGCGTCCTCCTCACAGTGTTCAGCTAAACCCACAAGTTAGTGTAGTGCGTCCTGCTCACAGTGTTCAGCTAAAACTACAAGTTAGTGTAGTGAGACCTCTGCACAGTGTTCAGCTAAAGCTACAAGTAAGTGTAGTGCGTCCTGCTCACAGTGTTCAGCTAAAACGACAAGTTAGTGTAGTGAGACCTCTGCACAGTATTCAGCTAAATCTACAAGTTAGTGTAGTGCGTCCTGCTCACAGTGTTCAGCTAAAACTACAAGTTAGTGTAGTGAGACCTCTGCACAGTGTTCAGCTAAAGCTACAAGTTAGTGTAGTGCGTCCTGCTCACAGTGTTCAGCTAAAACTACAAGTTAGTGTAGTGAGACCTCTGCACAGTGTTCAGCTAAAACTACAAGTTATTGTAGTATGACCTCTGCACAGTGTTCAGCTAAAGCTACAAGTTAGTGTAGTGCATCCTCCTCACAGTGTTCAGTAAAACCTACAAGTTAATGTAGTGCTTCCTCCTCACAGTGTTCAGCTAAAACTACAAGTTAGTGTAGTGCGACCTTTGCACAGTGTTCAGCTAAAGCTACAAGTTAGTGTAGTGCGTCCTCCTCACAGTGTTCAGCTAAACCTACAAGTTAGTGTAGTGCGTCCTGCTCACAGTGTTCAGTTAAACCTACAAGTTATTTTTTTGCGAGCTCTGCACAGTGTTCAGCTAAAGCTACCTGTAGAAGGTTGGTGGTGTTTTCCTGATCCTATCACTACCGCAGGCAGCTAAATAAGCTACAAGTTAGTTTTTTACGAGCTCTGCACAGTGTTCAGCTAAAGCTACCTGTAGAAGGTTACTGGTGTTTTCATACTACAGGCAGACAGTTGATTTTGCTAGCTGCAGTATCAGTATATATATATATATATATATATATATATATATATATATATATATATATATATATATATATATATATATATATCCCAGCTTAGTGCAGCTACAGGCCATTAGTATGTCTGGAAGGCCAACAAGGAGAGGCAGACAGTCACAAGCCAATAAAAGAGGGCAAGCAGGCTCTGTGTCTAGTGCTGGTCGTGGAGACGGTGCATCCTCCTCAGGACGTGGCCGTGGGACACGCTTGGCCTTTTTTTCGGCAGCTGGCTGTGTTGTAAAGCAATATGCGGAAGAGTTGGTTGAGTGGATGACCAAGCTGTCCTCATCCTCCTCATCCTCTCTCACCCATGCTCAGGGTACTTTGTCTGGCAAAGCAGCGGCCTCTTCCCTGAGCTCAATGTCATCAGTGACTCCTTCCCTAGCCCCACCATGTCCTCCTGAGGAGACCCTCGAACTGTTTGACCACAGTGTTTGGTACATGCTCCAGGAGGATGCCCAGCGTTTGGAAGGCTCTGATGATGATACTGAGCTAGATGAAGGCAGTAACGTGAGCACGGACAGAGGGGGTGCCCAAGAAGGACAGCAATCTGGCAGTCATGCTCCCCCTGCTGCAGCATACTGCCAGATTTGCTCCAGTGATGAGGAGGGTGGGGATGATGAGGTCACTCACTCAACGTGGGTTCCTGATAGGAGAGAGGAAGAGGAGGAGGAGGCACATCTCCAACGAGGCAGGATGCCCTCCAGGGGCCAGCCTAAGGGCAGCACACTGACTGCATCACACCCCAAAGCTCTGCATGTGCAGGGCGCTGCAGTCTCTGCGCGTTATTCAAAAAGTTCTTTGGTGTGGGCCTTTTTTGAGATGAGTGCATCAGATCGCACTGCTGCTATTTGCAACATATGTCTCAAGCGTATCTCACGTGGCAAAACATCTCCCGCTTGGGTACCACATGCTTGACCAGACATATGTTGACCTGCCATGCAGTTCGTTGGCAAGCGTATCTAAAAAACCCACACCAAAGAACAAAGAGGACCTCTCCTTGCTCCTCATCAGCTGAGATCTCCAACCCCACTATACCTTCAGTCCTCTCTGAGACCTGCAGAGAGGAATGAAGGTGTAGAATTAGGTGTGTCACAGCCAAGTACTTGTGGGCAATCTGCTTTCGGTACACCGACGTCAGATTGTACCAGGCAAATTTCCCTGCCCCAGCTGCTGCACCGCCAAAAGAAGTTTGCTCCCAGCCATCCACATGCCCAGCGGTTGAATGCTAGCTTGGCAAAATTGCTAGCACCTCAACTGCTGCCTTTTCAGTTAGTAGACTCTGCCCCCTTCCGTGAGTTTGTGGAATGTGCGGTTCCTCAGTGGCAGGTACTCAAACACCACTTTTTCTCACTGAAGGCGATTCCGGCTCTCTACCGGCATGTGGAAGGCAATGTCCATGCCTCGCTGGACAGGGCGGTCAGCGGTAAGGTGCATATTACTGCTGACTCATGGTCCAGCAGGCATGGACAGGGACGTTACCTAAGTTTCACGGCGCATTGGGTGACTCTGCTGGCAGCTGGGAAGGATGCAGGACAAGGTGCAGTAGTGTTGGAGGTTGTTCCGCCACCACGCCTCCAAAATGCCACTACTAATGATTGTAACACACCTCTCTCCTCCACCCCCTCCTCTTCTTCTTCCTCCATGGCCTCTTCCTGTGCTTTGTCCTCGGAACCAGCGGTGCTCCGTAGGCGTTCAAGGGGCTACGCATGTACGCAGGCCAAAAGATGCCATGCGGTGCTTGAGCTGGTGTGCTTGGGGGACAGGAGCCACACTGGGGCAGAGGATCTGTCAGCTCCGCAGGGGCAGGTTCAGAGGTGGTTGATGCCACGCCAACTTAAGGCAGGAATGGTGGTTTGCGACAATGGCACCAACCTCCTCTCTGCCCTCCGACAGGGACAAATGACCCATGTGCCCTGTTTGGCTCACGTCCTTAACTTGGTGGTGCAGCTGTTCTTGGGCAGGTACCCGGGCTGGATGTCCTGAGGCAGGCCAGGAAAGTCTGTGTGCATTTCCGCCTGTCATATAATGCCAGTGCTCGGCTGTCGGACCTCCAAAAGGAGTTTAACCTGCCCAAGAACCGCCTAATCTGTGACATGCCCACCAGGTGGAACTCAACGTTGGCCATGCTGCAGCGGCTGCACATGCAGCAGAGGTAAAATTCCACTTCCAATAATAACAGTGAATATTCATAATAAATGAAATAAAACTAAACTAATCCCACATAAATGTGCTGATAAAAAACGTAAAGTGGTAAAATAAGAGATAAGATTCCACTTCTAAAAATAACAGTGAATATTCATTATTAAATTAAGTTCAACTGAACTAATCCCACATAAGTGTGCTAATGGAAAATGCACAGTAATGAACCTTGCTGTGTATGTGCTTTAACACAGCTATAAGCCCCTTATAATAAATATATTAGGTGAAATATAATTAAGTAAAACAAATGAAATCAGAATATATATGTCATGCTTCCATGAGGTTTCTCCAAAATTATAAATACAAATGTGTAGAAAATTGTATAGACAAAAATCCTCCTTTGCCTACAAAACCTTCATGTGCAGTGTGGCTAATCATCAAGTGTTATAACATTAAGCCAAAACAGTGTCAATTAACTCGTGACAATGTTGAAACAAAGAAACAAAGTGATGGTGAAAAAAGAATAAAATGTTACTTCTAACTCCTTGCGCTTTTTCTTCATTATTAATCACTTCTCCTCTCAGATTCCAGACATATAGGGAGAAAAAATTAACAATCCATTGCGCAGAGATTAATGATTCATTGGATAATAAACTTAAGATAGGGTTTTCTCACTCACAGACTCATTCTGGATGGGATCGCTTTTAGATTGATCAGGCTGCAAACAAGAGCTCAGCGGCACAGCTCTCCCTTCACCGCCGCCAATTCACACACTGCAGATGCTGGACGTCACAGGCTCCTCCTACATGTTACGTCACTGCCACGTGACTTTTTCAAGATAGTAACACTTGATGATTAGCCACACTCCACATGAAGGTTTTGTAGGCAAAGGAGGATTTTTGTCTATACAATTTTCTACACATTTGTATTTATAATTTTGGAGAAACCTCATGGAAGCATTATATATATATTCTGATTTCATTTGTTTTACTTAATTAGATTTCACCTAATATATTTATTATAAAGGGCTTATAGCTGTGTTAAAGCACATACACAGCAAGGCTCATTACTGTGTGTTTCCCATTAGCACACGTATGTGGGATTAGTTCAGTTGAACTTAATTTAATAATGAATATTCACTGTTATTTTTAGAAGTGGAATCTTATCTCTTATTTTACCACCTTACATTTTTTATCAACACATTTATGTGGGATTAGTTTAGTTTTATTTCATTTATTTATGAATATTCACTGTTATTATTGGAAGTGGAATTTTACCTTTTATTTTACCACTCTTATTTTTACCACCCTTATGGGAATTTATTGTTACTACTAGAAGCATATTTTTACTCTTGATTTTTTATGGGAATATGAGGATAATACAAGCGCAACTGACCATTCTTACTATTTATTGATTTTAACACACACTTAGTTGCAGCTATATTATTTGGTCATCTCATATTAACCATTTGGTCCTCATAGTATTAAAATTGCTACCATGTCAGCGCTTGAGCTATCTTATATACATGCAGCAGAGGGACATCAATGAGTACCTGTACGACTATGGCACCAGGACAGGGTCAGGGGAGCTTGTTTTTTTTTTCCCCATGCCAGTGGGCCATGATCAGGGATGCATGCACTGTCCTGTCACCATTTGAGGAGGCCACGAGGATGGTGAGCAGTGACAGTGCATGCATCAGTGACACTGTCCCCCTTGTCCACCTGTTGGAGCACACGCTGCGTGGAATAATGGATAGGGCAGAGGCAGAACAAAGGCAGGAAGAGGAGGACTTCCTTAGCTCTCAAGGCCCCCTTTATCCAGACAGTGTTCCTGCGTGCCCGCCGATCACACCGGAAGAGGACGAGAAGGAGGATTGTGTCAGTATGGAGGTGGAGCCTGGCACTCAGCATCAGCAGCAGTCTTTAAGGGATCAGTCCCAAGAAACACATGGACTTGTACATGGCTGGGAGGAGGTGGCTGCAGACCATGTCATCCTTAGTGACCCAGAGGACTCCGGACTGAATGCCTCAGCAAACCTATGCTGCATGGCCTCCCTGAACCTGCAAAGCCTGCGTAAGGATCCTCATATTCGTGGTATCAAGGAGAAGGACCAATACTGGCTGGCAACCCTCCTTGATCCACGTTACAAGGGTAAGGTTGCAGACCTTATCTTGCCGTTGCAGAAGGAGCAGAGGATGAAACATCTTCGGGAGGCCTTGCAGAAAGGTTTGTGCAACGTGTTCCCAGAGACTGGGAGGTTACAAACTCCTGTTTCTGGACAACATGTTGCTGAGGCTTCGGTCAGTCAAAGAAGGAGCAGTGGATAAGGTGGCCGTCTAACCGATGTGTTCAGACAATTTTTTAGTCCTCAGCCCCAAGGTATGATCGGTTCCAGCAACCATCGCCAGCGTCTGTTTCACATGGTGCAGGAATACCTAGGGGCAAGATCTGACTTGGACACCTTTCCCACCGAAAATCCTCTGGGTTACTGGGTCTTGAGGATGGATCACTGGCCAGAGCTTGCACAGTATGCAATTGAGCTACTGGCCTGTCCTGCATCCAGTGTTCTTTCGGAACGCACATTCAGTGCTGCTGGAGGCTTTGTAACCGATCACAGGGTGCGTCTGTCCACCGACTCGGTCGATCGACTGACCTTCATAAAAATGAATCAGTCTTGGATCACCACCAGCTACCAAGCACCTGATGCTGATGTAACCGAATAATTTTTTTTGAAATCTCAGATCCCTTCAAAGACTGCCTATGCTGATGCTGAGTGACTATCCTGAGTAATTATCCTCTTCCTCCTCAATGATCATGCTGATAGCTTGTAAGAACATTTTTGGTTCTGGGCGCTGTCACCAGTGCCTAAGGCCCAATTTTTCAGCCCCTGTTTAACAGGGGCGTGTAATTACAATTTTTGATGCAATACTTTGCAGCAGGGCTCGTTCCTGCATTCCAACTAGAGTATCTGTGAGGGGTTGCAGTGTTGTGGCACCAGCACCAGTGCCTAAGGCCTAATTTTCCAGCCCCTGTTTAACAGGGGCATGTAATTACAATTTTTGATGCAATACTTTGCAGCAGGGCTCGTTCCTGCATTCCAACTAGAGTATCTGTGAGGGGTTGCAGTGTTGTGGCACCAGCACCAGTGCCTAAGGCCTAATTTTTCAGCCCCTGTTCAACAGGGGCATGTAATTACAATTCTTGATCTAATATTTCACAGCAGGGCCCATTTCTGTGCCCACCAAGAGCGAGTGAGGACTTACAGTGTTGTGGCACCAGCACCACCACCACCACCAAAGGCCCAATTTTTCTGCCCCTGTTCAACAGGGGCATGTAATTACAATTCTTGATCTAATATTTCACAGCAGGGCCCTGCGAGGGCTTACAGTGTTGTGGCCACAACAACACCTAAGGCCCAAATTTCTGCTGAGTATATAGGGCAGGCCCCTACTTTCAAACATCCAACTTACAAAGGACTCCTACTTGCAAACGGAAGGAGACAACAGGAAGTGAGATGAAATCTACCTCTAGTAAGGGAAATTCTCTCCTGTAAGAGTTAATATGGGAAAAAACATTTCTCCTTTCCACTGATGCTTTATCACCAATCCTTGTTTCACAAAAAAAAAAAATTTTCAAAAAACATTTGGACAAAAAGTGAGGTGAAATCTTCTGAAGAGGAGCACAGACAGCAAAACAAATGTCACAGGGGTGATAACCCTTCCCTATGTTTTCCAAAAAGCTTAAAAAATATTTTTTGGCTGGAGCTAAACACGTTAAAAATGTACCCGTTCAAAATTACAAACAGATTCTACTTAACAACAAACCTACAGTCCCTGTCTTGTTTGCACCGCCTGTATACTGCTGTTCAGAGTATATAGGGCCTGGTGGCCCCACACCTTTCCTTTTTTTAATTTGGGTGCGGGGTTCCCCTTAATATCCATACAAGACCCAAAGGGCCTGGTAATGGACTGGGGGGTACCCATGCCGTTTGTCTCACTGATTTTCATCCATATTGCCAGGACCCGACATTGCATTAAACCCGCAAGCAGTTTTAAATGACTTTTTTCCTTTGAAAATGACATTTTGTGCATGGACTAAGCACGGGAAACACGTGCCACTTTACAGGCATACTATAGACCAGTGTTTCTCAACTCCAGTCCTCAAGGCGCCCCAACAGGTCATGTTTTCAGGATTTCCCTAAGATGAAATGGCTGTGGTAATTACTAAGGCAGTGAAACTGATCAAATCACCTGTGCAAAATAATGGAAAGCCTGAAAACATGACCTGTTGGGGCGCCTTGAGGACTGGAGTTGAGAAACACTGCTATAGACACCCCCCAGGTACGATATTTAAAGGAATATTTCACTTTTTTTTTTACTTTAAGCATCATTAAAATCACTGTTCCCAAAAAAACGGCCGTTTTTAAAAGGTTTTTTTGCATTGATACATGTCCCCTGGGGCAGGACCCGGGTCCCCAAACCCTTTTTAGGACAATACCATGCAAATTAGCCTTTAAAATTAGCACTTTTGATTTCGAACATTCGAGTCCTATAGACGTCAATGGGGTTCTAACGTTCGTGCAAATTTTCGGTCTGTTCGCAGGTTCTGGTGCGAACCGAACTGCGGGGTGTTTGGCTCATCCCTACCGCCAGGAAGGTTAGTGGACTCTGGAGACCAATTCTGTGGGTTACCGTCCTTTCTGGTCATATCAGTCAGGGGTTTGACCAGAGACGAGAAGTTATGAATAAACTTCCTATAATAATTGGCAAAGCCAAAAAAACGCTAAAATGGTCGTAAACCCACCGGTCGGGGCCACTGTAGTACTGCCAAAAGTTTCTCTGGGTCCATTGAAAACGAGCAGTGGAAATGACATAACCCAGGAATTTAACCCGTTCACAATGAAACTCGCACTTCTCCAATTTGCAATACAGGTTATTATCTCTCAACCTCTGCAGCACACGGTGGACATCCACCTAGGGAATTAGAAAATATGAGGATATCCTCGCGATAAACCACCACACATAGCTGGAACAATTCTTGGAGGACATGGTTGATAAATTAATGGAAAACTTCCGGAGCGTTTCAAAGACCAAACGGCATAACTAGGTATTCATAATGGCCAAACCTGGTATTAAACGCAGTTTTGCATTTGTCGCCCTCCTTGATCCTCACGAGATTGTATGCCCCTCGCAAATCAAGCCTCGTAAAAAATGTTGCTCCCTTGAGGTGGTCAAATAACTCCGTAATCAAAGGAATCGGATACATGTTCTTAATCGTAAAGCAATTGAGACCTTTTTAATCAATACAAGGTCTCAGTTCACCACTCTTCTTTTTCACAAAGAAGAAACCAGCACCAGCAAGAAAGGAGGATCTACGGATGAATCCTCGAGAAAGTGCGTCAGCCACATACTCCTCCATGGGTTTGTCCTCCAAGACAGAGGGTAGACCCGACCACGAGGGGGTATGGCACCTGGTTGAAGGTCAATTGTCAAATCATACGACCGGTGTGGAGGCCAACTACAGGCTTGACCTTTGTCAAAGACATTGCAAACTTTGCGGTACTCCTCCAGCAAGGCGGAGAGTGAAGGGGTGCACAAGAACTTAGCTACTTTCAGAAAACATGTCTCCCTGCATTGTGGCGACCAGGAAAGAACCTCAGCACGAAGCCAATCAAGAGAGGGGTTGTGCCTCTGTAACCAAGGATAACCAATAACCACCGAAAAATGAGGTGAGGAAATTACTTGGAATTGGATTATCTCACAGTGCAGAGCCCCCGCGACCATGGTCCACGGGGCAGTCTCATGAGTCACCTGGGCAGACTGAAGAGGTTTCCCATCAATAGCCTCAATGGCAAGTGGAGTGGCACGCAGCTGCAGCGGAATTGAGTGCTTGGACACAAAGGCACCATCTATGAACAGGCCTGCAGTCCCAGAGTCGATTAGAGCCAGTATTTCCATGGACGACTCGGACAAAGAAAGCGTAACCAGTACCAGGGGATTTTCCTTCTGAATAACTGGGGACGTAACAATGCCACCTAAGGTCTGTCCCCTACAGGACCTCATGTGCCAGCGTTACCCGGACGGGTAGGACAAGTATGGGAGGTGAGAGAGGCAAGGGTGGGACTGCAAAGCTCGGAGCCAAATATACAGGATGCTTCTGCAAGCACTCCTTAAAGAAGGGTTTCTCTGTAGTCAATGAGGATAGCAAACGTGATCAACTTCTACAGCTCCGTGGGTATGTCTCCGGCTGATATCTCATCTTTGATGTGATCCGAGAGACCATGAGAAAAAGCAGCCACGAGGGCCTCATTATTCCAAGCAACCTCTGCTGCCAGAGTATGGAACTCAATAGTGTAATTGGCGATGGTTCTCGTACCCTGTTTGACGGACATCAGGCCTTTGGCAGCAGGCGTGGGGCATGCGGGAACATCAAATACCCTCTTAAAGGAAGCCACAAACTCTGGGTAACTCTGGACAATGAGTTTTTGCATCTTCCATAGAGGGTTTGCCCAGGCCAAGGCTCTCTCAGAAAGCAAAGATATCATGAAGCCTACTTTGCTTCTGTCTGTGGGAAACGCCTGGGGCAGCATCTCAAAGTAAATCTCAACCTGGTTGAGAAACCCTCTGCATTGAACTGGATCACCCCAGAATTTCTAGGAAAGCAGAGCGGAACCAGACATACCTCTTATAGAGGTAATATTCGAGGCAGGTGCCGGCGCCGAGACTGGAGCAACAACATGGACGGCAAACAACACAGGTTGTACTGAAGCAGTCACACTGGGAGGTTCCAGATTCAGGAGCGTCTGTAACGCTATGGTACACTAATCCATTGCGGTGATCCTGCTCATCCAAACTGGAAAAAATATTACCAACTAGAGGATTGTACTTGATCACCCCAGAATTGCTGGGGAAGAGGAGCAGAACCAGACATAACTCTTATAGAGGTAATATTTGAGGCAGGTGCCGGCGCCGAGACCGGAACAGCAGCATGGACGGCAAAAAACATAGGTTGTATTGAAGCAACCACACTGGGAGGTTCCAGATTCAGGAGCGTCTGTAATGCTATGGCAAACTAATCCATGCGGTGATCTTGCTCATCCAATCTGGAAAAAATATTACCAACTAGTGGATTGCCTCCAACTTAAGGATTCATGGCCTTTGTGTCAGGGCTGGGCTCAGCCCTTCCTAGTCTGAGCTGGCCGCTCAGGTGTCGGCTAATTGCCAGCTCCTATCTCTCCACAGTTACTCAGCTGTTGATGATATCCTGCTCATTAGTCCTGCCTACTTAAGCCGTCCAGTCCAGAGGAGCTCTGCCTTCTCCTTGGTCACATCACAGAAACTATCTCCTGTGATCCTGTTCAAGACTTCCATTGCTGACATCCCTTCTGGCTCCAAATTCTGCTTGCTCCACTTGTTCCACTACACTGATTCCTGACTTTACTGTACTTCTGTCTTGTCCTGATTTAATGGTTTCTGACAGTAGGTGAAGGCCATGAATTCAGAAGATGCAGTCAATCCACTTGTTGGTAATATTTTTTCCAGATTGGATGAACTGGATCACCACATGGATCAGTTTGCCATGGCGTTACAAACGCTCCTGAGTCACAAGGCTTACCTGGAATATTCCACTGTGGCCGCCCCGGTATAACCTATGTTGCAGGCCGACCCTGCTGCTGCTCCAGTCTCTGTGCTGGCATCTGCCTCGACTATTACCTCTATAAGAGGTATGTTTGGTTCCACTCCACTTCCCCAGCGGTTTGGGGGCAATCCATTCCAATGCAGAGGGTTTCTCAACCAGGTTGAGATATACTTTGAGATGCTTCCCCAGGCGTTTCCCACGGACAGAAGCAAAGTAGGTTTCTTGATATATTTGCTTTCTGACAGAGCCTTGGCCTGGGAAAACCCCCTATGGTAGATGCAAAATCCTGTTATCTTGAGCTACCCTATGTTTGTGGCTTCGTTTAAAAGTACGTTTAAAAGTACGAGAACTGTTGCCGACTACGCCAGCAGAGGTTACGTGGAACAATGAGGCCCTCGTGGCTGCTTTTTCTCATGGTCTCTCGGATACCATCTAGGATGAGATAGCAGCCCGAGATATACCCACTGAGCTGGATAAGTTGGTCACATTTGCCATCCTCATTGACTCCAGACTCAGAGAAAGACTCTCTTTTAAGGAGCACTTGCGGAAGCCTCCTGTATGTTTGTCTCCAGGCTTTGCAAGCCCACCCATACCTCCCTCGCCTCCCATGCCTCCTGGTACCAAGTCGGTCAGTGAAGGTGAACCCTTGTACTTGGGTTTCACATATCTCTCTGCGGATGAGAGAGCCTTTAGGAGGAGGGAGAGAGATGGTGCCTTTATTGTGGCCAGGCAAGTCACTTTTTGAAGTCTTTTCCTACCCATCCAGGGAATGCCTGAACCTTGAGGTTCTGTCATGAACAGACCTTAGGTGGCGTTGTTTCATCCCCAGTTATCCAGAACGATAAGCCCCTGGTTTCGGTCACCTTTTCTTGGGCTGAGTTGTCTGTCGGAATACAGGCTCTAATCAACTCTGCGGCTGCAGGCCTGTTCATTGATGCTGCCTTTGTATCGAAGCACTCAATTCCACTACAGCTGCGTGATTCTCCACTCGCCATTGAGGCTCTTGACGGGAGACCTCTACAGCCTGCCCATGTGTCTCATGAGACAGTTTCGTTGTCCATGGCCATAGGGGCTCTTCACCATGAGATAATCTAATTCCAAGTTATTGCCTCACCTAAGTTTCCGCTGGTTATTGGTTATCCTTGGTTACAGAGGCACATCCTGATCCTACGTTACCTTTTTTACCTTGAGGTTGATGCTTCTGAGATTGGTGTTGGCGCCCTTCTTTCTCAACGCCCTACCTCTGAGAGCGCTATGCATCCTTGTGGCTAATTTTCCAAGAATTTTTCACCTGCAGAGTGCAATTACGAGATTGGTGACAGAGAGCTGTTGGCGATCATTTTAGCCCTGAAAGAATGGAGACATCTCCTCGAAGGTACCACTGTGCTGGTTCTTATTCTTACTGACCTTAGGAATCTCACATTCTTGTCTGAGGCTTGTCACGATGGTTTTCCTCCACTCCAGGTTGGAGTCAGTTCCGGTTCCTGTGATTCCTCCTGATCGAATTCTGGTTAGGTTCGCACCAGTCTCACTTCTCCTTTGGGTGACAAAATTCTTGCTGCTCAGGTCCATGCTCCTCCTGAGAAACCTTGTGACTGCTGCTTTGTCCCAGAGAGTCTCCGTACTGCCGTGCTCCAGACTTACCATTCTCCCAAGGCTGCTGGACACCCTGGGAAGAATCAACTCTTTTGGGCCATTTCCCAACAATTCTGGTGGCCTAGTCTACGTGCTGATGTAACTGCCTTCATAGCTGCCTGTTCCGTGTGTGCTCAGAGTAAGACGACTCCATGACACCTTCCAGTGGGCCTCCTACAACCCATACCCAATGGAGAGAGGCCCTGGACCCACCTGTCTATGGATTTCTTTGTGGACTTACCCAACTCCGAGGGCAACACAGTTATCCTTATGGTGGTTGACCGGTTCTCAAAGATTTGTCATTGTATTCTACTTAAGAAGTTGCCCACTTCTAAGGAACTGGCTTCCATTTTTGCTCCAGAGATTTTTCGCTTACATGGGCTACCCAAGGTGATTGTCTCGGACAGAGGTAGTCAGTTTTTGTCCCAGTTCTGGCAAGCCTTTTGTGCACGGTTGGGAATTCAGCTTGCTTTCTCCTCTGCGTATCACCCGCAGTCTAATGGGGCCGCAGAACAAGCCAATCAGTCCTTGGAGCAATTCCTACCTTGCTATATTTCTGACCATCATAACAACTGATCAGACCTATTATCATGGGCAGAGTTTGCTCACAACAGTGCCTTGAATTCTGCTTCCTGATTGTCCCCGTTTATGGCGAATTATGGTTTCCAACCTTCCATGTTGCCTGACTTGTTTGTTCCGCAGAATATTCCTGCCTTAGAGGAACATCTCCGTGGTCTTTGTTCCACTTGGGCTCAAGTCCATGAGGCTTTGTGACATGCTAATGATAGGTACAGACTCCATGCTGACCACTTATGCCTGCCTGCGCCTTCCTACCAGGTTGGGGACAGGGTCTGGCTGTCATCTCGCAACCTCTGACTTCATGTTCCCTCACTGAAGTTCGCACCTCGGTTTATTGGGCCTTTCTGTATTCTTCGCAGGATTAACCCAGTGGCTTACGCATTAGACCTTCCCTTTAATATGCGTATTTCGAATGTATTTTATGTCTCCTTATTAAAACCTTTGGTCTGCAACCACTTTACCACCTCTGTACCACGTTCTCACCCTGTACAGTTTGAGAACCATGAGGAGTATGAAGTACAGTCCATTGTTGACTCCCATAGGTTCCGTAGGTGCATACAGTATTTGGTGCATTGGAAAGGGTACAGTCCGGAGGAACGCTCTTCGGTCTCATCCTCGGACATACATGCCCCTGTCCTTCTCCGTGATTTCCATAGACATTTTCCCCTCAAGCCTGGGGGTCCTCCGAGGGGGAGGGGTCGTTGAGGAGGGGGTACTGTCAGGGCTGGGCTCAGCACTTCCTTCTTTGAGCTGGCCGCTCATGTGTCGGCTAATTGCCAGTTCCTATCTCTCCACAGTTACTCAGCTGTTGATGATATCCTGCTCATCAATCCTGCCTACTTAAGCCGTCTAGTCTATAGGAGCTCTGCCTTCGCCTTGGTCAAATCACAGATCACTATCTCCTGCGATCCTGTTCAAGACTTGCTTTGCTGACATCCCTTCTGCCTCCAGATCCTGCTTGCTGTTCCACTACACCGATCCCTGACTCCTGGCTTGACTGACTATCCATTCCGGTTACTGAACTTTGGCTATGTTTTGAATACGTTTGTTCTTTTTACTTTTATTATTAAACAAGTGTGATTTAACTGTACTTTTGTCTCAGCCTGATTTCATGGTTTCTGACACTTTGCCTACTGTCAGGAACCATAAATCAGACTGAGACAGAAGTGCAGTAAAAATCACACTATTTAATAAAATGCTAAAATGGTATTAACAGAGCAAACGTAGTCAAAACATAGCCAGAGTTCGGTAACCAGGACGGGTAGTCAGAACAAGCCAGAGAAACAGGCGTCCAGAGATCAGCGATGTTGGGTGCAGCAAACAGGATCAGGCACTAGAAGGGAAGTCAGCCAAGCAAAAGTCTTTCACAGGAAAACACAGCAGAGAGGGTCCGCATATGTTGACCAAGGCAAAGGCACTGAAGATCTGATCCAAGGAGTTTATATAACCAACAGCTCTAGCTGATGAAATGAAGATCAGGTTAGTTACTGTGGAAGGAAGAGACTTTGGCAATTAACAGAAAGCTGAGCACAGAGCTCTGAGAAGGAACGGCTGAGCCCAGACCTGGCACCCTGCTGTCGTGGTCAGTATACACGTCCTTTTCCTGTGTAAAAATTGAGGAGAAGAAAGCATTTAGTACAGTTAACTTATCTGTGTCATCTGCAACCATCCTCCCATCATTGTCAATCAATGTGGACACTGTGCTCTGATTTCGTTTTTTTACTGTTGATATATCTAAAGAAATCCTTGGGATTTTTTTACTCTCCTCTGCTATGTGTCTCTTGTAGTCCTTTTTAGCCACCCTGATTTCATTCTTATACTACTTATTGCATTCCTTGTAGTTTTGGAATGCTGATAATGCCCCATCCACTTTGTTATTTTTCTTAAAGGCCATTTTTTCTCTCTAAAAATAATTTTTACATCAGAGTTTCTGTTATGATCTTTGAGGATTTTTGAGGATGCATTACTTCACATTGCATGCAGCTAGAGAGGTGAGGAATGGCCTAAGTGCATGCAAATACTTTCATAATACTTTCATATCCATAGTCTAGGCACAGGTGCACTTAAAAGCTGGTCATACACTGTAGAACAACAAAATACTAGCAGGTTCCTTCCTGCACATAAATGAGGTTGCTGGAGGAATCACTCTGTTGGGACATTATCATGTTACACATGCACTGTTGTTTGCCTTTAAATTATTTTGTCTCTATATTACTCTCTAGCTAGGACA
Source organism: Lithobates clamitans (assembly GCA_037952925.1). Lineage (NCBI taxonomy): Eukaryota > Metazoa > Chordata > Amphibia > Anura > Ranidae > Lithobates > Lithobates clamitans. The sequence goes on from JBBGZY010000748.1 coordinate 1,201,299, forward strand.
TGCTCTGTGTAGTTAGTCCCACACTTATTTTGAATGCTTAGCCATTCACAACATGTACTGTATTTTGCTGGAGCTACACACACTATGATTTTTTTTACCTATCTGATGTATATTTGTGAAGAGCTGCATTAGTGTTTGAGTAAGGCTTTCTATGATCTGCAGGCTGTCATTTGGATCAAGTCACTGTCTGCCAAGCTACTGGACTGTAAATGAAGCTATCTTGCCACAACTGGATCCATTATAGAGATCACATTTTCAGTGCTTGGATTGCAGAAGCAGAACATCCAAAAAATCATCTATAGCACTGCAATACACTGTGAAATGGGATATCACCCAGGATATGGAGCAGCTAAGAAAAGTGCAGCTATTGTCCTACAAGCCTGTACATGACTGTATGTGAATGACAGCAGCCTACAGTCTACAGCCTACAAATAGCAATATTCCATTTTTTTTTCATGGGACTGTTATATAGGTCAACGTGTGCTTATAGTAATTTCTCAAACCAGTGTGCCAGAAAGCAGTCTGTGCTCCACAAACACACACAGAGCTAAGCAACTGATAAACATTTCATTACAGTATCAGATATGGAGATCGCACTCTAAGTGCTTAGAAAGCAGAAGCCGAACAGACATTGAATTCTCTGATTAGCTGCTAATGCTGTCTGATAAAAAGTTTCCAACATATCTTGTCAACAAAAGTTGATCAAGATATGTTGGAAACTTTTTATCAGACAGCATAAAAGTTGATCAAAACTGACTGTATTGTAATGCTGATTTGTTTAATAAAAACGTTTCTTTTAAAAACAAAAGTTGATCAAATGATTGCCAGATATTGATCAAAATTCAGCCAGTCTCTGCTTACATAATAGGCGAGGTTGAAAAAAGACACAAGTCCATCAAGTCCAACCTATGTGTGTGATTTTATGTCAGTATTACATTGTATATCCCTGTATGTTGTGGTCATTCAGGTGCTTATCTAATCGTTTTTTTTAAATTATCGATGCTCCCCACTGAAGGGAATTCCACATCCTATCCACTCTTATGCCCCATACACACGGTTGGATTTTCCGACGGAAAATGTGCGATCGGAGCGTGTTGTCGGAAATTCCAACCGTGTGTGGGCTCTATCGGACTTTTTCCATCGGATTTTCCAACACACAAAGTTTGAGAGCAGGCTATAAAATTTTCCGACAACAAAATCCGTTGTCGGAATTTCCGATCGTGTGTACACAAATCCGACGCACAAAGTGCCACGCATGCTCAGAATAAATAAAGAGATGAAAGCTATTGGCTGAGCCCCGTTTATAGTCCCGACGTACATGTTTTATGTCACCGCGTTTAGAACGATCGGATTTTCCGAAAACTTTGTGCGACCGTGTGTATGCAAGACAAGTTTGAGCCAACATCCGTCGGAAAAAATCCTAGGATTTTGTTGTCGGAATGTCCGATCAATGTCCGACCATGTGTACGGGGCATTACAGTAAAGAACCCTCTATTAAGGTTAAACCGCTTTTCTTCAAATTTTAGTGAATGACCGCGTATCTTATTAAATTCCGTTACGCAGAAAAGTTTTATCCCTATTGTGGGGTCACCAGTATGGCATTCGTACATTGAAATCATATCACCTTTCAAGTGTCTCTTCTCCAGAAAGAATACGTTCAGTGCTGATAACCTTTCCTCATAATTAATGTCCTCCAGACCCTTTATTAGTTTTGTTGCCCTTCTCTGGACTCTCTTCCTTTCCAGCACATCCTTCCTGAGGACTGGTGCCCAGAACCCTTTTTAAAAGCCCCTCTAACTTTTCGACCATCTTCACTCCCAGCAGATCTGCACTTTCCTTATTTAGGTGCAGTCCGTCCATTCTAAAGCACTTATGACCAACTGAGAAGTCGGCCCAGTTCTCCAAGAACCCAAACCCCTCCTTACTACACCAGCTCCTCGGCCACTTGTTTACTTCCCTAATCTCCCTCTGCTTTTCTGGTGTGGCTCGAGGTACCGGTAGTATATCTGAGAATACTACCTTGGAGGTCCTTTTCCTCAATTTAGCCCTTAAGTCCCTAAAATCATTTTTAGGACACTCCAACTTCCTCTGTCAATGTGCACCAGGACAGCCGAGTCTTCCCCAGCTCCTGCTTTTAATCTGTCCGCCAGATCCGTCATGTGCCAAACCCGAGCGCCCGGTAGACAACATACAGTTTGGCGCTGCAGGTCTTTGTGACAGATTTCCCTCTCTGTCCTTCTAAGAATAGAGTTCCCTACCACCAGGATCTGTCTTTCCTTAATCTTGGCTTTACTCCCCCCCTGGCAGCTAGGGGAGTCACTCAGCTCCAGCAGTGCTGGTCCTTGACTGGTTTCACCAATGTCACTCAACAGGGCGTACTTATTAGGATGTCCTAGCCCAGGACCGGCCTCTCTGGCACTTTCCCATCTACCCTTCCTGACTTTCACCCATCTACTCTGCTTTGGTACCTGCCCCTCTTTATCTCCACTGCCTCTGTGCTGGCCCTTGCTGGGTACGATCCCAACTCTCCTTTAGTGTGGAGGGTCTTCTCAGTGTTGATAGTTGCATTCCTAGATTCAGAACCTGGGCTTCCAGGGAAACAATGTGCTTACAGCAGTATTCGGCCTCGATCGGATAATCAAGAAACACATGCATGCCGCAAGATGTACACCGAGTCGCATCTCCACATTCGCCGGGCATTGTACCTACTAATTTGATGGGGATTGAGGATTTTATCCTGTCAAAATTAACTAACAACTAGCTTCCTGACACTAATACTAAACAATACACAGGTACTCAACAATACAATACACAGGTACTCACAGCTCACATGCATTCACAGTCCACGTGCACTCACAGCACTCATGCACTCACAGTCCACATGCACTCACAGCCCATGTGCACTCACAGCCCACGTGCACTCTCAATCCACGTGCACTCACAGCACTCATGCAGTCACAGCCCACGTACACTCACAACACATGTGCACTCACAGTCAACGTGCACTAACAGTCCACTTGCACTCACAGCACACGTGCACTCACAGTACACGTGCACTCACAGTCCACATGCACTCACACCACACGTGTACTCACAGCACACGTGCATTTACAGAACACGTGCACTCACAGTCCATGTGCACTCACAAAACACACAATACTCCAATACTAACAATACACACACACTACACAGGTACTCACAATACACAGGCTTAACGTCTGTTGATCAACATCTGTACAACCAGCCTATCAGGTTTTTCCCAAGAAAATTGTGTTCCCCGCTGGCAGAACCCAATAGCACTGACTGTGTTGATGGCGGGAATTAAGTACAAGGACGGTGGCATATGTGTGCAGCTAATACAGCTACTGCAAAGAGGTTCTGTTTAACCACCTTCTTGTTAGCCACTCCCACCGTTAAGCGCAATCTGGCCATGCACACTGCTTGTCATGGCATGCATAGCAGATCTTGCTTTTCAACTGTATACCCTGGTGGTGATCATGCTGTTTTGACTTTTTTAATTGTTAAGTCAGAAAGATTGCTTGTTATGGGCATTTTCAATGTTTAAATATTGGTTGCCTTTTATAATAGGAGTTTTTGTATTTTTTTTCAGGTTGTCAGTAAACAATTGTTCTCTGCCAGTAAATGTTCCTAGTTTTGTCAGTAAAAAGGTCATGGGGGTTGGCAACCCTGAAGCAGTAGCTTATGACAAAGACAATCCTATATTCTATGTGAGGTTATACCAGACTGCCCATGTAAAGGTCAATTCAAAATGTGCATTTCCTATCAACACTCTGCTTGCTTTGCCCATACCAATTGCTTGCATTTACTATTCATGTGTATATGGCAGCATATAAAAGCATTAGTAGAACTGTATAAAAATGTTTTTTGATTTGGGGAAAGGTAAAAGTTGACTATGTAATTGAGTAAGGAAAACCCTACTGCATCAGTGACTAAGTAAATGTTCTTTATTTTTTTTCAAATTTTATCTTTATTCAAGTTCAAAGACTTGAAATACAAAACAGCACCTTTCGGGCATTCCCAGGCTCACTATAACACATTGAATAAAAAAAAAAACTATATATCCTAAGTAACAAATAAATAATTTCCTTCTTAACCCAATCAACCAAAAAGAAAAAGGTTTTAAAATTAGTTACCTTTGTTCTATCTGACTTAGAAATTCAGCGTTTAGGGTCTAAGTGTCAATGCCTCAATAGGTTTGTATCGCTTGTGGTGATACACAGCAGAATCCCATTTGTCTGCCATCTCTCTTTCCCCTCCTCTACCTCCCTACACCCTCTTCCCACCCCAACCCCCCCCTCAAGAGAGGGAAAGAGGGGGAAAAACACACCCCCCACTTCTCTCTCCTTCCCCCCCTTCTCAGTCTCCTCTCTCATATTACGTCTACTAAAATACCATACTTTCCAAAGCTGCTGTACCCAAGCAGATCAATGGTCAACCAGCACCTGATATTTTCTTGACAAAGTAAAGTTGGTACATTGCGACCATGTTTTACGGAAGCGGGCTTCTTGCTTATTTATTAATGCCGTAAGTTCCTCCATTCTCATGATTTCATTTACCACTCTGATCCATTGACCTACTATAGGAGGGGTTGGAGATTTCCAATGTATTGGCACACAAGCCCTAGCCGCATTCGAAAGATGCCTCACCACTGATTGTTGATATTTATTTTTTGAGAGAGAACTAAGATGTAGTAGACAGGCTGCTGGATTCTGGTCAAGTGTTAGGCCAATAAGATCCCTAATTATAATACATATATTTTGCCAGTAGGGGCGTATTTCACGGCATGTCCAGAATATAAGGAAGAGCTTTCCCCTATCTTTTCCACAACGCTTGCTGGTAGGGTCTGCATTTGGAAACATACAATGCCGTTTCTCTGGTGATCTATACCACCTAGTCATCAACTTATATCCTAATTCTGGTATTCTAGAGGATATGGATGATTTATGTACAAAATAGAACATAAAATCTCTCTGTTCAACTGAGATTGTTGTGTTTAAGTCTCTTTCCCATGCGGTAATATAAGGTGGGGTGTAATTTTCTGAAAGTGCAGTCAATTCTGCATATGCACTGGAGAGACACCACCTACCAGTTTGTCCAGACATACAAAGTTGCTCAAAAGTAGTGGGCGTGTCTGCTGTCATTGGGTCGAATGATAGTGACCTAAAGTATTGTCTTATTTGGATTTCCTGCCATAGTGGAAAGGCTGGTGTAAGCATTAATTGGATATCACTTATAGATTTCCATCGTTCTGGGTCCCTAAAGTCTTGTATTCAAAACTTGTTCATTTTAATAAATAGGAAGAGTTTAGGATCCGATATCCCTGGTAGAAAATCTGGGTTCCCAATCACTGGTGTCATATTTGTCATCTGTAGATAATTTATTATTGTCAGTTTGATCAAACGGGCAATTTTATATGTAGTGCCTACAATAGGGTGTTCCTTTACTTGGTTTGGACAATTTTTGCTCAACCACGGGATGGCCTTGAGGGGGATGGGCGTGATAGATTGTTCGATAGGTATCCAGTTCTTTACTCCTGTAAGATTACACCAATCCAGAATTCTGGATAAATGTGCTGCCTGGTATTGAATTGGGTCTAGAAATCTTATACCCCCACTTTTTTTTGGCATGATAAGTATATCTGCCTTGAACCTAGGTGGGCAATCAGCCCATAGAAATTGATGAAATGAACTCTCTCCTAATTTGTCTTAAAAAATTGATTGGGACTGTCACTGGAAGGATCTGGAAAAGATACAGTAATCAGGGCAGTACATTCATTTTTAGAATACAATTTTTTCCAAACCACGTATGTGTCAAGTTTCGCCATCACCTAAGGTCATTCCTAATATTAGCAAGCAATTGGGGGAAATCAGCAAGAGCATTTAGCCATTTTTAGTACAAACAAATGACAAGTTAAATTGACTGTATTATATTTATAACCTTTAAGTGATAAATGTAAGTTCTCTTATCTTTATCCAATGCAGTGCAGCATTATCCCCCATATATCTGTGCAAAACATTCCTCTATTTAATGAAAATTACTAATATTCATAATTCCATACTTCTTGAGGATTTAGGGATTCTGAAGTGCTCCAAAAAAATAAAAATAAAAAAAATGATATATATGTGTGTGTGTGGTTATCAACCCCTCCCCTTCCTTTCCCAATTAGTATCAAGTGTACACTATACCTATAGTTATATATGTGTATAAATTATAATAACAGAATTTTCTAGGTTTATTTCTTTAATTTCTCTCTACCCCCTCCCTCTTCTCTACAAAAAAAAGAATTCCCTTCCTTCCCTCTTTCCATTCCCTTCCCCCCTCCCCCTCTCCTTGCACAAAATCATAAGGCCTTTCCTATATAGTTTATCTATTAATAGATATATACTGATATGAAAAAAAAGCAATCTTCATATTGATATAGTATCTAGTTCTAGTTCTCCCATCTCCATGCACACAGTCTATGTTGATATGAGTCAATATCAAAAGATACAAAGTAATCCTTTGGTTTTTCAATTTTTCTTGCTGAAAAAGGGCATAGTAAATCTCTCACCTACTAAGATTTTCTCAGTCTCCATCTCTGAAATTTTCCTCTCTTGGTTTGGCGAGTGTCTGTCTCCTCAAGTGGGGCCAGCCAGTTAGGTATTTCAATGGCTGCAGCACCGAGAAATGTAAATTAGGCTGGTAGCTGTTCTGGGCTCAGTAGTTGAAAAAAATTGCCCTCCTTTCTTATTAGGATATCAAATGGATAGTCCCATCTATAAAATGCACTGCGTGCCTTTATATGGTAGAGAAGGGGCTTCACTATTCTCTGCACGGCAAGTGTGGTCTTGGATATATCAGGTAGCATAGTGACCTGTGCCTCATCCTACTCCATTGGTCCCATTCGCCAAGCTCAATATCCTCTTTAGTATGGTAATAGTGTATCCTGCACAGCACATCTCGTGGTCAATCAACAGGAGGGTTTTCTGGTCCCTGCCACCCTATGCACCCTGTCCATTTCAATGGGATTATTCGTAGGTCTCTCCATTATTTTATTCAGTATTGCAGTGACTGTTACATATAAATCTGGTCTCAGGACTGTTTCAGGGATTCCGCACGCCTTAATGTTGTTCCTTCTTGAATGATTTTCTGCATCTTCCATTCTCAGCCTGATTGCTAGCAGGGCTTGATGGTATTGCACCTGTGGTTTTTCCACCACATTCAGATGCACAGAGATTTGTGTTGAGGTAGTAGATAGGCTTTCTATTGTGGAAGAAATATCAGCCACATGTTTGATTGCTTCTACCTCTAGCTTAAATGCATTTTTAATGTCTAATGCCCATGTGCTCATGTCTGTCTTTGTTGATAGTGCTTTCAGTATAGATTGTAGTTTAGATGTCACCCTTTTCTGCTCCAGCTCCAGCTGCTGTGGCTCAGTTATTCCTGGCTGCAGTGTGGTGAGCGGCCATGCAGGGGTGGAGATGGGAGAAAGAGATCACCGCTCTGTGTGCTCCACTGTAGCAGGGCCTTTTCAGCATGGATGCCCCTTTTGCTTCTTGCTCCTTCTTTTGTGTCACTTTCGGTGCAGACTTCGGCAGTGCCATGTCTAGGGGGATCAAAGTAGACTCAGTCAGCGCTGTAGTTAAAATATATCCCTGTAGGTCCCGCTGCTGCTGAGAAACGCTGGCACCCGCCTTAGATCTCCTCTGTGCAGCCATATAGTTTTACTCTCCCCCACACTCCTCAAATGACTAGCAGGTGTAGTGGATCTGCCTGATCTGCCCGGAACTCAGCTCACCAGCATCCATACAGCTCCATGACCAGGACACACACTCCCACTCCGGGATCTTCTCAGAAAATTTTGTTTAAAGGATTTGTAAAGCCATTTGTATAAGTCTATGCCAGATCCTCTATTAGAGCCTGGCATAGCACACTAGGTATGTCAATTTAAAAATCAAGCAGTGTAAATACAGATTTTCAGCTGTCTTCAGACCGGTCACATGACTCGTGGCCACTTTCCAGCTCTGATGGATTGCTTCTGCGGGAGGGAACATGATATCCTTCTGACATCAGCCAGGGAGATCATGTGGCTGCTCGGCTCCTTTCGCAGAAGCCCTGTCTTGTTGCTGTAAAGCGGCCACGAGTCACGTGACCGTCCTGAAGACAGCTCAAAATCGGTATTTACACTGCTCATTTTATAAAATGATTTACACAGTGTGGTATGCCAGCCTCTAATAGAGGGGCTGGCAGTGACAATTGTAGTTTTTTTCCAATAATAGCGGTGGGGGGGCGGGGCTGAGCAGAGACAGACAGAGAAAGGGAGCTGAAAGGCAGGAAGGGGGAGAGGGAGAGAGAGGAGAGCTGAGAGCAGGGCAGTGTTTGACGGAGGGAGGCACTTAGACCACGGTGGTCATGGCTCAGCAGCCATGATTTTCGTGGTCAGTATATATACAGGAAGTGCTAGGTTCAGGGAGGTTTTTTTTACAGTTTAGAGAGGGACAGATTACACAGCACAAACACTGTGCTGTTTAATCTGCTTTAAGGGACCAGGATATATATACATATATTTTTTTGGGGTTAACAAACGCTTTTTAATAAACTGAGAAAACTTTGCTTGCCTTTATCTCTATCCATATGCAGTGTTATAAATATTATTCTTACTAGCAAGTAGAGACATTTTGTTCCCTGACCCTAAGAAACATTCTCAGTTTATGGATCGATACTCTAACTTTGAAGAATCTGTCTTATAAGTAATAGATTCCACAAGCTCTATAAACCACTGTCCAGCCTGCATGCCAATATTTATTCAGTGTCCTCACAGCAATCCCTGTGCCTGCTCAATCATTTTCCATTTCATTAGTGGTGTAATGACTATGCAGTCATTAACCAGCTATCATCAAACTGAATTTGTAATCGCCTAAAAAAAGACCAATGACACCATCTACAAACATATATACTTATCTTACAAATTAAACAAAATATGATATAGTTTATTAAAGTTGGGGGGAACTTAACACTTTCTGCTTTATATCCACCCACTGACTACTTATTGTCTTTAGCTTTATACAGATATCCGGGAAACAAAGTTGGAGTCCATGCATTTTCCAGTGACTTGCAGAAGAAGTTTTGGAGACAATTGGGTCTTTCAATTGCAGATATTGCTTAACTCAAAGGTAGGGTAGCCATCAAAGGCTCTATTTACCATTTTGCCTGTGGTATGTTTGCTTTGTAATATTCATTTTCACATCTTTCATTTTTATCTGGTTCCTCCCACCCTCTCATGTGTGATTTATATGTACTATAACCTCTACATGTTCAGAACAAAGCAGATGAAATTAGCTTCTCTTTTAGCTGTCAATGATGCACACTTCAGAACAATTTTACCTAGGAAGTACTGCATGTAGGAAATTCAAAACATTGTTTTTATCCTTAAAGCTTTAGAAGTTTAACTTTCCATAATGTCTCAGGAGGCAGAAAGAACCAAAACGTCCCTGCATCATGAGCATAAAAAATTGCAATCCATACTACAGCATTTATCTCTGCATAAGCCGTACAGAACAATGAGAAGAAGCCAAAAATCCAGCTTTGTTCCAGTAAAAGGTTTCCAAGGTTATCTGTGGTACCTCGAACTCTTTAGCATTCATTCAAGCCTGCCAGCATGGCAACTATTATTCCTACATGTATGGCTACTTTGCAATTCCACAAGAAAATGTGAAGGGTTACGGGATGTCAAAGGCACCAGAGGTGTTACATTATTAATTTTCCTTTTTTTTCTATATTCGAATATAACTCCAACTTATAGTATGTTTTCATTGATAAAATGACATATTAACTACTACTGCTTCCAGATCTTTATACTCTTTATAGACCAGAGAAAAATTTTATATTTCCAATATTAGCCTGTTTATTTAGCAATCACATTGTTTTTTGGGGACAGACTTTGCTTTCATTTGGCAATATTGTCTTACAAATTATTTTTAATTTCTACGTAGTCAATGAACAAAATGACACAAAAACATTAAACAACATTTTCTTGACCAGTGTTAGTTTGTAAAAAAGGTAGTTTTGGTGTATGGTTAATTTTAACATTTGTTTCATTTAACATGACAATGCAATGGTGTGTCTGGTTAAAAGCATCACATATGAAAAAGTCACTTTTTTAAAATTTTGCACATTGTTTATGCTGCACTGAAACAGAAAAGATATATATTCTTAGTAAACAAAAATAAATAAAAAAAAATCAGCAGAAAAATAATATCTAACAGGAAGAGTAAGGAGTTATTTAAAGCTGATTACGGTTAACTAAGGGTTAATAATGGGTTAAATAGGAAATAAAATTAAAGATAGATATGCTAGTGGGACCCAAAGATCCTTAAAATCTACACTCAAGTCACTGATGTTGTTGTCCTCAATTCTCCTCAAATCTTAACTACATTAAGCCAAAAGAAGTGTCATTAAGCTCTTTCTCACTGCCGCCCTTGCAATTATTCCACGTTAATAGCAGTCAACACAGTCTTCTACCTTACTCAAATTGGCCATCAAACTAGATCACACTGCAATCATAGAGTTACTCTTAGCCTGGAAAGTGCGTACCCAAAAACAGTACACACAGACATGGGCCTCTTGGAAGGTGGTTTAAAAATCTCAGGAGTTCACAGACCTCATTCAACACAAATAAGATCCCATTGGATCCATCCTGTCTGGTTATTCCCTAAAGAAGTCTACCCCATGTAGTAAACTTGGTGTAGAGCAGGGGTAGGCAACCTTTCAGAGGTTGAGATCTACCTGGACGATATGGAGAAAATCAAAGATCCCTGGGGAGGAGAGGGGGGGCATCATTGTCATCCTTTTAAAAGTAGTAGTATCCTCTGCCCCCCCATAGCAGTGTCCTCTATCACCCCCCCTCCCACAGTAGTTGTCTCTGCCACCCCCCCAGTAGTGTCCTCTGCCCCCCATAGCACTGTCCTCTCCACCCCCCCCCCCCACAGTAGTGTCCTCCTCCTCTCTGTCCCCCATAACTGTTCCCTCAGCCCCCCTCCCACAGTAGTGTCCGGTGCCCCCCCAAAGAAGTATACATCAGAATGGATGAGAGGCAGCACAATGCTGGATGGAGGGTGGGAGCGGGTGCTGCCAGAGTTAACTTCTCGTGTTAACAAGCTGAGGATTGCTTGCTAGGACCGCCTAGCAACCAATCACCTGCTGGTTAAATTGCAAAGTTAACTAAAGCTGCTCCCGAGCTACTGCCCTTTATCCAGTCCTGTTTTGCCTCTCACTCTGCTCCGCTATTAAAAGTAGAATGTCAGAGACAGGGGAAAGCATAGGAACAGCCCTGTTCCTGATCTACTCGTCAGCTTCTCGCGATCAACAGCTAGATCACAATCGATAGGTTACAGACCCTGGGTGTAGAGTTTTTTACTTAGTAAGTAAGAACTGTGAAAATGTTCTGTCCAACTCAGCAGATTGTTTTAAGCTAGATGCATTCCGGGGAAAAATCTGATTTCTTCCTGGGGGATAAAACAAATTGACTGTCTATCAGCAGGAGAGGGTAGGTTAAAGTAGAACTATAGGCAAAACTTTATTTAATTTTAGATAGAGTTAGGGAGGGTTATAACCCTTGTATGTTTTTTAATTTTTTTTGCCATCCGTGTCCCATTGGGGAGATTTTCCTTCACTTCCTGTCCAAGTGATCCTGGGGTGCTACCAGGGTCACCGAAACTAGTGTCCCCCTTGGGAAGATTTCCCTTCTATTACTGCTCTGGTGTCAACCCAAAGTTTGATATTTTCTTTACTTTCACTGTCAATGATAATGGTAAATAGGACAAATAGAGAGGGTGAATCTCCCAAATCTGGGCACAGACAGCAATTAAAACTGACAAGTGTTTTAATTCCTCTATCCAACACTAAAAAAAGGCAGGGGTCAGCAACCTTTTTCCACTTAAGTGCCGGATTCAATGCATGTGAATGCATGGAGGGCCGCATTCACCTGCTAATAGATTGTAAGCTCTAACGAGCAGGACCCTCTGATTCCTCCTGTATTTAATTGTATTGTACTTGTACTGTCTGCCCTAATGTTGTAAAGTGCTGCGTAAACTGTCGGCGCTATATAAATCCTGTATAATAATAATAATAATAATAATAATAATAATAAATGAAGATAATAAAAATCCTAACATAGTAATAATAACAGTACAGGTTTACCTCAGTTTAAGGTGTTTCACTAATACACTAATAGGGAGTATGTGGCTGGGGATTCGGATTTCATTGCCCCCCTTCCACCTTCCTGGCATCCAAGGGTGGCTGGCGCCAGCCCTGCCAGCCAGCATGGTCTGGAGATGGGGTTCCTGTCCCCGGGGAAAATGGGGTTCCTGCCTTTAGGGGAGATTGGGTCCCTGTCCCCAGGGGAGAAGCAGTCCTTGTCCCCAAGGGTGATGGGGTTCCTGTCCCCAGGGGAGAAGGGGTCCCTGTCCACAGAGGTGATAGGGTTCTTGTCCCCAGGGGAGAAGGTATCCCTGTGCCCAGGGGAGAAGGGGCCCCTGTCCCCAGGGGAGAAGTGGTCCTTGTCCCCAGGGGTGATGGGGTTCCTGTCCCCAGGGGAGAAGGGGCCCCTGTCCCCAGGGGTGATGGGGTTTTTGTCCCCAGTGTAAAAGGCGTCCTTGTCCCCAGGAGAGAAGGGGCCCCTGTCCCCAGGGGAGAAGGGGTCCTTTTCCCCAGGGGTGATGGGGTTCCTGTCCCCAGGGAAGAAGGGGTGCCTGTCTCCAGGGGTGATGGGGTTCCTAAAAGGGTCCCCCCTGTTGCAGTGTCCTCTATACCCCTAAAGCATTGTCCTCTGTCCCCTGCACCCCCCTCCCACTGTAGTGTCCTCTGTCCCCTGCACCCCCCCACCACTGTAGTATCCTGTGTCCCCTGCAAGCCCACTGTAGTGTCCTCTGTCCCCTGAGACAGCGGCAAAAATGTCTGCAGCTTGGGTGCCCATGAATTAATCATGGGCACTGACGGGCCGGATATTCAGCGGTGGTGGGCCGGGTGTGGCCCGCAGGCCGCAGGCTGCGAACCCCTGCTCTAAGGGATAATGAGCAATGTCTGTCAGAAGTCGATTGGGGTATGGGGCAACTGTGAAGGGATGTCTGTTTGTTAAGGTCACATGGGGGCTGTCTTTCAGTGGAGTTGTGGAGGTGGAGGTGGGGGGACAGAGGGATAAAAACAGACCAGATAGTGATGTCTTCTGCTTGTTAAGAGATCTAGTGTGATATAAACTGTTTGCTAGCAGGACAGGAGTATGTTGCCCAGTCTTGGTTTGCTGGTTAAGATGTGAGTCCCAGGATCTGTTTAAATTGGAAGGGTTGTTTGTGAGGAGGTGAGTTGGTGGGGTTTGGCCAGATGTTGGAATAGATTTGTATGGAGGGGTGTGTTAAGGTGAAAAGGGGGGTTGTAAGACGGTTTTAATGTTCGAGAGGGGGTAGGAGGGCTTAGCTTGCAGACTCTGTGTCTTACAGGAATTTGTTTTCTGTCCCCAAATGCCAAAACAGTAGACCTTATTTATATATGAAGAATACATCTCTGACATAGCCCATAGTGTTGTACAATCACACACTATTAATATACATTTATACAGCTCAGACATATTGTGTATTGTTGTACAGTCACACATTATTATTATTATTATTATTATTATTATTATATATTTATATAGCTCTAACATATTCTGTAGTGTTGTACAATCTCACTAAAATTCTAACACCACTAAGTACGGTATGTGCGGCACTATTTCAACATATACAACAAAAGTGCTCAAAGTGCTTAAATCAATAATAATCTCAATAAATTAAATGATAAAAAATAAATTAAATTTAAGTCAATCACATTGAAAATTGCAATAAATATCATTAAGCTGCTACGAGCTAAATAAAGGAGGAGGAGGCAGGAGATTGAGCAGCTCCTGATGATGTCAGAGTGATGAAACGTGTTGCTGGCATAATTTCCGCCTTTCTGGTTCTGGACCGCGGAACGCAAATCATTTGTATAGATTATATTCACATGTAGCTTGTGTAATGCGAGCCTTTTTGTAATGTAATTAGTGTACTGTATGATTTTAAATTTTTTAAATAAATGGAGACACACTGTGGGGTGTTGTTTGGCTTCTATTTCCCACTCTATGCATGTATATGATGGAGTGATGATGGAGTACTGCTGGTAAAGGAGGTTTCCCATATACACAAGAACATATGGAGATAGCTAAAGGAGAAGCTGTTTGATTCTGTTAAAACAGGTGCTGATAACTTATCATTCTGGTAAGTGGGGACACAAAGGATGGAAGCACGGAGGGTTGAAGTACTGAGCAGTGGTGACTGATTTTGTTTTGTTTGGGGGGGCAAACAACTACCCCCCTGTGGCACCTCAAACCCCCCTGCTCTCTGCCGGTCCACCAGCACTTACCCCATCGGCGGTGGGGATTAGCGGGCACATCGGGGATCGGCGGGCACACAACGACGGGGATCAGTGGGCACATCGGGCAGGGGATCAGGCTGCGGCGGGCGTCTGGCAGCGTCTCCTGTGTCCTCTTCTCTTCTGAGATCATGGTGGCTTCCGCCGTGCATCTCCTCCCCTCCTCTTAGGCATCCAATAGGATCGCCTGACCTTTCAACCAATCGGAAACAGGTAACAAACAATCACTTCCAGATTTGTGGAGAGGCGATTCAGTGTCAGAAAAGTGAATATTCATTTGCTTTTTTAACACACCTGGGTGGGCTCTGAGTGCAATGATCTGCGCTCCCAGTCTACCCTATTTTGAAGGCTATTAGAGCCTATGGCTCTAATCAGGTGCTTCAAAAGAAACACCCTCTCCGCTGTAATTCACGTGCCCGGCGCCCTGAAAGGGACCAGATGCATGAATAGGAGGTGGTTGTGCCGGCCGTGCATAGATTCATGCTCTGCATGAATCTATCCATTAACCATATAGTGGGTGGCGTGGATAGAGGGAGCCGCAACCGTGCGCGCTTAATGGTCGGGCCGCCCATGGCGCTGAGCACTTTTTTTTTTTTTTTTAGAAGCACTTTTTACAACACATGAACTTTATTTGTGAATGGATTTATAAGTACTTGGTTGCAGCATGCAGCACTGCAAATGACAAATGAATGAACTGTTGAAGCACTGAAGCACTTTCTAAGCACATGAACTTTATTTTGTGATTGAATGTATAAAGACCCTTTTTTTTAGCACCTTAATGAGATGTATTGCACTTTTCAATGTGATGCACTTATATGAATTTTTTTCTATTGTTTAATTTATCAAGATTATTATTGATTTAAGCACTTTGAGCACTCTAATGTGTATGTTGAAATAGCGCCGCACATACTTAGTGGTGTTAGCATTGAAATTATCCCATACAGGGTAATCATAGTGCAGGCAGCTACAAGGAAATGCACACCATAGCGCAAGGTTTTCCCTGCTCTTAATATTACTAAAATACTATGCAGTGACCCCCCCAGTATGATTCCTCTAAACAGCAGAGCAGCAGATGGAGCAGAATTGCAGTTTCATGCTGTGGACAGGGAGATAGAGGCATGGCTTTGATTGTTTTCAATGGGAGGCATGGAGT
Source organism: Lithobates clamitans (assembly GCA_037952925.1). Lineage (NCBI taxonomy): Eukaryota > Metazoa > Chordata > Amphibia > Anura > Ranidae > Lithobates > Lithobates clamitans. Next base: position 1,216,894 of record JBBGZY010000748.1, read on the forward strand.
TTGGTGTTTGTGCTGTTCCCATTCCTTGTCTGACAACCATATATTCACATTAGAAAAAAATATGCATAATAATCATATATCTGAAACATAGACGGTTTTAAAACTACAATAACAAATCCATAAATGACCATATACCACACCACTTGGGAAATGCTGACTAGTGAATGCTGGTTCAAGCTCAACAGCAGGTGAGTAGCCAGTGGTAATAATTAGATCTCAAGGACATCCAACAAGACAACAATCTATATAGTATTGAGTTATTAATGTGCCAGAAAGTTCTCCAAAGGTACATCCAAGAGAAATCAATGTTCAACAAATCTTATGCCCCGTACACACGGTCGGATTTTCCGATGGAAAATGTCCGATCGGAGCGTGTTGTCGGAAATTCCGACCGTGTGTGGGCTCCATCGGACATTTTCCATCAGATTTTCCGACACACAAAGTTGGACAGCAGGAGATAAAATTTTCCGACAACAAAATCTGTTGTCAGAATTTCCGATCGTGTGTACACAAATCCGACGGACAAAGTGCCACGCATGCTCAGAATAAATAAAGAGATGAAAGCTATTGGCCACTGCCCCATTTATAGTCCTGACGTACGTGTTTTACGTCACCGCGTTCAGAACGATCGGATTTTCCGACAACTTTGTGTGACCATGTGTATGCAAGACAAGTTTGAGCCAACATCCGACAGAAAAAATCCTAGGATTTTGTTGTCGGAATGTCCGAACAAAGTCCGACCGTGTGTACGGGGCATAACTCGAGCAACAGGGGATAATGCTCCCATATCCACATCGCCTGTTTATAAGGTAAAGCAAATGTAAACATTCTTGAAATATACACATAAATATTGTATGTAGAGGCCAAAATGTACCCAGTATAGAGCGATAATGTACATAGAAGTCCAGACAAGTGACAGGCAGCAGCTTCTTGTGAAATAGTTCTGAGTCAATAGACACTGAAACTCTTGATTTGCAGAACAAAATATCAAATGGCCTGTTTTAGCAGTTCTGAATAATGACACATACTTTATATATCCTAAAGGGGGTGTGCGCATCAATCTGTCGTAGCCCGTTGAATGTAAGCAAACAATGCTATAAAGTAATAAAAACACTGCATTTGTTGTAAGCTGGAGTGCAAATCTTAAACGTGTTATCTTCAACAATCAAGGTGATGCCCCCAGAAACCTAATGGGGTTGATTTATTAAAGCTGGAGAGTGCAAAATCTGGTGCAGCTGGTTGGCTGGTAACCAACCATATTCTAACTTCAGCTTGTTCAATTAGGTTTTGACAATAAAACCTGGAAGCTGATTGGTTTCTATGTGGAGCTGCACCAGATTTTGCACTCTACAGTTTTAGTAAATCAACCCTAATATGTCATATGTCTGCACTGCACAGAAACCATTCAATGGTATGCATACATAAAGGGGTTGATTTACTCAAGTCAATTAGGCTGTACACCTTGAAAATTGGATTGTTTTCTACCTACTTACCTGTAAAATCTATTTCTTTGACTACATCACAGGACACAGAGCAGGCTATATACATTACTATCTGTGTTATACACCACCTATGAATGGACACTGGCAGACCAAAAATAGACAGGAAGTCCCTCTCTATATAACCCCTCCCATACAGGAAGTACCTGAGTTTTGTAACAAGCAATAAACTCCCAAAAAAAAGAGGGGAGTGACCATGTGTCCTGTGATGTACTCAAAGAAATTAATTTTACAGGTAAGTAGGGAGAAAAAAATCAAATTTTCTTTCTCGTACATGACGGGACACCGAGCAGGCTGTATACATTACTATCTGGGATGTCCCAGAGCACTCCCTTTGAGGCAGACACACTGCAGGAAAAAAAGCACCATCAAACTATACAGCAGCTTTTAATACACTATGGTCAAAAGCCAAATCCTCTGCTGCTCTAATATTCACTTACATTTTGTAAACGTATGCACTGAGGACCAGGTAGTGGCCTTACAAATCTGAGCCACAGACGTCTGATGGAAATGCCCAGAAGGCACCCTTTACAATTATAGACAATCTCAATGCACCCTTTAAAATTATGGACAGTCTAAAAGCACCCCATTCTAAAATGTAAAAATTGATTCTAATAGCTTTTCACAATGCAGCAACATTAACTTGTAGGACACCCGACATTAGAGGTGATCTATTCTTCCAAAGCAAATACACTTTTGCACACTGGTACTGACTGGTATTCCAATGTTTCTCTACTCCCTCAATTTCTCTCCATCAGTCAGCTAATGTGACACCAGTGCTGAGGGAGAAGAGTAGAGGAGGGCCAAACAAGGATGCTATGCAGGCGACATATAACTTCCTTATCAACTGATGACATCATTGGTTGTTTGGATGCCAGTGTCTAGAAAGTTGTAATGATGCATAATAAAAACCTGCTCCAGGCTCTTTGCAGCTCAGTTAGCCCTGAGACAGATGTAATCATATCAATCTTAAAAAAAACTAAAAAAGGTAGTAACTTATAACTCTCCTGCTAGTTTGATAAAATATAGCAGAGTTGTTAACATTTGGGTCTTTTCATGATACTAGTGCTTCCAGAATATGCAGAGTATCAGGGTTTGGACTGTAGACATAGGAGAATAAAAGCTAGAACCATTATTGTTACTTCTAGAACCATAACTCATAGGTAAAAACACAATATTCATTTCATGGCACATGCCATATATGGAGCAGAGTTGATTTACTAAAGGCAAATACATTGCTCACTTTGCAAAGGAAGTTGCCCCTTGCAGGGGAAGATTCCCCAGAGCTTACTAAATGAGGTAAGGCTCTGCTGACTTATCTCAACCAATCATGTGCAAGCAACAATGCAGTTTTTTATTTTCTTTGCACATGACTAGGTATTCTTTGCAAATTTTCACCACATTCACTAAGCTAAGGGAAAATTCCCATGCAAAGTGAATTTTGTAAAGTAAACTACACTTTGCAAGAGAATTTTACCCAGAGCTTAGTGAATGTCATGAAATATCATTTCACAAACTCTATCCAATCACAAGCAAGGAAATAAAAAAACTAAATTTTTGCTTGCATGTGATTGGGTGATAGAAGTCAAGCTCTGCAAAGTGCAACTTCCCCTGCAAAGCGAACAGTGTATATGCCTTTAGTAAATGAATCCCACTGTATATGACTTGGGCCAAGAAATTAATATTGTGCCTTGGTAATCTCCTGTGCATGTGCAAAGGTCCAGCATCAATGAACATGAAGTATAAAACAGACACAATCACATATTTAGCACTGTGGTGGTGATGATTAAGTATGGCATCCTGAAACTTAAGCAAATGACTCAATTATTTGGATGTTCTTATGTGGTGTGAGAGAGACCGGGGGGGGGGGGATATAGCAGGGGGCCCAGTTGAAACACCACTTGCCCTCATATTTTTATTGCCCTGATATTATCATTATCTGCTTTGCACTATTACCACCTATGCATCATGTCTCTTGAATGTTAACCTTTGGAGGACTTTCTAGCACATTCAGAATTTAATACTGTATACAGTATCTCACAAAAGTTCTCTAACATCCACCAGCTCCGTAAAGAGTCATCATGGAGGACAAAGGCGTAACTGGAACCTTCAGGGCCCCGTGCAAGAAACCATGATGGGCCCCCCCTTCCATCCGAGCCCCGGGCTTCCAATTTTGGGAGGGTGTCCATGGACATCCTCCTAAAACCATGCTTCCCGCATGCCCCCTGGGACGTGCATCCAGCACAGTCACAGTGGCCATTTTCCATGTGATGTTAGCTGATCACATGTAAACAGACATGCCGGCTATCCGCAGCCCTTTCCTCCCACGCTGTGTCTGTGTTAGGAAAGGACTGCCATTAACTGTCAAGAATGTCAGTAAATTGTTTACGCTGATAATCACTGCCCCAATCATCAGTGCCATCTATCAGTGCCCATCAATGACGCCTATCAGTACCCATCAATGCTGCCTACAAGTGTTACCTATCAGTGCTCATTGATGCCGCCTATTAGTGCCCATCAAATATGCCTTTCAGCACCACCTATCAGTGCTCATTATTGCCGCCTAACAGCGTCCATCCGTGCCACCTATCAGTACTCTTCAATGCTGCCCATCAATACTGCCTGTGCCTGAGTTCTGCCTATCAGTGTTCCTCAGTGCCCATCCGTGCAGCCTATGAGTTCTGCCTATCAGTGCTCATCAATGCCTCCTATCAGTGCAGCCTATCAGTGCCCCCTATCAGTGCCCCCCTTCAGTGCTCATCAGTGCCTCCTATCAGTGCCTTCTTAGTGCCCCCTATCAGTGTCCCCTATCAGACTTCCTGGTGCCTTCTCAGTGCCCCCTATCAGTGCTCATCAGTAAATCTCATTGATGCCTCCCATCGGTGCCCCCTATCAGTGCCCCCTATCAGTGCTTATCAGTAAATCCTATCAGGGCCCACCAGTGCCTCCATCGGTGCCCCCTAGTGCCTTCTCAGGGCCCCCTATCATTGCCCACCAGTGCCTCCTATCGGTGCCCTCTAGTGCCTTCTTAGTGCCCCCTATCAGTGCTTCCTATCAGTGCCCACCAGTACCTCCCATCAGTGCCCCCTATCAGTGCCCCCTAGTGCCTTCTCAGTGCTCCCTATCAGTGCCTCCCTTCAGTGCCCATGAGTAAATCCTATCAGTGCCTATAATCAGTGTCCCCTATCAGTGCCTCCCATCGGTGTCCCCTATCAGTGCCTCCCATCGGTGTCCCCTATCAGTGCCTCCCATCGGTGTCCCCTATCAGTGCCTCCCATTGGTGTCCCCTATCAGTGCCTCCCATCGGTGTCCCCTATCAGTGCCTCCCCTTCAGTGCTCATCAGTAAACCCTATCAGTGCCCATCAGAGTCCTCTATCAGTGTCCATCAGAGTCCTCTATCAGTGTCCATCAGAGCCCTCTATCAGTGTCCATCAGTATCCATCAGTTTGGGGGTCTTTTACAAATTCTGACTTCTGTAATGCCCCAAACACACGGTCGGATTTTCCGATGGAAAATGTTCGATCGGGGCTATTTGTCGGAAATTTCAACCGTATGTAGGCTCCATCGGACATTTTCCATTGGAATTTCTGTCACACAAAATTTGAGAGCTAGTTCTCAAATTTTCCAACAACAAAATCCGTTATCGTAAATTCTGATCGTGTGTACACAATTCCGATGCACAAAGTTCCACGCATGCTCAAAACCAAGCAGAAGAGCTGCACTGGCAATTAAACTTCATTTTTCTCAGCTCGTCGTACGTGTTGTACGTCATCGTGTTCTTGACGTTCGGAATTTCAGACAAGATTTGTGTGACCGTGTGTGTGCAAGACAAGTTTGAGCCAACATCTATCGGAGAAAATCCATGGATTTTGTTGTAGGAATGTCCAATCGTGTGTACAGGGCATAAGTGAAAAATGAAAACCTCCAGATTTTCTAAGAAACATGTACGCATGTCTGATTTTCACTGTTTCTCAAAAAGGTGCAATTTAAAATTTACAAATATTTGTTATTTATTAACTCAATACAGGTTAAGCTTTTATATTTAGTAGGAATTTAGCAGGAATTTTGTAAAATAGCTGTGTTTGTATCTGCTAATAATGATTTTAATGTATTTTTAGTGAAAATATTGCTTTGGTAAACATTTGCGCAAATATCATGGGGCCTTAAAAATCAGTAGCACCTTCTTTTTTTTCTACTGGTCCTATGCTTTCAGAAAATATATGGTTTGGGGGATCTTTCACAAATTCTGAATACTGTAAGGGAAAAATGAAAACCTTCAGATTTTTAGAGAAATTTGTATATTAACATTTTTGAGTACGTTCGATTTTAACCATTTTGCAAAAACACACAATTTAAAATTTACAAATATTTGTTATTTATTAACTCCATACAGATTAAGCTTTTATATTTAGTAGGTATTTAGCAGACATTTTGCAAAATTAGCTGTGTTTTATTTGCTAATAATGGTTTTATGCGCATATGACTTTTCGCGCATATATTGGCTTGATTAACATTTGCGCAAATAACGCGGGGTCTAAAAAATCAATAGCACCTTCTTTTTATTCTAGAGGTCATATGCTTTCAGAAAATATATAGTTTTGGGGGTCTTTCAGAAATTCTGAAAGCTGCAAGGGAAAAATGAAAACCTTCAGATTTTTTGAGTTATTTGGATATTTACATTTTTGCATACGTTCGATTCCCACCATTTTGCAAAATGGTGCAATTTAAAAATTACATTTTTTTGTTATTTATTAACTCCATACAAGTTAAGCTTTTATATTTAGTAGGAATATAGCAGGAATTTTGAAAAATTAGCTGTGTTTTTTGTGCTATTAATGGTTTTAGTGTATATTTTGTGAATATATTGGGGTGATAAACATTTGCACAAAACTGTTGGGTCTAAAAAATCAGTAGCACCTGCTTTTTTATTCTAGAGGTCATATGTTTTCTGAAAATATATGGTTTTGGGGTTCTTTCAGAAATTCTAAAAGCTGTAAGGGAAAAATTAAAACCTTCCGAATTTTAGAGAAATTTGGATATTTACACTTTTGCATCTGTTAAATTTTCATCATTTCGCAAAAAGGCACAATTTAAAAGTTACAAATGTTTGTTATATTTATATTTGTATATATTTGTATATTTTTTAATTAACTCAATACAGGTTAAGCTTTTATATTTAGTAGGACTTTTGTAAAATTTGCTTTGTATTTATCTGTTAATCATGATTTTAGTGGATTTTTAGAAAAAATATTGTTTTGATAAACATTTGCTCAAATATCGTGGGACCTTAGAAATCAGTAGCACCTTCTTTTTGTTCTACTGATCATGTGCTTTCAGAAAATATATATTTTGGGGGTCTTTTACAAACTTTGAAAGCTATAAGTGAAAAATTGCAAAAATGGTCTGGCCACCTGAGTGTACAAAATGGAGCACAGGGCCTGGCAGTGAAGGGGTTAATGACCATGTGATGAGTTATTTTGAGGGGACAGCAAATTTACACAGTTATACAAGCTGTACACTCACTACATTACATTGTAGCAAAGTGTAATTTCTTCAGTGTTGTCACATGAAAAGATATAATAAAATATTTACAAAAATGTTTTTATATGGCAGAGTATGAGAATACAATAAATGTATCATGTGCAATATTTATATGACTTAATAAAAAAAATTATAACAAAGGGTTTATACAAAATCTGTGTACATTTCGTAAATTAAATAAAGCATTAAATAAATACTGACTGAACTGTAAGAAGGCAGAGGTGGAAATACCATACATTTCCATATGAAAGGAGCTTTGATGATCTTTCCTAACAGTTAAGTGTTTTGGGCTATTACAAGTATCAACCATATGAAACACAAGATTAAAAGTAGTAGTTTTCTATTAACAACTAATTTGCTCCATAAATGATAAAGACAGTTTTCCTAATGAGTCCAAGAAAGAGTGCTGTAATATATTGAGTGCTATGCTTAATTGAGCATCTTTAGATGAGAAATGCTGAAAGCTTTGACAGCATTCATCTGACACACCCATGTGGTAAGTTGAAGTCATGTAGGCTATCTTTATCTTCCAGCAGGACTCACCAGATATAGCCAGGAAGACATCTGTAAATGAGTTTGAATATGCTCAATATGACAGATCTGTCCTGAGAATAACCTGTTAATGAGAGAAAAATGCAGTCTAACAGGGCTAATTTACATCCAACATTCTGTTTGCATAGTGCAATTCATACATGAGTTTGGAACAGAAAATCGAACACATAATTGGCATCTGCTAATAATTGTACACATGCTATTAGCCCAATACCACATGGCACATGGACTTTGAGATATGAAATTAGGAAAGACTATTTCATGTCAACTGTCCTTTTACAGCTTTGCTACATGTGAGAATTGTAATTATGCATCATTGCTCTTCCAGTACAATATGCATTTCTTAGATGCCTTTGGTACTTATAATGTTTATACAATGTGGACACCATACTCCGACTTCTAGCAGCTTCGGCCATCCGGCCATCCGGCCACCCAGCCTCCATCCATCCAGGACTATCCCGGGACTCCCAGCTGCACTGCACCGGGACCCCCCACCCAGCGTGTAGCCAGGAACGGGAACAGGATCCCGGACCCTCCCACCTAGCTTCGCCTAGCACCGCCACCTCCACGGCCTCAGGAACGCCGATCCCAGCCATCAGCCTCCCGGAGCAGTACAGTACATACTGCGGCTCTGGTAGCTCCGTCAGCGCCGCTCACCCCCAGCCTCCATAGGCAGGCCCGCGCGCTCCATCCACCGGGCTCAACCCACCTTCCACGGACGGGACCGCAACTCCCCGGGAGCCCGAGCATCAGGAAAGCCCGCGGCTCGGGTATAGCCCGTCAGCCATCTTGGTCCACCCAGGCGGCTGCATCACTACCTTCCACCCGGAGCTCATACCGGACCCCCCCAGCAGGTTAGTACCGGGTCCCGGGCCCTCCTGACCCCCTCCCAGGTCTGCACCGGCCTACCTCCAGGTAGGACCCACCATCACACAGACCCCCTCTGTCACGGTCCCGAACCCACCCCCCCTCCCAGGGACACCACCGCAGCCGCCGTCCAATTACCCCCTTTCTCTAACAGCTAGACTCGGGGGACAGACCACGGCTGTGGCCTAGCTCCGGCCAGCCAACGCCTCTTACCCCTCCCACACCTGTCCAGCGGGCCCCGTGCCCTCTACACCTGGAACACCCCCTTATCAATATTGGACCTCACTACAGGGGCACAGGTTAACACCGAAGACCAGGATATCCACGGCTCTGGCCCTGACCAGCGTCCATCCTAGATCCTCCTAGATGCAGCACCAGTCCAACCAGTAAGTAGTGGTCAGATTCCCCCTACCCTCTGCCCCTCCCTCCCCCCCTCCTTGTCTTCCTTCTGGACTATCCTGCAGACAAGCCACCGGGGTCCTAGTAGTTGATCCAGGGTCCTTGAGTCCGATCGCCCCTCGGGGGGGTCAGGAAGGAACTTTTTTCCTCTACTGTAGCAATTGACCAGCTCAGCTAGGGGTTTTTCGCTTTCCTCTGGATCAACAGAAGGGCGGTAGGTAGCTCCTCCATCACCTCCAGAACTTCCCGCACCATCATTTAGCCCGTCAACTACACTATTCCAGTATCAGAGGCAGCCGTTTGATCCCTCTTCCCCAGCAAATTCATCATCCTTCCTTCAGCAACTTTGTCTTCTCCACCATGTGCAATTTCAAGTACACAGCGGACGCCCTCCACAGACTAATGCCGCGTACACACGGTCGGACTTTTCGTCTACAAAAGTCCAACGGACGCTGACGGACTAAAGCTGGCTGGTAATCCGATCGTGTGTGGGCTTCTTCGGACTTTCAACATACTTTTTTAGCCTCAAATCCGACGTACTTTAGATTTGAAACATGCTTCAAATCTTTACGTCGTAACTACGACGGACCCCGAAGTCCGCTCGTCTGTATGCTAGTCCTACGGACAAAAAAACGACGCATGCTCATAAGCAAAAACTAAACGGAAGCACTCGGTCTAGTAAAACTAGTGTTCGTATTGTAGGTAGCACATTCATCACGCTGCAAAATCTGTGATCGTTGAATGCAGCGCATTTTATTTCTTCTTTACGAATGCTCTAAAGAACGAAGGTGTTTTGCTGTTCATAATCAGAGTTCTCCCAAACTGATTTCTGAATTCTTTTTCTCTTTGATCTCATGAATGATATAGTATGCTTTTTATAAACAATGTTTCCATACTAATAATACTTTTTCCCTTATTTTTTTTTTTTTTTTTAGGTTTGTAAAGTTACCACAAAGAACCCATTATTCTTTTTTATTTTTTTTCTAGTGATTATTTTTTAATTTTTAGATAAAGTTAACCCAAAGCACCGTTTTTGTTTATGTATATTTTTTTTTTTCAAGACTTACCACTTGAACATTCTTAACATTAGTAATGTATTTTTGGTGTGTTTTTTTAAAACTCAATGAGATTGTTGTCCCTTGTTAATTTAACATTGTGTGTAAAATCAATGATTTAAAAGAAAACACATAAAGTCTTTTGCTAAACTCAAAAAAGATCCATTTATTCATGGTCAAAATAAAATAAAGAGGAAGTCAACGCTGGAAAAAGTCGGTGTACAAGAAAATTGGGATCTTGAGGAGTCCATATAAGAGGGAGCACAATCTGGTCCAAGAATCCCAGAGATCAACAGCACCAGCAGATGATCTAGATGTCCCCAGACTGTGGTCCTACAACAGCCTGCGTCTTCTGTCAGACCAGACTGAACCCAGGTCATCACTTTCTTCTCTTCCCTGCAGCCTTTCCTCCACGCTGCCCTGCAGCCTTCCCTGTAGCCTTCCCTGTAGCCTTCTTTTGAGGCTGTGGCTCTGGTGTTTCAGTTGTGGCAGGAGGAGGAGGAGGAGGAGGAGGAGGAGGAGGGGGGGGGCTGCCTCATGTAGTTGGGTGTTTTTGGTTAGCGTGCCCTGCAGCCCCTTATGGATTGTTTCCCCAAATAGGCGCTCACAAATGAGGCGCTGCTCCCAATCCATCTGAAGAAGCCTGCTGGCTAAGTTGCAGCCATAGGCTTCTTCCGCTTCGGGGGGGCTTGT